>JASERS010000007.1:6056144-8556144 GCA_036711965.1 Onthophagus sagittarius | reverse complement strand
TCTGGTTTTGTTTTCTCTTTTCTTTTGTTTTGACGAATCGAATGTATCATGTTTTGTTCATTTCAGAAATAAACTAATTATTATTATAATTATCATGACGGGTAATGCAAGTTTTGTAATTACCTCATTTATCTTATATTGTCCCAACCCGAATTCTACGAACTGTGCTAATCAGGACACTTTTGCATCGAATAGTGGGATTTTGAAGATTTTAACTTCAGACAATGCAAAAACTTCAAGTCCGAGTTGCGAATCGACTGATAAATCTCAAAATGGAGCGTAAATTAGACGAATCAACACAATCAAATAAATTTATAATTTATATCATCCTTATTAGAAAGTTTCTGCTAAGTCATGCAATATGTTCGTAAAATCATGGTGCACTTTTGATAATTTCAAAGTATGATGTGAAAGGAGGTAATACCATTTATGAAGTATCGAATCCTCCACAATATTGTTCTTGAGTTTTACCATTAGTCATTTTATAAAATACGTTTTTCATGCTGCTGAGTGTATGTAAGATGATTATTGTTGAACTCAATACACATTGAAAATTTTCCGATTTCTAATCTTCAGAGACAAAATCTACAAAGAAAAAATTAAAAGTGCCGTTTTTTATGAATCCATACACAACGCCAACACAACGGCCATCCTGTCACATCGTCTACTAAGCCAACGGAGGAATACAGTGAATTGCAAATTAGAAATATTCTTTGGTTTAATAACTTTCTGCAAATCATTTTACAACGTAATTATTTATAATAGTTTATTTTAAATGAATTGTATAATCAACGTTGGTAATCAATTTTTTTATTGAAAAAATTAACAATAAATCTTAGTTTCGAACGATGTTATCTTTTGTTATCTAGCAGTAACCTACAAGATCATTGGCAGGTTCTGAGCTGAGGTGTAGTCCCATCAGCTGATACTTTATGGTCCCATTTGGGTCTCGAAACCTTTTCACCTTCCACTTTTTACTATTTACGTCTGCTATCTATACTATATATAATCAAAGGTAATAGCTGATGCTGTCAACAAGTTAGCAAACTTCAAACTGATGAGCTGGACTTTGGAGTCTTAACAGCTCATGCTGCCAGCAAAAACAGTGTTTGGAACGATAATAGCTCATGTTTTGTACAAGCAGGCTTCAAACTGATATGCAGGACTTTGAAGATGAAATAGCTCATGCTGCCAACCAGTTGGCAGTCTTAAGATGGTATATAGTCTATGGAACAGGAATAGCTCATTCTGCCAACAAGTTGGCAGACTTTTAACTGATGAGTAGGCCTTTGGAGATATAAAAACTCACACTGTCATCATGTTACATTACATTTTCGAGATATAAAAGAAATAGGTTCAGAATATACTTATGTGGGATCAAATTCCCCGAGGTACCGGTTGAGAAGTGGAAGAGAGAGAAGGAAGAAGGGATGCGAATGTTGTATGTAGGATCGAGGGAATCAGTCAGTGAGAAGTAGTAAGAGAGTGAGGACGTTTTACCAAAGTGGTGTATTTTGAAGCGTTTGAGATGTGTTTGTAAAGTTGTTGAGAAGTAAAAGAGACGATTTATCGATAAACTGTTTTTATTGTCTCCCACAATATCCAGCTAACCCACAAATTTTGGGGGCTCAACCGGGATTAGATTAATTAACGGGTCTGGATACGGTGTGTAGACAAAAGACGTTGGTGCGCGAACGTTAAGACGCGGCGAGTGGCGCGACGTGTGACGCGGCGAGTGGCGCGACGAGTAACGCGACGAGTGGCGCGACGTGTGACGCGACGTTGAGAAACAACGTGTGTTTTTACGTAAATATCGATTTTAGGGAGACAGCTGATTGTGTACGAATACATTCCGGGAAGTATTGATTTTTATCAAAATGAGTGAAAACGGCGAAAATATAAATAGCGACAATCTTGATAATTTGACATGTGGTACGAAAAAGGAATATGAACTATTATTACGTGAACGAGAACTTATACAACGTGAACGAGAACTTTTAGTGCGCGAACGCGAACTAATGAACAGTACATTAGACAGATCGATAACATCACCATCATCCAATGATAATTTGGGACAAGTTGTGCAGATGATTCCTGAGTTTAATCCTTCGCGAATGGCTAGCTTATCCTCGAAACAATGGATAACAAAGATTGAACAAATCGCGAGTTCTTACAATGTTGAGAGTGATGTTTTGGCATTACATGCGTCGACCAAGCTTCGTGGAGCAGCACGTTTGTGGTATGACGGCGTACCTGAATGTGCCACAAGATGGGAGAACTTCAAAACCGAATTTTTAAAAGCTTTTCCTACCAACTTTGACGAATCCGCCATTCACACACAATTAATGCGAAGAAAAAAGAAGAAGGAAGAAACTTACGAAGAGTATTTCTACGAAATGGTGGCTATATCGAAGAAAGGGTCTATCTCTGATCAAACTGTGATCAAATACATAATTGGAGGATTAAATCAACCAGACTTAGCCAGAGTGTTGGCATTACAGTTTTATTCAGATCCAATCGACTTGTTACAGCGCATTAAAAACTACGAAGCGACTTTTCAGCCTGAAAAAAATGAAAAACCGACATTTGGCAGAGATCAGCAGAATTTCAAGCGAGAAGATACGAGGTTCCCCAAAAAGTGTTACAACTGTAATGAAAGCGGACATTTAGCTGTAAATTGTGACCGACCAAAGAAACGACGTTGTTTTTCCTGTAACCAGCCGGGTCACATTGCAAGCCAATGTACCAATAAAAATTCAACCGGTCAAAATACTAGAGCGAACGTATCTATGGTAACCGTTACAGACTTTTCAGTTGTAATGATTAGCATCGACGGACATGAAGTTAATGCACTCATTGACACAGGCAGTGATGTAAACCTTATACAAAGCAGTATGTATTTGAAAATTGGCCAACCTGCGTTACAATCTGAAGAAGTTGAACTACTTGGATTGGGAACTACAAGAACTAAATCATTTGGAAGCTGTACGACATGTGTGAAGATTAATGACGATGAATATGAAACGAAAATGCTTGTTGTTCAGGATAATCCTTTGAGAGTTCCAGTAATTTTGGGAAGCGCTTTATTGAGGGAAGCTCGTGTGATTGTGGATCCATCCGGGGTTAAAATAGAAAAACTGAAAAAAGTAAAGAAAGTTGAAATAGAAGAAGAAAATTTATAAGAATCAACAGAAAATGTCGATGAAGCAAATGTTTATCAAATTTATTACGAGAAAGATGATTTAAATTTGGATCATGTTAAAGAAAAAGATGTTGTAGAACAAATTCTACGTTTAAAGACAGATTATGATCCGGTGAGAAATAAAGTATTTGACACTGACCTTCAAACTAAAATCATTTTAAAGGATGAAACTCCTATTTATCAACGGCCTAGAAGACTTTCTGAATATGAAAAACGAGAGGTGAGGAAACAGCTTCAACAATGGTTAAGTGATGGAATAATTCAGCCGAGTACTTCTGAATTTACCAGTCCCATGGTGTTGGCTAAGAAGAAAAGCGGAGAAATCCGAATATGTATTGATTTTAGAAAACTTAATGACAAGATTGTTAAGGACAGGTATCCGTTACCATTAATAGAAGACCAACTGGATAGACTGAGAGATGCTAGAGTGTTTAGCACGCTTGACCTAAAGAATGGATTTTTCCACGTACCGTTGAACCGAGAAAGTAGAAAGTATACTTCATTTCTGACTCCAGATGCCCAATACGAATTTCTGAGAACTCCTTTTGGATTATGTAATTCTCCGGCCGTCTTTCAGCGGTTTATCAATGAAGTTTTCAGGACACACATCAGAGACGGAGAGGTACTAACATATTTAAATGATGTTGTAATTGTCGCATCCGACAAAAGACAAGCTTTGGATCGACTTACCCGCGTAATAAAAACAGCAGAAAGTTATGGTTTACAAATAAATTGGAAAAAATGTCAATTGATGAAAACAGATATCACCTATTTGGGACATTATATCGAGCATAACCTTATTCGACCATCAGAGGAGAAAACATTAGCTGTACAAAGATTTCCAAAACCTACAACTGTTCAGCAGGTACAGAGTTTTCTTGGATTAACGGGGTATTTTCGTAAATTTATTAGAGATTATGCACACATTGCAAAACCATTAAGCGACTTACTGGGTAAAAACATTAAATTCAAATTTGAAGCACCACAAGAAATTGCATTTGCGATGTTGAAGGATTTGTTGACTAAAAGACCAGTATTGGGAATTTATCATCCTGAAGCTATAACCGAATTACACACCGATGCATCAAAACATGGTTATGGAGCGGTACTTTTGCAGAAAGGTGAAGACGGTAAAATGCACCCTATTTACTATATGAGTAAGAAAACAACTCCGGCAGAAAAAAATTATTGTAGTTACGAGCTCGAAACGTTAGCTGTGATAACAGCCTTGAAGAAATTCAGAATCTACCTACAGGGACTCAAGTTTAAAATTGTAACAGACTGTGCAGCATTATCCATGACATTGAAAAAAAATGATTTGTCACCTAAACTGGCTAGATGGGCTATGTTTTTGGGGGAGTTTCAATACGAAATTGAACATCGACCAGGTACTAAAATGGCACACTGTGATGCTCTTTCAAGAAATATTTTGACTGTCAAAATTAATTCTGAAGTAATCGAGCAAGTGAAACGAGCGCAAGCTGATGATGAGTTTATTAGGACGATAATAAAATTATTAGAAAATGACCAACCACATGAAGACTACCAGTTAAAATATGGGATATTATATAAAACAGTACAGGGAATAGATTTGATCGTGATACCAAGTAAAATGCAAATGGATATAATAAGAAAAACACATGAGAGTAATGGACATTTTTCCATCAAAACAACTGAAGATATAATTTTACGCGATTTTTGGATTCCAAAACTTAGATCGAAAATTGAACAATGTATCAAGAACTGCGTTAGATGTATCTTAGCCGAAAGAAAACACGGAAAGCAAGAAGGTTTTCTAAATCCAATTCCAAAAGAAGAAATTCCATTACAAACTTACCATATGGATCATCTAGGACCACTTGAAACTACAGCTAAGGGCTATAAGTATTTGCTGGTAATCGTTGATAGTTTTACTAAATTTGTGTGGCTATACCCTACCAAAACTGTCACAACGGAAGAAACTATCGCCAAATTGGAACAGCAGAAGATGTTATTTGGTAATCCTGAGCATATTATCACCGATAGAGGAACAGCTTTCACGGCAGAAAAGTTCAAGACTTATTGTCGAGATGAAAATATTCGATTAACTCACATAACCACAGGTGTACCGAGAGCTAATGGACAAGTTGAAAGGATCAACCGTATAGTAATACCGATATTGACTAAATTGACTCTCAACGATGAATCAACATGGTTTAAGCATGTCAGTAAAGTACAACTATTTTTAAATAAAACATATCAGAGAAGTATTAGAACTACTCCAGGTGAAATCTTATTTGGAGTACCACTGAAACATAAAGACGACATTAGATTGAAAGAGATAATTGAGGATGAATACTTGCAAACTTTTATGGAAACTCGAGAAGAAATAAGAAAATTAGCAAAAGAGAATATACTAAAGATTCAAACCGAAAACAAGAAACAATTTAATAAGAAGAGGAAACTTCCAACACAATACAAATGTGGTGATCTTATCGCTATAAAACGAACGCAATTTATAAATTGCGGTAAGTTTAAATCAAAATTCTTGGGACCTTATAAGATTGTAACTGTGAAAACCCATGACCGATATGACGTTGAAAGAGTTGGTATGACGGAAGGACCAAGGAAGACTTCAACTGCTGTAGATTTCATGAAACCATGGGAAAATTATTTGGATGAAGTAACATCAGAAGAAGAAGAAGAACAAATAATGGAACTAAATGAAAATCAGATTGACGAGTTAGATCAAAATGAAGATGAAAGAAGTAACGAAGACCAAAATGAAGATGAAGGGAGTAACGAAGACCAAAATGAAGATAAACAAGAAGATAATGAAACGAAGACGAACAGTTTGGAAGAAGACAGGAACGGGATCGAGGGCGAGTCCCAAGTCAGGAATGGCCGATCTGTGGGATCAAATTCCCCGAGGTACCGGTTGAGAAGTGGAAGAGAGAGAAGGAAGAAGGGATGCGAATGTTGTATGTAGGATCGAGGGAATCAGTCAGTGAGAAGTAGTAAGAGAGTGAGGACGTTTTACCAAAGTGGTGTATTTTGAAGCGTTTGAGATGTGTTTGTAAAGTTGTTGAGAAGTAAAAGAGACGATTTATCGATAAACTGTTTTTATTGTCTCCCACAATATCCAGCTAACCCACACTTATGTCAGGGGTTCTAAGGGATAACAGTGACAAAATTACATTATTGATTTTTTTGTGTACAAGATATATTGAAAGATATGCAAGTAATTTTACAATTTCTTAAAAGGCGCGAAAAGAAAATTTAAATTTATGAATGATGACGCACAACTTACCCCGCCATCTAGGTATTACGAACACAAACTAACATCTTTTAAATAACCGTGAATATCTATAAACTAGAATAATACGTATCGATGGAACTATATTTACGACACGTTTTGATTTTTTTATAAGATCAAATTTATTTATATATTATTAATGTTTATGTAAGAATACAATTAAATAAAATATAATAATAATAAAGAAAGTATCTAATAGATGTCGCTAAACCCCAAAAATCAATAACTGTCATTACTGTCAAACGTCACTTTAATGTCACCTGTCATAATTGGCTATAATGAAGAAAAGTTAACAAATTTAATAAATTAAACGAAAATGGCAGAAGATTTATCGATTCAAACATTACCAGACGATTGCATATTTATTGGATCTCCAATATTAGAACAAACCGAAAATTTAGAAGATTGGCTCAACAAAAATGGTCACTACTTAATAACAAACGATTTAGAGACTTTACTAACAGAAGATACCGAGAACATAACGTCCGACGACAAAGACATTCAATTAAAAGTAAGTAAAAAGAGCATTAAGAATATAAAAACCAACCAAAAACAAGATAAAATCTTAAACGTTGAGAGTCACGTCAAAAATGGTCTAGAAGCGTACTTTTCTTTTAACGGGACAAAAGTTTCTGTTAAATTTTTCGATAAAAATGATAAAGAAGTCATGCATGAGTATTTAGCGTCCCTATCGGAAATGAGTGGCCCCATCTTAAAAGAGAAAGAGCGCCAAAGCATCGTTGAAGTCACAAAAATATCGATAAGCGAAATTCCTAATTTATTTGTACCTTGTTTACTCACTGATATGGGAATAAGAATCTTTTTATGCCCACAAAACATTTGCAACCAAGCATTCTCAAGAATTGGGACAGCTAAACTCCACGCTCTTGTCCATATCGGATATAAGCCGTACCAATGCGATTATCCTGATTGCACTTGGGCTTTTTACACTCATTGTAAGTTAAAGCGCCATCAAACCACTCATGAAAAGCGCAAAGATTTCGTTTGCCCCATCGATGGGTGTTTAAGGCGTTTCACAACGATTTATAACTTAAATAATCATAAAAGACTCCACGAACGCCCTGCAGAACTTCCATGTCCCGTTGAAAGTTGTATGGAGAAATTTCAAAGTGTAAGGGATCGCGAAAAGCATTTAAAAACTCATGATCGATCCGAAGCGCCGTTTAGATGCTCTTTTCAAAATTGTAATCGATCGTTTTTCCTGACGAACGCGTTAACAGCCCATACAAGGACCCATGACCACAAAGAAAGCGAATTAAAATGTAAATGGCCTAATTGCGGGAAAATTTTTGAACATCCATGTCGGTTGAAGGAGCATTCGAGGAAACATACTGGGCAAAGGCCGTATTTATGCACTTTTGAGGATTGTAAATGGACCTTTTCAACTGCTAGCAAATTGAAACGACACCAAAGCATACATACGAATGAGCGGAAATTTCATTGTACTATTGGAACTTGTAATAAGTCATTTTTAAGATCTGAACATCTTAAGGAACATACTTTAACTCATATTGGGCAAAGAAGTTATCAATGTGAAGGTATGTATTTAAAATAATTTATTTTAATGAAATTTTTTATTAGTGGATATAAACACAAAATGTTGTAGGTATGAGCTTTATTAAGTAAAAACTATTTTTGAAATATTACCATCTTAAACCGCAAAACTATACAAAAGATGAAAAAAAAAAATAAAATATGGCTTTCATTCAGAAATGATTATTATTGCTAAGCTGAGGAGAGCCATTTCGTCACCGCAACCTAAGAGATCTATTATAACGTTAACCTAGGTCTAAACTTAAAATTGTGGCAACATCTTGTTCTTGTTTCTGAAAATTGTGTGTCTTAGGTAGCATCTAGAAACGCAATTATACAATATGTTCTGACTTGCTGCAAAGTCGACTCATAAAACATCCATGACTTGGAAGTTCTTTCCAGTCTGAGGAAAAATGAAAATAGTCTCAAAATGTGTTTCATAGTGCTAAAACGACCTTCTGAGTAATATTTGAAATTTCTATCTTCTTCAATGTCCACACTGTGGCTATATTCTCAGAGTGCTTTCACAATATACAGGTATCTCACGTAACTGGTTCATTAGAACTTTTTTAGGTTCCACTATTTGTAGAGGCTTGAAATTTTGGTAACATGGGTTGTTCATTCCGATCTATTAATCTAAAATATTTTCAAGATGGCCACCACTTCCGGTCTACCGGAAGTAGACCTCAACTTCGTTATTTTAACCCTTTCAGCGCTATGAACCCATATATGCGTTCTCACACAACCATTCGTTTTTGGCTATGAACCCACATATATGTTTTCACATAACCATTCTTTTTAGGCTATGAACCCATATATGCGTTTTCGCGCAACCATTCAGTTTAGGTTATGAACCCACAAATGCGTTCTCGCGCAACCATTCAATCGAAAAGGGAATCGATAAACGAATATATGTAAACGAACATATCGCTACCTAATACTTTTGAAGGTTATAAGTACTGCTACTTTACTTTTTCGTTTTAAAATTTAATTTTAAATTACCCTTAAAATGTCTGAGAATGAGTTTGAACACATTAGTAACAGTGATAGTGGCATGTCCTATGAACATGATATTGAAACAGTTGAAATTAAAACACTTAAAAGAAAAAGGATGCGGTATTCGTCTTCGGATTTCGCCGAGATCTATAAGAAGACCAAGAAATTACGAATAAACAGTGACACAATCGGTGAGAATCAACACAATAGGTTGGATGTTAGAACAAAAATCAAACCTTTTTTTGTAGCTTCTGAAATAGAAGATAGAGTTCCATTAAATAAGCGAAGCAGAAGACATCTTCGAATATTTAGCACATCTTTTGAAGAGGACGAAGATCTACAGGAAAATGTTAATTCGATATCTAATTATACGGCAGAAAATTATTCATGGTCTAAGAAATATTTTGCACCAAAATTATATGATTTTGATGAATCAAATTCGGGGATAAGGGGACACTTATCGGAAATATCCACTGCTTTGGATGCGTTTAAAATATTTTTCTCAGAAGAATTAATTACTGGAATTTGCGAGAAAACAAATAATTTTCATAAAAATCTGGCGCAAACTAAAATTCATGCAGTTCTTTCACGCGTAAATAACTGGACAGATACTTCACCTTCGGAAATATATTTATTTATTGCTATTACTATGCTAATGTCCAGAATTAAAAGAACATCTATAAGAGAATATTGGTTTACTGATAAAGTTACAAAAACTGAAATTTTTTCAAAACTAATGAGCAGAGTTAGGTATGAATCATTGCTGAAAATGCTACATTTTAATGATGACAATAATATGAGCTCGAACGATTCGTTGATAAAGATAAGACCAGTAGTTACTAAACTTAGAAACTCATTTTCTAAATCATTTTATCCATATAAATATTTATGCATAGACGAAAGTCTTTTGCTTTATAAAGGAAGACTCTTCTTTAAACAATATATCCCAACAAAGAGGAGTAGATTTGGCATTAAGTCATTCATTATTTGTGATTGTAAAATCGGCTATATACTAGACTTCATAATTTATTCTGGAAAAAATAGTGATGTTACTGAGGAAGATCCATCAATTGGACAATCTGGAAACATTACTTTGACACTTTTGAAATCATACCTAGGAAAAGGACATACACTTATCACTGACAATTGGTACACGAGTCCGCACTTATACAATCTATTACACAAAAAGGAAAAAACAAATGCCTTTGGAACTGTGCGACGAAATAGGAAAGATATGCCAAAAATGGAAGAAAAATTAAAAGGCGTAGAATGTGTAAGTCGATCTCCACACAATCTATTGGCGTTAAAATGGCGGGATAAAAAAGATGTATGGATGCTATCCACCTCACATTCTAATGATTTCGTTGAAACAAAAAAAATTAATTATCAATGATGTTAGAACAAAAATCAAACCTTTTTTTGTAGCTTCTGAAATAGAAGATAGAGTTCCATTAAATAAGCGAAGCAAAAGACATCTTCGAATATTTAGCACATCTTTTGAAGAGGACGAAGATCTACAGGAAAATGTTAATTCGATATCTAATTATACGGCAGAAAATTATTCATGGTCTAAGAAATATTTTGCACCAAAATTATATGATTTTGATGAATCAAATTCGGGGATAAGGGGACACTTATCGGAAATATCCACTGTTTTGGATGCGTTTAAAATATTTTTCTCAGAAGAATTAATTACTGGAATTTGCGAGAAAACAAATAATTTTCATAAAAATCTGGCGCAAACTAAAATTCATGCAGTTCATTCACGCGTAAATAACTGGACAGATACTTCACCTTCGGAAATATATTTATTTATTGCTATTACTATGCTAATGTTCAGAATTAAAAAAACATCTATAAGAGAATATTGGTTTACTGATAAAGTTACAAAAACTGAAATTTTTTCAAAACTAATGAGCAGAGTTAGGTATGAATCATTGCTGAAAATGCTACATTTTAATGATAACAATAATATGAGCTCGAATGATCCGTTGATAAAGATAAGACCAGTAGTTACTAAACTTAGAAACTCATTTTCTAAATCATTTTATCCATATAAATATTTATGCATAGACGAAAGTCTTTTGCTTTATAAAGGAAGACTCTTCTTTAAACAATATATCCCAACAAAGAGGAGTAGATTTGGCATTAAGTCATTCATTATTTGTGATTGTAAAATCGTCTATATACTAGACTTCATAATTTATTCTGGAAAATATAGTGACGTCACTGAGGAAGATCCATCAATTGGACAATCTGGAAACATTACTTTGACACTTTCGAAATCATACCTAGGAAAAGGACATACACTTATATATCACTGACAATTGGTACACGAGTCCGCACTTATACAATCTATTACACGAAAAGGAAAAACAAATGCCTTTGGAACTGTGCGACGAAATAGGAAAGATATGCCAAAAATGGAAGAAAAATTAAAAGGCGTAGAATGTGTAAGTCGATCTCCACACAATCTATTGGCGTTAAAATGGCGGGATAAAAAAGATGTATGGATGATATCCACCTCACATTCTAATGATTTCGTTGAAACAAAAAAAATTAATTATCAATGATGTTAGAACAAAAATCAAACCTTTTTTTGTAGCTTCTGAAATAGAAGATAGAGTTCCATTAAATAAGCGAAGCAGAAGACATCTTCGAATATTTAGCACATCTTTTGAAGAGGACGAAGATTTACAGGAAAATGTTAATTCGATATCTAATTATACGGCAGAAAATTATTCATGGTCTAAGAAATATTTTGCACCAAAATTATATGATTTTGATGAATCAAATTCGGGGATAAGGGGACACTTATCGGAAATATCCACGGGTTTGGATGCGTTTAAAATATTTTTCTCAGAAGAATTAATTACTGGAATTTGCGAGAAAACAAATAATTTTCATAAAAATCTGGCGCAAACTAAAATTCATGCAGTTCATTCACGCGTAAATAACTGGACAGATACTTCACCTTCGGAAATATATTTATTTATTGCTATTACTATGCTAATGTCCAGAATTAAAAAAACATCTATAAGAGAATATTGGTTTACTGATAAAGTTACAAAAACTGAAATTTTTTCAAAACTAATGAGCAGAGTTAGGTATGAATCATTGCTGAAAATGCTACATTTTAATGATGACAATAATATGAGCTCGAATGATCCATTGATAAAGATAAGACCAGTGGTTACTAAACTTAGAAACTCATTTTCTAAATCATTTTATCCATATAAATATTTATGCATAGACGAAAGTCTTTTGCTTTATAAAGGAAGACTCTTCTTTAAACAATATATCCCAACAAAGAGGAGTAGATTTGGCATTAAGTCATTCATTATTTGTGATTGTAAAATCGGCTATATACTAGACTTCATAATTTATTCTGAAAAAAATAGTGATGTCACTGAGGAAGATCCATCACTTGGACAATCTGGAAACATTACTTTGACACTTTTGAAATCATACCTAGGAAAAGGACATACACTTATATATCACTGACAATTGGTATACGAGTCCGCACTTATACAATCTATTACACGAAAAGGAAAAAACAAATGCCTTTGGAACTGTGCGACGAAATAGGAAAGATATGCCAAAAATGGAAGAAAAATTAAAAGGCGTAGAATGTGTAAGTCGATCTCCACACAATCTATTGGCGTTAAAATGGCTGGATAAAAAAGATGTATGGATGCTATCCACCTCACATTCTAATGATTTCGTTGAAACAAAAAAAATTAATTATCAATGATGTTAGAACAAAAATCAAACCTTTTTTTGTAGCTTCTGAAATAGAAGATAGAGTTCCATTAAATAAGCGAAGCAGAAGACATCTTCGAATATTTAGCACATCTTTTGAAGAGGACGAAGATCTACAGGAAAATGTTAATTCGATATCTAATTATACGGCAGAAAATTATTCATGGTCTAAGAAATATTTTGCACCAAAATTATATGATTTTGATGAATCAAATTCGGGGATAAGGGGACACTTATCGGAAATATCCAATGCTTTGGATGCGTTTAAAATATTTTTCTCAGAAGAATTAATTACTGGAATTTGCGAGAAAACAAATAATTTTCATAAAAATCTGGCGCAAACTAAAATTCATGCAGTTCATTCACGCGTAAATATCTGGCCAGATACTTCACCTTCGGAAATATATTTATTTATTGCTATTATTATGCTAATGTCCAGAATTAAAAAAACATCTATAAGAGAATATTGGTTTACTGATAAAGTTACAAAAACTGAAATTTTTTCAAAACTAATGAGCAGAGTTAGGTATGAATCATTGCTGAAAATGCTACATTTTAATGATGACAATAATATGAGCTCGAATGATTCGTTGATAAAGATAAGACCAGTAGTTACTAAACTTAGAAACTCATTTTCTAAATCATTTTATCCATATAAATATTTATGCCTAGACGAAAATCTTTTGCTTTATAAAGGAAGACTCTTCTTTAAACAATATATCCCAACAAAGAGGAGTAGATTTGGCATTAAGTCATTCATTATTTGTGATTGTAAAATCGGCTATATACTAGACTTCATAATTTATTCTGGAAAAAATAGTGATGTCACTGAGGAAGATCCATCAATTGGACAATCTGGAAACATTACTTTGACACTTTTGAAATCATACCTAGGAAAAGGACATACACTTATATATCACTGACAATTGGTACACGAGTCCGCACTTATACAATTTATTACACGAAAAGGAAAAACAAATGCCTTTGGAACTGTGCGACGAAATAGGAAAGATATGCCAAAAATGGAAGAAAAATTAAAAGGCGTAGAATGTGTAAGTCGATCTCCACACAATCTATTGGCGTTAAAATGGCGGGATAAAAAAGATGTATGGATGCTATCCACCTCACATTCTAATGATTTCGTTGAAACAAAAAAAATTAATTATCAATGATGTTAGAACAAAAATCATACCTTTTTTTGTAGCTTCTGAAATAGAAGATAGAGTTCCATTAAATAAGCGAAGCAAAAGACATCTTCGAATATTTAGCACATCTTTTGAAGAGGACGAAGATCTACAGGAAAATGTTAATTCGATATCTAATTATACGGCAGAAAATTATTCATGGTCTAAGAAATATTTTGCACCAAAATTATATGATTTTGATGAATCAAATTCGGGGATAAGGGGACACTTATCGGAAATATCCACTGCTTTGGATGCGTTTAAAATATTTTTCTCAGAAGAATTAATTACTGGAATTTACGAGAAAACAAATAATTTTCATAAAAATCTGGCGCAATCTAAAATTCATGCAGTTCATTCACGCGTAAATAACTGGGCAGATACTTCACCTTCGGAAATATATTTATTTATTGCTATTACTATGCTAATGTCCAGAATAAAAGAACATCTATAAGAGAATATTGGTTTACTGATAAAGTTACAAAAACTGAAATTTTTTCAAAACTAATGAGCAGAGTTAGGTATGAATCATTGCTGAAAATGCTACATTTTAATGATGACAGTAATATGAGCTCGAATGATCCGTTGATAAAGATAAGACCAGTGGTTACTAAACTTAGAAACTCATTTTCTAAATCATTTTATCCATATAAATATTTATGCATAGACGAAAGTCTTTTGCTTTATAAAGGAAGACTCGTCTTTAAACAATATATCCCAACAAAGAGGAGCAGATTTGGCATTAAGTCATTCATTATTTGTGATTGTAAAATCGGCTATATACTAGACTTCATAATTTATTCTGGAAAAAATAGTGATGTCACTGAGGAAGATCCATCAATTGGACAATCTGGAAACATTACTTTGACACTTTTGAAATCATACCTAGGAAAAGGACATACACTTATCACTGACAATTGGTACACGAGTCCGCACTTATACAATTTATTACACAAAAAGGAAAAAACAAATGCCTTTGGAACTGTGCGACGAAATAGGAAAGATATGCCAAAAATGGAAGAAAAATTAAAAGGCGTAAAATGTGTAACTTGAACTCCACACAATCTATTGGCGTTAAAATGGCTGGATAAAAAAGATGTATGGATGCTATCCACCTCACATTCTAATGATTTCGTTGAAACAAAAAAAATTAATTATCAATGATGTTAGAACAAAAATCAAACCTTTTTTTGTAGCTTCTGAAATAGAAGATAGAGTTCCATTAAATAAGCGAAGCAGAAGACATCTTCGAATATTTAGCACATCTTTTGAAGAGGACGAAGATCTACAGGAAAATGTTAATTCGATATCTAATTATACGGCAGAAAATTATTCATGGTCTAAGAAATATTTTGCACCAAAATTATATGATTTTGATGAATCAAATTCGGGGATAAGGGGACACTTATCGGAAATATCCACTGTTTGGATGCGTTTAAAATATATTTCTCAGAAGAATTAATTACTGGAATTTGCGAGAAAACAAATAATTTTCATAAAAATCTGGCGCAAACTAAAATTCATGCAGTTCATTCACGCGTAAATAACTGGACAGATACTTCACCTTCGGAAATATATTTATTTATTGCTATTACTATGCTAATGTCCAGAATTAAAAGAACATCTATAAGAGAATATTGGTTTACTGATAAAGTTACAAAAACTGAAATTTTTTCAAAACTAATGAGCAGAGTTAGGTATGAATCATTGTTGAAAATGCTACATTTTAATGATGACAATAATATGAGCTCGAATGATCCGTTGATAAAGATAAGACCAGTGGTTACTAAACTTAGAAACTCATTTTCTGAATCACTTTATGCATATAAATATTTATGCATAGACGAAAGTCTTTTGCTTTATAAAGGAAGACTCTTCTTTAAACAATATATCCCAACAAAGAGGAGTAGATTTGGGATTAAGTCATTCATTATTTGTGATTGTAAAATCGGCTATATACTAGACTTCATAATTTATTCTGGAAAAAATAGTTATGTCACTGAGGAAGATCCATCACTTGGACAATCTGGAAACATTACTTTGACACTTTTGAAATCATACCTAGGAAAAGGACATACACTTATCACTTACAATTGGTACACGAGTCCGCACTTATACAATCTATTACACGAAAAGGAAAAAACAAATGCCTTTGGAACTGTGCGACGAAATAGGAAAGATATGCCAAAAATGGAAGAAAAATTAAAAGGCGTAGAATGTGTAAGTCGATCTCCACACAATCTATTGGCGTTAAAATGGCTGGATAAAAAAGATGTATGGATGCTATCCACCTCACATTCTAATGATTTCGTTGAAACAAAAAAAAATTAATTATCAATGATGTTAGAACAAAAATCAAACCTTTTTTTGTAGCTTCTGAAATAGAAGATAGAGTTCCATTAAATAAGCGAAGCAGAAGACATCTTCGAATATTTAGCACATCTTTTGAAGAGGACGAAGATTTACAGGAAAATGTTAATTCGATATCTAATTATACGGCAGAAAATTATTCATGGTCTAAGAAATATTTTGCACCAAAATTATATGATTTTGATGAATCAAATTCGGGGATAAGGGGACACTTATCGGAAATATCCACTGCTTTGGATGCGTTTAAAATATTTTTCTCAGAAGAATTAATTACTGGAATTTGCGAGAAAACAAATAATTTTCATAAAAATCTGGCGCAAACTAAAATTCATGCAGTTCATTCACGCGTAAATATCTGGCCAGATACTTCACCTTCGGAAATATATTTATTTATTGCTATTATTATGCTAATGTCCAGAATTAAAAAAACATCTATAAGAGAATATTGGTTTACTGATAAAGTTACAAAAACTGAAATTTTTTCAAAACTAATGAGCAGAGTTAGGTATGAATCATTGCTGAAAATGCTACATTTTAATGATGACAATAATATGAGCTCGAATGATTCGTTGATAAAGATAAGACCAGTAGTTACTAAACTTAGAAACTCATTTTCTAAATCATTTTATCCATATAAATATTTATGCATAGACGAAAGTCTTTTGCTTTATAAAGGAAGACTCTTCTTTAAACAATATTTCCCAACAAAGAGGAGTAGATTTGGCATTAAGTCATTCATTATTTGTGATTGTAAAATCGGCTATATACTAGACTTCATAATTTATTCTGGAAAAAATAGTGATGTCACTGAGGAAGATCCATCAATTGGACAATCTGGGAACATTACTTTGACACTTTTGAAATCATACCTAGGAAAAGGACATACACTTATATATCACTGACAATTGGTACACGAGTCCGCACTTATACAATCTATTACACGAAAAGGAAAAACAAATGCCTTTGGAACTGTGCGACGAAATAGGAAAGATATGCCAAAAATGGAAGAAAAATTAAAAGGCGTAGAATGTGTAAGTCGATCTCCACACAATCTATTGGCGTTAAAATGGCTGGATAAAAAAGATGTATGGATGCTATCCACCTCACATTCTAATGATTTCGTTGAAACAAAAAAAATTAATTATCAATGATGTTAGAACAAAAATCAAACCTTTTTTTGTAGCTTTTGAAATAGAAGATAGAGTTCCATTAAATAAGCGAAGCAAAAGACATCTTCGAATATTTAGCACATCTTTTGAAGAGGACGAAGATCTACAGGAAAATGTTAATTCGATATCTAATTATACGGCAGAAAATTATTCATGGTCTAAGA
The DNA here is from genome assembly GCA_036711965.1 of Onthophagus sagittarius. Lineage (NCBI taxonomy): Eukaryota > Metazoa > Arthropoda > Insecta > Coleoptera > Scarabaeidae > Onthophagus > Onthophagus sagittarius. The sequence goes on along the minus strand of JASERS010000007.1, from coordinate 8,538,448 downwards.
AATATTTTGCACCAAAATTATATGATTTTGATGAATCAAATTCGGGGAAAAGGGGACACTTATCGGAAATATCCACTGCTTTGGATGCGTTTAAAATATTTTTCTCAGAAGAATTAATTACTGGAATTTGCGAGAAAACAAATAATTTTCATAAAAATCTGGCGCAAACTAAAATTCATGCAGTTCATTCACGCGTAAATAACTGGACAGATACTTCACCTTCGGAAATATATTTATTTATTGCTATTATTATGCTAATGTCCAGAATTAAAAAAAAAACATCTATAAGAGAATATTGGTTTACTGATAAAGTTACAAAAACTGAAATTTTTTCAAAACTAATGAGCAGAGTTAGGTATGAATCATTGCTGAAAATGCTACATTTTAATGATGAGAATAATATGAGCTCGAATGATTCGTTGATAAAGATAAGACCAGTAGTTACTAAACTTAGAAACTCATTCTCTAAATCATTTTATCCATATAAATATTTATGCCTAGACGAAAGTCTTTTGCTTTATAAAGGAAGACTCTTCTTTAAACAATATATCCCAACAAAGAGGAGTAGATTTGGCATTAAGTCATTCGTTATTTGTGATTGTAAAATCGGCTATATACTAGACTTCATAATTTATTCTGGAAAAAATAGTGATGTCACTGAGGAAGATCCATCAATTGGACAATCTGGAAACATTACTTTGACACTTTTGAAATCATACCTAGGAAAAGGACATACACTTATATATCACTGACAATTGGTACACGAGTCCGCACTTATACAATTTATTACACGAAAAGGAAAAACAAATGCCTTTGGAACTGTGCGACGAAATAGGAAAGATATGCCAAAAATGGAAGAAAAATTAAAAGGCGTAGAATGTGTAAGTCGATCTCCACACAATCTATTGGCGTTAAAATGGCGGGATAAAAAAGATGTATGGATGCTATCCACCTCACATTCTAATGATTTCGTTGAAACAAAAAAAATTAATTATCAATGATGTTAGAACAAAAATCAAACCTTTTTTTGTAGCTTCTGAAATAGAAGATACAGTTCCATTAAATAAGCGAAGCAGAAGACATCTTCGAATATTTAGCACATCTTTTGAAGAGGACGAAGATCTACAGGAAAATGTTAATTCGATATCTAATTATACGGCAGAAAATTATTCATGGTCTAAGAAATATTTTGCACAAAAATTATATGATTTTGATGAATCAAATTCGGGGATAAGGGGACACTTATCGGAAATATCCACTGCTTTGGATGCGTTTAAAATATTTTTCTAAGAAGAATTAATTACTGGAATTTGCGAGAAAACAAATAATTTTCATAAAAATCTGGCGCAAACTAAAATTCATGCAGTTCATTCACGCGTAAATAACTGGACAGATACTTCACCTTCGGAAATATATTTATTTATTGCTATTACTATGCTAATGTCCAGAATTAAAAGAACATCTATAAGAGAATATTGGTTTACTGATAAAGTTACAAAAACTGAAATTTTTTCAAAACTAATGAGCAGAGTTAGGTATGAATCATTGTTGAAAATGCTACATTTTAATGATGACAATAATATGAGCTCGAATGATTCGTTGATAAAGATAAGACCAGTAGTTACTAAACTTAGAAACTCATTTTCTAAATCATTTTATCCATATAAATATTTATGCATAGACGAAAGTCTTTTGCTTTATAAAGGAAGACTCTTCTTTAAACAACATATCCCAACAAAGAGGAGTAGATTTGGCATTAAGTCATTCATTATTTGTGATTGTAAAATCGGCTATATACTAGACTTCATAATTTATTCTGGAAAAAATAGTGATGTCACTGAGGAAGATCCATCAATTGGACAATCTGGAAACATTACTTTGACACTTTTGAAATCATACCTAGGAAAAGGACATACACTTATCACTGACAATTGGTATACGAGTCCGCACTTATACAATCTATTACACAAAAAGGAAAAAACAAATGCCTTTGGAACTGTGCGACGAAATAGGAAAGATATGCCAAAAATGGAAGAAAAATTAAAAGGCGTAGAATGTGTAAGTCGATCTCCACACAATCTATTGGCGTTAAAATGGCGGGATAAAAAAGATGTATGGATGCTATCCACCTCACATTCTAATGATTTCGTTGAAACAAAAAAAATTAATTATCAAACTGGCGAACCAAAGCGAAAACCAAAGTGAATAGCAGACTACAATGCCTTGATGGGCGCAGTTGATAAAATCGATATGACTTTGAGTTTGCTTCACTGCGTTCGCAAAAGCACAAGGTGGTATAAAAAATATTTCTTCCATCTCTTAGACCTCGCCATATATAATGCGTATATTCTCCATAAAGATACTAATGAAAAAATTGTAACATTTGAAAAATTCCACTTGCGACTTATAAACGATATTTTGAGACAATACCCACCAGATAGAGTAGAGACTAAAGGAGGAAGAAGTCATTCGGACGACCTCCCATTCCGATTAACAGAGAGGCATTTCCTTAGTTCCTGCGTAACTAATGAAAATAGAAAACATCCTTCATTGTTTGTACAAAAAATAATCGAAGAACTGACACGCGTTACGAGTACAAGAAATGTAACGTTGGCTTGTGCATTGAACCATGCTTTGAGCGTTATCACACAATACAAAATTATTAAATTTAAAAATTTAAAGGGTGCAATTTACTACTATTATATTGTTAGTGTCATGAAATAAATGATTATTAAGGGTTTGAGGTCACCACATAATTTATTTTAACTATTTTTTCGTACGGAGTTGACAGTCCACGGCGCACGCTTAACGCCGACAACGTCTGCTCTTTCTTAAAAAGTATTCAGTCCACGGTGAGCTGTCTCGTACGGAGTGGGCAGTCCGCGGCGCACGCTTAACGTCTGGCAACTCAGCGCTCAAAGGGTTAAATGGAATGCTATAGTTTTTATTACACATAAGAAAATATGTTGACTTTGATAACAGTTGTTGGTGCTTACCGTTTTTTGTTTTCGAGTTATTTTGATTTTAAGTGTTTTTTGTCAAATATCACCATGCACTTTACAAGCTCATCTCAGCCAACGTTAACTCAAAAACGTTTTGCATTGGTACGAAAACTCTTCATATGCTGCTAAATAGATTGTCATTTGTTGTATCAGTGTACCTTATACAGGATGGTCAAAAATTTAGTTACCGTTTCTTCTTGTTGTGTAACTTCGTTTGAAGTTACAGTTAAAACCTTTACTGCACCATTAACTTTGGCGAGTCATCTAGAAAGCAAACAACAACAACAACGGCTTCTACGAGACCCAGTCGGATTTTCTTTTTTCATCTCTTTTGCTAGCCGGTGCAGTATACCAGCACACCTTTGTGTCTGTCTTTATGACAAAGAGGTTGATCTCGAGTTCTACGCAGAATCTGGGTTATTTCACGCTGTCATAAGCTTGAAAAATTGGAGAGTTAGCGACAAAAAAATATAACCCCAGCGAAAGGATCCCACAAAAAGACTTCAACATCTCGTTTATCTTTTGTGTCATCCTAATATATTTTTGATTTTTCTTTTTTTGAATAATTTTGAGTCAATAATAATTTAGATTTAAATTTATGATAGAGTTCGAAAAATTACAACTTATTCATCGACTCTTGACAATACCTAATTACACACTTCCTTTCATCTACATAAATTTACACATTTTGGCGGCGGCGTGAAGTTTCCTTTCGTTAAATTTTTTCTTTTCTCGATTAATCGAATTATGTATTAGAGACGTGAACGGCGTGTGCCCTTAATGGCGTCATATTTGCATTGTATGTTAATTGTCCAATACTCTCATAACTCTCAATGACTCGTGTATCTTTGTCGTAGATTAAAACGAATTAATGTAGGTAATAATTTCTTTTTATGGAATATTCAATAAGGACTCGTTACGATTTATTATTTGTATTAAATGAATGAGTTTGGCTTATTATTATGTGTGGGTGGACGGTCGTAAATAAGAATATAAAAGAGACTACCAAAGATTACGCGTCTTCTCTAATCGGATCTGAGAAAAAGCTCTACTTGAGTTTCTTGAGTGGAATTGAATACGATTTATTATTGTTTAGCCCCGGTGAATGGTATCTATGGGTTATCTTGAAGAAAAAAATTAATTAAAAAGTCGCTCGGAATGTATCCGTTTGCTAGATAAGCCTTCTTCTTAGTTCTAGATTAGTTGTCTGGACCGGTAGCTTTTTTTGAAGCGCTCGAATGTAAATTTTGGATTAATTAATATTTATGAAAAGATAACCTATTAGTTTTTCACCTTTTTCTGTCTCACCATAATGTAAAAAAAATTACACTTCATTTTCGACTTTCACGCAATTGAATACAGAGAATTCAATTGCGTGAAAGTCGAAAATTTTAAATGGAACGCCCCATATTTTCATACCCTATCAGGAAGGGAATTTAATTCTCTACAAATTATCTATAAATATTCCTATACCTATTTATTATAGTTTTCTTGCTATTGAGGAATTTATCAAAATTATATGTAAAATGCTAGAAACCGTTTGTGTTTTTTTTTTTTAACTTCACTATCGAGACTGAAAACAATCAAAAATTGAATTTCTTAGACTATACACTACGACATTCAAACAACAAAATTAAATATGACATCTACAGAAAACCTACACAAACTAGTACCACCATCCCATTCGATTCTCATAATGATGAAACTCATAAAATGGCAGCATACCGGGCTTATATACACAGAGCTTTCCATTCAAAATTGGAACAACAAGACCTAGAAAAAGAGATCGAAATTATCCACCAAATTGCAAAAGAAAACAGTTTCCCACCGACATTTATCCAACAAATATTTTCGAAAATACAAAACTTTCTAGGGAAGTTGTTTCTTGAAGATTATAATATTCAATATTCAAGAAACAACTTCCCTATCCGACCGAAAACCTGATACACCAACAACGTACAGATCCATAACTTACCCAGGAGAAATATCCCATAAAATCAAGAAAATGTTCCATAAGTTCAACATAACAATGACATTTAAAAACAAAAACAATCTTAAGGCATTATTAGTTAATAACAAAAACAAGACTACAACTCTCGCTAAAAGTGGCATATACCAATTGCAATGTAGGACCTGTTCAGCCACGTACATAGGTGAAACGGGGAGAAGTATCCAAACAAGGCTTAAAGAACATAAAAACAGTTTAAAATCGGCATTCGGAAAACATCTAATTTTCAACAACTACGAATTTGACGAAAATAAAAATATTAAATTACTACACCAACTTAATAAAAGCAACCTTATGGAAATAATGGAAATGTACGAAACCAACAAGTTTATTGAAATTAACAGTAATATTATAAGCCTTAATGAACAAATTATCCCGACCCAAAAACCAATCTATAGTTGCCTGCGAGATCCGTACCTAAAACACAAAAATAAAAAACAAAAACAAAAAAAAACCTAACGTCACACGTTGTAAACTTGTAGGTATCTACTGAAGAAGAGCAAGGCTTGAAACTAGTTTAGAAAAATAAATTTTAATCATCATCAGAAGTAAATTTCTTAAAAAAGACCCTAATTTTTGTTAGAAGGCCATGACATTTTGACAGTTTTTTGTTTAACTTATTTAAATTATTATTTCTACAATGAACAGTGTTTGAATATTCTTTAGATTGCTAGCCGTTATTTACCAAAAATAACCAAAAGAAAACCGAATAAATGAAACATTGAAAAACAACAATTTAATGACAAAAATTAAAATCAATAACATAAAAGAATGAAAAACTTAAAATTATAAAAATAAAATAATAATAAATAATAATCTCTACAAACTATTTAGATACTTTCCTATGCCTATTTGTTGTAGTTGCCCTCATATTTGGAAATTAATGGACGCATGCAATGCTGGAAAGCTTCTTGTTTTTATGTTAGAAAGCCATGGAGTTTTGATGGCTTTCCATATTTATGTTATTGTTGTCATTACTTAGTTGTGTTATCACTTACTGCTGTTAATGTCTTTGAATATCATGGCGAATTATTCCCACGCCGACATTTTAGATTCGTCTTATATTCATGGCGGATGTAATAAAGGTTTGAATAGGATAAGAGACGTATCTCTTAGTTTTGGAAAGATCAAAATAACAAGAAGCCATAAATTTCTATCACCAGCAGCTAAAGATAATAGAATAAATATTTTGTCATATTTTATTGCTTTACCAAATTCTTCGGTAAGAGGTGCTTCGGTCGATTTAGATAAATAATATTTTACAAGAAAGCACCGTAAATAAATAAACTGAACTCTCTAGGAACATCTCGCCCATCATTACGTCCAATATTACGCCATATTATTGTTTTTCATTCTTTCATTTATGCGTTCTTCTGTTGGTTATTTTTGGCAAATAAAAGCTAACAAACTAAAGTTTATTCAATCGCAGATCATTCTAGAAATAATACCAATGATAATTTAAATAAATTAAACGATAAACTATCAAAATGTCATAGCCTTCTAATAAAAACACGAACGGCTTCCAGCATTTTGTGTAGGATTTTAATAAAATACTCAATATGAAGAAAACTATAATAAATAGATATAGCAATGTTTATAGATAATTTGTAGAGAATTAAATTCCCGTTTAGATAGGCTAAAAAGATATGGGGCGTTCCATTTAAAATTTTCGACTTTCTCGCAATTGAATACAGCGAAACGGTAATTTAATTTTTGACCACGCTGTATAAGGTACACTGATATAACAAGTAACAATCTATTTAACAGCATATGACGAGTTATTGTACCAATGCAAAACGTTTTTGAATTAACGTTGGCTGAGATATGGGCTTGTAAAGACCATGGTGATATATGCCAAAAAACACTTAAAATCAAAATAAGTCGAAAACAAAAAACGGTAGGTACCAACAACTGTTGGTAACATGTTTTCAACATGTTACCTGTTGGTCAACATGTTTTCTTACGTATAATTGAAAACTATAGCATTCTATTTAAAATAACGAAGTTGAGATCTACTTCCGGTAGACCGTAAGTGGCGGCCATCTTGAAAATATTTTAGATTAATAGATCGGAATGAACAACCCATGTTACCAAAATTTCAAGCCTCTACGAATGGTGTAACCCAAAAAAGTTCTAATGAACCAGTTACGTGAGACACCCTGTATTATTGAAGTCATTCACAGTGTGGTGGCAGAATATATTATATTATTACACAGGGCCTCATGATATTGATACATGATATTATCATGATCGTTAAGTAGAAAAATTAAAAAATTCAATAAGTCAGGCATGGGGTGTTTTATATCATTGTGACATCATTGTTATCAACAGGTTCTCACAAGTTGCTGGTACATTCTCTAATTGGTGCCATATCAAATTTGAAGGACTAGATTGTCTTCAGTACGGCCAGACTGCCTGTGAAAATGTTTTTGGTGCAGAAGTTTATAGCAAGAGCAAAGAGAAGTTGGGTCCAGTAATGCCCATATCTGCTATGGATTCAACTGTCCTTGTATAATCGATTTACCAAGCAATCTCTCCTCTTTTTAGTTGAGGCTCATCCTTTGTCTGTGTCCTTTGTCTGTGTGTGCTTGTAAATATGATCTTGTGGTAATGGACGAAGTTGTATTCTGCTGAAATAAGATTCGTCTCAAGTAATTTTGAAATGACGTAAATAAGGCTTGCAGATACTGAAAAAATGTGTGGCTTATGCAATTAAAATCTTATAAAAACGTACAATGTAACTGTATGCACTGTACGAAACAGTTTGATCCTTAACTTGTTCAATATGGAAAAGATGGTATTTGACGAATGCATAGCCACTCAAGGAAAGCTGAGAGCGTCGTTAGATTCTCTTTGGTGAAACATAAAACCTCTTGGGTTTTGTTTTGGGAATGAGTTATCATACTTTTTGTTTTTCTGTGATCTGGAAGTTCTTTTCAGCGTGAGGCCTTTGAGACTTCTCAACCGTTGATTATTTGTTTTATGTGGTTTTTTTTTGTAATCCACAATCAGGCTGAAGTTCAATGAAGGGCGTTTTCGCTGCCTCTTTGGATATCTTGTCTATCTTCTCATTACTCACAATGTCACTATGACTTGAAACCCCAAATTGTTCTGTAATTCTATGAAAGCACATATAGTTATTTTTGTTGTATAAGCATGTTGACTGGAATGGAGTGGATTGTTGGCAAGCAGTCCATACTTAAGGTGTTGATGGATTACTTAATTTAATTGGAGATATTCCACCTAACTCTATTGGGTGTATAAATTTTACCAGATACGCTACAAACTATAACAGATGGACTTATTATCTTCATGTATTCAGTGTCAGTATCTGTATGATGGCAGACTTTTGAGGAAGGGCATCCTTTGAAGGGCATCCTCATTTTACTACCACTATTTCATCTTCTTGTGATTTCGGCTTTGACGTTCTTGCAATACGAGCCTATTATACGTGCCAGAAGTCAAGGCCCCTCATTTTAGAGATCGATCTCTTCGAAATCACTCGATGAAAAAAATCGCGGTAAGCTTTATTATAACCAATGAATATCTCTGTTTATTTATCATAGGTTAATTTGGAAATTTTCGGATTCGCGGTCTTTTTTTCTATCGCGAGTTAATTGAAAAAATACCCGATTTTTGAGAGTGCCGACAACTTTGCCTACTTTGCGATTTTTTTCTCAAAATCTATATCACGAAAAATTTTCAAATTTGCACCAATGTGTTCTTAATGCGGGATATACTTAGTCTATTGATATTCCCTGTAGTTTCGCGGAAAATCGCAGTTTAGTAAGATATTGTTATTTCGAAAACGACCAGTCGGATTTCAACGCGATTTTTACCAAAGTATGTTTAATAATGTTGTATGTGGGAGTCTGTTACCAGTTTTTCAAAATGACGGTTCTCTAATTTCTCAAGAGCGATTTAATGGAAATACAAGTTAAAGAGAAACAGAAATAACACTCCGAGGGGAGGTCCGACAAACAACGTACTTTAACATATTTTGGTAAAAATCGCATTGAAATCCGTCCGGTCGTTTTGGAAACAACCACATCCTACTAAACCGCGATTTTTTTTGAAACCGTTAAAATAAAATATGCATTAAGAACACATTGGGTTGCCACCAATTCAAATTTGAAAATTTTTCGTCAAATAGTTTTTGAGAAAAAAAATCTCAAAGTAGACAAATTTGTCGCCACTCAAAAATGTATTTTATCAATTAACTCGCAATAGAAAAAAACCGCGAAAACTTCCAAATTAACCTATGATAGACAGAGATATTCATTGGTTATAATAAACTTTACTGCGAATTTTTTCATCGATTGATTTCGAAGAGATCGATCTCTAAAGTGAGGAGCCTTGATTTCTGGAACGTATAATAGGCTCGTATTGCATGAACTTCCAAGCCGAAATCACAAGAAGATGAAATAGTGGTAGTAAAATTTTCATTATATTTGAAATACAATTTCAGTCATCCTTCACAAGACTATAAATATCTTCACATGTATTATCTTTCAGAAACCAATGTTGTCTATATTCAGGCCATAAGGACGCAATTATTTTTTGATACATTATAGATACGCATCCATACTTAAAAATGTCTACTTATATAAGTACGAAGGCTTTCACGACTGGTGTTAACTGAACTAAAATTAGAACTAGTACTAGCACTAACACTGGAACTATCACTAGAATTGTCACTAGGACTAACCCTAGATCTAAAGCTAGAAACTTTCGGGTTTTGCCGTGCGTTTTTTGAAAAAATATTTGACGTTTCGGATGCCATGTTGCAACCTTCTTCAAAAACTGGTTCGAAGTGGTTCTAAGTGACTTTCGAAGTGACGATAATTACAGTATACACCCAACTCTTTTTTTACACGGTCTTTTTTAACACGATTTTGAAATAACACGGTTCACCAATAAATTTTTTTACACGAATTTTTTGTTAGAGCACGAATCCCAAAAAAATTCTTAATTCTAATTTTGATAGCGTCTTACAGAAACTTACGTATACAGTAACAAAATACAATGGGGGAATACCGTGCTCAGAAGTCGGTCGGTTTATGTCCACATGTTTATAACTTTACCTATTATGGGGAATACCAGAGTTTTATGATCACTTTTCTTTATCTCGTTGTGCTTCAACTTGAAGACATAATTTTGTTATTCAGTATTTATTTTGTAAAGTTCTAAAAGTTGATGTTTCAATTAAAGTTTTTTTAATTCGATGGTGAAATTTCCAGTGTATTATTTGTAATGATGATAATTCTTTGCTTCTAAAAAAGGTAATATTGTATTAGATTGTCGCTTTAGAAAAATTCTTCACCCTTATTGTTTAATAAAATGCCTAAACAACAACTTCCGGAGAGACAAGCAATTTCCTTAGAAATTGAAATAAAAATCTTAGACTGTCTAAAGAAAGGCGAAGGTCCCACATCTGTTGGCAAAGCTTTTGGTTTAAACGAAGCTATAAGACTATAAGAACAATTAGAAAAAAATGAGAATTCAAAACATCATCTTATAGTCGAAATCCTATCTTAGGGAAAATGGAAAAACACATGGTGTTTTGGATAGCAGATTTACAGTCAAAAAGAATACCTATTGATGGGAAACATATAAAAGAAAAAGCACTTAGAATATATAACCGACTTCAGGAATTTGAACCATCAACAAGTCTTCAGGCAACGAAGAAACTCGCATTTAATGCAAGTGAGGGATGGCTGACTGGTTTTATAAAAAGACACGCATTTAACAATGTAAAAATAAAGGGAGAAGTAGCATCAGCAGACGAAAATGCTACAAAAATTTTTCCGGGTAAGCTAGCAAAAATCGTTGAAGAGGGCGGTTATACTTCAGAACAAATATTTAATGCCGACGAAACAGAATTGTTTTCGAAGAAAATGCCCGAAAGGGCTTATATAGCAAAATCTGAAAAATTAGTTGGTGGTTTTAAAGCGGACAAAGATCGAGTGACGTTCTTGTTATGTAGTAACGCATCTGGTGATAAAATGTTAAAGCCTTTATTAATCAACAAATCTCTTATACCAACTGTATTAAGAGGTAAGAACATTAAACAACTTCCAGTCCATTTCATGGCGAATAAAAAGGAATGGATGACGGCTGATCTGCTTACAAATTGGTACAACAACTGCTTTGTTCCTGAAGTCCAAAAATGGATTTCATGATGAAAGATTTCAGAAATGGAAGAAAAAGGTTTGGAAAATACTTTTGTTGATAATTCGCCCAGAAACCCAGTGTTGGATCACCCAAATATTCAATTGCTATTTTTACTGCCTAATACTACCTCGCTGATTCAGCCACTCGTCAGTGCATTATAGCAACATTTAAAATGTGCTACATAAAGCAAACGTTTAAATATATTTTAGATTCAGTGGAAGAAACAAATTTGACTGTTTTGGAAGCATGGAAAAAGTTTACAATTATGGATTGCATTACATTTGCTTCTGTTGCCATTAAACAATTACGCTAACCAACCTTAAATGCTTGTTGAAAAAAAAATATTTCCAGCATGCGTCAAAAGTGGAAGTTTTGTAGTAGAAAAATCAGCTGTGTTCTGAAATTATAACTCTATCAAATACAATTGGTTTGAATGTTGTTAAAAACGTTGCCAGTTTTTAACAACATTCAAACGGCTGATATTGATCAATTGAGAAAGCGTTTTGGATGAAGATGATTTGATCGAATTTATGACAATTTGTGAAAATAAAAAAATCGATAATGACAAGGTAGAAGATGAAGTTCAGCTATTAACGGCTGATTTAATTCACGATGGCTTGAAATTTGCTACAAGTATGGAACAACATTTTCTTACTCATGATCCTGACGTGGAGCGTGCATTAGAATTTCAACGTAGTCTTAAGTTATGTGTAGCTGGATATGAAGAATTATATAAGCTTATTGAGAAACCAAAAAAACAGCAGCTGATAACCGACACAACTAAATTTTCCATTTGAATTAAATCCGACAGTTCTGCTAGACATATCCGAAATATCTACTGATGATGCTGATGACAGCGCTTTTGGTTAAGTCCGTAATAAACGTGTACGTTTGTTATTAAGTAGCGATGAAGACTTGCGAAATTGATTTTTATTTTTAATTTTAGTTTACATTTTTATTATTATGTTGAAGTTTTGACTACACTATTTTTTTAAAGTAATAAATAGCTTTTTTTATAAATATGTCATATACATTTTATTATAACTTTTTTTACACGATTTTCTTTTGCACGGTTTTCTAAGAAACTTATCTACCGTGTAAAAAAAGAGTTGGGTGTAATTCAATAACTAAAATGTACACCACAATCTTAAATATAAAATGTAAAAATAAAAGAAAGCGTCAAACTTTACAAAAAAGAATACGTTTATCAATAAATTCATTAAAAGGACTATATGATGATTTAAAAATGAATTATAATATAGAATATATATTAACTCATCGGTTGGACTAAGATGTTCTAGAAAATTTGTTTTCGCATGTACGGACAAGATTTGGGGATTAAATGATCACCCTACCTCGCTAAGCGCTCTGCAAAAATTGCAAATTATTATAGTAGATAAACCAGCTTTATTATCTTAGAACACTAATACGAAAAAAGAAAAACAAGATGAATTTATTGTCGGAAAAATATTTCGCAGTGTAAAGATTGATCTTGATAAACAAACATCATCAAATACTTCATCATTATCTAATGATTATAATGCAAATGATTTTAGTACAATGATCCAGTCTGAAGTGGACTTTCTTATTTAGGAGGTTGGATTGCAAAAAAAGCTAAATTATCCTGAATTATGAGATTATTCTCATAAGTGGACGTGTGATCGCACATATTGTGCGCCTTCATGGTTGGAGGGATTATTACTTAGTGGTCTAACCATCCTTTCAGATAATATTAATAATTTATTATTTGATTTAGAAACAAAATTTAGAATAATTACGGGGATCGTGCAGTAATTCACGTAAGTCACCAGAATTGGCGTGACTCACGCGTGAGTCACGTGATTCATGTATAATATTCATGTACTTTGGCAAATATTGTTCGTTATTAAAAAATATTTTCGGTCGTCATCAAAGATGTCGACAGCACCAAATTTTGTTTTTGATTTAAGAAGTAAACTCGACCGACTTCGAAGACGTAGGCCGTCTTCAAAATTGTTCATGGTTAAAAAGTCTTTTCGGCTGACATCGAAGACGTCGGCCGCCTCAAATATTACTTATGCTAATTGGGACGTTCCACGACTACAAAGTCCGCCGAGATTATTACTAATTTTATGAATATTATTTAGGATGAAGTAATTTGATAAATTTAATGATATAATAATCTTATAATTGAGTATAATAATTGAATAATATAATAATCTTATAATTGAGTATAATATTTGAATAATATAATAAATAATTATTATAAATAAATATAATAATTGAAATTTGCAAGTTTATGCACTTGAGGCACTAAAAACTTTCTTACCATGTCACATAATCATCAATATAATTCGCCAATCTCTAACAAAAAAAATTAATTAGTTTTCCTAGCCTATACTTTTAGACTATGTAATTTCAATTCATTTTCGGTTTTCAGTTACCATCTTCTTTTTTAACTTTTTTCATTATCTAGGTTTTGTGTATTAGCTCATTTTAGGGTTAGTTTTATCACAAAATTTCGTCACTAATTATATTTAATCTAATAGAATATTATATGACCATCAATTTACTTATATTTGTAGAAGCCACAATAAAGGTATTATTATATCATTTGCATATTTTATAACGCACGCACAGGTTAAGCCAATAAAAGGAAATTTTCCCCAAATTAATGCTAAAAAAAGGTATAAATTGTTTCATAACTAATTCATAACTAAAGTTATTAAGTGTTTATATCGACTAATTAATTAAATAATTAATTCTATCGATTAATTTTTTTTTATTTTTTTAGTTTGTGCAGCAACATTCCTAGGAAAATCAGCACTTTTCCTCCACTTAAACAAAAGCCATCCAGATCAAGAAGCTTGCGCTAGAGCTTTACCTTTCCAAAATAACGAAAAGATCAATCAGGACGTTTTATTGGAGCAAGCGATCCAAAGTTTGGGGGTCCCGTCAGATATGATTTTAGGGCCGGGCTTATTACCGGAAGAACCAATGGAGCTTTTGGAGACGGAGAATTTTTCAACCGTCAACCTACGCGATTTGGATTAAATAAAAATTATTTTTCCTTTGTATTTTCGACGCTTTCACTTAAAAATTGATTTCTCTTCGCCGATGGTTGAGCTATTCTTGTTACACTTGAGCCTTCTCGCTTGCTATTTTTAGATTTATTTACCTATTTTTGTACTTTTGGATGTTGATTATTGAACGTTGAAAATGTTGATAATAAATTATTCTGGAATGGTTTCAAAAATAATTTTTTTTTCATTTTCATTCTCCTTTTTTTTTGGGTTTAATTAAGAGGGGGGGTTAATATAAAAAAAAAACAAATTTCTTTGCTGGTACATTTATTAATATCTTCACATATAAACAATGTATAGTATACATGAAAAATTTTGATGCACCTAAAATGGTTGGGTTGTTTCCTCCTTATAATTTATTCAATTAATTTTTTTAAATTTTAATTCCTTAAATTTCCACAATAGAATTTTCGCGGGAAAATTCTTAATTTTTTTCGTGTCCCATTTACATCTACTACTTCTACGGTCGTTATTCGTGTACACAAAAAATCACATATAGAACACACACAGCGTCGTGATATCATCTCAAAATGAAATTGTAATTAAAATTTCAATTCCTGCGTAATTCATTAAGCAGATGACTAATATAGATGATATCACGATTGCTTACGGTTTTATTTTTTTTATATAATTTTTATTTCTTTGTGAAAGTCTACGTAAAAACTACCGGAATGTATATATATTGTTAAAACGTGGTCGGAAAACGATTCGGAGCTAACGAACGATTTTTTTGTGATAATCGTTTTGAATGTTACATTTTTCCCTAATATAAAACGAAAATAAGTTAAATTATTACTAGTAATTAATTGATTAATTAATTAATAACAAAATACTTATTGTTTATTTTAATAAATATATATGTACAATTTTTTTAAAATTTTTCTTTCGAAATAATTTTTTTGATATACTTTAATAACATTTTTTTAAAATTTTATGGAGGTGGGAAGCTGGTTGATTCGGGGTGTTCAAAAAACTTTCTCGCACATTTTTTCAACACCCACACATTATTTTATTTAAAAATATATATACAATCGACTCTACCCACATTGATATTTTTTTTTAAGAGAAAACATTTAATATATAAATTCGTTTACCTCGCCACCTCAATTACCGTCTCTTAAAAATCCCCTCTACGCACTACATCACATTGTTGCCTTTTTTACTAAATTTTTTGATGTTTTAAATTTTGACTCCATCGAACAAAATTTTGATTAAAAAGAAATTATTTTATTCCTCAAATAATGTTGAATATACTTTTTTAGATTTTCCTTTTAATATATTTAAAACGTCTTAAATCTTGACGAATTATTTTTCTTTTTTCCGCATATGTACACAAATTGATAGACTTCACAACAATAATATCGAATATTATCCAACCAACTCAAGCGACAACATAATTATTCTGTTTAATTTTTTTCTCTTCGTTATATCACCCTAACATGTACTTTTTAAGCAGGGTATTCAGACATCTTGGACAATCAATCAGATATCATCAAAAGATAAAATAGATTTTTTTTGTTACTCGACCATTTCTTCTTAAAAATAATTATTTTCATTCTCATTCACCTTATTTTTTTTGGATTTAATTAAGAGGGGGGGTTAATATAAAAAAAAACAAATTTCTTTGCTGGTACATTTATTAATATCTTCACATATAAACAATGTATAGTATACATGAAAAATTTTGATGCACCTAAAATGGTTGGGTTGTTTCCTCCTTATAATTTATTCAATTAATTTTTTTAAATTTTAATTCCTTAAATTTCCACAATAGAATTTTCGCGGGAAAATTCTTAATTTTTTTCGTGTCCCATTTACATCTACTACTTCTACGGTCGTTATTCGTGTACACAAAAAATCACATATAGAACACACACAGCGTCGTGATATCATCTCAAAATGAAATTGTAATTAAAATTTCAATTCCTGCGTAATTCATTAAGCAGATGACTAATATAGATGATATCACGATTGCTTACGGTTTTATTTTTTTTATATAATTTTTATTTCTTTGTGAAAGTCTACGTAAAAACTACCGGAATGTATATATATTGTTAAAACGTGGTCGGAAAACGATTCGGAGCTAACGAACGATTTTTTTGTGATAATCGTTTTGAATGTTACATTTTTCCCTAATATAAAACGAAAATAAGTTAAATTATTACTAGTAATTAATTGATTAATTAATTAATAACAAAATACTTATTGTTTATTTTAATAAATATATATGTACAATTTTTTTAAAATTTTTCTTTCGAAATAATTTTTTTGATATACTTTAATAACATTTTTTTAAAATTTTATGGAGGTGGGAAGCTGGTTGATTCGGGGTGTTCAAAAAACTTTCTCGCACATTTTTTCAACACCCACACATTATTTTATTTAAAAATATATATACAATCGACTCTACCCACATTGATATTTTTTTTTAAGAGAAAACATTTAATATATAAATTCGTTTACCTCGCCACCTCAATTACCGTCTCTTAAAAATCCCCTCTACGCACTACATCACATTGTTGCCTTTTTTACTAAATTTTTTGATGTTTTAAATTTTGACTCCATCGAACAAAATTTTGATTAAAAAGAAATTATTTTATTCCTCAAATAATGTTGAATATACTTTTTTAGATTTTCCTTTTAATATATTTAAAACGTCTTAAATCTTGACGAATTATTTTTCTTTTTTCCGCATATGTACACAAATTGATAGACTTCACAACAATAATATCGAATATTATCCAACCAACTCAAGCGACAACATAATTATTCTGTTTAATTTTTTTCTCTTCGTTATATCACCCTAACATGTACTTTTTAAGCAGGGTATTCAGACATCTTGGACAATCAATCAGATATCATCAAAAGATAAAATAGATTTTTTTTGTTACTCGACCATTTCTTCTTAAAAATAATTATTTTCATTCTCATTCACCTTATTTTTTTTGGATTTAATTAAGAGGGGGGGTTAATATAAAAAAAAACAAATTTCTTTGCTGGTACATTTATTAATATCTTCACATATAAACAATGTATAGTATACATGAAAAATTTTGATGCACCTAAAATGGTTGGGTTGTTTCCTCCTTATAATTTATTCAATTAATTTTTTTAATTTTAATTCCTTAAATTTCCACAATAGAATTTTCGCGGGAAAATTCTTATTTTTTTCGTGTCCCATTTACATCTACTACTTCTACGGTCGTTATTCGTGTACACAAAAAATCACATATAGAACACACACAGCGCCGTGATATCATCTCAAAATGAAATTGTAATTAAAATTTCAATTCCTGCGTAATTCATTTAGCAGATGACTAATATAGATGATATCACGATTGCTTACGGTTTTATTTTTTTTATATATTTTTTATTTCTTTGTGAAAGTCTACGTAAAAACTACCGGAATGTATATATATTGTTAAAACGTAGTCGGAAAACGATTCGGAGCTAACGAACGATTTTTTTTTTGTGATAATCGTTTTGAATGTTACATTTTTCCCTAATATAAATACGAAAATAAGTTAAATTATTACTAGTAATTAATTGATTAATTAATTAATAACAAAATACTTATTATTTATTTTAATAAATATGTATGTACAATTTTTTTTAATTTTTCTTTCGAAATAATTTTTTTGGTATACTTTAATAACAATTTTTTTTAATTTTATGGGGGTGGGAAGTTGGTTGATTCGGGGTGTTCAAAAAACTTTCTCGCAAATTTTTTCAACACCCACACATTATTTTATTTAAAAATATATATACAATCGACTCTACCCACATTGATAATTTTTTAAGAGAAAACATTTAATATATAAATTCGTTTACCTCGCCACCTCAATTACCGTCTCTTAAAAATCTCCTCTACGCACTACATCACATTGTTGCCTTTTTTACTAAATTTTTTGATGTTTTAAATCTTGACTCCATCGAAAAAAATTTTGATTAAAAAGAAATTATTTTATTCCTCAAATAATGTTGTATATATTTTTTTTAGATTTTTCCTTTTAATATATTTAAAACGTCTTAAATCTTAACGAATTATTTTCCTTTTTTTCCGCATATGTACACTAATCGATAGACTTCTCAACGATAATATCGAATATTATCCAACCAACTCAAGTGACAACATAATTATTTTATTTAATTTTTTTCTCTTCTTTATATCACCCTAATATGTATTTTTTAAGCAGGGTATTCAGACATCTTGGCGTGATCGATCACGTTGCAATCGACCAAAAAAGAAACAAAATAGAATTTTTTTTGTTACTCGACCATTTCTTCGATAATTTATAAAGCCCTACGCATCACAGAAAAGTTGGACCCCATCAAAACAAATTCACACTACCCTACTTTTCTATATGATCCTTTTTTGTATCTTTTAATTAATACGTAGCGTTATCAGATATTTTTATGATTATCTGGCAACTCTACCATCTAAACTCTACACAACCTTGACGACGGTTTTGATTTGTTCACAACGACATCGACTTGTTGAAAGGTTACACCAAGAATAGGATACATCAAGTTACATCTAGTTTTAATTTTTTTTTATATTTTTTGTTTTTTTGGTTCGGTTTCTTTTCAAATGCACAGTTACGCCGATCAAAAATTTTTTATTAGTATAGTTTACTCTTAATCTATAATAATTGGTTATAAATAAATGAGATACAGATGGATAATTAAAACCGAAAATATTGAATTCGGGGTAAAACACTGATAACATCGAACATTTAGTGACATAAACATTTATACATCGATTATAGTGTAGCGTAATTTGACGGAATTTTGATCGGGTAACCACGCTTGAAAAATAAATTTTTTATTCGTCCAAATCATCAATACAAATCTTTCTCTTAATTTAAATAATTTAAATCTTTTTTAGAGATATGCCCCATTTTTTTAATTTTTTACATTTTTTAATCTTTTTTGCATTTTTGTATTTTTTTAATTCAAGCTTAATAATATTTTTAAAACCCAACTAACTGATTTAACTAATCTTAACCTAGTTAAAATAGTTACATTAGTTAGTTAATAATTAAATAATTTTGGATTAGCGCCATCTTTTATGCGAAAGTAGTTTACGCTTTCGACGTGAGGAGGCGTTAGAAGTCGTTTTCTCGAGGGAAGAGCGATTTGCTAATAGATGGGGGAATTACATGCTATAGTTACCGTTTTAGACTCGAACTGAATAAGTTAAAATAGCAAAAGCGAGTTGGAACACCGTTGAAAGAGGGCGCGATTAAAAAAATTATTAAAGCCTTTTTCGATGGTGTTCGAATCCAATATTAAACCCCAGGAAATCTTTTTTTTTGTATTTTTTTTTGATTTTTGATTTTGATGAAGTTTATTAGGATTTCGATTTGAAACTTTTAAGTAACTTTTCGTTTTTTTTTTGGTTTGGGGCTTAATAAGAGTTGCTTAAAAGTTTCATTTTTGATGAAAAGATATGACTGGTATCGAGTGTTTTTTCCGGAAGGATGTAATTTTTTCATTTTATTTTTGAAGTGACCCAGTTGCCTAAATTCCCTGCATACGTAAATCGCCCTTGGATGGCGTTTACGCGTCGAATGCTGAACCTACTGGCTACCTTGTGCTCACCATGACGAAGATGAGGGCGAGAACGGTGACAGAAGTATTAGGAAGGCCAGCGGAACCAGTCTGCATCGCCGCAGGATGTTCCCCTACGATGTTTATTATATTACATACTTTTTGATCCTATGCTTTTAGGAAATGGGAAACGCTTCACTTCGTCAATATGGAGATTTATTAATTTCCTTTCAACTCTCATTTCCATTTCCTACAAATCTCCGCCAGACATTTATTTCCGAACATTGCTTCATTACTTTTGGCGTTCAAAAACTATTCCAATATACTTAGAGCGTTTCCCATTTCCTATTAAAAATCATGACTTGGAAAAAAGGAAAAAAAAGGAAATCCACGACGATGTAAGTACTTCTTCAAACCCTTACCATTGAGCACGTGCACTCTTACGCTGGCTACGTCTGCGTTCGAAGGACTGCAGGAATATTTGCCCGAATCCGCGATGTCCGCGTGCTGAATTAGCAGGAAACTTGTCGTGATGTCACCTTTTTCTGTTATAACGCTCACGCCGCCGCGACTTGAATCATAACTGATCACCTAAAACAAAATTGTCTTAGTGTGATCAGCATTTTAAATAAATAATCTCTATACTATATAATATACAGGGCACGTTACATTTCTAATTTGAAAATGGCTATAATATAATATAATAATGTAATATTATCAGATAGAGTTAATCAATAAAGCAATCAAATATTGTTTAATTAGTTTTTATTATTCCAGTAAATTTCTCATAGGACGATCTGGGCGACTTTTTTTGAATTTTTGTTAATTAATATCATTAAAACTAATGAACTAATATTTGATTGCGAGATATCATTAAATTCGGAATAAAAATCGATATATTTAGGTTCATGCCAATATTTTTAACCATTTTCAAATTAAGCATACGGCGCGTACTGTATACGGTATACAGGTGTCTCCGAAATGCGTGTACAACGAAAGTCAATTACATTCCTTATTTAGAATAAGCTTTCGAATTATGTCAATCTTGTCCACATCACAAAGGTTATCTACGCAAATTTTTTTTTATTATATAATATAATAATATTTTTATATATTTATAATATATAATATTTTTCTACTATTTTTTAAAAATTATTAAGAAAATTGTACAAAATGCTAGAAATTTAGGTTGAGTTCAAAAATTAATGTCTCAATAACGAAATGAGATATTCATGCTTTGTTTGGATTTGAGGAAAGTACACAATTATAAATCACAAAAAATTTGATTATGTTATCTTAAGAATTCGATTTTTTACGATTTTTTCAAAAATGATATAAAAATTGTATTTTTATGAAATTCTACAAATTTAGGTTGAGTTGAAAACTTGATATCTCAAAAACAAAGAATGATACTCAAGTATGATTTGATTCTGAGGAAAGTAGATACTTTCCTTTATAAATCATAAAAAATTTCATAATGATATCTTAAGAATTCGATTTTTTACGATTTTTCAAAAATTAATAAGAAAATTTTTAATTTTATGAAATGTTACATATTTAGGTTGAGGTCAAAATTAGATATCTCAAAAACGAATTGAGATACGAAGTATGGTTTTATTTTCAGAAAAGTACATACTTTTCTTTATAAATCACAATAAATTTCATTATGATATCTTAAGAATTCGATTTTTAACGATTTTTTTTAAATGATTAAAAAATTATAATTATTATTGTACTTAAAACTTTTTTATTATTAATTTTGTTATTATAAAATTATTTTTATTTTTCGATTTTCTACCATTTTTCAAAAATTATTAATGAAATTGTAAGTTTTATAAAATACTACAATATTAGATTGAGTTCAAAAATTGATGTCTCGAAAACGAAATGAGATATTCATGTTTTGTTTTGATCTGAGGAAAGTACATAATTATAAATCACAAAAAATTTGATACTGTTATCTTAAGAATTCGATTTTTTACAATTTTTACAAAAATGATATAAAAATTGTTATTTTTATGAAATTGTACAAATTTAGATTGAGTTGGAAACTTGATATCTCAAAAACAAAGCATGATACTCACGTATGATTTTATTCTGAGGAAAGTAAATACTTTCCTTAATAAATCATAAAAAAATTGCATCACGATATCTTAAGAATTCGATTTTTTACGATTTTTCAAAAACTAATAAGAAAATTTTTAATTTTATGAAATGTAACATAGTTGGGTTGAGTTCAAAGCTTAATATCTCAAAAACGAATTGAAATACTCAAGTATGATTTTATTCTGAGACAAGTAGATACTTTCCTTTAAAAATCATAAAAAAAATATCATGATATCTTAAGAACTCGATTTTCACCAATTTTTAAATATTATTAATGAAATTGTTATTTTTTATGAAATGCAACTAATCTAAGCTGAGTTTAAAAATACAAATACATTCATCATATCTTCAGTTTTCCATTTTCACCAATTTTTAAAATATTATTAATGAAATTGTTATTTTTATGAAATGCAACTAATTTAGGCTGAGTTTAAAAATTGTTATCTCGAAAAACAATTGAGATATTTAGGTATGGTTTTATTCTGATTAAAGTATGTACTTTGCTTTATAAATAACAAAAAATTTCATCGTGATATCTTAAGAATTCGATTTTTTACGATTTTTCAAAAAATAATAAGAAAATTTTTAAATTTATGAAATGTTACATATTTAGGTTGAGTTCAAAACTTGATATCTCAAAAACGAATAGAAATACTCAAGTATCATTTTATTCTAAGAAAAGTAGATACTTTCCTTTATAAATCATAAAAAAATTTATCATGATATCTTAAGAATTCGATTTTTTACGATTTTTCAAAAATTAATAAGGAAAATTTTAATTTTATGAAATATTACGTATTTAGTTTAACCTCAAAACCTGATATCTCAAAAACGAATTGAAATACTTCAGTATGGTTTTATTTTCTAGAAAGTACATACTTTTCTTTATAAATCAGAACAAATTTCATTATGATGTCTTAAGAATTCGATTTTTACGATTTTTTTCAAAAATGATTAAGCAAATTATAATTATTATTATGTTTTTCTTAACACCGTGTGCAATTTGAAAATGTAATGAAAAGTTATTTATTGTACTTCACGATATTATATTTATTTTTATTTCTTTTCTACATGTTTGTTTGTTTAACAGGAAAATCCTGTTAAAATTACAAATAAACGTTTAATATTCATTATATTATTGGTTAAAATGATTTTGATTTTAGGTTATGTTATTGCACATTAAATATGAAATATCAAAATATAAGAAAAACAAAAATAAAACAAAATCAGGCTTACTTACTTACTTAATCAAATTTAAATATATCGATTGCATTACTAAACTTCTTAGTTAATTTCTAGCAATGTGTATTGATTATTTACTTATATACTCAAGTATGGTTTCATTCTGAGGAAACTGTATACTTTCCTTTATAAATCAGAAAAAGAAATCGTTGAGATATCTTAAATATTCGATTTTTTTCGATTTTTCAAAAATTAATAAGAAAATTTTTAATTTTATGAAATACAACAAATTTATTTTTTTTTGTTATTATCAATTCTTTCCATTATATATTAAATAAACAATTTTGTTTTTCGTACTTTTTATTAATGGATATTTTTTATGTTTTAATTTCTACCGGTTTCGGTCTTTTCGGTCTTCCATAGAATACTGTGCAAATTAAAATATAAAATATAAATAATAAAATATAAAAAATATCCACTAATAAAATGTAGGGAAAATATAAAAAAAATAAATTGTTTATGTAACAAATTTAGGTTAACTTCAAAACTTGATATCTCAAAAACAAATTGAGATACTCACGTATGGATTTATTATCGTAAAAGTATATACATTTCTTTATTAATGACAATAAATTTCATTAAGATATTTTTAGAGTTCGATTTTTGACGATTTAAAAAAAAAATGTAAATTATTTAATTTTATAAAATGCTCCAAATTTAGGTTGAGTTCAAAACTTGATGTCTCAAAAATGAATTGAGATATTCAAGTATGGTTTTATTCTGAGGAAAGTATATACCCATCTTTATAAACTACGAAGAACTTCATCATGATATCTTAAAATATTTGATTCTTTACGATTTTTCAAAGAAATAAAAAAAATTCACACTTATGAAATGCTTCAAATTTAGGTTGAATTCAAAATTTGATTTCTCAAACACGAAGCGAGATACTTAAGTATGGTTTTATGTTCAGCAAAGTACATACTTTTCTTTATAAATTCTAAAAAAAATCATCATGATATCTTAAGAATTCGATTTTTTACGATTTTTCAAAAATTATTAAGAAAATTTTTAATTTTATGAAATATTCCATATTTAGGTTGAGTTCAAAGCTTGATATCTCAAAAACGAATTGAGATACTCAAGTATAATTTTATTCTGAGAAAAGTACATACTTTCCTTTATAAATACAACAAATTTATTTTTTTATTGTTATTATCAATTATTTCCATTATATAATAAATAAACAATTTTGTTTTTCGTATTTTTTATTAATGGATATTTTTTTATATTTAAATTTGTACCGATTTCGGTTTTTACATAAGATCATCTTCAGGAAATCTTTCGAAATACGCCTTAGAATACGGTGCAAATTAAAACAGAAAATATAAATAATAAAATATAAAAATATCCATTAATAAAATGTAGGAAATGTATAAAATTGTTTATGTAACAAATTTAGGTTAACTTCAAAACTTGATATCTCAAAAACAAATTGAGATACTCACGTATGGTTTTATTTTCGTAAAAGTACATACTTTTCTTTATTAATGACAATAAATTTCATTAAGATATTTTTAGAATTCGATTTTTGACGATTTTTCAAAAAAAAAATCAAAAAAATTGTCACTTTTATGAAATGCTTCAAATTTAGGTGAAATTAAAAATTTGATATCTCAAAAACGAAGCGAGATACTCAAGTATGGTTTTATTTTCAGCAAAGTACATACTTTTTTTATAAATTATAAAAAAATTCATCATATCTTAAGAATTCGATTTTTTAAGATTTTTTCAAAAATAATTCAAAAAAATTTTATTTTTATGAAATGTTTCAAATTTATATTGACAGTTTGATTTTTTTTTATCACCGTGTGTAATGTGTATGTGATTTGTAATAAAGTAGTAATTTAACCATAATACTGATTATTTTATTGTTTAGTTTCTACCGGTTTCGGTCCTTTTGACCATCATCAGGAAACCACATTATAATATTTTTGTTCCTTTTAAACACAATAATTTTTTTTTCAAAAAGTTAAGTTAAAGAATTAGATATATTAAATAAATGAATAATACATAACAGTGGATATAAGGTAAATAAAATATTATTATGTTAGAGAAAAATCATATAATGTGGATTCCTGATGATGACTAAAAGAATTGAAACCGGTAGAAACTAAAAAATAAACAAAAATAAAATTTTTTTAAATTTAAAATTAAAATATTCACCGTTAAATTTAGGTTAAGTTCAGAACTTGGTATTTCAAAAACGAAGCGAGATAATCAAGCATTGTTTTATTCTGTGGAAAGTATATACTTTTCTATATAAATCAAAACAAAAATCATCATGATATCTTAAGAATGAGATTTTTACGATTTTTTCAAAAATGATTAAGAAAAATGTTATTTCTGTAAAATCTTACAAATTTAGGTTGAGTTCAAAACTTGATATCTCAAAAACGAAGCAAGAAACTGAAGTATAAATTTATTCTGAGGAAAGTATATAGCTTTGTTTATAAACCACAAAGAACTTCATCATGATATCTTAAGAATTCGATTTTATACGATTTTTTCAAAAATGATTAACAAAAATGTTATTTTTGTGAAATGCTACAAATTTAGGTTGAGTTCAAAACTTGATATCTCAAAATGGAAGTGAGATACTTAAGTATCCTTTTATTCTGAGGAAAGTACATACTTTCCTCGATAAATCATAAACAATTTCATCATGATATCTTAAGAATTTGATTTTTTGCGATTTCTTCAAAAATGATTAAGAAAATTGTTGTTTTTATGAAATGTTACATATTTAGGTTGAGTTCAAAACTTAATATCTCAAAAATGAAGTGGGATACTCAAATACTTAAATTTGTATACAAATATTTAAAAATATTTAAACATTTTTCTTTATAAATCACAAAGAATTTCATTATGACACCTTAAGCATTCGACTTTTTGCGATTTTTTTCAAAAATGATTAAGAAAATTATAATTATTATTATGTCCCCCTTAAGATCGTGTGTAATTTGGAAATTTAATGAAAAATTATTTCTTGTACTATACGATGTTATATTTGTTTTTATTTTCATATCTCTTTTCTACACGGTTGGAGGAAGTTGTCCCATCTTCAGAAATGGGATCCTGTTGCAGTTACAAATAAACGTTTGCTATTAATTATATTATTTGTTAAAGTGATTTTAATTTTAATGCATATTAATTATGAATTATCAAAATATAAGAAAAACAAAAATAAAAAAAAGTAAGACTTACGTTTAGTTTTTGAGTAGGTCGTTCTCTTTACTAAATTTTTTAGTTAATTAATAGTGATGTGTATTGATTATTTATTTATTAAAGTATAGATACTCAAGTATGCTTTTATTCTGAGGGAAGTAAATAATTTCTTTTTTAAATCAAAAAAAAATTATCATGATATCTTAAGAATTCGATTTTTTACGATTTTTTTTCAAGAATGATAAAATGCTACAAATTTATGTGAAAATATATCTCAAAAATTGATTGAATGTTGAGAAAAGTACATAGTCTCCTTTATAAAGGTGAAATTTTATCAAAATATATTTTCTGATCACAAGATACTGGACACCTATGTATGATATTAAACTGATTTTAATAGAAACGTAAAAATTAATTAATTGTTTTTCAGTTTATGTTATTAAAATAAAATAAATATTGCATCGAGTGGGGCCAATAGCATATCTATATTACGCTACACAAGATAACTGAATAATTGGCTTTTCGGTAAAAGTCGGCCAAATTCAGAGTCATAAAATTATTTTTGAAAAGATAATCATTAAGGAAATTTTAATTTTTTGAAATGATAGAAATTTATTTTAAAAGATATCTCAAAACGATATTCATAAATCACGAAAAATTTTACCAAGATTTACTTTACATTCGTATACAGGCTGTTTCTAAATTGATGTGAAAATTTTCAAGGAATAATTTTTCAGCGAAAATTAAGTCACAGCCCTCTAAATTCAGGAAAATTGTTTTTATTCGATAAATCCACTTTGCATTAATTAAAATAAATGAAACATGGTAGATAACTATTACTAATAACATGACACATTTTGGCAATTTTAGTAACCCTAAATTGTTAGGATTACTAAGAAGGGATAAAAAAATCAACCCCCTATGATACTTTTCATCAAAACTTTTTAATGCGTCTGAATTTTTTTTATAACTTCATTTGAATAGAGAGATCCAATACACAAGTTTTTTATGTTATTACATTTATGTCATTACATATTTTCCTAATATCATTAGTTTATCAAAAAAGTAATAAGTTTAGAAGGCTGTGACTTGGAAAAGAAGGGGTTTTGAATAAAAAGTTATAATGAAATCTTTCACATTAATTTAGAAACAATCTGTATATCTATGATTCAGAAGATACCGAACACCTGTATATGATATAAAACTGATGTTGAAACTAGCAGTTACTCATAATGACCAGATTAGCTTAATAGATTTTGCCAACTTTGAAGTCATCTAGTGGCGAAACGAAGCACCTTTGTATATTAACACGCATTTAGACGTAATACGCATTTTGGAGACATCCCGTATATGTATAGAGACTGTTTACAAAATCTAATTGTTATCTAAATTTGGATCTATTAATTTTTTTAAAAATCCCATGCTAATTAGTAATGTTGGTTTCTACAAAACTAAATTATAATCTATATACTAAATAGCAAAATTTGGCGAATTTTGGAAAAACGGCGTGATGACGTTAAAAAAAGGCGCATGCAAAAGCACTCGAACGGTCGTCTACTTACGAAGTTCGTCTCAGACTTATAATAAATACTCAAGAAAATCTACAAACATAAGATAAGAGGTGTGTATGTAGCTATGCTATCAAGCTGAATATAAGGCTGCATCGCCTTGGGTGCTGGTTAAGCCGTACTTACATCGTCGTGATGATACCAGAAAATGTACGCAGGCGGCTCAGGGCTGAACCGGATCGCGCACGTTAAGTTTATCGTGCTTCCTTTATCAACGTGCAAATCAGGTCCGCCCAGGATGGCCGCAGTCGGAACTAAAATATAACCAAAAATTTTAACATTTTTTTAAATTTATTTTTATTAAAAGAGCACGCCAAAAACTTTATAAAAACAATCCAAAAAAAACTTTATATTTACCGAGTCATCAAGAAAAAGCGGATAAGGTTCTTAACAAAATATGGTAATGAGAATGATCGCGTTCCGAGTGGTACACATTTATACCGTTCACAAAGATAAAGCGAAACCAGAAATCGAAATTACCCGCCCGCGAAATAACAACGTAATGAGAGCGGAATGTTCAAAACATGGAATAGGTTTTTGGCGCGATGTGTCAACGGCCCAAGTAATTTATCACGGATATATTGTCGGTGCCGTTTCCCGTTCGTTTCACAGAAGCGATCTTTTTACTGATCATCATATTTATTATATTTATTTATTACTTTTTCTTGACGATAATAAATATTAATATTACATTTTATAAAACTGTTAGTACCAAATAACACTATGCTGCAAAAACTTTTAACAGGTAATAATAATAAGTTGAGAGATTTTAAGTAATTTTGGGTTGCTGTAATTATTGATGTGGTAATTACATCAAATTAAAAAAATATATTCAAAGAGATATATCTGAGTTCATATGAATTAAAAATCCCAAACCGCTCTACCATTTTATAAAATCACCCAACACATTTAAATTCCGACCCTGTTCAATAATTAATAGTTGGTTTTCGTACATTTTAGCAAATAGCTGCCTCCAAAACTTTGCTGGCCTAGCGGTTTTGAGCTTGTTCGGTAGGTCATTACAAAACTTGTATGTATATGACATGAGAAACAGCGCTGAAACATTGATGTTCTGTGATAAGGGGGGTGAATATGCTGCTTCCATCTAAAGTCACGATCGTGTATTGAGAAATTAAAACGAATTCTTTCAAATAAATGATTTGGCGTTTTGGATATGATTAATTTGTTTTAGAATCTTTTAGAAGTCTTCTATTACTCATCGATAACCATCTCGCTTCAGTTAACTTATAAGTTATTGAATCGACTTTGATTTTATTGTAAATATATCTGAGACTATTGTTTTGTACTAACTGATTATTTTAGTATCTATGGTAGTGATGGCGGGGTGGTAGAGTGGAGAAAAGTAATTATACTGCGATAACACAAGAGTTTCGCATAGTTGCCTTTTCAGACGACTTAGGAGACACGACTTGTGCGGAAATCCGTAAGGCTGAGTAAGAGTTTACTCAGCCTTACTTAATTTACTTAATTAACTTACTTAATTAATTAAGTTTTTCATTTCCGAACATACCCGTCGATTACTGAAGAGCGTAGCCGCAGATTTAGAGGCATTAAGTTTTAGGTGGTGCATATTTGATGTGATCCATAAGATTTGGAGATTAGAATTAATTTTTCCTGCGCTGTAAGATATTCATCAGGTTTAAAACTGAAATAAAGCTATCATTTGCATATATGTGAATTTAATTAAATTTTATATTCTCATATATACTTGAAGTATAATACGCAATAGGAGCAATAATTGAACCTTGAGGAGCGTTATGCTCCACTAGTTTAAGCAGCAGACCTTACACCATCAATCTGCACCATCTGATATCAATTAGTTAAAAAATCAATATTTTTAACAACGTTGAGTTAGAAAGATTGACGGTATCAAATGCCCTACTGTAGTCTAACACGTTGCCACAGTAATATCGTGCAACTGCAGCCCTCCCAGAACCCAGACTGAGTAGGGAGAAATATGTGTATAAGGCAGCAACATAAATCACTTGATGCTGGATGACTCTCTCAAACAACTTACACATAACTGGAATGATGCAGATACGTCGAACGTCATTAAAGGAATGGGGATTTAAGTTCTTAGGTATCGGTTTTACTAAAGCAGACTTCCAGTAATCGGGAAAAGTATTCAGCAATAAATACAAATTAATAATGTGTGTTGCAAAGGGGAGGGTAGTAGGGCAACATAATTCTAACATAATGATGATTTGCAGTTACAGATTGTGTCTTTTGTAGTATTAACAGTAACCGTTGGAAACTCCAAAATTTCTGTTGGAGAAAGGAATTCTATTAATATAAAGGCAGTGTGTACCAAAGCGCACAAGACGATAATAGCGAACACAGTATACGTCCAAATCCTGTACAGATGCAGATCTTCACGAGAAGAATACGTAATAAAAAAGTTGATGATAAGCCCTACAAGAATCCAGAGACAACTGCTAATTAAAACAACAAGTGCATATAGAACTGTATCTAGTGGTATTGCAGTTGATGGGTGGGGTGGAGGGAGCGGAGTCGTTCGAGGGAGAGAGAGAGAAGGGTGAGCTGAAAAGGGAGGCTCTGAGCAAGTGACAGGAGAGATGGCGAGGGGAGACAGGACCAGGAGGCTAATAAGAGAGGTGACACCCTGGGTGAATAGAAGTGACCTATCATTTCTCCCAAGTATTAACTGGTTATGGATGCTTTAAATATGAGATTAAGAAGGTTGCCTCCACAGTATGTTGATACTGTCCAGAGATCGGTGATCTACAGCACACCGTTTAGATGTGTAGAGACTGAATCTGGAGCAGATGGTTGATGAAATGTTGGAGAGCGAGGGATCAACGATGAACAGGAGTTCCAAGAGATTTTGATGTGATATCGAAAGAGAGTGTAGAGGATCAAATAGTTGACAAAAATTTGAAACGAAACTATGATAAAAATTTATCATACTGATAAATCTTCGTAATTGTTCTAAAGTTTTTGACATTGAAAAATCATTGATAATCAATAATCTCTTGCCCGAAGAAAGAATCCTTTTTGAAGAGAGAGTGTGGAATAAAAAATTTAATTGTGAAACCCCAAACTTACATTTCGAAAGTTTGAGACTAATACCAAATTGGTCTAATCGATCAAATAATTGTTTAAGATAATCCAAATGTTCATCTTTACTCACGACTAATATATCATCAAGATATACAAAAATAAAATTCAAACCTTTAGTCATATCGTTGATGAATCTTTGGAACGTGATATGATGTTATTATGTATTACTATGTTTATGACATATTTATATTATTATGAAGAGTCAAAGAGAATAACAATAATAGTTCAGTTACCTTGTGATTAGTCCATTTGATAATAAAAGAAATATGTTTGAAAATAAGAATAGTACTTAGTTACAAGGTGTTGTTGTTTTACCAATACAAACATCAGTTCCAGAGCTAACTATTGGACGGCCACCAAAACCATTTTTAGAATCTGGTAAGTATACTAAAAAAAAACGAAAAAAAGAAACAGATACTAACAAAATATTATATGCGAAACTTGAAGGGTGGTGATAAAGTATTTAAGAGCACCTTAATTTCTTAAATCGTCAGACGTGAGGAACTCCAGGTTACTTTTTAATTGTAATTCTCAACATCGCACCACCAGAAGAAAGGTCAAGTATACACGATTTCCTCAACCTTGCTCAATACTGTCTGACAAATTTTGTTAGCCTAAATTTTAGTAAATGTGTTACCATCACATTTACAAAGAAAGCTAATCCTATACGATTTGATTACGTTATTGGAGGGGAATTGTTGCAAAGAGTCACGTCTGTAAAAGATCTGGGTGTGACTTTTGATAGTAAACTTTTGTTTAATGAGTACGTCGACTCGGTAGTCAACAAGGCTTCTCGCATGCTTGGATTTGTCATGAGATCAGCGTCTGATTTCACTAATATCAGTTCCATAAAAGCTCTCTATTATGCGTATGTATTCAGCGTTTTAAATTATTGTTCTGTTGTCTGGAATCCTAAATATGACATGTACGTGAAAAGATTAGAACAAGTTCAAAAGAGATTCCTTCGATTTTTATATCGGAAGTTTCATATCACCTATGTTGACTACGACTCGGCGTGCCAATCCTTTCGGTTTCTGCTACTGTTTCAGCGACGTTTTGCTAGTGATGTATTACTATTCTATAAATTAATTCATAATATCTATAATTCGACTTTGCTTATGTCTCTAATGAATTTGCATGTTCCGCCCAGAGCGTTGAGATATGATTTTCTCTTTTTCACTCCAACAACCCGCACTAATGTTTATCAACATTCCCCATTGCTGTGTGCCGCTCGCTCTGCCGATCGTCTGTCTATCGATATATTTGCTTATGAGTCCATTAGTTCGTTTAAAAAATCGATTTTAGCTGCTGTTGGGAATATTGTTCTTATTTTGTAATTGTTTATAGAATGTTTCCTTAATTTCAATCTGAAATTTGATCGTTTATTTTTACTTATTTTATATATTTTTTTTTACTACTGATCACTACTTATGTTATTTTGTGTTTTTATTATTTTCTTTTGTTCTTATTCTTTCTAGTGACACAGCTTTTATTGGGTTCGTCCTGTGCTGTGTCCTATGTACATAAATAAATAAATACACCAGAATCCTCGACAAGATGGAAACTCGTCCAAAAAATAAAAAGTGACCTTTGGCAGTCATGGTCCAGAGAATATCTGTGTAGATTACAACAAAGGTTAAAATCGACTTCACTGGAATCTCAATCTGGAAACGTGGTAATCTTAAAAGATAACCTGGCTATCATGGCTAATGGCTATTTTAAAAGATAGCCATTAGCCATAATTGAAACCCACCCCAGCCGATGACACCGTAAAAGTAGTAACTCTCAAGAAGGTACTAAAATGCAGCATCAATAATTTGATTATTCTCCCTACAGAAGATAAAAATCATGGGGATCATCAAAAGGAGAACATTACCTTTAATAATGGAAGACTTCAATATTTGTCACATCGACCAAGATCGAATTTCACAAATGGAATTAAAATGTGTTATTGTATATCGAATTTTGCGTCGCTACAAAAATAAATAAGACAAAAGTAACCATTGACATGAAGACAGATTTACACGCAGTACAAAATTTTCGTAACTTATGCAACAATGTCACAAGAATGGGAGAAAGTTTGTGCGAGAATCTCCAAGATCATCAGGATGAGGAAGAAAAACATTTGACAACACTTTAGAAGGTTTGTTGAAAAGTTTAGTGGTAAATTCTGGAAGAGACTGTTATAATTCGAGGTTAATCAAAATCTTATAAAAACTGTAATAATATCACTTTTTATATTATATCAGTTTTATATACAAACGTAGTTTAAGCTATTTTACTTGATTCCTATGCCTCTATGTAACATATACTGTGCATTCATGATGAAAGGAATCAATCCGATAAATTATTAGCAATTGGTCTTTAACAAAAATGCTGGAGCTAGTCAATTTCAATCTTTAATTTGTGATTTTTTTCGTATGTTATGGTAGCACTACATATTAGTTGAAAATCTTAGCCCAACCTAACCTAACTCTAGTAGTTAGTTAGCACTATATGCTGGTTGGGTTCAACTGGAATCAACTGTCTACTTATCAGGCCTACCCAATAAGCTAAAATAAAGAAAATCAGGTTAGTGCTATCTAGCTAGTTGGGTTAGATATCAGTTGGGTTAGATTGATCCATTAACCTTAACCCAACCCAACTCGATGATCAGTATTAGATATTAGTTGGAGGTTGAGAGGCTGGGGAGAGATAGACTTCACTTGACACAGGTACTGATCGGATATGGGGTTTTTAAGGCATACCTATACAGAATAAAAAAACAAGACTCGGGTAGATGCTGGTTCTGCGAACTAGAGGATACAACAGAGCACACGGTTTAGTGTGAAGAGTTTAAAGAGAAGAAAAGGGAGCGCGAGAAGATATGTGGAGAGGCCCTATGTCGTGGAAATCAAAAACAAATAACCTCCCATCCAGATACGGACAATTAATTTTTTTTTCTAAAAAGTACCTAAATTCTTTTTGTGTATTTTTCAACGACCAAAACCAAACACGATGAGAAACGATCATTCCGAAAGGCGTGGAAGGAGTGGGGTTCACATTCAATCCCAGAGGGGCAGCGAACTAACCGAGAGAAGTGACGGACAAAGCAGAATACTGTATAAAGAACATAAGTACGAGATTAGAAGAGACGGGACTTAGTATAGCACCAGAGAAAACGGAGGTCGTGATATTGGAGGGAAGACAAGAACTGCAGGAGGTTGAAATAAAAGTAAACGATGTAAATATTAAAAGCGTAAAATCTGCAAAGTATTTGAGTGTCCATATGGATAAGGACCTGCGTATGACGACCCATATACGCGTAATCGCAGAAAATGCGACGAAAATCATTAACGCACTAGCAGGAATTATGCCAAGAATAGCATAATATGCCAAGAATAGTTGCCCAATCAAGCGAAAAGGAAACTGCTGGCCAAAGTAATAGAGTCGACTACGGTGTACGTGGCTCCGGCATGGGAAGCGGCTTTAAGGCACAAGAAATACATAGCTATGCTGAGATCAATAGAGCGGAAAACAGCAATACATGTAACAACAGCGTACAGAACTGCATCAATGGATGCGGTAGGAGCTTTGGCCAGTTGTCCATCATACGATTTACTGGTATGGGAGAGAGCCCGCAATTGGGAATCGAAAGCGAGAGGAAACAACAAAACAGGGAGGAGATGTACCGACGTTGGCAAAAGAGGTGGGAGACGTATAAAGGATGGTTGCCCATCCTTTATACTTACCACTTTATAAAAAACGTGGAGAGATGGCAGAAGCAGGGGCTAAGTAGTAATTACTACGCAACACAAGCGATATTGGGTCACGGAACTTTCGGAAAATACTTGAAAGAAATTAAGAAAATAACAACAAGCCTGTGTTGGTACGGATGTGGAGTTGTGGATGACCCTGAACATACGGTATTCGAATGTACAAAATTTGAGGAGCTGAGAACAGGTGTGGAATTTGAGATCGGAAGGAGAATTGATAAAGAAACCATAGACGATATACTGGTGGAGTCAAGAGAGGTGGGCGAAGGGATAATGAATCTCTTGACAGACATAATGAGAGAGAAAGAGGCGGAGGAAAAAAGAAGAGTTGGAGAAGAGGAAGCTTTGTAAGAATGTAATGGTAAGGGCAGGAGGAGTGATCAAAGGGGCATCCGCCCCTCGCTCAGGTATGTTCTACAAAATTAAGTGATTAAAATTAATGGATTCCTATGATTTACGATTACCGGAATTCGAGCGAGGAACGAGGAAGGCAAAAGATGAAGAACAGGAGAGGGGGCAGATGCCCTCTCTTCCAGGTATGTTGAAAAATGTTATATAGTAAAAAACTAATGGGCTCCTATGTATGAATATGCGAATGCCGGACCTTGAGCCAAGGAATGAAGAGAGATGAAGAGAAAGAGAACCTACCTCGCATTCAGAAGTGGAAACTGGAAAGATGATGATGATTGAAGAAATGGAAAGTATTGAATACCTGTATTCGCCGACAGTCCGAAATCATGCACAAGCGATACCAGACTGCCAAGATCAAAAGTGCGAGAAGACGAGGAAAGGGGTTTTCAATGGGTCGGGGTTATTTAACCCCAACCCCACACTATCCGGCCGCTCAAGACCTCAGGCCGGATGTCTGTTTGCAGATTTTCCCCTACCTCCTTAAAAAAAATAAATAAATAATAAAAAACAAATAAATAAAAAAAAGGGGCAGCGAACTGACGATACCCGATGACGAGAAGAAAGGAAGATTTTAGGGAAGGGGTAGTTCCCTTTCCATCCTTCAGGTACGTTTTGACACAAAAACATTTGAAAAAGTGACTCGAATTTTGGTTTCCTGTTTTCCACGTAACCGAGATGTGAGGAAGAGTAGAAGGAAGAGAGAACCAATTGTTGAAGCAGATGCGCTCTAGAGAAAGGGTAACCCGACAGTTTAGCACAGGCAGAACGAAACGGACATGGGATGAGGATCCAAAGCAGTGAGAAGAGTAAAATAAGGAGGGAAGGAAGAGAAAGAGAAGTGAGGAAAAGAAGGAGGCTTCCCAGTTAGGTACCCCGAAGTTTAGGAAGGGTTTTAGACGGTCGATCCTATAAAAAAAATTAGATATTACTTGAGTTGGGTTCATCTATTAACTTTAACCCAACCCAATCCAACTGGATAATTAGCACTAAATATTAGTTGGATTAAAACGTTGCATCAAATTTATCCCAACCCAAATAGGTAGCTAGCATTAGACATTAGTTAAGTTCGGTTGAGCTTATCAAAATTTAAATTTGTGATTCAAATCAAAAAATCAGCTCGACCATTTTTACCGATGAGCAATTAATGCAAAATTGAGCATAATTTTATTGAATTTATTTCTTTCATCGTGAACGCACTGCATGTTATTCAAATCGAGTGATTTTTAAACAAGACGAGAAATGGTTTTGTATCATAAAAACAGCTGAGACGTATTATCTAGTTGAAAGCGAAGAGGAACCATATAGGAGTTGTAAAAGTATGCGCTGTAACATGTTTGCATTGGAATCAACCTGAAAATAAGGACTTTGATGGAAAACTATACGGAGCAGTAAAACCCGAACAGCTGGGACTGTCTTGCAGTGTTCAGTAGTATGTGTAAAAGCTGAAAAAATTTTCTATTGGTTTCAGTGTGTGTTTTGTTAAATGTGTTTGTTTTGTTTGTATTACTAAAATCTGGGCCATCATAAAGAGGTTTCATAAACACCACGTTTGGTGCACTCGATGTTCTTGCCGCTTGGACTGGTTTCTTCGAGAAAGTTTTTTGGTCCTGTCGTTTACATGGCCGTTCGTTCCATTTAGGTCTTCCACGTTTACGTTCTACCCAATTAGGTTGTGTGCCCCTAAGCGACTCTTCCGTTTCACTCACGGATTTTCTATTGTTCCCAGAACTTCAGGGGCTGTGTATATTTTATAATTTTAAATTTAATATTTATATATTTTTAAATTTGAAATGAACAACACGTTTAACCACTCTTGTTATATGCACTTGTGTCCAAATAAATTGATTTTTCAGTAACAATATATTCAGCAGTATATTTGAAATCAGCAACCCAAAATTACAGCAAGTGATTTAGTATATATAAATTTTGCAGCAAAGTGTAATCAAATATGAATGATATGAGATAAAACTGAAAGGATTGTTTATAAGGGGATCAACAAAAAGTACGTAATAAAATTAAGCACTCAATGAACCTCTTTTACTAAACACCTCATCGTTCGGTTCCATTGTTTCATTGTAGTCTCCGTATTCTGAAAAACCTGAAAGATGTCAGAGCTAATGTTCGTTGACAAATCCAAAAAGAATTATTAATCATGTTCGGAAGGGCCGTTATAAAAGTTATTTATATCGGTACGATGCCAATTTGGGGTTCAAGTATTGTTGTTGGTCCATTTTTTTAGGACCTATTGTGAACGGATTAAGTTGGCGTCGTGCTGATATAACGTCGACGGGACGTCGAGAGAGAGATAAAAAAAGTGACGGCGTCGTCGTCTACTAATTACGTCCGGAAATCGGGTCAAACTCAACTCACCGACGACGGTCAGAGTGACGAAGTAACTCTTTACTGGTTGGGTGCTGATTTGGCATTCGTAGATTCCGGCGTCCCTTTTCTGCGCCCATTTCACTTGGAGGGTCCAGTCGTCGGTTTCGGGATGGTGATTCGCTTGGAAACGTTGATCGCTCGTATAAGTATAACTACCAACCGTTAAAATATGAATATCCCTGTGTCGAATCCAAGATACCTATAAAAATGTAAATAAAATACTAAAAAGAAGTTTCATTTTATTTAAATGTAGTGTAGAAAAATTGTTCTCCCGGATTTTTTTTCAAGTCTAACAACCAAGGGACTACCCACGAAAAAAATCGTCGTGTGGCGAAACTTCTAGGTGCGGGTTGGCGAAATGAATAAATTTATGTTTCCCTTGGAGCTGACCGGGACTTTTGTGGCGAATGTACCAACGGGGAGTCGGATAATTAATTGCCGAGGTAATTTTCGAACCAAATGGCGACAGTTTAAAGCAGATCGCCCTTAGGGGCATGGTCTCTGTACGGCGAAAATTAAATTTTAATTAAAACTCTCGACAAACACTCTTAATTCGACACTTATCTGGTCCCGTTGTATTCCCAAATTCCAACAACAAACGATTTCCCACCTTTTTAAACATCCCCCAAAACATAACAATAAATACAATTATAAACACTTTCAAATTTTTATATAACGAATTAACACGGGGAAAGGAATGTCCATTATAATTAAAAGTTAGTTTAGTTTAAGGTTTAGGATTAATGTTGATTCTAGTTTTAGTTAGAATTAAAACTAACACTCACATTAGAATTAATATTAGACCTAAAAGTAGGATTTAGCCGGACATCTCGTAAAATCCGCTGAAGTCGAGGATTATCATCAGCATCAACGCATAAATTATAAATAACATCGGCAAAATTGAAAGCAGAAAGTATTAGTGCTTTATACATATAAATGAGGTTTAAGTCGGTGATGTAGCATATGTCGATAATTTATTTATTTATTTATACGTACGAATATCGCATATTCGCATTAATCTCTGTATGTATTATATATAGATACAAAGAGGAAGGCAAAAAATAATAATAAATTCAACAAAATCAATAACAAACGCTCAAATTCGGTACATATTTCTTGAAAACAAGAGTCGGGCCAATAAATAAATCAATATTGTTTTACCCAGAGGATAGTATTGAAAGATCTAGAGGTAGGTAGATAGAAAAGTGGCTGCATTCAGAGCGAACTTCATGCTTCTTGGAATCAACCAAACCACGAACTAATCTATACAAAAACATCATACCAGCAATACCTCGGCGAGTTTAGAGCGAGGTTAAATTTGTGGGCCAGGTATCTAATAAAGTTTCAGACCCTCCAAATGATCAATATATACAGCGTATGAAGGATTCCAAACCATCGAAGCGAAATTCAAAACGCTACCAACATACTTTGCATACAATGAAACGATGGTCTTGATATTGGTAAGAATGTGAAACTCGAATAATGAATCCCAATCATTTTGAAGCTTCAGATATAACCTAACTATTAACATGACAGCAATAAAAAAATTCCCTAATTTTTGAAGTAACATTTACAGAATGTGTTCCCAAAGGGCACTCGAAATTTACATGGTATGTCTACTATAATACTTTTCGTAACTCGGAAGTAAGTTATTTTTTAAGCAATACTCTTCTAAACATTTTAGACTCTGCTAAACCGTCAAACTCGATTTCAATTCCACGAAATATCTTAATTAACTACGTACAGCAAAAATTGGAATGAAGGAAGCACTCATTAATATCTAATAATAGTTACAAAGTAGGTATTATTAGATAGCCAAGTTAACAAGTCTGCTAATATGTTTCTTGAACCTCAAGTGAGAATCCAAAATAACACGAAATTACGAAAGTCGACCACCAATTTGCGCCTTGCAAAACCAAATAAAAGTTGTTTGACAAAGGTGAGTTATTTATCAATCTGCCAACGCTGACCTCATAAATAAATAACCGATTGACGATTTTGTAAGGGTTAACCATTAGTCAAAGGCAAGAAGTATGTACTGCTAAATTGTTCAAATGAGTATTTGTTCTATCTATTACGAGATTCACTTCATCAGATTAAACGTTATGATGTACATGAGCATCGTGATAATAAATAGAATGGTTGTAATATTTTAAGCTGTAGCAAAAATAAAACACAGGGCAGAACTCTCAGGTACATCACATCCGAGCTATGAACAAAAATGGTGTAAATACTGATTAAAAAGGTAAAATTTTAGCAATGAGATTGATGGATCAGATAACGTTATATGATGTTAAATAAAAAAGACGTTATTTACTCTAGTTAATATGTCGTTAGTGATATGCGAAGGTGTAACTGAAACCATGGTGGAACCCAAAGTGTTTTGAGATGATGTTATTTTTGATGATATTATGTGATAAGCAAGATACTGATGGGATATAGATCCGAAGGAATTTAGATAGATTGCACTATAGGCAAAAACTCAGGTGTATTAAACTCAGGTAAAATATACACCTCACCAAATAAGTAAATGCAATCGAGTCAGCGTTGTGAAAAACACGACA
The DNA here is from genome assembly GCA_036711965.1 of Onthophagus sagittarius. Taxonomy (NCBI): domain Eukaryota; kingdom Metazoa; phylum Arthropoda; class Insecta; order Coleoptera; family Scarabaeidae; genus Onthophagus; species Onthophagus sagittarius. Next base: position 8,498,351 of record JASERS010000007.1, on the reverse strand, counting down.
GTCGGTATCAACTAGTTATAAGAATAAAAGATGTAATTAAAAAGGGAAATAAAGTGTAATTATTAAAAAGCAGAAGATTAAGTTTTCTTCCATCATTTAACCCACAAAGAAATAAATTATATTACATGGCGATCCTACCAGGAAGTAGAAATGAGAGGTCGATTATCGACTACATAATCACAGAAAGACAAAACAGGTACAAAATCATAGATGTTAGAGTCAAAAGAGGCTATGAGATTAATAGTGACCATTATATGCGGAAATAACTAGAGAGGGGACGACAGAACATAGGGTTGGTGACAAGAAAATCAATAATGAAACAATCAGATCATACAAACTAAAGGAAGAAGCAATAGCTCAGAAATATAGAGAAGAAATGAGACGGGAAATACTGATGATACCTGAAACAAAAACACAAAGTCTGGACGATGAATGGAAGACACTGAAAACAATAATAATAAACATGGCTAAACAAGTCTCTGGAACTAGCAAGAAGAACAAATATAGAAAATAAACAGCATGGTGGACGGAAGAATTAAAAGCAAAGATTAAGAAAAACAGACTAAGTGGCAAAAATAATTGAAGTACAAAACACAACAAAGTTATGATGAGTATAAAATAGAAGCAAAAGGGACGGAAAAGATGAAACATAAAGAAAAATAAAGATCTTCTGAAGAGTTTGGAGATAAGATGGAAAAGAATTCAAGAGAGAATCAGAAAGTATTTTACGTATAATTGTATTTTATAGTATTTTATGTATAATAATGGATAAGAATGGCAAGGTATTGACGAATGTAGAGGATAGGATGGAGAGATGGAAAGAGTACTTCCAGGAACTACTGAATAAAGGTTATAACCCGGATGAAGAGCAAGAAGAGACCCGTAGAGAAGAAATTATTTTAGAGGAGAAAGGCATAGCTAAAGAGGAAATAGAAGAGGCGGTTAAAACTCTCAAAATGGAAAAGCCACGGGTATAGATAAAATAACGGCGGAAATGGTTAAAGCACTAGGAGAAGAAGGAAAGCAACTGTTATACAAATTAATTAGAAGAATATGGAAAGAAGAACGGGTCCCGATGGAATGGGAATTGGGAATGATCACCCCAATGTACAAAGGAGGAAGAAAGATAGACTGTCACAACTACAGGGGAACAACACTAATAGGAACAATCGCAAAAATGTATGAAAAGATATTAGAGAAACGTATAAGAAAGATGGTAGAGGAACAAATTACCCAATCACAGAGCGGATTTAGACCAGGGAAATCAGTGCAGGACCATATATTCACTCTAAAGACAATTATTGGAAGAGCACTAGAAATACAAAACAACGTATTTATAGCTTACCTAGACCTAGAGAAAGCTTTTGATAAAGTACCTAGAACAAAACTATGGCGAAGTCTGGAAAAGTTGGGAGTAGGTGGAAAACTAGTAAAAGCGGTACAAAGTCTTTACAGATGAACGAGGAATGTAGTAATTTCAAACAACCAGATGTCAAACGAGTTTACGACTAAACAAGGGGTAAGACAGGGGGCAGTTCAAGCCCACTTTTATTTATAATTTACATGGACCAGATAGTCAAAGAGGCCAACATGAACACTAAACCAATGAATGTGGGATTTCGTAATATGGAAAGAGTACAAATACAACAATGTGCTTTTGCAGATGACATAGCGATATTTGCTAACAGCAAACAAGAGCTACAAGAGAAATTGACAACATGGAATGATCTATTGACGAAGTACGGAATGCAATATCGAACCAAAGACCAATAATGAAGATACATATAAGAAACGAAGTGATAGAACAAATAAGTCAATATAAATACTTAGGAGTTGTTATAGATGATACAGGGAACCAAGAGGCTGACATTAATTATAGAGTGTGTAGCACAAATAGATTATATTATATATATTATACTTTAAGTAAATATATTATCAACAAGAGAGAGATCAAAAGGCAACCAAGAATGAAAGTATACAAAACAATATATATTCCAACGTTGATGTATGGTAGTGAGACATGGACAATGAATGAAAGAATGAAGAGTAGAATAAGGGCAACAGAAATGAGGTACTTGAGAAGAGTGTATGGAGTGACTGTATGGGATAGACTTAAGAGTGAAAATATAAGAAGTGAACTGGAGATGGAAAGTGTGGAGAGAAAGATTGGTGAGAGACAACTATCCTGGTGGGGACATATACAAAAACACGCAAACGCGGAGGGTATGGGAAGCAAGGGTTCAAGGACAGTGAATGAGAGGAAGACCAAGAAAAACATGGGAAGAAGGAATAGAACAGCTACTTAAAGAAAGAGGAATCAACAAAAACGACGCAAAAGCAATGGCTACGACTGAAAGAATTGGAAGGAAGTGGTGAGGTGATGAACTAGGATGAAGAGAAACCCGACACCCTAATTAGGGTAAAGAGGAGGAAGAATATATAATATCCTAACAGGATGCAACAAATAAAGAAAATTAGAATAAATCAGAAGATGCCATTACATTATCAAATCAATCTGTTATTAGTTAGGAAATATGGATAATGAATAAAAATTCACGATATGATGGAAGTAAAGAAAAATTGTTAGACAACATAGTACAAGATTTTTTTTAATCATTTTAGTACAACCAATTCATTCAGTTTGGATGGAATGTAATAAGTGAGTAATCTTTTCTTCTGACAGCAAGGCAAAATTGAGATGTATAATTACAACAAACATTGGATGATTGGACAAATCATGATCATCCGAAAAATTAACCTGTATCGGGTGAACATAACAATTTATGTGATTAGTCCAAAGTACGGATAAAACTGATATTCGGTAATTATCCGGCAATTTTATCCGGGGAGTTGCTTTTCCGTTTGAATAAAAAAAAATTAAGATTTATTGACTCCATCTTCACCTCGTTGTGGTAGTTAAGGTTTTTTTTTAAATCAAATATACTTAGGTGATTGTTTTTATTTTTTTTTTATTTTTAGTTCTTTTTTATTTTTATTTGTTTTTATAGAAACGAAGAAAATAAAAACAATCACCTAAGTGTATTTGATTTTTTAAAAAAACCTTAACAAAAAAAATAATATAAAACAAAAAGTTTAAAAAGTTTTTTTTCTAATGATGTAAAATTGGCATTATATCATAAACGTTATTTCCTTAAAACTTATTTGTTATTGATTTTATTATAAATCTTCCAACTGATTTTGAAAACGGATCTCTTTAAAATCCAATTTTATATTTCGGCTATCTACGATTATTCAAAAATTACTAAAGAAATTGTAAAAAATCTAAAAATTATTTTCATATTTATATGATGAGCGCTAAGGGCCATGAAACGCCATCTTGAATTTAAAAATGTAGATTATCTCGAAATTTCGTTACATTAACATAACACATAACACATTTTAAAATTTAGATAAATTTTTTTTTGTTATATTTCCGCTTTTTCTCTAAATATAAAGTGGTTAATAATAAAGTGAAAAATGTATGTAAACAATTATTAATCATTGCTAAACGGAATTTAATAAACTTTGTATTGTTGAAAAGAGCTTATCTCGAACTACAAATTCTACCATATTTGTGATGAATGTAATTTGATGTCTAATCACTTCAATTCTAACTTGATGTTTTGTTCCTAACCTTAAATATCCATGAAAAAAGATTTTATGACAAATTTCGATGGATTACGATAATTTTTTTTTACCATTTTTCTCAAAACTTTTAGATAAAATATTTTGTTCTATTGATATGAATTGAAATATTTTACTATTTAATATTAATAAATATATATGAATATGGAAGGCTACGTAATTATAACTAAAAATGAAAATTTAATTGATAAATTAATAATTTTTAAATAGGTATAGGACTATTAGATAAAAAGATATAGGACATTTCATTTAAAATTTCAACTTTCTATCCATTGAATATGGAGAAACGATAATTCAATTTTTGACCACCCTGTATAAGATACAGCAAGTGACAATCTCATTAGTAGTATATGAAGAGTTATCGTAAAAAAACTTTTTTGAATGAAGGTTAGCTGAGATAGAGGCTTTTAATGAGGATGGCGAAATTTGCCAAAAAAACATTTAAAGTCAATAGTATTTAATTATTAATTATTAAATATTATTAATTAATATTTAATTTTACTTATAAAAATATTTTTTGTTACGTATAATTAAAAGGGGTAATAAAAACTATAGCGGTAAACCGGAAGTGACAACTATCTTAAAAATATTTTAGATCGAATTAGTTTAGCATAAATAAATCCTAAAAAATCCTAAAGAATTATATAAGCAAGAAATATGTCATCTTTTATTAAAAGTTACACAGTAAAATTATTAAATTCATGTAATTTGAAGAAAATGGTTCTTTACCTGAAATTTTTAAGAAAAAAAGTCCATCGAATTTTCTCATCCAATTTTCCTTCATGAATATTTCAGGTTATAAACAAAAGATATTGAGTTCCAGATTTCACTATTTTGTTTGGAATTTATTTTACTATTTTTCATGACAAAAAAGTAATACCAACAGATTTAATTTTTCTAAGAAAATTCGCAATTTTCGCAATTTGTGACAATTTCGGGTGAGCGGAAAATCAAATAACATTTTCGCAACAACGGTGGGATTTGTACTTTAAGAAAAGTTCTTTTCAACAATACCAAACATATTAAATTACGTTTAAATTTTTTTGTTAAAATCAAGATTGCATTTGCACCCCCTACCGGTCATCTTAGAAACCTGAAAACAATTTTCACTTAGCTTCTTTAGTTATAATATTTTTTGCTGCAAGTTTCTACAATGAGCAGTCTTCGAGATATGGCACTTTGCACGTTCATTTGGCCACCCTGTACAAGAGGCAATAATAGATTTAAAAAAAATATTACGTTTTGCGAAGAAGAGTTCATTGTAATTAATGATGTAATATCATCACTAATACCTGTCAAATTAGAAGTGGAAGCTCTACGTCGAAGAGATGTTGAGATGTAGCTGTAACATTTATGATAGAAACTCTTAAAGAATCACATTTCCCAATTTACAAAAAAATAAACACAAAAATTTCTTCTTTGGTATTTATTAATATTTATGAGACTATTTCGGGCTACAGGATAGACAATATGTTATTAATTAGTTTCTTTTTGACAGTAAGTAATTGATAATAATTAAATGGGCGTATAAATTTGTCTGAAGATAATAAATAGCCAGGAATTTTTTTTGTCGTATTAATAATACTTGACACTTAAACAACTTGCAATATAGACAAATATTGAATGTAAATATTTTGATGAAATATCGGTTATAGAAGAAAATAAGCCAATGAATGAAATCAATTTTGGCTAATTTTTTATTATTAATTTTATTATAAATTTCCCAACTGATTATAAAAACCGATTTCTTTTCGAAGTTATTTTTACTTTACCATTTTCTACTATTTGTTTTAATTCTTCAAAAAATTGTAAATTTGATAAATGCTATAAATTTAAGTTGAGCTAAAAGATTGATATTTCGACAACGAATTAAGATACTCATGTATGGTTTTATTGTCAGGAAAGTACATGGCATCCTTTATAAATCATAAAAAACAATCGTCATGATATTTTAAGAATTCGATTTTTCGAAATTCTACAAATTTAGATTGATCTCAAAACTAGATATCTCAAAAATAAAGTGAGATACTCAAGTATGATTTTATTCTGAGGAAAGTACATACTTTCCTTTATAAATCACAATAAAATTCATCACGATATCTTGAGATTTCGATTTTTTGCGATTTTAAAAAGTTATTAAGGACATTGGTATTTTTATGAAATTCTTTTATGAAAAGTCGAGTTTAAGTATTGATATCTCGAATATGAATTGAGATATCCAAGTATGGATTTAATCACAATAAATTTTATCATTATATCTTTAAGACTTTGATTTTTTCAAAAATGATTAAGAAAATTTATTATTTTTATGAAATGCTACAACTTTAGGTTTAGTTCAAAAATTGATATCTCGAAAACGAATGGAGATATTCATGTTTGGTTTTATTTTGAGGAAACTATATATCTTAAAGTTTCGATTTTCTACTATTTTTCAAAAATTATTAAGACAATTTATTTCTATGAAACTTCAAATTTAGGTTTACTTCAATACTTAAGATCTCAAAGACGAAACGAAATATTCAAGTATTGTTTGATTTTGAGGGAAGTACATACTTTTCTTTATAAATCACAAATGTTTCATCATGATATCTTAAGAATTGAATTTTTTACGATTTTTTCAGAAATGATTAAGAAAACTTTAATTTGACAAAATGCTACAAATTTAGGTTAAGTTCAAAACATGTTATCTCAAAAACGAAGCGTGATACACAAATATGGTTTTATTCTGAAGAAAATACACACTTTCCTTTATAAATCGCAATAAAATTCATAGTGATTTCTTAAGATTTCGATTTTCTGCGATTTTTCAAAGATTATTAAGGAAATCGTTATTTTTATGAAATGCAACAAATTTAGGTCGAGTTCAGAACTTAATACGAAGTGAGATACTCAAGTATAATTTTGTTCTTAGGAAAGTACATACTTTTCTTTAAAAATCACTATAAAATTCATCTTGATATCTTAAGATTTCGAATTTCTACTATTTTTCAAAAATTATTGAGGAAATTATTATAAAATGCAACAAATTTAGGTGGAGTTCAAAAATTGATATCTCGAATATGAATTGAGATATTCAAGTATGATTTTATTCTGAGGAAAGTACGTACTTTACTTTATAAATCACAAATATTCCATCATGATATCTTAAGAATTCGATTTTATGCTATTTTTCAAAAACGATTAGAGAAAATTGTTATTTTTATGAAATGCTACATATTTAGGTTGAGTGACCGAAGTGAGATACTCAAGTATGATTTTATTCTGAGAAAAGTACATACTTTCCTTTATAAATCACAACAAAATTCATCGTGATATCTTAAGATTTCGATTTTTTACGATTTTTCAAAAATTATTAAGGACATTGGTATTTTTATGAAATTCTTTTATGAAAGATCGAGTTTAAGAATTGATATCTCGAATATGAATTAAGATATTCAAGTATGGTTTTATTCTGAGTAAAGTACATACTTTACTTTATAAATCACAATAAAATTCATCTCGATATCTTAAGATTTCGATTTTTTACTTTTTTTCAAAAAATATAAAAAAAATTTTAATTTGATGAAATGCTACAAATTTTGGTTGAGTTCAAAACTTATCTCAAAAACGAAGCGTGATACACAAATATGGTTTTATTGTGAGGAAAATACACTTTCCTTTATAAATTGCAATGAAACTTATCATGATATCTTAAGAATTCGATTTTTTGCGATTTTTCAAAAATTATTAAGGAAATCGTTATTTTTAGGAAATGTAACAAATTTAGGCCGAGTTTAAAAATTTATATCTCGAATATGAATTGAGATGTTCAAGTATGGTTCTAGTATCTAGAAAGTACATACGTATAATATTTTACGATTTTTTCAAAAATGATTAAGAAAATTTTAATTTTATGCTACGAATTTAGGTTGAGCTCAAAACTTGTTATCTCAAAAACGAAGCGAGATATACAAATATGGTTTTATTTTGAGGAAAATACACACTTTCCTTTACAAATCACAAAAAATTTCGAAAATTTGTTTAACATTTTTATAAATCACAATAAAATTCATTGTGGTATCTTAGGATTTCGATTTGCTGCGATTTTTCAAAAATTATTAGGGAAATCGTTATTTTAGATTTCGATTTTCTACGATTTTTCAAAAATTATTCGAATATGAATTGATATAATCAAGTATAATTTTGTTTTGAGGAAAGTACATACTTTCCTTTATAAATCACAATAAATGTCGAAAATTTTTTTGACTTCTGATAGGAGTAGTACCAAGGAATTAAAAAAAAATCCATACCTTGCCAGAATCATTTCCAGCAAATAGGCATCTAAGAAATGTTTGGTTTCAACGGCAAAATCAATAAATAAGAATAGGCAATGTATGATGGAAATTTAGAATTTTTTGGATGAACTGTGCTCGAGTAAATCAGAACATCTGAAATCGCGTACATTTTTTCATTATGACTGTGATATTTGCTGTAAGAGTGGGAGAAAAAATTAAATTATCTCATATTATACAGCATTTAATTTCGCGTCAAATGAAGCTGGCCTCGAATCGTTCAAAGTGAGGGGCAAAACCTTTTGAAGTTGATTAAAATATTGAAGCATTTAAATAACTTAAAGAAAGGTTTCAAGAAACTGGATAAGTCAGCCATGTTCATTATTGATCGGTGGATAAACCGCTACATTCTCTCGATTGAAAAGTCACGACTAATAAAAGTTATCACAATAACTCTAGTGATTGGATTCTTAGACGTATTCAAACTTGTGTGCAACAACATGGTAACTATATTGATTTTATATATTTTTATATATTTTGATAACTATTTTAATTTTATGTTGTTACTTTTATTTAATGGTATTACTTAATGATATTGTCTAAGTACCTATTTATATTTCCTCCTCTATTAAGAAATTAACCTGCTTAAACAGTGTTCAAAATTGTCGTTTGTAAATTTTATAGCTTATTTCTTGTGAATAAATTACGTTTATGCCAACATTTTCAAAACTGTTTAATTATCTCAAAAAGTACAAGTATTAGGTATAACAAAATTGAAACGTGATTAATATTTTAAAATAAAACAACTAACGACCACAACTCCTCCTACTATTTTCATTATTTATTTAATCTACGTTTCGGGACTTTTTTCCATCCTCAGGATTAAAATCATATTATTTTATTACAAGCATATATGTATATATCAATTGTTTAAATTGTATCAAAACAATTCGACGTCTATTTTCGATTTAAACAACACATTGTCAAGTTTAACAATTTGTGGCAAAGGATTTGAAAATTTGTGAGGATGGGAAAAAATCCCGAAACGTAGATTAAATAGATAATGAAAATAGTGGGAGGAGTTGTGGTCGTTAGTTGTTTTATTTTAACCCTTCGTCAGTGTGGTATTGTAAAGTCACATCAGTGGTGTGGTGGGGTATCTGATACCCCATGGTGATAGTTGATTTTTTTTAACAAATTACTATATAATAATATAGTTTTTATATCTTTAATGTCTTTCAGTGGTAATAAATTGAAGAGAATATCATCAATTACTTTATAACAACGATAAAATTTTGGAATATAATTTATTTTTAGAAGCTATTACATTTCACAGATGGGAAAAACGGGAATTTATTTAATAAATCACCTATGCGTAACTGTAACTAACTCTTAATATAACAAATATTATTTTTCTTAACAAAATGTCTATATTGCATAAAAAAAATAAATTAGGTAAGTATTTACTACAACAACATAATTACATGCTATCAGTGTTGGCACAATTATCGCACATCAGATTAGAATGTGTGAGACATAGAGCAGCATGACATCGCATGCATTTATGAAAAGTTTTGCGATCTTTATTTCGTGGACATACGGAACATCTTTTGGATGTTTTCGGCTGTTTAGAACTAGGTTCACCAACATTTTCTTGTAAATCCACTCGGAGCTCACGTGGCAGTCGTTTGTTCAGTAATCTTGCTTCTTTAGCATGAGTTATAAGTTGTAAACCAAGATCTTTTAGAAACTGCCGCCATTTAAAATTATATTGTTTTGTATTGGCTTTATAAATAACGAAAGCATTTATTGCAATTGTATTTAGAAAGGAGAAAAATAATGTTAGAGGCCATCGTCTACTGTTTCTGATAACACTGTAGTTTGCTGACATCTGATCTAATTGACCTACACCTCCTTTGGTTGAATTGTAGAAATCAATGATCTCTGGTAATTGTTTTGGTCCAGATTCCTGCAGAATATTATTAGTATGATGTAGAGTGGAAAATAAAATAACATTTTTCGATCGTCGAGGAACATAGGAAACAACGGTAATATCCCCTTGAAATGCAAATAATGAACTCGCTGCAACTTTTGTTTTTATATTTAGAAACTCTCGTGGAATCTGTGTTTTATTTTTTCGTACTGTTCCTACAGATGTCAGCTTATCAGTGTGTAACAAGTCAATCATCAAGGGATAGCTCGTGTACCAATTGTCAAAGGTAACATTACGTTTTGATCCAGATATTGGTCTTACTAAACGTTTCACTATATCATGTGGTTTATTGCTTAACCTGAATGGACCTGGTGGTTGTAAACCAACATAGACTTCCATGTTGATACAATAGAAGGTTTTCGCGTCAACTAGAGCGTGTACTTTTAGTCCATACTTACTGGGTTTGTTTGATATGTATTGGAGAAAATCAACTCTTCCTCTGAAGGGCTCCAATTTTTCATCGACGGTAAGATACTCACTAGGTGTGTAATACATTGGAAAATGCTCAACAAGTTTCTCAAAAATTCCTCTTATAGGAGCAAGTTTATCTAGAAATCTTCTCTGGGCTCTATTTTCGATATTATCAAAACGGAGGCATTGCAATAAAATGGCAAATCTCTGTTGGGACATTGTTTTTCTAAACACATCTATGCCAGTATCATCTGTACACCATAGATTGGCAATATTCTCTCTATTTCCTTTATATAACCCAGCTAAATACAATAAACCAAGCAGTGTCTTTATTTCAACTACGTTTGTTTCCTTTACTAAATATTTATGATTTGTATCATACTTTACACCCTTAGTGTTTATTTTGATATTTGTATTGAATACAATGTGTCATAACATGTCATCCGTAAGAAACAATGACCAGCATGATATTGGATTTTGTTTATGTTTTGCCTCACCTTTCACTCCTGGTAAATGAGTGATTATATTCTCAGACCTTGTTCTGATGGTTTTTTTCCCTGGTTCCCTGAACCATTTTGTTCCATCTTTAGCTAGCATAAACCGTGTGTTACTAGTTTCCACTTGATCGTCATCGTCAGTATCGTCTTCACTCGTTTCTTCGGCGAAACGTTCTCTAATATCAGCAACTATATCAGTATGAGGAGACACTTTTTCATCTTCTGAGTTTGAGTCGATAAACGATTCAGAATCGGAAAGAACTTCCGCCCACAAGGCTAATAACCTATTCTGTTCTTTTTCGTACTCGTATTTTGACATTTTCGCATAAAATCATGAAGAGATTTGAGATGAACAATGACTCAACATGCACTTGTCAGGTGTACTCACGAGTTAAGTGTGGTGGGGTATAGCATACCCCAGTCGTATTCTGCATTTATTATTTTATTTTTCCGAACTTGTACACTTATAATATAGATGACGTTCTACTAACAACGTACTTTTCTCCAGCTACTTAAAATTAGATGGCGCTAGTAGTAACACATTCTATAATATTTAGAGAAATATAATGATTGGGGTATGTTATACCCCACCACACTGATGAAGGGTTAAATTAGTAATAAGCCTCTATATTCAACATAAGAAAAGTGATTAATATTTTTTTTTTAATTTCGAAGTGTTAGAAAATATATTGAATAAATAAATCGTTTCTTGTAAACACCCTGTATAATAAAATCTAATAGTACTCTACACTCTTCAATATTTAATAATAACAAATTTTAAGTAATTACATGATTTGAAATATTTTCATAAAATGAAAATAAATCCAGCTTTAATATGATGACAAAAATCTTGACTTATTGAGTCACTCTGTAGTATAATAGTAAATATAATAACATATCAGCTTGTAAATACAAGCGTTACAATCGTTACACAAAATTTTTATTTATTAGTTAAATAATAATAAATATATGGTGTAATGGTTAAAACTTTTTTTGACTGGATGCACTAAATAAATATATTACACTCATTATATCCCAAATTATTTCCATTATATTCCACCTATTAATTAACAGTTTCATTGCACATATTTTAAAATAAACCTATTCACTGGAATTAATCTATGACAAAAATATTAAAATTTAATTAAAATTCTCAGCAAATACCAATAATTATTATCGAATTTCAACCGAAATTGCCACACACCCACACGCACAGACTAACAATAAAAGCGAGTTATTGTATATTTTTCTTCAATTAATAAATTAATATTTTGATTTAGCGTACATCGTTGAATGACTGGAGATGTATTATGTAGAGGATGTGATTTAAACCAAGCTGTAAGCGTTCGTAATATGACATTAATCTGTCTAGAGAACATATTCTGATTAGTTCTGCGCGTGGTAACGTCGTCTTTTCAGTCTTTGATCGAGTACGAGCTACTCTGTCTTCGGTAAACCACGAGACACTCGAGAACGCGAAGTGGCGTCATCTGCATGCGACGTGAACCCGACTTATGTTTGAGTAATTACTAAATAAAAAATTTAATAATAATAAAATTAATTATATATATATTTTATAAGAATTATACTAATAATTGATGTAATAAAAACAAGAGAAACGAAATGTTTGATATAGTCAAAATCGATAATTTAAAACTTTACGAAGCTGTAATTCGTGGAATTAGTTTAAAGTTGAAAGTTACTCCGGTACGGGGCCGAAAATGCAGTGTAGCAGTATAGAACGCAATTATGACGGTTACTTATTCAGTTTCCGCGACGGTTCGAAGTTTTTATTAGATTTGCACTCCCCGACAATGTCGAAAATAGACATGGTTCGCCCATCGGCTACGTTACGGCGACCGATTTAAATAATTTCTTACTTAAACAATTAAGTGAACGCCCGGCGAGTTCGTTATCTCATACCCAATGGAATATTGTTTAATCTGAACCATTAAATTAACACTTCTGCAGGAACCATGATTTCGTTTTTCGCTGGATTTATGTTGGCTGTTAAAAATCTTGAACGTATTACACTAAATATATATAGTACACAATTGGTTTGTTAATGGTCTGTGTACTCGAAGCGCATTAGCATCCGCGTAGCATTAGCCGAACATCACCATTCCCCATATACAGGGCGTTTAACAGCTCTTAACGTGACATACATCAAATTCCCCTATTTTAAAATAAAGGCCGTCACCCTTAAGGATAAGTTATCGTTATTAAGGCTGACCGCTCTTCCTTTCAAAGTCTCCATTTTCTGCTATACGTGCCTCCGACGCTGTCCATATTACGAAGTTGATCAAAGGCTTTTGTTTCCGTCCGACGATAGACGCCAACAGCAACGGAACATGTGACAAAACCTATGCTTGCGATATAGATTTTAAAAGCTCACATCAAGGTATCGATTTTAGATTTTATATACAATCAACTAAAAAATTAATCACCCAAAACCTGTTTATATATCAATAAATCATTTATTGTATTAATCACTACATTTATCTTAAAAGGAATATAAGTAATGAAAATTTTCATTTTCTAATTACGTTCCATTTCGTAAATTACCTTGCATTATAACTAAATAAAATAATAATATTAAGAATAACTACATTATTTGTTGGTCTACGTTAAAAGTATGATAAGCGAGTTTTGATGAACGTTCGTATTAGATGTACATAAAAGGAATGTAGTATTGTAGCGAGTGAATGTCGTGGGATATTAAAGTTCAATTTAGGAAAAAGATCACGAGCGCCGAACATGCCATTGACCAGACAAAAACTTAAAAATAGAAGACTTAGAAAGACTTAAAACCCACACGGCGTCTACCGTAATCGCAATATGGAAGGTGATATTTGTATGCGAAATAGCGTACAAAGCGTCTTTGCATTGCTTCGATATGATCGCGATAGACAGCTTAAGTATCACACTATTAACGAATACCTTTATTATTATACTTTTTTTTTTTACTTTTTACTATAATGTTGATTCGAAGATGATATCTCAAATATCTCATATTATTATGTCTTTTTTTTACTATAAAGTTGATTCGAAGATGATATTTCAAATATCTCATAATGTAAATATCTTTTTTTACCATGAAGTATATTCGAAGATGATATCTCTATTTCGCATCAAGATCAAAATTATGATATTATTATGCCTTTTTTTACCATGAAGTTGATTCGAAGATGATATCTCAATTTCGCATCAAGATCAAAATTATGATGTTATTATGCCTTTTTTTACCATAAAGTTGATTAGTAGATGATATCTTAATTTCACATCAAGATCAAAAAGAATAAGAAAAATAAAATAAGAAAATAATAAAATAATAGATCAAAAAATATAAAATCCTTAACTCTGCAGCAGTTATCAACTTCTTAAATCTCCTATATAATAATACTTTATTTTCTATAAGTTTTGCAATACCCAATAACAGGAAATCTTACTAATTACAGAACATAAAATAACACATATGTAAGCACAATAATAATAAAGCAACAATAGCAACAGCAGTAAGCGTAAATATAGTATGATAGTATCATTGATAGTTTCCTTTAACACTGTGTCCAAAGAATCAAAAAGAAAACTAGTAGGACGTAATCAATTACTATACTCGTACATAAATGAAATTACATAACATATTGGTGCGACAATTAAATATATAAAAAAAGCATACCATAGTTCGAACCTCTTGGCGGATATACAAAATCGATACGACAGGATAAGTATTTTAAAAATGATTTTTGGACTGACTCGAGCATGCTTATATAATATACATAGCAGGGGGACCAAACAATCGTGATGTATTTCAATCGCGATTTAATCAACGCACAAAACAATGTACATAGACATTATAGGGATAGCCCCTTACAGTTACGAAGAAAGGACAAGAATATGCTCATTAAATGTAAGACCAGAATCAAACAAAACATTCTTGTACGCGGGTAAGGTTGCTCCTAAGACGCATTGCCAATCGCTGAGAAAATCTTAAGGTCATCAGCAAAAAATAGTTTTTCGCAAACCAAGATCTCGCTTATATCACCGAACTCCCGAAGTTGGACAGAATCCCATAGATGTGAAGCCTCCATCGCGAATAACCTACTGTTTACCTAGCAAATAAGACCTCATCAACAATACCACTGACGCACTAAATCCGAGATTATTTAACTTTCTCAACAAGATAAAATGAACAAGCTGGTCGAACGCCTTCTAAAAGTCCAAATAAACGGTGTCCACCTGGTCTCTGGCATCTATGATGTCCGCGATGAATTGCTTAAAGCAGGACGGGTTAGTGACGGTTGATCGTCCGCAAACAAAGCTACGTTGAAAGGGGCTTATATAGCATTTGAAAAGCAGTATAACAACGAAATCGAAATGTATAGTTCACAATTTCGTTGCTCTATTCATATTACCAAATATGCATTTTGCACATAATTACAACTCTAAAGTCCGTGCCAAAAGTCAAGGTCCCTCACTTTAGAGATCGATAATTTAGAAATCGCTCGATAAAAAAAATTGCGGTAAAGTTTATTGTAAACAGTGAACATTTCTGCGAATCATATGTTAATTTGGAAATTTTCGGATAAGCGGTTTTTCTTTGATCTCGAGTTAAGTGAAAAGAGTACCCGAATTTTGAAAGTGCCGATACCTTGGTCTATTTTGCGATTTTTTTTCTCAAAAATTATTCGAAAAAAAAATTCAAATTTGAACTGGTGATAACCCGACGTGTGTCATATGCCCCGATGTGGGGCATACTTGATTTTATCGATATTTCATTCGCTAAAATTCGCGGAAAATCACGATTTTGTAAGATGCGGTTATTTTGAAAAAAAATGGGCGGATTTTGCCCAAAATGTGTTGAATAATGTCGTTTGTCGGACACCGTCATCAATTTCTCAAAATTAGGTCTTCCTAATTTTTTATATCGATAAAAAAAATTGCGGTAAAGTTTATTGTAATCAATGAACATTTCTGTGTATCATATGTTATTATTTGGAATTTTTCTGATCTGCAGTTTTTCATTTATCGCGAGTTAAGTGAAATGAGTACCCGATTTTTGAGGGTAACGGCAACATTGTCTACTTTGCGATTTTTTTCTCAAAATCTATTCGACGAAAAAATTTCAAATTTGAATTGGTAATAACTCGATGTGTTCTTGATGTGGGGCATATTTTATTTTATTGAATTTGTGTCGGAATGCAATTGCTTCAATTACTCCACAAATCTGGAAAAACTGTGTCAGGCACACTAAGAAAACTGAAGACAAATACAGAGAAAAGCAACATCTTGACGATATCGCCATGTACGAAGAAGATGTTAACATGGATGAAAGCGACAACAGTGCTTCATCAAACGAGTTTGATGAAACGATGTTTGATGATGATAACGATGAAGATGTTCCGTTAATACCAGAATGCCTTTTGGAAGAAACAATGTTGATTTTAGGAACATTGGGATTGTTGAAACAATCCCAATGTTCCTAGCCCTTCTGGAGTTTGGAATGCTGTAATACAGGATAAATTACCCAAAGAAAACTGATTTGAATTACATTCTTTAATTTTGTATTATCAATTACATTATCAATTTTCATAAAAATAATCATTATTATTCATCTTGATGTATGTTAAAAACAAAATTTTACACAAATTAGTTCCACACTATTTTGCTTAAATTTATATGCATTATTTATGTATATATAAATATAAAAATAGTTATTAAATTTGTAATAAAATAATTTTATCTAAAATTTTAAATACTGTTTTATCTATATATCGTGCGTAGACGGTAAGACGCCACGTTCCATCTGAGGTGGTCGCCAACATCATCCAACATCACTTTTCAACTCCGCTCCGATTGGCCGAAACCTTGATCTCCACGCAACGTTTATTTATGTTTCTCTTTAATTTATAAATCTATTAAATCGCTCATAAAAAATTAGGAAGACCTAATTTTGAGAAATTGATGACGGTGTCCGACAAACGACATTATTCAACACATTTTGGGGAAAATCCGCCCATTTTTTTTCAAAATAACCGCATCTTACAAAACCGTGATTTTCCGCGAATTTTATCGAATGAAATATCGATAAAATCAAGTATGCCCCACATCGGGTTATCACCAGTTCAAATTTGAATTTTTTTCTTCGAATAGTTTTTGAGAAAAAAAATTGCAAAGTAGACCAAGGTATCGGCACTTTCAAAATTCGGTTGTTCTTTTCACTTAACTCGAGATAAAAGAAAAACCGCTGATCCGAAAATTTCCAAATTAACATATGATACGCAGAAATGTTCACTGTTTACAATAAACTTTACCGCAATTTTTTTCATCAAGCGAAAATATCGATCTCTAAAGTGAGAGGCCTTGACTTTTGGCACGGACTTTAGAGTTGTGATTATATACCAAATGCGAAATTTGGTAATATGAATATGCGAAGAAAATATTTTGTGTATCTTCACGAATTACGTAAAAATAAATCATTTGAGCCTATAATTTACATATCTTGCATATTTTTTCGATTCCATGCATATTAATGATTACATTGCATATTTGAGCATATTTATGTTTTTTAAATATATTGTCAGACAAAATTGTACAAACGTCGCGTCGCACACTGGGGTAAGCCCCGATTCTAGCTACAGATATGTTCTAGAAACTGGTTCGAAGTGCCACTTCGTATCAACATGGCATGCAAAATGTCAACCACCTTTTCTAATGTCTTAGTTCTGACTTTAGTTCAATCAATATTCTTTCATTTACTTTTTCATCAATTCATTTCATCTTGAGTTTTTTCTTGACTTTTTGAGATTTTTAACAATTCCCAGAGTGCTCTTATTGGCAACAATATTCATGCAAAAAGTCTCACTGTCTGTTTTATTTTTTGAGTTTGGTTGATTTTTATGCCGAAAACACGAAATTATGATTTTTTGAAAATTTTTTATGTATTCCTGCATTTTCTTAATATCTATGTCGTAACTGGTTATTAATTATGCTTTTCCACATCATCATGAACAATCTTAGTGTCTAAAAAAGAGTTTTAATAAAAGAGTTTTGCTATAAAAATCGTCAATTATGGTATTTTAGAGATTTTATCGGCTTTAATTTTTTAGATTGTATTAATTTTTGTAGTAAAACTCTCAAATGATGACAGTTTTGAGATCTTTGACAATTCCCCCAGTCTTCATATTGAGGTTGAGTCTGGTTATGGATTAGCGTTTATGGTTCATTGTAAACAAATGTTCATGCAAAAAGTATTTCACTGTCTGTTTTAATTTTTGAGTTGTGCTTGATTTTTATGTTGAAAACCAGAATTTATGATATTTTGAAGATTTTACGAAGTTCCTACAATCTTCTTATATCTAAGCAATCTAAGCAAGTGGTTACGGATTATGCTTTTCTGGTTCATGACAAACAATATTTATTTAACAGGTTTTCTCTAACAAATTTTAATTAAATTATTAAATTAAATTTAATAAATTATTAAATTAAATTTTAGTATTTTGATTAAATAAATGGTTAACCAGAAAAAAGGCTTTCAATATATAAAAGCCTTAATTACGTCATTTCAACTGCAAAATCTCAACGTAGGTGGCACTTACTAAGGAATTAAATGCTATATATCTAAATTATTCGTCCCTATCGTTCTCATCACTATCAATCACTTTTGACTTCAATGTCCCCAGAGAAATCACTGTCAACTACGATCAAATTTCGCAATTACAATGATGTAAAGAGGGCCCTAAGAAAATAAATAAAGGGAGTTTATTATTTCTTAACAATTTTCTGCATATGTGTGCATATTTTGTATTAACAGAATGCATGCGTATATATGCGCATATATACGCATTCATTCTGCTTTTTCATGCATATAATTCACAGCTCTATATATGACTGTTTCCAAATAGACGAAAATGAAGAGGTAAACAACATCAAGTTAAAAATCATAAGCAATGGTTTCGGCACAACCGAAGTACAGTCCATTAATAAGAAACTTGGAATTCCATCAACACCAGCAGTATTGGCATTCTTAGCAGTCCTCAATGCATCCTTCACCTCCTCCAATGTGAAAAACTCAATAGATAACTACAAGTTGTGACAGGACTGATCGACATCTGCACCTGTGGGATCAAATCACGTGTATACAGTGCGAAAGTACTCAGCAAAAGCATCAACGATGTTTTGACCAAACTAAACTCCAAGCCATCTGTCAATATAAGGCCAGGAATGCATGTATTTTACCTTTTCGGGATTGCGCAAAATTTCCTGCGCATATCTTCTTTCTTGCGAAGATTCTTAGGAACTACCAAATCAAGGACATCCTCCATCTTATAGAAAGCAAGACATATTTCATCAACATCAAGGCAATTACCAAGAAGCGACCAGTCCAAATCCATTAAGAAACTATACAAGAGTGGGTTATTGGCACGCTTAAAATTGTAGGTTGGTATGGTATTATGCACAAACTGATTTATCTGAGGTGCACAATCAAATTGAAATTAGAGGGCAATATGGTGAGGATCCTCATTTAGCAGAGGATTATCATCAAGTTCCATCGAAAAGGTGAGGTTGGTAAATAATAAATCAAGCAAAGGGTTATTTTTGTTAAGGGTTGCATTCAGCTGACCAAAATTATTGGTATAAATCAATATGATGGAATATTAAAGTCACCCACGACTACGCCATCATCAATTAAGCAATCGAGCGATTTAAATAAATTCAAGAACACTTTAAAATCACCAAATGTAATTTTCAAATTAATTTTCCCTGTGCGCCTTGAATTCTGACACCCACCACATCCATCAGCGGTACAGCGTTGGTTAACTCAGAATACTGCTTTTACAGTATTCTTCAGGCAAATCAAAACACCTCCTCCTGTCGAAGTACCAGAGGCAATAAAATTACGATCCTTCCTAAATGCAATATAATCGCCAGAACAAAACTTCATTAAATACATCTTCAGATAATGAGGTTTTGGACAGAGGCACATCATCATAACAAATCATCACGTTTTGGTAATAACAACGCAAATTGTGTGGCAAATTTAAATTATTATATCATCCTTTAACAATTTTTGTCACACCATTATAGTAGCGAATTCGAAGGCCAAATTCACTGCCAGCAACAGTCTGCTCCACTTCAAGTTTGAGCTGATTATATTGTTTTATTTGTCTAGGCATTGTATTAAAGCTCAGCCTAACATTTGCCATTACCAAAACAGCCGGACACTCATTAAGGTTCCTGGCATGTCGAATAAACAGGATCACGTATTCCTCAACTCTAATTGGACGACCTTTATCATTGGCAACATTATGGCGACCTAACCTTGTCACTTTGAAGGTGTTGTTGAACGTAGGAGCAACACATTTTGAAATGTTAGTGATCGTAACATCTGAATCAGCTGAATCGGCTCCGGGACACAAAACACAATTACGTTATTTTTACGATTGTGACGATCTACAAATTCCTGGTAAATATCCTCAAAGAGGTAAATCCGAAGATGTCCTAGATTAATGGTTCACAAGATCTGTGCACAGAATGCGTAATTGCTCGCAGTTTATCTACAATCGCCAAAAACTTAGCCTTCATTAAAGTAACAATAAATTGCATGTTTTTAAATTGTTGTATATTTTCATTGCATGTTTTACAAACAAATTTTATTGATTTAGATATCTACCGTGTCGTAACACAAACCGCTTCGCGTCTTGCTAGATTTTGAAGTTACGACTTTAGGGCAAATAAGGCAATTCATTGTTGGAAAGAAAAGAAATCAAAAACCAACCACCACGCTTCCACCACTCAACAACGAAGCGCTTAACAAGACACCCACGACACGCCGCAAAAAACTACCCGCACAACACAAGACAAGAACTGAGCAACAAGAATCGTTTAATCACCACAAACGTCACCGATAATTAACGTGAAACAACGGAGATCTTCCGATACCGAAAAACAGCGAAAATTCGGATAAAAAACCACCAAATTTCAAGAAAACAACACAGCATGAAATAAAACGTGTACATACACGAACTCGACTAAATACACCTACGTCGTTATCAGTTATATAAAAATAATCGCAAGCAATCCCCATCGGAATCATTGAAGAATTTTGAAATAAATAAATCAGGGAGGTATACGTATATTTATACAGCCCAATAATACCAAGGAAGCACATCTATTGTTGACAATCTTATGAAATGTAAAAGCATCGTTACATAAGCGGCGCTGGTGGAGTGGAAGAAGTTGGAAAGAGCTGCACGCAGAATCGTAATCTTTCTAGTTTAAATTAAATTTATAGGTTAAGTGCTTTAGAAACTTCTTTTGGATTCTTTCAATTCTGTTTATATAACTGTGATACTGCGGATTCCAAATAGAACTGCAAAAATTAAGTATACTAAATACGTAAGCAAAATATAAAACTTTTTCGTTTCACCTTTATTAAAAGATTTTTATGACAATTCGCAATGCTTTTCGAACAAGTCCATCAACGTGACCACGAAAAGTAAGTTTATCGTGAAATATGACACCAACACCTTTAATTTGATAAAACGTAGTTATCCAATCATATCTGATTGCATTCGAACTTCTTGAAAAAGTTAAATATTACATTTCTCTCTCTCTCTCTCTCTCTCTCTGAATACATTAAGCTCACGGAGTGTTTTAAGACTGTGAATATGTCATTGATGTAAATATTAACAAATTTCATTAATAGTTGCTACCTTTGTTCTACTATGTATATAAGAAACAAGCAATCGTAACAAATAATTATCAAATCCCATAATTTAAAGTGTTGACAGGAGATTGTGACTCACGCGATCGAAAGTTTTACTAAAGTCTATGTATATACGGCATTTCAACCTCAATCAGATCAAAATAAGCAGCAACTGCATTACTTAATTCGATCATGATACCAGATACCGTATTAGCCTGGGTTGGGTTGGGTTGGGTTGGTTTTTCAAATTTTATAATATTTTTCATGATTCTACTGAAACGTCAAGAACACATCATCCTTCAACATTTCTTAAGTTGAATCGATTTCAAATTAAAACATCGAGTTATACATCATTTTAAAGAAAATGGTTCAACCTTCAATTTGATTTACAGGTCATTTCTTTATTTTCAAAAATAAGACATCTGCGATCCTTTAAATTCTCTTTTCCTTTTCTCTTCTTTCTTGTCTAATAATATGGAAGATTATTCCAAATCCTGGTAAAATTTAAATATAAATTTCTGGGTGTTCAAAAAAATCAAAATAAATGTTGATAAAGAATAGGATCTCCTCCTCCTATTGGATCAAAGAATGAAGTATTTAAATTTCGATCTGTTAAAAGTATTGTAATTGCTCCTGCTAAAACAGGTAGAGATAAAAGATGTAATAATGCTGTGATAGATACAGCTCAGGCAAATAAAGATATAGGATCAAATGTTATACCAGTTGACCGTATATATTGATTACAGTAGTAATAAAATTAACTGCTCTAAAACTGAAGAAATACCAGCTAAATGAAGACTAGACATAGCTAAATCAATTTCAGCTCCTCCGTGAGCAATATTAGAAGATGCTGAAACGTCAAGAACACATCATCCTTTAACATTTCTTAAATTGAATTGATTTCAAATTGAAACATCGAGTTATACATCATTTTAAAGAAAATGATTCAACCTTCAATTTGATTTGCAGGTCATTTCTTCATTTTCAAAAATAAGACATCTGCGATCTTTTCCTTTTCTCTTCTTTCTTGTCTAATAATATGGGAGATTATTCCAAATCCTGGTAAAATTTAAATATAAATTTCTGGGTGTCCAAAGAAATCAAAATAAATGTTGATAAAGAATAGGATCTCCTCCTTCTATTGGATCAAAGAAAGAAGTATTTAAATTTCGATCTGTTAAAAGTATTGTAATTGTACCTGCTAAAACAGGTAGAGATAAAAGATGTAATAATGTTGTGATAGATACAGCTCAGGCAAATAAAGATATAGGATCAAATGTTATACCAGTTGACCGTATATTAATTACAGTAGTAATAAAATTAACTGCTCCTAAAACTGAAGAAATACCAGCTAAATGAAGACTAGACATAGCTATATCAATTTCATCTCCTCCGTGAGCAATATTAGAAGATACTGAAACGTCAAGAACACATCATCCTTTAACATTTCTTGAGTTGCATTGATTTCAAATTGAAACATCGAGTTATGCATCATTTTAAATAAAATGATTCAACCTTCAATTTGATTTGCAGGTCATTTCTTCATTTTCAAAAATAAGACATCTGCGATCTTTCAAATTCTCTTTTCCTTTTCTCTTCTTTCTTGTCTAATAATATGGGAGATTATTTCAAACCCGGGTACAATCTAAATATAAATTTCTGGGTGTTCAAAGAAATCAAAATAAATGTTGATAAAGAATAGGATCTCCTCCTCCTATTGGATCAAAAAAAGAAGTATTTAAATTTCGATCTGTTAAAAGTAATGTAATTGTTCCTGCTAAAACATGTACAGATAAAAGATGTAATAATGCTGTGATAGATACAGCTCAGGCAATTAAAGATATAGGATCAAATGTTATACCAGTTGATCGTATATTAATTACAGTAGTAATAAAATTAACTGCTCCTAAAACTGAAGAAATACTAGCTAAATGAAGACTAGACATAGCTATATCAATTTCAGCTCCTCCGTGAGCAATATTAGAAGATACTGAAACGTCAAGAACACATCATCCTTTAACATTTCTTAAATTGAATCGATTTCAAATTGAAACATCGAGTTATGCATCATTTTAAAGAAAATGGTTCAACCATCAATTTGATTTGCAGGTCATTGCTTCATTTTCAAAAATAAGACATCTGCGATCTTTTCCTCTTCTCTTCTTTCTTGTCTAATAATATGGGAGATTATTCCAAATCCTGGTAAAATTTAAATATACATTTCTGGCTGTTCAAATAAATCAAAATAAATGTTGATAAAGAATAGGATCTCCTCCTTCTATTGGATCAAAGAAAGAAGTATTTAAATTTCGATCTGTTAAAAGTATTGTAATTGCTCCTGCTAAAACAGGTAGAGATAAAAGATGTAATAATGCTGTGATAGATACAGCTCAGGCAAATAAAGATATAGGATCAAATGTTATACCAGTTGATCGTATATTAATTACAGTAGTAATAAAATTAACTGCTCCTAAAACTGAAGAAATAACAGCTAAATGAAGATTAGACATAGCTAAATCAATTTCAGCTCTTCCGTGAGTAATATTAGAAGATGCTGAAACGTCAAGAACACATCATCCTTTAACATTTCTTAAGTTGAATCGATTTAAAATTGAAACATCGAGTTATACATCACTTTAAAGAAAATAATTCAACCTTCAATTTAATTTGCAGGTCATTTCTTCATTTTTAAAAATAAGACGCATGCGATCTTTCAAATTCTCTTTTTCTTTTGTCTTCTTTCTTGTCTAATAATATGGGAGATTATTCCAAATCCTGGTAAAATTTAAATATAAATTTCTGGGTGTCCAAAGAAATCAAAATAAATGTTGATAAAGAATAGGATCTCCTCCTTCTATTGGATCAAAGAAAGAAGTATTTAAATTTCGATCTGTTAAAAGTATTGTAATTGTTCCTGCTAAAACAGGTAGATATAAAAGATGTAATAATGTTGTGATAGATACAGCTCAGGCAAATAAAGATATAGGATCAAATGTTATACCAATTGACCGTATATTAATTACAGTAGTAATAAAATTAACTGCTCCTAAAACTGAAGAAATACCAGCTAAATGAAGACTAGACATAGCTACATCAATTTCAGTTCCTCCCTGAGCAATATTAGAAGATAAAGGTGGATAAACAGTTCAATTAAAGTTAATGAAGGAGGTAGTAAATAAAATCTTATATTATTTATTCGAGGCAAAGCTATATCAGGAACACCTAATATTAAAGGTAAAAGTCAATTTCTGAATCCCTCCATTAAAATAGGTATTACTATACTCGAGATGATTTCAAGATGATTTTTCTTCACGAATTCTAAATGTATTACTTACTGCTATGTAAAGTGTGGTAAAGTATGGTTGTAGAAATTAAGCTAGCGATTAAATTAATTCAGGCCAAGCACTACTGGTACACACAAGTTAATATCAGCACATATAATTTTTTTTTTGCCAGAATACTAACTTGTGAGTACGGTAAGCTGATTTATAAAGAAATAGAGTGCTAAATTATCATTTGAACGAATATACACACAGCAAACACTTCAACAAAGTATTTTAGCTTACTTCTTAAACCTCGCACGTTCTGATAAACACCAATAGAAGGCATGATATTATGATCAGTAAAATAATAATTAAAAAACTAAATCAAGATTATTTTAGATTTAGTGTTGCCAAAAGTGATTACATTCTGTCCACATCGGCTTCACATCTGATGGGCAAAGAACGTGTGCCATCACTTTTACAGATTATCACATGAAACAGGTAATCAACAATTGGGAGGCTTCAAGAAGGGTCTCACATTGGAAAGAACTTTCAATAAAACTATATCGCAAAGCAAAATCCTCAAATTTCATCTCTTCTATATTGGAAAAAGCTGGTTAACTTTGCAACGACGAATTAGAAGAGTGTTTCAAAAAGGAAAATGGAATGCTATAAAACTATGAAAAGCGTAGAAAACAGAAAACTAAGGTGAAAGACTTGAGGCATTAAAAACCATCGCGCGGTCAATATAAGGTATGTTCGAGTGGAAGATTACATATCAATTTGTAAAAAAATATGAGTTCTTGAGTGCGTATGTGTAAGTGATAATTAATTGCGAACTAGTAGCGTAATTTGTCATAGCTCGAGCAGTAGAAATAAAAACTCAAATTGTTGATAATACGACCTAACCTAACTTTAAGTAGTGGATGTCAGCTTTGTATTAATACTGGATTATACGAAATGGATGCACTGATCACACCTGACCACTCCAGGAAACCCATTTATTCGAAAATACCTGGCTATCTCTCCTTTTTTAATCTCAGTACGCCATCGTATTAATTCATCTGCTACATTGCTTATAAAATACACATTTCGCTGAATTACATGCAATAATGTTAAACCTATCAATTATGTCTCGGCTGTCTGATAGGTTTTATAGAAGACCGTGTATTGAAATCGCGTATTTAGTATACGTAAAATCTCGTAAATCAAACAAGGTTTAAAATTTTCATGATTAGTTTAATTTAGTCATTTATTCCACCGTTAATTAATATTGGAAAGTAAATAAATAGAACATATTATTTTTTAGTACATAAAAGTGGCAGTTTGTTTATAAAATACAGCATAAATAAATAAAAATGTATTTATAAATAAATATGTATAAAATTTATTATATTTATGGGAACGCGAACGTTTCGTAAACCTACAATCAGACAACGAACATAGAACGTTGAACATAGAATTACTTCAATTTGATATAATTCTATGTTGGATTTATTTGAAACTATTTCAGGCTGACAAGTTTTGTTAAGTAAGGGCCGCTGTGAAATAAAAATGAATAACCATACTTTTAACTACTTTTCTACATGATTCCCACCAATATTAAAGCACTTGTCATATCGTATAACCAGCATTTGTATGCCATTCTCGTAGAAATTTGCCGTCTGCTTAGACAGCGGCTATATCACAATCATTTCGACATCGTCATCATTATCGAACTGTCAAATCACTGGGCGCTAGATTAGGACTATACAGGGTGACTAAATTGCTCCCAGCCATTGAATGATCTGATCAGATCTTGACTTCAATTGGCCGTGTGTGGGTGGACATTGTGAATCATGATCTTCATTATCAGATCATGATTTGTTGATAAATCTCAGCAGCTTCCACGCTTTTAGTATTAAGAAAATGAATTACAACGCGTATTTCACAGTTGACAGGATTATCAATCGTAGGATTGATTTTCAAATGATATCTCTAGCTTAAAAATATATGGTGGTACATAGCGCGCAATCTTAAAACAGTCCTTTACTCAAAATGATTTAATCGCCTTTGCTGTATTGTTTTGATCAAACCTTAATGGATCTTTTTGAGCTCCTCATATTAAGATATATTGAACATTTATTAATATCTCTTTGAAAATGGAGAGCTTGTTCCACATTAGAATCATTTTGTAAAAAATAGTTATTTAATTTCCGCCCTAGTTCACTCCTCCTCATCTAAATCATTTTTACAATTTGTTTCGTTAATTAAATCATCCTCATTCTATCTTCGTCCGTCATTAATTCAGTTACATCTTTATCATTGAAATCATCGAAATGATAATGTTGGATTGTCGCCTTCAACTACAACCCGGCAATAATTTTTTTCCAGCACGCAATCCTAGATGTTTAACACGATCTAAAATTATGATTTTTTCCATGCATCCATAATGGAAAGTGATTCATAATTTTTTATTTGTTCTAAAATATAACTGAAAAATCGTTTGGTGTATAATGCTTTAAATGTCTAAATTATTACTTGAGATGTAATGAAGAATTCACTGAAAAGTTCGCCAGTAACCTAGTCTTTTTTATTAGCCATCATCATAATCATAATTAAGAAGATTGCTGATATTTCTTCCTTTAAATAAACGTCAGCTTTTTAATTCATTAAAAATCAACGGCTGCATTATATGATCATCTGAAGTGTTAATGCAGAAAAGCACAGTTATACTACTATTTGTTGCTTTTTGTTGTCAGCTAGCTAAATATAGCTAATATAGCCAAATAGGTTTCTTCTGGCTTTCTTTGGAGTGTAGACATTATTGGAACTAATTTCAAAGAATTTTGCAGGGTATTGTTTCGCTGCATCTAAATCAGTATATAAAAATTATAAATCAGTATATATCAGTCATCATCTTTCAACTTTACATTATGTAAAGAATGTCTGTGTTTGAATCTTTGAAATCGTAGCTTAAGAAAAAAATTATTTCCTTTCAATTGAAGAAGTAGATGGCGTCTTATTTGTAATTGTGTTGGTATCAATTGAGATCCTGTTCTAATTTACGTCTACCGGTCATATTATCAATGTTTTCTCCATTTTTTCCATTATATCGTCTGTAACGTATGAAATTGTGCCCATATTTGTAGAAGATCCAGCTGCAACATTTTTTTTTAATGAGGTCTTCAATTTTTCTTATTGTCTTTATTACAGCTTCATTCATGCAATAAAAATCATCTACATCCACCACTCTTCTTTCATCTACCATTCCCAAAATTGTTTCAAAATCACCATATAGTGGCAAAATATGGTAAATATGGTGATAGCTGATTTTCTATTAATCTCCCATTTCTCCTTAGTAACTACTCTACGCAAAAGGAATTATTCCATAAATTCTGAGTCGCTAATATTGTTGTACTGTTATTTGAAAATACTCATCATTTACACAATCTGTCAATAAGTTTTCGAATGTCAGCAAATTGTAAAAAATCATACTAAAATAATTTTAAATGTTGATTGAAAACACGTTGAAAAAGTCAGAATTTAACATTTATTCACTGCTCGAATACTCGATATAAAATACTCTGTAAACGTTCAAGAAATATCAGGATCTGAGTTCAACGGAAAACAGTAAAACTTGTACACCAGACACAGATTCTTTTTTGGTACTCACAAAATACTAGTTATTTTTGGTGTTTTCAAAATTTCCGCCTAAACCAAGCGTAAGTAAGCTTTGTAATTAGCTGCTATGAGCATCTTAGATTTAAAGCGCATGATAGATATGCCAGATAATCACTATTATGGCCAGTAGATTTTCATATTTGTAGCAATGCAATTAATAATTGGAATAGTTAAACTTTATACCAATTTTATGACCAAACGGTCATAAAAAACATGTTTTCCACGCCCATTGCGACTAAAACAACGATTCACGTTATATACTAACAAATTTTCTTGTCTGAACTTCCTCCAGTAATAATCCTGATTTTCAAAATTTTATGGAACCTTTACAAAATATTACTACTTTGTAATAAGTAAGAAAGAAAACCAGAAACATATAATAACTAAGTTTGTAACAAAGGTTACAAAGGATATTCAAAAAGATACAAAGGTCAAACAGAGGTCAAACTTACAAATGGAAAGATGGAAAGATTGGTCATATAACATAAAATGACAAAATTAGAATATTCAATTACTATGGGAGGAAACATAAGAAAAAGTGTGAGACAACAATCACTGGGCCAAATCAAATAATTGCAGTGAATGATAAAAAAGGTATGAGCATAAAGGAAGTTGCAGAAATATTAAACTTTATATGTGACTTATATAAGGAAATATACAACAAAGCGGAAAAGGAAGGAATTGAATGGAAGATAGAAGCAGACATGATTGAGGCAGAAGAGAAGGTGAATGAATAGACACAATATCAAAACTGAAGGACGGAAAGCTTGGAGGTATAGACCATATAAGAAATGAAAAAATAAAGGCTGGTGAAAATCATATAATCATAATATTGATGGAAATTTTTAATAACTGTTTGAAGCAAAAATAGATAGTTGTATCGTAGCTAAATAATTTGATGTTTTAAATATTTATGTCCATAATCACAAGGAGAATAATGCAAAACCTACCATCCTGTGAAGACCAAACAGTATTCCAGAAGAACTTTTGCATGTTAGACAATATTTTAGTCGTGCAGCAATTGATAAAGAATTAAACGACTATGACTTCCCAATGATCATATTGTTTGTAGATTTTGCGAAAGCGTTAGACAATGTTAGAACCAAAACAACCTTAAAAATTATACAAACAAATAAAATATATAAAAACTTAAAATTAAAGATCAGTATGAACAATAATGAAAGGACGATAACTCTAGGAAATGGGTTGAAGTAAGGTAATGTAACTTCTGCCAACCTATTCAATGTAAATATTGGAAATAATGTTTGTAGAAGAAGAATGGAAAGACCTGGGAATAAGAATAAATGGGCAATGGTTGAACAGGCTAACGGTTGCTGATGACATAGTACTGATAGGAAAAAACGAAGTACAAGTAAGAAATACGCTGGAAATAATATCGAGAAGAACGAAGTAAACTGGTCTGAAGTATGAACAAGACATAAGCAATGTGTATAAATTACGAATAGAAGATAAATAATGGACAATGGAAAGGTAATTGACTTCATTATGTATACCTCGAAGAAAAGATTAAAACTAAATACACAGGAGAAAAAATAACACGAAGAATGGTGATGGGATGGCAAATGTTTAATAGATCCAAAAATATATGGAAGTCAAGCATAGAAATGGAGGAAAAGAAAAAAAAATGTGAGTAATATGTGTCGTCCCTGTCATGATTTACGGATGCGAGACATGGATATTAACAAACAAAATGATTAAAAAGACTAAAGGTAACAGCAAGAGCATAGAAGAACGATTGGAAAAATACTATTGGAATAAAAATGGAATTGGGCGGGTCATATTACAAGCGTAAAAAAATAAGAGATGGACTAAAAAAGTCTTAGAATCGTACCCAATGGACAAGAAGAGAAGAAAAGGAAGACCAACTGCCAGCTGGGTAGATGAGTTTAAGAGGAGTTGTGTAGAAACATGGCGCAGGGCAGCTTGAGATAGACAAAAATGGGAGTGAACTAAATATCACAAACATACGAATTCAGGCCCACTATGGGAATGCCACGGTTAATAGCGAAATGGTCACCAAAACAAATAAGAGCGAAGATGAAATTTTAATTTGATAACGTAGAATTTTGATTTCTTGAATTTTGATTTTGATTTGTTAAATTGTATCATAAATTGAAGGTTAAGTCTACATTATTAATATTAATTTAATATTAAATGCATAACGTTGACTTGTTCCTTTAATAAATGGCTATCTATCTGTCTATCTATCTGTCTCTATCTATCTATGGATGGTATGAGAAAGAGCGACTAATCCACATGATTAACTTTATATGCCGCAATTATCAAACGTTTAAACATGCAGAGTGAGTTGCAAAAGACATCAAACCCAGCATAACGATGTAAATGGTCGCACGTACTTATGTGTCTTTCTCAATATGAGAGAAATCGAAAAGACATATAAAAAAAAATAATTGAGCTAAATACGAAAGTTAACAATCTCAAGAAGAGTAAGAGTTAAAGCATCTCCAGAAGAATGACGCCGACAAAATACATAAAAAAACTGAAGTAGACATAGGTTGATATGTAATCTGTGCAACCAAAATAAAGCATAAATAATTTAGGAATTTTGAATCCTTTCAATTCTGGAAATATATGTTTGATATTGTGAATTCCAAACAGAGCTGAAGAAGCGTAAAATGTTATACACATACGCAAAATAGAACAAATAAAATTCTTGATCCAGGCTATAATCGTATCTGATTATAATTGCCAGCATTGTAAAAGAAATAATAGTACATTTTGCAGGGTTTTTTAATGTTAAGAAGCTATTATTTAATAATAAAAATATATTATTATACATTTATTATTAATTCTATTTTTTATACATTTCAAAGGATTTGTTAATTATTAAAATGTGTCTAAAATGCATTCTAAGTATTTTAAAAGATTCTTAGAAGACACTGATAAATGTCATAAAGTCGCCAGAAGTCATTTAAACATTTTAAAGAATATCTAAACGCGTTCTAGGTGTTTTGGAATATACTTAGGAGACACTTATAGATGTCAAAAAATATTCAGAAGCTATTTAAATATTTTCTTAGTAATGTACACGTTTGCACGAAAATCCAAAATAATTAAAAAGTGTCTAAATGCTTTATAAATATTTCTGAAGATTTCCAGAGGACATTCAAATATGTCAAAATGTCTTTAGATGTTTATTAATGTTATTTTGTATATTATCTAGACATTTCTAAGAATGTGGTAATGATTAAAATGTGTCTAAATACGTTCTAGGTATTTTGGAATACTCTTATATAGCATTCCAAGAGATACTTATAGATGTCAAAAACATCCAGAAGAAATCTAAACATTTTCTTAGAAATCCATTTTTGAGTTTCATTTTCACGAAAATAAAAAATAATTAAAAAGTGTTTAAACGCTCTTTTAACATTTTTGATGATTTCCAGAGGACATTTCAATATGTCAAAATGTATTTAGAAGCTTATTAATGTTATTTTCCACATTATTTATACATTTCTAAGAATATGGTCATTATTAAAATGTGTGTAAACGCGTTTTAGATATTTTGGAATAGTCTTAGTAGATGCTTATAGATGTCAACTTAACAACTTAACAATACAAAAAATGAAGAAAATGGCATTGTGCAGTAGGCGGGTTTGACTATACAATTTCTTAACTGTTAAAAAACTCTCTTGCTCTGAGTGTGTCCTTTAAGGTTGCACATTGCTCCAGAAATTTATCTTTAAATGGTGCTTTTTAAAATTATTGGTATTTAGTTTTTTGATTAAAGACGGTAATATTCCATATGACATATATATGATATATAAAAGATCTGTGAAACAAAGAGGTTCTGTATTTTGGTGAATATATACAATTTTTCAATTTCGTCTGTAAAGCATTGTTCACCCTTTTAAAAGCAATTTTCTCATACAAGTATGTGGGTATATGTGTTGTGACGATTTTATGAAACAAAACCGAACTGTACAACTTTCTGCGAGTATCCATTCTGTGCCACCCAATATCTGTAAGTTTGTTATACTATTTGTTATACCATATTGTTATACCAAGGCATTTTGCTTCATTAACAACATTGATCCTTAATTCATTTATATTAATATCAAGATCCAAGTTCGCCCTGTGACCCTTCCCCGAAGCATACACGCGTGGTTATATCAGCATTAATCTTTAGTTTATGAAAGGTTGCAATATTAAATAGAGTAGATAGATCCTCATTAAAACGCCTCTGTGCTAGATTCTTATCATTTTCATGAAAGGACAGATGATACTGCATATATATATGTATCAGCATTCATATTGACTTTACAGTATTGTACCCGTTTACTGAACTAAGTAGCATACAAAGAGAATAAGGGAGGCGTCACCATTCAAAACTCTAACTGTGTGAGACAAATTATCGCCGATCCTAACCATTTGAGACCTATCACAGAGGCCGCATCTGAACTCACCCAAAAATCATAGAGAATCCCACCCAAACCACATGATTAACGGCATCAAATGCTTTAGAAAAATCCAGGAAAACTACAGCAGTGTACAAACCAGTTTCCATGTTCGTAAGGATATCATTAATTAGGCGCAACATTGCAGTTGTACAACTATAGTCATTTCGAAACTTAGACGGCTTTTGAGGCTTTTAACTCACCAACTGCTGATTCATAATTTTTTCCAGCACCTTACATAATGTTAGAAGAATACTTATTGATTTAAGATCTTTCAATTGCTTTGGATCATCGACCTTTGCCTACGGAATAAATATTCCTTGCATCCAAAGCGTAGGAAATTTACTTCCAAAAAAATAACAATTCAACAATTGATAACATCTATAAAATGAGTCAGATACAGCAAAATCAACGGCTAGCAGAGACATATCATTCCTATGAAATACCATCATACCCAACTGAATCGGATGTGATAGAAGCCAGAATAGATCACACCTCTGCCTCAATTATATTTTTAATACAAATTAATTTTGACATATAAAAATCCAAATTAACAGACGGCAAATTATCCACAATCTCGTTTACACTATCTACAAAATAACTGTTAATACGGTCAGGGTTCTAAAAATGGGACGGTAAGGATAACGTCCTGTCATTCGTCTTAACACCAAGTCCTTCTAGCTTCATTGTATATATGTTTAGAATTGCCTTGTTCTATCAAACAAGCACGTTTTTCTTTCCTCACAGCTGCAGGGTGTAGTTACGCAGAGATTTGTAGTAATTCCTGACTGAGAGTTCTGAATTTCATCTTTGCGCGAATACTCAAATTCATCAAGAGCTTTATATTACCTATCAACCAAGAACTACGTGGTTTGGTAAATCTGTAATTCCTCAGTTGAGCAACAGCGTCAAACATGGCAATTATGTTATCATTTAAAATTAAAAAGTGTTTAAATGTTTTTGAACATTTTTGAATTCCACGTGACATTTAATTGTATCATAAGCAAAATTAGATTGCTCAATAAAGACATAACACATCAATGTCGCGCTGTAGTCTCGAGCAATTCAAATATGAAGAAATTTTAGTAAAAATGTTTAAATCGTTAGCATGCATCAAACATGAGAATGTTTCATTATTATAAAAAATATCTTTATCATAAATCTTAAATAAAACAGAATCATCAATCATTGACATTCATCTTCATACTATTTCCATTTATACAGGAGAAACCATCGTATAAGATATTTGCCAATATTAAACATACAAAGTTTTGAAAGAAGCAAAGCATTTCACTCTTTCATTATTTGACTAAATTTTGTGATAATAATATTCCAGGATATGAAATATTATGAAAATTCGAAAATAATCAAAAGCGTAATGAGTTTGGTACATAAATGTGTGCTAGACGACAAGCAATTTAACACCAAAGTTTTATATGTTTGAAAGTGAAATTACTTCTTGTGATAAAATTAATTTTGAGGTCTTATTAACTTGTTTGTTCTAACTTTAAAGATTCAACGTCAAGATACGATAAGTTGACAGTAACGATGTCTAAACGTGATTAAGTATGAGCTACAATGTCAAATTTTTCTTTAATAAATCTCGCAATTAGAGAGCAATGTTATAATATATTTATTATAATTACATGGTAAGGTGAATATTAAAATTTGATTTGTAGCCTAACTCGACTTATTACTCGCATGAATCTTTGTTATATTGTTGAAGTGATAGAAATAACTATATGAATAAATTTTAAGAAAATCAAGGGAGTGGCGATTGAAATTTCGCAGCACAAAATGACCGCATTGACACTTTATCTACAAGTAGCTTCAACATGGAAACGGTATGAAAGATATGTTTGGCAGCTAAAAGAACTCTATAATCCCGCTTTGTGGACGCCGTTGAACCTCTATCTCGACGATATATTCTATCTATATGATGACTTGAGTACCTCTTTCTCGAATATATTACCATTAAGAAATCTTTCTACAACCAACATATTTTTATAGAACTAAAACTAGAACAAACACTAGCATTTAAACTAAGTAAAGTTACAAGTAGAAACGTTTGAGTTTAGCCGTGCGCTGGAACTCGAAACTTTTAAATCCGAAACTTTTAATTTAAATTTTTTGATTCAATTATAAACGAAAATTGAAAATAATAGTGTTCATAATTCAAACTTTTGGTTTAATCGCGTTTTAAACGCATTGTGTATCGTAAATTCGATGCGGTTTAATTTAGTTTAGGAATAATTTACGCGTGCTCGAAAAGAAATGGGACACTATTCGGTGCGAAAGGGTTGGCTTGGGGACACTACGCGGGTAATCACTGCAATTTTCATAAATTTTTGATTGTGTTCGTTCCTTAGTCGTGGAGTATTGTTACTTAATATTTAAAGGGCGTTTCGGAATAACCGTGCGGCATGTTAATTAGACCTTAGACCTCAAGGGATGCGACACGCATAGGGATTTAATCTTATGGACTAAAAAAGACCGTTATAATTAAAAGGGTGCACATCAAAAGATGAACCGAATGGAAATATGTTTCTTGGAAAATAAGAAATTCTAAGAAAAGTAAATAGAAGTATATCAATGGGGGTTCGCATATAAAATATATACCTGGGCAATTTTTCCTGGGAATACGATCTCTCTGCGGGCATTATCGCAGCCCATTCTTAACCCAGCCCTTCCAATGGAGTGTAAACCAATACAGATAACTCCGGGCGTATATCACCGAAGGAGGAAATGAAAAGTAAACGGTCATTCCTCGTGCAATTACTGACTATCCAGTTAATTTATAGTCACTATATAGATATTTAGGGCCTTAATGTGAGGTAGCAAAGTGTAAAACAAAGCTCGATGAGGCGAGATGATCGGCAGCGACACCTACGTCGGCAACGTCGTCGACGTCGTTTTCCGTGAAAACATGGTAAACACGATGAAGGACTTTAACTAAGAAAACAATGACCCATATAATAATAATAATAATAATGACGTTGTTTCACCCAAATTTCTATATTTTTTAAATAATAAAATATACAAGGATATTAATCTTAGTATTAGAAAAAAATAAACAGAAATAAAAATAAAAAAAATAATATCACATAATAATAAGCCAAGGAAAGAAAAACTAATCCATCATCACGAACCAAGTGAAAGCATCCAATGTGGATCGTATAGATCAATACCATGTAGAATAGAGTCCAGTGGGACCAATATGAATTTTAAAAATTGAAACACGCTGGAGGGAAAGGAATATATATCACAATTTATATGATATATGATCATACTTCCTAATATCCAAAATGAATCTCAGATAAGCATTTTGTAGTTGCTGAACACGAAGCTGATCGGCTCTCAACAAACAACGTCCATAAACTACTTCGGCGAAATTAAATCAAGATACCATATTAACACATGACTTAATAACAATAGTCTAAAGTTACTTAAAACTTACAAATTGATCTTGAAATAGACGAAAAATATCAAAAGTCAGTAACAACGCTCATCTTAATTCCATGTGAGTACCATGATGGTCGAACATAAGTCAAAGATTGCGTGAAAACAAATTTCAATCTGCCTTTTGTTCGAGGAAGATTTACTTGGAGATTAGTTTGGATTGGCTGATAGCAATCACTTCATCATCATAATTACTAATCATTGGGCTAATTTAAGCGTTCTTTCAACCACTGGCCAGTATGACCAACATAATATTTGTTACAGGAACCACACATACATAGTAAATTACATTAGACTGACATTGAAAAAGGAATTCATGATGATGATATTAACACTTCTGATTAAGAAGGATTCCATCTTAAGAGTCCCTGGGATCGCTAAAATAATATCATCGATATACTATTTTATGAAAGGTAAGTTAAAACTCAATTTAGGTGTAATGTTATTGAGACTATCGGAATACCAAATATTTACTGATACGTATTACCAATAAAATCAATTTATCCAACGACTTCGAAGACGTCGGCCGCTCCAGCTATTTGTAATTTTGGATGTCTGCAATTCAACCTGCTCGAAGAACCATTTTGTACCACACATTAAGAATAAGACTACAATTTTGAAACTTTAGTAAAATAATGCTTTATTGTCAACTAAAAAACGATAAGTTTTGATAAAAAACAAAATAAAAATTAACATTTTTCAAGATAAAGCGAGTAGTGTCCTTCGATGTCCTCATGTTCATCATCATATCTTGCTCAACGCCACCTCTCGATGGTGTTGAAGTTCATTCAGATTCTCAGGAGGCTTGGGTACTTAGTCGTCAACTCATCATATCCAGCGTAAAATCTTCAATCCAACCAGCTCCAGGAACCTTCCTATAACTACAGTAGTATCCGATAATTAATTATTTTAAATAGCTTTTTTGTAGTCTACAGTTGGTTTGAGTTTTGTTGGGTTGGGTTCCAATAAAAGTCGTCTTCGATGCCTCTCAATTCTTGGTACGTCTTCAAAATCGGGCGATAATATTTCTTATATTAAAATAATATTTAGGGAGACTATTGAGGGCTTTAAAGTTGGTTGAGATTATTTCATCCTAAATAGTATTCATGATATAAAAAATAATATCGGCCAACTTCGAAGACGTCGGCCGGCCCAAATTTTGTCCCAATCCATCTACAATTTTGGATGTCTGCAATTTAACCTGCTCTAGGATGAATTGCTCTTGGAACCACTGCAGTATAGGGTCTTACATTATTCTGTTGGAAAGTGGCATTCTGCAACGTCTGCATGAAAGGTACTAATACCAATTCCAGAACGTTGGCGATATCAAAACGAGTGGTTAATGCGCCTGGAATGAATGTAATTGGGGACACCGACGTGATTCAACTTAAAAAAAACAACAGGATATAGAATTCAACGATTTACGTGAAGAAAGAAATTCTTCAAAATCAAGCTTTTATCCAACCCATTTTTTGCTAGAAAGAATTCTGATTTTCTATTAGAAAGAACATTTTATTTTATTACTTCAAAATTATCTTTCAAATCTGTTAAATTATTTTTGTATCATTTAATATGTTACATCAATTTCAAGCATTAAACTTCTTCCCTTCTAGAGATCAAATCCTCATCTGATTATTACCGGAATTGCAACAGATCAATAAATATATTACCTTTTTCTTCGAGAAATTTTTCTCTATAATGTTGACGACACCCAATTTGTCATTACAATTTTAAGCTTGGAGATAAAATAAAGAAATGTGAGGACAAATTCTACATCTTCATAGAGATCAAATCTTTAGATTCAAAAAACTAAACACATGGAAAGAATTCGAAATTTAAATAAACCTTTTAAACGACGATCACATATATCATCAAATCAAATTGGTTCAGAAATCAGTATTGGCCCAAAAAGACCCCAACACCTTAGGAAGAAATTTTCAAAATCGAGTAACTTTTTTCTCTGATTGCCGAAGATGAATTATATGCAGTTATCGTGTACAATAGGCATTAGAAATGCTTTAACACTCATAAATCATTAAACTGACCTTCAGATTCATTCAGATATTCACAAAATTATCTAAACAGGTAATGATTTTATTATATTTCGTAACAATGTAGAAATTGCAGTAAGTATTGATGGATTGAAGCTTACTTTCATTGAATGACCGTTGCCTGTTACTACGTCACATGTTACCATGTTATAAAAACAACAGATTCATTTTGATATGTATTGCAGACCATGTATTTTTTATCGTCGATATTAAAATAATTAAATCCATTAATTTCAATTAATTCTATGTGGTGTCCACAACCATCATACACCCATAAACAAAATCCTGATTCATCACTGAAGACGATGTCATTGAGGAACTCAAACTTGCCGTTCTTGGCATCATGCAAGTCTAGCTGCTTTATAGGAAGGTGTTAATGGAAGGCGAAGATATGGGCGGTATGCATGAAGCGCAGAGGAAGAAATTCTTCTGCAAATAGTTGCCATCGACAAGTATCGGTTGAAATCGATCCCGGGTGTTCTTCTGGTACGCCTTCTTCGGGCGTTTTGATAGAAGACTTATCAAAACAGAGCCTCTGAATACCTTCTTCGGACCATAAAGACTATATCCGTGTAACTGTAGTATGGTCCAGATTCAGTCTTCCCCAATCTACCGAAATGAGAGACCCGCATCAAATTTACCCATATCGAAATTATTTATGTGGGTAAAATTTCGACGACGTTACAAGACGTCTACTTGATAGGTTGACAATCAACTAAACTAAAATATTGTGGGCAAAAATTCATTAATCGCTGGAAAGAAAATATTGAAGGTAACAATAGTACAGGAAACATAACAGTTGAGTTTGTGAGTGGTGGATTTTATATGAAAGTGAGCATAGATAGAAGTAATGAGTGACAAATAGTCTCGAAAGCTTTATATTAAACTCTAGGAGGATACGCCGATACGATATTATATACGCTTCAATACGATGTTTCAGTAACAATGATTTTTCACCGTTACTACAAAATCAAGGTTGGTAACGGTCATCAAGGTGATTATATATGTGGTGTCCGTACGTCCCGCTATTATTTTTATTATTATAGAAATAATAGTAGAATACGATTTATAATTTGGTTGTCACGCCTAAGTTAAGCGTTTCTATAATTTCTAGTGCTCCTCGAGATTGTGAATATGGTTTGGTTCGGATAATTCTTTCTTCTTTCAAAGCAACCATATGTAAAAAATTTGAAAAATAAGCTATTTTGTCCACCTTATGAGATGCAATTCTATTAAATCGTCTAATTGCAAAAATTGCAGACGTTAAGTTTTGTGTGGATTCCATGTTTACTTGGGACTAAGAGATAAACCCGGGGGCAAGTTTGAATATGGTAATTTCATATTATTGATCATTGATTCTGTTTTATTTTAGATTAGTTTCAGGCAGTTTTTTGTAAACCATTCTATTGACTGAATGACAGCAGCGGAGGTCTTTAAAGGAAGCAACTGCTGATCAGAATCTTTTATTAATACGGTAGATCATTAATATATATCAGGAATAGCAAAGGACCCAGTATTGATCCCTGTGGTACTTCTCTTATTAGTTTGGATGTTCCAGACGTATTATTTTCCCACATTATATATAGTTGCCTACCCACAAGATATGATCTAAGGAGGTTTAGTACTTGACCTCTTATGCCATAAAAGTGGAGCTTTCTGAATACTATAGTGTATTTTATGAAAGGTAAGTTAAAACTCAATTTAGGTGTAATGTTATTGAGACTATCGGAATACCAAATATTTACTGATACGTATTACCAATAAAATCAATTTATCCAACGACTTCCAGGACGTCGGCCGCCCCAGCTATTTGTAATTTTGGATGTCTGCAATTCAACCTGTCTCCAATTCTGTTTTATTTTAGATTAGTTTCAGGCAGTTTTTTGTAAACCATTCTATTGACTGAATGACAGCAGCGGAGGTCTTTAAAGGAAGCAACTGCTGATCGGAATCTTTTATTAATACGGTAGATCATTAATATATATCAGGAATAGCAAAGGACCCAGTATTGATCCCTGTGGTACTTCTCTTATTAGTTTGGATGTTCCAGACGTATTATTTTCCCACATTATATATAGTTGCCTACCCACAAGATATGACCTAAGGAGGTTTAGTACTTGACCTCTTATGCCATAAAAGTGGAGCTTTCTGAATACTATAGTGTATTTTATGAAAGGTAAGTTAAAACTCAATTTAGGTGTAATGTTATTGAGACTATCGGAATACCAAATATTTACTGATACGTATTACCAATAAAATCAATTTATCCAACGACTTCCAGGACGTCGGCCGCCCCAGCTATTTGTAATTTTGGATGTCTGCAATTCAACCTGTCTCCAATTCTGTTTTATTTTAGATTAGTTTCAGGCAGTTTTTTGTAAACCATTCTATTGACTGAATGACAGCAGCGGAGGTCTTTAAAGGAAGCAACTGCTGATCGGAATCTTTTATTAATACGGTAGATCATTAATATATATCAGGAATAGCAAAGGACCCAGTATTGATCCCTGTGGTACTTCTCTTATTAGTTTGGATGTTCCAGACGTATTATTTTCCCACATTATATATAGTTGCCTACCCACAAGATATGACCTAAGGAGGTTTAGTACTTGACCTCTTATGCCATAAAAGTGGAGCTTTCTGAATACTATAGTGTGATTTACCGTATCAAACGCTTTACTTAAATTAAGAACATTGATTTGCAACGAATGAACTTGCCGTAATAGGTGACCCACCACTACAGACCATGCTGCCTGTTTTTTAGAAGATCAATGCGATCTACAAACTTTAGTAATCTTATAGCTATAAATTTTTCAAAAACCTTTGACACTATAGGGAGAATAGATATCATCTATTCAATAGCAGCACTTTTGAAATTTTCATTTCTTCCGGAAAAATACTCTCCGTGACTCATTGATTAACAATTGTAGCCAGTGGATCTGCACATACATTGTGGTTTACATAAAACGTTGTTATTCTTGAAGGTTCATTAAATAACATTTCAAAATTATATGATCAGGATAAATTAGTTATTATTTGTTTCCAGGAAATAAACATTAATATCTTCCATAATAATCACATCCCACTGTTTCTTGGTTAACAAGTTTTGCATAAATTGAGTCAGTGACTGTATCAATATGTCAAAATCGTCTTCCAATGATAATAATTGAATAACTTTCCTTTCCTTATTCCTTTCCTTGCATTAACTCCACATATGTTTGTCTAACCAGAGTTCTGTCACGCCTACATAATCATAATTATTTACATCCAATATTCTTTGTAAAGCATGAATTTTGGAAAGAATGTAATAATACCGAAAAGCCTAAGGAAGGAAATGCAAAAAATTGTTAAGATTTAGGTTAAGGTTTTTTTTTTTAAATCAAATATACTTAGGTGATTGTTTTTATTTTCTTTTTTTCTATACCGGGTTTCGGGCCTCGCCCATCATCAGTAGAAAACCGTTATATTTTTTACGTATTACAATAAGAGCGTGGTAAGTACGTATTTTTAAAAATTTTTTGATTATTTTTGATTTTTTTTTTTAAATCTTAACTAACACAACAAGGTGAAGATGGATTCAATAAATCTTAATTGTTATATTGGCCTGGTATGACAAACGATAAAAAAGTATAAATTTTCTAAACCAAAAGAACCATTGATTGGACATGAGGTTCCTGAACGATCTTGTAGCAAATTGGCCATGGATATATCTCATGACTTTTTTATCTATTCACTATTATAGTAAATGGATAAAGGTAAAAGAACTAGAAAATAAGTGATTGAAATAAATATTTTCTATTTATGGAATACCTGAAGTAATTATTAGTGATAACAAGCCGTTTCTCTTTTGAAGCTATAATTTCATTTGGGGTATAAAGTTGGTGACTTCTCGTCTGAGTTATCCAAAAAATCTTTCTTACTCATCAGCTGTACTCTTGAAAATTAAGAAGGCAATATCAATATCAGAAGAAGGCAAAATCATGTTATGATAAAAACTCAGCTCGTTCAAAAAATTTAATAAATATGATAACGTATTAATTCAAGATGTAGATGACTTGGTCACCAGGGAAAGTAGTACAGATTCATAACTCTCTGAAGAATATAGGTAAATATGTTAGAAACAATGTACAATATACATCTTAAGAAAACATATAATGAATTTGTAATGAACCTTAGATTAGTTAATATAAACAATGTATCTAATCGTGATTTTGTAAATATTAAGCGTAGGTTTAATTTAGCGGAGTCTGTTGTTAATGATGAGAAGAAATTGAAAATAAGAAGAAAAATGTTGAGATCATAAAATGGCTTGTTTTAAACTATCGAGCAACCTTAAGTTCGATGACAACATAGATAAAAACTTTTATCTTTCATGGTGAATTTTGATGTTACCGTAACATGTTATCGTACTTCGTCTTTCTTCATCAGTTTCTATGTCTAAGCGCTCTGTTCTATTTTATACTTCGACTTTATTTTCTTCCTCTTCTTCTTGTATATTTGTTTTTAAATTTTCTAAATCCATAAGGTTAGCACAAATGCATTTACTTATTTCCGTTTTATGCCATCCGTAATCCAAACACAAAAGATTACAAATCGAGGTTAGGTCACCCTAACTTAGATTATAAACGTCAATCTTGCTCGTCGTTAGAATCAACTTCAAACTCGAACACAGTAAATTCTCGTAGTCGTTTTTGGCTTACGGGAATGTTAGATCTCAATACTTCTATTTCTTCTAATGTTAACATTTTCTGATTTTTTATAAAACCAACTTCTTGTAGAATCGATCGATACCATCCACAAATACGATGATACACGTCGGCTTGATATTTTCTTCCTTCTCCGCACTATGACTGTGTGTCCTATTTTAGCACCGCATGAAGAACACACAAGTGGCGTCAGTCTTTCTTCTAGAACCGCTTAAAACTTATTTCTTCACAGCTTCACCGGATGAAATTTTAAATTTTTAGTACTTTATCTCATTTCTGATTACTGTAGAAAAGACGTCTTGGAATTAAAATAAAACACAACGACAACAACTCTTCCCAATATTTCCCTTATTATTAACACGACGTTTCGAGATTTCCTCCCATCTTCAGGTTTAAAATCATATCACCCTATTGGAAACAACACATATCAATTGTTTAGATGACATTGAAACAATTGAACGTCTATTTTAATTTTAATAATAAGGTATTATTAATTTTTATAAAAGGGTGATATGATTTTAAACCTGAAGATGGGAGGAAATCCCGAAACGTCGTGTTAATAATAAGGGAAATATTGGGAGATGGGAAGAAAAGAACTTCTTGGAATTTTTGACTCAAAAGAACGCCACAATAATAAAATAAATGTATGTTTATGCTATTAATACACAACCACGTTCTTCTCTACATGTAACCCAACACGACATATGATTTAATTTATTCTAGTACACTAGTATGTAGTTCCACATCGCAATTTTGGGTGGCGCTACCGTCGAGCTTTCCGTAATATCCGGCATTGTTCGTTCTTCCCGAGATAAAATAAAGAAATCGTAGTATTATTAGGTGCCCCTTCTCTCGCACGATAATCCGACGAATGTAGTTGGTATCTGATATTTAGTTTACAAACTTTTTTGGACCTCCTCATTGCATTTGTAATTTATTCGATCTAGCTGGTTGACATATCAGTTCATCCCCTTCTTTGTACATAATTTCTTTAGCTCTTTTATCATAATATTACTCTGCTATGTTTTGTGCTTCTTTTATACTAATTCCAACAATTTTTTGCATGTATTTTTTTTTGTATTCGTCAAAGGCTAGTGATAGGCCCATTATTATTAAATTTTGCCATCGTACAGTAAGGAATGAAGTATATGGTGTGAAGAGTAAGCTCAAGAATTCAAAGATCATAATTCGTGTGGATCTTACTAAACATCGAGTAGGTATAATAAAAAAACTTTGTGAGCAGTATGGTAATAAAAATGTATTTACTTTTAATTGTAATGTTTATTACAAAAATAATGGTGATGTACATAAAATTTTGAATATTTTTGAATTTGAAGGATAAAAAATTTGTATTTGAACTTTGAACCTGCAAATTTCGTCAATTATGTTTTCTTTCTCTTTCCGAATCAATTTTTTCTTATTGCGATTACGGTATTATATTATTGTTTTTGTATATTCGTTTTTTTTTTCTCATTTATTGCTGTTTGTGGCTTCGCCGCCGTTCAAAATTTCGATAATTGTTAACACACTGTTGACCGGTCACGAGTTAACTCGTGTTTTTATGGCCGAACGTTGCTGACCGGCCACGAGTAAACTCGTGATGCGTTTTTTTTTTCGCACCGCTGTTCTTTTCTCTGATGGCGACCATACAGTGCAATTGTTGGTCAGTATAACACAAGCTGTTTCTCTCGATTATAACACCCACCTAATCTTTTGTTGTAAAAAATATTTAATAATTAAAAAAATTTTAAAAAACGATGATGGAACGTAATGAAGAATCCTTCATTGAATTATACGCGGA
Organism: Onthophagus sagittarius; assembly: GCA_036711965.1. Classification (NCBI taxonomy): domain Eukaryota; kingdom Metazoa; phylum Arthropoda; class Insecta; order Coleoptera; family Scarabaeidae; genus Onthophagus; species Onthophagus sagittarius. Next base: position 8,453,444 of record JASERS010000007.1, on the reverse strand, counting down.
TGCTTTTTCTGATTGTCCGAGTGATTGTGAATCAAATTGTGGTAACTGTGAAAATGATACTGTATCAGAAGATAGCGACTGTGATATCAGGCAACCAAAATATCAAAAAAGAAATATAATAGCATCAGATAGTGACGACGATTTGGAAGAAGAGTGGAACGAACATGATATTACACCAAACTTACAGAATTATTTAAATATTCCTGGTGCAACTTTATGAATGAGAATGGTACCAATTTGTACCATTCTCAAATGAAAGACGTACATAAAATTTCTGCAAAAACGGTATCATGGACGGAAGTTACCACTAATGAAATAAAAAAATTTCTTGGATTACTAATATTGATGGGCCAAACCAGAAAATCTCATTGGAGAGATTATTGGTCAACGGATCCTTTAGTTGAAACACCAATATTTCGAGCAACTATGTCCAGAATGCGATTTGAACAAATTCTTACATTTTTTCATTTAAATGATAATACGCAACATACATCTCCCAAAGACAGACTTTACAAAATTAGACCACTTTTGAATTATATTATTCCAAAATTTCAGTCCCAAGCAGGAGTTAGCTCTAGACGAAGCAATGGTACCATACAGAGGACGCATCAGCTTTAGGACATACAACCCAGCGAAGATAACAAAATATGGAATTTTGATCAGAATGCTTTGTGAAAGTGAGAGTGGGTATATATGCAACTTCGAGATCTATTCGGGGCAAGGCAAAAAGCTGCAAGAAACAATATTGTCTGTATTGGAGCCGTATCGAAATCGAAAAAAAAAATTATATAGACGATACAATCAAACCAACTTGCATATTGCAATACAATAAATATATGAAAGGGGTAGATCGTGCAGATCAGTACTTGGCAAACAGCAATATTTTACGAAAAGCTGTAAAATGGTACAAAAAATTAGCATTTTTTCTGATAAACTGCACCTTGTTTAATGCTTATAAACTGTACTGTACCTATCTGCCAGAAAATAAAACAAGATACAAGAGATTTCTACTGGAAGTAGCTAGAGAATGGGTAAGTATGGATTTCAAAGAATGTAGCATTGCACCTGACACTCCTCGAATTTCTAAAACAGCTCCTTATAAAGACACACCCTTCAGGCTTTCCGGACAAGTAAGAGACCACGTCTTAGAAAAAATAGTCACTGCCAGAAAAGCAAATCCGACTAGAGCGTGTAGAGTATGTTCTTCAAAGGGAAAACGAAGCGAAACTAGATTTATTTGTAAAAGCTGTTGTGTACCATTACACGTAGGTGATTGTTATACTGCCTATCATACGAAAAAGAATTATTAAAAGTTGAATAATAAATAAAATTTATTAAAGTTTATTTTTATTGTTTTACTTCCACATCCAATTACGAAATAATAGCCGGTGACATGAAATAAATTTTCAGTAAAATTGCCGGTCAACAATGTATTAATATTTTCCTTGTTTATGTCTGCAAATTTTAGAGTTGCTCATGTTAATGTTAGGTTGCTTCTTTCTAAATTGGTAGATATTGAGGGTCTGTTGACTCGTCACCAAATAGATATTCTAGGTGTCTCGGAGACATGGCTTAGTACTGATGTCGATGATAGTTTTATCCATCTCAATAATTATAACGTGGTAAGACGTGATCGTTGCGGTCGAGGCGGGGGTGTTTGTTTCTACGTTCATGAATCGCTTGGCTTTACTCTTGTTGTTGTGAGATCGGGTGGTTTGTTGCGGTGATTTTAACGTCGATATGTTGAAGTATAATAACAGAGACACAGTATTTTTTAGTTCTTTTCTTGAGTCTGTGGGCACAAATCAGTTGATAAATGTTCCAACACGTGTAACTCCTGCATCGGCCACTCTTATTGATTTATTTGTAGTGCTTGATATTTCTATTGTTAAAGAATCTGGGGTTAAATCATGTGATTTGGCTGATCATGATTTCATTTTTTGCGATCTTGTTTTTAGAAGTGATGGTACTAAACCGAGAGTAATGTACAAGCGTAATATTAGAAACATAAATTTTGAACAGTTTTATACAGATTTAAAAAGATTGCCACTACACTTGCTTTACTATATGAACGATATTAACAATAAAGTTATTTTCCTGAATGACTCATTGCTTTCCCTTATTGATTTGCATGCACAAATAAAAGTGTGGAAAATATCTAAGGTTCGTCCTGCGTGGCTAACGGACAACCTTCGTCTATTAATGACCCTAAGGGATGAGGCCAAGGAGAGATGCAAGTGTACGCGGTTGCCTAGTCATTGGGACTATTATAAGTCACTGAGGAATTTTACATCTCGTGCAGTTTTGTCCGAGAAGAAAGCTTATTTTAAGTATGTTTCTCAATTGAGTGATGGTAGAGAAAAATGGCGTACACTTAATGACATGAACATCCGTAAGAATAAAAACGTGAACACACCAGATCATTTGAAAAATGTTGAGGACATAAATAAATACTTTGTTGACAGTTATTAGATATTGTACATGGTTTTCCACCTTCTAGTGACTCTGCTCTTGATAGATTTTATGCCATGAATGTCAGTGATGATAATTCAAGGTTTAAGTTTGGTGTCGTCGAGCCACTCGCTGTATTTAATGTTATTAAATCGATGAAATCTGCGTCTACATGAGCTGATAATATCAGTGCAGAGATGGTAAAGCTTTGCTGTCCTCACATAGTACCTTTTATAACACATATTATAAATCCTGCATTGTGGAAATTGTTTTTCCTGATTGCTGGCAGGAAGCTTTAATTAAACCTATACCTAAATGTAGTGATCCAAAAGCTTTAAAAGTCCTGAAACCTATTAGTATTTTGCCAATGTTATCAAAGGTTCTTGAAAGAATACTTAATGTTCAATTGACGAAATTTATTACGGATACTGGGTCTCTGCCATCTACTCAGACTGGGTTTCGTCGATGATATGATTGTTGCTCTGCAATGCTGAAGGTGACAAATGACATTATCTCTGCGACTGATAAGGGTGAAATTACCGTTCTTACTTTATTCGACTATAGTAAGGCGTTTGATACTGTTAATCATATGGTCCTTGTTAAGATTCTTCACTCTGTAGGGCTTGATCCTTCAGCAGTAGCTCTGCTTAGCAGTTATCTTGGACAAAGATCACTTTTAATTCTTCTCGATTAATTAATTTTGGAGTTCCTCAGGGCTCAATTCTTGGTCCCACATTGTTTTTGTTATATACTTCAAAAATCTTTCTTAATATGAAACATAATCAAGTTCAGTTATGCCGATGATACCCAGCTTTACATTTCTTTTGGTCCATCCCAATGGCGCGACGCTATTAATAATTTGAATTCTGATTTGGAATATGTAACAAATATTTCCAATTTGCATTCTCTGAAAATTAATCCTAATAAATCTACCGTTTTGCTCTTTGGTAACAAAACCGTTTGCGACCAATTAAAGATTTTGGTTAAAGTTTACATTCAGGGATTTGAGGTGCCGATTGTGAAAGAGGCAAGTAGTCTTGATTTGGTTATAGATAACAGTTTTAGATCCCATAATCAAGTTAATAACTACATCAAGAAAGCTTATTCTTTAAGGCTACTATATCCCCATAAAAGCTATTTACCTATCAAATTGAAAAAAAAAATATGTGACTCCTTGGTTCTTTTTCAGTTTAACTATCTGACTCCTTTATATCATCCGGCTGTGTGTTCATATGACTCGGGAAGGATTCAAAAATTTCAGAATAGCTGCCTTCGATTTATTTATGGAATCCGTAAGTTCGATCACATTTCCCACTGGCTCATTGAATCGGGTTGGTTGTCGATGCGCTCAAGAAGAGAATTTCATACTCTAACATACTATCATAAATTGATTACTACTAAAATCCCTATATATTTATATAATGAGATATCATTCAGGTGCGATCTTCATGATCGTGAAACTAGATTTAAGTGCTGCATAGACCCGCCTCGACACAGAACGTTACTCTTCCAAAGATCATTTTCTTTTCATATATATAAGTCATATAGTAGCATTGGTGACGAGTTGAGGAATCTAAGTGTTGGTTGTTTTAAAAAAAAAATTTATGGGCACGGTTGCTTAGAGAGCAGGAGACTACTATTTCTGGCAGTAATCGGTGAGTCACAGTTTGCTGCGTATACTTATTTACTTTATTGAAGATGTCTTTTTTTTATTTCTTTACTTATTATCATTTATTTTTTTGTAGAGTTAGGGATTTATATACAGTTTATATCAATCTAATAATAGTCAAGGCTTGGATTGAAAATCAGTTAGTTCACAACTGAATCTTTGCCTCGTAATTGCACTATCTTTTCTTTTTGTTTTGTTTGTTATTTGTATATGTTATTTATATATTTTTATATTCTCTTTTTTTATATATTTTTTTTATATTCTTTTATATATTTTCTTATGTTATATTTTTATAATTACTTTTCATTTTTTTCCTGATGAATGTGCAATAAAGGCTATTATTATTATTATTTCAATCGTTCTAATAATTTCAAAACATAATTAACTACTGGTTAATTAGTATAGCTGCCATTCCATAAATTTTGTAAGGTACTTAACGGAGATCTAATTTGCTTCACATAACATAACTCCGTAAGTAATCAAACGGTGATTACTGTCACCGTTCAAAAGCAAGATGATGGAGAAAGAATGGTCACTCCACTATCGCTCATCTCTAGTAAACTGTCGCAATTTTATAGCAAGATGGAAAGATTGACGTAACAATCATGACAATGATAACAATGACTCACGTAAGAAATAAATCTGACTGGTGTTAACCCAACTTATATAAGTGTGGTAATCCAATGCGTTTGAAAAGAATGATAGTTTACTCTGGATGATACAGTCGGCATAAAAGTGAAGTATTATGATTAAACCGTCTTTTACAATGATAATAAAGGGGAACGCGTGTAAATCTTGTGCGCGGGGTAGCAATACGGGGGCGTAAATACGAATATATGCGGCGTTTTACGGTTCGCGGCGGAAAAAAGCTCGCCATAAACGGACGCGCCGAAGTAGCTATCCCGTGATTTTGAAAACGGCGCCGTAAATCAGACGAATGTCGTGGGGGAGTAAATAATAGGGCGGCCAATCTATGGCGTGCCGAAATCAAGACGTCCGCGGGAAAAGGCACCCATACTAAAGTCTTCGTGGAGCGGGATTCTAAGCTATCGACCGGCGTCGCGACGACGCCACCCCTTCATCCACCCCCAAGACCGGCCACAGTTATCCCTTATCACTTACTACAATTGAATTCTGACCTTTCCCCTTTATTGCCGATCTTATAATAAAAGTCAATTATTGGTTGTGTTGCTCTTTTCAATTTCCATTACTGATAAAGAGTATTTCAAACAAATCAATTTTTAATTTATGCGGCTTTGATCTTGAGTCAAACAAAAACATCCCCATTAATACGTAAATAACCATTATTTTTTGAATTCATTTTTTGGCGGTCAAGATATACTGACGCACGTAAACATCAAAGAGACAACAATAGCCGGATAATTTGTAAGCCGGCTTCTGCCGTTGTGACCGTTTTAATTGGGCCATACTTTTAAAAGCTGAAGGCCGACGGGAGTACGACACCACGGAAAAAAGTGCCCACAGAAGTGGGCGTTTTTAAGCCCCGCGAAAAAGCTCTGTTCTTTTGCATTACGTGGTAGACGTTTTGCACTGATAATGGGTCGGCATGCGTTTGGTTTCTCGCGACTGTGTTCGTAAACGGCTTCATGCGTTCGATTTCCACTTTAAAAAAGAATTCTTATAAGTGTTTGAAGTTTTCTAAACGGAAAAATATTGGATATTACGACTATTGGAAATAATTGCAAAAAATTAAATAAATTGATATTATTGGATCAAATAAACTTCCAAAGTGCATTACAACTTTATAGACTAAAAAAACATAAGTACAAACTCTTTGTTTTCGACTACAATTTACTATTACTGTAACTTGTGCTGAAGCGAAGTTACAGGAAAATGAAAATGAAACGCTTTCCTATTTGGGCCAGCTTTTAGGAACTTTATCACACTGTTCGTTTGAGTTCATCCTCACTCCAAAGCGACAACCAAAAGAACGAACCTAAACTTTTGAAAGCAAAAGATTAATTTGCTTAACAAAATATAATCCTTTATATGTAAGTTTTTCAAAGTTATAAATATTTTGCTATGTAATTAGTGACTTTGCTACGATCGCCAAATTTAAAAATTGGATATTTGCCAAAAACCCGCTAAAACTTCAGACTAGCTTTTAGCATAGAAAAGGCACTCACTAGCATCTCACAGATTTGTATAATAATTATGCATTTAAATACATATATAGGGTGATTTATATTTCGTGTGATTTATGTTGAGTTGAAGAGACAATATTTTTAAAGTTGGTGTGGTGCTTTAACGCAATGGTTCTCAAACTGTTTGAAGTCAGGGTGCATTTAATTTCATATTATCGTATTCGTTCGAATCTAAGATGAACCCCTTTATTTGGAATATATGTGACAAAATTAATGTGTCTTAGATTCGAACGAATACGATATAACTTGTTTGTACCCCGAACATTTCTAGTTCTAAGTCTAGTACTAGCTCAATAGAATATATACAATTTAACATTATTAGAAACATTTGGATTTAGCAGTACGTCTCTTAAGACGGCTAAACCCGAATGTATCTAAATCTAGTGTGAGTTCTACTTTTAGTTCATTAAACATATAGAACATATCTGTACTGAATCGCAAGTAAAACTATAACTAACACTAGATCTAGGACTAGAAAGACGCACGGCTAAACCCGAAAATTTCTAGTTCTAGATCTAGTGTTAGTTCTAGTTTTACTTCAATGCAATATATACAATCTAACATTGAATAACAACTACAACCAAAACAAACACTACCATTAAAACTGACACTAAACATAGAACCAGAAACATTTGGATTTAGCCGCACGTCTTTTAAGACGGCTAAAACCGAATGTTTCTAGTTCTAAGTTTAGTGTGAGTTCTACTTTTTATATTTTTCAATGTTAATAACAATTTTAACGATTAAGAGAAACGTTGATTTTTACGATGTTGGTGCATACGTTTGAATGCTATTTCCCCATCATTACGTTGAAGATTTCTTTTCTTTCGGACTTGGTTATGTTAAGAGCAAAAAATCCTAGCTCACACAATTCAATGAAAATTGAAACAAAATTTGCAATGATATGGAAGTGATAATTCCAGAACTCTCGGAGAGTGAGTTAAAAGTAACGTCTTCAATCATGTAAATGGTATTAATTATTTAACGGAATTTAATCCGTTGTTAATCAATTTTGTAGTGATAATACAAGGTGGCTGGTTAATTTAGCATTGGAGGATGTTCCTAATGAAGTTGCAACTTTGCTTTTCCTTGGTTTTGTTAATAAGTTCTTGCCCATCTAAGTACTTAGGAGAGATAATCTTCATTTAACATGCTCTCATCTTAATCACATGATTTACATGTTTCAGATTGATGAAGATGAAGATGCGATGTTTTAGAAGTGTTGTGGGACTCCAGCACTTTGTGTGCTGGATTTTAGATGTGCATTAGTCTGAAGAATGGGAAAACTCGTTGCATTTATAACAGAGAATTGGCAGTGGCGACAGTGGCTGACACTCATAGATAGGAACGTGGTAGTTTTTATAACACATCCGCTTGCAGCAATTTTTGACACAAATTAACGCACCTTGTAATAATTCATATTGTGTATGTGGGGTGTTGGTGGCTTTTGAAATGATTCGTTTACAGAATCTATGTGATAAATTGCCACTTACTTTTTGGTCACCAACTTCCAAATCCGCCTATACTGATCTGTAGCATTTTGTAACATCACTATCCGTTACGTCACTACTTACTTCCTACAATCATAATGCGATTGCAGAAAAATCAAGTTTGTATTAAAACCGGAAAACGGAATAATGCTGATATTTTGAGAATTCTCAATTTATGCAAAAGGTGGTCAAAACATGGAAAGAAGCACCTAAATTTTGCTATCCATATCTCATTATTCGACCACTTCTTCTATTTTATCACCAATTAAATTTCAATAGGCTGCCATTAATCGGATATAGGACGAATATGTCGCCAGAGAGTAAAAAAAATAAAACCAGCAAAACGAGGTCTCTCATACAATTAAACAAGATGAGGAGTTATGCGTTTTCTTGGAAGCGATTACTTTTTGGTTGACCAACTGTATCTATACTGTATGCGTTGGATGCTAAATAGGAGCTCATTTGAAGTGAGCAAAATATTAAGCCGACATAACTGTGAATCAGAGTAATGTAACGATCTTCTCGAAAATTACTCTGCAAAATTTAAAGCAAAAAATAATTTTTACTTTTTTCATTCGCTCAAATTTCAACTCGTTTTTTAGATAGCTCGAAAAACTTTTCTAACAATGAACAGTAAGTAACCAAATTCTTCTTTACACGATGATATGGATAAAAGTGAAACCATGAACACTAATTATACAATTACCAATGTAGAAAGAGTAGACGTAGAAAGGGTAAAAGTCAACTTTAACAAATACTTTTTTTACAGAAGAACCAAACATTTTATTAATCCCGGTAGTCAAAATATCACTTGTCACCCAAGCCATATTGGATCTCCACATCACATTTAACTTTCTTTTCGGATTTTGTATTTTTTTAAGACTCGGCTTAATTTTTAAATCGCCACTTGCATTAACACAAAATAGCAGCGTCTAATTCACTATGGCATCTTTTTCTGGAAGAGGTCTATTTCATAGCAATTAAATATTTGTAATGAAATATAGCCTTTTGTATCTACAAACTTTGCATTAACCTTTTGCATTAACACAAAATAGCAGCGTCTAATTCACTTTGGCATCTTTTTCTGGAAGAGGTCTATCTCATAGCAATTAAATATTTGTTATGAAAGATAGCCTTTTGTATCTACAAACTTTGCATTAATCTTTTGCATTAACACAAAATAGCAGCGTCTAATTCACTTTGGCATCTTTTTCTGGAAGAGGTCTATCTCATAGCAATTAAATATTTGTTATGAAAGATAGCCTTTTGTATCTACAAACCTTGCATTAACCTTTTGCATTAACACAAAATAGCAGCGTCTAATTCACTTTGGCATCTTTTTGGAAGAGGTCTATCTCATAGCAATTAAATATTTGTTATGAAAGATAGCCTTTTGTATCTACAAACTTTTTAAAGTTATCGATGAAAATTTCGGCAGTTCTTGTGTCAGAACTTGCAGCTTCACAATGCCTCACAACGCTGTGGATGCCGATTCTTCTTTTAAACTTTTCGAACCATCCATGACTAGCTCAAATACTGTTAAATACTGTGTAGATTTTGCTTTCCTACAAATTGTGCTTCATATGAGTAGCAGCCTTTCAACAGCGTTGAGATTTTATAACCATCTACCTCTTTAATATTATGCTTGTTCTTGAAGATAGTGAAAATCATTAATATGCAGTGATTGTACGTGCGAGCTAGATCATAGACATTCACATCTTCTTCACGTTTTTCCCTGATTTTCTGTGTCATATTTAGGATTATTTTTCTCTTTTATACATAGTCAGACATACACTCAGACGAGTTAACATGTCTGGAATTAAAATTTCAAGCGCTGCATGGTGGCAGTCAAAATCTACAAGTTACTGATCAAAATTACAACATTAAGAAAATCAAAGGAAATCATCTTCAGGTATAGACCAGAAAATTACTCACACTTTGCCAGAAGTGCATCATATTAGTTGCAACTATACCATTTAATTTATTACAAAAATGTAACTTTTCAAATCAGCCTGATAGGACTCATCATCAAACATTGATCGTTCAATGTTGTCATCAATGAAGAAACATTGATTTCTTCGATGTTGGTGCATACGTTTGAAAGCCATTTCCTCATTAATATATTGAAGATTTCCTCTCTTTTTGGACATGGTTATATTGAGAGCAAAAAATCCTAGCTCACACAATTCAAAGAAAATTGAAGCAAAATTTTTAACGCTTTTACGTCTTTTTTTAGGACACAATATATCATATTGAGTTAGGCAATGATATGGAACTGATAATTCCAGAACTCTCTGAGAGCGAGTTAAATGTAACAAAGTTTTCAGTCATGTGAAAGCTATTAATTATAGTCAATTTAATCAGTTGTTAATCAATTTTGTAGTGATAGTACAAGGTGGCTGGTTAATTTAGCATTGGAGGATGTTCCTAATGAAGTTGCAACTTTGCTTTTCCTTGGTCCTGTTAATGAGTTCATCTAAGTACAAGACATATAGTATGTCGCTTGTGTACAAGACATATAGTATTGGCCCAAGAACACTGTCGTGAGGTACTCCTGCTTGGACTTCCTTTAGGTCTGAGTATGCATCCTCTTGTTTAACTCTAAATAGCCTGTTGGTTATATACGATGATAAGATTTCTACATATTGCTTTGGCAAGAATTTGTTCAACTTATAAATCAGGCCTTCGTGCCAAACTTTATCAAATGCTTGTGCTACGTCCAGGAATCGTGCAGAATAAACTTGTTTTTCTTCGAGTGCCTTCTCTATGACGTCTGTCATCCGATGTACTTGATCAATTGTTCAATGCTTCTGTCTAAAGCCAAACTGGTGATTAGGGATTAGGTTATTTGCATGTATAATTGATTTAATTCGTTTTAACAGCAGCTTTTCAAATAGTTTAGAAACTATTGGCAGAAGCGATATAGGTCTGTATGGTTTGACGTCATGCAGTGGTTTACCTGGCTTAGGTATCATAATAATTTCTGCAACTTTCTAACTTGCAGGTATGTAATTTAATCTAATAGCTGCATTGAATATGTAGGTTAACATGACCTTTTTTTGGAAGCTGATTAAGTCTGCCCAGTAATTAGGTCGAATCCCGGTATTTTTTTAGGATGTAGGTTAGGTTTGTCTCTACAGCAACTTTTTTCGGAGTAACTGGAGCAATTTTTGTTGACTTTAAATTATCTATAACTTGCAGCTTACCATGTTGGATTATATTCGGTGTAAAGACGTCTGCTAGATGTTGTGCAAAGATGTCAGCTTTCTGTTTATTATCTCTTGCCCATTTACCTAAATCTTTCCTTATGGGAGGGACTGACGTAATTGGTAATTGGTAAATGCGTTTAGTGGATTTTCATAACGAATAATCATTCCTTTCCCCACTTATTAGTTTAGATAAAACGCATTCATAGAGTCTCCTTTTAGTTTGTGAATTTCGCGTTTTAATCTTTGTGTTTTGTTGTTTACTATAGCCTTGTCTTTTAGGTCTCGACTTTGTTGCCAATGTCTTCTTGCTGCTCTTTTTTCTTTGACTAGGACGAGTATTTCTATTGGATAATTGTTACTTTATATAACTTTATTTCTCTATTAATATACTTTATTTCTCTGGTGTTATGATAAGCAGCTGTTTGTAGTAATTTGGTGAAATACTCTGCTTGTATGTCCAATTCCTTAGTAGTTTTTAGACTGACCTTTAAATTTATTTCTGTTTGCAGTTCAATTCTAAAACTTTCCCAGTCCGTAATTTTATTCACCAGAGTTGGTTTACCTTCTTTTCTAATGAATCTTTCACTTAGTGTTAAGACAACAGCTGAGTGGTCGGAATCCAAGTCAAAATTTTCTTCAACTTCTATAAAATTTGTTGCAACTTTCTTTGTAATAAAGAAGTCTAGCAGATCAGGAATCTTATGCTTATCAGTAGGCCAGTATGTTGGTTTACCTGTAGAATGAAAATTTCCTCCCATTTCTCCTATGGTAGCCTCGCTCCCCAATCAGTATACTTGGCATTGAAGTCACCACCCATTATAAATCTTTCCCCCATATGACACAAAAATGTTTTATAACTATCTTTTTTTAGGTTGTATTTTGAAGGGCAGTAAATTGCTCCAATTCCTTCATTACTTTGCATTGAATGGTCTTCATAACGAATGATAGCATCCTTAACCATTATTACAGTTCTTCCCCTCGCTTTATTGTCTGGGTGGGTAGTATGGTACGATTTGTATCCTTGCATCTTAAAGGATGTTTGGTTCGTTAGATGTGTTTCGGAAATCAGGCACACATCAACATGTTGTGTAGTTAGGAATACGTCTAATTCAAATTTTTTATTGGTAATGTCATTAGCATTCCATGTGGCAATCCTAAGATCTTTTTGGGCCATTAAGCTCGTTTTGGAATTGTACCAGTCCACCTTGCTTCTAGGCAGTCTAATCTTTTATTGAATTGATCTATCCTATCCATCATTTCTTGTATGGTTTTCTCATTATTTGCTTCGCCTTGTTGTAATTTAGTTATTTGTTCGCTTTTACCTGCTTGTATTGCATCAGCAAAAGTTAATTGGTTAGTCGTTTTTTTCGACATAAACTTTTTAGGACCAAGCATTTTTTTCCTTTTTCTTGTTGCTGTTTTCTTCTTTTTTGTAATAGTTTGGCAATATCACAACCCCTATAACTTGCTGAATGCGCTCCGGCACAATTTGCACATTTTGGTGCTTGTTCTTTTGGCTTTGTGCATTTAGTAGTTAGGTAATTTCCTGCACATTTAATACATACAGGGTTACGGCTACAAAATTTTTGAGTATGTCCGAAGGTTTGACACTTTTTACATTGCGAAATTAATTTTCCTGTTTTAAACGCTTCTATATTTATGTTCATGTTGGCTAGGTATTTAATCCCGTACACTTTCCTTATATCTTCTTTTTTATCAAATGTAAATATAAATAATGGTAGCTTTATGTACTTATAAACTCCATTTTCTTTGAGCTTTTTGAGGTTGTTTTCAACAGACAATATTTTAAGACCTTTTTGTACAAGTTCAGCTTTGATTTTTTTTATCTGACATGAGGGGTGGAATTTCCAGCAACAACCCTTAACGGCCTTTCTTGTTTGTTCTCATTGTTGCTTTGATTTATTTAACATATTAGTTAGTTCACGATATTCTTCCTCATTCTCCACGTTTAATTTCATTTGTTTATTATTCATGAAAGTAGCATTAAAATTTATTTTTAATATTTTTTACTCGAAAATAAAAATTGTACTACAAAAGTACTAAAACCACAATCGTAATATCGCATGTAGGAATAGAAATAGCATTGTCGATAAGTTCGCTAATTATAAAATAACGGAAGACGGTATGTAACTGTGTTTATATGTATAGAGCAAACCGATTAAAAACTAAATATACGTATAAGCAAACATAAAACAAAAGTACCTCAAACATGCTACGTAAACCGTGCATACGATCGATTTTAAAAAATTACGATCTAATAGACAAGTAATAAAAGCTATAAAATCGCTCTATGATATTACTAAATATACGACAAATCCCGATTACAGTTTAATAAACGATCAAATGACCAATACTTTATATTTCATTATAATATAAAATATTTTATATTATTATAATAGCTTTATTTATATACTTATTTTTGCATATATCTTTCTCTTTTGTACATTTTATGCCGTTGTTATTTTACCACGTTTGATCCGAGCATTCTAACAGGTGTTTAGTATTAATCTTTTCCTAGTTTTAAAATTATGGATTTAATTTGATGACTTTTCAAGCACATTTTCGATCTTTTACATTTCTGATTTATCTCGTATCGCTTATTAGATGATAGGCGAAGATTCACTAAATCCGAAATTATACCTGTCGATAATTAATAGTAATCAATCCCACCATCGATTAATAGTAGACCAATAAGCGTATTACAGGTATTATCTAAGGTGGTGGAGACGGTTATATACAAACAATTATTTGTGGGTTTGGAACGAATTAATTTCTTGCCATGTTGTTAGGCAAACTTTAATGAACATCACAGAGAAAGTAAAAAGTACAATTTTTGTGCTGCTTGATTTTAGTAAAGCGTTTGATACGGTTAATATTCTCCAGGAAGTAGTTTGGTGTGGTGGTTTTGAGTCAGTTTAGGCGATATCTTTATGACAGGTTTCAGATAATTAAAGTGTAACAAAACTTTTGTGAATGTTGTCCTGTTTTTGCAGGACTGCCGTAGCGGTCGATGTTCTATATACACTCCGAAATTATTGAAGGACTTATAACAGTGTTGATAATCTGCGCAGTGAAAATGTGCAAAGTGTACATTTTAGGGTTGTATACTGTATTCGAAAGTATTTTCCATAAACTTCGTAATGGGAAGTAATTGTTTTAACGTTCTGTCTGGATCTTATAAGATTTTAACCAGTGTGAAGCCTTGACATTTGACAAAGAAAGTATGATATTGTTGTGATATGTATAATCTGAATACGAAGTTCAAGGGTAGAATTTATCTTCCTAAGTATCAGTTGTCACGGGGTACTCTAGCTTTGCAAGTAATAAATAGGCGGATAGGCTTATGTACTCGAGTCGATAATTGCACCTTTCTTAGGCACTCATATCAATATGATCAGGCGTACTATCCTCAAAAAGTTTTTAAAAGCGTGATACAGAACCCCGGGCAATTGAAACCTTCACAATTTGAAGCCATGGATGTTTATGCCATAGAAGCCATGTTTTATTAGGAACATACCTCTGGGTAACGTGTAGGCCTTCGGCAAATTCTTGACAATAACAATAAAATAATAAATAAATAACAACAAAATAATAAGTGGTTACTCATTTTGTAGATCATCTCATATCAGATTTGTGTACTTTATAACGATTTGTCTGTTGACCTAAGGAGGTATCTCTCAGAGACTCCTTAGTGACTCATGAGTTTTTATATACTCATGGTGTGCTGTTACTTTCACGATTATTTACTTTTGCCATAACAAGGCTCGCTTTCTTACGTTTTGATTGCATTAAAATTATCTATAATTATGTATGATATGGGACACTATCGATGTGCCATCTGGACTTCGTCTGATATATTTTATTATAAATGCTATTGTAATTAAGTTTTGTTTCTTCAATAAAACACATATTATTATTATTAATAAACATTTCCTGAAGTAGAATCTTTTTAATCAATACTTAAGCGACGTACGGCTAAATCCAAATGTTTCTCGTTCTGGGTTCAGTGTATGTTCTTTTAGTTCAATAAAAATATACCACGAGTTTATCTATGAACACGGAATAGAGCAATTTGTTGAAACGAGCTCCTTTATATCGAGGTTTTACTGTATTAGTATAGGATATTTTATAGGATAGAGTATATTTCTGTAAGTCTTGGTATAATTTTCATCAGAAATAATAATGTAAAAATGGTGACGATTCGTGGAAATGTTCGTTTCGTGATATGGGTTATTGAAGTTAAAGAATTTTTAAAAGGAATATTAATGATACATGCTCACTTTCATAGGAAATCCAACGCTCACTAAAATTTAAACTACAATTTTGAAACTTTCAGTAAAATAATGCTTTATTATTAACGAAGAAACGATGAGTTTCCGCCGAAAAAATCAACTACACCATGGTTATCTGCAACTTTTAATATTTTCTTCATACCAATTAGTGAATTAGCTTCTTTGATTATCAAACTGTTAAATAGACGCCTATATCAATAAATTTGATAGGGACCGAATTATGCCTGAATCGGGAGAATCAATATTTAATGCTTTGGATGAGTTTTTGGATGAGGCTCTTATAATTTCTTATGTTTTTTTACCAGTAGTCATTATAAGTACGAAAGTATTTTTATACTTATATAATATACCAAACGCATATGTTGATACCAAAACCTTAAAATTGGCAGATTTTGAGCTTTGTTTGCATTCTAGAAAATGAGTGATATGTAATTAATGCTATCGAAACAATCAGAAACAATGACATTATTTAAACAGCTTTGTATTGAAAACGATTAAGGATTTAATCATCATACACAAGTTTGTTAGTATCAAATGGTGCCAGCATTTTTATAAGCTGTTTAACACACAGTTCGCAAGCACCCACAAAAAAATTTAATTTAAGCATTTTCTTCCCAATCCAGATTCAGGATCTGATGCAAAAAGTTTTTGGAGAGTACATATTTTGAATTAAGACTTTATGCAGCTTCTAATAAACTTGGTACTGTTTCTAGAAGACTTGATCTGATTCCATAAAATTTGATACTGCTTCTAGCTGGCTTAATAGTGCTTTTAAAAGACTTGAAATACTTCAAGAAGTCTTGCTACTGCTTTTAGAAGACTTGATATGGTTCTATAAGACCTAATACTAAGAAGGGGACCTACGTGAGGCAAGAGTTTCAATAATAGTGTTTATCTTACTCTCACTATCAATGAGCAGAGGAGATTTAGCAGAAAACTTTGACTGAAGAGGGAGACTCTAGTACCCCCCAGGAACGCATTATTTTCCAAAACATCCTCGGACTAACGTTGGATAGTCTCTGGTAGATTGGACTAGATTGGATATTCTTTAGAAGCAGACTTGCTACTGCTTCTAGAAGACTTGATATGTTTTTATAAGATCTAATACTGGTTCTAGATGACTTGATAGTGCTTCCAAAAAACTTGAAATACTACTTCTAAATGACTTGATACTACTTCAAAAAGACTTGAAATGTTTTCAGAAGACTTGATACTGCTTCTTGGAGACTTAATCTTACTTGAAAAAGACTTAATACTACTTCTAAATTACTTGTTACTGCTTCATCTTGTTCCCAAATTGAGCGGAGTGGAAAAAAAGATAAAGACACACTTTCTTATTGTGAGCACTTGGATGCCTTTTATTCGGATTTTAATCGACGATTTGATGATGTTTTGATAAAAGTCTTCAAAAGAAACACAAAAAAGTCTCTACGATTACTACAGATTACTACAGAAGAACTGCAAAAGGAGATCTCTACAGCTTATCTTAAAATATGGGCTGCAATTCAAATGTTTTTAATTGCGTTTTTCTGTGAACTGTGAATTACTGTGTGGACTGTGAATTATTAAGTTTATTTAGATGTGCACGGTAACATCCATGGCCGGACTTCAGCCTAAAAATGGTTGAAAAGAAATTTCTATAAATGGTACGCCCGGTATTTAATGATGGTAAATAATGCGAAGATTAACTTGATCGTATTGAGTTTGCCTATACTGATATATTAGAAACCACTGTTTGCACCACTCCTAATTTACAAGGTTTTCTCTGCAGATAGACAAGACCTCACAGGAAGAAAAACCATTTGTAGCTAATTTATAAACCTTAGCTAACGCATCTACTCGCGAATTATAAACAAAACCAGTTTAACTCTTCACCCATAAAAGTTTTGCAAAATGGTCTCGGTTGATTAATGTAGTAATATTGTTTAAGATATTCACAATAACATGTTGATGCTTTAAGAAGTGTTTCCTGTGTTTTGTAGACTTTATGAATTACTGAATATACCAATGTTGTCATTTAGATGCGTATTTCTATGTATATATTTTAAGACCTCCAAAATTGCGGCTGCTAATTTAAGCTCAGCGTAGTAATTAACAATGTGAATAAAAAAAGCTCAACCAACATCACCACTTGGAAATTTGGAAGCATCAGTATAAATGATCAACTACCTTCCATCAATTGCATGGTTTCAGCAAAGAGTGCCCTGTTCTGCCAAACATCGTTACCATATGGAGAAATAATAACCTGATTCCAGCCAAAGAAGACACCAAAGGTCGCATTTGAAAATTTCGAACATCTCAAAATAGAGAGTAGTCGGGGGAGTCCACTGCTAACTTTGTGATTTTAGCCTGCAATGCGTTTTATGGTTCGAAGTGACCAATTAATTACCTAATTCGAGTTTATTATTAAAGTTGAAGTTTATCATCGTATGTTCTCCCATACTTTCCTTGAAGGAGTTTATCTTCAATAATCTTTCCACTTATTCCGTTTCGTTGCCTTTAAGAATTGTTTGACGTAAGCCATAACTCTTGAGCGATAACATAGTTATCGGGATTGGGGTGCTCTTTATATACTCTTATTGCAATTTTCGTTTCGTAATTACCGTACTGCACTCCTCATCCCACTAAGGCGGTGCCGTTTTAAATTTTCTCCTATACCTATCCTCTTCGGTAATTAGCCGAATTAAATAAGAATAACGTTGCTGAAGAGGGAGATGAACTTTTATAGAGTCAAATTCTGAAATCACATTGGGACTACAATGAATATCTGCAATAATAATAACTCCTTCACAAACATCAGCAGCAGTTTTGAAAGGGCATTAGTTAGCAATATGGCCACTTTTTACAAATAAAACAGCGTATTTAGTCAGTTGCTAAAAATATTTTAAACGTGGTTTTTTCATATTCGATTAATAAAGAAGTAGAACAATATTGTCCTCTAACATTAGATACACTTGCCTACGAAAACTTATTATGTGGCCATATGTGGCCGCATATGTGGCCATATTCCAGCGCCAATAAATGTGATTGGCGATACTATCTGCAACCCGATAGTTTTTAATTCTTTTTCTATAACTTCGTATGGTAGTGAAGGAAAAACATTTGATAATAGCACCCTTTTTAACGGTGAAACCAGTCGCATAGCAGAAAGAAATTTGCTGTTAATTGTAATGCCACTATGAGATGCAATATAACTATCCATTGCCTCTTAAGAGGACAAATAGATACATATAGATACGATTGTTAGAAACTCTTGATGTAAAGACAATTTTCTTAGGGCCTATTAAATCTCCCAACGTGACTACATAATCTTTTTGTATAAATCAGCAACGTCGTTCAACAGAAAAACCTGCTCACTTAGTGACATTAGCAAATGTCTGACTGTTCGAAATGGTAAATCTTCCATTTTTGTTACATTATGCATGAGTTTTATTGTGTACAATATTTGTTTACAGTATTTTCCCTCATTGAAATATTATTTACACCCTCTGCTCTCTTCCTCTAATTTCACACCCTTCACTTCTCGGCCCAATCACTCCTTCATCCATCTCCCGCCCTCATCTCCCTCTCCCAGAATCCGCTTCCCGTGTTTTCATCCCCATACCTCTGCCCCATACATTATTATACTGCTAATCAGACCTTCAAACATAATCAATCTTCCTCTTTCTTAAGTTGAATCTTACTTATTTACAATTTATAATTTTCCTCGATGCCACATTCCTTCCAAAGACTCTCTCCCCCAACCTCATATTTGTCCCATCATCCTTTTTTTGCCATTGCTTTCACATGCAACCCCTCTCTGTTATTCCTCCTAAACACATATCCCAAGTAAGTATACTCCCTAACCTCCTTGATCTCCTTTCCCTATCATCTCCAGCTTTCTGCTCTCTTGCTCCTGCCCTTACAAAACTTCAACGTTTTCGTTTTCCCTATATTCACTTCCAACAAATATTTTAAGGGAAGGCCCTAAAATATCTTTCTAAGGTCTTTATCATATCCTTCATCTCCATCGCTTCCTTCGCTATGACCACGATGTCATCCGCTTACGTTGACATATGCACCTTTCTATCTCTACCAACCCTCTCATCTGTCCCTTCCTCAATATCTCAATATCTTCCAAGTCCATCGTATACAATGAAAACAGACTCCGGCTCAGCGAACATTCCTGCCTCAGTCAATTCGTCGTCCAGAACACGTCGCTCAGCTTATCCCCATTTTTATCCTAAACATAACATCCATGTATATTTCATACCATCAATACATATATCAATCCATGTACTGTCGCTATTAGGTGATCCGTGATGCCCCTTCTCCCCATCACCTCCCACAATTTCCTCCTATCCACCTTATCAAAAGCTGCCATCAACACATACACGTTGTCGATTGGGACAAAATTCCTCCAACCCCATTTCCTCCTCCAATCTTCCCAACAGTATCTTCGTGTGTACCTTGTATGCCGAGTCAAATAGGTTAATTCCCCTGTAGATATCTACACTTCCTGTATTACCCTTTCTATATGCTGGGCAGATTATGAGAATCCCATCCCCTCTCCATATGCTATTCATCTCTTCCAACAACTTCATTCTCACCATCCTTGATGCTTCCAACCATTCCTCGTTATGAACCCCAACTTCCTCTGGCGCTGCGCATTTCTTCAATCCCCCAAGCACTACTTCCATCTCCTATTTTGCTATCTCTTCTTCCTCAACCCCTCCCAATAATCCCATAAAGTAACCCGTCCCTACCCTTCTTCATAGCTTTCATATGCCTCCAGACCTCCCCTTCCCTTGTTATTCCTCAAATCTTCGCCGCCTCATTCTCCCTCAGTTCTATTTTCTTTCTACTGCAGTAGAGGATAGTGGATACAGAGAGTGGATACAGAGAGTTATGCATAACTCTCTGTATCCATCCCTATCTCCCCTTCTTTACTGCCTCAACCTCCATCTTGCCACCCTCCTAGCTTTTCCTACCCATTCTGCCCCCTTCGTGCTGGAAGAATTATTTGTAGTAACAGCCTTCCGCCATGAGAAACATTAATATATATATATATATATATATGTTTAATTGTTAATAAAATTAAGAGTTAAAAATATTTAAAAAAATTATTGCCAGGGGGCACTGAGTAATATAATACTTTTTTCTTGAAAAACAATTATTCTTTTGGTTTTTTTTTCAACAAAACATTCATCGTTTCATTGTTGATAATAAAGCATTATTTTACCAATGTTGCAAAATTGTAGTCTAATGTTTAATGGGCGACGTATTTCATGTGAAACTGAGTATATTTTGTCTTAAAAAGATAAAATTTTTCAAACACTGCAATGCTTTTATGAGAAATCGTGCATGAGTACTTTTAAAAATATGCAACCGCGAAATCAATACCTCTTGTTATATACAGGGCAGTTCAGAATTGAATCGGGAAACTCCATTAAATAAAATTTTTATGTCAACATTTTTTTATATAAACTCTTTATCTTCGAGCTATGAATGAATAAAGTTAACCGAAAAATTAATAATTTATTTTATATATTAATAATTATATAGATAATGATTTTTCTAGTAAACAAAATCCGAATCACCCTGTATAAGAAAAATATAAATCGATATAAAAATTTGAACATTTAAGTTTAGACCTCATCCCAATATATTATCTGTTTTTCAGATTTATATGGTGAAAGAATGAGATTAAAGGGCAGTGGCTGTCGTATAAATCTCGTCTGAGACGCCGAGACCAGTATCAGTATTATTTACAGAAATGATTTATTCGCTATTATTTCGAAAATCGTTCACGGGAACAACGGATTAATTGTGGTCTTAACCTCGACTTGTTGTGATTCTTTCAATTCTTTACTTCGTGGGTGTTCGATTCGATTTGGCGTATTTTCCGATGTCGTTAATATCTCACCGCGGGCGAGGAGAATCCTCGTCGAGTCCTATTCATTACGTGTTACTTACGGTTTTATTTCCAATGTTTCGAACACGACAGCTTAAATAGGCCGATTTTCCAACGAGAGCAGTGACGTTTTTCGGAGTTGTTAAGTCGAATTGAGGATCAAATTTTCTTGGAGGCAGCGTCATCTCGGGCATCGGCGAAGTCTGGGGCCCATCTAAGGAATTGTAGCCGATTCTACGTCCAGATGGCTGAACACCTCTTTTCACCACCTGTTCGGCTGTAATTTGAAAAAAAGGATAGCAATTAGTGTGGAATCAATGGAAAAGGAGCGAAATCCGACCGTGCGGCGAGTTTCAATTTTTCGGCGAATATTTGATTTGCTATTTAACTTTTCGATTAAATGGAAGTTCAATCGGAAAATTCGGATCGAATATTAATGTGTACTTTGCAGGCCGTTTTTTCCACCAATTAGCCCCGGTATGACCTAGATTTATGACAGAATTTATTGAAACTATTTTTTGATACAAAAAAGGTACTTTTTATTACACACCAAAGTACACTTTAATTTAATTAAATGAAAAATTTGAACGTATATTTAGAATAAGCGTGGAACGGCTATTTTTATACTGGATGAAGAAATTTGGATATAACGAACCCTCAAGGAACTTGAGAATCGGTTTCTTATAACCCAAGTTCGTTATAGGCAAAAATTTAAAAGATCATGAATTAAATGTAATTAAATTAAATTGGCCATTTCTCGTAATTCAACTAAATGGAATTAAGCAATTTGGGAAGAAATTGAAAGAAATCAGTATCTAGGAGTCAAGTGCCATTGTATCTAGTTCGGTTGGGTTGAGCTTTAATACCATCTTTCTCAACCCAACCCAACTTGATACCATCTCTCATATTGAATTGAACTTAGAAGGTTTGTTGTTTTGGGGTTTATTTTGTTTTTCTATGGTTGGGTTGAAACTTCATACAATTCAAAATGAGCGGTGGTATGAAAGGTTGAGAAGTCTAACCCAACCCAACCGTAAAAAAATCACGGAATATTTCCAAAAATAAAATTATTTCCAAATTTTGGGATTGATTCTTCTTCTGTGGTTGGGTTGGGTTCCATCCTTCACCATCCTTCATGTTGAATGGCATGAAATTGGAGTTCAACTCAACCTAACCTTAGAAGAATTTTTGGTTTAATTTTTTCTTAAATGAGAGATGGTATGTAATTAAACTCTATAAATATTGAATGGTATGAAGCTGGAATTCAACCCAACCCAACTTCATACCGTCTTTTATATGGAATTGAACTTAGAAGATTTGTTGTTTTCGGCTTGATTTTGTTTTCCTATGGTTGGGTTGAAACTCACCCAACCCAACCGTAAAAAATATGACGGAATATTTCCAAAAATAAAATTATTTCCAAATTTTGGGATTAATTTTTCTTCTGTGGTTGGGTTGGGTTCCATCCTTCACCATCCTTTATGTTGAATGGAATGAAATTGGAGTTCAACTCAACCAAACCTTAGAAGAATTATGGGATTAATTTTTTATAGTGATTTCTTATAGAGATGGTATGTAATTAAGCTCAATGAAATCTAACCGTATAAGAAAAATCAAACCCAACATATGGAAATATTTTTTAATTTTGTAAATATTCAATGATTTTATTTATGGTTGTCTGGAAAGAAATTTAAAAAAATCAGTATGGTATCATAGTATCTAGCTGGCTTGAGTTGAGTTTCAATTTCATACCATCCCTTATATTGAATGGTATGAAGCTGGAACTCAACCCAACTCAACTTCAATTCAATATTAAATTGAATTTAGAAGATTTATTGTTTTGGGCTTGATTTTGTTTCTCTATGGATGGGTTGAAATTTGAATAAGTGTGAAGTTGGAGTTCAACCCAAGCCAACCATAAAAGAATTTTGAGTTTGATTTTTTCGCATATAAGGGATGGTATAAAGTAAAGCTTAATTCAATCTAACTATACAAGATAAATTAAAGCCAAAATTTTGAAGTATTTTAAATTTGTAAATATTTCGTGATTTTTTTTCTTCTCTGGTTGGGTTGGATTAAGCTTCAGTTTCGTACAATCCCTCGTATTAAATTGTATGAAGTTGGAGCTCAACCCAACCATAGAAGAAAAAAATCACGAAACGTTTACAAAAAACTTGGAAGATTTGTTAGATTGGCTTGGGTGTAGTTGGGTTATATAACATATGATATGATATATGATATGATATATAATTTCAAAAATTAATATGATCATATGTTTGATAAATGGAATAACGTGGAGGAGTAATTTCAGTGGAGACTCCGGGAAGGAAGGTGAAAAGGGAGGAAAGTACCGGAGGACGATAGCGAAGTGGGAAGTACAATATGATGGAAGGCGAGATTACGGAAGAGCAAATGGAGGAAAGGAAGATAGAAAGCGATACCCGAAAGATAGAAAGCGATACGAAATGCCCCGGTGGGCGGATTCCGGGAAGAGAGGGGAAGTTTTTAGTGGGTAGCGAGGGGCTTAACGTATTCCCACACTCCTGGCCGAAGTATATCCATCCGACCATGAGGATTAGCCCCAACAGTAGGAAAGGATGCGCAAAGCATTTTCTCCTCCTCTGGGCAAAAAAAGGTGTAGTTGGGTTGAGCTCCAACGTTATATTATTCGACATGAGGAGTGTTATGGGTTGGGTTGGGTTGGATTTAATTTGGTTAAGTTGGGTTGGGTATGGTTTGGTAGCAGTCCATAGTCTGAAGGGGGCCGATACAAGAAAAATGAGGCAAATGCTGGAAGGAACTTTCCATTGTAGTAAATTTAATGTGATAATATATGAAACAGAAGAAATGAAAGAGCAGGGGAGAAAACCTAAGGAAAGTAATTAGTATGCTTTTGTGATGGATAGCAAAGAAAGATCTTACTCCGATACTCTAACGGAGATCAAAGGAAGTCTGAGGCAGAAACATTGATGAAAGTACAAAGGGAGGAAATTTATTAATAACAATGGATAAGGATAACTTTGTTGCGAAAGAGAAGAGATCTCTAAAAAGACAAAAAAGGTGTTGAAGATCTGATTAGGCAAAGATAGATTAAAGTACGATTTACGAGACGTGAGATAAAGACAAGGATTTTAATAAAAAGATGCTATAAATGCTGGAATTTTGGGCATACTGAACATAGGACAGGTTCGGGAAGGTACAATGCCTTTAAGATGCTCAATGCGAGAAGGCAGGAAGAGAGGCAGAAAGAAATAAGAAGAGAAAGGGGTATTCAAATCGTGATCAAATGTAACAATGACTAGGCAAATTAAAATAATGCAGTTGAATTGTAATAGAAGATGGGACACCCACGATATGTTAGAAGTACAAGAAGCTAATGAAATAGTGAGATAAGAATCAAATATAAGAATGTCAATAAGCTTACGAAAACAAAAGAAGATGCATTTATACAAATAGTAACGAACTTTATAACACAAATAAAGATGGAAAATAGGAAAAGGTAAAATATTCTAGTTTCCTATTTTTCTCCTATTTTAGTTGGGGATGAAACTAGAAAACTTCACCCTGCGGTCAGTTTATTTTCTCCAAATAGATGAGGACTTGAAGAACTGCTTGATGAGATTGCGGGGAAGGTAAGAACAAGCAATAAACCAGCTATGAATTGTGTGTATTTTAACGCAAGGGTGATGATGGCGCGATACAGTATATATAGTCGTAGAGGTCAACTATTAGAAGAATAGGCAGCAAAAAATAAACTGACACTAGCAGTAATTGACTTAACGGTGGTTGATCTGATGGCTGAAAGAATGATAGATTCAATATTGAAATGGGTAGTGCGGGAAGATGTAGAAATGCTGTGCGATCATGTGTTAATACCCTTTTCTGTGGGAGAAAGAATCAACCAATGAAACAAAAAATGAATGAAAAGTGACCTAAAAACCAAATTTAAGAAGTATCATCGTAAATGTCTGACATCGGAGTCTCTAATCGAGAGAATAAATGGAGGAAATAATGATAGTAAACCAAAATACTAATGGACTAGAGAAATAGTAGAAGCAAGAATAGAATGTATAAGAAGGAGAAGGGAGATTTTTAGTGGATAATTCTTAAATTTGGTTTTTAGGTCACTTTTCATTCAATTTTTGTTTCATTGGTTGATTCTTTCTCCCACAGAAAAGGGTATTAACACATGATCGCACAGCATTTCTACATCTTCCCGCACTACTCATTCAATGATGCAAAGAGGACATGGGGTAACGGGCAACGAATAGGAAGATAGAAAGAAAAGAAAAGAGCGCAAGGAAGCAAAGAAAAACCTATCGACGAGGTTTAAAGGATTAAAAGAAGTAAAATGGACAGAACTTTGCGAAGAATTGAAAGAGGGGTTACTAATGGGGTACTGCGTATCAAGTTTTAACAAAGTGGCTCGGTTCACGAGGGATTGGATAGCTTGATTAGGGAACTGTAAATAAACAGTTCGATAAAATATTTTCCTTGGTGTTAGAAGAACTAAATAAAACTGGACAACCGTTGGAAATTGCAAAAAACGACGAACTATTTGAGAGAGAGAAGATAATAAAGCAGTTAAATAGCTGAACAAGAAAAGCCCCAGGAAGTGATATGATGACCAGAGCCACAACGTAGACGGGCAATTCATTAGCTTCTCGTCGCCTTACGGTAGAGATCCGAACACATTGCATTTTACATAGCGTTAAATACTTTACGCCACTGGATGAGTTTTAGTCGGATAATTGGCCAAACACGTATTGAACGCTGTATCGCGGAGAACCCCCCAAATCTTACGTGGGCCAGCATTCATCCGTTGCGATACAGCGATATGCTCTATAGAAGCATGTTAGTACTACGATATAAAGCGTTCGTCGCTCTATAGAAAAGATAACATCAACAGCCCGCACACGTCGCGGCTCTGATGATAACCAACGAGATATTGAAAGCGTGCGTTAAAGCGGATCCGGATGTATTTCTGCAAGTGTTTAATGACTGTATGGAAAAAGGATGTTTCCCAAAGAAAGAAGCAAAGTTACTATTAATAGAGAAGCCAATTAAACCAGGAGGGATGCAGAAACTTCTAGAAAGATTAATCAACAAAAGATTGATGGAATAACTTGAAGCCCATGACTTCAAGTTCGCCTACAAAAAGGGAGGGGGACCGTGGATGCACTAATCTCAGTAATAAGAAAAGTTGAAAATGTTAGAAAAAGTGAGAAAAAGAAAAAGATATCACTAACCAATAGAGGATTCAACGTAATAATATTAATAGATCTTAAAAATGCGTTCTGTACACTGTCCTTCTAATACGTATTTAACACAGACTAATACTACTCAACAAGATTCTTGAACGAACACAAGAGGAGGTACTGAAGGTGCTTGGATATGCAGATAATCTTGCATTGGTTATGGAGGCTAGGATACCAAAGTCGATAGCAAGGAAAGCTGAATACGCAATAAAAAGTTGCAGACGGGCTACAAGAATAGGACTGAAAGTGGAAGAGTCTAAAACGGAGATCGTAATTTTTAAGGAACAAAATAAATTTAACAAATAAATTAAGATAGGCGAAAGAGTACAAAATCGGCGGGATATCTCGAAGTAATATTGGACAAAGACCTGAAGATGACGCCATATATCAAGACGATATCAGAGAAGGAGAGGGACGACCGTCCTACAAGAGAAGTAAAATATTAGAAGCAATAATAAGCTCGTTTCTGCGTTTAAATTTGGTATGAAATGTAATAATACAGAAGCGGAAGCGATTGGAGTGGTTATGAGTTGCCCACTTTTGGGCCTAATGATAGAGGAAAAGCTAACAATTGGAGGAATGAAGGTGATACAAGAAGAGAGTTACATTTGGATATGATGAAGATATAGCAAGCAAGATGAGAGAACTACAAAGGATGCGTGTTTATAAAGGACGTGGCTGCGTGGAAAGGAAGAGGGCTGCTCACAGGTTACTATATGACGCAGACAATAATCGGGCACGGTATCTTTGGAAATTACCTGAAATAATTTTTAAGAAAATAGAGTCCAATGAGTGTTAGTTTGGATGTGCAAAAACAGACAATGCGGAGCATAAGATATTTGAATGCATAAGATTGGAGAGGGAAAAAAAGAGCGCGGAGGCAAAGATTGGAGATGACTATGAGCACGGAGCAGATATCCTGATAAGTAGCGTAGAAGAATCTGAGATGCTGATGGAATTTTTGAGGCAGCTAATGAAGAAGAAGATTCAAGTCGAAAAAGAAATGAAGGAGGAAAGAAGAGAAGAGGAACGTAAGGAGGCTACCCCCCTCGGCCGGTTAAGACGGTGAATCGGGAAGGGAAGATGAGAGTAACAGTAGAAGTATGAGTGAGGAGAACTGGAAAGAAGGCTATGTAAGAAAAAAGATTACATTAAGAAAATAACAGATTTTATTTTTTTGTGTAATAATGAGAGAGACCGAGGCAGAGGAGCGGAAAACAGACTCATACTCCATCCAGGTATGAGTTTGATATAACTATTAGACTTTAAAGTGTTAGAATGTTTTATGTTAAGAAGAAAGGATGGAATGATAATGAACGACAGGACGTTTTGAGCGTAATGAGGGAGAAAAATCTGTAAAAGCGAGGTAGAATAGCAACCAGATAGGAGGAGAAAAGGAGTGTTTAGTGAATCAGGGCATCCAGCCTCAACACTACAATATCCGGTCGCTCAAGATTTCCAAATCTTATGTCTGTTTAGCAGATATTCTCCTACCTCAAAAAAGTTGTAAAAAAGTATTGGGTATGGTTACGTTGGGCTGAATTCCAACTTCATACCAATCAATATGAAAGAAAGTATGAAGTTGGAATTCAATCCAACATAACCCAATCCATAACAATCCTAAAACATCACCAACCAATATTAATGGAAATAAACTGTATAAGTGGCATGCCGTTGTCTTCATCAAATATTTCTTTTCTTTTGATGATATACAGAATCTTTAGAATCGTTAGACTAGTTCTAAGGTATTTTGCTTCGGATTCACTCCAAAACAGGAAAGTGTTCGTTATAGACGAAACCACTTCAATAATAAATAGTTCCTTATACCCGAAAAATCGTTATAATCGGAACCGTTCTAGGCAAATTTATTTAAATAATGTTAAACAGAGATTGAGATTAAATGATAGCTTAAGAATTCGATTTTTTATGATTTCCTTTAAATTTAGTTTTTTAAATAAGAAATTTATTTTTTTAATTAAGAAAATCTTTTATGAAATGCTACAGATTTCATTTGATTTCAAAACTCGTTATCTCAAAAACGAAGCGAAATACTCGAGTATGGTTTAATTTTGAGGAAAGTACTTACTTTCGCATATAAATCATAAAAAATTTCATCAAGATGATTTCATTATCAAGATATCGTAAAAATTCGATTATTTACAATTTTTCAAAAACGATTTAGGAAATTTTTAATTTTATGGAATGCTACTAATTAAGATTAGTTCAATATTTGGTGTCGAAAAAAGGAAGTGAGATATTCAAGTATGGTTTTGTTCTGAAGACAGTGTATACTTTGTTTTGTAGATTAGAAAAGTGTCATCAAGATATCTTAAGAATTCGATTTTTTATGATTTTTTTAAAAATAATTAAGAAAATATCATAAAACTTCATCATGGTATCTTAAGAATGCGAGAGAGAGAGAACAATGTCTATTGGATTTATACATAAAAAAAACAATAACCATAACTAATACGAATAAATTAGAGAAATAATACATATATATATAAGACAAGTCCAAAAGGAATATAGACTCGAGTCTTCCTCTCCGTGACTTTCAATATGGTTTGGTTTTTGGTCTTCTCAGTTGGGCCTTATTTTGTTAAACAGTGTGAGC
The DNA here is from genome assembly GCA_036711965.1 of Onthophagus sagittarius. Classification (NCBI taxonomy): domain Eukaryota; kingdom Metazoa; phylum Arthropoda; class Insecta; order Coleoptera; family Scarabaeidae; genus Onthophagus; species Onthophagus sagittarius. Next base: position 8,424,382 of record JASERS010000007.1, on the reverse strand, counting down.
CGTGTGATGGGTCAGTGATAATTTTGTTTGGACGTTTACAGGGAAGTTTGAAATTGCTTTAATGGATATTGATTATAGACGGAAGTTTATAGTAGAAATTTTTACAAGGTCGTATAGGAGGTTGTTGGAAGGGTTGAAGTGGGTTGTGAGGGTATCTAATGCGGGTAATTATCCTCAGGATTGCTCTCTCTGCTACCTTCAGATGGTAGTGTGATCCTCTTGACGTTTCAATCATGATTAAAGAGGAATATTCGATAACAGGTCGGCAAATTGAAGTGTATATGTCCCATAATGTATTTGGAGGATATTCTTCGGCCTCTGTTTGTTAATAAGCAGAAGTGTTTGGCCCGGTTTTCGACTTTTATTTTTACTTTGATGACGTGGGTAGAGAATTTATGGGTTCTATGCAAGGCATAATCGAGCAGAATGCAAGATGGTGAAGCTGTGATGGGAGACGATTGAATTATTATTGCAGAATGGCTTCAAGTATGATGGAGGTATCATTCCTCTATGTTTTGGACATGGTGTGGGAAATGGAATACCATGAAGTAGACAACGTTGTTTTTGATAACGTGCGACTTGAAAATTTAACCCTTAACTGGTCCGGTGTAGTCCAGCAGACTACGGGATTAAAATACTTGGTTCTCAGCGGTTACTAAAAGCGTGTACAAACCTGTCCTTCCGTCTAATTCCCTACCTCTCTGAGTATGATTAGTTTACAAATTTGTGACGTGATTGTTAAATTGGATTAAAAGTTAGAAAAGGTAAGATATCGATAATGGTCTCTCAGATTACGTCAGTTCATTTGTGTAACTTTTTTCTTAGTGATTTTTTTGTCTGATAACATAAGCATATTATTATAACAAAAATTCCGACTATACAATTAAAAGCACGTAACCTCATTGATGCTGCGAATCCACCGCCAATCTGGAACACCATCTGGTACACCAACCAAAAACTAAGTTCAATTCGAGAGAGATATTCTGTACAATCCAGACATCGTGTAACAGACGCAGATATCACTGAGCTCAAGGCATTTGCAATGAAAATATAGACTGTATATTCGCAACGGGCGGCAGTGGAAGGGAAATATTTAGAGCAGTCGTGAGTAAGAAAGGATTTGCTATTTTTTTGCAGCAATTTCTATTTTTTTCAAAATATATGATATAATGGCCGGATATAGTCTTTTTCCAATTTGTGGTCTTTGGGTGTAACTATAAAACTTGTAGTAAAATAAAGTACGTGTAGTTTTGATAGAAATGTAAAAATACCATATTTATATTTATTTTACATAGAAACGTAAAAATCAAAAAATTGATTTCCAGCCTTCGTTATTAAAACAAAATAACTATTGCATCGAATGAGGCCCGTAGCATATCTACACGATCACGCTACACCGGATAACCGGATATCCGGATTTTCGGCTAAAATCGCTATCGGTCCCATCACAAATTCAGAGTCATGAAATAGGATATAATTTTAGAAAAGATATTTCAATCAAAAGTATGATGTTTGTATTATAGGATATAGTATTGAAAGTCAGAAACATAACGAGCTCAAACAAATCGTCTCCGATCCTTGATACACATCAATTATTGATTGTGCCGCTTATAAGTTATTCAACCGCGACGTCCGTATGGATTTGGTTCAATCAGAATCGCACGGGAAACGGGAAGAAACGGATGCGACGGCAAATAGAATTGAAATTGATATTCAAATTCACCCTATCCCCTTTGCCCGTTTTGTTTACACGGTCTCTTTAATCGGGCACAACTTGGGATTCATTAAGCCGGCCGATCCACCTTAATGTCTTGAGAACTTTGAGCCATAACTTTTAACTAATCCATCTTCCGTACATTAATTACTCGCCGATTCAATTTACCGGCTCGGTCGTTCGGGAATTTCGAACTCGTTTTTAATTAATCAATTCGCGACGAGCGAATCCCATCGCCGTGTCCATTCCGAACGGTTAACGATGCCCAAATCGTCCTCTGGTTCTCGTTCCTTCGATTTCTCCAGGGGGTGTCTCTTTCGCTCCCTTTTCTTTTCTGTTACTAATTGGGTGGGTGATGTTTATTGTTTGCGATGACAAAAGAGGCCACTCGAACCGAGGCAAGGCGACTAATAGTCGCACTTTTCCGATCGGCTTGTCGTTGGCGCAAAAATGCTACAACGAATACAAAGAGTTGTCCTGCCCAATGTTTCCTGTTATCAATCAACCCTCCATTCGTTAGTGTATCACAGAAAAAGGGGAAGGATTTATAGTACTCCTAAAATAAAAAAAAATATTTTTCTAACTCAATATTCACAAGGTGGGGTACTCTCAATGCTTCTTTGGTCCTTAATAGTTGACTGATTAATGAGTTAAATGATAAAGATCTATTTAAATATACTGTGATTGTTCTCTTCATTAAACAGAAAAAACTAGGACACTCAACAGGACCCAATTTTTGCTCAATATCTTGGTGTTATCTTGGACAAAGAATTTTCTTGATAATCATACATAATTTGCAATAATAAAAAAGGAATGATTATACTAGCACAGTGTTGAAGAGTAATTAGGGATTAAATCCGAAGGTTACAATGTGGATTTGACTTGTGTGATATGACCCATGGTAGTTCACGGAGTCATAGTTTGGTGCTCACCACTGAAGCATGCATATAAAGCAAAATTACAGCATCAATTGTAACGTATGGCCTGTCTGTTAATCAGGGGCGCCATGAGATCTACACATACTCTGATTACTGAAGCGTGTTCCTTTGATTGATCAGTGCACACCGTGAGACGCTGGTTATAGACAAGCCAATTACGAGTTGTTTAAGGATTCTATTTTATAACGCTGTATATAATATAAATTGGAATTTTATTTCACATGATGGTTTGATTGCCAATCAAGTTTGATAAATTTTATGACCTTATCCTTCATACATTTCATAGCGCATTTTCGGAAAAATAATTGTGCCAGGTGTAAGAAACGCGCAAGCTGGTTTTCTGCAGATCTCAAGGATATGAGGAATCGATTACATTTCTTAAGAGCTATTCATAACGCCACTTAAGTTTAATCAGCTACTATTGAATATCACTGTACCACCTGGAGTTGAGAAATTCGAACGAAATTTGAACGAAATTCGAACCGGTGGGTTTAATCGATGTACGTGATATTATCTGTTCGATAAAAAATATTCTTTTAAAGATGTAATATTAAAGTTGTAATAATACATCTCTAAATATGTTGCAATATTAAAGTTCGTAAAAGATGTAATATCATTGCTTTTAACTAGGTTAATTAACCAAAGCAGTTGAAGTTAGCCTCTTGTAATGGAAAACTATCGACCAGTCTTATTCCTGCTTGTATTTTCAAAGATATTTGAAAAAGTAATGAAGAAAAGAATTGTTAACGTTGATTTAGTACAACAGCTGATAGACTCTTATGAGAAAGGCGAGTATAAGTCGAAAACTTTCGAGGATCTCAGCAATGTTCATTCATAACTTTGCTGATAGTAGTATTCAGATGATTCACACCTTAGTGGCAGAAGACATATAGTCTCATGTAATGGTAGTTATTCCACATCAGAGCGACTTATCAGCTTCAACATCTAAATCTTCGGTTATATTCTACCCTGACGACATTACTTTAATGAGGAAATATAAAATGATGATTTTATGTTCTCATCATTGATGCTGTTGCAGTAAATAGAGCGTGCTGAATCTGAATTCCAGCAAGACAGCTTAAGCAGCCTTTACACTGAAAGGCGGATTCAGCCGGATTTAGTAGGTGAGTAATTAATTAATATTTTTAGGTATTCGGTTGAATCCTGCATTGAAATGGGAGCAGCATACAAATATACTTTACAGATGTGTTAAGATCTGCTTACTTTGCACTATCTAAATCGGTTCTATCATGTTTTCGGTTGGCCTGGGGAACTGCTCGTGTTAGACTAAGGTTTGTTTTGCTGTTCGTGTCATATGTGATTTGGGTTATCAGAATGACCGCTGTAAATTCTTTATGAGTCAGAAAATATTAATGGTTCCTTTGCTATTTATACTAGAGTGTCTCCTGTACTAGCACAACAATATAGATAAATATTGCCCACAGCACAGAAAAGTTCAGATATTATTGCACTCCAGTTCTATAATAAGTTACCTATGACGGCTACTCTTTTACCTGAGCCCAAGTTTATAACATTGATAAAGCCGTTAGCTGTTGTTGAAAGCTTTTTATTCTTATTCAGAATTCAAGAACTATGAATATTTTGAGAGGGAAACCATAGAGTGATAATTCATGTGTAATTTTTCTATACATTGTGTATTTTATTCTTTACGAGTTTTTCATTCTCTATCCATGATTAGTGTAAAAAATAAATGTTTTGGATGAACAAATTAATATTATTAAGCAAGCCACATTTTGGCATTGAAGCGATTCCCCAGGACAATTTAAGCTCTACCAAAACACTGACCATCTACTCTCGTATATCAAAGAAGGCTGGAGGTTCTTCTGATCCAACGATCTTCAGCTAAATCTTTCCACATCGCCTGGATCGTATTGGACGAGTGTTGAAGCCAAAACAACTGCTATAAACATAGCAACCATCGTATGCTATGCTGGTGGTTGGTAGGCATGGAGTTCCATCAGCGCTGGTGAAGTTGTGTTGGCAAACACTCGAGGAGACAAACCTATGCAACATCGTTATGATTAAGTGAAGTAAAGGACACATCGAAATTAGGTCTCGATAGACATATCTCGTGAAATCCACAACTGGAAAGTCTCTGACTTAGTCTCAATGTCAAACTACAGCTAGATCACTTTCGATTTTGGTATAAAAAAGATCGAGAAAAACCTGCAATGCATCTCCAAAGCACGAATGGGAACAATTTCAAGTCGGTGCTATCTATATTTAGACGAGGTAAGATTATTCCGGCTAGATTCTTGCTGAAAATGAAAAGGCTTATCCATTTCGTCTGGTAGTTAAATCAAGACCAGTTGTTAGTGGTGCAATGAGCTCAGCGACCTTAAGAGGGGGATGAGAGCAGCGTTTAATAGAGCAGAAAGTTCTAGATTAATTGAAATTTGAGATAATTATAATAATATTAAACTTTACTACCCCAACAAGCATAAGTTCCATAATATAGGTATTATTATAATAATTAAAAAATTATTTGAAGAAGGTGACGATACATGAATTAATTTGATCTCTATCTTAAAGATTGGAAGGGCTGCCCGAGAATGCAAGGAAAAGTAGCTAGAATCTTGTTATCGCACATTTTACTGCCTGAGGTAGTGCTGCTGATAATAGAAGAAGTGACTCCTGTAAGTAACTGAAAGAAGTAATATAAATCTAATTCACCGAGTCTCTGAGGCGCTCTTTATAACCGCTTTGATGGGTTCGTCGTCCTTAATTTACAATTGGACAGTTTCTAACAAGATTTCAATGTCAGACCATAGGTGAAAACTTTTAATCTTGGTACCATAAAAATTGGAAAGAAACTAAAGTATAACCCTAGAAGGACTGACGTGGAGGCGTTTAGATCTATGCTAACTGGGAGTTTGAGCGATATTGGTTTGCGTAAGTGTTTAAGTTGAAGAGTACTTAAATACCATTAGTGACTCCTTAATTAAAGCTTGTAAAACGGCCTCTCCCTTAAGATCAGTGGCCATTTCGGGGCGTTCTACCATTTCGTAGTGCCAGAATTCAGTAAAGTCAAACAAGAGGCAAGAACAGCCTTTAATAGAGCTAAAAACTCAAATTTAGACTGCAACTGGAATCTTTATAGAGGCAAGTTTAAAAAAGCATTCGTCATAGAAAGCGAGAAACGTGGAGAAAATTTTGTGAAGAAGTTTCCTCTGGCAGCGAGGTCTTTCGTCTAAATCGGGTACTGGCTTCTAACCTTGAACGATGAATTGGCTTTTTGAAAAAGGTTGATGGTTGAATGAAAAAGTCTTCATTTATTAATGGAGGTACATCTTTCAGGTTCCGGACGTCTCATGTGTTCACATCAGGACACTAACCATGAATCTACTTTAGATGATTGGACTTCAACCGAATAAATATGCAGTGGGGAAAAGGTACGGTGGGCAATTAATAATTTTTCGTCGCTCAAAACACCATAGTACTAATATGATAGTATTATACCAGCCCTTTTACAATGGGGCTTGGAGGATTTAGTACCTCACCTAGTGGAAACTTTCCAAGCATGCCTAAGCAACTTATTTCACAGCGAAATCGTTTAGACCTATTAGTGATCGCTATATTAGGGATTTCTGTCTTCCAAATATATTAGTATATCCTAATCAATACTCCTACACTCAGGGTACTCAGGGTTACCAGTTGGACTAGTAGGAGTCCGACCGAGGTGTTTTCATAAATATAGAGGGAGCCTTTAGTAAAACAATTTTCTCTGGTGTTAACTATACCTTGTTAGAGCATAAGGTTTCATCGACACTTGGTGGTTGGATTGAGAACGCTCTTAAACATAGGATAGTTAAGCTTAGGGCTCAGGCCTTGAAGATTCACATCAGTCAGTCTTCAAGGAGGAGTTAGTCAAAGCTGTCCATATCCTCTTGAATATTGATATTATCTTGAAATACCTCACTGGAGCCAACTATAAACATGTTGTATTTATCAACACATATTTTTTCAGATAATTGAATTGCATGGCTGTCCCAATAATTCTTGACATTATTAAAACATGAAAACATTTCAAAATCTAAAGTAGAACGCTTTTGGGGTACGTGCGAATTTCGAGGTATTATCTTAAAAATTGCGCCATAAAAATAATTAAATTCCATTTGACGTGGAAGCCTAATAATATTCCCAGAATTTATATCAAATTTATTCCGTACTTTATGTACACAGTGTATATGTACACATACTATATATACAGAGTGGACGAAATTGGACACTTTTAAACTCATCTTTCTATAAGAGATAGATGAAAAATGATATCATTTTCTGAGGCTCGATTTTACACTTATCGACATCTCCTATGGTTTCAGAGATAACCTTTTGAAAAATCTTCCTTACATTTCGCTTTTATGAAATAAACAACCTTTTTATTTATTTCTTTGTTTATTCTTGCTGTGACATGTGTAAAAGAAATTTTCTTAATGGCACAATAACGAATCTATCTCCTTATTATTATTTTCGTCCATTTTTAAAAGTTACTCGTTATTTGACTTACACACCGAAAAACTTGTGACTTGGCAAGTAAGCAAGTAATTCTAACGAGTACTTCTCAAGCTTATTCCGTTAAGTCAAGTTACTAGTCAAGTAGTGAGCAGAGATCCAGCTTCAGAGAGAAAATTGTTAAGCTAATCCAAATATGATAAAATTCTCTCTGGATACAATTGAAGGTTTCCAACTGAAACTCATTCTTATCTAAAGGACTTTAAATACTTTGTAATGACTGATAATTTGTGAAAATCTCCAGAAGGTTTTGAAGGATGTTAAAATATTTCCAAAAACTATCTAATTATTTCTATGATTATCAAAACATGACTAAACTCTTTCAAGAGACTTTAGGAGATTTCTAAATAACATTGAATTAATCAATAATCAAATCTTTGTAATGATTTTTTGAGATCACCAGAAATTTGTATGATTATCTAAAATTGTCTTAATGTGTTCTAAATAATTTTGATAAAAAATCTATAAGATTTTGGGTGATGTCAAATCTCACCAAAAACGTTTTCTAATGATTTCTACTATTATCAAAATAAGTCTACATTCTCTTTGGACACAATAGAATCCACACAAAAAAAAGTATAAAATATTACAAAATGTTATTTTCTTCAAAATTCAGTAAGATGGAAAAAATCAGCGACAACAATATTATCCTTTCTTTTGACAGTCCTTCTTAATGATTTCTAATATTATCAAAATATATCTAAATTCTCTCTGAACATATTTGGAGTTGTCAAAAAGACTCTAAATCTTTTGTAATGATTTCCTGAATTCACCAGAAATTTTTATTTTTATCAAAAGCTATCTAAATGTCTTCTAAACATTTTTGAGGACATCAAGATTTTGAACGATATCAAAATATCTCAAAAAACTTTTTAATTATTATCAAGAAATTTTTAAACTCTGGACACTTTTGAAAGTTTCTAAATGATAATTAAACATATCAATCTATCAATTATTAGGAATTTGTATGGTTTTCAATAAAACTCTTTATATATGTTTTTGGCATTTTTGAAGACAACGACATAACTTCACAGGATCAAAATATCTCCAAAAACTTAACATTAGATTATTAGGAATTTGTATGGTTTTCAAAAAAAAAACTGTCTAAATATATTTTTGAAGATATCACTTTTGAAGATATCGAGATAATTTCTAAAAATCTAATAATCTCCAAAAACTTTCCATTGATATCCGTAATTATCTATAAATGTTTGATTTTTTTTTGGGACACTTTTGAAGGTTTCCAAAGTAAACTTAATCTTTTCAAAAGACTCATAGGATTACCAAGAATTTTTATGATTGTCATAAAAACTGTAAATATGTTCTAAATATTTGTGAAAAACTCCAAAATGTTTTGAACGATGTCAAAGTATCTTCAAAAGCTATCTAATGATTTTTATGGTTATCAAAATATGTCAAAATCTTTCTAAATGACATTCAATCTTATCAAAAAATATCTACACTTTGTAATGATTTTCTAAATTCACCAAAAATTTGTATGATTATCAAAAATTGTCTTAATGTGTTCTAAATAATTTGATAAAATCTAGAACACTTTGCTGGATGTCAAAGACTTTGTAATCATTTCTACTATTATCAAAATAAGTTTAAATTCTCTCTGGACACAATAAAATCAATCCAAAAAAGTACAAAATGTTATTTTCTTCAATATATAGTAGAACTACAATAGAATTTTTTTTGATATGTCTAAATTTTTATTAATTTAGTCTAATTCTAGTTATTAATTCTACTCTATAATCTAGAGATCCATCTCAAACAGAGAATTATTAAGTTAAGGGCTGACAATGCCACCCTTAAAAACGCAGTAACAAGAGGATGTTTTCAAAGAGGTGTACTATCACCACTTCTATGGAACGTCATTTTAATAATAATAATAATAATAACTTTATTGACCCCGAAAATAATGATGGATCCATCCAAGCTTTGCAGTTTTTAGGAAAATTGAAAAGTGATCAATTTTCTGACCTGACATCACAGATTACGTAAGTACCTGTTCTACCTGAAGCTTGCAATCACATCCCTCTGTAGAGAAAATACGACACATATTTGGAATATCATAGTACCAAATTTTGGGGTATAAGGAATATGTATTTCTGTCCTATATTATAGTTCATTAAAGTATTGGACTGGTTTTCTGACTTTTGAATGAAGTCATAATTGTGAAACGGCATACATAGAAGTTAATATTTCAGTTAATATCTGAGTAGCTTAATAATAAGTAATAAAAAAGGTATAAGGGTACATCCTCCACATCTAAACAACGGATCCAAAAGTTGGATTGGTTTACTTGAGACAAACCGCCGAAAGCTTCTCGATAAAGGACCAAATAAAGTTCAAGATAAAGATAAAGTTAAATTTTAATTTTAAAAGATTTTTTAATGTACCTTGAAAATATTATTCTAGTCTTAGATCCATAACATAACTGACTAATGGGATACAAAACGAGCTATACATTATGATCAAAACCTCAAAAAAATCATTGTTAATAATCCTGATGTTATTATCACTAAAGCCGACTATAGACTTGATGACCAAAACGGACTATCTTCAAAAAGCTTCAATATGTTAAATGATGACCAACAAAGTGATCAAAAAAAATTCGTTGCATACTACTCAAAAAAAGGTCTTTATATAATGAAATAGAATCAAAAGAATGTACTACTTTTTCTGTGTAAAATCTGTACTAGCTAAAGCATGTTTTTTGCCAAAGATACATAAGGAAAATATTCCTTTGAGGTCGATTATTTCCTTTATGAACTCACCATCTTCTCACTAATTAGGACACATGACAAAAATTCTTAATTTAGCCTTTGACAACCAAACTGACTACCACATCAGGAACATCTTTGATTTTGTCACTTAATGTGGCACACTTAATAGTGGAAGAAAATGAGATTTGGTTTCTGAATATTGTAATGAGGATAAGAATTCTTTCTTATTAAGACTTAAAGTTGTGTTTGACACCTCAATTTTCACGTTTGATAATATAATTTACCAACAAACTGAAGGCATTGAATTTATTATTTATAAATTTATTTTATAAACAATATAGTTATTATAAAAATAACGATAATCCAAATTTTAATATATCAACTGATTAATTTTGAGTACCTTTAAGTATTGAAAATTGTTCGTCTCACCATTTTGTCAACCTGTCTTTAATTTTAACTGTTAATTTTTAGGTAAATTTTCAGTCGTTTAATATGTTTACTGATTTAAATTGCAATAACACGATGTCATTTTCAATTTTATCATTTTTAACAAATTTTATTTTCGACTTAAAGTTTTTATATTTTTCATTTTTTGATTTGGCTAACTTCAAAAACAAGTAAGTGTGTCCTAAATTTATTTAACTCTATTCTAATTTTAAATAAATTCTTGTAGTTGTTTAAAAATTTTTCCTGAATTATTTCTGACCGTTCACCCTGATCAAACGCACTTGAAATTTTCCACGGTATCGGTCGTAAATATTTCTTGTCTAGGGTAAAAGGGAGAGATTAGCTAAAAGTTTATTATTTATCCATCAGCTGATTCAGTACAGAAGTTTGTGATGCTGGGTAAGCGCACCTTACGAGTAATTGCAGGATTTATCATAATTTAAAGTATGTAGACAACCCTCTCTGTTGTGCTTGTTAACAGGATGACGAGATGGTATATAACATCTTATGAGACAATTCTGCCTTTCAAGATCTCAGATTGAGAGAGTTAAGTGAAGAATGGCCTACTATGGATGGCATCAGAGACACACCTCTGAGCTGTATCCTAACCTTCAGTAATTCCTTAGACTGGTTGATATAGCCGGAGTAAGTGCAAGGAGGATCTAGAAGTGGCTCCTTTTCTTATCTGCATACATAAGGAACATGTTCATGCATAGCATCAAAGCTGATAAACTAAATCCCCATCCGAGCTTTTTGCGACAGATGGGATGAGACAGGAGTAGGTGTGTTTGCAGTTTCTAGGAAAATTGAAAAGTGATTTGAGCCTTCTCACCTATTTCTTGACCGGACACTGCAGATTACGTAAGCACCTGTTCTACCTGAAGCTTGCAAACACATCCCTCTGTAGAAGAAATATAACACGGCTAGAATACATATTTGGAATACCATAGCACCAAATTTCGGGTATAAGGAATATGTATTTCTGTTCTATATTAAAGTTCATGAAAGCATTGCACTGGTTTTCTGACTTTTGAATGAAGTCATAATTGTGAAACGATATACATAGAAGTTAATATTTCAGTTAATATCTGAGTAGCTTAATAATAAGTAATAAGAAAGGTATGCAAAACGGTTTGTGTGAAAAAGAAGTAAGAATAAAGTCAAGAAGCTTTCTCCATTTGTAAAGTGTTTGTGTTTCACGTTGGGCTTTGTGCACGGCTCGCTAATTAGGAATGCAAATCATCGTCGGCACTACGTACAACTGTACGTAAGAAGTTCGCGTTCGCTTGTAAAATAAATTACGGCCGTGGAGTATTTAAATAGTCGACGTTCGCAGATAACGGCGATCGCCGCCCTTTAATTGCCCCTTTAGCTCGTTAAAATAATTACGGGAGTCGGAAGGCGTTGGGAGGCGGGTTTCAGACGATGGAGGCGGATGCCGAATGATAAAACCCGCGCGTCTCGGAACCGGGCGTCACGATAAATTTTTACACGGGACGGTAAATCAAATCGCCCCCGAGGGAGTTCGACTGTTACGAAAAAAGAGTGCAAACAGATGAAAACGTGCCTCGGACGACCATCGATCCACCAACAGCCGCCCTCTGAATTTTCTGGAAAAAAGCCATCGAAAATGAGCTTCGGGAGAAATGCAGGTGTCCTGCTGGAATTTTGTCCCCGCGGGGATGAAATGTGCGCCGCGAGAGAGCGCATTTCGGTGGGTATAACACAAATGAAGGAATACAACTCTGCCCTGGCCTCGGCCTCGGTTCCTGTCCCGGGATCATGGTCGTAACGTCGGATGTCCTTCTGGTTCGTAAAAAGGATATGGGCCCGGGACTATTCTTACCGGATAACGGGCGAAAAGTAGATTGCTTACTCGACTTCCGCACGTCAATAAATTATCACCCTGTATTTTCGCCTGTCCTTACTTAACGGTGAGATCCTAACATCCCAAATTTCCCCCTTAACGAAAACCCTATTATTTTAGCTTTCCATCAATATCAAACATTATTTATTTTATGTACTGGCCCAGTCGTATAACTTTCCTCTCTTAAACTCCAAGCGAAACCTAATAAGCGTTATTTCCCAAATAAAATATACACCGTGTCTCGTGATTTTTTCTCCATTTAAGGAGACGACGAAGAGACGCCGTCGAATACCTAATGGCACCCTAGCTTTGATATTCAGGGCGTTTCCTGCTAGCACCTGCAGAGGCACGGCGACTCGCTTTGTAGGGCCCTAACCAGGTCTAACTGCGACTTTTTGCAAATAGTGCGGTATTATCAAACCGAGCATTCGACGTAAGGCAAATAGAGTTAGTGGGAAAGGTCGTTGGAATAACAATGTGGAAACTCGAAAAATTGCCTTGTTTTTAACATGATTTGCCTAAATCAGTAAAACATTTGTTCACCTTAATTTGTACAACTTTTTAATCGTATTATTGAACAAATTTTATTTATAACAGTAACTAATCAAATAATAAATAATCATGTTTTTCAATTATCCCTGAATTTCCAGCTTCGTGAGTAACAACGTATCAACATTGTTATATATATGATTTGCGTCAAACAAAATCAGAGATTCTCAACTTTTTCACTTTTAGCGCATGCTCAAACTCGGAAAGTAAAAATAAATTTCAGTTACACTTCACATGGAAAACTATTCCGGGAAGTACCCCACGGTACAATTCTGGGACCACCATTGTTCCTAATTTATATCAATGATCTTTTGGAAGTAGGAATAAATTCTAAAACGATATCTTACGCAGGCGATTCAGTCTTTTTCTTTAAAAACCCAACATAATAAAATGTATCTTTAGCCAAAGACGATTCATTAAATTGGCTTGATTCCAATAAACTTTTCCTCAATTTTGAAAAAAACTTTCTTATTTAGCTGACTCACATCCTACAATCCCTGACGTTATGATAAACAACGACTTCTCTCAGCAAATTATGATTGTTCTAAAATTTCTAGAATTAGTTCTCTAATATATTTCAAGTACTTTCGTGAAGACAATTTCAGATATCTATTTCGAAGATTTATACATAATCCAAACGTTAAATTTAAAAACTTCATTTAATATGGATATCCCAACTCATCATTATTTATAGAATATGAGGTATTATCAATCCCTCTAATTTATATTCAAACTCTAATAAAATATGCATTACATCATCCGGAAATTCAGCGAGATGTAACCCATGGCTATGATGCTATGGAATTCGTATGGACGTACGGTTAACAAGAGCAAATAAAGCGATACGTCAAAGGTGTTTTATGAATTATGCACCTAAAGCGTACAACAAGTTTGGAAGATACATTGCTGAATATTACGTTTCTATGAGCTCGAGAGGCACTGCTTTACTCTACTGCTCTAAATTTATGTGTGTATAGATTTAATTTTAGGATTTAATTGGGAGTGAACTCGATTTGAGAGGACGCGAAGGTTTCATGAGTAACAATGGTCATTGTTTATCAAGATTAGTGGTACAGTCCTAACCATATTAAAATCGATATGCCAAAATATTCATATATTTGTTTTGTGGTTTTTGGGGGCTCTTGCATTATTGATAACCACTCGTATCCCTCTATTTGTTTATTTAGTATGGTGATGATCATAGGATCGTTGAATGACATTACATAATGTTTATTGAGAAGCAATTACCAGTCCTTACATAGACGTTCTTTTCCATTCAAAAGTACTTGCACTTTGGGATGTGGTGATTGATACGCAAGAAAGAACGGGATGGTAAAAAGCGTTGTTCCATACACGTAGTAAATTATATATATGATTTAATAGATGATGAGCGTATGTGTAAGCAAAAAGTGTCATTTAACGTATTGTTTGAATTGGTGCATCGTCATATAGTAATCACTTTGGGGGAGTGAATTTTGCTGAATTATGTGAGAAGTTATTTCTAATTGGTTGGTTTGGCCTTGCTGAGGCTTTAAGTTAGGTCGCATGTACGCAACCTAAATTACTTTCCAGTGTGGTTTATGTTTGAAATCCGGCGTAACATCAAAATTAAAGACAATTACCATAAGAAATGGATAAGATCGGGTAGGCAGTCTTATTAAGTTGAATTCAAGCGTCTTCACTCCGTCGTTACGCAACAAATATCGGAGTCCTATCAATATTATTTGAAGAGTGTATTAAAGAATGTCAAGTTGAATCCAAATAAATTATGGAATTTTGGTTAACAGTCAAGTTCAACATCTAGAATGCCTAAATCATTATGTAATGATAATATAATACTTAATCCTAATGACAGTTAATTCTTTTGCTAATATTTTTGGGGGTTAGAACATTATCGTTATGATTTCTCCCCTCATTCTGCTTTTTCTTTGCCTACTGGAAGTGAAAAGGAACTTGTTTCGATTATGACGAAGTTGCCTAACAAATACACGGCTTATAGTGATGGTTTACTTTCCTTGTTGGAAAGAGATTGTTGTTACATCGTGGCGGGGCCATTGAAAATAATATTGAATTTAGGAATTAAAACTATGACCTTTCGGATAGATGGAAGATTGCCAAGGTTGTTTCAGTCTTTAAGAATCCTTATTGAAGAATACCCTTATTATAATACCCTTTTCAACATTCTCAAAAGCAATCTCTCTCATTATATCAAACATAATTTCATATCGAGAAGATTAACAGTAACCAATTTGGCATCTTTATAGCAACATCTTTGCGAATCTATGGATAGTTGTATGCAAACTAATGTGATTGGTACTGATTTTTCGAGACATTTGATAAAATTGATCATGCACACCTTATGCATAAGCTGAACTACTCTGTTTTATCATCTATCATTAAAAACATCATAACTTCGTATCTAAAAATTCTCTATCAGAAGCGATGGAGCTATGTCCATTACAATGGTTTAGGTCCTTGGACCTTCCTATTTAATCTATATTTTAATGATTTGCTGTTGTTCTTTACATGTCGGGTTTTGGCTTAAGTTTTGCCTGATGACATCAAACTTAATGAAAAAATTCGAATAAATTACAATAAAATTTGGATCGACTTGTGCATTGGGGTCAATCATTCGGTCTTCGGTTGGACTTAAATGTGGATACATACACTAGAAATGTTACCTATTTGAACCATGATTATTAATGGCGTCTGTATAAATAGAATGGAAACAATGGTGAATCTGGGAGAGAACTTCTACTCAACTCTGACTTTCGTGCCGGATATCAATAAGTTAAATTCAGTGGCTGGCAATTTGCTGATATTGAGGTTTTCAACATCATTCTACATAGTTTCCATATCATTACGACAAGAATATGCTTGCTTCATTTAGAATATATATTATACCTGTCATCGTTACTGCATTGAATCAATCTATAGAAGATTCCTGAAATATATTTCCTTGTGTGTTAATGGCAAATATCCATCTATCGGTGCCGATCTAAGTTTAATCGAGGAGCTACTAGGTCTTTCATTTCCAGCTCACAGAAGACAACTGCTTATAAAAAGTACCATGTTGTAAGTTGATTAATAATAAATTAGACTCTCCGTATTTTTTATCTAAATTTGATTTTTGTGTACCGCGTATTTCTTCAAGGAGCAATAGCCTATTCATTCCTAGGGCCCGTAGGAATACTTTGGAGGAATCGCCTATATTAATGATACCCAGGTTATCAAATTTGACGCCTGAATCAATATTATGACTCTATTTTGATTATACAATAAAATTTGGTACTCTATAGCATTATAGTATGCTTTATGTTATTATTTGTTCAGAATTATTATTATGTAATTTATATCTACATTCATATACTCGTTTTCATTTGTATTTTGTTTTGTTACTGAGGAAACCTGTTGGACAAATAAATGTATTATTATTATTATTATTATCAACGTGATTTTCGTTATAGATGTTGCTCCTTCAATTGCTTCAAGACAAAAAGAAAAAATGAAGTATATGTCAGAAAAGTTAGATGGCTGGCAGAAAAAGAACTGTTGTCACATATCGCGTGTATGAGATTTAAGAAATCATAATGTAGACGACTTCGTGTGAGTGATCGTGTCCAGGAAAAAATGGTCTAGTTTAGTTCAATGTAACACCTTGGGGAATGATATTATTAAAATGAAATAAGACTGGATGTTAATATGTCTTATTTCAGTCGGTACAGCATTGTTGAGTTATGGTCCAATATATTATAGACTGCGTCATCCAATTGATTTGTTACATCTAGGAAGATTTGCCATTGTACTATTATTTCGGCTAATGTAGGAATGATAGAGTCGATCTACCGTACGGCCATTTTTCCATAGATGCATAAAACTGTACAGCCACAATTGTCTCAAGTCTAGCACACGGCTTATTGCATGCAGTTTCTTATCCAAGTATTACGCCAGGTATCTAAATCTGCCTGTGAGTCCTCTTATTTTTTTTCTCTAAATTAGCCGTTTGTATGTCGCAGCGGAGATGTTGATAAATGGTAATTCCCAGATATCCTACATGTGACGCCTCAGGTATTCGAGTGTCTCGCTCAACAATTAAATCTCAAAATTCAGTGAGGTAGCTTCTATAGGACGTAAGCGGTAAATATATTACTTTGTCAATATTAAGTGTTAGCATGTTATACTGAAACCAACTTTTTATGATCAAAAAGGTCCTTTCTACCTCCACCTCTATATAATGAAACCTTATCTCATTAAACAAGATAGTGCAATGAGACTAACTTTTCTTCAACAGAAGTTTTGGCGTTTTTACTGCAGTTTTCTATGTTAAGATTGTCAATAGTCTCAGACGTAAAAATCTTTTCTGGAAACGAGGTATTGCTTACAATCAAAATTTTAGGTCTTTCATATTCTCGGATAAACATTACTAAATCGAAATACCAGAAACTTGGCACGTACTAATCATCACTAGAAAGAAGTGGCGACACTTCTAAAATTTTTAAAAATTTGAAGACATGTAACATACTAGATATTATAACGCCCAGCTCGCAACCGACCTCAGCAGAGTGAGAATAAAATTGTTTTATAGAAGAGTTTATATATTTACTAAGATATACAACGAACGATTTTGCTTCAAATCGCCGAGGTCGCTTGCAGGCGACCGTTTGTTAAAGTGTAACCAGCGAAGTTTGTTAAAAAAATAAAAACTATGTTGTAACTAGCGGCCCGACTTTACTTACATCGTAATGCCTACACGATTCATCACATTTTTATTGCATTACTTGACATGGTCGATTGCACTTGAAGAGAGCACGACGAGTCGGGCGGTTTGTTGAGATGTTGCTTCTACTGTATATTTTTTTGGCGGTGAATGGGTTAATAGTTAAAGAAGGTATAAATAATAAATAAAATAAAAGTTTTGCGACATCTAGCTCACGTAAACGAGGAATTATTTCAAAAGTTTTCTTAAACCATCTTACTTGTCATTTATTTATAGTCAATAAAACCTTAAATACAACATAAATGTTAATATCTTGATAATCATCACGGTTGAATAAAAGACGGGAAATAATATAAAAAAATAGGTAAAATAAAATGTACAACAATGGGAATAGAACCTGCGGCCTCTCTATTGGCAGCTGAATTAAATGTTCCTAGGCTAATTGACGTATTAAATGCAAATTAATATTTACAGTACTTCCACTGTTGCGAAATACTTTGATTACTTTGGAGTCAATTTTCTCGAGTATTTTTGACCAGTGCATCACATTACACTATCTCACTTCTTTAACATATTTCTTCGACTTTACCCTCCAAAAAGCCAGACAGTACTGGCTTTTTTTGCAATACTTAACCAAGAAAAGCAGTAAATTTTAACATAAATCGTAGCGTGCTGCATGGAAGGCTGCGTTTTGTTATGTATATGTGCACCGATTATCACATACGCACATTTTTTTCTATATGTTATGTTACGTAATAACATCTATGTATGGGCGGCTACTTCGTGGTGATCGACGCACGACCGTCGGTGACCAAATACATTGTATTGTGGTATGGAGTGTCATACCGTTGGGACTCTAAGTCCCATCTCTAAATGTGTCAAGAGAATTAAGTGTTAGTTTTTGGTCTCTCATAATTCCAGATTCTAGATCCAAGCACATCTGTCTCATTTTTCCATCTTATTCTTGTCTTTCCTCTAGATCAGACTTTTTACAAAATCCTAATAGGCAGCACTTTTGGTGTCCTCTTCTTTTTTTGACCACTTTTCATTGTAATTTCTAAGGTTTGCTATTATATTTTGTTTTAGAGTTGTTCATCGCAGGATCTTTCTCTCACACGATACAATATATGTTGCTTGTCAATCTTTAAGTCTTTAATATTGGGTTTGGTGTGCCTTAGAAGTAAAGTGATCAACTATTTGGATATTGAGGAAGAAATAGTTTTGGGTGTCTAATTTGTCGATGTGATTAAATATGTCGATTTTTCTTGCATGGTTTGGGTAACACAATATTCTTGGCTTTAGTAACAATAATAATGTTAATTGTCTTAAAAACAGGACATCAACAAACATCAAGACAAATGCATCATATTTTCATGCATCATATTATTATATGTTTCAGGAGACAAAAACTGGTAACCGTGTATATCTAATTCTAAATAAATAATTATCTAACGGATCGACAGGCAATTAGTGCAAGGAAGAAAAAAACACAGAAAAGTGCAATAAAAGATAGATGAAAGGCAGACTAGAGAAGAAAACATATACGTATAGGTCAAGAAGAAGGTAGTTCAAGAGATAGCAGATGGGGCCTTAGGGCATCTTTGAAACTTATTAAACTAGCTGCTTTGAGATCACCGACAGGCAAAACGTTCCATAATGCAATCGATCGCACTGTAAAAGATTTGTTATGGACTGAAAAGATGAGTTGATTGAGTGCGTGAGTGAGTTCCAGTTGAGTGGGCAAGTCATATGATGCTAAAAAGTGAAAGACATCAGATAAATAATCAGGAATGCGGTTATGGACAATTTTGTAGAACATAGACGACTCTGACAAGTTATCATCCGCAGGTTGTAACGATATTGAGTAATGTTCTGAAACTTTTCTAAATCAAAAATGTACCGTATACAATTGTTTTGAAATCTTTATAATTTAACCTGAAGGGACATGCACAGATCGGAATACGCGGAATCTGCATAATCAATGCATGGGAAAATGAGAGAGTAAGAAAGTTTACGACGGAGAACAGGATGCAGGTAGCACCAAAATTTTTCGAATTATGAAAACAGAAGTGTGTCCTCTCACAGACTCCCTGATTTTGTGGTCGCCAGGACACCGCCGAATCCATTGCCGCACCAAGATTACAAGGTGGGGTACAAAGAGTTCCTCGATTTGGAAACCGTCTGGATACGACTATGGTGAGGGATATATGATTCGTCGTATGCATTCATGCCATTCTGATCTTCAGTGATAAGGCACATTTCCACCTTTCGGGTGAGGTCAATAAACAAAATTGCAGGTACTGGTCTGAACATAACCCCCAGGAATTTCACGAGTGGACACTTCATAGCTGTATGGTCACAGTTTGGTGTGCAATTTCCGAAGTTGGTGTGTGGGGTCCATATTTATTCGAAGGAAACGGTGCTAATGTAGCGGCAAACGCAGATCGGTATTTTGTGATGCTACAGAACTTTGTATGGCCCAGAGTGAATGCTCTTGTTAGTGAACATGGATAAGAACATGTGTAATTTGAACAAGATGGGGAAACAGGCCACACAGATCATCGTTCAATGGCAATTCTATGAGAAATGTTTTCTTCGCCGGATTGTGAATTTGTTTGTTTGGGGCCACCTTAAGGAAAAAGTGTATCAGCATTGTTCCTAAACACTGGAAGTTCTTAGAAAGGCGGTAATGCAGGAAAGTAGTGTCATTCAGCCTGAAATGATCCGCAGAGTGATGGAAAATTACCGGGAGGGGCTGGCTTAATAATGGACGCGGACACTTGAAGGATATAATTTTAAAAACCCGTTGATTTAAAATGGCATTATGTATACTTATTAATGAATAAAGTTTTTTTTTTACATCTTGAGTAATTTAGCTTTAAAAATCGGGGAACTCTTTCTGCCCCACCGTGTATAAAATTGAAGGTCATCTACATTCAATTTTAATATACATTCAATTCAAATTTATGAAAATTAAGGACACCCAGCACACTGCAATAGGGAACTCCACATTTGAACATACTTTCCATTTCATCTGAATGATAATAAAAGTATGTTGGTAGATGTAAAGATTTCATTAATATTATTCTGCCTAGTTATTTTATTAGCTGCAGCATCAAGAGTGGATGAATTTGTGGGAGACTCTATAACACCAAGTATAACATTTTGTTTTCCAAAATGTCTTTTGAGTGACTCCAGACATCCTTTGATAGAAGTACAATCTTTTTGCGTTTTTGCATCGATGATTACAACGGTTTCGCAACACACGATAATGTGCCTAATTGATAGCAGAAGAGATTTAATCCCATTATGTCCAATTCTCCGGGACATACTTGGCATATAAGTCTAGAACGTTGGAATTAAAGTATTCCACCTTAGCATCTATGTCAGGCAATCGATAAATAAGCTGCCAATCAATTTCCCTCGCATCAGACATTAATAATCTGTAGTCTATACTATGAAGATCACGCACAGTAAATCAAATCATGGAACGAAAATTAAAGTGCAGGCAACTACACTCCCGGCGAGACTTTATAATAAGATTGAGGAGAGAATGAGATGATGCGAAGCGGTGGGTTGGCAGAGAGGGTAAGATCGATAGATTTAGTGACGAAATTATAAATTCTAGTTTTTCACAAGACGCATCATTTTTTAATAAGCAGGTGTTGACTCATCCATTAGAAAGATTGTATCAAAATAAAGAGAGTGTCTCTCAAGGATCTCCTCCCCCTAATCAAAGTAATTGGCGAGAGGGGGACAATAAAAGGCGCCGAATAAAACCGTATTGCCTGTACCTTTTATTTCCACAAGTAGGAACTCGGCACCCTGAGTTGACCCGTCAAAAATCTCAACAATGTAAATTTTCTTTAATGTATATCACCAGCATTTCTTGTAAGCCGATAATTAGGTAAAGTAAATAAAACGGACGGTAGGGAAGGTTTAAGCCATGTTTCGCTTTTTCGACATCGACGAACGTATTAGAGGTCACAGAAAGAGAAGAATTAAGCAAAAAGTTGCAAAAGAGGAAAGATGAAAAAGGGCATCGACATTCATTCCATTTTAAGTAAATATCAATAATACAAAATCACTATTAGTCTTCGTCAAATATCTTAGTAAATTGTGCAGTCATGCTGTAGGCATCTTCTGTAAGCATATTGGATATCATAGATTTTGTTAACATTTTCTAATCAATTTTGATAAGTTAATTAGCTCGTTAGCAACCCCTCAAGTTTGTTGTTAATACATTGAATCGATGAATTTTATTGGCACAAATTGTTAATATTTTGTTGGGACATAACTCAATTTAAAAGATATTAAGTGAACATCAAATTTAGTTTTAATTACCACTCATTAATATTCACTTATCATTATTAAGTGATGATAAAAGTTTTTCGATGTGTTAACGCAACTTCCAAACATAGACGTTGACATTGAAAGATGATTAAATTTTAATGGTAAAAAGTCTCAGACCATTAACGAGAATTTAGTTGAAGGGGAGGTACTTATATTTATAAGTTATATTATGGTCCTCTGCATTGAACGAGTTATTTGTGGTGTATCTAGTTTATAGCGAGTAGTTTATGAATGATGCATTTCGCAAGTTGAACAAATAAAAGCTTTATATGAACAATTGATGTAAATGTTTCCTCACATGTCACTAATCACAAAGTAAAAGTGTCTCGAGGGTAATATTATTGTATTCGGTTGGAATAATAAATCCTTCCCACTGACGGTAGTAATGTCACAATAAGAAGCATTACGGCTGTTGGGACGGGTGGAAATATTTGCCGCAATAATAGCTGACAGCCGCGCGGTATATAGCCGTATTATAAGCAAGGAGTCTGTAGCCATCTGGCGGAGTCAGTGAAATACAATATCAGGTTTATGTGTATGTACGCGTCTCGACGCCGAGGCCGACGCCTAGAAATTTTAACCGACATAACCGGGCTCGTATTAACATGAAATTCGTTAGTTGTCCACCAAAAAAACTAACACCCTGACAGTAAACTAATTTTTTATGCAAAATAAAATCTTAAAAAATGTTGAGTGGTAAGCCACGGTAGGTGTAGTAGTTCAAGTATATATATGTATATTTAACACTGTGCCTAAAGGACTCAATAAATTCGGGGGGAAGTGAGGCGCAATGCATACGAGATGCAGCTAGAGTCCTAAGGGAGTCGCAAGCTCGGCCCCCCAGAAGCCGGGTATAGCCCCCCACGTGACCGGTAGCTTTCCGTCAAGGGACCACTACGACCGGCTGTTTATTTTAAGTGGATAAAAGGACTGTCGTTCTTTCGGCCAATTTCAAACTCACTTTTGTAACAGTGTTAAATTTAGTCTATTTGAAAGTTCAATTTTATGTTCGGCGCACCTGCGCCTAGGTGAATTCGTGCAAAAATATTCCATATATTTTCGGGGATATTAAAAATAAAGATGATCCGTCGATGTCTGAAGAAAACTGCTTAAGATAATAGCCGCGAGCATTCAGCAGCTATTACCGAATTTAAACTTCAGAGCCGAAGTTAGGAAGTTTCGGTTATTAATAGCCCCCTTCAGTTACTTTTGTTTATAGCGGAACTTCGCTTTGCCCGCCTTTAATGGATGATTTATCTTTTTTTTCCAGGACATTTTTTTTCAAAGGAACCCATCCCTTCATTTTAAACTGCTGAAAAATTAATTAAAAGACTACAGCCAAAGAAAAAAAATCCTTTTAACTTTCATAATCCTCATAACGCATCCTTGTACCATATATTATCCACCTTCAAGGTTACTTCTCAATTGTCTGTAAAAGGTTTTCAAGTAATTGATCGCAACGCTTAAACTTCGGTCGGAAAGTCTCGTAGAACAGTGGGTGAAATATCGGCTCGGGTCGCGACATCCCCGGAACAATGGGCCAACAACGGCAGACTTCCACGATGAACAGTAGTGAATCTCGTCATAAAAGCTAACGCTTGATGACCTCTGGTGGCAGTTTTAAATGAGCCACCGCGGCAACGATACCGGCACCAAATGTCAATTATTTTCAAAATCGCTTCACCGGATCAGAGGAAGGGAAAGTCCATCCGGACCGTAGTTATCCGGAATTGACGGATCCGAGCCCCAGGCCGGACGAAATTTATGCCGGGAACCGTTTTGTTCGCGAAAAAGCACGTACAGAACATAGAGTAAATTGTAGATTTTTCCTTTCTAGTAATTTCCTAGTTTCCTCAACAATCACGTTTACAAATGATTTCGCTCACCACCAACCATCGTTAAAACTACAACCAATAATTCTCTCTAATCCTTGAGGTTAATGATATCAATTATTATTTATTATACTATATTGTAATATAAATGAATTTTCAATTAGAAAATTTATTATTATTTGATTGTGATCCTAGTAAACAATTATAACTAGAACTAATAATAACATAAATATATATTACGTTAATATATATAATAGCATGGCATGATTATCAATTGGATTGAATGTTCGCCAAGTAAAGTGATGCTAATAGGATATGCAACCAACATTTGTCATTATGTGCAAAATTCGGCCGCGCCATAATAATGCGTTCTTACAAAAAGTTGTAACAACATTTAACATTTAAGTTAATGTAATTATGTTGGGAGTTTGTTTCGAAATTATTATGCATTAAAAGGTCGCCAACAAGATATGGGTTTTAAGTATAGAGATTCATTGACGTTACCGTGTGGCTAATGGTCACTTTTGGTTGCCTTACTTGTTGATATCACTCTTTTACAAGGGAACTATATATTGGCACACTTTGACCCTCATGCAACTTGTTCCAGTTAATCGATTCTCCCAAATATCCGCTTGTAAAAATACAAACCGACAATAATAATTGCCATGGCTGAAATAATGGAGATAAACACATTCCACAGCCTAGCTACCTGATACGAGAAAGACTGCTCAAACTTGGTTGACTTGTGTCTAGGAATAGTTACATTGAAACGATGCTTCAGGTTAAGATGATAAATATCAGTCCTAAATTTTATCTTATTATCCAAATAAGGAGGTTTCTCGTGAAATAACAACGAATATATTAAACACAAAAGAGTAACAGAATAAATAAAACGTAAACAAGAGTTTCGAACCACTTGTACTCTACGAGCACTGTCGAACGACAAACAAGGACCAAACATAGTACTGCAATGATTAAAATGGGAAAGAACTAAAGAGTCGCACAGAAGGTGCTACAGCTCCCTAAATAGAATATTTTTGCAACCACAAAGTGCCCTCAAGAGACCATATATATGCCCGATCACAAAGCCTCTCAATATAACTAGAAAAAAGAAATTGATCATCAATCACCACACCAAGGATTTTAATAAAAGGTTGAAGCACTAACAGTTGACAAAAGATATTAATATTAATGTCATTTGTGTTGATATGAAGCACACCCCTCTTAGTAAACAAGATACCCTGCGTTTTACTAGGATTAACAAATATTATATAAAGTATGGAGGCCAAAATGGAACCCTGTAAAACAACCCTAACAGACTGCCGCCTACCAGAAAGATAACCACGAAACAATTCAATAGTAGCATCACCAATACCAATAAATGTGTGAATGAGTATTTAAGAAACAATGTATATTGGACATAATGGGGTCTACTGGTGAAACACAGAAATTGCGACTATACGAAGAAATTAATGGAGCAGGAAGAATTCTAACTAGATTTAGAACGAAACATTCTCTAGAAAATAAGATCCAAAAAACTTCGGAGAAACATAAAGACTTTAAGCAACAATTGAAAAAACAAATAGGCAAAAGCAAGTTGGATAAATGGAATTCTTTTTGTAATGAACTAAATGAGAATATAGGGGGAAAGCATATTTGATTGTAGTAAATAGACTAAAGCTTAGAAACAGACCTCCAATTGGCGACGAAGTGATAGCGGAACAAATTTCGAAACTTTTCCTTATCCACGACAAAAACGAGAGGAAGACTTTATTTATTGTTATTTTTATTTACGGAAGAAGATCTGGATAACGCAATTAAGAAAGTCCGGAAAAATAAGGTACCTAGCCCAGACAGTATTACCCCCGAAATTTTAACGGCCAGCATGGTGGGTAACAAGAAGACCTTTTTGTAGTCTTTAATGATTGCCTGAAAAAAGGTGTATTCCCCATGACTTGGAAGATATAATAAAATGACTTGGAAGATAAATTTGGTTTTGATACAAAAAAAGTGATACAGATGCTAGACCAACTTACAGGCCGATATGCCTAGAGCCTACGATGGCGAAATTGATGGAAATGCTAATCAGGAATAGACTCCATAAAGAAATAGCGGAAGAAGGTTTGGTTAGCGATAATCAATACGGATTTGGAGAAGATAGATCAACCATGTATGTACTTAAAAATGTTCAAGATGTGGTAGACAAAATAAAGACCAAGTCGTTGAGGTATCTGGAATTGTGCGTCATGATAACATTAGACAATGAAAACGCTGTTAATACCGCTCGATGGAAGGGCATAATATCGTACTTGAACTGGGAAAAATGTCAGCCAGTATATTATACGAATTATTCAAGCGTATCTGTCAGAAAGGGTCAGATCTGGGAGATTACAAGCGGTATTAATTCTGTGACCTACCCTTTGGATTTTTTACGACGAAGTTTTGAAATCTAAATGGAAAATGGAATAGAGCTGACTGTCTACAACGATGATTTGGCAATTGTAATTAAGGGAAAAACCGGCGCCCAGGTGGATGATAAGGCTAAATATGCTATGGAGAAACTAGTTGGGTATCTAGCTGGGATGGGAATCAGAGTAGCGCGCCAGAAGAGAGAGATTGTTGCTCTTCAGGGAAAAAGCTCCGAGAATGACGATAGGCGTGTGCGGATATGATTTGTAAACTGTATCCATATCAAGTGTATTTGGGAGTATATATGGATAAAGACATGTGAATGACTTCATATGTCAAGAAAATAACAGAGAAGGCAGTTAAGGTGATAAAAAACATGTGCAGAGTTTTGCCGAATGTGGGAGTCCCCAAAGCCAGCAAAAGGAAGCTGTTGGCACAATCAGTGGTATCCGCGCTTTTGTGTGCAGCATCAACATAGAGACGAGCCCTGAAATACAAGTATTATAAGAACATGTTAAAATCGGTTACCAGACGACTTGCTATAGGGGTTGTAACATGGATTTACTCTTGGAGTAGAAACATAGAATAATGGAAAAAAGAATGAAATATCGAGAAGAAAACAGAAGAGAACTCATGGACAGGTGGCGGAAAAGATGGGACAAATATAAGAGCTGGGCAAAACTATTTATCCCAAGTGTTGAACATTGAGCAGCAAGAAAGTGAGGCGAAGTGGACCATTCTATGACACAAGCCATTACCGGATACGGAATCTATGAAAATATCACCACAAAATTCGAATCAGACACAAACGAGTGTTGGTTTTGCATCAATGAAGACAATCGGAGCACACAATCATTAGATGTGAGAAGTTTAAGGTGGCGCGAGTGTTATGCAACAAAAAGTGCGGACGTCCAATCATCAACGATAGGCCAAATGTTGATGGAAAGTGAGGGTTGTTGCAAGGCCATATCGGTTTTCCTGAGGAAAGTCTTCTAGGAGAAGTAGAACGAAGAGATGAGAAGAGAGAGAGGATGTTACTAACGGAGGGATGTCAGGTGAATATGACTGACCGTGCTAAGGGAGAGCGAAAAAAATAATCTTTTTTTCTTCCCGGGAAAGAAAAAAAATGTTATTTTCTTCCCGCGTCGCAGATACGTTAGAGTAACAAAGTTATTATGAATTAAACAATATTCTCTTTTGGCTGAGGGTCGGTGAGGTAGAAGAAATCTTTCAGGAGAAGCAGAGCGAAGAGATGAGAAGAGAGAGGGTGATTTTACTAACAGAGGCATGTCAGGTGAACATGACTAAGGGGGAGAGAAAAAAATAATTTTTTGCTTCTTCCCGCGTCGCAGGTTTGTTAGAATAGCAAAGTTGTTTAATGAATTAAACTATATTTCTCTTTGGCTGAGGGTCGGCAAGGTAGAAGAAGCTGGATGGTATTGAGTGAGACGGGAGAAATGACGGATACCCTGAAAAAATGTCCTGACGAACGGTTTCGGGGAAAGAAAAAAAGGGGGAGATGTTAGTAGGTAGTTCAAAAAAATACCAATGAAACCCGGGATCAACAACAAGAGATCGTGAATTAAAATGTCAAAAGCCTAGGTGAAGAACAATAAACTTAACATAGTAGATATCCCCTCATCAAGAGACCTAAAAATGTCGTCCGTGAGATCCAACAGAGCAGCAGCTGCACTGTAGTACTTTCTAAAACCACACTACTTGAGAGATAAAATATCATTATCGCTTAAATAAGAACAAAACTAATCAGCTAAATCTCTCAACTACCTTTCATAGCGCTGGAAGAATTTTAATAAGCCCTAAATCGTTCAGAATCTTAACAAATTTTGATTTTGCGATTGGTGTAACGAGCCCATATTTCCAGGCAGAAGGAAGAGCAGAATTCTGAAGACAAACATTAAAAATGTCGCACACAATATCAAGTAGACGGGGAGAGCACAGTCTTATTATATCTAAAGAATCCCATCGTAAGCAACACCACGCTATTTTAAGGATAACAATAAATTCAAAACTTTATCAGCAGAAACAGATTCAAAAGACAAGTTTAACAAACTACGCGGAAGTGCAAAAAACGACGAATTAATAACATGAGAGAGTCCCAAATGCTACAATTTCGTTCAAGAAAGACCTGTTTCTCAGCACGAATAGCATGCGTAATCCAATTGCGAAGACTCTTATGATAAGTAAAATCAACCTGCCTTCGAGTTTGCTTATACTTTCTAAATGCAGATTTTTTTTAATCATTTGTTTAATATTCCATATTATCCATGGTAAGGAGTTCCCTTTCCCAGTTCGAGTGGAACGTCAAACAGTGCCAATAAGGTTTTATTAAAATAATCGATAGATCGATAGATTAATCGATAGATTAAAATAATCGATAGACCCATCGATAAAGATTATATCAAAAACTGCTTCCCAATTCATCAAGTTTAAATCATTATCAAAATTCTCCAGATTAATATTACGGAAGTCACGATAGGAAATTATTTTGAGAATAGGAACGTTCTTCTCAATCTGAAGTGAATAGCTAACCAGAAAGTGATCTGAAAATCTGAGATTATTAGTATCATTCCAAATCATCAACCGATCATCCGAAACGAAAATTAGATATAATAAGACCCAAGATACAATACAACCCTGTTTCGTCGTTTTGGCGGCAGACGAAACAAGAAGAACATTAACATTAAAGTCACCCATCACAACAATGTGATCTACAGTAGGGTAAAGAAGCGATTCACCAGCTGCCTCAAGAAACTCGTTTAAATTACCCTAGGGTGGCCTTTAAAGGACACCCAGCGCAACACTAATACTATGAAGAATCAGTTTCACCCATAACTGTTCAATACCGGATTCATTTTGCAAATCTACAAGACTACATTCATGACAGCTTCTAACATATATACCGACACCTCCCTATTCAATCTGTCCATTCGAAAGAGATTGAAATCAGTTATTCCAATCAAGTCGGTCCCAATGTGAAACAGTTGGTGACAGACTGCAACAAGTAATCTTTTAATTCATCGAAGTGTGTCGGCAGCGACTTCACATTAAAGTGTTCAGTACGAAAATTAATCATTTCAGCACAAAAAAAGGAGAATACATAAACTAGAATTGAATCATAAGAGAATTATGTGGCTAGCTTTACAATAAAATAATGCAAAAAAGAACGAGCGCAAAAAAATTAATTATAAAATTAGAAATAATTATGATATAAAGATCAATTTAGTTTACAATGGTGTCTATTTCAATGCTTAAACTTAATGGGGATCAATAAAACTACTACAGAATGAAATAACAAAAACGGTACTATGACAAAAATAAAAAGTACAAAATACAAAGAATAGAAATATTTGCATGCATATATGCAAGTATTACAAAAATACTACTTTTAGTATTGCATTGCGGCATTTGTAACTATTGTCCATTCCAGACGTCAAGATGTCAAACTATATGGAATATCTATAAAATAAAATATGTCCCACACTAAGAACACATCGGACTATCACAATGTCAAATTTAAAATTATATTCTCAAATACTCTTTGAGAAAAAAAAAATCATGCCGGTACTCTCAAAAATCGGGTACTTTATTCAATTATCTCACGATAAAAGAACACCGCGGATGCAAAAATTTCCAATAAACTTTACCGCAATTTTCTTTTCATCAAACGGTTTCGCAGATATCCATCTCTAAAGCGAGGGGCCTTGACTTTTGGCACGGATTTTAGTAGTATACAAAGTATATAACATAGAATATTTCTACAGTATATACAACTTAATCCTTAATATACAAAACGGTCGACAAACACTGTTTTGGAAATACAGGGTGTTCAAATTAAATTGAAGTTTTTAGTGTTACACGTTGTGTTACGGAAATGATTTCGTATAAGGAAGATGATTGTAGAGTTCGTTTCATTATAGCCAGTAGAGAGCGATCTGTGACGTATTAAAATAACCAGCACTGTCCTAAACCAGTTTCTGTGGGGGCGCTTGTTTTTGCAACGAAATGAATGGTGTCCCCATCATACATGTACCCAGTATCGCCTCTTTTTTTGCAATGTATGAAAAGGGGCACATTCATTTCGTGCGTCTAACCCAGCCCTGGGGCGCCAAATATCCTAGGACGGCTCTGGTTCAAATATACAGGGTTGGTTTGGGATGGGTTTAGCCATGCATGTAAAGACTTTTTTTAACGAAGGCCTCTACAATAAATAGTTTCTGAAATAGAATACTTTACAAACTGATTTCACAAACCTGTATATTTCAATTGAAGTAAAACTAGAACTAACTCTAGACCTAGAACTGGAAAGATTCAGATTTAGCCGTGCGTCTGAAGACGTCTTATATAATTAGATCTAACTCTAGATTTAGAACTAGATTTCTATCTAGAAACATTCGAATTTAGAAGTACAGCTATCATGTCGGCTAAACCCGAATGATTCTAATTATAGTGTTAGTTTTAGTTTGACTTCAATTGAAATATACGGAGTTGCCAAATTAATTTGTAAAGTACTCTAATTCAGAAACTATTCATTGAAGACACCTTCGTTAAAAAATGTTCGGATGCATGGCTAAACCCATCCTAACACAACCCTGTATATTTGACTTAAAGTAAAACTAGAACTAACAGTATAGAATTAGAATCATTCAAATTTTGTGGAGAGCTTAAACCCGAGTCTTTCCACTTCTAGGTCTAATGCTAGTTCTAGTTTTACTTCAATTAAAATATGCAGAGTTGTCAACTAGAAAGAACTAGAATCTTTTTTTTAATTTTGTTTGAAAAGGGGCGCACTCGTTTCGTTCGTCTAATTCAACCCTAGGGATCGATACTTTTATTTGATTGACGATATGAAAAATAATACGGTTATTTTCTGTGCCAAATATCTTAGGACAGCACAGAAAATAACCATATCATTTCAAAAGTTATATCTTCAAAATTATATAGCAGCATCAATCAATATGCCGCATCTTGTAATTATTGGCACAGGCTGTTCCTGACAGGACTAATTCCTTTTTGGCATTATTTATTAATTGATTTACTGCTGAATATATTAAAGTACCAATTCAGTCAATCTGTTCAATGCATGATTATAATAATGAAGATGGGCAAAGTATGCGCTCATATGAAATAATTTGTTATTATATCGAAATACATGGGTAACTAGATTTATATGTGATAAAAATGCAAAATATAAAATTATATGTAAACCATGTAAAATCATATAAATCCGGTTCGTAATGATAATCGTTGTTTTGTGCAAGAATTATTTAGCTAATAATTCAAATGCGTTTCAATTTAGATAATATTAAGACAAATTGTAGCGATTAACCGAATTAATGGACCTAATAAGCGAATGTAGAATAGGTATAAAACATTTCGATCTTATACGTCCCATTTAACGTATGTTTCCGTTAATAGTCGGGCTAATTAACTGGAGTGCACTGTATATATGCGTACTATTACCTATATGCAACATTGTCATTAGAACTAGCACTAGACCAGGAATGATTCCGATTTTGCTGTATATCTCAAATTTTCACATTTTCGTGTATTATCTGAGAGCAAAAGTATAAGTTCTTACAACTTTTATTTCAAAAGTATTTTCTCGGGAATAGATTCCTGAGTGAAGCTAAAAATAATAAAATTCATTAAATTTTTACATTTTTGTATTTTGCTGGATAGTGACTAAGGCTTTTAATACCGATATTCCGGGATTTTGGACGATTTATGAGGGGTATTGAAAACTGGTATTATCCCAAAAATACCGGTATTTTGATATTATGTTATTTCTAAACTAATAACAAAAAAAATAATAAAAAGCATCAGATTATCGGCACGTCTTGGAATGAAATTAGTTGTGAGAGGTTCTCACGAATCAGACATAATTAAATTTAAACTCGATATGTTACTTTGGCGTAGAAGAACGTACAATTTTGCTCAATCAGATATGATTTGTTTGAGGTGTAAATTGCCATTATGTCGTCATAAGTATAGCTTAACAATAAAATAAAACCCAACTTAACCAAACTCAACTCAATACAATCCATCTCGATCTAACCTAATGATACGACGTAAGTGATTAATCTGTTCCTCGTAAGTTTTTTTTCCACAATCTGCTTTCAGTTTCTCTCTTCTCTAAGCTCGACCAACCGTTATCTGATATAACCTCACACAACAAATTATACGAGCCAGAAAAGAAACAATTAAGAAACAGAAACAATATAATAAAGAAAAAATACACAAAGAGAAGATACAGAAAATTGATAAATGTCTTTAAAAATATATGACATGGCAAGCTCCAGAAGATGAGTGAAAACCAAAACACTCGAAACCGGTAGAGCCGAAAAATAAATATAATCCATCTAATAAATGCAATGATTTTTTTATTTATCAGCAACAAAGAAAAGACACTGAAAGTGAATGTCTCCAAGAGGGAGTATTGTTATTTCTTCTATGGTTCTTGGTAGTGATAAGATGACTTAATGAATACCTTAACAAAAAATGGATTCATGGTTCTGGGATACGCTGATGACCAGGTAATTATAATCCAAGGCAAATATGATACAGTCATAACTTAACTAATGCAGATAGGTCTACGTAACTAGCTCTACATTATTGGCAGCATCAACCATAACAAAATTGAGATAGTCCACATCACTCGGAGAAAGAAGCTGCAACTAACAGCATTCATTGAAGGTAAAACTATAAATCTTAAAACAAAGGCCAAATTTCTAGAGGTAATTTTAGATTGTAAATTATGCTAGAACTCCCATTTAGGCAATGGGAGGAAGAAGGCCATCATGGCCAACCAGATCTGCTGTAAGCTTCTCGGAAGAAAATGGGGTCTCACACCACGAATAATCAGATCTATAGTTACCTATGCCACACTGGTGACCTCACTGGCCACTAATAATACAACAGCATCTGGCACAAATACAGTGGTTTGTATATCTTAACATAACAGGTATGGCGTGATCTTGAGGTATACCGATGCTTTAAAAATATTTAGATCCGGAGTAAGCACGGGCATTAGCGGACTAAATACCCGCATTAAATTGCCACTCAACCCGGACACAATTATTTTAACGCTGAAGTTCCTGTTATAAACTCCTTCGTGTTTAATAAACTCGTGTTATAACATCCCTAAACATTTTCACAGACAATCTGGTTGGCCTCAAGGCAATGACTCGGCACTGATTACAGAATATACCAACAACCTGACAAAAACTCGCTAGGAGCGATGTTACTCTATGGTGGATTCCAATTTAGCATGACATTGAAGGCAACGAGAAAAGGGATAGGCTAAAAAACACATAAAACAAGTAATTAACAGATTGAAGGATAGCTCAAGGATAGCGCCACGCTGGAAAGAACTTTCAGGTCGACGAGTCAGAAACAGGTAAACACATATGTGTAAATGCGTAGCCAGAGGCCACTTATGATACGAAATTTTCGGAAACCTTTTTCTTAACAGCCATCGACATAAAGAAACAAAATCTTGGAGAAATCTTAAGGTTCATTAAGGACTTACATTTGTCCTAAACTTCTGAAGTTCTAAAAGTTATAATAGAAGTTATAGGTCGCGATGACGAGAGGGGTCGATCCCTTCAGGCCGACAATAATAATAGGCACTAACAACTTAGGAAATAACAAAATTCATCAAATTTTCACATTATGGGATTTTCTCGATGTTGACGAATTTGGGAACAAAAGTATAACAAAGTAATATTGTTCAAAATTTCCTATAACTTTTGTTTCAAACGATTTTTTCTAGAATGTTACTAATAACCTTGAAAGCAAAGAATTTAAATTTTCACATTCACAAGATTGTCCTAAATTAAATTTTCTACTTTTGTTTGACACGTTTTTTTTTAGAACGCTTAAATTGCCGAGCATAGTCACTAACAACTCGTGACTATGCTCAAGTAAAACAGCAATAATGTTCAAAATTAAATTATCTACAACTTTTGGTTGAAAAGGTTTTTTTTTCGAGAACGCTTAGATTCCCGAGTATAGCCACAACCAGCTTAGGAAAAAAATGGAATTCATTAAATTTTCACATATTCGTGTAACCGAGCGGCAGTATAAGAGAGCAATATTGCTTAAAATTAAATTTTTTACAACTTTTGCTTAAAAACTCGAATATCTCGTCCCGTCGTGTTTGCAATTTTGCGACATTGATTTAATTTTAAGAAAATATTCCTGGGCTCAACTTAATCGTTCTAGCTTATCAAGGTTCAACCTATTATTTTGTAGCAAGATCTGCAGATCTTCATCCTTTAGACCTTTTTATTTTTGAGAGCAAATTGTGCGAAATACGTGGGATTTATTTATAGCATTAGGAATACTGGTAAGGAATACTGTAAAGGGAAATGTAATACAGTATCAAATAAAAAATACCATTTATCATTTAAAGATTAAACGAAAGTCAAATATAGATCTTTGGTACGAAGATTCTTCCTCATATCCAAAATTATACATACCCAAGAAACAAATCATTGGGCACCTACATAAAAAGTTTTCTTGTGAAATTACACCTGAGAAAGACGTGACAATAGACGAAAGTATTATGCTGTAAAACCCGACTTATTTGGAACGTTGAAATTGAACAGAAAAGAGGTGTCCAAAGATTTATAAAAGAAACAACTAAAAAAGGGAGAAATAGTGACATATCAAAGAGGAAAGGTCTGTGTTATGAAGTGGAAAGACAGAAAGACGTCGCCTTGTTGTCAACAATTCATAACCCAGAAATAATACAAATTCAACGAACATGGGACTCTAAAAATATTCCTAAAGTTGTAAATGATTATAACAATTCTATGGGTGGTGTTGATAGAGTTGACCAACACCTAACTAACTACCCTATCATCAAGAAGCGTGGGAAGAAATATTATTATAAAATGTTTCTACATCCTCTCGATCAGACAATATGGAATTCCTTTGTTTTATAGAGCAAATTATTGAAAAATATGGTAAATCCTCACAGACTTCTGGATTTCCATCAACATCACCATCAACATTAAGTTTGATTGGTAGACATTTTATAAAAGTAATACCATCTACTGCAAACAGACACTCGACAATGCAAAGTATGTTCTTCACGGAAAAATGCAAACGGTAAAAAAAAGCGAAAGTTCAGATTGTGATGTAGGATTGTATATTGAATGTTTCAAAGTATATCATACCAAAAATTACATACTGAGTAAATTTATTGTAATTAATTAATAGTATTATTTAGTGGTTAACCAGATTTTTAAGTGGAATGAGACGTGTTTGAAGAAAACACTCTCAAAAGTCTTGAAAAATTTTGTACTTTTTTAAAATTGGACAGACGAAAAATTGCTTCCACATGGATGGAAATGTAGAGGTAGCCAATATTAAATTAAATCTTGAGGAGCGGCTTGACAAACACGGAAGCACAGTCCCTTAAGATGAAGCTTGTAATCACCTCACTTAATTCTTGAGATATAAACTGCTGAACTTAATTGGGATTCTTCCGATATTTTGTATAAATTTAAAAATTCCTGAAAACTCGATTTTTTCACAAGTTGTTATAAAATTACTTTCAATTACTAATTGGAGCATCTAATTTCTAAAAGTGAAGTAAATTTGAAATATATCTCACTTAGTTCTTGAGATATAAACTGCTGAACTTAATTGGGATTCTTCCGATATTTTGTATAAATTTAAAAATTCCTGAAAAATTGATTTTTTGAAAAATTGTTATAAAATTATTTTCAATTACTAATTGGAGCATCTAATTTCTAAAGTGAAGTAAATTTGAAATATATCTCACTTAGTTCTTGAGATATAAACTGCTGAACTTAATTGGGATTCTTCCGATATTTTGTATAAATTTAAAAATTCCTGAAAACTCGATTTTTTCACAAATTGTTATAAAATTACTTTCAATTACTAATTGGAGCATCTAATTTCTAAAAGTGAAGTCAATTTGAAAATATCTCACTTAGTTCTTGAGATATAAACTGCTGAACTTAATTGGGATTCTTCCGATATTTTGTATAAATTTAAAAATTCCTGAAAACTCGATTTTTTCACAAGTTGTTATAAAATTACTTTCAATTACTAATTGGAGCATCTAATTTCTAAAAGTGAAGTCAATTTGAAAATATCTCACTTAGTTCTTGAGATATCAACTGCTGAAGTAAATTGGGATTCTTCCGATATTTTGTATAAATTTAAAAATTCCTGAAAAATTGATTTTTTGAAAAATTGTTATAAAATTACTTTCAATTACTAATTGGAGCATCTAATTTCTAAAAGTGAAGTCAATTTGAAAATATCTCACTTAGTTCTTGAGATATCAACTGCTGAACTTAATTGGGATTCTTCCGATGTTTTGTATAAATTTAAAAATTCCTGAAAACTCGATTTTTTCACAAATTGTTATAAAATTACTTTCAATTACTAATTGGAGCATCTAGTTTCTAAAAGTGAAGTCAATTTGAAAGTGTCTTACTTAGTTCTTGAGATATAAATTGCTGAGCTTAATTGGGATATTCCAGTATTTTGTATAAATTTATAAATTCCTGAAAAATCGATTTTTTGAAAAATTGTTATGAAATTAGTTTCAATTACTAATTGGAGCATCTACCTTCCGAAAATGAAGACAATTTTAAAATTTCTCATTTAGTTTTTAAGATATAAGATGTTGAACTTAATTTGAATTATTCCAATATTTTGTGTAAATTTAAAAATTCTTGAAAAATTTCAAATTCCTGCAAAATTGATTTTTTGAAAAATTGTTATAAAATTAGTTTCATTTACTAATTGGAGCATCTACTTTCTAAAAGTGAAGTTAATTTGAAAATATCTCACTTAGTTCTTGAGATATAAGCAGCTGAACTTAATTGGGATTTTTCCAATATTTTGAATAAATTTAAAAATTCTTGAAAAATTGATTTTTTTGGAAAATTGTTACGAAATTAGTTTCAATTACTAATTGAAGCATCTACTTTCTAGAAGTGAAGTCAATTTGAAAATATCTCACTTAGTTGTTGAGATATAAACTGCTGAACTTAATTGGATTTTTTCCAGTATTTTGTATAAATTTAAAAATTCCTGAAAACTCGATTTTTTGAAAAATTGTTATAAAATTACTTTCAATTACTAAGCAGAAGATGGTAGTAAACGAGTCTTAGAAGTTGAATCAATTTTATTTATCTTCTATTATGTACTGTTTCCTTAATGTTGATTGTGAAGGATACGTGTTTTGATTTTTATTATTTAATTAAACAAAATACGTAAGTTTGAAACCAGTAAAACATTAGAAATGAATAAAAAATATGTTTATAATTTAAAAAAACACAATTGTGTAATATTAGAAAATTTTCTTTTAAAAACTCTTAAATGATGGCACTTTTACAGATGTCGTAACAATTCCCCAGTTGTATATCTAGGTTGCGTCTGGTTATGAATTAAGTGTTTATAGCTGTTATATAACTGTTATATCATTATCATCAATATTTATGCAAAAAGTATCTTTCTATCTATTTTAGGTTTTGAATTGTGATTAATTTTTGTACTGAAAATCCGAAATTATGATATTTTGAAGATATTTGCTGTATTTTTGCAAATTCTTTATTTTCAGTTTGTAACTGGTTATGAATTATGCTTTTCCACACCATCATGAACAATTTTCACGAATGAGAAAGAAAAAAAGCCTATTAAACAATATTCGTTTAATAGGGCTTTCTGCAACTTGTTGAAAAAGAGAAATCTTCAAAATAAATCTTCAAAACTGCCAAAATATTAAATAATCTTTAAAATAATAAAACCAAAATTAAAAATCTTCTAAATTCTTGTCAATTCAAAGCAAATTCTTGACCAAAGGGTTAAAAAAAAAATCCAAAAATCAAAATAAAGACGGGGCAGAGGATTCTTTAAGCAAATAGAAAGATGATTCGGGTTTTGACTTTTTATAACAGTAGTTCTTCTTTTTCTTTTAATAGAAATTATATTATCATTTATTTTATCATGCCATTTTACTTTATACTAATTTTTTTCACCTAAAATCGAGATATAGCTCAATGTGCGTCATGTTACTCCTCAGCGTCTGTAACTTGTGACGTCACGACTAGGGCATGTCGGGGGGTTTACTTTTCATACATTGAAAGCCTCCGTCTGGCCAACCTGGTACAATACGCTTTACGGACCTGGGGCACGTTGAAGTTGCTCATAACTATATAAACATTATCAGAACAGTAGAGTGCATTAAGTAGATCCAGAAATTTGAGATCCAGAAATCGAACAGATGGGATAGATCCGGTTGTACTACCCTAATGTTGCTCTTCACGCAAATTAGAACACCTCCTCCTCTAGATGCACCAATGGCAGTAAAACTACGATCCTTTCTAAATACAACATAAGCTGCAGGCCAAACTCGACATCTAACACGTCTTCAGACAACCACGTTTCAGACAGCACCACAACATCAAAATAAGACGAACACAACGAATTCAATATGTATGTTTTGGTACGAATTCCCCTCACATTTTGATAATAACAGATTATAGTTTTTAACAATTTTTTGATGCCATCAAAATATAGTATTCTGAGATTCGACCCGCCATCCGCAGTCGAGGAGGATGCGACTTACAGAAACAACCTGTACAAACTAATAAATAAGAGTTAATTATGTAGATCAATTGAAAAGTTTATCAATTAACATAAAACTCGAAAAAGTACATAGTGCTAAAATGAGGAAAAAAAGTATTCGCCTTGTAAGACGTCGTCAATAACTTAATTTTCTTGAAAGGGATTGGTAAATGAAAATAGTGCCTATATTAGATTACAAGAGTAGTTCCGCGGTTCGCGTGATGGCTCGTTACGACTTAAGGAAGTTCAATTGAGGCTCCTAATAGAATTGTTTGTGCCCGCGACCGAATAGAGACGCTTAAATCACTAGCTTACCATTCAGATGTGACGCTAATCGCTTGATTCCACACGTACGCGCCCGCCGTCGATGCATATAATTATTTGCCGTCAAATGATAATATTGATCTACTCCCAACGTCAAAGGGCCAATGCGTGCACGATCCCCTTAGGGGATGTTTACGTAATTGCGTTACGGCCTACTAGGATATTAACCCCACCTCCTCTTCCCTTCAAAATAGAAACCTTTTTGCATTATATCATATAACGTATATCGCATATAAATCAATAATCAATTTTTTGTCTTTTTAGGTTTAGCGTTTGAAGGCCAACTCAAGGTGAAAAGAAAATAAACTGTAAACCACCACTTTGTACGTTATTAATACCACGGTTATGTCACCTAGATTGGATGATTAGGTATTTAATCGCCTTATAAACATGAACGGTTTCAAGGGAAATTACTACCACCTTAGTAACAGGTTAAAATATCAGTCTACTTAACATTAATTGAAAAAAACGGGGAATCTCAAAAAGCCAAACAATTTTCATTTTAACATTCTTCAGTAGGTAGTTGTTATATGTAGAATAGGGAATAAATGATATATTCTTTTACGGTGTTATTTCGATCGGACCACTTTAAATTTAACATCGAACAACACTGGCAACGTCGTCTCTCAGTTTGAGGCCTTGAATAATGCATGCTTGACATTTTCTACTTCGCGGTTTTCGATCACCTCTCAAGATGTATTAACGATGAGTCTGGATGGAAAAAAGGTGATTCTCGTTTTTTTAGGGACGATAAGACGACGACGACGGGAGTACGAAATTAATAAATCTTGCCTCGTCGCGTCCGGGCACTATTCCGGTTTTCAATTTAGAAGCGATTATGATTTAGTGGCGGATGTGTATCGACCAAACCGCGGCACGCGTGGAAGTTACGGTTAAAAACGGGGACCAGATCACGAAATTTCACGAAAACAAGATACCTTGAACTAAAATTAGAACTAACACTACAACTTTTACTACGACTAACACTATTTTTCTAGTTATAGTATTAATTCTAGTAAGAGCTTCAGTGTTAGGTTTAACTTTATGCAAGATACCTTTATATAAAGGCATAAATTTTGAGATGTGGTTTATGTCCGATGACCCCTATTCGCTAATATTGATAATTAGAGGGTGGCTAATCGATTTACACGAAATTAATACATTATAAGTTTATTAAATTATCCCGTCGATTAAAACGCGACCCTAATTGCCACTCGGTACGGGAGCATTTTAAAACCACTTTATGCGTACTACTGTTAAATTGGCATTGTTATTTTGCTTATTATTATTAAATTTTCGCAGCGCGCGCGCCGAATTTATGGCATTAACGAACCGCTTTGAACCAGACCTGATTAATGGATCCCATAAATTGTCCTGTCGTTAATATCATATTGTTATAATTCGCGACCCTTGTACAATGTTTGATATTCACCCTTAACGTCACAATTCGCACATCTACCATATATTATTTACGAAAAGTTAGTTACGTCAATCGGAGGTTGCAATAGAGTTATTCTCCAATTAGATAGACCAAACTGATTTTGATAAACAATGTCTCATTTGTAAAGTTGAAAGGAAATGCTAAAATGACTTCTTTAAGACTACTGACATTTTCTTTGAGATTATTAAAATTATAAAAAATATATAAAGTTATGATCTTGATGTAGAGAGGGGGTTGGATACTTTCCTATAAGATGATTTTATTCTAGCTTTGCCGAGACGCTGCAATCTTCCAAAATAAACGATATCGAATTAATATTTCATATCCAGCGCCTCGTTCGCAAGCGACCTTGGCGATTTGAGGCAAAATCATTCCTTGTATATTCAAGTAAATATATGAAGTCTCATATAAGACGATTTTATTCTCACTTCGCCGAGGTCGCTTGTGAGCGAGTCGCTCCAAACATCCAAAATGGACGATTTTCTCTTGATGCTTCAAATACACCGTCTCGCCCGCAAGCGACCTCGACGATTTGAGAGGACAGCGTTCCTTGCGACTTAGATATAAGTAAATATATGAAGTCTCCTTAAGACGATTTAATTTTCACTCCGCCGAGGTCGCTTGCGGGCGAGGCGCTACAATCTTCCAAAATGGACGATTTTTTTGTTGATGTTTCAAATACAGCGCCTCGACCGCAAGCGGCCTCGGCGATTTGAAACAAAATCGTTCCTTGTATATCCAAGTAAATATATGAACTCTCCTATAAGACGACTTCATTTTCACTCCGCCAAGGTCGCTTGCGTGCGAGGCGCTCCAAACATCCAAAATGGACGATTTTCTGTTGATGCTTCAAATACAGCGTCTCGCCCGCAAGCATCTCGACGATTTGAGGTGAAATCGTTCCTTGTATATCCCAGTAAATATATGAATTTCAAATAGAGCGAAATCAATCCTTTGTTGATAAACAAGACAACTGTATCGAGTCTTCATTAAAATGTAAGTGCCTAATATCTAGCTATATTATCTTCAATACAACTTTGGTGGTGGCTCGCAACAGCTTCTCTATAATTATGTATCAATATCGCCCTTGATACATCTAATTATCGCTTTTCGCCTATCAACCTGATAAGTCATATCATTTCTCATAATTCTCAACATGGTCCTTGATAACTTTGTGCCCGATACTATTTCTGACATCATAACTTTTGGTATACTCCTAGGAACCTAAAGGAATGTACCATAACTGTTTTTGCTTATTTAATAATGTTCCAGACTCTGAAATCTTTTTGTTATTCTTGATATCTGCGACTATCATATTTGATAGTCGCAGATATTATCCACAGCACCCTTAACGTTCATGTCATTAGAAACGTGTTGACATCAATGTTGATATCTGTTCAGCTATCTGCAAAGCTTCAAATGTAATCTTTATTTTTTTAATCATATTCTTTATCTCCTTAAGATTATTAAATAATTTAACGATGAAACAATTTTATGTTTCGGAAAATTTTTTTCTCATTGAAACATGTAAAGATGCAATTTGAAAATAAACTAACCAATACAAGTATAGAATAATATTTTTTGCTTTATTTATTAAATTATTGGTTAATATTGATTATAATCTAAATCGATTTAATATTACATTGGTTACATAAAAAAATGTTGTCTAAAACAGTTGTTTTAACAACCAACTGCTTTAGATGTAAAAATTAATCGTTGTTTTAATAGAATATCTAAAGCAACTGGTTCACATGGCTAAGCACGGCTAATACCACTTCCTATTTCAAATAAATGGAAACTTTAGAAATTCATCCGTAACCATTCATGCATAACCATAGCAACCAGCTGTTTCAGATGTCAAAAATTAATCGTTGTCTTAGTAAGATATCTAAAATTGGTTCATATGGCTAAGGACGATTACTGCCACATTTCTATCTGAAACGAATGGAAAATTTATAAATTCATGCGTAACCATGGCAACCAACTCTTTTTAGAGGTCAAAATATTATCGTTGTCTTAATAAAATATTTAAAATAATTGGTTGACGTGAATAAGCACAGATAATACCACTTATCTATCTCAAGTGAATGAAAAATTTAGAAACATTAACGTGATTATTTTCGAAAATTTTCCTGTGCATCCAATATTAATATTAACTATACTGGATTTAGAGAGATTCTATCATATTGCGTTATAAAAATAGGGGATTGCTATTTGAAAAAATTGTCAATTACGTCATAACTCGGTTAAAAATGGCAACTTCAATCTAGATACTATATAGATTAACAATTCTGTAGATTCGAATAGATCATTATTTTTATATGAAAAAGAAAAAAATAAAATGAGTGATTTAAATCGTGATATTTAAAAATATTCATAATTTTTTTGATTTTTATAATTTCTAATTTAATGGTAGCATATGGTACCATAATTGAAAAAGAAAAGAGTTGCGAAATAAACTATGTCCATATAAAAAGTTTATATTATTTTGGTCAGCAGTACATCATAGCAGTTTCTCGATTAAGATCTGAATCACTCTGTATATAGTCTTAATTTATAATGTGTGCTTTACAGTAGTGGGTATCATAAATGCACATTGCTGAAGAGGTAGAGGTAGAGGTAGCTTCTGTTCAGAGAATATTTTCAATATTTCGGTTTGTTCACTCCACTTTACGAAACGTTTCTTAAAACGCAGGAAAGCTTGTTTTCTTAAAATTGAAGATATTTTCCCGAAAATTGAAGAA
The DNA here is from genome assembly GCA_036711965.1 of Onthophagus sagittarius. Taxonomy (NCBI): domain Eukaryota; kingdom Metazoa; phylum Arthropoda; class Insecta; order Coleoptera; family Scarabaeidae; genus Onthophagus; species Onthophagus sagittarius. The sequence continues at coordinate 8,381,146 of JASERS010000007.1, read as the reverse complement.
AAAATTTTAAACCAACTCCAAACAGTTGCAAAAAAATTAAATTTTTAGACCTCTTTCAGGGATTTTTCCATAAACCGTTTATATTGATTTTATGACCTATATCAATCAGTTTACGGACACACTGTATAAAATCTCCTATAAGACGATTTTATTCTCACTCTGCTGAGGCCGCTTGCGGCGGAGACACCAAAATGAACGATTTCGTGTTAATATTTCATATCTAGAGTCTCGTCCGCCAGCGACCTCGGCGATTGAAATCAAAATCGTTTCTTGTATATCCTAGTAAATATATGAAGTATGCTATAAAACGATTTTATATTCTCACTCCACCGAGGTCGCTTGCGAGCGAGGCGCTACAATCTTCCAAAATGAACGATTTTCTGTTGATATATCAAACACAGCGCCTCATCCGCAAGTGACCTCGACGATTTGAGGTAAGATCAACAATTTATGAGTTTTAATTGTAATAATTGCGGATAATTAATTTCCAATTTTTTTAATATAGGGTTTTGTTGATTCCTTAATTGGCAAAAACGTTAACTCATACAAATTAAAAACAGAAAATAAGAAAACGTAGTGTAAATTAGATGAATAAAATAAAATGCTATTTTGCCGTTCATTTTACGAACACCTGCAATTTGTTTTAAACATTAAACTTCAAAACAACACTTTTGAAATTAGCAAATTGCGAAGTTGGTATGTTATCCATTGGTCAATCAAGGCGCTAAGAAAACGCTTGGCAACGTCGCTACTCAGTGGACGTGTTTTCGGTATGACGTGCAACTCAATGGTTGTGAAACAGACTATATTTATTAGTATATACAGAATGTCCCACGACAATTGTACAATATTTCACCAGCATATTCTTTGATCCAAAATAGACAAAAACCAAGTAAACGTAGGTCCGAAAATGGACCATTGTTGAGATACTCATTTTTAGCTTCATGAGTAAACATATTGTTAATATCATTAATTTTTTTATAACATAACCCTTTCATCGATACGTTAAATAATTCGAGCAACGAACATACAATAGAAAATATACGGTTTATTAGCTTTCTATTGTTTTTAGTTAAATCTGATTTTTTTTAATACATTCGAAAAAGTGTATGAAAGGGTTAAATGGTTACTGTGGTTATTATAATTTAATTTTATTTATTTTTATTTTACCTGCTTTTTATTTTTTTATTTCATTTTGATGATTTTCATCAACAATCTTTGTTACTTGTTTTGTAAAATTATTAATAAACTATACTAATGAGTATAGTAATATGAGTATAGAAAATGATCTTAATATTTACCTATTATTTATCTTTTTGTTGATCATCGTAACTATGATAATCATACAATTACTATGTTAATAGTAAAAAAGGGTACATATTTACATAAATCGTCCATTTTGGAATATTGTAGCGCCTCGCCCGCAAGCGACCTCGGCATGGTGCGATATAAAATCGTCTTATAGGAGACTTTATATATTATTAGGATATAAAAGGATCGATTTCGATTTAAATCGCCGAGATCGTCTGCGGACGAAACGCTAGATATGAAATATTAACACGAAATCATTCATTTTGGAAGGTTGTAGCGCCTCGCCCGCAAGCAACCTCGGCGGAGTGGAAATAAAAGCGCCTTATAGGAAACTTTATATATTTACTAAGATATACAAGGAAAGTTTTCGCCTCAAATCGCCGAAATCAAAGCAGGAAATCAAATCAAGGTATCTCGGCGATTTGAGGCAAAATCTGTAGACTAATATGTGTACTTTAATTCGGTGTACTATTACTTTTTTGTAAATATGTACTATTAAGTCGTGAATGTGCATCTACGTAACCTCTCCCGATGTATATAAAAATGAACGCTTTGAACCACCCACTTAATTGGTCGTAACTCCAAAACAATTCACCCGATTATCAAGATCTACACGTCATTCGATTTACCGATTTTTAGTTCCTTCCATCGAAATCACAAATCTTGCTCATCTTCTTATACTTGTACAACCCTTAATGTTGCCCTCGTTGTTTATGGACGCCCGAAAGTTTAGCTCCAATATGATATAATTAATTTGTGTTAACTTAAGTACAATTAAAAAAAGTTTTAGAAGCTTTAATGTTTTATATCTTAAGTGAAAGCGTGTGTCTGATTGAATGGTTATGTCGAAATGCCCCATCACTGAATATTCTAACTAAAGCCCTCCAAAGGATTATAGCCAATATAGGTCCTTGATGAACCTCTAAAGTACCGACCCTTTAAGTCGATAGGTGTTAAGCAAACTTTACCGAAAAGTTTGTATCTTAAGCGGCCTATTTCGATATATTCACATAGTATCAAGTCGATTACACACAACGATGTTTCGAAAATAAATTATGTTTAATATCTTTTTATTTCTCTTTCAACTGCATATTCTATGGCCTCTTTTGCAATAATAACATTACAGATAGATATGTTGGGCTCGAAAATCGTGTTCAATATGTTTCTTACAAAGCACAAATATCTGAAAAGCTGCTTGTTGAGTGTGGAGTTCTCCAGGGATGAGGGATCGGTACTCGACTTATTCCTTATTTTCACGAATGACCTGCTCGAATGTGTATCATGGAATACAAACTAGGGATGGAAACGACTATCCGGTATGAAGCCATTTTTAAAATCCTAAGTGACTTCCATAAAATATCTGGGAATTACAATAAATTCTAAATTTACATGAGAAAGTCAAATAATGGACTTAGCAAAAAAATTTAAATTCAAAATTTGATTATTCATTCAAACATGTGAGCGAATAATGGGTCATATGGGATTCACGAAATGCAGTAGGATGAAATTCGTCCAATTCGGTGTTATGACCGTTCCGTGCAGTTTGAAAGTTAATTTGAATAACTACCAAAAACCAGTGATGATAAATAAGATAATATTAATATTTAGCTTTCCGAGGAACATATCACTAAAAGTAGTACGATGTTTTTTGTTAATTTAGACGATTTCTTCTTCGTAATAATATCGTATTCGAAAAGAATTAAAAAAATAACTTTTAAAATATTTAATTGGCCTGCAAAAGACATTTTATAAATATTTTCCGTCTACTTGCAATAATTTAAGTGGGGTTGAAAATCTTTTTAATAAGTTCAGTCGTATTAACTTTCTCAATTAAGGAAAGAGAGCAACTTTTAGATATACGTACCGACACCACATTAAAATCTACATATTCACATGATGGTGTTAGTCCATTTTGGATAAAATTAATGGATGAATATTAGCAAATTTTCAAACGCACCGTAAAAGAGAAATCCTTTTCCACACAGGTCACTCCAAAAAAGAATAAATCGACTTGAAGCCGAAAATGATATGCGGCTCCAATTAACATCGATCCAGTTCTATAACATACGAGTTTTATACGAGTGTTTGTAACGAAGGTATGGACACACTTTGTTCACAACATCTAATTATAATGCCCTTTGATAATTACTACTAATCTATTTTCAAAACAAAAATTTCCGTTAAAAAATTATTATATTTTACCATTCATAAAAAATGGTTTAGCGCCATGACGAAAGTTGAAGAATACTGCAATAACTGATTACTTGTTTTAAGTGGCCTTTTTGTAGATCACAATCTAGTTGGGCTCCAATAAAGGCCGTCCTCGTCCTCTCTTTAAGTTATCCGCCTTTTTGTTGCCCTCAATGCTTTCTGACTTGGAACCCATCATATTCTAACATTGCTTCTAGCGCATATTAAGAAATATGATTTTATCAATTATTTTTTTAGCTTTTGTCAAATTTTGATCGTAATAATAATTTAAATGATAAAGGACTAAAAACATAATCTTTAATAAAAGATTCTTCAGTCTTTAATAGGGAAACTTTATCAGGACGCAGTCTTGTCGAAATAACACATTTTTTTTATATGAACATAGGGTCGCAAGTCTTGTTTTCAAGCTATGAGCGATCAAAGTTCAGCGAAGAATTTGAAACTTTGTTCGTACTTGCTACTAGACAAGACCTTATTTTCAAGTATCCCTTTAGCTTCCCTGGCGCCCTCTAAGGGGATGAAATTCGCCACCTCCTTGATTGTTTTATGGTCACTTTTTAACACCGTGGAATATTAAAATAATAATTTTAATGTATTAAATTACATACCACTTTCCACCTTTTAATGTTTCGGGAATTATTGTATACTTTCTTTATTCTCTTATGTAAATATTATTATAATCTGTGCAATTTAATTGCACTTCATATTTTAAATGCATTCGTTTTCACTTCGAATCAGGTTTTGAGGAAGGTTGTAACATAGCATCCGAAACGTCAAACATTTTTTCAAAAGACGCACGAAAAAATTTCTAGTTTTAGAATTAGTATTAGTCCTAGTGATAGATGTAGTGTTAGTTCAAATTTTAGTTCAATTCACACCGGTCGTGAAAACTTTCGTACTTATATTCTCTGTATATTTACAAGTTTGCCCAAATCTCTGGTCACCTGTCAATTTTCGAATCATCAATGATGGAGCGCAGATTTGAACATCTTTTAACATTGTGAATCCATAGCAATAAATGACAGACTACGACGTTCTTGTATGATACCTCTATATACATGTATCTTCTGTTTGCTAAAATTTCACGATATTATTCGTGTGTTTCACCGTTAGACTTTTATAATAATAATAATTTATTAGCCTAGGAGATAAGTCACACAGTACATAATTACACATAACAAAATACACAAAAAAGAAAGGAAAAAGTTAAATACAGTTTTATACCTATGATAGATCCGTGACCCCAAAAGTATACTCCCGCAAACTGTAAAAAACATTCTCGATCAAGTATGCCTTAACTTTACTTTTGAATGCAAGAGGATCGGTGATGCTTTTTATTGAGACAGGTGGTTTATTATACAGTTTTACAAAATCGTATTGCAGACTTTTCTCGAAAAATGCTGTTTTGTGTCTCAACAACGACAATTCAAGAAGTCTCGTCTCATACTAGTTAAGAGAGCCCAAAAATCTTTCACGATTTCCGTTCACAAACACCACAGCTTTGAGAATATAAATGCTGGGGAAGAGTACTATTATTTCTAAAAACTTCCTTACAGGACTCACCACATTGTAACTGAAAAATTAATCTGATTATTCGTTTCTGAGTCACAAATACGCGTCGCCACTAAGAACTTCTGACACACAAATCAATATTGTATGAATTTAAACATTTACATACGTTATCTATATATGTGGTCCAAAATCCATTTCGGTATCAATGCTTATTTCTGTTAATCTTAGATTTTACTTTGACAGATGTTCTTAATTCTATATAGAAAATCTTTATTATCATTCAGATGTGCAAGGCAATAAATTATTAGCTACTTTAACCGAATTGTTGTCATTTTTATTATGATATACATAACAATTGATCTGTTTCAGTATTTATTCATTATACATCGTGCGTCACGATGAAGGGAACTAATTCGGTAAATTTTAAAAATAATGTAACTGACGAATTTTATCTTTCGATTTGTGATTTAATTACCACAGCTAAGTAACAGCGGTTTGTTAACTTATTAGCTAAAAATATTAGTTGGGTTGAGTTGAGCCATCAACCGTATCTAAACCCAACCTAACCCAACTAGTTAGTTGGCACTAGATATTAGTTGGGCTGGGTTGGGCTACGCACTAGTGATAGAAGCTAAAGAGAAGACCTAAAGACACGAGAGCATACACCTCTTGCTATGTATGGTATGAGTCGAATAGACAAAGTACTAGGAACGAAGCCAGAACTGATTAAGCTAGAATATTTGAGACCCATGAGGGACCAAGCACAGGCCATCACGATAGAATTAAACAACAAGAGCGCAGAAGTGTTGGCGAAGAACAGAAAAGAATAAACATCGAAGAATGTTTCAAGTATTGGGAATTTAAGCACACACTGAGAAACTGTAAAGGGCTATACAAAAGGAGCCTGTGTTTCGAATGTGGATAAGAAGGGCATGTGTCTACTGGATGTATTAAGGCTGAATTTTGCTCACTATGTAAAGAGCATGGCCATAAGGCTGATACAAGAGAATGTGGCAGACGAGAAACCAGGAAAATGATGAAAAAGAGATCGACAAGGATATAGAGAATGCAATAAAAGGCAGGTAAAATTAAAATGTTACATAAAAATGTGAATATAAATACTGAAGCAATGAACTTAACGGATAAATTTATAAAAGAGAATAAAATAGACGCAGTGGTGGTTTCGGAACCAAATAAAAACTTTGTTGCGAAAGGAAGTTGGATGAAGAATACGGAGTGTGAGATTGCGGTTAAGGTGGTTAAAACTAGTGCGACATTGTTCATCGGGTCTTATTTTTCACCAAACGATAAATTTGACCAGTTTAGGGTTAAGTTGAATGCGGTTTCAGGTACTATATATATAAATATATGAGTGAAAAAATCTTAGTATTAGGTGACATGAACATAAAATCGGCGGTATGGGGAGCAACAATAGAGGATGAAAGGAGAATGAAAAGAGAATGGAGGCAAATATATGAACGAATGGATAGCGGAAGAAAATTTGGTGGTAATGAATAGAGAAAATGGGCCAACATGGAGAAAAAGAGAACAGGAGTCCAACATAGATGTAACGCTGTGTACGCTGAATATAACTTTTCATATGGAAATTAGCAGAGAGGAAGGGAAATTACAACAAACAGAACAGTAAAAGTGGCATAGAAAAGATGATAAAGAGGACGTATATGTGAAAGATTTTCATTGGCTAGAGAATGACACAGTCAAAGCATGCAATAAGGCATATGGTAAGAACAAACTAAGGAAAAATAAAAAAGGAGCTATGTACTGGTGGAATGAGGATATGGAGGAGATGAAATAATGCGAGGAGGGGAGAAGAAAGGGAAAGAAATGTGGTGGAGAGGAAGTACATGGGAGCGAAAAAGGAAATGAGGAAGGAAATTAAAAAAAAAACAAAAGAGACGCATGGCAACGTTTATGAATGAATTGGAAAATAACGTATGGAGGAAAGCCTATATAATGACAGTCAAGAAGACCTGAAATATCAATCAGACAAAGATACCACCAGAGGAAATTATACCACTGCTTGAGAAGCTATTTCCGATAGGAATACAACAAAAACGAGACAGAACAATTTCAGCAGAAGGAGAAGGAAGAGAGATTAAACCTGTTCGTGGCCAAGGTTTATATATTAAAGGTTGTCCAACTTCCTATGTTGCAATAGTTTGATTTTTTTATGCGGGTGAGGGGCAAGAGCGGGCGTATTTCGTGACGTAACAAGGAGATCGAGCTGGATTGAGCCTGCGCAACTACAAATTCGTGGATACCGTTTTTATATATTGTGAGAGTTCAAGTGTATTCAAGTGTGTTAGTGTCCAAAACTCGACATTTGAAGCATTGGAACTAGTTTAAATTTAATTTAGATGTTTCAAAATATAAATTCTACAATTCAATTTCTTCATTTCAAAAATTTGAATTAACTCCCGCAATTTTCCTCTTGTGACGTAATGCGCAGTATGACCAAGAACGAACCACTGAGCGAGCGAGAATTCGCGGTAAAATTTAAGTTATAAAAATTTTTAAAAACTTACAAAACTTACACAAATACAAAGGTAAAACAAAATTTAATATTATTAAATTTAAACTATTACAAGATTTTAATTAATTTATTAAAAGCAAAAGTTACTTAAAAACCAGTTGCTCCGAGGAAGATTGAAAATAAAAGAAATAAAAAATAAAAGAATTTAAAAATTGAAAAACGATGGTTCCGGACAGTATAACACCTGAAACTATGAAAGACACAGTGATGATAGGAATTTCTAAGATCACAAAAATGTATAATAGGCTTCTCGAAGAGGAAACGTTCTCTGAGAAGTGAAAGCGTGAAAGGTTGGTGGTGATAGAAAAGCCAAGTACCACGGAGGTAAAAAAACAGATTTCTATACATTCTTAATACATACAATAAGGTGATTAGAAATCGAATAAGCAAAGAACAGAATGAGATGGGGAAATTTCCAAAGACCAGTTCGGATTTACAAAAGGTAAATCTACGGTGCACGCGATAGAGGAAGTATTAAAAGAAGCTTAAAAGTGTGATTCGATGTCAAAAACGCATTTGGAACTGAACCATGGGAAAAAACATTAGCCCATTAGAGAAAAGAAAGGTGCCACGGTATATCGTCAAGGTAATTAACAATTATTTGAACGAAAGATACATAGAGTTTTAAGGGCATTTGTATCAATTAACGAGGGGTGTACCGCAGGGCTTGGTCTTGGAACGTCTTTTATGATGAACTTCTGGAAAGGGGGACACTTAAATAAGTGTACGCATGATAGCTTATGCGGATCAGTTGACTATAGTGGTCTCAGGATGGAACCTACAAGAGATAGAAGAAAGAGTGCAAAGGCTTATCAACGAAGCAATAAGCACCATGGAAGAGATGGGTTTGCACATTGCACCAGGGAAGAAGGAGATGGTGATCCTTAGAAACAGGAAAGAAAACAAGCAAGCGAGTTTACGTGTTAAGGGATTGGAAATCAGATGTACTTACTTACTAAAATACTTAGGAGTTACGTTGGGGAAAGATGCTAAATAGAGAAAACACATACTTGCGTTAGTGGCCACGAGACAGTGGCCACTAACGCAAGAAAACTGTACACGTTCTGCAAAGAATAACGTGTTCTACATATGGTCCCGATCCCACCAAGAGAAAGCTAATTGGAGTGACGATATTCTCACAGTTCCTGTGTGCATGTAGCATTAGGAAAAACATGGAAGGGCTGCATAAAATACAGAGGGGAATCCTAATTCGCATGTGTAGTGCTTACCGAACCTGCTCGACGGTAGCTCTACCAGTTATAGCAAATTCAATGCCCATGGATTTTGAAATCATGGAAATTGTGGCAATGTGGGAAGGAGGACAGGGAACGAGTGAAGAGAAGGTAGAGACCATAGTGAAGTGAGAAAGTAGATATCGTAAATCCACGGGAAACGCAGAGTGGACTAAGAAAGCCAAAGGCAGTGAGAGGATTCTCTCTGGTCATGGTAGTTTAAACCTTACCTCTATAAGTATAAGAGAAGTTCCACTGAGCCATGTGTATACTGTGAGGAAAAAGATGATGTAGAGCATACCATCTACAATTATCTCCATAAATATGTCTATAGAAACATATTTTCTAAGAACGATTAGGAAGAGTGGTAAGCACAGAAAAAAGCTGATCGAGACAAGGAAAACGAGACACAGGAAGAGTGATGCATTAAGAGGGGGTTATTGATAGAAGATCAGGTTAGTTCATTGAAGATCAGGTGAGGATCGGAGGAATCATCCTCGTTTCAGAGACGAGGAGAGTGAAATGAATTGGTGCGATGAAGCTGAGTGACAGTCAAGGAGAGCGGAAGGATGGAGATGGGGGACCGATTGAGGTGAGCAATTTGAATGTTGAATTTGAATTGCAAATTGAATACTAATTAAAAAATTTGCCTAAATCATAACACAGTCCCGGAAACCAAAATTTTGTTTTTAATATTATTTCTTAGTACTTCTTTTCAATGAACTTCTTCGAGAATTCATTAAAAATAAACCACCACTCATAACTGTTATCTAGAAACGCGATAGCGTATTTCCGGTCTTCCGAAGAATGTTATGAGGAAAGGGGTTTTCCGAACGGTCGGTAACGTCATTTTGTCACTACCAGGCCGCTCAAGAACTTGGGACTAGTGTTTGGTAGCATATTTTTCTGCAACTTCCCGAAAAAATAAAAAAGCTAACTAGCTAGTTGTTAGCTTTAAACATTAATTGGGTTGATTTGATCTACTAATTTTATCTGAACGCATTCTAATCTAACCAGTTAGTTAGTGCTAGTGTATTAATTTGGTTGGGTTGACCCATTAATTTTAACCCTTCCCAACACACAATAGTTGTTAACGCTAAACAACGCTAAACAAACCACGCTAAACAAATGTTTAGCGCGTTGGCACTAAACATTTGTTGGATTGAACCGTCAACCTTATCTGATCTTAACTCAACTCACCTAACCAATTAGTGCTAGATATTAATTTAGTTGGAGTGAGCCATTAACTTTAACCCAACCCAACTAGTTAGTTAGCATTAAATATTAATTGGGTTGAACCATTAATTTGATCCCAATTAGCTAGTTAGCATTAGATATTAGTCGGGTTGGTTGATCAAAACTAAAAATTAATCAGACGAGCATTAAAAATTTTATTGAATTTATTCCTTTCATCATGAACACACTGTATATGTATAAAAACTTACTTGTGAATAAATCGTATATTGAAACCACAAATAAATGTACGTGAATGGTATACGCAGTTGAAATCTTTGATCTGTATTGTGGATGCTATAGTATTCATTGTATATGATGATTAAAATGTAATATTTCATAGAATTAAATGTAATAATCTGACTACCCTATAAACGGTGTTTAATTAAATTTCGGATATCGCAACAAATTTGTAAATAAAACTAACTACTATCTGCGAATGTGTTAGGATATTTATATATACGAACGTGTTAGGATATTACTCTGTATACTATTGTTATTGGTGCAGTTTTCTTGGCACCTACTGACATAAAGGGACAAAACCTTGAAGCAATACCAAGGTACTTACATACAAGAACGTACATTTGCCCTAAACCTTTGAAAGGCTTAGTCACAATAGATGTTATAGGTCGCTTTGATGAGAGGACTCGCTGCCTTCAACCCGGCAGGAATAATAATAATAATGGACTTTCAAGCAGTAAAGTCACCAGACTCGTTTAACAAAGCGGACGTAGTTAATTAGCAAATTTAGAGATCGGAAATTTCCATGTTCACTCGATTTATTCACGACTAAAATTGGTCAATGAAGACCATTTTAATTGACTTATTTGATTAATTATATTTTATGTATTAATCAAAATCCTTAATAATTTCCTTAATTTGGAACTAGCAGATTCAATCAAAATTAATCAAAATAATGACGTATACATCTTGATAATCGAATCGTCGTGTACGACTTATGACTTCAAATAAGAGATTGTTTATCGAAATCGGTTTGGTGGCAAACATCACGTAGGTGAACAAACCACATTTTAAAAATAGGTTTCACTTTTATTTCTTGTTCGTTTCCTCTTTTCCGTGTCTTTTTTTAGTTTTCTCCCCAGACTGTAAAAGCTTTTATCAGTGCGAGGGCAGTCGGGACGTCGCTTCACGCCCTCGCGATAATCGCGAGTTATTATAGTGAAGACAAAAGGGGAGGGCGGAGTGCGTCGTCCGAATCGGATTCGAATCGGATTCGAAACGGGAATAAAACTAAATTATTCAAAGTTCCGTATCGCCAGCGAATAGTCGCCTCCGTTAAGTACCCCATTAGCTCTAATAAAACGATCGAAAATTCGAATCTCTTATAGATAGTCGATAACGTAACATGGGAGGTATGAGTTTCTTGAGGGAATTTATTTTCGAGATTCGAAATGGGAATAAGGTGGAGTAGATATCTTATTGTTATTTAAGTGATTTAAGAGAACGATAGTATGTAAAATTGGGGTCCGTTGGGAAACGTAAAAGTTCGGGGCGAAGACACCAACTTCGAAGTTTGCCGCCGAGAGCACGGTGTCGCGGCCGAAGCCCTTCCTTTCCCGAGTGGAGTCGGATTGATGGCCAACCCCCTACCAAACTAAGTTAGGAGTAAATTGTTGTGGCTGCGACAAACGGAAGCCTGATTAGACGACTAAATGTTACGAATATTCCCGAAGTATTCGTCACTTTACATTTGATAAAGACGTCACGACGTCCTCTTAATTACACGATAGATAATCTGGCCTGTCGCCGCCCCAAAGAGGTTAATGAACCGGTTACGGACCACTCCAGGATGCCCGCAATAATTATAAAGTCAGGGATTTGATAACGTCTCCCGGGAATATCGGAGACAACGTTAACATCGTCTTCGTCGTTTTCGTCGACGTTCTCTTGGGCTTTGGAGGGGTTTGAAGAAGGTTTTCGGAGGTCATCGAAGAAGGAAATTAACCCTACCCTTTTACTACTAATCCCTTCACTTTCTTATCGCGAAAAGACGTCGATACAATAGGATATCTTCTTCGTTCGCCGCAGAGGTCATGCGATAGGAGAATTACAGGAACGTAATCGACGACTACGAATGCAGAGGCCAACCTTTTATTTATTGCCAACCGGTCGATGGACCTGCGGGTTTCCGTGCGAGGCGAACATTAAAATTAGTCATTAGCCAACGTTTATGGACGTCGCGTTCCGGGATTTTCAGCCTGCTGCTCGTTAGCGGCCCGTTGAGGAATTGGATTTACGTTCCAGATATCCCTAGATGCTAATAAAGACGTAATGGACATTTTGTTGGAATGCTTCCTTACAAAGATTTCTCGTTTCCTACAACTCACACTATTCCCTTGCGTTTTAATGCTAAAATCCCTAATAATAGAACTAGAAAAATTTTTAAAAGTAGTGATGCCATGAATCCGGCCATTCTGAGTTATATCATATGTGTTACACAGTTGAATTTAAAATAATTTCGTACTAAGTTATACTGGGTTTAGGCATTTAAATTGAGACAACCTTATAATTCAGAAGCGTCATTTATGTCTTTCAATTGTTAAGTAAGCTTTTTCAAATAGATGACAAAGGGCATAACTTTCGCTTGAAAGATTTTTTTATTGCAGTATTCAAAGTGCTACACGGATCATCAGAATTAACATCAAGTAGGCTGGGAATATAAAGTAGGTCATAAGAGATGGCTATTGTTTTAGTACTTATATCTGTTAGAATTTGCTATAGCTGTAATTTTATTCATGACGATATTCATATAAGATTTAATTAAGCTTGGAAAGACATACGAATATTGCAAAAAGTAAAATGATTAAATTAGTAAAATTATTTTGTCATGACAATTTACTTAACAATTGGAAGACATAGATCTCTATTATTTAAAAAAATATCTAGACGTTTTCTGGGTAATTATTAAAAGTTCCATAAGATTAGAGTCGGGTTGAGTTTGGATCGTCTTGGAAGATAAACATTCAACTCAACACAACCGAAATCAACGCTAACTGATAGGAAACCTAACCCAACCCAACTGAAAATAAAGTCAACCCAACCTAAACCCAAACCAATTGAAACTAAAGCCAGCCCAATCTAAATCCGAAACTCAACCTAACCCAACTGAAAACTACAACAAACCCAACCTAATACAACCGAAATCAACGGCAATCCAATCACAACCAAACCCATTTCAACTGAAACTAAAGCCAATCCAAACCCAACTCAACCCAACTAAAACCAAACTCAATCCAACCCAACCCCAATCCAACTGGAACTTAAAAGCGACCTAACACAAACCCAACTCAACTGAAAATTAAAACAAACCCAATCCAACTGAAATCCAAAGCCAACCCAACCTATACCAAACGTAATTTAACTAAATTTGAAGCGAACACAACCCATCTAAAACCAAAGTCAACTCAACCCAAGCTGATTTATGCGTTTAGTTTATAAAGATGTCAAAAAGAGTTCAGGATGGTTCTAAAGATATCTATAACGATAAAAGAGCGTCTAAATGCATTTTGAACAGAATGCAATTAGAGTTGGGTTGAGTTGAGATCGTCTTGGAAAATAGATTCAATCCAACCCGACCCAATACAACCGAAATCAACGCCAATACAACCCCAACCGAACTCCATTCTAAAACTGAAACACTGAAACCACAACACTGAGACAACACTGAAACCACAACACTGAAACAACACTGAAACCAAAGTCAATTTAAACCCAACCTAACTGAATACAAAATCAATCCAACCCAACCCCAATCCAACTGGATCGTAAGACCAAACTAAACCAAACCCAACCCAACTGAAAATTAAAACAAACCTAATCCAACTGAAATCGAAAGCTAACCCTACCCATACCAAACGCAATCTAACTAAAACTAAAGCGAACCCAACCCAACTGAAACCAAAGTCAACTCAACCAAAGCTGATTTATGCGTTTAGTTTATAAAGATGTCAAAAAGAGTTCAGAATGGTTCTAAAGATATCTATAATGATAAAAGAGCGTCTAAAAGCATTTTGAACAGGATGCAATTAGAGTTGGGTTGAGTTGAGATCGTCTTGGAAAATAGATTCAATCCAACCCGACCCAATACAACCGAAATCAACGCCAATACAACCCCAACCGAACTCCATTCTAAAACTGAAACACTGAAACCACAACACTGAGACAACACTGAAACCACAACACTGAAACAACACTGAAACCAAAGCCAATTTAAACCCAACCTAACTGAATACAAAATCAATCCAACCCAACCCCAATCCAACTGGATCGTAAGACCAAACTAAACCAAACCCAACCCACCTGAAAAGTAAAAAAAACCCAATCCAACTGAAATCGAAAGCTAACCCTACCCATACCAAACGCAATCTAACTAAAACTAAAGCGAACCCAACCCAACTGAAGCCAAAGTCAACTCAACCCAAGCTGATTCATGCTTCTAGTTTATAAAGATGTCAAAAAGCATCCAGCATCTTTCCAATGAGCTTTATAATGATGAAAAAGCGTCTAAACGCATTTTGAACAGGATGCAATTAGAGTTGAAATCGTTTTGGAAAATAAACATTCAATCCAATCCAATACAACCGAAATCAATGCCAATACAACCCCAACCAAACTCCATTCAACTGAAGCTAAAGCCAATTTAACCCAATCCCAATCCAATTGGAACGTAAGACCAACCTAACCCAAACCCAAAACAACTGAACATTAAAACAAACCCAATCCAACTGAAATCAAAAGCCAACCCAATCCACACCAAATGCAATCCAACTAAAATTAATGCGAATCCAAGCCAACTGAAACCAAAGTCAACTTTTGTCAAGTTAATGATAAAAGAGTGTGTAAACACATTTTGAAGAGTATAGAGGTAGAGTGGGGTTGGGACCATCTTGGAAGATAAACATTCAATCCACACCAAACGCAATCCAACTAAAATTAATGCGAATCCAAGCCAACTAAAGCCAAAGTCAACTTTTGTCAAGTTAATGATAAAAGAGTGTGTAAACACATTCTGAAGAGTATAGAGATAGAGTGGGGTTGGGACCGTCTTGGAAGATAAATATTCAATCCAACCCAACCCAAACCCACTCTAACTGAAACTAAAGCCAACCTAAACCCAACCCAACCTATCTGAAACCAAAATCTTTTTTTGCGAGGTCGGGGAAAATCTGTTCAGAAGAGTATATGATCAAATAAATAAAGGAAGTGAAAGAGTATCAGGAATGGCGGAGTATGGCGGATATGAACTGGTCAGAAGAAATGTATACAAGGACTATCAATATGAAGGCAACCCGATTAAGACGAATGATAATATAATAAAAGTTAAGATTGTTGACTCTTGGGATGTGACTTTGGAAAAAGAAGTGCAGAAGTTATTTAAGGATCGGTATCCTGAATTATCTCAAATAAATGATGACATTGGGTTTGTTGAGCAGCACTACAAAGAAGACATTCTGTGAATCGGTAAAGCAAATTAAAGACGCCTTTAAAAAGACCGAATGAAACCAAAACCTACCCAACCCAAACTAATCCCAATCCAACTGAAACCAAAGCCAACCCAACTTAACCGAAACCAAAGCCAACTCTACCCAAGCCGATTCATTCCTCGAGTTTATAAAGATGTCTAAAAGTGTCCAGAATCTTCCTAATCATCTCTATAGTAATAGAGCATCTAAACGCATTTTGAACAGCCTACAAAGATTGCAGATAGTTTTTAAAGGTGTCCAAATCCATTAATAATCTTTCTGAAGACATTCTAAGTTGTTCCAAAATTAACAAAAATTTTCTAAACGTTTCTTGAATAGCCATAAAGTTTTTCAGAAGATTACTAAGATTACTATTTTTGTCAGACAGATGTTCCTAATAATGGGGTGCGTCTTAGATTCGTATGAATGTAGTTTTTCTTTGCCATTTTAAACCTTCCTCGATGCCTCTTCAGTTTTTGGTTTTTGGTATGGCCGACGACAGCGAAGACGGCCGAGGGTACTCGTAATATCAAGAATACTATTTGGGGCAGCCGACATCTTTGAAGTCGGCCGAGATTATTTCATCTTAAATATTGGTCATAATATAAGTGTTGGCAATTTAATTGTCTGCAATTCAACCTGCTTCAGGGAAATTCCTCGATGCCTCTTCAATTCTTGGTATGGCCGACGTTTTCCTAGTCAGCCGAGATATTTCTTCTATAAACGTCAAAAATGATAGAAGCTTTTAAAACAACGAATTCAGCAAATTTTTAAGGTTTTGTATTTTTCTTGAAATTTATACATTTGAGAGGAAGAATGAAAGAGAGTAGCCTTGCTACCGTGCTTTTCATATTAAAACATTAACAAAAATATCTGTATATCATAGCGATATACATGGAAACGCTGCTAATCAGAAAACGACACACGATAGAGAGTCGATTACAAGAAAACCTTGATTTTATCGAACAATAAGTCATTTTGGTGAAATTACGTAATGAAACCAGACACGAAATAACCAAGTCCAAAGAAACCAAATATAAGAAATTTCTTAGACTCATCAACAACAAGGAAAACCATGAACGACAGCTTGAGATGAAGAAATGTGGAAGTAAAAATACTATGTTTATAATGTAAGTGACAATATGTGATCGACATGGACGTCGTGGATGTGGAGTCGGCGTGGACAATAATAACAAGTTGCTCGTTTGTTTTCAACTTCATGGACATGATTAAGACATGAAAATAAAGAATTAAAAGATTTTATTTAATTTCATTAACATTATATTTCTTTTTCAACATTACAAATTCTATGTGATGGTCTAAATATCCAACATTAAGATGTCCCAAACCAACGGAATTCATCACATCTTCATATTCTCGTATTTCTCTCAACTTGTATGCATCTAAGAATAAAAGTGCAAAAGAGCAACATTGCTGAGAATAAAATTTGCCACACCTTTAGTTGTAAAAGTTTTTTTATAACCTACTCTGATTACATGATAGTATATTAGATCAAACTTACACGAGAGATAATACACGAAATTTATAAGGAATAGAATAATTCGCGGGGTGATACGGAATTAATCAGTTTCTTTTCGTCAAATGTAAGCCTTTGGTTATTGAAAAGATTGAATTATCTTTAGCCTCGGTGCAGGAAGCCATGAATATGTTACTTTTAATTAGAATTAATGCGAATGGTTTCCATAGTTTTAGTTGCGTTATTTATGTCATATTCTCAATTATTGTCTTTAGTGTTTGGTTTTTCCAGATTGTAGGAAGATTGCTTTATTTGCACTAATACCGAAGACTACTAACCCTTCCAATCATAAAAATTTAAGACCGATCAGTATATTACCTGCAACATCTAATATTTTAGAACGAATTGTAGAAAAAGAAATAAAACAAGATAATAATACTGTCCATATCTCGATAGATTCCGAGGCAATTGGCAACGACATTGATGAAGAATGGAAAGATAATGATGATCCGCAATATCCTTGTGGAGGAATGGGAAGATGACGATATTCTGTTGAAAATTATTTAGAAAATAAAAAGGAATTTTTAGAAATAAACTGCCCTACACATTTACTACCCTAAACGACACATTTAGCAGTCGTTACAAACAAACTAACCAAAAAATTTATAAGTATTTATCTACTTATGGGGATAAAAGTACTTTCCAGTTAAAAGGATTATTGATCTTCCAAAGTCGAGCCATAAGACGATTTTATAAGCTCCTCTATATCAAGAGATCGTTTTAATTGGTTGATTAGCAATATTCATGTATCAGACAATTATGCGACTCCTGAAAAAAAATAGTTTAGATTATAATAAATTGTATAAATTACGATCACTTATTGAGTCATTATCGAAAACATTTTCATGTTGTTTTTCGCCAAGTAAGCACCAGTTAATTGACGAATCCACGATTCGTTCTAAAGGGCTTAGTTCACTAAAACAATATATGCCATTAAAACCAATCAAAATGGGTTATAAAATGTGGCTTCGAGTTGATCAATCTGTCAATCTCAAATAATCCATTAATTACCGTTTTGGGAGTTATAGTGTTGTTATTCACAGAGATATTATAAAATTTTATTTATTTCATTTATAAACTGTATAACTTCAGATTTTCCTGGTGTTACGTAACATCAGAATCTGCAGAACCAGACACAGCAAAATAGAGTGTAGAGTTGGCTGCAACACCCCCTTTTTTTTGTTGGTAAATCGTCAAGTGTCTGGATTTGAAACGTCTACGTAAAACCATCAATTTCGGAAGACAGTAGAGGGAGAATAAATTCGTCTTATAGGAGACTTTGTATATTTACTACTATATAAAAGGAATGATTTCCATGATTATGAAATATTAACACGAAATCGTCGATTTTGGAAAATATCACCATTTTTTGTCTTATAAGAGATTTTATATATTTATTAGAATATAAAAGGAATGATTCGATTTTAAATCGCCGAGGTAGCTTGCGGCCGAGGCGCTGGATATGAAATATTAACACGAAATCGTCGATTTTGGAAAATTTTAGCGCCTTGCCCGCAAACGACCTCAGCAGAGTGAGAATAAAATCATGTTATAGGGGACTTTATATATTTACTAAGATATACAAGGTAGAGATGTGCAAATTACGTTAGTCCCGTTGAGTCAAGATGGGTCCTGCGTGACCCACCGTGAGCGGGCATCAATTTTCTTTGTTTTTGACGGGACTCGACGTAATCCGATTGAATCAATTTTTTAATTTTTTTTTAATAATAATATTTTTCCGAACGCCTGATAATCTAATCAATTTTTAAGTAAATACGATTTTAGCGAAATGTATATTTATTGTAAAAACATTCTATAAACTAATGAAATAGAACACATTTTAATTAAAAATTAGATTAATGAATGGATCCATAAGAATTAGTGATAAAACGGATATCCGCATTCGCATTGTTTTGAGGATCCGTATCCGCATATATTTTAACGGAGCTCCGTTATGGTCAACGGTCGGCATTAATAAATACATTTTTTAAATCGTTTAAGAACCACTATCACCAGAATTAATACTAGACATAGAACTAGAAACATCCGGGTTTAACTGCGCATTAGAAAACTGTTTTTGGTGTATTACTACCGTTTTGGACAATATACCAACCTAACCAAACCCAACCAAACTTAATCAAACCGAATGCAACCAACCTGACCCAACCCATAACATTCCTCATAATAATAATAATAAGAGAAGGTTTTCTTTTATGGTTGAGTGGGTTGCGCTCCAACCAAAAATAATTAATTATGAAGCTGAAGCTCAATCCAAGAAGTTGAGTTGTGTTAATCTTCAACCCCATACCATCCCTCATATAACAAAAAAAAATCAAATCTAAAATTCTTCTGTGATTAGGTGGGTTGGGTTAAACTTCAACTTCATATCATTCAATATGAGGCCATGCCCAAAATTTGGAATAATTATTAATTTTTGGAAATATTCCGTGATTTTTCTTTCATATTTAAGGTTTGTTTTTCTTTTATAGTTGAGTTAAGTTTCAACTTCATGCCATCCCTCATATAACAAAAAATCAAATCCAAAACAACAAAACTTCGAAGTTCAATTCACTGTGAAAGATGGTATCATGTTGAGTAGGGTTCAACTCCAACTTGATATCATTCAATATGAGGGAGGGTATAAAGTTGAAGCTCTACCCAACCCAACTTGATACCATGATATACAGATTTCTTTTAATTTCTTCCCAAATTGCTTAATTTCATTCAATTTAATATTCATTAAAACCTACTACTAAAATGAAGTCTACTTTTACCACCTACTTTTACCTCCCTAGTCAATGGGAGCGCTTAAAATCGCTTTAATCACAGTTAATTAGTTTAACTGGAGTTTAACTGGAATACATAAAAATAAAATAATAATATAAAAAAGATCAAGAAAAAAAATACATAAAATATTACGCATAGTCTACAAACAAACATTAAGGATAACTTTAAATTACGTCCACAATAAAAAACGACACAAATCCGGGCGAGTAAGACATGCTAGATGACGCCTATATTAGGTCATCAAAGGTGCTCAGACAGTACTCATCCACACTGTAGAATGCTCTTGCCAACAAACAATCCTTGATCTTTGATTTGAAATTATTAATATCAAGTAACTTGATGGCATTAGGCAACAAATGAAAGAATTTAATTCCATAGTAATTAGTGCCATCCCTAGCTCTTTCAGTACGAGTATTATTAATTACGAGGTTATCATGATGTCTGGTTTCGTATTTATGGACTTCATCATATCTTGAAGTTTTGAAGATTTTTTTTAATGTATAGGAGACAGTTAAATATATAAATACAAGGTAAAGTCAAAATTTTTAATTCAACAAATTTGGATTTACAACAGTCAGAAAATTTTAAATTCGAACTCACTCGGAAACATGAGGATAAAAATATCCATAGTATGCTGCCATCAATGTATTTGCCGGAACAATATCAATTAAATTTCTAATGCAGTAAATAATTTTGTTTAGTCTTTTTCCATGTAAGCTTACAATCCAAATGAACTCCTAGGTATTTGATAGCAATAGAATCATGAACATTATCATTTAGTGCACGTAAAGAGAAGATTAAACGCTGAGTGTTAGATTCATTTACACTCAGCTGATTTGCTGAAAACCAACCAAAAATGCAACCCTGAGATCCAACCACCTCACTGGAAAGATCTGGCATATTTTCACTTATATTCACAGTGGTTGTATCATCAGCAAATAATATAATGTTACTTAACGTAGGAACGCTATCCGGCAAGTCATTAATAAATAATAAAAAGAGTATGGGGCCCAGCATAGACCCTTGCGGTACTCCATGCTTAATGGATAACTTTGAAGAGAATCGATTTTTATAAATTATTTATTGGAATCAATTTGATAAATAAGCTTTAACTAGCATAACAGAACTAGCATCAAACCCAAAATTTTGCAATTTAATTAATAATTGATTATGAGATACACAGTCAAAAGCTTTCGTAAGATGATAAAAAGATGCACATGCATAATGTTTATTTTCAAAGCATTTATTAACGTGTGAATTTTTGCCTATAAAATAAGGAACTTTGGTTATAATGAACTGATTTTCAGGTCGGTTTGAAATTCGTTTTAGGTATTTTGTAAATCTCATTTGTTTCGGAACATGATAAATAAAACTAACAACTTTGTTAATTCTGCCATTCTGCCATCCAAGCGACCTCGGCAGAGTGGGAAGAAAATAATGTTATAGGGGGCATTATATATTTACTAAGATATACATGGAACGATTTCACCTCAAATCGCCGAGGTCGCTTGCGGGCGAGGCGCTGGATTTGAAATATGAACAGAAAATCGTCCATTTTGGAAGATTGTGTCGCCTCGTTCACAAGCGACCTTGGTAGAGTGAGAAGAAAATCATGTTATAGGGGACTTTATATATATTTACTAAGATATACAAGGAACGATTTCACCTCAAATCGCCGAGGTCGCTTGCGGGCGAGGGGCTGGATTTGAAATATGAACAGAAAATCGTCCATTTTTTGATCTCGGCAGAGTGAGAATAAAATCGTCGTAGAAGACACTTTATATATTTATTAGGATATAAAAGTAACGATTTCATCTTAAATCGCCGAGATCGCTTGTGGGCGAGGCGCTGGATTTGAAATATGAACAGAAAATCATCCAGGTTGGAAGATTGTATCGCCTCGCTCGCAAGCGACCTCGGTAGAGTGAAAAGAAAATCATGTTATAGAGGACTTTATATATTTACTAAGATATACATTAAACGATTTCACCTCAAATCGCCGAGGTCGCTTGCGGGCAAGGCGCTGGATTTGCAAAATCGTCCATTTTGGAAGATTGCAGCGCCTCGCCCGCAAGCGACCTCGGCAGAGTGAGAATAAAATCGTCTTATAGGAGACTTTATATATTTACTGAGACATACAAGAAACTATTTCGCCTCAAATCGCCGAGGTCGCTTGCGGGCGAGGCGCTGGGTTTAAAAAATCGTCCATTTTGGAAAATTATAGCGCCTCGCCCGCAAACGACCTCGGCGGAGTGAGAATAAAATCGTCTTTGGGAGATTTTATATATTTACTAAGATATACAAGGAACGTTTTCGCCTTAAATCTTCGAGGTCGCTTGCGGCTGAGACGCTGGATTTGAAATATTTACACAAAATCGTCCATTTTGGAAAATTGTAGCGCCTCGCCCGCAAGCGACCTCGGCGGAGTGAGAATAAAATCGTCTTATAGGAGACTTTATATATTTACTGAGACATACAAGGAACTATTTCGCCTCAAATCGCCGAGGTCGCTTGCAGGCGAGGCGCTGGGTTTAAAAAATCGTCCATTTTGGAAAATTATAGCGTCTCGCCCGCAAACGACCTCGGCGGAGTGAGAATAAAATCGTCTTTGGGAGATTTTATATATTTACTAAGATATACAAGGAACGTTTTCGCCTCAAACCTTCGAGGTCGCTTGTGGCTGAGACGCTGGATTTGAAATAATTACACAAAATTGTCCATTTTGGAAAATTGTAGTGCCTCGCCCGCAAGCGACCTCGGCGGAGTGAGAATAAAATCGTCTTTGGGAGATTTTATATATTTACTAAGATATACAAGGAACGTTTTCGCCTCAAATCTTCGAGGTCGCTTGTGGGCGAGGCGCTGGATTTGAAATATTAACACGAAATCGTTGATTTTGGAAAATTGTGGCGCCTTAGTTGCCCAAGTGACCTCGGCAGAGTGAGAAGAAAATCATGTTATAGGGAACTTTATATATTTACTAAGATATACAAGGAATGATTTCACCTCAAATCGCCGAGGTCGCTCGCGGGCGAGGCGCTGGATTTGAAATATCAACAGACAATCGTGCATTTTGGAAAATAGTGATGCCTCGCCCGCAAGCGACCTCGGCGGAGTGAGAATAAAATCGTCTTTTAAGAGACCTTATATATTTGTTAGGATATAAAAGGAACGATTTCGCTTTAAATCGTCAAGGTCGCTTACGGACGAGGCGCTGGATATGAAATATTGACATGAAATCGTTCATTTAGGAAACTTGTAGGGCCTTGCGCGCAAGCGACCTCGGCAAAGTGAGATTAAAATCGTCTTAAAGGAGGCTTTTTATATTCATTAAGATATACAAGCAACGATTTAGCAATAAATCTAGGTCAACCAAAATTGCATTGAACCATCAGTAAAGCAGTTAACACTTATTTGCAATTTTCTGTTATTAAAGTAGAAATAATTGGTCTTTCATGTTAATTTCGAAAACGTACTAAATCCAGATCAGCGCATAATTTACATTCTTACGACTATGGCTATTACTAAAACTAAAGCACGTTGCATGAACTCACCGTTAGTTAACAATTGAGTGATGAGGCAATGAACTTAGGAACTTAATCATTGATTCATCACTTAGATTTCGTCCACACGTGTCTAATTTATTTATGCGAGCCTACACAGCGCTGCGGCTGCTCTACGGCAATCGCAGCTTATTGAATAGGCGAAGAATTCAATTATGTGATTCAATTGTATTATCCCATTTCAATTACGGTTTATGCGACGTAGTTTATGATTCGTGTGTTGATGTGGCTTTTGCCCTTCAAATTTACCGTTTACAAATCGCTTGTTTAAGATTTATATATATGGTATAGAGACAAGAAGAAGGATTTCTGATACACTTCTTTGGGCTAACTGGTTAAACACCAACAATTTCCTGCGAAGTGAGGATGGTGCATGTGGGTTTTGTCCACAATAAAGAATAATTTGTTTTACGTTTAATAATTATATTGTACCACAAATTCGAAATAAATGAATTGGAATGACAGGATTATTAATAATAATTTTAGTTAGCAACAACATCACTATGTGTGTCGTGTGCACAGCTTTGCTACAGCCACTTCCCCTCCTATAAAGATTAATAAAAAGAGGAATATGGTGATCAAAGAATAATTAAAATTTAAAAATTGAAAGTAACTTTCTTTTGAATTTTAATTTTTTTAGAATTGATCTCACTGGCCGTATGAATTTGACGGGTTCCTAGAAGTGTGTGAAATTTTGTTAAGAGTTTTGATTCAAATTGTCGCCCCTGATCATGGGTGATTGTGCTAGGAATGCCAAATCGGCTGAAATAATGCCGAAACAAAGTATCCGCAATTGTATTAGAACTAATATCTTTGAGAGGAAAAAACCTCTGGCCAACGTGTGAACCGATCTATTACGGTGAGCACATATGAGCAGCCAAGGGACGGAATAAGAGGATCGACCAAATCAATGTGAATATGATCGAATCTTAATTTTGGAATCGGAATTTTGCCAACAGGTGATTTTGTGTGTTTGTAAACTTTTGTTTGTTGACATTGCAAACAGGTTTTTGTCCATAACTGAATGTGTTTTGTCATGTGTGGCCAAAAGAATCGTGTTTTGATGATGTGTGTAGAAGTGCGAATACCTGGATGTGTTGAATTATGAAATTTGTTGAAAATTGTTTTCCGAAATTTTTGTGGTATGTATATTCGAGGATTATTGGTTGAAATGTCGCACCAAAGCTTTACATTTGAATGTGATGTTGTTTGTTGCGAAAGGTTATATTTAATAGTTTGTGAGTTTGAATATTGTTTATTTAGTAAATGAGTTAATTCTGTGTCATTAAGTTGTGCGTTTTCTAAAGTTTGTGTGTCAGGGTATTGTGAGTTTAGAGAATCAATATTTGCTCTGGACAACGTGCTCGCTACAATGTTTGATTCCCCTTAATGTACCTGATAACTGATGTGAATTGTGTTATGTAACTAAGATATCGTGTCTGACGTGGAGTTTTTTCTGTGTTAGAAAAAATTTTGTTGTTTAGTGGTTTGTGATCAGTATAAACTATAAATTGATGTCCATGTAAAAAATGTTTAAAGAATTTGATACTAGTGTGAATTGCTAATAATTCTCTGTCAAAAGTTGAATAATTTATTTGGCTTGATGAAAATTTTTGGGAAAACAATGCTAAAGGTTGTGTTTTGTTGTCTATAATCTACGATAGAACTGCTCCTATACCTTTACTTGAGGCATCTGTAGTCAGTGAAAGAGTTGTTTATGGTGATGGGTGTGCAAGTGAAACGGATTTTGATAAAAGTTCTTTAGCTCTAGTGAAAGAAATGTCGTGATCATGTGTCCAAGGAATGATTGATTTAGCTTTTTGTGAATGATGTTTGAAATGTTTGGTAAAAATCTGTGGTAAAAAGTAATCATTCCTAAGAATCGCTGTAACTGTTTAAGTGTGGTTGGCTTGGGAAATTAAGTTATGGCATTAACCTTAGATTGCGAAGAGCAAATGCCATCAGCAGATATTTGATGAGCAAGGAAATTTAAATCTGAAACTCTAAAAATACATTTTGTTGGTTGTATATTGATATTATAGGAGCTTAACATCTCAAATAATTGCTGTAAATGAAGATAATGTTCTTCTTCATTGTGACTGGCTACTAGAATATCATCTAGATACACGAAAAGGAAATTTAAAGCAGAAAGAACATTGTTAATAAACCTTTGAAAGATGTGTGCAGCATTACGTAAACCGAAAGGCATTCTTGTGAATTCGAATAGACCAAACGGTGTAGTGATAGCCGTTTTAGGAATATCGTCTTCTTCTACAGGGTTTTGCTGATAAGCCCTTACCATATCTAATTTTGAAAAAAATTTACAATTATGTAAATGTAGATTAAAATCTTGAATGTGCGGAAGAGGATAACGATGTGGTACTGTGATCTTGTTGAGCTGTCGGTAGTCTCCACAAGGTCTCCAATAGTTGGAATCTTTTTTAGGAATCATGTGAAGAGGCGACGCTCTTGAAGAAGAAGAGAGTCGGCAAATTCCTAATGTCACCATCTGTTCGAATTCTTTTTTGCAACGTTGTGTTTGTGTACATCTAAACGTCGGGGACGACAAAATTGTAAGTGTGAGTTGGTAACTATTATTTGTTTAACGTTATGTCCAACTTGTTTTGTAAAGTTCAGTGTAGACCTAATTTTGGAAATTTTTTCAAAAGTGCTGTGAATTTGGTTTCAAGAGGAAACATTGTAGGGGTTGGAATAGTGTTTTTGACAATGGAACCGATTGAAAATAAATTGGTTTTCGAGTCTACCAATCGCTTCTTTTTAATATCCACCAAAATACCAAATACATGAAGGAAATCTGCACCAATGATTGGGGTACTAACATTGGCTATGGTAAACACAAACGGGAAATTCCTTCTTAGATTTAATGAAACAGTAAGCATTTTTTTACCGTATATAGCAATTGTTGTACCATTAGCGGCAGAAAGGTTTGAGTTGGTATCTTGGTTACGTTTCGGATATAATTTGTGAGGTAGAAACGAAATGTCAGCTCCAGTGTCAATTAAAAAATTAAGGTTATTTTAATAATAATAATAATAATGGTTTATTGATCATCAACAATCAAGTATATACAAAAAAAAATCAACAATACAGTAACAAAGCACTTAAAGTAAATAAATATGATGATCAAACTTATGATGAGGTTCAATATTTATTGATCGTTTACCTCACCATAGAGCAAAAATGAAAAACAGAAATTTATTACTGACGCGGTAAGAAAAAATAAAGTCATAATAAGTTATGAATATTACAAGTAAAGTAATCTCATAATTAAATATATCCGACAGATTTCTCTCAAAGATGGGGAAAAAAGCAAAAAAGAGAAAAACTAATAAAAAAGAAAATAAATAAACAATTAAAAAAAAAATGATTGTCAAAAATGAAATGTCGGTAATTGACAGTATTTACCGAAAATTGAGGTTGACTTTTTGTAAAATTTTTGAATTTAGAAAAATTTTGTTTTTCCTTTGAAACTTTTACTAGTTTTTTTGATGTCGGTGGAAATTTTTGTTTTTGTCGGTGAAGGAATTATAATATTTGCAAGATATTTCTTCACATTTAACCGCGTTTTCTCAAAATTTGCGGTGATACCAACAAATAGTCGAATAACTCGGAGAATTACATTTATTTTGCGAGTGACGTGACGAAGAACGATGTTTATCTCTAAAACTGTGAAAACAATTAGAATTACAGTTCTTCGACGAATTTGTTGGTATACTTTGAAATTTGATAGTCAAAAAGATTATCTTACATTTTTTGTTCTGTTGTCCTGTTGTTGTTGTTCCTTTGAAATGGAAGTCATAAGTATTTGACAGGTTAACGTCAAATTTTGAATTGTTGTCAGTAATTCGTCGTGTGGTGGTGTTGTTGTAGTGCAATGTTTTTGAATTTCTGAAAGGTGTGTTGAGGTCGACGTCAAATTCATTGATTCCCACACCTTGTCCGCAACAGAAAGAATATCTAATTCTTGCACAGTATTGTCACGATCAGCGGGATCTATCATTTTTTAATAAAAGATTGTTTTTTGAAAAATTTGTTTTTGTTATTTAAAAATTTTTTAAAATTGTGTAAAAATGTGATAAAATTTTCGATTCCTCCTTATATTAACCCTTACAATTTGGGCATTCTACAGTGCAGTACTTAATTAACACTTTTAAGTCGGATATTCAGCAACAATCCTGTATCCGCCCGGTTTTTATATAATAGGGGGATAGTAAAAAGTGAAGAATAATAGATTTAACGCGAAAGGTGGAATTTGGGGAATTAGTGTAAAAAGAATGTGTGTTTAGAAGAGAGATGTAGTTTTAGTGCGAGTTTTAAGCCGTTTGTTCGCAGGCGGCAATAAAATATTAATTAAAGCGATAGTTTGTGTACCCAATACGCGCGGAGTACTTTGTGTAAGTTACGTTCATAACTCAGCCTAAGTGGAGCAAATAAAATCTGGAAAGTAGGTAGTAGGTTTAAACAGCGAACGGTCCGTTTCACTGTTTTCCCTTGATTTAGTGGCGTTGGGTTTAAAGCGTTTTCCACCGGATATCCGGGTCCACCTTTTCCTCTTCCTTTTCCGCGTAAACAAAAATGATCGTGAGACCGTCGCGACGCCTCGTAACGCGTCGCCATAACACAATGCCCTAAACTGATTGGCTGGCAGGAGCGCTCGAAATCTGTCAGAAGCTCCGCAAATTAATGGGCTCCCTGTCTAGCTCGTGTAGTGCGGTTTCTGCTCAGCTCGCGAGAGAGCTGAGATACTTTATCGTCGAGTGTACTTTTCTAATTAACATAGAGTAGATACTCCGAGGGATTGCATGTGCGCCGGCGAAATTAAACATTCACGGTGTCGTCGGTCTCGTCGGTCTACAATTCGGTTTTGCCCGTCGCTCATCCTTCAATGTAATTGTCGCCACAACTTCACCTATATGAAAGCCGTATTTATAAACCCTCTTGTTAACACCCTTTTAATCCGGGTTATTAATAAACTTCTCATCTTTCATCAAAACGTTATCGTTATTCGAACGTTAAAGTTATTTAAAAAGTCCCATAAAAGATTTCAAGTATGATGTTTTCGATACGGAACCTCCTGAGGTGAGCCCAAGGAGTGTACCCAAAAAGTTAACGTAAACTTTGGACGGCAATTTCTCCCGCACAATAAATTAAAATGAAAACGGTTGCGAACATAATCCGGCGATTTCCCCGGCGGCTGTCCTCAATTTACCAGCAAATTCCACTTGCTATTTTGGTGTTTTTTGTTTTAAAACAGCGTGAAAATAACGCATTTCCAAAATACGTGAGTTTTTAAATGAAATATGTCTTTTATGCATACAAAGCATACAAAACGTTGGTCAGAAACAGGAAGATTGTTATGAGCGAAAGGATGAGGGTAGAAAACCCCAGAAAACGTAGAAATCCGACGTCGCTTGGGATAAAATCGACGGAAACGCACGCTGTCGACGTATGGAAATATATCGACGCCCGAAACGAGCAACTACATTGTTTCACCGTTTCATAAAACTCGGACAGAGCGAGGCCTGTCAAACGGCGCCCTCGCACGCAGCGAATAAATACGAGTGTACCGGGGCACAAAAAGGCTTCTATCGTTCCCCCATCTTTTTTTCTCTGTTGCCAAAGGAATTTAGTGAAGCCTGAAGTGGGACGCCAATCGATGACGAATACATTATATAAATTATTCAAGAATTGTGCAAACCACAAGCCGTGTTATGCTAACGAGAGTGTCGACGTGCGCATTTACTCTATTGGGTGGATTTTTAAAATAATCATATAAAACCAACCTTTTTTTATTTTATTCTATACTGCATTACCGTTTTCTTCAGTAGCTCTTTATATACGGGGTGTTTCAGAATTGCACGGCACTATTTTAGGGATACGTTCTCCAACACGAAATAAACAAGTTTATTTCGTTTAGAAGTTTACCTATTTTACTATTTCTACAAGTTTTCGAATGAGTTAATAAGAAGACTTCCATCTTGTATATCATGGGAGACACCACAAATTTATTCACTTTTGAAGAACAAACAGACATGGTTTTAATTTATGGCGAAGTACATAAAAATTGCGTTGCTGCTGTTCGGAAATGTCATGAAATATTTGCCACTAGGAGGATACCAAATCGGAAAACGTTTGAAGCCATTGAAAGATGTCTTAGGGAAACTGGCATGCTAAAACCACAACGACAAAACGACAAAGATTTCGACGAACTGCTAACGTTGAAGAAGGGATACTCAATGCTGTTCAGCTATCTCCTACTACTAGCACCCGAAAATTGTCACATCGTTTCAATGTTTCATCTCTGCAAGTGTATGACGAACAATGCGCGAACAACAATTGTATCCATATCACGTTACATGTGTGCAACATTTGTTACCAGAGAATTATAACAAGCGCATAAATTTCTTCCAGTGGTTGATTCGACAATGCACACGAGATCCCAACTTTCTGAGCTGCTTGCTAGTTACCGATGAATCTTGCTTTACCAGAAATGGAATTACTAATTTTCGAAACACTCATACTCGGAGCGACGAAAACCTTCATACGACTGCTATTACGCATTACCAACATACCTTTTCTTTAAATATCTAGTGTGGTCTTCTTGGTGACAATCTCATCGGGCCTTTCTTTTCACCAACAAGGATCTTACTTGAATTTTTTGCAAAATAATCTGTATGAGCTTCTAGAGGATATTCCGATTGCTAACAGGCAGGGGATGTGGTTTATCCATGACGGTGCCCATGCTCACTTTTGTCATATTGTCACCGATTATTTAAACAGAGTATATGGTAACCGATGGATTGACCGAAACGGACCTGTTAAATGGCCACCACGATCTGCTGATCTAACGCCGTTAGATTATTTTGTATGGGGCTGGATGTAGTCTGAGGTTTATTCTACGTCTATTGCCACTGAAGAAGAGCTAAGAAATCGCATCGAAGAAGCAGCAGCTGCTATGAGGGGTCGTCTCGATGTTCTAAGCCGTGCCAGAATCATAGATTTGTCGTGCTGAATGCTGCATTCAACAAAACGGAGGGTACTTTGAACAGTTACTCTGAATGTTTTATTGTTAAATAAATTAACTTTTCAATATCTCGATAATAAATTAAGTTGAGACCTATGTTTATATAAACTTTCTTGTTTATTTGGTGCTGGAGAACAATTCCCTGATATAGTGCCATGCAATTCTGAAAAACCCTGTATATATTTTCTAAAGTGGCTAAACCTAATTGATACTAGTTTTAGGTCTAATGTTATTTCTGATGCTAGCGTTCATTTTGGTTATAATCGTTATTTGGAGTTATATTATTATATATTTTTCATTGAAGTAAAACTAGAACTAAGACTAGACCTAGAACTAGAATCATTTGGGGTTGGCCGCGCGTCTCCTTATACGGCTAACCCCGAATGATTCTAGTTCTAGGTCTAGTGTTAATTCTGATGCTAGCGTTCATTTTGGTTATAATCGTTATTTGGAGTTATATTATTATATATTTTTCATTGAACTAAAACTAGAACTAAGACTAGACCTAGAACTAGAATCATTCGGGGTTAGCCGCACGTCTCTTTAGACGGCTAACCCCGAATGATTCTAGTTCTAGGTCTAGTGTTAAATTTGTTGTTAGCCTTCGTTTTGGTTATAATCGTTATTTGGAGTTATATTATTATATATTTTTCATTGAACTAAAACTAGAAAACTAAAACTAGACGTGCGGCTAACCCCGAATGATTCTAGTTCTAGGTCTAGTGTTAATTCTGATGCTAGCGGTCATTTTGGTTATAATTGTTATTAGGAGTTATGTTATATATTTTTCAACGAATTAAAACTAGAACTAAGTTAGCCGCACGTCTCTTTAGACGGCTAACCCCGAATGATTCTAGTTCTAGGTCTAGTGTTAATTCTGATGCTGGCGTTCATTTTGGTTATAATTGTTATTCGGAGTTATTATATATTTTTCATCGAACTAAAACTAGAATTAACACTAGACCTAGAACTAAACTTATAAGTGTTATTCAGTTATATTATTATATATTTATCATTAAACTAATACTAGAACTAACACTAAACCTAGAACTAAAATTATTAATTTTTATTATATTAAATTTGTTGTTTATTTAGTTTTTTTCTATTTCTTATCAAAGAATACGCTGGTAAAGTAGTGTCCAATCGTTTCGAACCACGCTGTATTATTATACAGTGTTCCGTAACAATAAAATAGGGTGCGTTTTAGATTCTAACAAATATGAAATTTTTCATTGAATTAAAACTAAAATTAGCACTAGACTTAGAACTAGAATCTGTTTCAAGTATTATATTGACAACATTTCCATTCAATATTTTCAATAATATTAATTTCGTCATCTATAAGAATATTGTCAATGTTCTTCTTTGCATTTTATTAAAAAAGATAAAAACAAATCGACCAAAACCAACAAGATAACCTAACCTTAGTTCGCTTAAATCTGGCATATAAATCTTTACCGACAAGAATTTTCCGCAAGTAAATTAACCCTCAGGTAGATACCATTAACGGAGAGATTAACTTTACCTAGAGGTAAATAGACAATTATTCTTACAAGTCTAATTCTGTCTGTTAACACTACAGACGTTTTACTTGAAGATAAATAAGCAGGGCCAAAAAATAGTAGTAATTAGAGTTGTGCAATTGATCGGTAAAATGTGATTAGGTCGATGGACTGATCAACCACTGAATATATAATATAAATAATAAATGGTTTAAGACATACTTAAGCTTGATTAAATTTACTTTAAAATGCTTATTATTTTATCAATATATCTCGTTCTTAAAACATGATTTTTTTACTTTTTTTATTATTTACATGTGCAGTGTTCAAATGATTTAATTTGCCGTCAATTATTCATGGCACATCATTAATACTAATAAATAATGAATTTATTATTACGTATAAATTTATTATTATGTATATATTTATTATTACGTATATATATCGAGTATTTCCTATACAGGGTGGTCCAGTCGTAGCATAATCTTAATCACAAATACTGGAATTAAAATGGTAACGATTCGTGTAATTTTTTTTTTATTTAAACGGCTAAGATATATACCTTCAAATTTAACTAATTATTAAAGTTTTTAAACATTTTAATATAGTTTATCTTAGAATGATTTGGCAAATAAGAGAAATCGTTCAATCCATCATTTGTCAATCTATGAGTATTTTATTTACATTTTTAAAGTAATCGTTACCATTTAATAATGTTGTTATGTCCAGTGATATCTTTAATCTAGATGAGATTAAATTCAAGTTTACTGCAGTGTTACGTACGTAAGAATTTCCCTCATCAAGCGACAAACGGCAGATGTGTTATTTTATAATGTGAGCATTTTTCTCCTGAAGCGACAAACTACATACGTGAAATTACTGCAAAGTATCAACAAAGTTTCTTGACCCAGTAAGTGTATCAAAAGTATTCTTGAATTAGTGTTCTAGAGTTTTAATTTTCTCAGATTTGTATTAGTTTATGATTTTTATGATTAACATACTCTATATGTGTAATGAACACATCATATTTGTATGCCAAGGTGTATTATTTATATGACATTAATCGTCATAGTATGACAATAAAGACCTACATTTTTAGTAATTGTATGGTTTTTTAATAGTAGTAGCAATAACTATGTAAATATTTATTTATCCATAAAATTGTATGTACTAACTAAATTAAGAATTATATTTCGAGTAAAATGCTCATGTGCGATAAATCGCGTAAGTTCATCTGTAGCGACGAACGATGAGTGAACGAAGTTAATTTTTCAAAATATGCTATCACAGGATCAATGCTATTATTTATTTTATTTTCTTAAAATTTTTTGTTAAGTAATTTTTTTAGATTTTGAAATATTTTCAAATGATATGATCGTAGATGCCTATGAAAACAAAATGCAAAGAAAGAAGTAAAATAATTGTCAAATTGTTTAAAATAATAATACTTGTAAAATAGTAATCCATGAATCGTTATCGTTTATCTAGACTATTAGTTGATTATTCCACATTGGCCCACCCTGTATAGTAAAACCTCGATATAACGCATTATCAGCTAATTACACCATTGCGTTCATTATTTATTAGTACTACTTTTACATAAATAAAAATGTACAATAAACTAGCTTTAAATATCAACTTAAACTGACGCTAGCTTTAGAACTAATGCTACTCCCTTAGACGGCTTCTTGCTTTGGTTCAATGAAAAATAGAAAAATAGATCAAGTTAATCTGGATAACAACTATAACTAAAACTATCGCTAGCAATAGAAATAACACTAGTCATAATCACATGTCTCTTTAGACGGCTAAACCCGAACGACTCTAGCTCTATCTAATCAACTAGCAATTTCTTATTTTATTATTAAAGCTGGGTAAACGTCCGTTCTGTGATGAATGTTATACGACATATTTAGTTTCAACAACATAATAAAAAATCTATAAAACAATTATAGCACCAAAATAGTCATATTTTATATAATATATTAGTCTTCTTCAATTATTCTATTTCTGTGTGAGGATCTACTATAAAATAGTTATATAAACATCTATAAAACCAGAATAAATATTGTTTAAAATCTGTATATAATAAGTTTATAAATATGGTACAAAATGCGTTATAAAATAATTAGATAATTTTTAAAATAAGTCTATAACGGGTAAGTTGGTAGAATTTATATTGATAAAACTTCCTTTTTGCAATATTTATTAAATTATATTTAATTATTAATAATTCTGCAAATCTCAAGAATTCTGTAGCGCCATCTATTAGTCAATGTTATAAGAGCATTACTTTTGGCCTGCCACCCACCAACCAAAAAAAAAAAAGAATGTCAAAATATAACTTTTATATAACCTAATATTGTTGTTAGCTGTAATTATAAATTACAAAATAACAGCTAATCAACAAATTTTTAAGATCGATATTGATTAGAGTATCTATTTTACCAGTATAGTAATATATATTAAAATTTAAATTAAAAATTGGTGAAAATCTGTACTTTTTAAAAAGTACTAAGTAAGTGTTTTAAAAATAATGTTCATACATTTTTTTATACTTTAACTTTGTAATGTAACGTCCTTAAAAATTTTAATTCATGATTTTAACATGTTAAATTTATATAAATTTTATTTTTAATTCATAC
Source organism: Onthophagus sagittarius (assembly GCA_036711965.1). Classification (NCBI taxonomy): domain Eukaryota; kingdom Metazoa; phylum Arthropoda; class Insecta; order Coleoptera; family Scarabaeidae; genus Onthophagus; species Onthophagus sagittarius. The sequence goes on along the minus strand of JASERS010000007.1, from coordinate 8,346,531 downwards.
TAAATACTGTGATTGTCGTAAAAAAATCTTTACATTGTGAGTAAATATAACATAATTTGTGATAGAAAATTTTGAAAAACTTTCTTAATTCAACGACGACGTCTTTGAAGATGACTAATAGTCGAAACATGTAAGGCAGACTTTTTGTGAAATAAATCAGTACAAATTTTCACCAATTTTTAATTTAAATTTCAATACAACAAATTTTTAGTTTATTTATTTGAATGTCCAATAATACCCATTACCTATTTTTATCATCATAACAGTTCGATAAGTTTTTAACAAAGTTTTGGGATCTTGAGGAAGTACGATTGAAATTTTTTTATTTATAATTTGAAAAAGGTTTCTTAGTGCTGAGTGTTTAAATATTAAATTATTATTGAGCTCTAATGCCCTTAAATCACTGTTTTCAATATTCGGTTGCCATTAGTAGTCATTACATTCTTTTAGATGAAATGAGTTAAAAGTGTTTGTAAATCTATTGGATCTGCAGTTGTATTAATACTATCATTCTGTACTATAACGACCTTTATTTGTGATTTTCAAAGAGCTGTTATATTTAATTGGATTCCAGAAATTTCAATTAACAACCTTTTAGTATTTTCCTCTGGCTATTTTCATAATAACTCATTTGAGAAATGCGTCATTTCTTTTAATCTTCTTCCATCGACTTATTAAATTTGACATCTTCTTAATCCTTCGAGTGTCTACTTAAACTGATAACGTCTCACATGGTTCAATATTAATTAAAAGCCATTTCTAATTTGTAATTATTTTTGTATTATATTACCGCTTTTAAACGCAATTTAAATAACAGTAAAATTTGCTTAAACCTCAGTTTTTATTTAATTCAATTTAATTTAATTTATTTAATTCAAAAATTATTTAAGTTAACATTTTTTTATGATTTTTTGAAATTAATAATCTTTTCTTTAAAAAATCACGAAAAATCGAATTCTTAAGATATTTTAATGAATTATTCACGATTTATAGAGAAAAGTGTCTACTTTCTTGTGATGAAACCGGATCTTGAAAATATTTATTCGTTCTTGAGATGTAAATTATTAAATTCAACATGAACATTTATGGCTATCTCAAGTTAATTAAAAATCACCAAAAATCGAAATCTTGAGGTATTTTAATGATACATTCAAGATTTATAGAGGTAAGTGTCTATTTTGTCATGGTCAAAATCCAATTAGAAAATCTTTATTCGTTTTTGAGATAAAAATTATTTAAGTTAACATATTTTTTATGATTTTTTGAAATTAATAATCTTTTTTTTTTAAACCACGAAAAATCGAATTCTTAAGATATCTTAATGAATTATTCATGATTTATAAAGAAAAGTGTCTACTTTCTCGTCATAAAACCGGATCTTGAAAATATTTATTCGTTTTTGAAGTATAAATCATTAAATTCAACATGAACATTTATGGCTATCTCAAGTTAATTAAAAATCACCAAAAATCGAGTTCTTGAGGTATTTTAATAATACATTCAAAATTTATAGAGGTAAGTGTCTATTTTGTCATGGTGAGAATCAAATTAGAAAATCTTTATTCGCTTTTGAGATAAAAATTATTAAAGTTAACATATTTTTTATGATCTTTTGAAATTAATAATCTTTTTTTTTTTTAACCACGAAAAATCGAATTCTTAAGATACCTTAATGAATTATTCATGATTTATAAAGAAAAGTGTCTACTTCCTCGTCATAAAACCGGATCTTGAAAATATTTATTCGTTTTTGAAGTATAAATCATTAAATTTCAGGTGAACATTTATGGCTACCTCAAGTTAATTAAATATCACCAAAAATCGAATTATTGAGGTATTTTAATGATACATTCAAAAATGGTAGAGGTAAGTGTCTATTTGGCATGGTGAGAATCAAATTAGAAAATCTTTGTTCATTTTTGAGATAAAAATTATTGAAGTTGACCTGATTTTTTATGATTTTTTAAAATTAATAATCTTTTTTTGAAAAAACACGAAAAATCGAATTCTTAAGATGATAGATTAATAAAATAGATTAATAAATTGAAAAAACACGAAAAATCGAATTCTTAAGATATCTTAATGACTTATTCATGATTTATAGAGGAAAGTATCTACTTTCTCGTAATGAAACCGGATCTTGAAAATATTTATTCGTTTTTGAAATAAAAATCATTAAATTCAACGTAAACATTTACGGCTATCTCAAGTTAATTAAAAATCACCAAAAATCGAGTTCTTGAGGTATTTTAATAATACATTCAAAATTTATAGAGGTAAGTGTCTATTTTGTCATGGTGATAATCAAATTAGAAAATCTTTGTTCATTTTTGAGATAAAAATTATTGAAGTTGACCTATTTTTTTATGATTTTTTTAAATTAATAATCTTTTTTTTGAAAATCACGAAAAATCGAATTCTTAAGATATCTTAATGAATTATTCATGATTTATAGAGGAAAGTGTCTACTTTCTCGTAATGAAACCGGATCTTGAAAATATGTATTCGTTTTTGAAATAAAAATCATTAAATTCAACGTGAACATTTATGGCTATCTCAAGTTAATTAAGAATCACCAAAAATCGAGTTCTTGAGGTATTTTAATGATACATTAAAAATTTATAGAGGTAAGTGTCTATTTTGTCATGATGAGAATCAAATTAGAAAATATTTATTCATTTTTGAGATAAAAATTATTGAAGTTGACCTGACTTTTTATGATTTTTTTGAAATTAATAATCTTTTTTTTGAAAAACCACGAAAAATCGAATTCTTAAGATATTTTAATGAATTATTCATGATTTATAGAGAAAACTGACTACATTCTCGTCATGAAACCGGAGCTTGAAAATATTTATTCGTTTTTGAAGTATAAATCATTAAATTCAACGTGAACATTTATGGCTATCTCAAGTTAATTAAAAATCACCAAAAATCGAGTTCTTGGGGTATTTTAATGATACATTAAAAATTTATAGAGGTAAGTGTCTATTTTGTCATGGTGAGAATCAAATTAGAAAATCTTTGTTCATTTTTGAGATAAAAATTATTGAAGTTGACCTGATTTTTTATGATTTTTTGAAATTAATAATAAATATAATTTACCTACAATTTTAAAATGTTTTCTTATATGTTATTATTTGATTTTCTTTTGTTAATTTTCATTATTATTGATTTCTTGTTCAGCAATTTTTTATTTTTGTTAAGAAATTATTTATTTATGTTATTTATTATGATTTATTAGTGGATGTTTCGCTGGGCTTTCCTACCTATCGACGGGAATAATCAAGTAATCGATGTTTTGACAAAACTGTCTAAAACCGTTCGATAACTATTGCGTGCAATATCTGTCGATTAGTTCCTACCAGAACACCAATAGGCGATATCGACTCGATAAAAGATATCGATCCAATAACTGTCGCTCTGATATCTACTCAATACTATAACGTACGAGAAACCGGGCAGATGAGTTAGTAACGTTTACGGTTGTATTAACAAATTTAGTAGTAACCATAACATGATAAAATATATTGGGTGTTTCATTTAAAAATATTGACATACTGTCCATTACGCCTACATAGAACAACCTGTATAAGTGAAAATAATTTTAAATAGTAGAAGGTGTGATTATTGTCCGCCGGGATACTAATAACTCATCCTGTGTACATACTGTATATACAAATAGGGTGAATCTGAGAGATTGTGGTTTTACTGCTGAAAATTAAAAAAAAATGTTTCGTAACCAATGTTAACAATTATTTTTAGCTTTTCAGGGTGTTTTACTGTTTCATTTCCGTACTCAACTTTGTACTCAATTTCGTACTCAATTTTTGGGGTTGATACTTTAGTAAATTTTAAGAGTACTTTTATTTCAACTTTCGATTAAGTACCCCACAGATTAGTTAATATTTGCTTAATTAATTTTTCCTCGGAAATTATAAAATTTTCGTAGAACATCAAAGAGGCAAAAAAGTCTATATAAAAAACAGTTTTCCAATGTAAGCAAAAATTTAAGAAGGGTTCTAAAAATTTCGTATTCCTAGTGTTGATGGTTATCGAGAAAAGAATAAGAAAAGTAAGAAAGGTTCGATAAAAATAATTTAGTTATAACTATATAAAAAGAGAGTGTATTTGTTATTGATTGGTATAAAATTTGAAAGCAAGAGATAGGTAACGATTTGTACAATATTTTATACTAAACGTAAATAGTCCCAGCGTGAAATAGGCTAAACAATTGGTTTCGACAGTTGACCTCTGAGGCCGAAATCGCATCGCAACTCGACCGTACTAAAATATGCACATATCGAACAAACTTTTTGTGCGTATGAAACGGTTGATTTTTTGGAGCAGGAAAAGCTTTTATTTTCATATCTTCACTTCAGATATTTACAATAATTGAACGATTTACGCGATCGGGTGTGATTATTTTTAATAACGAAACGTCGGTTTACAATCGTAAATAACGCAAAGGGGAAAAGTTTTTAATAACTGTCAATGTGTGGTAACGGTAAAATTTCCACTTCGATTCCGCGTCCGCCCTCCTTCATGAACAAATTAAATGAAATCGATAAACATTTTTGTTAGTCACATCGCGCGTATCGCTCGCGAATTGCAGTTTAGCATCGTTGGAACGCTGAAAAAACGGAATTGATCCTGCACTGACAGTGGTATTAAATCGAACGTTTGTGTGTCCGGCGAACGGGACAAAACGGGACAAAACGGGCTCTCTGCTCTACCTCGTTTTAAAACAAAGACAACGCGCAGCTGCGTCCTCTCCGCGTTACCCGAATAAACTGCTTAACTATTGAACCGAAACTACACGCCGGCTCGCGCATTACACATTATAGCCGATAACGCTCCAACTTTTACCACGATATTTTTAACTTTCCTTCTTTTCATCTCTCTCTATCTTCTATCACTTTTTCTCTTTTCAAATACAAACCAAACTCAATTCACTATTCTACAATAGAACCTAGAATCCTAGTATCGATTTCAACAAACAGTCTCTCCGCTAAACCAATATTGTTCTATTTCAATCCCATTTCTACTTGATTTCAAAAAAAATTATATATATATATATATATATATATATATATATATCAATTTTAGAATATATATTACAATCCGTTTTACAATATTTCTAATATAAATTTCGGACATTGTGAAATTTTTACTCATAACGCGTTGTGAGTAAGCTTAAATGATTTCAACGCGTTGTGAACACCAAACAGTATCCACAACGCATTGTGAGTATTTCTTGGTCACTCACAATGTGTTGTGACTTTTCAATGTTTACCCACAATCGATTGCTTGCATTTTGCAGCCAGCACGTATTGCGTTAATAGGGACTTCCCCTGACTTTATTTCTAAACATTTTTGTACAATCGGGAAACAAAACACCCTTATTTATAGATATACATTCAACCGGTCGAGTTGTTTATGAATGAAATTTCTCTCAGAATGAACATGATTAAATATTGAAATTTTTATCCAAAAGGGATTTAGAAGGACCAATTACAAATATATATTTTTTAAAAGTAGTATTGCATTAAGTCAATGATCATCTTATTGCAGCCTTATTTTAGACATAGCCGCCGAGCGTTCCTTTGAGTAATCGAAAAGAGTAGGTAGATAAATAAAGTTTTTTGCAACTGGGTACTATTTGAGATTGGACACAGTATATCGTCACACTTCAAAACATTACATTGCATTACTTAATATGATTGCATTTAACGAGTTCACGATGAGTCGGAGCGCTAGTTAGACGAAAGCGGTTATTATTCATTACCTTTAAAGAATATTCTTAATAGTAATAATTCTTAATAGTTACTATTAAGGGAATACATAGAATTTATTATAAGGTGTATATTTTAATGAAGTAATATGGTTTCTTCTTAATATCATACAAGGTCCGTAAAGCGTATTGTACCAGGTTGGCCAGAGACTGAAAACCGCGTTTTGAAGGGCAAGGAGAGGGGTGACGTCATGAGTTACGTAGCAGTGGGAGTTAGGTCCATTGCTATTATCTTTTAGTTAAATCTATCTTATAGATAAATTCATCCACTAGCCAATCAGAATGCGTAAAATAGCCGTAACCACGGTGATAATTCTTTAGATATCTTAATCACAAGATGGTAGTAACGAGGCTTACTATCTCAGGTTCTCTCACAGATAAAAAATCCCTGAGATATCCATGACTCGAATGGTATTTATGTTAAATTTTTAAATTGGTAACCATATTGTCATAAGGCCTAATATTTTGACATTTTAACTAATTTTAATCACAAATGATATCGCTGAACTTAATTGAGATTTTTCTAATATTTTGTATAAATTTAAATATTCTTTAAAAATCGGTTTTTTGGAAAATTGTTACGAAATTACTTTCAGTTACCAATTGAATCATCTACCTTCCGAAAATGAAGTCAATTTTAACATTTCTCACTTAGTTCTTAAGATATAAGATGTTGAACTTAATTTGGATTTTTCCAACATTTTGTATAAATTTAAAAATTCTTGAAAACTCGATTTTTTGGTAAATTATTATGAAATTACTTTCAATTATTAGTTGGAGAATCTCTTTTCGAAAGATGAAGTCAATTTAGAGATACCTCACTCAGAAGTTGAGATATAAGCTATCGAATTTAATTGGGATTTTTCCCATATTCTGTATAAATTTAAAAATTCCTGAAAAATTGATTTTTTAAAAAATTGTTATGAAATTACTTTCAATTACTAATTGGAGCATCTACTTTCTAAAAGTGAAGTCAATTTGAAAATATCTCACTTAGTTCTTGAGATCTAAACTGCTGAGCTTAATTGGGATTTTCCAGTATTTTGTATAAATTTATAAATTCCTGAAAAATCGCTTTTTTGAAAAATTGTTATGAAATTACTTTTGAATTACTAATTCAAGCATCTACTTTCTAAAAGTGAAGTCAATTTGAAAATATCTCACTTAGTTCTTGAGATATGAGCTGCTGAACTTAATTGGGATTTTCCAGTGTTTTGTATAAATTTAAAAACTCCTGAAAAATTGATTTTTTGAAAAATTGTTATAAAATTACTTTCAGTTACTAATTAGAGCATCTACTTTCTAAAAGTGAAGTTAATTTGAAAATATCTCACTTAGTTCTTGAGATATACACTGCTGAACTTAATTGGGATTCTTGTGATATTTTGTATAAATTTAAAAATTCCTGAAAAATCGATTTTTTAAAAAATTGTTATGAAATTACTTTCAATTACTAATTGGAGCATTTACTTTCTAAAAGTGAAGTCAATTTGAAAATATCTCATTTAGTTCTTGAGATCTAAACTGCTGAGCTTAATTGGGATTTTTCAGTGTTTTGTATAAACTTAAAAACTCCTGAAAAATTGATTTTTTGAAAAATTGTTATAAAATTACTTTCAATTACTAATTAGAGCATCTACTTTCTAAAAGTGAAGTTAATTTGAAAATATCTCACTTAGTTCTTGAGATATACACTGCTGAACTTAATTGGGATTCTTGTGATATTTTGTATAAATTTAAAAATTCCTGAAAAATCGATTTTTTGAAAAAGTGTTATGAAACCACTTTCAATTACTAATTAGAGCATCTACTTTCTAAAAGTGAAGTCAATTTGAAAATATCTCACTTAGTTCTTGAGATATGAGCTGCTGAACTTAATTGGGATTCTTCCAATATATTGAATAAATTTAAAAATTCTTGAAAAATCGATTTTATGGAAAATTGTTACGAAATTAGTTTCAATTACTAATTGAAACATCTATTTTCTAAAAGTGAAGTAAATTTTGAGATATTTCACTTAGTTCTTGAGATGTAATCTTCTTAACTTGATAAGGATTTTTCCAATATTTTATATAAATTTAAATATTCATGAAAAAACGATTTTTTAGGAAAATGGTTATAAAATTATTTTTAATTACTAATTAGAGCATCTACTTCCTAAAAGTGAAGTTAATTTGAAAATATCTCACTTAGTTCTTAAGATGTAAACTGCTGAAGTTAATTGGGATTCTTCTGATGTTTTGTATAAATTTATAAATTCCTGAAAAATTGATTTTTTGAAAAATTGTTATAAAATTACTTTCAATTACTAATTAGAGCATCTACTTTCTAAAAGTGAAGTTAATTTGAAAATATCTCACTTAGTTCTTGAGATATACACTGCTGAACTTAATTGGAATTCTTGTGATATTTTGTATAAATTTAAAAATTCCTGAAAAATCGATTTTTTGAAAAAGTGTTATGAAACTACTTTCAATTACTAATTGGAGCATCTACTTTCTAAAAGTGAAGTCAATTTGAAAATATCTCACTTAGTTCTTGAGATCTAAACTGCTGAGCTTAATTGGGATTTTCCAGTGTTTTGTATAAATTTAAAAATTCCTGAAAAATCGATTTTTTAAAAAATTGTTATGAAATTACTTTCAATTACTAATTAGAACATCTACTTTCTAAAAGTGAAGTCAATTTGAAAATATCTCACTTAGTTCTTGAGATCTAAACTGCTGAGCTTAATTGGGATTTTCCAGTGTTTTGTATAAATTTAAAAACTCCTGAAAAATTGATTTTTTGAAAAATTGTTATAAAATTACTTTCAGTTACTAATTAGAGCATCTACTTTCTAAAAGTGAAGTTAATTTGAAAATATCTCACTTAGTTCTTGAGATATACACTGCTGAACTTAATTGGGATTCTTGTGATATTTTGTATAAATTTAAAAATTCCTGAAAAATCGATTTTTTAAAAAATTGTTATGAAATTACTTTCAATTACTAATTGGAGCATTTACTTTCTAAAAGTGAAGTCAATTTGAAAATATCTCATTTAGTTCTTGAGATCTAAACTGCTGAGCTTAATTGGGATTTTTCAGTGTTTTGTATAAACTTAAAAACTCCTGAAAAATTGATTTTTTGAAAAATTGTTATAAAATTACTTTCAATTACTAATTAGAGCATCTACTTTCTAAAAGTGAAGTTAATTTGAAAATATCTCACTTAGTTCTTGAGATATACACTGCTGAACTTAATTGGGATTCTTGTGATATTTTGTATAAATTTAAAAATTCCTGAAAAATCGATTTTTTGAAAAAGTGTTATGAAACCACTTTCAATTACTAATTAGAGCATCTACTTTCTAAAAGTGAAGTCAATTTGAAAATATCTCACTTAGTTCTTGAGATATGAGCTGCTGAACTTAATTGGGATTCTTCCAATATATTGAATAAATTTAAAAATTCTTGAAAAATCGATTTTATGGAAAATTGTTACGAAATTAGTTTCAATTACTAATTGAAACATCTATTTTCTAAAAGTGAAGTAAATTTTGAGATATTTCACTTAGTTCTTGAGATGTAATCTTCTTAACTTGATAAGGATTTTTCCAATATTTTATATAAATTTAAATATTCTTGAAAAAACGATTTTTTAGGAAAATGGTTATAAAATTACTTTTAATTACTAATTAGAGCATCTACTTCCTAAAAGTGAAGTTAATTTGAAAATATCTCACTTAGTTCTTAAGATGTAAACTGCTGAACTTAATTGGGATTCTTCTGATGTTTTGTATAAATTTATAAATTCCTGATGAATCGATTTTTTAAAAAATTGTTATGAAATTACTTTCAATTACTAATTGGAGCATCTACTTTCTAAAAGTGAAGTCAATTTGAAAATATCTCACTTAGTTCTTGAGATCTAAACTGCTGAGCTTAATTGGGATTTTCCAGTATTTTATATAAATTTATAAATTCCCGAAAAATCGCTTTTTTGAAAAATTGTTATGAAATTACTTTTGAATTACTAATTCAAGCATCTACTTTCTAAAAGTGAAGTCAATTTGAAAATATCTCACTTAGTTTTTGAGATATGAGCTGCTGAACTTAATTGGGATTCTTCCAATATATTGAATAAATTTAAAAATTTTTGAAAAATCGATTTTATGGAAAATTGTTACGAAATTAGTTTCAATTACTAATTGAAACATCTATTTTCTAAAAGTGAAGTAAATTTTGAGATATTTCACTTAGTTCTTGAGATGTAATCTTCTTAACTTGATAAGGATTTTTCCAATATTTTATATAAATTTAAATATTCATGAAAAAACGATTTTTTAGGAAAATGGTTATAAAATTATTTTTAATTACTAATTAGAGCATCTACTTCCTAAAAGTGAAGTTAATTTGAAAATATCTCACTTAGTTCTTAAGATGTAAACTGCTGAAGTTAATTGGGATTCTTCTGATGTTTTGTATAAATTTATAAATTCCTGAAAAATTGATTTTTTGAAAAATTGTTATAAAATTACTTTCAATTACTAATTAGAGCATCTACTTTCTAAAAGTGAAGTTAATTTGAAAATATCTCACTTAGTTCTTGAGATATACACTGCTGAACTTAATTGGAATTCTTGTGATATTTTGTATAAATTTAAAAATTCCTGAAAAATCGATTTTTTGAAAAAGTGTTATGAAACTACTTTCAATTACTAATTGGAGCATCTACTTTCTAAAAGTGAAGTCAATTTGAAAATATCTCACTTAGTTCTTGAGATCTAAACTGCTGAGCTTAATTGGGATTTTCCAGTGTTTTGTATAAATTTAAAAATTCCTGAAAAATCGATTTTTTAAAAAATTGTTATGAAATTACTTTCAATTACTAATTAGAGCATCTACTTTCTAAAAGTGAAGTCAATTTGAAAATATCTCACTTAGTTCTTGAGATCTAAACTGCTGAGCTTAATTGGGATTTTCCAGTGTTTTGTATAAATTTAAAAACTCCTGAAAAATTGATTTTTTGAAAAATTGTTATAAAATTACTTTCAGTTACTAATTAGAGCATCTACTTTCTAAAAGTGAAGTTAATTTGAAAATATCTCACTTAGTTCTTGAGATATACACTGCTGAACTTAATTGGGATTCTTGTGATATTTTGTATAAATTTAAAAATTCCTGAAAAATCGATTTTTTAAAAAATTGTTATGAAATTACTTTCAATTACTAATTGGAGCATTTACTTTCTAAAAGTGAAGTCAATTTGAAAATATCTCATTTAGTTCTTGAGATCTAAACTGCTGAGCTTAATTGGGATTTTTCAGTGTTTTGTATAAACTTAAAAACTCCTGAAAAATTGATTTTTTGAAAAATTGTTATAAAATTACTTTCAATTACTAATTAGAGCATCTACTTTCTAAAAGTGAAGTTAATTTGAAAATATCTCACTTAGTTCTTGAGATATACACTGCTGAACTTAATTGGGATTCTTGTGATATTTTGTATAAATTTAAAAATTCCTGAAAAATCGATTTTTTGAAAAAGTGTTATGAAACCACTTTCAATTACTAATTAGAGCATCTACTTTCTAAAAGTGAAGTCAATTTGAAAATATCTCACTTAGTTCTTGAGATCTAAACTGCTGAGCTTAATTGGGATTTTCCAGTGTTTTGTATAAATTTAAAAACTCCTGAAAAATTGATTTTTTGAAAAATTGTTATAAAATTACTTTCAGTTACTAATTAGAGCATCTACTTTCTAAAAGTGAAGTTAATTTGAAAATATCTCACTTAGTTCTTGAGATATACACTGCTGAACTTAATTGGGATTCTTGTGATATTTTGTATAAATTTAAAAATTCCTGAAAAATCGATTTTTTAAAAAATTGTTATGAAATTACTTTCAATTACTAATTGGAGCATTTACTTTCTAAAAGTGAAGTCAATTTGAAAATATCTCATTTAGTTCTTGAGATCTAAACTGCTGAGCTTAATTGGGATTTTTCAGTGTTTTGTATAAACTTAAAAACTCCTGAAAAATTGATTTTTTGAAAAATTGTTATAAAATTACTTTCAATTACTAATTAGAGCATCTACTTTCTAAAAGTGAAGTTAATTTGAAAATATCTCACTTAGTTCTTGAGATATACACTGCTGAACTTAATTGGGATTCTTGTGATATTTTGTATAAATTTAAAAATTCCTGAAAAATCGATTTTTTGAAAAAGTGTTATGAAACCACTTTCAATTACTAATTAGAGCATCTACTTTCTAAAAGTGAAGTCAATTTGAAAATATCTCACTTAGTTCTTGAGATCTAAACTGCTGAGCTTAATTGGGATTTTCCAGTGTTTTGTATAAATTTAAAAACTCCTGAAAAATTGATTTTTTGAAAAATTGTTATAAAATTACTTTCAGTTACTAATTAGAGCATCTACTTTCTAAAAGTGAAGTTAATTTGAAAATATCTCACTTAGTTCTTGAGATATACACTGCTGAACTTAATTGGGATTCTTGTGATATTTTGTATAAATTTAAAAATTCCTGAAAAATCGATTTTTTAAAAAATTGTTATGAAATTACTTTCAATTACTAATTGGAGCATTTACTTTCTAAAAGTGAAGTCAATTTGAAAATATCTCATTTAGTTCTTGAGATCTAAACTGCTGAGCTTAATTGGGATTTTTCAGTGTTTTGTATAAACTTAAAAACTCCTGAAAAATTGATTTTTTGAAAAATTGTTATAAAATTACTTTCAATTACTAATTAGAGCATCTACTTTCTAAAAGTGAAGTTAATTTGAAAATATCTCACTTAGTTCTTGAGATATACACTGCTGAACTTAATTGGGATTCTTGTGATATTTTGTATAAATTTAAAAATTCCTGAAAAATCGATTTTTTGAAAAAGTGTTATGAAACCACTTTCAATTACTAATTAGAGCATCTACTTTCTAAAAGTGAAGTCAATTTGAAAATATCTCACTTAGTTCTTGAGATCTAAACTGCTGAGCTTAATTGGGATTTTCCAGTGTTTTGTATAAATTTAAAAACTCCTGAAAAATTGATTTTTTGAAAAATTGTTATAAAATTACTTTCAGTTACTAATTAGAGCATCTACTTTCTAAAAGTGAAGTTAATTTGAAAATATCTCACTTAGTTCTTGAGATATACACTGCTGAACTTAATTGGGATTCTTGTGATATTTTGTATAAATTTAAAAATTCCTGAAAAATCGATTTTTTAAAAAATTGTTATGAAATTACTTTCAATTACTAATTGGAGCATTTACTTTCTAAAAGTGAAGTCAATTTGAAAATATCTCATTTAGTTCTTGAGATCTAAACTGCTGAGCTTAATTGGGATTTTTCAGTGTTTTGTATAAACTTAAAAACTCCTGAAAAATTGATTTTTTGAAAAATTGTTATAAAATTACTTTCAATTACTAATTAGAGCATCTACTTTCTAAAAGTGAAGTTAATTTGAAAATATCTCACTTAGTTCTTGAGATATACACTGCTGAACTTAATTGGGATTCTTGTGATATTTTGTATAAATTTAAAAATTCCTGAAAAATCGATTTTTTGAAAAAGTGTTATGAAACCACTTTCAATTACTAATTAGAGCATCTACTTTCTAAAAGTGAAGTCAATTTGAAAATATCTCACTTAGTTCTTGAGATCTAAACTGCTGAGCTTAATTGGGATTTTCCAGTGTTTTGTATAAATTTAAAAACTCCTGAAAAATTGATTTTTTGAAAAATTGTTATAAAATTACTTTCAGTTACTAATTAGAGCATCTACTTTCTAAAAGTGAAGTTAATTTGAAAATATCTCACTTAGTTCTTGAGATATACACTGCTGAACTTAATTGGGATTCTTGTGATATTTTGTATAAATTTAAAAATTCCTGAAAAATCGATTTTTTAAAAAATTGTTATGAAATTACTTTCAATTACTAATTGGAGCATTTACTTTCTAAAAGTGAAGTCAATTTGAAAATATCTCATTTAGTTCTTGAGATCTAAACTGCTGAGCTTAATTGGGATTTTTCAGTGTTTTGTATAAACTTAAAAACTCCTGAAAAATTGATTTTTTGAAAAATTGTTATAAAATTACTTTCAATTACTAATTAGAGCATCTACTTTCTAAAAGTGAAGTTAATTTGAAAATATCTCACTTAGTTCTTGAGATATACACTGCTGAACTTAATTGGGATTCTTGTGATATTTTGTATAAATTGAAAAATTCCTGAAAAATCGATTTTTTGAAAAAGTGTTATGAAACCACTTTCAATTACTAATTGGAGCATCTACTTTCTAAAAGTGAAGTCAATTTGAAAATATCTCACTTAGTTCTTGAGATCTAAACTGCTGAGCTTAATTGGGATTTTCCAGTGTTTTGTATAAATTTAAAAACTCCTGAAAATTTGATTTTTTGAAGAATTGTTATGAAATTACTTTCAATTACTAATTAGAGCATCTACTTTGTAAAAGTGAATTAATTTGAAAATATCTCACTTAGTTCTTGAGATATACACTGCTGAACTTAATTGGGATTCTTGTGATATTTTGTATAAATTTAAAAATTCCTGAAAAATCGATTTTTTGAAAAAGTGTTATGAAACTACTTTCAATTACTAATTGGAGCATCTACTTTCCAAAAGTAAAGTCAATTTGAAAATATCTCACTTAATTCTTGAGATATAAACTGCTGAGCTTAATTGGGATTTTCCAGTGTTTTGTATAAATTTAAAAACTCCTGAAAAATTGATTTTTTGAAAAATTGTTATAAAATTACTTTCAGTTACTAATTAGAGCATCTACTTTCTAAAAGTGAAGTTAATTTGAAAATATCTCACTTAGTTCTAGAGATATACACTGCTGAACTTAATTGGGATTCTTGTGATATTTTGTATAAATTTAAAAATTCCTGAAAAATCGATTTTTTGAAAAAGTGTTATGAAATTACTTTCAATTACTAATTGGAGCATCTACTTTCCAAAAGTAAGGTCAATTTGAAAATATCTCACTTAATTCTTGAGATATAAACTGCTGAGCTTAATTGGAATTTTTCCAGTATTTTGTATAAATTTAAATATTCCTGAAAACTCGATTTTTTGAAAAATTGTTATAAAGTTACTTTCAATTATTAAGCAGAAGATGGTAGTAAACGAACCTTAAAAGTTGAATCAATTTAATTTATCTTCTATTATGTACTGCTTTCTTAATATTGATTGTGAAAGATACGTGTTTTGATTATTATTATTTATTTATACAAAATACGTAAGTTTGAAACCAGTAAAATATTAGAAATGAATAAAATATGTGTGGATAATTTAAAAAACACAATTGTGTAATATTAGACAATTTTATTTTAAAAAGCCTTAAATGATGGCACTTTTGCAGATTTTTTAACAATTCCCCAGTTGTATATCTAGGTTGCATCTGGTTATGAATTAAGTGATTATAGTTCATTATCAACAATATTTATGTAAAAAGTACCTTTCTATCTATTTTAGGTTTTGAATTGTGATTAATTTTTGTACTGAAAGTCCGAAATGATGATATTTTGAAGATATTTGCTGTATTTTTACAAATTCTTTATTTTTAGGTTGTAACTGGTTATAAATTATGTTTCTCCACACCATTATGAACAATTTTCACGAATTAGGTCTTTGATCATCCATTTTGATTTTTGAATTATGAAAAAGTTTTGCAATAAAAATCATCAATTATGATGTTTTAGAGATTCTGACGTTAATCTGTAATAACCAAATTCTAATGCGTTCTGGATTTTTAGTGTGTATTTCGAAAATTTTCTCTTTATTCCCGCAATCTTGTCATAGTTAGGTTGTTCATTGATTACGAATCATACTTTTCCGGTCCACTAACTATTAAAGAACGAAAAGAAAAACCTATTAAACAATATTCATTTAATAGGATTTTCTGCAACTCTTGTTCTCTAAGATATGGTCGATTTTTGGGAAATGATATGAATGAAAAGCCAAAAGAAAGGCGGGGAAGAGACTTTCTAAATTCTACTTTATACTAATTTTTCCTAAAAATTATATGAAAAATTTCAAAATTCAAACAAAACTTTTATAATAATGACAATGACAGTTTATAGGGTGATTCATGACTAATTTAGTAATTTTTTGGTGTTTTATGAATGTACTTCATTGAACACACTATATAAGACACAGGCTGATTCGGTGAAAATGATGATAATTCGTGTAACAATTTTTGATGTGAACCAATACATGGCGGCGATGAAATTTGGTACAGTGTAAAGTAGTAGCAAGTAGAATCATTAGGCAGGGTGTGAGTTAAATCGATCCCAAAATTTATATGATCAGAACTTTTTTCGTCATCATTTTTATTGTAGTATATGTGATGTATTTATTACAAACTGCTTCATTAAGGGCGTTATTTTTATAAAGTTTACATTTGGCAAGTATATTTAATACAACTTTCTTTTTTATAAATGTACATTCAAAATGAATTTTTATTTTAATAGAAAATGAGTCGTAAGAATAGTGCTATGAACACAAATATTTCAAAACTAGATTGAAGAAAATGGTCTGGAAAAATTGTGTCAATATGAAGAAAGAGTGTGAGAAATTATGAAAATATTTGTGGTTGTGTAAAGCATTTCCCTAAGGAACAACCTATTCCATATAAATTATAATGCAATACAACATAAGCTCTACCCTGCATTAATGTGCATTTTTGTGATATTTTTAACATTTCTAATTATTTTAATTGCAAATTTAAATTATACATTTTTCATCATTAATTAGAGTTCGCTAGGTAAGCTCTAACATCACAAGACCAGCACAAGACCAAATGTTAATGTTACAACTTTGCCATATAAAAAAGTAGTCAAACATGTCAGTTTTAACTTTTAAAATAAGTAAATGTTTTATACCTGTTGTTTTTTAATCAGATTCTCTTTGAAACAAATTGTTATGATACAGATTTAAAGTTCGTGCCAAAAATCATGGCCCCTCACTTTAGAGATCGATATCTTTGTAACCAATCGATAAAAGAAATGTGCTAAAGATTATTGTAATTAGTGAACATTTCTGCGTATGATATGTTAATCTGGAAGTTTTCGGATTTTTTTTTCAGAAAAACTATTCGGCGAAAAATTGCAAATTTGAATTGCATATTTGTTTTTATTGATATTTCAAGTTGTTTCGCGGAAAATCGCGGTTAAGCAGTATGCGGTTATTTCGTAAACGACCGGACGAATTTCATCGCGGTTTTAACCTAAATATGTCAATTAATGTCGTTTACCGGATTGCTTAATCAGTTTTTCCAAGTTAACTCTCTGAAATTGTTTATAAGGATTTATAAAGTAAAGAGAAACAGAACGTTCTGTTTCAGCGTGCGTTCTGTGCGCTGACAGATATTTAAAGATTTAGATACTGTAACATTAATTTAAATCAAATTGAATAATTATGTTTCGTTCTTGAAAATAAGACATAAATAATGCATATAAATTTAAACGAAATAACGTGGAACTACTATCTTAAAAATATTTAATTTTGATTTAATATACACCAAGAATAATTGTTATTATAATAAGAATTGATGAATTATCAAACATATCATTACATATTAAATGTTTTCAAAATGCGTTGAGGAGAATGTAAAAAAAACTGGGGGGTACAATTCGAAAATGGAAAACCAAAAACATAGAATAACTAAAAAAAAGTAGACGTGTTGCACATAGTAATTGAATATACAATATAGAAAACAGAATGCATCAAAAAAGATGAATGGTTATCAAAATTATATAAATCAATCTGATAACAAAAGTTTGGCAGTCGGAAATTTGTCTGACCGAGAAACTAGAAAGTCCGAAATAAATAATGATAAATGTTGAAGAATCATAAGGTCGCGGATTCAGTGCTATTGTTAAGAGACCATTACTGTTCTTCCACCGCAACCTTAAATTAAAGGAAGCTACCAAAACAGATCAGTTAATCCTTGAAAAGAACTTAAAGCTAAAATTCCGTATTATCTGTCTATTCACTGTCTGTTGAAAAGGTAATCAAACAGAAAATACTTAAAAACACGACTATGCCTAGCCTTTATATACTCTGGGATAGAGTTGTATAGAGAATATACATTGTAGGTAAATAATCGTTCAAAGAGGGTAGTCCTATACTTAGAAGGATTTATAACATTTCTATTTCTGATGTTGATACTATGCAAGTCATCTCTAAAGTAAATCTTTCTAGCCAAGTAAGGTGGATTGCAACCAACAATCATGTTATGATAAAACGTATGTGATAGCATTTTAATACAAGACTTCATATTCAGCCATCCAAGATATTTCAATTTATAAGATATAAGTTGATATTTTCTTATGCCGAAAACATACCTCATGTCCTAGACATGTCGAGATAAAAAAAATCCTAGACATGTCGAGACAAGAACCGAAAACTGGAGCACAATAATTAAAATGGACAGCACAGTGCTTTCACATAGAATTGACTTAAATTTGATGCTGAAAATATTGCTAGAAGTATACAAAATCTTTAGATTTAGAAAACTCATTCTTATAAGCCTTGAAATATGCTGCCGATATTGAAATATATTGTCAAAAATAAGACCCAAATTCGTTTCATGCACCGATATAGGAATCACACTATTGTCAATACTGATTTTAACTAGTGATTGTAGTTGGTGAACGTGTCCATCATTTCCAAACAAAAAAACAGCACATTTTGCCGTATTCAAAAATAAGAAATATTCACGAACACTCAATTTCAATCACAATTCTATTTTCATCACAATTCAATTGTTTCAATCACAATTCAATTCTAATTTCATTTTCATAATCATCAAATGGAGAACCATAATACCGTTAAGTGTTATCCGCATATATCTGAACATTACAATATTTGATACAATTAAGCATTACGAACAAATGGATCCCTGTGTAACATCCTTATCAATATGCAATGGATTAGAAACTACGCAAATTCATACATTGATGCCTATTCCTTAAGTAACACATAATTAAGTCCAGGAAAGATTGATGACACCCTATGTAATTTAAAATTGATTACATGTAATACAAAATTGATTGCCTTCGTAAAATCTAATAAAACCAAAATACCACAATCATCGAAGAATTAATCACAATCAACAAGAACTACGGATCAGAGTTCCCTAATTCTAAGCAATTCATCTGTTACATGCAAAAGAGCCGTAATACAGTCTTCCAAAATGGACGATTCTGTGTAAACATTTCAACAAATCCAGCGCCTCGTCCGCAAACGACCTCAGCTATTTGAGGCGAAATTGTTGCTTGTATATCCTAGTAAATATATAAAGTTTTGTATAAGACGATATTATTTTCACTCTGCCGAGGTCGCTTGCGGGCGAGGCGCTATAATCTTCCAAACTGGACGACTTCGTTTAAATATTTCGAATCCAGCGCCTCGCCCGCAAGCGACCTCGGCGATTTGAGGTGCAATCGTTCCTTGTATATCTTAGTAAATATATAAAATCTCCTACAAGATGATTTTATTCGCACTCTACCGAGGGCGCTTTCGGACGATGCACTACAATTTTCCAAACGGACGATTTCATGTTAATATATCATATCCTGCGCCTCGCCCGCAAGCGACCTCGGCGATTTAAGTCGAAATCGTTCCTTGTATATCCTCGCAAATATATGAAATCTTCTAGTAGTGCAGGGGAGGCACTACAATCTTCCAAAGTGGGCGAATTTCCGTTGATGTTTCCAATACAGCACCTCGCTCGCAAGCGACCTCGGCGATTTGAGGTGAAAACGTTCCTTATATATCTTAGTAAATGTGTAAAGTCTCTTATAAGACTAGATTTTTTAGATTTTGTGTAAGGAAGTGTTTATGTACACACTAACCTGTACGCATTTCAAAAAATTAGCTACACCCTAAACGTCATCACAACGATGACGTCATGTTTAGCGTGCACATGTGCAGTATTTTCGATGCACGTTAGATTTTTATTATTTTGAGATTGGTAAGGCTTGAGGACAAATGTCTTTTATCACATTTCTTAAAATATTCTTTCTTCAATATTTGAGGTGTTCAACTACTACGAATATGCTTTTTGTCTCCTACGTTGTTATAATAATTTTAATTTTATTAATTATTAATAACTTATAAGTACCATATATTGACACAAATTATGACTATTGTGTTATGGATCTTCGCGTAGACTCATTGTCAGTTGATTAGTATAAGACTTTAAAATAATACAAAACAGGTTCTAAATCGTTTCATACTAATAAAATATAATAATAATAAATAATAAAATATTTGATAAATCTTTTTATTTACAAGGTGAACCAAATTGGACACTTCTATAAGGTAACTCCTTTTTCTATAAGAGATAGAGGAAATCGCAGATTGATATCTGTTTCGGTTTCCAATATACACTGAATCTTCCTTTCGGTGAAAACATTTCCGAAGTAACTCTTTATGTAAAATTCGTTGGAATAAGTTAGCTTTTCCCTCAAAGCAACAGTTTAGTGGTTATTCCCATAAAAATGATATTTTTAAATGGAACACACTACATACACACGTGCACACGTATACATTCTTGATATATTGTTCAAGTTTTCGATGAAGTATACAACTTAAAAACTTTTAAGAGTTTCAATTACGTAGCAGCAACAGCATTGTTTCAACAGTATCTATATATCAAATTTTAATTCAAATTCCTTATCGTTAAAATATTTCCTAGTTGTCATCAACTTTCATAATGTTGTCATATGGAAATTATGAAAAAATGGACATGGTAGTTTGTTTTATATAACCTAAGGAGAATGCAGAGGGTGCCGGAAATTTATATTGTGAACGATATCTAGAGAGGTGATAACCTTTTAATGACATTTTTAAAAGATTACGATATAGTTTACAAATCTAGAATCAGTTTATAAATCAGGAATTCTAAAATCCAAACCTAGGTGAATCTTGAAAAAATTCAGATTTAAGATAGTATCGGCGAAGTTCATTACTTTAGACCAAGAGATTCTGAACGGCGCAAGAATTTTTGCCAATGGCTTATGAAAATTGGGTTTTGTTTTGTCCAAAGTAACCTCGAAATTTTTTTCAGTGTGAAGCTAGTTTTGAGTACCTGTTCTATGTGCTTAACCAACGTTCAACCTCTTCTATGCTTCTAGTCTCAAGATTCTCTTAGTTAGATTAGCCCAACCCAATGTCCAGCCCCTTCTATCATCTTAATCTCAAGATTCTCTTAATTAGATTAGTCCAACTCAACTTCAAGCCTGCTCTATCTTTCGAGATTCAAGATTTTCTTAGTTAGGTTGGGTTGGACACGTTACCAACTCAACTTTCAGCATCTATTATCATCCTAGTCTCAAGATTATCTTAGTTAGATTAGACCACCTCAACGTCTAGCCTCTGCTATCGTCTTAGCCTCAAGATTCTCTTAATTAATCAACTATACAACTTGATACCATTTCAAAATCTGCACATATAAGATTTTAAAGTTGTACATTTCAGAGAAGATATGAACGAAATATCAAACGTGCTACATTTTTGAGAAGAAAATTTTATGAACACCTCGAATTTCCAAAATATTTACGATGTTATTTAAATAAAAAAAATATTTTTTATATATTTTTTCGAATTTCACATAAAAAGTTGATTTGGAAATGTTTTAACAGAAAAGAAGATTTTTCTTTTTTCAATAAGAAAAAAGTAAACACTCTGTATCCCTGAAATCTCTGAATCTCAGGCACTAATATCATATTTTCTCTATCTCGCATAGAAAGATAAGATTCCTTTTCAAAGTGTCCAATTTGGCCCACCCTGCACTGGTTCAATTCGAAGTTCCAATAGACTATCTCAAAAACTATGTTGGAAAAAAGTAGCTTATATGTCTCAATTTTTCTTTTTAAATAAATTCTAATGTTGAGAACTTCAAAGCACTATCCTCTTATTATATTATCATCTATTTATTTTGTCTCTAAAAGCTAAAATGGAAAATGTCTATTCTTGATCGAGAAAGTCGAATTATTTTATTTTTTTTTTACACTGTATGGCTTAAAAAATCTGGTTGGATATTTATATTATTAATGTCTTCCGGTGAAATCGGTATTTGGTGGTAACACAAATTAAATCAATTTTCAAAAGCATTTGAGAGTCTGGAACTGTGACGTGATTTAGTTGCCTGTAGTCTCCAGAAGGTCGCCAACCTCCGGAGTCCTTTTTAAGGATCAAATCCCTAACGATATCATAGTTTCAAATTTTTTTTTACTATAGAAAGTTTTTTGAAATCTAATCTTCGAGAGCGGTTGAAAGGCAGATGGGAGTTGGTTATTATCTTGGTGCGTTAGGTGATGATTGACAGGAATAGAAAAATCGGGGGATGAAGTTCAATTTGGAAAACTTTATAGTAATTAGGTAAAGTTTGTTTCAATAGAGCGGAAGTAGAGCAGAAGAAGTACGTGAAAGGAAGGTTAGTGCTGAAAGATTTGTTTCAGAATCGATAGTTCACTGATATTTAATATCCACTAAAAAATTATAGGTTTATTCATGTCCGCCAAAGTGTAAACAAAATGAAAGTTGCGTAATAATTAAAGAAAAAACTTATAATAATTTCTTGCAATAAGTTTTGATAAGTGATCCATTCTCTGCTGATAAATCGAATATAGAGTTTTGATTATTGAATGGAAATAATTCTATTTTTAAAACTACTTTTTATATTTTACGTTTTCAGTCGTGCCTGATGATATGAAAACTTCACGAAACTAGTGACGCTTTTCTAAAACCATATGTAGGTTGTGTATATATTAAGTTAAAAAATGACAATGAAAATATTCAAATTCAATTCTTATGTGCGAAATCACGGGTAGCACCTTTACGCATAATAATATTACTGCGACTAGAATTGTACCTTGCTGTTATTGGAAAAATTGATGAAACGAATACAAAAGGCACTTACATTGATTCGGTATATCATTGTTGAGTAAGAAATAAATGTCATAAATGGAAAACTTACGTATCAAATAGAGTTGCTGATATTCAATAATCAAGCAACGTGAACCATTGGAATCACGTGGGCACAAATCATAACGTTGCGGACGTGTAATAAAGCGATCCCTCCGATTATTATGTGTATTACCTGTCAATGAGAAAGAAATAATTAATTTGTATTGATACTGTTATATATTAAGTGTTAATAATTTATTGAAATAGACATTAATTTAACTTTTTTAAACGATGAAGCATGCACATATACACTTCGACAATATATTAATATCTTTAACATCAGTTTCCCAAAGTTGATACCACATAAAGGGTCACTCATCTTTCTAAAGTTTTTATTTTAATTTTGTGAAATTTCAATTTTATTTATCATAATATAACAAATATTCCAAATAATAATATTTTCAAGTAGCAAAATCTTTTCAAAAATTTTTCGAATTAAATAAAACATCTTTGAAAAAGTTAATAACGCTTAATTTATTAATCAATATAATGGTGAATTTCAATCTTATGAAAGAGTTCCTCTGATGTTAGACGTCGCACAGTGGGGTATTTGACCCAAAAAGTTGGCCAAAATTATTTTATGGTTTTATTTTATATGTTTTGATATGATAAACTTGAAAAAAATGTTTAAAAAAATCTAGGAGCCAAGTAATGTGAAAATAAATAACAAAAAAGATATATTTACGAACAAAATCGCTGTATTAATTAATTGTTCTTTGGCTATTAATTGTGCTTGTATAAACCTGACCTGAAGGTAGAGATGATATACTTGAATACCTACTTTAAACAAATAGGTCCTTAATTATTTTCTGTTATAAATTTTTAAGGATAGGAAATACCAAGCTAATTTGTAAAGAAGTTCCGGATACAATAGATTGCTATTATTTTGTGGTACCAATTATTTTAAAATTGAACTGCAGGTATATATGGGAAATGTAAACAAAAAAATGCTATAAAATATTTTGTGACAGAACCTACCCTTTTGAGAAGTTCTAAGAAAAATAACTCATTACTTTTACTGCTCCGTTTTATTTTGAGAAAAGCTAAAAAAGACACTTCACAATAAATACTTGTTTAAAAATCTACTCGGAAATAGCAGGTATGAGAAGTAGCTCTAAAAAATATAGGTAAATTAAGATATTAAATTATTTACAATATAAATTACAAATAGGTTATTTATTTACAATATAAATTGGTTATTTACAATATAAATATTGTTTACAACATAAACAATATTTTTTTTTTGCAATATAAATCAATATACATTTACTAATCAAAATCTTCTTCTATTTCTTCTTCATGTTCTTCTTCATCATCATCTTCTTCTTTCTCATCGGGAAGCAACATTTCTACAGTTTCTTTCAGAAATGGCTTTGAAAGAGTTTTTCTTTTTTGTCTCATCGAAGAGAGCAGCGGATCTGAAGTTAATAATAAGCGATTTAATACATCTTCGTTACATTTTACTCTCGAATATTTCCGCGCAAATTTTTCTCGATAATTTCGAAAATGTTTGTTTCTGCATTCCGCTGCCTCTTCTGATAATTGCCCTATAGGTAACAGAGCATTTTTTAAAATTTCTGGTCCATGGATCAAAATTTTATGGAGAGTTGGAGACATTGGGTACCATGGGTATAAATTAATGTAAAGTTGAGCCGTCTCGAAAGTGTAAGCCTCAAACTTTTCTACATTTACTTTTTTTCCAGACGATATTACTTCTAAGATTACTTTAATACGAAATATAAATTCTTGATTTACACCAGTAATCTTAGCAGCAACTTCAGGGTCGTTAAAAAATCTTCTGCTGGTATTGCCATCATTAGTGTTACCAAAACCGGGTTTAGGTATGTCCACTAATAATCCCATTTCCGTTTTAAATAATTGTTTAATTTTTTGTTTTGTGTTTGCTACAATTTCAGTATCTTCTTTTGCTTTGGCCTGCCACTTTCCTATGGGAATTTTGTATGAAATGTGCAAAATATGCTCGAATAGACGAATTCTCGCATGGAGAATAGATAACCCGAATTCTAACGTGTCCTGCTTTATGGGTTTTTTCTGAGCGATGTTATTAAACTCTTTTGATGTTGCGCCACAAATATAACACCTCATGGTTGATGTAGTATGTGTAACGGAGTTACATACTTTGCCATCGACCATACAAAAAATTAAAGTGTGTTTAATTTTTCCATCGATTCCTTGGATTGCAACATTAGTCGGGTTTAATTCTCTAATTTGGTCATTAATGTAATCTACCTCTTCTGTTGTGACGTCCACAGTTTCCTGTAGATATCTAATCCTTATAGGTCTACAATAATGGGCAGAAGATGGTTTAGGATTCAACCAAATGGTTTTTTTCTTGGCCAACAATTTTAATGGCACCATGGAACTTTGGAAAATATGTGCATCAGAAGACGTGGTATTTTCAAATTTTTGTTGATATTGTGACTGATGAGAGCCGTCACATCCCCATTTATATATTAATTCTAAGCTTTTCATTTCCTCATCGCTTAACATTAGTAATACGTCTTTCAGATATTCGCATAAGCGTGAAGACGTGTGGTCCAGTAAATTTTGTAATTTTATTTCAGCACTAGTTTCGCTGACAATTATCGCATCCTTGGATGGATAGCACGCTTTCTTTTCTCGTTGCAATATACTATAGCAAGGATATAATGTCTTGTCAGCACTCCTATAAATTTCGTACTCTCTTCGAGATGAACCTGCTTCTACAAATATTGCCAAAGCTTCTAGCGGTGACAATCCTCTAACGTTACTTTTTGCAGTTTGCGAAAATGCAGCTTGATATTTTTGTCCTCGTGTTGGAGAAACTGTAACATCTTTCACTACACGAGAAGCAGCTACATTGCCAGATTCCCGTAGCTTCATTTGTGTAGCATAAGTTAATTCAGCTACCGACGAACTTCTCAATTCTTTAGTTTTTCTCCTCTTTGTTCGTTCGCTTGATTCATCAAAATGTATTGTTGGTCGACCAACAGTGCCTGAAGTTTGTCTTTCAAATGGTATGCAGATAGTGCCATCTAGCCAAGCGGCATTATTTTTTAAAAACACTTCGTGTTTTTTATGAGCAGCTTGCCACTTAGTTCTAAATTTCGATTTTAGAATTCTTATTTGTAGATAAACATTTTCACTTTTTTCCTTGGTAAAATTTGTATCTTCAACTAAATATTTCTCCATAAAATCTAATTTTTTAGAGAAATTTTTTTCTGGACAATTTCGCATGATTTCGTAAAGATGCCTACGGGTTACTACTTTCATCCCAGATGAACCTAAAATTATATTGAAATTATCTATTAGATAGATTTTACAGACTTTATATTTTATTAATTTATAGTAAATTTTAATCGTTTTATGTCAAAAGCCTACCCACAATGCAACGCAAGAATATTAAATTTTTTTTTTTTAAAGGTAGGTGCTCAAAGAAAAATTCATAAAAAGTGGATCTGCGAATTTCCGCGAGAAATTCTTGATTAAAATTGTCGTAGATAAGTTACTGAACAGATTAAAAAAATATATACTGCGGTACATAGGGGTACACTACAACAAAAATCATTTTGAACATAAAAATTGATCACAGAAAATGGTTTACAATTAAGATTTTTTTTAACTGGTAATAGCGTTAATAAAAAAATGATTTTAATGGACCAGATAGTACACATTATAACTTACCTTGTTCCGAAAATTCCATGACGTGAAGAAAAAAATACACAATTGATAAATAAAACTCAGAAGCACAAAATATCACGCACCGAAGTGATGATTCGAAAGATTAACTTTGAAATGACTTCACGCCGTGGGTTTTATAGGTACAGTACCTGAAATGTTTTTCTGGTATTCCCTATCTATTGTACTACAATATTTGCCGCTTTTTACCTGTTTTTATAAAACTTTGGAAATTTGAATTTTGACCAGCTTTTTAGGTCAAATACCCCACTGTGCGTCGTGCCTGAAGAAGGAAAGAAATTTCCGAAAAATATATAACACTGAATAATAAATAAATGAGATTGATTCATTGTTTAACATAATTAAATGATTTAATAAATTCCAATGGAAAACAAAATATCAATCAAAATTTTAAAAAATAATATGGCATTCGACTAATGTAATAAATAACAATATTCATTTTATAGTTAAATTTACGCTTAATTAGATTTTCTTGATAATGAGCTAACAAAGCTCGAAACGTCGAATAATTTTTTAAAATGTTTTAATTTTTTAGATAAAATTGAAAAATAATACTGAGAAGTGATGTTTATAATGATGATTATAATTGAAAAAAACATCAATATTTTTGTTTCATTAATAATAATTAATTAGTAATAACAGAATTTAATGTAAATTTTCGAAGTGTGCACTACTAGGTTTGTTTAAGCAGAAAATTGCATATTAATTTGCAAAAAGTTATGGATTGTTGAGTGCGCATGCGCAAGTGACAATGAATTGCGAACTATTGTCCTTGCCAGATGTCAAGGCCCCTTACTTTAGAGATCGATATCTTTGAAAAATTTAATAAGATGCGGTTATTTCGAAAACAACCAGGCAGATTTCAACGTGATTTTTAGCCCTCGTTCACAATGAACGTAAACGTAATACGTAAAACGTAATGCGTAGTTCGTAAAAAGTTAAATGACATTATTTTATATTATGATGTTCACAATGAGCAAACGTAAGCATTACGTTTGCGTATAAATTACGGGTACCGTAACGCATAGGGAAAGTTGAACTAATTTCAATTTTACGTTTAGTTTACGTCGAGACTTAGGGAAAATTGGTATTAGTTTGGTGAATTTTGGGAACCCTTTTTACTTTAAAATTGGTAGTAAACCACTCGGAATTAATCAATTAATTAGATTTTTTTTGATTTGGGTTCGGTTATTATTATTTTTTGATTATTTCTTTATTTTCAAAACAGAAAATATTGCAGGTTTTATATGAATAGTAACAAAGTAGTACTTTATTTTGATTTATATAAAAAATTACAATAATAAAATAATAAACGCTAATAACTAAAAGCTTACTAAAAAGTAAATTTCATAATTCTTTAAATAAGTCATGACTCATTCTTGTGTACACAAACCATTCTTCATAATGCAGTTTCATTTCCAAAACTAACTTTCTAAATTTACCAATTTCTTCACGATTTTGATTAATAGTATGAATCCACCAGCGGCGATTTGTATTTGTACATACCAATGTATTTTTTTAAATTGATTTTATCTCTTGCGTTTTTTACACAGTAGTGACAATAATAATAAAGACGTTATTTCTGAATTCATTATTTGAAAATCTTAAATACAATTTGTATTTAACAATATACACAAGCTTTTTAATAGACAATACGTAAACTGACGTAGACATCCTACGTAAAATTTATAATTACGTATTACGTTTACGTTCATTGTGAACGAAGGCTTATCAAAATGTGTTTAATAATGCTGTAAGTCGGATTCCGCTACGTTTTTCAAAATAAGGGCTTCCTTATTTTTTGAGAGCGATTTAATAAGACCAGTTAAAGAGAAACAGAAATATCTCCGGGGTGAAGTGCTCATTAGGCAAACTTAATTTTGAAAAACTGATAACGGAATCCGACAAACGACATTATTCAGCATACTTTAGTAAAAATAGCATTGAAATCCGCCCGGTCGTTTTCAAAGAAATCGAATTTTACTAAACCGCGATTTTCTGCGAAACTATATAGAATATCGATAAAATAAAGTATGCTCCATATTAAGAATACATCGGGATATCACCACTTCAAATTTAAAATTTTTTCATCGAATAGTTTTGAGAAAGAAATTCGTGAAGTAGACAACGTTGTCGGCACTCTCAAAGATCGAGATTTATCGCGGGTACTCTTTTCAACCGAAAATTTACAAACTAACATATGAAACTCAGAAATGATCACTGATTAGAATAAACTTTATCGCAATTTTTTTCAACGAGTGATTTCGAAGATATCGATCTCGGGCCTTGACATCTGGCACAGATAATAGTACCATATTTTGTCACAGCTCGAACAATAAATGTTGGTAAAAATAATTAATTTAACTTTAGGTAGTATTATGTTAAATAAATTATTTTGGTGGGTATTAAAATTACATTTTTGGGATTATATTAAATGGATACATAGGCAAGTAGGTAATTACAGTTATTTATTAATAATTAATTTAATTTGGTTAGATTTGCTATTTATTAATTTAATATTAATTTTTTTATTATGTTGTAATAATATTCATTTGTCTAGATTTTTGAATATTAAAAAAATAATTTATCAAAAAAAAAAATAATAAAAAAGTGAAATAGTTTACAAAAAACAAAATGACAAAAAAGTTATAGAAATGAAAAAATTGAATATTGATAAATAAATAAAAAAAATAATTAAGACATGGTGTGTGGTCTGAAAAACGGAAGAATTTAATTTAAAAAAATAAACAGAACAAAGAAAGCGAATTATTAATAATAAACGAATTAGAAAAGAAGAAATAATAGAAGAAAGAATCACTTATTGGAACCTGCTTGCCCTGTATTGTATATTTAAATAATGAATAATCATCACAATATTTTTTAAATATTTAGTTAAAATTCATAAATAACAAAATATTTGAATAATTGAAGTAATTAATGAAGATAATTTCCTGTATGATTTCTGTTTATTTTTTAGAGAATTCTATTGTAATTCTGCAAGAGATTTTTTGCACAATCAATACTGTTCAATCAATAATTCAAAACGCACAGAACTGATTATAAAATATGGAATGTTAATTCCACATTAATTCCAACTGTTAATAGATTTATATAAATAATATGGAAAAATAGGGTGGAACGAAAATAAACAAATATGGGAAATAATTGCGAGTGAGATAAACCAAAATCATAAATTAAATGTCTCGGCAAACTATTGATAGCGAAGAAATTATAAAAGCTTCGTAGACAACACAAATAAAACTGGCAGAGGAAGGAAATAATTTGAGTTTGCAGAAGAAACTCTTCTTATTTTTCCTTGGAACAAAGAAAAATGTTCATCTTAAAATTCTTCTTTCAAGTAATAGAAAATCGAAATCAACTTCGGGCGTGGATCATCCACTTGAAGATCTAGATGAAGAACGAGTTGATGAAACAATCTGTGACCAAGAACCACTTGATGATGCTATGACAAGAGATGTAGCTAAAGAGAGACTGCACCCAAAAAAAACTGCGCCAAAAAGAAAATTACAATACATTCCAACAACCGTAAAAAGCAAACATCATAACGTCAAACCTAATAATGATATTATTGTTATTTGACTTTTTGTTTTCATCGTGTTTGTTATGGAGGGATTGTAAAAGAAATTTTTTCTACCGGTTTCAGCTACCTGTTTACATATTAAATTAAATATTTTATATTGTATATTTTATTTTGTATTATTAAATTAAACTTATTCTATTTCCAAAAACTTGTCAAAAGAAAACTTACGTTATATAGATTTCTCGAATTTTATTTTATTTATTTTGTCATTTTCGATCACTTTTCCATCAAAATAAGATCCTATTAAGCTAATGTTTATTTTATTTATTTTAATGATCTCAAAGGTTGACTTAAAAAAAAATGAATATTTACTGTTAAGAAGGTATTAAAATTATTTTAACAATAGCATTTTTAAAAATTTGAATAAATTTTAAAATAGATTTTCACCAAATAGATTTCAAACATTAATATACACCAACTTGAATATATCCCATATAAACCTAATCAAAAAACAAACAAAAATTCGCGCCTTCAACAAAACCGTTAATTATAGAAGAAATAGTCAATCACAGGCAATAAATTAACAAATAAAATCAAAAACAAATACAGTAAATAATAATAGTGATGGAATAGGAAAAAAAAATAAATTAAGAAATATAAATAAAATAAAATTCAAGAAATATATATAACGTACGTTTTTTTGATAAGTTTTTGGAAATAGAATAAGTTTAATTTAATAATTATAATATAAAATATTTAATTTAATATGTAAAGAGGTTTCCTGATGATGGCGAAAAGCTGAAACCGGTAGAAACCGAAAATTAAAAATAAAACTTATTACATCGTTAAGCACAAACAAATTTCTTAAAATTTCTTCTTAATTATTAGGGAGGGATTGCAAATTCCTTCCAAAAACTGGGATTGCAAATCCCTCCCTAGTAATGATAGGTGAAGCAAACGTCAATGTCAGAATTATTTCAAAACAAAACTCTTCATTCATCAATTTTGCAAACTTTACAACAGTATGGCAAGTAACAAAAAGCTAACTACAGAAGCTATAAGGTTTTACCATGCATCTTTTGAAAAAAAATTTTACATTTCAGATTTTTTCAGATAATTTAATTTGCTATAAAATTTAGATGTTGAACCCCATCCCCATTATCATCATTACCTTCTCATCGTTATTTATGTTGTCTACAACCTGAATTGCAACGTCATTATTAATCTCATCTTCAACATCTTGTTATTATCAACAAAACTATTTATTAAAGAAATGTTCTTAAGTTTGAGATGAAATAATTGTCGAAATCTTTGGTGTAATAAACAAAAACAATATTCAATAATTATTAATAAATCTCTATGAAGATAACTTAACGTTAAAATTACGTTGGTTTTTAGTCAGCTGACCTCTATCTTTAAAGGACGTCAACAGATGTCGTTGACAGGGGTACCCACCATCGCTCAATAAGTAAAATTCTCCGAATTTTTTTGCTAATGTTACCGACAATGGTGATGTTCTGGACACTCTGCTATCATGGACAGAGCCCGGATATCCAACAAATATGTCCCTTATTTTGCGAGTGTGATCACAAACAATTTGTATCTACAAAATTTTTTTATGTCTATATATATTTATATTTAAAATATAAATTCTTTGTTATCTGAATCGAGAAATAATGTTTTAGATTTAAATATGAATCACGGTCGTTCATTTGGAATTTTTCGCCTCAG
Source organism: Onthophagus sagittarius (assembly GCA_036711965.1). Classification (NCBI taxonomy): domain Eukaryota; kingdom Metazoa; phylum Arthropoda; class Insecta; order Coleoptera; family Scarabaeidae; genus Onthophagus; species Onthophagus sagittarius. The sequence goes on along the minus strand of JASERS010000007.1, from coordinate 8,314,760 downwards.
TTCCTAGATTGAATTAATTCTGTTTTTGTACATCATATCTTTCATTTGTGACCAAATTGAAAAAAATTAGTGGATTTAAATCTACACTTCTCTGTGGCATTTTAATTAATGTTCATTTAAATAATTACGCACAGGAAGACCCTAATATGGTGGTGCACCATCCTGCATAATCCACATGTCCTGTTTTATAGCGTTTGGCAGATCACGTATAAGTCCGTTTTGATGATATTCAAGAAAACTTAAGTACACATGCCTATTTAATTCGGGATAGATTCAAATGGACCAATAAAAAATATTTACTTTAAACTCGTGTTGAAAATGTCTGCCTCACAGCATGTAGGTTCACAAAATCCCAAAAGTGATTGTTATTCCAATTGAAAATGGCCCGTCTTGCTTCATCAGTTAAGAAAATTCTTCTCGTAATTTGTTTTTCAAAAGATGGGCATAATGAAAATATGCTGTACGATCTTCTGGTAATAAGTTTTGAACGGGAGTATGATATACAATACAGCAGGAATTTTTCTATCTTTAAAACTTTACACACTGATGATTGGGCAACCCGAAACAGGTTTTTACCTTTTTCGTAGAAGGCAATGTTTTTGTTGAACAACTGCTACTCTTAGCAATCTTAGCTATTATTACCCATCAATTTAAGCTAGAAAGTTAAAATTAGTTGTAGATAATATTGCGAAAATGTCGATAATTTTAAACAGACCATGCAATATTTAATTACCTTATCAGACAAAGAATTTCATTGTCTACAAATATTCAGTAGATATCTTTATACGCATCAATTTAACATGGATGGAAGAAATACCTTCGGCCGACTTCGAAGACGTCGGCCGCCTCCAAATATTTCGAATACCGGAGAATACTAGTTCATGATTAGTGGGGCGTCCGACGTCTCCGAAGTCGGCGGAGATTATGCGCTGGATTCACAAAGTTTTGGAATTCTCGAATCAACCTTTGCACCTAAGTGCGATCCTATCTCGTTGAAATGGATGAAAGAAGTAACTTTGGACGACTTCGAAGACATCGGCCCCTGAATGTTTCGAATATGAGAGAATACCAATTCGTGATACATGAATCTACAGCTTCCGTTCGTTTTAAGCAGGATGCTTTAACATTTAATTTAAGCATGTTTTAGTATTCTTGATTTAACCTTTGAAATTATTGTTGATATATTATTGAAGTATGATCCTATTTCGGTTAAAACTGTCGAAAGAAATAACCACAGTCAACTTCCAAGATGTCAAAAAATATTTCGAATACCGGAGAATAGCAGTTAATGATAGTTGGGTATATTTGGGAGACTATGTCTGGATTTACAAAGAATTCAAAAGTTTTGAAGTTTCACGTTGTTTTAGTGTTAGTTGTTAGTCACCTTGAGGCGGCCAACCGAGGTTACCTCTCCCCAAGTACGAACTTATCTAACTTAAAACGAATGGAAGAAGAATCTCGAATGACATCGACCTTCTAATAATACAATTAAATTTTCTATCTAATAAGATAGTAATGAAATGTGGATCCGCCAGTTATAATTTCCGATTTTTTTGCAATTGAATATGCTTGTGTATAATATGGACTGATATAATCTATCTCCCTATTTGTTAATATTCAAAAATAACCAATTTTTAAAGCTTCTAATTAAAATATATCGAAAGCTAAAACATTTGATAAAATTCAACATATTTTTGTGTGTAGACCAAACACGCCATAAAAACTTTCAAACAGTAAAATATGTATATGTTACTGTTACATTAATATAGGTCAGTGTCAATACATTCCAAACACGTCGGTGAGAGATCGAATATTTCTGGTTATTTTTATATGTTCGGACCTACACTGGTGGATATCAACAATTACAGATGGGCTTTGGTGAATGTTGGATTATACATTTGAATGAATCAGTTCTACGCATGCTTTCTGCGTAATACGTGAATTGTACCATCAGGGTATTAAAAGTTAAATATAAAAATATAACATATGAAATTATAATATTGTATTTAAATTTATGTAAAAAATTATGTGAAAGCTATGGTTAGTTCTAGGTTTTTGATGCGATTTAATATCTTAGTAGTATATCAGGACCATTTAACAAAATTTGTCCAACTACGACTATTAAAAACCGAAAGTGAGAAAAAACATAACTTGCTTCATATTTTCCTAACATTTGGTGTCCAAGCGATATTACATTGGGGTAATGATAGAAAACTGAGCAATCGAGTTGTATCCGAACTATGTAGTACTTGGAAGAACGTTAAGTCCATGGAAAGCTTCGTCATAGTCCACATAAAATTCTCAATTGAAAGAGCCCATCAGGGTATTTAAAATATGTTGACTGCATGGATGATAATGATTCAAAGATATGATCAGAATATGCCAGAGTCCATATGAAGCTCTGTGTAATGTTAAATCAAAAAGAGGCATGGCATCATCATCTCTACCTGACAAACAATTTGGAAATATTAAAACTTTACTTTCAAAAAATTTTTGGCAGTAGCCATACTCCCAAAAACATAAGTTCCTCTTACCAGGTAAATTATTTACCATTGAATTGTAGATCTATTCGGTTGTTAGTTTTTATGTTCCCAAACATCATAATGTTTGTTTCTTCAATATTTAGTTGTAGATTCTTATTAGAAGAGCAGACATCTGTTCCACAGTTTTTGCTATTACGTCTGCAGTGGAGTCGGACATCAGCAAACAGTACCAATAGATCATTTATTATTTCGGGTAGATTATTGATATACATGACAAAGAGAAACGGGCCTAAATGTATAGTACCCTCATCCAATCTGATGCTACTTCAGTGCCACTACAATCATAGGAGATAAGCCGCTATTTTTTGTTTGAAAGATAAGATCTGAATTAGCCCAGTGGAACTCCTCAGATCGTTATACCTCGGCAAGTTCACAATTATTTATTCCAGTTATACCTCTTTCCAGGAAATGATAAATTGTGCTACTTGTTGTTCTTCCTTTTGTTATAACCATTTCCAATACTTTAATCTCATTAAAACTATCTTCTTAAAGATATTTGCAATACTAAATATTAGCGCGATTAAAATTACAATCTACAAAGGTCTAAGTTACCAAAGATTACAACTTTAGATTTAATAGCGTTCAGATCAGCATTTATTTTCGAGCAAGCAGAAGCGAGGTGTTCCTTTAGAAAGGTTATGTAAATTTGAGTGTCATCTGCGTAGATGTATAACGACGAATATTGAATGCACTTATAGGCAACGGGGACGTATACAAGCAAATCAATAAAGAAGACAATAAAGATACATTGTTTAATTTTACTATCTGAGCACGATTACATAGGAGACTTGAGGGTTGTTAGGTATTTAATTTAGGTTTAATTTAACAAGATGAACATTGGCGCTGGGGTGGATAATTATTATTTATCTTCAATTCATTTTTATACTGTTTACAAATTTAGATTTCTTAATTTTGTATAAATTCATTTAGTACTATTATTACATTTAACATCATATATACTGTAGTTTATATAAATTACTACATTTACTATAAGATTCGCCAATCATTATTTACACACTATACATATTCTCGTTTTGCGTGAGTATTTCGACCGTTCTGACTGTGATGCATTTGTATTACCTGTAACATGGGTTATCCCCGACATTGATAATTCATTTACTTAAATTGAAAATTTGCAATTCCCTAGATCTGATAGATTCTCTAATAGACAAATATAAAGTTATTAATATTGATCAGATTCCGGGGTTACACGAATCGTGGGTTAGAGTTGCACGAATGGTAAAAATTTTGTTATTGGCGTCATCTATAGACCTCCATCTTATGAGCCTAAGTCGTTTTTAGAATTATTTGAAGAATCTTTAGCTCAAATTTGTTATACAGTAGACGAGGTCATAGTTCTATACAACTCTAACATTAATTTTATGATTGATGGGCTTTCAGCAACTTCTTTTCTGGCCACTTTAGAAGCTTTTAATTTCAGGCAGGTGGTTGAACAATCTACAAGAATATCAAATAATTTTGAGTCACTCATTTGTATAACTATTATATCCAATCAATTGACAGTTACTAACTGTAACACTGCAGATGTGGATTTTTCTGATCACTTGCTAGTACATTATCAATTGGAAATTTCTGTATCTAAACGTGAAGTGAGACAAATTATCAAAATTTACTCATTGCTATGGATGCCTTTAATGAAGATCTTGATCTGATGAATTGGGAAGCTGTTTTTGATATTAATAACATCGATGATAAAATTAGCTATTCTAATGATATATTGTTGTCTTTGTTCAATTACGATGCTCCCGTTTTAGCGAATATATCAAGGGAAGGTCAATTATCTTGGAGCACGTGGAATATAAGACAGATGATCTAATTAAGGAACAATGCTTTCAACAATTATAAAAATCCTACACACAGCAAAATTTCTAATATTATAAAACTTTGCGTAATTATGTCGTGGGTGCAGTTCGCCTGGGGAAAAAACATTTTTTGAACATCTTCATTGCCAATGACTCTAAAAATATGTGGAATAATCTCAAAAAGTTTTATATCTTAAAACCATCTGCTGCTTCTATTCCATTGCATTTGGGGCTGATACTAATAATAATAATAGAATGAATCCAGACACCCCAACTAAGATTTTTCGTAACGTATCTTTAAATTGTATTCAGAAAATACTTTTGAAAATGAAATCCATTAATGTAGGATCAGATGAGATCAGCTTAGATATGATACGTTTGTGCTGTCCTCGTATTCTTGTCGTAATTTTGCATATTTACAATTTCTGTCTTACTCAATCAGTATTCCATGACTCCTGGAAGTACGGCTATGTTGCTCCCATTCCCAAACTTATGTATTGTCCAATTATAATCAAATTAAAGAGTGCAGTTTTTCTTCTGACCTATCAATGATCCCACGAAAAAATGTTGAGTAGATCAATTTTGTTTACAAACAATAATTATACCGTGAAGATTTGTTTTGTACCCCAATTAACGCATGACATTTTCTTTTGCCTTGTCAATCATCTCCCTACAAAATATTAATGGGTCTGGTACTGAGGAGATTAGCATAGATCTCGAGAAGAAGTGAGTAAAATCCATAGTGAGGTTGATGGAATTTTGGAGAGAACCAGAAGAAGGTTGCAAATTCGTAAGAGCGAGCTTTTGGGTTAAACATATCACATATCACACCGTATTGATGTGATATGAATCTGATGGAATGATTGTGCCTGTTTGTATTAGTTTTCTGTATGTTTTAAATTCAATAACAACTTAGAGTTATCAGTTAATCAGAGTAAAATCAAGAAAGTTCAATTTAAATATTAATACATCATCTGTTTGTGAAAATCTTTTAATAGGTTAATACCATTATCTTTCCAAACTATCAAAATATTATCAACCTATCTTCAAAAAAGTGTATTTAATAATTAAATTATCTTTGAAGAACAATAATTAGAAGTCCTTCGTTGTATTTGTAAAATTTATCATTAAATTGGAAAAAGTTTTATTTTGTGTAAATTTGAAATTAATTCGAAACATATGTTACATTTTTAAAATCTAGCTTGTCCTTAATAAAATTTTGATAATATTTAAAGTTCTCTTGACTAGATTGTTGGTGCGTAATATCGTGCATATTTCGCACGATAAATATGGATATCAGTGATTATATGTAACTGTATGTGATCACACCGACGTATATGGACAATTAATGTTATATGCGATAAGAGTGCTAAATATTGTTATATGCAAAATATGCAATTGCATAAAAATCCAGACTCGAATCATTCCATTGTATGGTTCTCTAAGCAATCAAAATGTGTGGTTTTCGATAAACAAATAACAAAATCAAATATTTTTCTCGTAAGATGTTCATCACCCCTGTACTCACATGACGGTTTTTGACGTGGCAATCTCTAATCAATCTTCTAGTACTGGATGCTTTCTTGGCAAAACATAAGGACTCCGGAAATATTGTAAATCATATCTCATAGATCTTTTCGTTTGCACCATCAAAATTCCGTCGTCATCTTTTTGTTCGTTCAACATTCAGGGTTGACAATCCATCCTCTTTTCCTGTAAACCATTTTTGCTGAATGAGGGACATCAGTCTCCTTTTTGTTCAATTGTCTTCTTCAACAGTTAAGAAGTTTCCTCTTCTTTCTTCAGTATATTTACAATTATTTGCAAACCTGGACATTAACATTAACTTAAGAAACATTGATAGAAACGACCAGCATCTCTGCATTAATTTCTTCTTCATCTTCACTTCATCGTTCATCAAACTTTCATTGGAGGTTTCATTAACCATTTCGGTTCAAATAATTGTTTGGGAGAACATCTTCCAAATGGTAGGTCCGTTGGGTTAATGGAACCCGATACATGCCTCCATGCTTTTTGAAGTTTGCTGTACACAGATTGAAGTCTCTTCTTGGCCAAATTATAATTATTCGGCAAAGGTGCTTAATATCGCTCTACCTCATTTACCACAACTGTCTCTTTAAATAATGTTGCAATTGTCTTTTCTAATTCAACTTTCGATTGATTTTCTTCTGTATTCGTAATTCCCAACATATGCAGTTGCCAAAGTGTTAATATCAGCATATTTCTTGTTAGCAACAAAATGCTAGTGGTAGAAGCGGTGTGCTTTGAAGCCTTTTTCGTTTTTAGTTTTCCCATAAGGATCTATATGAGGAATGTTTCTAATGCTACAAGTCCATATTTTAACTCCAATTTTTTTACCAGTGAGCAGTTTTCTAAAACATCTGCTCCTATCAATACGAATACTTCACATAAATTACCAGCGTCTTTTAATTTCTTCATCCAAACTCCATTAAAAACATTGCGAATTCCGAAATAAATATTCGACTGCTCTAAGGCTTCAAATCTGCAGGCAAATTGCCTTTAAGACTGACTTCTTCAGTTTGCGTTCAATCAAACAACGCATGTATCAATCTTTCTGTTCAATCTTTCTGTTCACCAGACCCGGTTATCTTTACATCCTATATATGCAGGAAAACGTGCGTATTCGTGCAATTACTCAAATTTACATCTTCGGTCTTCTTTTCAAGTTAACTCACAAATTTATATGCTTCTAAACTGGGATACAACATAACAATATGTTACTCTCCACATAGAACGCATTATAACTTCACACGATGTCTTCTAATCAAATGTCAAATTGCGCGCCTCGAAAACAGAATAAATCTTTTTCGTTTCGAATAAAGTTATTTTTTGCGCTTTAAAATATTTGTCTGGAATATAATTGCCTTTAAAAAACACACTTGCTTGTGAGCCCATTGTTGATGGGCCCGGTTGCCGTAGCTTGTGTAGGCTCCCTACTCTTCACTTTTGCACCTTTACCTTTAATTTTTATGCCAAAATCCTCCACCGCTAACGCAATCGTTTCTTCTTCTTCTTCTTGAGCCTCGGTCTTTAAAATCTCCATAAGGCTGCATAGTCTTTGATGGATGATATACAACATAGCCGGATAAGTATCAGTAGTAATTCCCATCGTTTCCAAGGCTCTTAGTTGTATTTCCAATCCGTCATACAGTATTGTGGTTTAGCTTTCAAGTTTGGAATTATTGCCGAAATTATATATTGAAACGATATTAAATCCCCGTGTACCTTTTTAAATTGGCTCCATAATTACGAGTTTGGAAACATTGCCAAAATTATATATTGATACGATATTAAATCCCTGTGCACATTTGTAAATTGGCATAATCATTCTTTTATATCCCCACCGAATTTCTTGAGTTTGATCTTAAGTAGCTTAAATTTATGTGATAAATTCATAATTCACAATATGGCAGCTACTATGTCACTACTAAATTCTAGAACAAAACGTAGTGCCATCTATGGCTAGAACTGTAACTATTAGGGCCTTTTGGGTTGCAAAACACTCTTTCTTTTTTTTTCAATTCAAAATTCAAACAATTATTAATTATATTAAAAGTCTTAAATTTCCAACAATTACTTTTCAGAAGCGCCACCTATGTCTTTTAATTGTTAAGTAAGCTTTTTAAATGGCTGCATATATTCTCATTATCATTACGCTATTTTGCACGCCAAAATATATAACTTTTATTGGAAAAATATTTTGATTTAATAAATAGTGCCATCAGGGACTATTACAATCAACATCAAGTAGGTTGAAGACGTTAAGGTGACCATAACAGGCGGTAGTTTCATATTACCCATATTTAGCAAAATTTCCCTTAGGAATCAATTTATTAGTTATGTTTAAAGACACAGATGGCGCTTCTAAAACGGTACGAAAATCACACAGAATAGTTTTACCGATAATGTTGATAATTTATGAGTGCCTCATCCGGTGTATTTATATATATTAAAATTAATATAGTATATTATATTTGTAGATATTAAAAGAAAAGAAATAAAAAAAATGTAGTAGCAAGATAAGCTGTGGTTCTACGTTTAGTAAAGGTCTATTCTGTCCACGAAGACAATAGGACAACTTACCCAAACTGATAAGGCATTGTTTCATTATGTTAAATAACAGTTATCTATAGTAAATAATAGAGGATGTTTGAGAAGGAACCGCGGATGCGGTTTCTGCAGAAAGAGAGAAGAATAGGAGAAACTTTGTTATTCGATCGGAGGCACGTCGAATTGAATGGCGAGCGTACAATTTTGCATAATTTAAAAGTTCCCCTTTGAAACCGAGCCCGTATATTTCATATAATGGTAAGATCTACGTACAAGTGCGGCCCCGAGTCGCGGTTCTTCTCGATCTATCAGAACTGCATCGCAGCTGCTATCTCTTTATGTCGACATGAATTGGTTGGTTGCAAAAGAAGCTGGGATCGCCTCGGAAACACGTTGGAGATGCGGTAAAGACGTCACGGTTCGGATACCGCAGTGGCGAAATCGCAAATTAGCGTAATTCTCGCAGTGTTAAATGAGGGCCTGGTAAAGTTATTTTTAAGGGAAGGTTTCGTGTTTGCCAGTAGTAAACATAATTCGGGAAATTGCTCCGCGGGAGTTTTGTGTCTGCTTATTAATCGCCGTCGCGGTTATTAAAGCCTCGACGACGCAGGGTCGCCACTAAAAATAAGTCAACTCTGATAAGTTTCACTTACTCGACCCAATTATTCTTTTCAACCCTTCGGATCGATACGACCGAGGTTGTAAACAGGAACTATTCCAACTATGATCCGATCGACGAAGTAGACGAATTCTCACGAGAGATGGAAAAAAATAATAAAATGGAAAAAAATGTTCGATCGAGCTTTTGAACTCGTTTTGCCCTCGTCGAAGTTGAGCACATTAGACTAGATTAGTTTGTAATTGGGATTTTCAAAATTGACCCTCGTCCCGATTACCGCAACTCGAATTTCACGATCGTGATCACCTGCATAAAATCGGTTTAATACTGCAAAATCTCTCGTCAATTTCAAAATCGTTTTGTTACTCAATGTTAAGATAAAACGAATTTTTCCAACGCGAAGGTGAAATTTACCGTCAAAATCGTTCTCGCGTAAAGACGAAAAGACGTCCGGAAAACATCGACGAAAAATCAATCTTGCACATACAGGTGTACTCGTTTGTTACTTGAAAGAAAAATTTATGTCGACGTCTTATTTGTGTTTATAAATAGGATTCCCGCCGATACATTACGAGATTTCGTGGTGTGGAAAAGGGTGGAAATGCGCAAGCAAAGTTGATCGGGCATTGAATCTTCTTACGTAAGTAAAGACGGAGAAACAACATAATGCAGGAGGAGCAGTTTATCTTCGTCGTTTAAAAACATGAAAGGCGAAATTTCCTTTTAATTCCAACCGAAAAACAAGCTTAAAAAAATTCTTTTATCAATTTCCAATCGGCTGAAATGGAACACCTCTATCGTGTAGGCGTTGAGTATTTATTAGCATATATAATGGGGTGTTACACTGCGAGGGTCGCACCATCAGTAATTGAAACTCACTACCTATCGTTATTGATCGGCAACCCGCAATTCCGATCGTAATTAATATTTTCCCTAATGATCCTTAACGTTCAATTATTATCCGTACATCAAAACGTTACCGATTTCTCGTCTCATCAAGCACTCATCGTCTTAATACGCTTTGGAAACAAACACAATACATTCAAAAAAATTTGATATACGACCTTAGATTTTGGCTTTTATGATTTCGAATTGCCGCCGCGTTTAGGATAATTTAGTACAACCTTACATTAGCCCGGAAGACGCATTGTGCGAGGTAACGGCAATAAGTTTTAAGAGATTTATACTCACGGAGATAAAGCGCTACTGCGAACGGGGTCGTTTCTCCCTTCTTCTTATCCTTTTCACCCCTTTTCTCCTTATTTAGTTATTCCTTTGGACCCCCGAAACTGACTCGGGCGTGTCTGATCCGATTCAAACTTCATCGATCGGCCTACAAGAGCTCGTACATGCGTGGGTATACATTTACTAGGTTTATATATAAATATATTTTGTGAAAGATAAATTTATAAATAGATTTTTCTAATGTATATAGAGGTGAGTCAATAGTGCATGGACGGAAGATTGTGGCTTTATTGTTGAAAATAAAAAAATCTCTTTACGCCATCATACATTGCCATCAACGCTGCATCGATTGAAATTAGTTGTTAGCTAAACAATCATATGTATTGTCATACTATTCTTTCCAATAGTATGTCCGGAGAAGACTGGGATAAAGTAGACAGAATGGAGCAGGCTGATCGTGAATTCCTGAAGACCCCTGAAACACACATCAAGAAGTTGAATCATTGGAATGCTGGGTACAGAAGAAGATGTCTACCAGTAGAAACGATTGTCATCAAAAGATCAAGAGTTCCACTAACGAAGGAGGAAACAGTTATTCGAGGAATGCGCGCACTCAAAGCCGAAGAGATCAGGCAAGAAGTTGCAAGGGTACTAAAGTCATCAAAACCACCGAAATCCAACTTGACTATTGGTGAAAAAAAGATACTCCAATCTATTAAAGAAAAATCAGATATTATCGTGTTGCCAGCAGACAAAAGAAACGCCACCGTTGTTTTGGGCAAAGAAGAATATGACGCCAAATGATGGCCACCTACAGGAAGATCAAGAAGGACCCTATAGACAAGAACGTAAAGAAAAATGAACCTGGTTAAAAGCTCACAGGAATTCCACCGGAATACCAGAGGAGATTATTTGTGAAGACGTTGGTACCACTAAGGATGATACTATCATAGATATTACCTATCGTCAATGCCATCACCTAACAATAAACCCTTGTATATACACTTACGAAAAATATATATACACATGCGCATAGAAACAATCAGAAAATAACATATACTCAAATGTAACATAAATTGCACAGACATGTGCAAGGCTAATCGAGATATGAGGCAGAAGGAGCATGCCTAAATACTATCAATGAAGATGATTGAAAACGAAATAGGTCCATGTCAAATCCGACCACAGCTCTAGCCATTTGAATCATGGGAGAATTAAGGACTGCGTTGGTTCGAGGTGTCAGTGTGTAGAATAAAATATCGAAATGCAAGGAACGAGGAGGAATATGAATATGTATAGCATTGGATAGAGAACGAGAATCACTTATATTATGTAGCAATTAAGACGAAGAATCACCACAGACACGGCGCTGGCTCAAGGTTAAAATACCAAAATGTTTACAGAAAGAGAAACAGTCGGTGGTGACATAAGTATTTCATGAAATTTTTTTGAATTATTTCTATCCTAGATATGTACGTTTGATACTGAGGGCACCAAACAACACTACAATAATTAAGTATGCTATAAAAGAAACCAAAATGCAACATTTTAATTGCAGTAAAGGTAGAACCGCACTAAGCGGCGCGACATGATGCGACACTACGCAACAATATATTGTTTATATGGAACCCAATCATATAGAACGCATTACGCGACTTGGCAACTATGTCGCGCTACAAGCCACAACCAGTCTATTCAAAATGGCAAAATTTTGGCACAAAATGCCGAATGCGTTTTCTGAAACCCTTCGTGCTCTGCTATGCTTATAGCAATCTACTATTTTAGATTCATCATTTAATTTTGTGCTCGGATAAGGTCTCGTCAAATATGTTTTTAATGGAAACGCTTCGTTGCCTACAATTACGTGAGGCAATCGAATTCTTGTTCCTAGTAATACTTTTGGCGTTGGTATATTCAAAGTATTTGCTAAATCTGATCATGCAAAGACCCCTGCGATAATCCCATTTTTCCGAAAATTCTTTTTCAATTTTCTTCCATTTGCCTTCATCTGGTACGGACATTACAATCTTGGATAATACTTCTTACAAGGCAGCACATGTTATATGTACTATTTCTTGTACAGTTGTGTTTCACAAACGAAATGATTCAGCGATAGTCTTGCATGAGCACCTGATTGTGATCATAAGTTTTTCCTCTACCTCTATTACTTTTCGAAATTGTCATGCCTTTTTATATGGGACTGCATAATATGCAATAATTCATCGAACTTATGTTCAGACATTCTAAAATATGTATTAAACCTTTTAGAAGCCATTTTAAGGCATGGCAAAAGTGTGTGATATTCTCTTTCTTCGTAACGGGAATTAGATATGCTATATAACCATATTTTCGTCTTTTCTTTGCTTGCTCTAGTTGCTTTTTTTCTTCTTCACATTCCAACGAAATTATTATAACATCCAAGTCACTTCCATCGATTTTGAGAGATAAAGATTTTCAAATGACCACCAAGACAAATTTATTGTATATCTTCGGGTCGTTGTAATTTGACTGCGTTTTATTAAATAGAATCGCATGATGGTATTCCGCTCGGGTGCAGCGTCGCGTCGCGCAATGCGGTCCTACCTTAATACTTGAGAAAGAAGCAGTGGCTCTCTTTTTTGTTTTCAAATAACATCAAGCAACCATATAGTTGTACCAGATAGTACTCTTATTCCTAGAGGAGGCGATTGTTTAGACAATACAGCTGAAGATCATCAAGATCACGCTGCAATCGGGAGCAGTCAAGAATGGACAGAACTCGGGTGGACTATGGGAGCTTTGAATTACATTAAATATATCATTTATGTAGATACCTTGAGGAACTCCCGATGGCACTAACATAGGCTTAGAATAAAACCCATTAAGAGATATTATTTGTGATCTGTCCTTTAGGTAGGAAGCGAACCACTGAAGCAGACGACCGTGAAATCCGAAGCTTGGACTGCAAAAAGTCATGGTCGACCCAGTCAAAATCCTTACTGAAATCTGTATAAACTGAATCAACCTGGTAACCTTGCTACATAGAGTGTAAAATAAAATCAGTGAGTGAGTGCATAGACCGACCAGAAATTATGCTTTCCATTATCAATTTTGGATTTAACAGGAAAGAAAAGCCGGACATGCATTAATTTCTCAAAAACCTTCCTAAACACCGGCAAGATAGAAATAGATCTATAGTTGGAAACACTTCCACGGTCACCTAAATTGTTGTAAAAATGCCATGTTCAAGAGATTTATTAAATAGGATAGTGACAGGCAAAGTAAGAGATTGCGATGTGCACATATTCACAATCATTAGATAGAACAGGGTACGTAGAGTTAGAAGTAACAAATACCGAGGAAAATACTTTGCAAACAGCTCACACACCTCATTACCACCCCTAGCGGAAACCTCTTCAAGCGTCAGTGTGGAAAGAATTGACTACACACTTCTCCTACTCTTTATAAAAGACCAGAAATTTTTAGAATTGGTAACGATGCTGTTTTCCACATCACGCACATAATTCCTGTAATCCAATCTAATAAGGTATTTATCTCGACCTCTCAAAATAGAAAAGGTTAGATAATCTATATGATTTTTAAATCTATTCTAACGGCGATCCGCTGATTTCATCTCACGAAGAGTTTTACAAGAACTTTATGTTTATAGGGAACAAAATTTCTTATAGCAGTGTGTAAGTGGCTGTATAACATGTGAATAACGTTATCAATACTACTGAATCAATGATTGATATATTCATTAATATCAGTGAAACGGGCTTTATTAAACTTCGGTGTAACTTACTTAGTAAGTTATTGGACACATGAATTCAAGTGTTGTATGCGTACGGTCCTCGGGAATCAAAGGAGCGACGGATAATTGGATTGGGGAGACAGCATCAAAATTAGTGAGATTAAGCGTATTAGCTGCAAAATTCTTAAAATAATCGAGTTGATTGAGGCCAAAAAAGATAAAGCATCAAAAAAGTCGGAAGGACGAACACTTAATAAACTAGATGCTAAGGAAAAACGTTCATGAACATCAGACGATCAATCGAATTTAAATCTTTTATGAGGCTGTACAAATTATTAGTCAGTTATCATATATGAAATTATTCAAAGAAGATGCTTTGAAGAAGAATCAGTGGAAATCAAAACTATGGCTTCGAAATATGGATGATACGTTTATGATATGTCAACGTGTTCTTAGATCACTTAAACGATCAACATTCTATGATCAAGATTACGACGGAAACGGAAACTGACAAATGGTAACATAGAACTTGGAATATATCGAAAGAAGACCCACACCAACTAGTAATTAGAGGCAACATCACACCATCATCCCCAACAAATGATATTCGTGATCCGCCGGTTGTTTCAGTGAGAAGAATTTGTGAAGGAGATAACTTAAAGCAGGACAAACAGTTTCGTCGAACAGGACGGGTTGCAAAAGAACTGATATAATTTGAGGGGCATCAAGCAAGTTAGCAGAAGCCAGGGGAAAAATATCTCGGAATACATTCCCGATAACCATGGACTGGTATGTATCAAACTGTAATCGCTGAAGAAAAATTTTCGAAAGAAGTAATTGTTCTTCCTATGCATTCCATAATTTAAATTTGGTTATATACGATGATTTAGAAAGCAACGATACGTTTCTGGAGCTAAAAGCTGTTGTAAATTCATCAATAAAACGTGTTACTTATTTTAAGCACTCTAAGTTAAATAATAAACTAAGTCTTAGATATCTACGTTTTAGATTCTAAGACGTTAAAACAACATATTTTAAAGTACGATTCTATTTACACTATGTTGTGAAGAAATATTGTGCACCATCGTATAAAACGGAATGAAAATAATTCTTCATACATTTCCAGACTCAAGAAGAAAATGAAATTGTTTAAAACCTAGTTAACTACAGCGAACAATCAGGATCTGTTGAATCTAAGTTCGGAGTTTATAGCAAAAACCAGATTTGTGTGTAGATTTTTATTGACGTTTCCCACGTGACCCGCGTGGGAGTGATCGTGACCGGGCGTGAGCGGGCATAAAAAGTCGAGAAGCGGGAGTCCATAGGCTACCACGTAGTTGTGGGAAGTTTTACGTTGGAGAGCGATGTGAGGCTGAAAACGATCCAACAATCGGCGATTGCGGAACATTGCCCTCAGAGCGAAAATTTAAATAATAAATTCCTCCATTTTTTACAATATTTTCACTGCATTTTTAATGCTGTGTTACATTATAATTATTTTCAGTCAATTTTATTATAAAATTGTTAAACTTTTCGGGCGAGCTAGCGGATTAAAGTAAAGCCGCTATTATAAATAATAAAATAATTTAAAAATGTTTTCAGTTTTAGTCACAGTATTAATAGTTTCGTAATTAATCTTTTAAGGGTTTAAATAGATGGCGTGAATTGACGTGATTCACGTGTGAGTCACATTATTCATATATGATATACACGTGAGTGGTGGACGTGACCCGCGTGGGAGTGATCGTGACCGGGCGTGAGCGGGCATAAAAAGTCGAGAAGCGGGAGTCCATAGGCTACCACGTAGTTGTGGGAAGTTTTACGTTGGAGAGCGATGTGAGGCTGAAAACGATTCAACAATCGGCGATTGCGGAACATTGCCCTTAGAACGAAAATTTAAATAATAAATTCCTCCATTTTTTACAATATTTTCACTGCATTTTTAATGCTGTGTTACATTATAATTATTTTCAGTCAATTTTATTATAAAATTGTTAAACTTTTCGGGCGAGCTAGCGGATTAAAGTAAAGCCGCTATTATAAATAATAAAATAATTTAAAAACGTTTTCAGTTTTAGTCACAGTATTAATAGTTTCGTAATTAATCTTTTAAGGGTTTAAATAGATGGCGTGAATTGACGTGATTCACGTGTGAGTCACATTATTCATATATGATATACACGTGAGTGGTGGACGTGACCCGCGTGGGAGTGATCGTGACCGGGCGTGAGCGGGCATAAAAAGTCGAGAAGCGGGAGTCTATAGGCTACCACGTAGTTGTGGCAAGTTTTACGTTGGAGAGCGATGTGAGGCTGAAAACGATCCAACAATCGGCGATTGCGGAACATTGTCATTCAAAGGAACACCGAATAGATTTCGACAGGAAAAAGGTACTGGCTAGGACCAATAAATATCACCAAAGGCATATAAATTCACAGTCATAGAAACAACGTAAACACAGAGGAGGCTGGGAACACAGCAGAACGTGGAAGATGGTGGTGAATTCGAACACGACTTCCAAACTAGACGCAACGCAGTAATTAGTTAGTAATTAGCTTATAATTAGCATAAATTAGTTTAAATTAGTTTATTAATTAGATATATATTGTTTTACGATTTTCGATCTTGTTTCTTCGAACCAGTTTCTGAAAATGGTTGTAACAAGGTAAAATCGGAACGTTCAGCAAAATTCGAAAGTTTCTAGTATTAGTCCTAGTTATAGGTCAGCAAAATATCAGCAGCGAAAAGGTATGTCAAATCTGCCATCAAGTTTTGTGGTAAGTCATTGATATAGATCAAGAACAGAACCGAGCGTGGAATAGATACTCCATCTTATATCTGTTTTCTTGCTAAAAATCTTCCTTTCCAGTAAACTAATTATGTTCTATCCTGATATACATGTTCTATCATTAGATACGTCATGAAGAGTGAAAGTGAAGTACCGCTTATACCGTAGTACTCTAGCTTAGCGAGCAGGATTCGGTGGTGGTCGCACTCAAAAGAATTAATTAGATCGCAGAATATTAGTTCCAGAAGACTCAATTCTAAAGGACTCGTAACAGCTGATGATGTGGATCTTAGCTTTCGGTAACTAAATATGTTGTGACTTTCACAAAAATCAATCAGTCGCTTCTTTATGACTCATTCAAACACCTTGGATAGTGTTGCTTGCATTACTCTTGAAAGGTGGTACTACCTAAATTCTTCTAGGTAAATTCCATCTATTTTTATACGGCTTTGCAATTTCGTCTCGTATGTTCTTTAACAAAATTGATAAAATTCCATTGAAGACTAATGATTTTTTTTTTGATTTTAAGTTCTGTATGACACTTCCGACTAAATCTACCGGTGTGAGAAAAGTAGTAAACTCGCAACCAACCTGCTTGTCTTCACGAAAATTTCTGGACAGAGCATAGATACAGGTTCAGAGTGCATCTGATTTCCAACCTCACAAAAATAATTATTCCATCTTGAGTTGGACCATCATCGTCACAACTGGTGTTTAATTTCTTTTGGCAGAATTATTTTTTTTGCCTTTGAACGATTGGCGGTATTTTATATAAAGTCGAGTTGAATTGCTACTTGTATTATAATTATTAATTTATTTCATTTGTAAATTTCCATGTCGTCAGGCAAGTTCTGATGCAAGTTCTGATCAATCTCACAAAAATAATTATTCCATACCGAGTTGGACCATCATTGTTACAACTGTTATCTAATTTCTTTTGGCAAAATAAAATTTTTAGCGTTTCAACGATTTGCGCTATTTGTGTAAAATTGAGTTGAATTGCTATTTGTATTTTAGTTTGTTTCATTTGTAAATTTCCATGTCTTCAGGCAAGTTTTGATACAAGTTCTGATCAATCTCACAAAAATAATTATTCGATCCCGAGTTGGACCATCGTAGTCAGAACTGGTTTCTAATTTTTCTTGGCAGAATTATTTTTTTAGCCTTTCAACGATTAGCACTATTTTGTATAAAATGAGTTGAATTGCTACTTGTGTTCAGGCAAGTTCTGATAGAGAGGCTTAAAGTCTCGTTTTCGATGGGACTGTCTCGAATTCATTTTTTGTTTATCAATTTTTTATTGATAGTTTATTGGAAATATTTTCCCTTGGTTTTACATTTTAACTAAATACGCCACCGGTATCGTTTTTTGTCCTTTTATAAGTTGGTAATGCGTTTTTATTGTAACTCACTGTTCAAAAAATCTATTGTATCGAATTTTTTAAAATTAATTTTTTGTTTTCTTTCAATTAAATGAAGCTTTCAGCAAAGCTATTTTACATTTAAAAAATACAGTCTACAAAATTTTTTCACTCTTGGTATTTGACTATTTGATGTCGTGCCTGATGACATTAATAAATCATCATTGCACCAAATCAAGGACTTTTAATTATCCTTCAAAATTTAATGATAAAAACGGAGATATTAGCTAAGTTCTGATATATCTAATATTTTTTTATTCTGCAATTCCGGAGAAAAAATTGATAACATCTTTTCTTGGCAATATTACTTAAAATGAAACAATTTTGGCAGGCTTCAAAGACGTCGGCCGCCCCAAATATTGTTCATGATTAAGAAGTATTCTCGGCCAACTTCGAAGACATCGGCCGCTCCAAGAATTGTAAATACTCTGCCTTCGAAGTCGGACGAGTTTACTTCTTATATCAGGAATATTACTTAACACGATGGCCGCTGACATCAAAGACGTTGACCGCCCAAGCATTGAAAAGTAATTAATGGAACCCAACCCAACTAAAATCAAAGTTACTTAAAATAGTTTATTGGCAAATAGGAGGTCTTCAAAGGTCTTGAAAGACGTCGGCCGTCCCAAATATTGCGTTTGATATAAGGTAGTAAACTCGGCTGATTTTGAAGACGTCGGTTGCCCTAAATATTAATCACAATACTTGGAGCGGCCGACATCTTCGAAGTCGGCTAAGAATACTTTTTCTCAGAATACTTAATCACGTACAATATTTGGGGCTTCGAAGAAGTCGACCTTGATTATTTCATCCTAAGTAATATTGATGATCTCAGTCGCCCCAAATATTGTTCGTGATTTAGAAGTAAATTCGGCCCATTTTTAAGTAGAGGTGTGCAAATTGCGTGAGTCCCTCCGGGTCACAATGGGCAATGCGTGACCCACCGTGAGCGGGCATCAATTTTTGTACCACTCACGTGAACGTGTGAGATTGTGCAATATTTGTATAAATAAATAGTATTTGTCCTTCTAGTGTCAGTTCTAGCTTTATATTATTAAATCCAACTCTAGATCTAGAACTAGAAATATTCGGGTTTAGCCGTTCATCTTTCAAAATGGCTAAACCCGAATGAGTCTAGTTCTACTAGTATTAGCTCATCATAACTTGATTTGTCTGATCTTAGAATTTTAGACGTTTTATTAATAAAGTATTATTTGCAAAATGAAATTTTTTGTATGATATTGTTGATTAAGAAAGCAGTGTGGGCAACACGTTTAAGATAATGATCGCCCTTTCCTAAAATTTTCATACAAGTCCTTAATGAAAAAACTTTCGATATTAGCCCCTTCTTTTCTTTTAAGGAGTCTTTATCTTTGTCGAAACGATGCATTTAAAGTCTCCCGCCCGATCGATCTTATCTCGTTTTAAGAAGGTCATAGTTTTGTTTATGGGCTGTTGAAAGTTTTATTTCGGGTCGCCTGTTACATTTCGAGGTATGCATTTTTAAAACGGCTTTATTGGAAAAACACAAACTTTTTCTCAACTTTCCAGTGGACAATTTAAATACCTTTAAAATTTTATTACCAAGTACTTAAAAGATTTTAAATTTCAAATTAAAATTTTTCAACTACACGACACTTATTATTTACGTACCGTCATATTGTAATAATCTCAATTAACGTCTTAGATTTCAAATTGGGTTAGTTGATTGCTTGTTCTCTTTGCGGTTCTATCGATTACATACAGCGAAATCGTGCATTACAGGCAATAATAAGTAAGGCGATAATTAATGCACGCCGAGGATTGCGGTGTTGTAATTGCACCGAGTCACGGTAGAAATAATTATTAGAAATTAAATTCCGTCGAATTACACACTGCATAATGCTGGAAATTAACGGCTGTTCTCTCTATGTTACGCGTATTAGTCCCATTTTGAAATAATAAAATTTCTATTTACAAAATATTCTAATATGTGTACATATAATCCATTATGTATTTATTACCCAATATTATTTTTGTAGATGTAATGTATGTTAAGCAATGTATTATTTGAACTAAAATTAGAACTAACACTAGCACTAACACTAGAACTAATACTAGATCTGAAACTAATTTTGCGTTTTTTGAAAAAATGTTGTATTATTTGTTGAAATAATAAAAATGATTATAATTATATGCAGGTTTTTGGGTAATTAATTATTTATTACGCTTTGATTAGTTGAGATGTATTGTTTCGTAGGCGTTATTATTATTTAAAGGAAGTTTTAAATTCGTAAAGAATGATAAATTAGAATTAACGACCGCCGAGTCCGACACGGCAAATTGAAAATGCGTTTATCTCCAGGGGCGTTGCTTTGTTGTTTTGACCCGAAAAGCTTAGGTCCCGGAGAGGATTTGCTGTAAAAAAAGAAATTGCCCCAATTCGAGGCGTCACGACGTCGAAGTGAACAAATGATAAAAATTGTGGGATTCGATAAAGCGGTATAGGGCAAATATTTACCTCGTCTGGTTATAATATGTACGTAAAACTAATGACTAGAGGTAAACGTAAACGAAAACGCGCCCTTCTCGCGTTTACCATTCAAATAGAACAAATGACTGTTTAAATAAGAGGCCATTACGCCATTTGGCGCGTGCCCCCGCGAACAAAAATAAAGAATCTCCGGTGCGTTTACAAACTTTACCGTAGCGCTATGCAAATACTCCATCTAATAAAAGTTGACGTAAATATTAGGGGGGAATTTACGGGCGTGCGAGTCGAGCCGTTAACTTTGACAGTTCACCTCTGGCTCATTTCGAAAGTTTTCCGCTCGTCAAATAATATTAACAAACGACTTTTACCAACCACTATAATGCGAAGAAAAAAATTTACGAGTTACTTCGTTACTACTTTCGAACTACATGTGCATCTTCGCAATTTCAACCATATTGAGCAATAAATCGTATTGTACGCTGAACAGAACAATTTTTGCATATTACAATATAAAATACGAGTGCAAGCTTTGATAATATTGAGTTCTACCTGATCGTAATATGTATATATAGTAATATGTATAGATATACAGTGCCCGCCAAAAAGGCAGCAGCAACCGTTTTTCTTTCATACCGTTGCATCTACGTCTCTGAAATTTAGTTTGTATGAGAAGTTCATCTCGATGTTAGAAATTGCTTTTATTTCTTATTGGTTTATAAAATGTGAAATTTTGTAAAATTTTTTAATTACGTTGATACACAAAAAAAAACAATAATCTTGTGAAATTAAACCAATGAATTCTAATTATAAATCCAGATTGCCTTACGGTTAAATGAAAACAAATAATTTAATTTCGCTATTTTGCCTGAGGGTCCCGTCCTAAGATAATTCATATTTCATTCGGAAAAAAAATTTGAACTGTTATAATTTACAACGTCCCTCGACCTAAAAATTATTCACACGACTTCGAGACGTCGGCCGAGAATACTTCCTCGCGAACACTATTTGGGACGGCCGACGTTTTTGAAGTCGGCCGAGATTATTTCATCCTATGTAACATTCACTTCGAAGACGTCAGCCGTTCCAAATATTTATTTGTAATTAAGAACTGTTTTCGGCCGATTTCTAAGACGCCAGTTGTCCCAAGTATCGCATATAATATGTAGCGCGGCCGACGCCTGAGTAGAGATGTGCGCGTCAGTGACATTTTATGCCCGCTCACGATCTAGACTCACGCGGGTCACGCACGTCGCTCACGTGAATATTATACATGAATCACGTGACTCACGTGTGGGTCACGTCAATTCACGTGACTCACGTTCGATCAGGTGATCAAATATATGAATCATATTTTAATTACTTTTGTTAATATGATTTCACTATAAAACATTTTCGGAGTGGTCTGGGGGTGAAAAATTCCAAGTTAGGGTGAAAGTCCTAGGCCCGTGTATTAAAACCTCTGGTTCAGCATTGTCAAACCAGATTTTGCTTTAATGACCTTTTATATTATATTCCTATTTTACTGTTTATTTGCTTAGATTTTCAGTTGTATGTCAAAAACCACTGATGATTTCGTATTTCACTCTTTAGAAAAATTGTAGCTTGTTCTTAAATATACAATTTCTATCAATAAATCTATATAAAAAATAAGCTTGGACAATTTTTATCGCGGAAAGTCTTCAAAAAATTGTCAAATTATTTACACCAATTTGTCTCTTCGTAAAAGTACGTCTCATTCGAGTTTTACACATTGTAACTACAGGGTAGGGCAATCGAAAAGTGAAATTATTTAAGTAAGTTTTGAAAGTTGAAAATTGCGTCGACGGAGAATTAACTCAAGAAATGTCAAGTCTTTTGGAAGCATTTCGAGCCTTCTAGAAGCAATATCGAGTCATTTCTAAGCATTTAAAACTATCTAGAAGTAGCGTCAAGTTTTCTGAAAGCATTTCAAATCTTTTGGAGGCAATATCAGGTGTTCTACAAGGAGTATCAAGTCTTCTGGAATAAATAAAAGTCATATAGAAGAATTTTAAGTTTTCTGAAAGCATTTTAAGTCTTTTATACCCAGAATAAAGTTTTCAGAAGCAGCATCGAGCCTTCTGGAAGCAGATTAAGTCTTCTTATCGTGTCAAGTCTTCTAGGGGCAGTATCAGGCCTTCTCGAACCATTCTAACTCTTCTGAAAGCATATTACGACCTTTAAAACCAGTAACAAAAGTTTTCGGAAGGCGAGTGGAAGCAGTTTCGAATCATCTGGAAGCAGTTTAAGTCTTCTGAAAGCATTCCAACTCTTCTGAACGCAGTATCAAGTCTCCTAAAAGCAATATCAAGATTTGTTGAAGCAGTATCAAGTTATCTAGAAGCAGCATCAGGTCCTCCAGGGGCAGTACGTGGCAAAGATGCCTGAGACACAAAAAATATAGAAACCTGCTGACCTCTTTGAATAGAAAATTAGCGATTGGGATAATATCAGCATATCGCACAGCGGCTGCAGAATCAGTAGAGGTGATTGTGGGAATCCCTCCGATAGACCTACTTGTACAGGAAAGGTGCAAAATCTATAGGGAAGGCAGGAAGGAAAAAGCAGGTAAATGACAGAAACTACTGGAAGTATGGCAGGAGAGATGGGAAAAAAACGAGGGCTGGACTAGGATGCTGATAAGGGATATTAACGAATGGGTAAACAGAGCGTGGGGGGAAGTAGATTACTGCCTCTCGCTGGCGCTAACGGGCCACGGTGTGTTCAAGGCATACCTTCACCGCATACAAAAATCGCAGGATGAGGTTTGCTGGTTTTGCAAAGAAATCGACTCAGTGGAGCACCCCCTGTTCTTCTGTAAAGAATTTAGCGAACAAAGATAGGAATGCGAACTTAAGATTGGTGCTAGAGTATACAAAGATAATATGATTGAGCAAATGCTGGAATCGGAGGATAACTGGAGGGTTGTGCAAGATATGATAACGAAAATTATCAGAGTTAAAGAGGTCTTTGAAAGGAACCTGCAGGCTCAAGGCAGGGCATAACTAGCTATTTCTGCTGAATGAGGGACACTGGTGGGACGATTAGGATGCTTAAGAAGAGGACATAGAGTCCTCCCTTGACCAGGTATACTAAGTAGAAACTGCTCTAGACAAAAAAAAGTAATGTCTATAATTTTTCTTCCTTCAATGAATATCAACCGGGGAGAGAAAGACTTCCGAGTTCGATAAGTACAGAGACAATATAGGGTAAGCGACTTGATGGCAGATGAAGAGGATTTAAAGAGGGGGGAATTCCAGGTATGCAATTTTATAAAATTTTATGATTGAATAAATTAATGTGGTATGTTTATGCTGTTTTTTGAGTTCTGGAAGAAAAGAGGAAAGAAGGAGACGAGGAAGGAGAAAAGAAAGAGGAAAGAAGAGGAGGATGCTCCGAAGTATGCCTCATCGGCGGTTTCCGGAGAAGACGAGCCCCATCCCAGGCCAGATGTCTGTTTAGCTGATTCTCCCCGACCTCATTAAAAAAAAGGGGGCAGTATCAAGTGTTCTGGAAGCATTATCAAAAAACATTGCACACCTCTAGCTTTAACCTCAGCTTCTACCTCAACTTCAATCTCAACTTCAGCTTCAATCTCAACTGCAACATCAATCTAAACATCCTTAACTTCAACCTCAACTTTAGAATAACTTCAACCTCAACTTAAAAAAGTCGGACCAATCGGGTTACGACGAGTCCCGTCAAAACAAAAGTTGCTCACAATCACGCACGTGCACGTGAGTGGTACAAAAATTGATACCCGCTCACGGTGGGTCACGCATTACCCATCGTGACCCGGCGGGACTCACGTCATTAATATTTGGGGCGACTGAGATCATCAATAATACTTAGGATGAAATAATCAAAGTCGACTTCTTCGAAGCCCCAAATATTGTTCGTGATTAAGAAGTATTATGATGCGATTTCGAAGATGTCGGCCGAGATTATTCCTTGTATCATGAATATTACTTAGGATGCACTTCTAGGTTTAGTGTTAGTTCTTGTTTTACTTCAATTCAAATATATAGGGTTGCCAAATCAGTTTGTAAAATACTCTATTTCAGGAGTTATTAACAACGCAAGCCAACCTTGTATATACTTGAATTGAAGTAAAACTATAACTAATACTAGACCTAGAACTAGAATCATTCATAGTTAGATATAATGATATAAAAATAGAACTAACACTAGACTTAAAAGTGCAAAGTTTGGGTTGGGTTGGGTTGTTTCAAATGTACGGCTTTGAAAATGTGGAAAGGCTTATGCTCAACTCAGACGATAATTGGAAGGCCATTACTAGCATGTTTAAAAGTATCATGATATTTAAGGAGGAACCGGAACGAAAACTTGAACTGGAAGGAACGACGATTGGTGGGGGAAAATAGAATAGAATAGAGGAACAAACGAGTAGAGAGAGGAACCCAACCTCCCCTTAAGAATAGAACAAGAGAGAGCAACAGATGTGGAAGAACGTAGTAGATTATTAGCAGCACAAAAAGTTTATGATTTCTTTTGTTTGTTGGTTTCCTCATATTGAAAAGACACTGTCATGGCGAAGGACGTTAGAGGGAGAACCAACGTTCCCTTATCGAGGAGAAGAGGAACGGAGGAGACGAGGAGCAAGGTATAAGAGTATGAACAATGTAATAAGATGATGGATTCCTCTGTTGTTTGTTTCATTTTCTCTTGTCAGCGAAAACCTGTCATGGCGATGAGCGAGAGGATAATAGGTACAAAAAGAGGGAAAAAGGGAGGAAGAAGAAGAATGGGACCAAGGATCTCCGAAGAAATGTCAGTTGACGGTTTCGGAGGAAGACGAGGAAAGAGGTTTTTAGTAGGTCGGGGTCTTTGACCACAACCCCACATTATCTGGTCGTCCAACACACCATAGGCTAGATGTCTGTTCGCAGAGTTTCCTCGACGTTGTTAAAAAAAATGCACGGCTAAAAACCCAACCCAACCTTGTATATTTGAACCAGAGCGAAACGAATGTGCCTCTTTTCATACAAAATTCACATGAAAATTTAGGTTCGCCTTCAAAAATATCTTTTCGTCGCAACCTAAATCTATAGCACGTATTGTATTTCATTAAAAACTTGTATGAAAAGGGGAATGATTATCTTAACGTGTTGCCCACCGTAATTCAGCAGTAATATTGCTGATTAAGAAAAAATACCGAAAGTAAATCTTTTCACAAATAATACTTCATTAAAGAACTATTTAAAGGATATTGATTGAAGATCTGTCTTTACCGGTATGGACGTGGAAGGCATGAGATCACATTAACTTTGGTGTTAATAGGGATGTTACGAAACGAATATTACCTAAGCAGCGCTTCCCCACTCGCATATTATTAAGGAAAAGCTAAAATATCCGGTAAATGGAATAGTGATTATCTATCGTTTTCAACTTTGCGTATTAAAGCTAAGGAATTGATTGCTGTTGATTACCAATCCAACATTTTGGACATCATATTGACTGAAAATTTTAATAAATTAATAAATCAAGAAGTGTTTAATCAAAAGCCTCATGATGGTCTCTTTCTCTTGTTTCTCTCGTTTCTCTAATATACTGTGCTTTTATTACAATTAATTGTAATGCTCCTCATAATTAATATTAATTTTTAATTATTTATTAGAGTTAATTTAATAATAATAACGCAAAGAAAAAAGAATTTCAAATAGCTATACATCCTGGCTAAATGGTTTAAGTCTTAGAATGAAGCAATATCTAAGTGCATTGTAAAAACGTTTGCACCTAAATAAATTAAAAAACTACAGGAAAACCGGATAGCATTTTTGTCGAGTAAATAATTATATCAATAAAATTTTGAAAAAATCGTAATAAATCAGGATTTTAACAAATCGTTATGAAATTATCACCATATCTAATTCAAACTGTAAGCTTTCCAATGAAATAAATCGATTTTCAAAATAAGCTTTAACTTTTGAGCTATTAATTTTTAAACATCGTGTTATCTCGAGCAAGTAATTATATCAACAAAATTTTCAAAAAATCGTAATAAATCAGAATTTTAGCAAATTGTTATGAAATTATCACTACAACTAAATCAGGACATAAGCTTTCCAATGAAATTACCCAATTTTCAAAATACCTTTTGGTTTTTGAGATATTAATTTTTAAATATCACATCGTCTCGAGCAAATAACTGTATCCGTGAAATTTTTAAAAAATCAAAATAAATCAGGATTTTAACAAATCATAATGAATTTATCACCACATTTAATTCAAAATGTAAGCATTCCACTGAAATTACTCGATCTTCAAAATATCTTTTGGTTTTTGAGATATTAATTTTTAATATAACATTGTCTCGAGCAAATTATTATATCAGTGAAATTTTCCATAAATCAAATTAAATCAGGATTTTACTAAATCGTTATAAAATTATCATCGCACCTAAATCAAAACATAGGCTTTTCAATTAATGAAACCGATTTTCAAAAAGTTTTTGAGATATTAATTATTAAATATCACATAGTCTCGAACAAATAATTACAACAGTGAAATTTTTAAAAAATCACAATAAATCAGGATTTTAACAAATCATTATGAAATTATCACCACATCTAATACAAAATGTAGGCGTTCCAATGAATGAAAGCGATTTTTAAAATATCTTTTGGTTTTTGATGTATGAATTTTTAAAAATTATATTATCTCGAACAAATAAGTATATCACATAAATGTTAAAAAAAATCACAATAAATCAGAATTTTAACAAATCGATATGAAATCATCACCATATCTAATTCAAAGTGTAAGCTTTCCAATGAATTAAACCGATTTTCAAAATATCCTTTAATTTTTTAACATCGTATTATCTCGAGCATGTAATTATATCATCGAAATTTTCAAAAAATCAAGTTTTTAACAAATCGTTATGAAATTATCACCACGTTTAATTCAAAATGTAGGCTTTCCAATGCAAGAAAGTGATTTTCAAATTATCCGTTGGTTTTTTGAGATATTAATTTTAAATAACGAATTTTCTGCTATAAGTAATTAAATTAAACAAAGTTTTCAAAAAATCGATATTT
This sequence comes from Onthophagus sagittarius, assembly GCA_036711965.1. Taxonomy (NCBI): domain Eukaryota; kingdom Metazoa; phylum Arthropoda; class Insecta; order Coleoptera; family Scarabaeidae; genus Onthophagus; species Onthophagus sagittarius. The sequence goes on along the minus strand of JASERS010000007.1, from coordinate 8,287,004 downwards.
TAACAAATCTTTATAAAATTATCACTACGTCTAATTCAAAATATAGGCTTTGCAATTAACAAAATCGATTTTCAAAATATGTGTCTTTGTCTTGAAATATAGGAATAAATCCATCCAAGTATCCATCCACTTAAACGAATTAAAAGTCCACCGGAAATAACAATCAACGGAGAAGCTATTATATGGAACGACTTGCACAAATCTGTCAAGTATCTTGGCATATTCCTTGACACAAGATTAACATGGAACTACCATACACTCCAAAAAGTTAATCAAGGTTATGGAAAGCTAGAACAGCTGTATCCCTTCATAAACAAAAGAATATGATACTATTTTAATTTATACGACACTCATTTGACTACTTATCATATATGCTTGCGTGGTCTGAGAAAACTCGGCTGAATCTAATTGTATTAAAATCTAGGTATTACAAAGCAAAGTATTACTCAATGAATTACAAATGGACACCATCGTAGACTTTCGACAATTACTACCCGATTTTATGAACAAAAGTGCTACAAAAAGCCACACAACCTCAGCAAAAAAACTGAACTTAAGACTGTCGACTGAAAAGACAATTAACATAAGACATCTATCTGAATTGAGAATATGTTATATGTTTATTATTTTGTAAGTGATGAAATCCTCATAGTCGCGTAGTATTGAAATTTATGTTCAATAAGAACAAGCCATGAATAGTAATTTTGAATGTTGGAGAGCATAGAGGGGATGAAATAACAATGGGGAAAGTGAAAGTAGTGCAAAAGGAGAAAATCCTAGTCACTCTCAAATTGGAACTTAAACTTATGGACCATATTGTATAAGTCAAATTAACACGTGGTGTAGAAGTGTACATTCCAAGGAATTAACGTGAAAAATGTTAAATCAACAAGTTCTGTTGAGAAAATTTTTTTTAGAAAATTAAATGAATGTTTAAAAGCTTGTATTATTAACTAAATGCTTTTAGTGCAAATGAAGAAAAAAATTCGTTAATCTTATTAAACTTTGGATAGTAGTAGATGGTAGTACGTTTATGTTAATCCGGAGAAGTTCGTCCACTCCTTGTGGGATAACCTAAAATTTTAATAATAGCTCACGTCGAGAGTTATTAGCGAGTCCGTTCCCCGGCCGAGTTTCTACTGCTTAACCTAATTGCGCGATTGTAAGTTTTTAATTAAATTTGCTGGGGCGGTCCGGATTTTTTTACTTACTATTTTAACTAGGCAATTAATTATCTGGAATTAAATTTACTATTTAACAAAGTGTAAAATTTTTTTGCTAAGTATTAATTTGGAGGCGGTGGTTAACAGGAATGAGGATTTTAACGGAATTTAATACAAAGACGAGGACGGGCAACTCGTTTACGAGACGTTCGGCTTTAAAAAGTTACTTTTTCGATTACGCCTGCTGTCGAAAGTTTATATAAATTACACTCCGGGCGCCTTCTTGGAACTTAGTGGCAACGGCGGGGTCCAATACAAACACTTACAAATCAGCTTTCCTACAATTTTTGGTTCTTGCTACACTTTTTCTGAAACAGTATTTATAGTCCTTTATAAATATGACCGATAATCAAAAAACATTTTTTTAGTTTTATTTATTTAATCTCATTAATCCAGTGAACGTATTAGTTCAATGAACGATATACCTTTTAAGAGACATCTAGTTACCCGGAATGATTCTAGTTCTTGGTCTAGTGCTAGTTTTAGTTCAATGAAATCTATATAACAATCTAACTAAATAACAACTATAACTAAAACTAACGCTTACATTAGAACTAACACTAGTTCTAGAATTAGAATCATTCGGGGTTAGCCGCACGTCTCTTTAGATGGCTAACCCCGAAAGATTTTAGTTCAAGGACTAGTGTTAGTTTTAGTTTTGCAACCAAAAATTTTACTATCATTAGAACTAACAGTGGTCCTAGAACTGGAATCATTCAGGGTTAGCCGTCTAAAGAGACGTGCAGCTAACCGCGAATGATTCTAGTGTTTTAGGTCTAGTGCCGTTCTAGTGTCTTTCTTGAAAAAAAAATAAAAATGAGTAGATGCCCTAGATGTTCTAGATAAGGGATCGATAGATCTAAACTTTGCTATCAATGCGGTAAAACAGATCATAGGGCGCAGAATGCCAACATGGCGAAGCATGTCCCCTTTGGGAAAAGCAATGACACCGAGAAGGCTGAAGAAAATGTGATATTTTTAGAAAAGAGTTGGCGGTTTTGAGGAAGGCTCAGGCACGAAACATAACAGACAGGAAAAGTAGTACCCAAAAGAATGAGACGAAGGGTTTGGAAATACCCCAAATCCACATAATGGAATTTTAAATTGCGCAAATGTCGACTAAGAACAATGTTAACGTGGGATACTTCGGTGCAATAAAAAGTTGGCCAAGTACCTTTAAGGGTTGCCCAGATGAACTTCAAGAGAGTAAGGGCAGCACATAATTTGATGATAAAAACCTTCAACGAACAAGAATGTGATATTTTGATAGACTGTGAGCAAAACCGAAAACTCGAATCATTATATTATTGTGATAAAGATAGGGACTGTTTCATTAATGTGAGTAAGAGTGTATCTATGAATAGTTTTTACGCCGGTCTTTTTTTTGTGTTGGTGGAGTTGGGTTCTAATGATAAACTATCGCTTATTCTTGTTATTTTTCTCTGAATAAGACAATACAAGATTTTGAGGATTTTACTTGCTGTATCGAGGCAGAGCTCAGACACTATAAAAAGAGCATACTGAACGGAGGGGATCAGAATGCCAAATCTGTATAGATGGGTTGTGCTGGGATTGACAGAAGGGGAGCAATTTTGGAAGATTGGATACAGGTCAAGTAACCTAAGCGACCATCGAACGATCACCTATGAGTTAAAGAACACTAAGAAAGTCACAGCGGATACAAACAGCAGATGAAAGATAACTACGAACTTTTTTAATAAATTAAAAAAGGATGAGGCAAAACTTTTTAATAAAAATGAAGCCCAGACGCCCGAAAACTTAATCAAAAACATGACAAAACTGCTTTGTAAATACCAGTGTATTGGTGGAACGTAGAATTGAGCGAAAAAAGAGCTAAATGTAATAGCATGAGGAGGAAGCTAACAAGGTTTAGGGCTAAAGTGAATATAGACACAGCTGGAAGCAACTCTAGAAAGCTACAAGATTGGCCATGATGAGAGATGAGAATGAATCTATGTTGAGTATTTTAATTCATTTTTGAGATATCAAGTTTTGGACCCAATCTAAATTTGTAGCATTTCATAAAATTGAAAATTTTTTTTAACCATCTTTGCAAAATCAACCGAATTCTTAAGATATCTTGATGAACTTTTATAATTTATTAAGGAAAATTAATAAAAATAATAAAATTAGTAATAATAGAAAATGTATATCTTTTTGGCAAGAAAAGAATCAGAAGATGCAGTAAAGTGAGTACAGGATGAGATAGATGCTATCAAAAGAAAGGCTTTGAAGAATACGGAGCTATACGCATTGCTACTGTTGGACATTGAGAACGCCTTCAATTCAGCGACTGGAAAGGAATTATGGTTGTGCTTCAAGATGGGGGCGTCAGCGGATATTTAGTGCAGATAGTGATCTAATCGCATACGCTGATGATTTGGCGTTCGTGGTAAAAGGTAAAAGTCCGGCGGAGGTAGAAGACAAAACTTCGTATGCAGTCAGAAGAGTGATGATGGAACTGGAAGATATAGGTCTGAAAGTGGCAGTCCATAAAACAGAAATGGTCCTGCTTCAGGGACGGAGGCAGATGAGGGAAATGAAGATAAAAATTGGTGAAATGGAGGTCGGATGTGTGGTCCATGACGTCATATGTCATATGTCCATGATGAAACATGTTGCAGAGTGTACCAAGAAAGCGGACCAAATGTCTAACATCATGATAAGAGTCATGCCAAACGTAGGAGGCGCCACTACTAAATTTGTAGCATGTCATAAAATTGAAAATTTTCTTTAACCATTTTTGCAAAATTTACCGAATTCTTAAGATATCTTGATGAAACTTTTATAATATATTAAGGAAAATTAATAAAAATAATAAAATTAGTAATAATAGAGAATGTATATCTTTTTGACAAGAGAAGAATCCATAAAACCAATATGGATACTGTAAAGGTAGGTTTAGAGTCGATGCAGTAAAGTGAGTACAGGATGAGATAGATGCTATCAAAAGAAAGGCTTTAAAGAATAGAGAGCTATACGCCTTGATACCGTTGGACATTGAGAACGCCTTCAATTCGGCGCCATGGAAAGGAATAATGGTTGTGCTTCAAGATGGGGGCGTTAGCGGATATTTAGTGCGGATGGTGATCTAATCGCATACGCTGATGATTTGGCTTTAGTGGTAAAGGGTAAAAGTACGGCGGAGGTAGAAGACATATCTTCGTATGTAGTCAGAAGGGTGATGATGGAACTGGATGATATGGGTCTGAAAGTGGCAGTCCATAAGGCAGAAATGGTCCTGCTTCAGGGATGGAGGAAGATGAGGGAAATGAAGATAAGAATTGGAGAAATCGAGGTAGGAAGTGTAGACAAAGTTAAATATCTGGGGTTGTTCATGAGCAGAGATATATCCATGAAGAAACATGTTGTAGAGTGTACCAAGAAGGCGGCCAAAATGTCTAACATCTTGAGAAGAATCATGCCAAACGTAGGAGACTCCACTATAAGAAAAAGAAGACTGCGGGTTACGTCGGTCGTACTTTATGCGGCACCGACCTGGGAGAGATCTATACGATTTTAAAAATACAAAGCGATGCTGATGAGCGTTAACAGAAGATTGGCAATGGGTATCACCTCGACATATCGGACGGTCTCGACGACAGCGATCGTGGTAATCGCGGAAATGTCCCCAATGGATCTTCCAGTAGAAGAAAGAACGCGGACCTATATGAATGGCAGAGAATACAAGACCAAAGGAAAAAAAATTTACCATAACTAGTTTACTGTACAGGCGATAACCCTTTGGAACAATCTGAATACTGATATTCGTAATATTCCTCATATTACGACATTTACAAATCATTTAAAGCGCCATTTATTTGCTTGCCAATTATCTGCCTGAGAACTTCTAATTTTTCTTCTCTTCTTTACTTTTCTTCTTCTTCTCTTGCTTCTCTTCTTCTAGCAACTAACATAACGCATCAACATAGTTACCATAAATTTAACGTTGAAGCTTGCCATTTAATTTACTTTTTTGTAACACAGTATGCAGTTCATTGATTGGGTCCTTTGGAAGATATCGTTTATGCGATAAATTGATCCTTTTGCTCATATCTCTATATTTAAGTTGTGATATGTACACATTAAGTTGTATTTTCTTCTTTATTACGGGAATAAATTATTATTATTATTGAAAAAGCAAATGGAGGAGTGGCAAGCAATATGGAATAGGAATGAGGCATGGACGAAAAAATTGATCCCGAACATTGAAGTGTGGATGTTGAGAGGCTGGGGAGAGATTGACTATCATATGACACAAGTGTTGACACCACACATGGTCTTTAAGGCGTATCTACACAAAATCAGAAAGCAAAATTCGGATAGATGCTGGTTCTGTGATCTGGAAGATATTGCGGAGCACACGATTTTTGTTTGCAAGGAGGTCAGAGAGGATAGAGAATTCTGTGAGCGGCAATATGAGAAAGAACCGGAGGAATAGGATAGGAGGGGGTTACTACAACCCCCATCCAGCCAGATAAGGACAATTCGGCAATAAAGGCTATAAAAAAGTAACCACATTTTTGTTAATTTTTAACCACCAATGATGAGGAAGGGCTTTTTTGTGGGGCGGCGGAAGCTTCTACTTCTACGTGAAGAGGTAGAAGATGAGTAAACAAAGAGGACAGTAGTAACATATATACTTCAAAAAAAATTTTGTTTCTTTAGGCGGGGTTGGCCGTCTAAAGAGACGTGCGTTTAACACCAAATGATTCTAGTCCTATGTTTAGCACCAGTTATAACGCTAGCGATAGTCTTTTTTAGTATTTAGAATTAAACTATTATATATTTTTCATTGAACTAAAACTAGAACTAGCCATAAACCAAGAACTAGAATCATTCGGGTTAGCCGTCTAAAGAGACGTGCGGCTAACCCCGAATGATTCTAGTTCTAGGTTTAGTGCTAGTTCTAACGCTAGCGTTAGTGTTAGTTATTATTCAGAATTAAATTACTATATATTTTCCATCGACCTAGAACTAGAACCAGCACTAAACCAAGAACTAGAATCATTCGGGGTTAGCTGTCTAAAGAGACTTGTGGCTAATCCCGAATGATTCTAGTTCTGGGTTCAGTGCTAGTTCTAACGCTCGCGTTAGTCTTTGTTATTACTCAGAATAAAATTGTTATACATTTTTCATTGAACTAAAACTAGAACAAGCACTAAATCTAGAACTAGAATCATTCGGGGTTAGCCGTCTAAAGAGACGTGCGGCTAACCTCGAATGACTCTAGTTCTAGGTTTAGTGCTAGTTCTACCGCTGGCGGTAGTCTTACTTATTATTCAGAATAAATTGTTATATACTTTTCACTGAATTATAACTAGAACTAGAATCATTCGGGGTTAGCCCTCTGTCGCACGTCGACTAACCCGAATAATTCTAGTTACAGAGCTAGTGTTAGTTCTAATGCTAGCGTTTGTTTTCTTCGTGTTAGTTATACTTTTATTTGTATTTTTATTGAACTAAAAATAGTGCCAACTAATAAATAACGCAACGGCATGAATAGCTGTTCTAATTTGCGTAGATTAAAATTATTCATCCAAACAGTTTAAAATGCAAATTAAAAATTTTTCAAATATCGGTCTTTGGTTAGAACTTCCACTCCCTTCCGCGTATTAATGCGTTATATCGAGGTTTTAAATTAAAATATTAATGGAGAATTGATTGTTTTTATTGTAAGTAGAGTTAAGTAAATGAGAAAATAGAAGGATGGGAAAAGAGAGATAGACGAGTACAGAAAGCAGGACAGTCCGTATTTGTCGCGACGTCCAATCGAAGCTATTTACGGTCAAAAGTGAGTTCGTTTATCGGTCGGTCCATCAAATTCCCATCAAAATTATCGCAGAAACGAATTGCGGCCTTTTGTCGCGTGAAATTGAAAACGGCGGCGGAGAAAGGCGGCTTTCGAGTAAAGCTCGCGCGCACCTAAAGCTTTTAGTGGCGACTTATCGTATCGACTGGTGCGACATTTTAATTGCAAATGCGTCCAGTTATTCCTGAATCCCGAGTAATTTACGTAAGCACTCTATTTTACTCCGTCTAATTTACATCTAAGTAAAAAAATAGGTACTTGAATCATTTAATAATCTAAGGGCCCTTATCTATAAGTTATTTTTTTTCGGTTTTTATAGATTTTGTACGTAACGTTTGATCGAAACAAATCTCTATACGAGTGGAGATCGTAAAGAAGTCAACGCGGAGGGTCACCGAATCGGATAGAATTCTTTTCTCGTTCGGTGGTCGCAGCTTATTAATAATGCCCTGTGCCGGACGTTTATTTATTAGGGGTGGTTTTCGGAAAGGGGAGCTTTTCGGAATCAACTGTTCGCTCGATATGAGGCGGATCCGATTCGAATTTGTCGGAAGGGAAGTAAAATTCCGTGGGCGACCTGAACCGGCGGGCACGAAAAATAATACTTCAAGGGGGGCGAGAGCGTATGCAAAGATGAACAAAAGATAGCAATAACAAATGGGGGTGAGGTGCGGATCTGCGATTTACGTACGCTACCCGACTCTCTTGACCAAATTCACGGGGAGGGTTTTGGCATATATTACCCTCTGCATTTTCTCCAAAACCGTGCTGCTGGTGGTATTCTGCTATATCTCTAACCTAATTCTTTCAATTTCCCGCAGCCAGCTTTTTCGTTTCATCAGAGATGTCGGAATTAATTACTCTAACCGCGCTTAAAACGCGGTTAATTAAGTCAGACGTTAGGGTATGATGTTGGCGTTTACGTTTAAGCCGCGTAATAAACCGTTCGGATTTCGAAAACGAGGGTGGTTTTCAACGAAAATTAGACCGATGTCCGGTAAAGGTAAAGGGGTAATTAACCGCGGGCAATAAGAAAAAACTAAAACACTAACGAGCCTCGCACCCATAGTATGCAAATAGCGGCGCTAATTGTAAGATCGGGACCGCTGACACGCGTTCTGCTCGAAATTTTTCGAAAATAAACACGTTAACTAACCGAACCTCGCTACTAAAAACGAAATAAACAAAAACGACACTCCGCGGCGAGACGCGCGTCATTTGAGCCTCGTAAACTTTGCCAATTTAAACTTCGTCGCTCTAAAGGACACCGTCGATGATAAATTTCTATTTACGTAAAAACAATTTCATAAGAGGTACTATGTTAAATATTTAACCATTTAATATAAACATTAAATATATTTTATATTAAGTATTCTCAATAAATATACTTACTTAATATTTTTATTAAATTAAAAGTAGAACTAAAACTAAATCTACTATTACAATAATTCGGGATGAGTTTGAGCTAAATCCAAATATTTCTAGTTCTAAATCTAGCATTAGTACTAGTTCTAGTATTAGTTCAATGGAGAATATGTAACAATTTAAAATTGCAATGCATTTGAATTAACACTAATCCTAGAATCAGAATCATTCGGGGTTAGCCGCACGTCCTTTTAGACGGTTAACCCCGAATGATTCTAGTTCTTGGTTTAGTGCTGGTTCTAGTTTTAGTTCAATGAAAAATATATAACAACTTAATTCTGAATAATAACTAAGACTATCGCTAGCGTTAGAACTAACACTAAACCTAGAACTAGAATCATTCGGGGTTAGCCGCACGTCCTTTTAGACGGCTAACCCCGAATGATTCTAGTTCTTGGTTTAGTGCTGGTTCTAGTTTTAGTTCAATGAAAAATATATAACAACTTAATTCTGAATAATAACTAAGACTATCGCTAGGGTTAGAACTAACACTAAACCTAGAACTAGAATCATTCGGGGTTAGCCGCACATCTCTTTAGACGGCTACCCCCGAATGATTCCCGTTCTAGGTTTAGCGCTAGTTTTAGTTTTAGTTCAATGAAAAATATATAACAATTTAATTTTGAATAAATACTATTACGAATTTCCAGTAACGGCAAATCTTTGCACAATAAAACTAACAATAATAAAAGTACAAGAAATGTACTGGTGAAAGAGATTAAAAATATAATAGCAAAATTTAGAGCAAATGAAAGTGAAGATGACAAAGTCGACCATGAAAAAGAATGCGATATCTCGATATTTCGCAAACCTTCTTCTTCTGGAAAAGGAAGTTGACCAGGAAAAAAACGAAGTCTTTTAAAGAAACACTTGAAACCGCATAAACCAATCTCGAAATCAATCCCGGCTTTATATAATGTAATCCCAAAATTCCCGAGTTTGTATATTTGCTTAGGAATTGTAATCCCCAGCTTGAATACATCTTTATAATCGCACAAAAATAAAAAGTAACGATTAATTTATTTTTATGATCTTTGTGTCCTTTATCATAAAGATATTGGTATACCATTAATTTTGAATCAATTTAATCTGGGTTTGATTCCATTGAAATCAAGGTTGGAAAAAAATGTTTTCATTTTCATTTTAAACAAAATACATGTTTCTTTGTTGTTTTAAACGTTTTAGACAGTACATTAAAACATCGATTTTGAGGAGCAAACATTAATCGGGAACAATTAGATAGTGCAATGAAGTATGTCGAAATGAATTATCTAGAAGCATAGACTGTGTGACTTCTCTCAGAAGGCTTAAAATACTTCCAAAAGACTTGATACTGTTCATAGAAAACTTTATACTACTTCTAGAGGACCTGATACTGCCACCAAAAGATTTGAAATGTATCCAGAATACTTTTAATACCTCAGAAGACATGAAATGCTTCCAGAAAACTTGATGTTGCCTTTGGAATACTTGAAATGCTTCCAGAAGACTTGATACTGCACTTAGAAGATTTGACGTTGCTCTCAGCCGATATAAAATGCTTTTAGAAGTTTTGATATCGTTTCCAGAAGATATGAAATGCTTCTAGAAAGCTTGTTGTTGCCCTTAGAACGCATGATAATGTTTTTCTTTTGCTTCCAAAACACTTCCAATAGTCCCAAAAGACTTAAACTGCTTCCACAAGATTTGATATGCCCATAGCAGTCTTAATACTGCTTCTAAAGAACCTGATGGCTTCCAAAAAAAAAAAAAATAAAAATACTTGTAATGCTTTGAAAGATTTAATACAGCTTCTAGAAGACTTGAAGTTCTTCTAAAAAACTTGATATAGCATTTAGAAGACTTGAAATTATAAATTTATATTAAATCAGAAAAATTATAAAAGTTATTTTTATGAATATTGTTCATCCTACTTACACATTGAGTGTTTGAAGTATCTTTTCCGTATTTATTATAATGCATCATTTTTTATTATTACATTTTGAAATACATACATACATCTTATAACTACCGTTTTTAACCTTAACTTTTAGAAAGTGACGAAGACATTTTGAGAAGTGAACGAGAGAATGGAAGTGATTTTTCAGAAGAGTTATGGTCTTATAGCTCAGTTTCAGAAGACGGAAATACTGAATTTAGAGAATTTGAATTTGACACTTTGAACGCTAAGGTTTTCTTTTAGTAATACAGCTGGCATAAATTTTCAATTTCACAATGATGGTCAAGAATCAATTTTGAATTTTTAGCACACGGAAATCGTGGACATTTTTACGTTAGAAACTAATCGATATGCAGGGCAACGTGGTATTGGAATTTCGAGATTTTCTTGTATGAAGAAATGGAAATTGACAAATAATGAAGAATAATGATATTTCATTTGCTATACAAATTTTGCAAGGTATTGTAAGTTATTTACATTTTATAGACAATGTAAGATTTAACGCAGAAACGTAGCCTCATTCGAAATTAAATAAATTATGGTTTGTCACTAAATAGCTAAATAAAAACAAATCTTCTGCGATTACACTCGAAAGAGATGTAACAATACACAAGAGTCCTATCCTCTAGAAGGGTATTGGATGGATTCGGCATCAAATCTTGCATGTTATGCGAATTGAAATCTGGATATATTTCGTTATTCCTCATTTACACAGGAAAGGGAACAGTAATCGGTTATAATTGTAAAAAGTAGGGAAGGAGATCCCAAATTGTTATATGTTTGATGAAACCAATTTTGAATTTGGGACACTGTCTTACCGATCAAAATTTTTATACGTCATGCCACTCGTAGATGTTCTTTTGCATTTCAAAACTAAAGAATTGAAATTGAACAGAAAAGATGTCTCGAAAGATGAGAGAGGAAAAGTCTGTGCTATGAAATGGAAAGATAAAATGTACACAAATTCGAAAAAAATTCAAAATTTGTCAATGATTATAATAATTCTATGGGCGGGGTTGACAAAGTTGATCAACTTCTAACAGGTTATCCTATTTTCAAAAATCTAATTTCACCTATTTTCGAAAAGTTTGAAAAAATCTTTTTAACGGCTTGCTCAATTTGTAAAAAAAATTGTGTATGCAATGTAACCTTGTGAACTCAAATTTTCTATCAGCAATGATGCCAAGTTTATGATTTTTGAGATACCCGAGAAGAAATCCTAATTTTGGCAACATTGCCGATGGAAAATTTAAATTTTGGAAAGTTACATAACTTATGCACAAAAATTTTTGTCCAAATTGAACAGGCCGTTTGAAAAAAGATTTTTTTTTCATGTCTCTATACTTTACGCGCACACTGTATGTAGATAAAGAGTGGTTGAAAATATCATTTGGAATATCGATTGGATCTCGTTCAAAAAATTATTGAAAATGTGGGAAAGTTGTAGAAAAACTAATTGGTAGCCTTTTTTGGAAACGATAACACCTACGAAAAATAAGGATAATATAACTAGACAATGCAAGCTATGTTGTTCACCGATGGAGGACGGCAAAAAAATTAGAAAAGACACTAGATACTACTGCCCAGATTGTAATGTAGGTTTGTGTATTATATGCTTTAAAATATACCATTCATAATTATTTCATTTCTTATAAAAATTAAACGCTAAAATGGTTAATCTTATCTCTATATTATAACTCCCTCTTCGATGAAATAAGTGGTATATTTAATTATCATCTGCATACATATTAATATTAGAAGAGATCAACCGGGCAACAAAACTAAAAGTATAATGTGCAAAGAGAAGAGGAAGATCTGAATAAACAATAACTGCTTGCGATACCCAATCACTAACTCGAACCTTTTTTGTATTAACTAGTTATAGCTTAGTTACTTAACATACCGGTATCAGCTGCAATCAAAACATCATTAGAGAGTCTTATCATAGCTTTAGTGCAACTATGATCTGCAAAAAAGCCGGATTGCTGAACTGGTAACAAGCTCTTCTATTCAATATAAGGGGTTAATTGATTTTTCATAGCCGATAACATATAACATACTAATTAGACGCAACTCCCCCATAATCAACTTTATTATTTTTCTTTGCTAATGGAAGTATAACAGCCCGTTTTCACTGATCAGAAAGAATCTTCTTATTTTGAACCAAATAAGAAGTTAATGTACGTCAAAAACGGCGATATAGCGGGGCAATACTTCCGAAGCATACTAATACCAAGTAAATCAGTCTTCATCGAAGAATAATTGGTCTATACCGAATAATAAAAGGCGGATTAACTTTAACGCATTTTGATTAGAGTACCCTTTTTGTTTAAAAATACGATTTTTATTGAAAAATCCAATAAGTATACTATCAGAAACGTTATTACCCTATTTTAGTCAGTAAAAAAAAAACACGTTAAACACCGTCCTCTAACGGACATACCATAACGTTAGGTATGTTTATATGTATGAAGTTAACTCCGAATGAGATTTAACCGTCTTACGAAGTGCACGGTTAAACGTAAATTTTCTAGTGTTAGTGTTACTTCTGGTGCTAGTGTTAGTTTTTATTCAACGTTTGGGTGCTGTATATTTTATTGAACTAAAGTAGAACTTTACGATTTCGAATTTGTGTACATTAAAACAATTCATTCAAACGACAAAGTCCAAATTAAAAATGTTGCTTATAATGGACTTTTGTTGAATTTTTAAAACCATATTAGTTGTAATCAAAAAAATTAAAAATGATAGTATCCAAAGTGTTAGTAATTATAATTCCAGTCTTAATTGTGTGAATAATATGATTTAAGACTTTATGTAACTCCAGTTATGAGGATAAATGCCTTCAAAAGCAAGATTCTGGAACACCTGCAGGATGCGAGTTGAAGCCATATACATAGCCTTCCTGCGGTGTGGTAGTAAATTTGTGGTAAAGTGTTCAAGTTATCAAACGAAGAGTGTGTCGTCCGGGTGTATGTCACCCGTAAGCGATATATAAGGTGGTAGTATCAAAGGAGAGACACGAAAGGAGGAGGTGGTGTGAGAGGTTGGGTAGGAAGACGAGCAAGATGCCGTTCTCGATGCAAAACTGGAATCCTGGCAGGTTAACCCGCGTATCAGATCCTGGTGAGATCCCCGGGGAGCGGTCACCGTCCCATTTCCCCGCTATGTAAATCCAAGAGGCGACCGGGCACCTGGACAAACTGTATACACGCGCGGCGGAATATTTCCCATGGGATGAGTGAGAACTGGGTTGTATCCCAACTTAATTTTAGGGTGATTATGGACGTCGGAGAGGAAACGGCGTGTGCCAAGGAGACGGCAAGTCAACGACGACGACTCGACGACGTGCGTCTAGCTAAAACGCATTTCCAGTCGGCACGATAGCCTTGGGTTTCCGGCGAGTCGAATCGGAATGAATGGATTCGTAAATTTAATCCCGGTCGTGTTTGCAAACTTGATACGGATTGGCACCGAGCGGGGCATTAAATTAGATTAAGCCCTGCGTACGAGATGCATTCCGAGAAGCGTTCCTCTTCTTGGTCTGACCGCCTCGCGAAAATTGTTATTAGAGAACTTGGTCGGACAGAGTTTCCATTTGAAAATTTACGGCCTCCTGGATGCCCGCTATTAAATTTCCCGTTGCGGGCCGCTTCTAGTCCTGCCCATTCTACCCGCTCGAGGTACAACAGATAACGACCCCCAACTTTTTTCATTGTTCGAACTTGTTTGCCGGGTCACCTGATTCCACGAAACTACGATATATTTTATTGCCCGTGTCGAATGGGTACTATAATAAAACTCTTTCTCGCAATACAACCTTGTATTGTTACCTTAATTAGGATTATCCTAATAGAATCGATTAATATCTATTTATCACCACCCTTAAAGATTAAAAAGTATATCTTTCAATTTTAAATAAAGCGTTCGGGCACCCCCTTTTCTGGAGAGATTTATAGAGGTAATTGAGATATTTCGACTTCGGAAAAGGTAATTTCTCCGAGATCCCCGAGAAATAATCCCTTAATAGCGCCCTAATTAATTACATTCATAATTTTTATTTTGCTTCCTTATCTGTGCAGCGTCTTTCCTTTCGCAACGAAAACAAGCCAATCTTGGTAATGAAATTTCCATTTTTTCATTGCCGCCCGAGTTTTTAATTAACCCTTCTCGGGGTACCCAGATTTCCAACGGGTGTCGAAACGTTCACTTTACCAACAACTTTCCGCGGAAATAGTTCATTCCAAAAACGTTTCTCATCAGTAACGAAATAAACCGCTTTGTTGCACATATTTTTTGATAATCACAATATCCCCACTTTAAGGTGGTATTAATAAAATTATTGTATTCGTTGGAATATAAAATGCACTATTTTTCTCTGACAGATGTTTCTAATAATGGGGTGCGTCTTAGATCGGGTGATCTAGAAATATTCGGATTTAGTCGTCTTAAGAAACATACTGCTAAATCCGAATGTTTCTAGTTCTAGGTATAGTGTCAGCTTAAATGCTAGTGTCAGTTCTGGTTATAGTTGTTGTTATTAATGTTAAATGGTATATATTCCATTGAACTAAAACTAGAACTAACACTAGACTTAAAACTAGAATCATTCGCGGTTAGCCGCACGTCTCTTTAGACGGCTAACCCCGAATGATTCCAGTTCTAGGTCTAGTGTTAGTTCTAGTGCCAGCGTTGATTTTGGTTACAGTTGTTATTCACAGTAATACTGTGATATATTTTTCATTGAACTAAAATTAGAACTAACACTAGACCTAGAACTAGAATCATTCGGGGTTAGCCGCACGTCATTTTAGACGGCTAACCCCTAATGATTCTAGTTCTAGGTTTAGTGTTAGTTCTAGTTTTACTTATGTTCCAGTACACACATGTTATAGAGGGTGTCATACAAAAATCTCCCCAACTATAGCTCTGTCATTTAGTATAGAAATTGTTCGATGAATACAATGATTTATGCTACAAATAATTTTTTCCAAAGCCATCTTGAATTTCCAGCGATTGTCAACTTTTTCTTTTAATTGCTCCGTGTATTTTTTTACACATCATTGGATAGAGATTCTTTTTCTGAATTCCTGAATGTACTGTACATAAAAAAACTATCTCTATGATGACGTAGAAAAGTTGATACCTAGCATTTTGAAAATTAAAAGATAACCATTTGAGATTGAAGATGGCATTGGAAAAGGTTTATTTGTGGCATAAAGCTTAAAATTTATTAAACCATTTCATTTAATATTTAGCTCATGAAAATCGGAATACAAATGACAGATTTACGGTTTAGGGCGTTATTGTATGATACCCTCTACATACAGGTGTCTTTTCTCTGATACAATTATTTTCAAAAAAGATGTACTGCACATAAGTGTGTTCAGAATGAAAATCTTCACTCAATAACGTGAAGAAAAACATAATGACAAATTTGAAAAAAATGTTAATTATAGCTTGATATTGAAGATGATGTTGGAAAAAATTTATTTGAATCGTAAATCATAATATTCGTCAAACCATTTCATTTGACACCCCATTCATAAAAATCGGAACGTAAATGACAGAGTCACAGCTTAGGAGTTAATTAATCTCTATATACAGGGTATCTTTTCATTGCAAAAATTACATTCAAAATAGATCCAATGACCTGAAGAAAAATATACAGAGCAATTTGAAAAAAAAGTGGCAGTTGAAAAATATAATTCATCAAACTCTTTCATTTTATGCTTGGTTTACTAAAATCAGAATGTGGCAGAATTACAGCTCGGGGCGTTACAGATTTAACTGATGAAATTTTGTTATTTACGGTCGAATCAAGTAGATATTTTGGCTCAGTGAATGAATTTTTGTTTATTTTACATTTCTATTTTTGTTTTTGCCATAATTCTGATCAAGAAGGTGGAAAAAGAAAAATCCTTAATCCGTACATCATTTGTCAGATTAATACAGCATACAGTAACACATTTGTATTCCAATTTTGATCTTGTAACATCTTGCATATTGATGTTATTGTAATAGGTAGTTACAATAAAAATAATTTTTTTAAATTTATGTTTTCATATTTATTCTAATCACTTCATTTAGTGTTCGAAACGCGAATATATTGGAGAATTTTGCGAGACGATAAACATGGCCGCAAAATTTGTGGTTTCTCTATGATTCGACGATAAAGAGCAAAGAGAAAATCAATGAGCAATTGCTTCCATTTCGTGACAATGTATCATTCAAGCAGTACCTCCCATCACAAGGGGTCAAGTATAATATCAAATTGTGGGTTACAGCTGATTCTGAGACGTAATATACATATAATTAGTATAGATACAAATTTGTTCATATATAACAAGTGTGAAGCTAATTGTTTTGTACATTTTTCTGCTAGATGGTAGAAATGTCACTTTTGTTAATTTTTTCCAATCACATCGTTTAGCTTGTTGTTTAGCACGATTCGTAAAATTCGAAACGAAATACTACCTATCTTTCAATTAGTCTATATGAAAAAATATTTGCAATGCCATTATCTAGTCTTTAATTGCCTATTTTTGATCTTCTGACATGAAGGTATTGCATTTTCTCAACAGTATTTGCAGTTTGGAGCAAAATCAAATTTATATTTACTTTTTCCACTAATATTTGGTCTGTAATGAATAGTTTCTGGAATTCTTACGTCAAGATTTTGCATTATATCCAATACAAACATGTTAAATATATGTTGGAAGCAAACTCAAAGGTTCTATCAACAGTATCTTGTTTCTTTAGGATGAAAATGTTTTCTGCTATCACTTCTACAAGCAGTATCAAATCTTTTGGCTGCATTCCAACTCTTCTAGAAGTAGTGTCAAATCTTCTGGAAGCATTTTAAGTCTTCCAGCGGCAATATTAAGTATTCTAGAAGCATTTGAAGTTTCCTAAAAGTAGTTCTGGAAACATTTCAAGTTATTTAGAAGCAGTATCAAATCTTTTGGAATCATTTCAAGCCTTCCAGAGGCAACTTCAAGTCTTCTGAAATTATACAATGTCTTCTCGAAGCAGTGTGAAGTCCTCTGGAGCAGGATTAAGTCTTCTAAAGGCATTGTAAGTCTTCTGAAAACATTTTAAGACTTCTAGAAGTAATATCAAGTTTAAGCAGTTTAATCCGCTTGGAAGTAGTTCAAGCCATTTGCAAGTATTCCAAAACTTTTGGAAACAGTATTAAATCTTGCAGAAGCACTATGGAGTCTTCTGAAAACATTTCAAGTCTCCTGAAAACACTATCAAGTCTTTTGGAAGTATATCAAATTTACAGGAAGCAGTGTCACGTTTCCTAACAGCAGTGCCAAGCCTTTCAAGGTTAGTATCATGTCTTCTGGAGACCGTTCAAGCCATCTGGAAGCAGTTCAAACCTTCTGTCTTTTAGAAGCAGTATCAAGTCTACTAGATGCAGTATGGAAAAGAAAGCATTTAAATATTTTTTTGCTTCCTGTTGTGCTTTTTTGTTTCACATGAAATGCCAGTCATTAACAAAATAGATAGGAATAGACAATCAATTATTGTCTGACATTATGTCAATTTGATACATGAAGTTAGGATTTGGTTCCAGAAATGAAGTTCGGATGTGGGTTAATGGTATAAAAGTACACTTAGAACTAGAATCATTGGGGTTCAGCCATCTTAAAAAACGTACGGCTAAATCCAAATGTTTCTAGCTCTAAGTCTAGTGTCAGCTTTAATGCTAGTGTTAGTTATGATTGTAGTTGTTATTCACTGTTTAATTAGGTATATTCCAATTAAATAAATCTGGAGCTAAGACTAGACCTAGAACTAGTATCATTCGTGGTTAGCCCCACGTCTCTTTAGACGACTAATCCCGAATGATTATAATTCTAAGTCTAGTGTTAGTTGTAGTACTAGCGTTGAATTTGGTTATAGTTGTTATTCAGAGTTAGATTGTGATATACTTTTCATTGATCTAGAGCTAGTACTACACCTAGAATCATTCGGACTTAGCCGTATGTCTCTTTAGATGGCTAACCCCGAATTATTCTAGTTCTAGGTCTAGTATTAATTCAAGCAGTACCTAGTTTTCCATCAGCAGCTTTTAGTCTTCTGCTAGTAGTAACTAATGTTTTTTAAGCAATTTCTAGTACTTTAACCAGTATTTAGCCTTTTATCAGTAATTTTTAGTTATCTAATAGCAGTAACTAGTGCTCTATAAGTAGTTTCTAAGTCTTTTACAGCAGTGTCTAGTGTTCTTCAAGTAGTCTCTAGTTTTTTAAGCAATATCTTTCTTCCGTAAGCAGTTTTTATTAATTTGATAGGAGTATCCAACATTCTTCTAGCAGTATCTAAAATCTTTAAGTACTATTTAATTTTATGTCAGCAGTTTTCAGTATTCTGTTCTTCTGTTGTCAGCAGTATCTGCTTATTTATGTGCTAATTTAGTAATCGATACGAAATCAATATAATTAGTTCAAGGATCATTCCAACCCAAAAACGCAATCTCTTTAGCACTAGCAATCTCTGTATTCCGATACCTCACCATGATCTGGTCAAAGCATAAATGATAATTAATTTTTATTGTACAAAACTTTATGTTGTGGAACTCAAATTAATCCGCAAGATTATTATTTAGATCCACAATAAGTGATTTCTAGACTTTATAGTCAGCCACGGTCGTTGTGGCTGACCCAACCCAACTCAACCTAACCCAATATGAAACTCTAAAGCATTCCCAGCCTTAGGGTTTCAGCCATTCCATTCATTCATTCCCTGTTCATTGTGAGCAACTACACATTGTATCCTCCCTGATAGTAAATCCTCTTCAATTTGGTCAAAAGGATTGAATGATGTACATGATGTGCCTGTTTTCCATTTAATCAAAAAATTTTGACAACCATTTTGATTTTCGTGTAATGTATTACATTTGTTTAAATAATTATTTGTAGGATTAAAGTTTGCAAGATTCGATATAAGAGCTAATGGACGATAGTTATCATAGCAGAACTTGTCTCCGTTTTTATAGACTAGGATTATTATTGTCTTTGTCAATGAAAGATATAATTATTAAAGGTGTAAGCGATTTAAGCAAGTTCCTTGTTAAGTATAATGAGAAAATATGGCCCGCTGACGGTTGATAATAATGAATATTGACTATATTCACATATGAATATTCACTATATTTAGGTAGTATAATCTTTATAAAATTCAATTATTTTCGTCAGAATGTTTGAGAATTGCTCTTTTGTAGCTTCAAAATTTGCTGGCTTTATCAATCTTAGTCAAATCAGCTAGACTAGTAAGCTAGTGTTAGGAACCAGGATAGCTTAACACGGATTTAATGCAATAAAACACTGATTTTCCTATCTTGGCTTCGGTTTAATTTCGTGTGGCCGGGAAAGCTAGAATCAGTCGATGTGTTATATCGTAAATACCGTCAACCGTCTACAATGATATAGCATTTTCCTTCCTCAATCGTCCAATCGAGGGTAGCAACCCAGGAGTGTTATCTATCTTGCCATCCTAGATTAGAAAACTAAGCTAATCTATTTCGGTATTAAAAATTTAGTATGATAGCTTCTACAATCTTCATAGTAAAATAAATAGTAACCGAGGAAATGGAATTACTTTGTTAAAAAAATATTGGTGTAATTTCTACAATTATTTAATTGTAAACGCAGTCCTTTGAGGCAGAGATACTACAATATAGTCTCTTAGATAAATATTAGCACAGCTGTTACAATTTGTACGTCGAGTAAAGAGATATTAATCGAGGTCGTTTTTAGCCAAGGTGGTGCAATCCACTTTCTTAATGAGATCCATACAAAACATCGTTTATATTTTTTATTTCCGTTTAAAATTATTAACGTAACTCGTACAATCTACGCCATTAAAGAAATAATGGGCGAGTAAGCGAATTAATTTTGTTAATGATATATTGGTATAAGCCCTACAATTTACACCGTTAAAAAATTAGTAGCTGAGGTAAGTACTTTTATACTGAGATATGAGCATAGTTGTTATCATCTACACCGTTAAGTAGATACGAACCGAGATTGCTTGTCGTCGAGATGGTAGGATTTACTTTGTTAAAGAAATATTAGTGTCGTCCATATAATTTGCACCATCAAACAAATAGTACCCGAAATCGCTTTTAGCTGAGGTAAAATCTCACTTTGTTAATAATATCAGCATACACCATTAAACCAGATTAAAAATACGTAGTACAGGCTCGTTAATCCGGAATTCATGATTTTTATGTAACTATATCAAAATGGAAAATAAAACATGAAAGCGAAAACATGGAACGTTAAGTCTAATTAAGAAAAAATGGAAATTTTAAGAAAATTGGATTTTGATGATTCAGGTAAAGTTGGCTGATGAATACAACGTCGGTCGTGGTTATGTTAAACAAAGTGATTCAGGCATGAGTCGTTGTTTCTCCATACTTATGGAAGATGTTTTATATTAATTTCTCGAAGAAGATTCACGGGAGATAGTATACGACATAGTATACGACATAGTATACGACAAAAAGATTTTCATGAGAAAATCTATACGAATAAGAAATTTAAACGAAGTGAGGGTATTTTTCAAAATTTGAAGGTAAGATATGAATAATACCGATTGATGTTTCTAGAGAAGAGCGAAGAGAATCGGCAGGAAGGTGTCAAATGATTATGCCTTGTACCAACGCTAATGGTATGTATAATTTCAAGCTTTTATTGGTAGGGAATGCGAAAAACTAACATTGCCCTATGTGGGTAGTGTTATTTCATCGATTGTACTGTGATCGATCATAACCTCAACTATAAGCTACAACGATTTTCTTCATTGCATGTTCCAATTATTTCCTCGAGATTCTGACATAGACGCATGTGTATACTCCAGAAAGTTAGGTGCTTTGGCAGTCGATTTAAGAAATACTTTACCAAGCCTTCAAGATTCGCATATAACAATTTATTACAATCTGTTTTTTCATCAATCTGGATTCTAAAAATGATCTTGGTGGTCGTTCAACAATTAGCTCTCATAGAGACATCAAGTCTGACATCAACAATGCAGACATCAGATTATGTCTGCATTGGTAAAATAACAACACCTTGTAACCAAATACTATTCTTATTTTCACACACATCTCTTTTATTATCAAATGGATTATCACTGTTATTTTCCTTGACTCTTCATAATAATATAAATATGTCATAAGCTTAGTGATAGATAATAATATCTGGATTTATCGATGTTAATTGGAAAAGGATCTATCATTAAGTTCCATTAAGTTTATCCAATATTCTTTGATTCAAATGCAGCATTGACTCGTTGAAATCCTCAAGCACGACGTTTATTGAAGAACAAGAATCTTCCCCCGAAAGTGCTTTTTATTTTAGACAACGTACCACCATTTGGACCTAAAGAAAATTTCGCTTCAAGAGATGGTCTAATACAAACTTTTTTAACTTCTAATCGCACACCTCTGCTTCAGCCTATAGACAGAATGTGATCCAAATGATTGAGGAGAATGACTAAGGTTTTCTTGGAAGAAATTGAGGCCATAATTAATTAACAATGAACCAGAAGGCGAATGGGATTCAGCTTCCAATCACAAAGTTGAAGAATATGCTGAAAAATCAAGAAGAAAAGTAAAACTTCACAGAGGAAGATATAGATGAGTGGTTTGCAGAAGAATCGGGGAACGAAGATGATTGATGATGAATTAATAAATGAAGTAATATAGAAGAAGTTGTCTCCAAACTTCAAGTGAACTCTGTAAAATCTGAGGATGTATTAAAGGAAATTGATGGCAATTTCCTTTGGGTCGGAGGCAATAAACAGTCTGCAGATATTCTACTAACACCGAGAAAATGAAGCTTGTGTTGTATATATAATGTTAATACATAGTAATAATATAACGTTATATATAACGTTAGGATATGTGTGTACATGTGTGTATAAAGTAATATAGTTAACATGTTTTGATGCATAGATTTAAGCATTAAGTATATACAAAGGTCTAAGATAATTAATCTAGTCTGTTTACGTTCATGTTGGTGAATTGGTTTTGTAAAGTCGACGTATACGAAGCTTGTTCGACGAGGATCGAGGGTGCGCCTTTAAGCAACCTTTAGAATAATTCGAATTCTTGGGCGCGGCTCGAGTGGCGCAACTTATTCAATTTGGACGTTTTTGACGCTAGCAAAGGATGCATCTTTCCGCTGCGAAACCGGGTAACCGGTTCAATTAATTATTCAAGACGTGGGGTGGAAAATGGGTGGGTGGTTTTGCGAAAGTAGGAATCGAAAAATAACTAAACGTCGAGAATTTAAGGGTGAATTCGACTGGGCGAGAGCTTAATCAAAGGTATAACTCGAGGGGAAAGGGCTCTATTAAGCGGAGAATTTATTCGTTTCGCAAATGGAATTTACGGGAGGCAAACTCGTAAGGTATCGCGATATGGTCCGCCTCATAAGCCTTATTTTAAGCAACGGTAGAGGACGGTATTTGAGAAATGATTGAAAACACCGACAAAACTTTCGCATAGAATAAAGTATGGATGTCGACATAGCCCGGTGAGATATGAAAAATAAATCGTGGAGCCAATGAAAACATGGCACTCAATCTCCCGGGGAAGATGTCAACTGTCGAACAAAGAAGAGTGGGTATAACGAGAAGTGCAGTTTTACGGTTCGTTCCGTAGTCAAAAAGAGACGTAAAAAGGAAAAAAAAAACGTTCCGTTCCATCGGTTCGAAATGGAAACAAGGGATTCAATTTAAAACTAAAACAATTACGGGACGCCGAATCGCAAACGGTTAATCGGTGCCAGGCGCCGACAAAACGTCGACGCCCTACGAAAACCTCAGGTTTCGGCAATCGATATCATTCCTTGTCAATTATTCATAATAGCCGACGACTAATGAACGCCATGTTTACAATGCGCCCGCATCTGTCATTCCACGATGTGGATTAATAATCGGCCTCACCGTATTGTCCAAATGAATAATGATATTTAACGTTATTGGGCGTGTCACCGCTTCTCAATCCTCATCACAATTAGTACACATCTTCGCACAATCAGTGAATGCCTACATATTCTACAGTCTATTCATTTCAAACATCAAATCTTAATAACATTAATTTTATAATGATTAAATTTCTTCATTAACGCGCGCTATATTAATAATTATAAGTTTCCATACAGTGATTTAATTAAATAATTAGATTTGCAGTGAATAAAGCTTTTAGTAACATGAACCAAATTAACTAACGTCAACGTGCAATCTAGTTGATTTACTGCACGCGAGCGGAAATGGTGATTGTGTATTAGTTCGTTTGGGGTTGGAATTTCATTGACCGGTATCAGTTGTGATCATGTTTCAAATGTAATTTTATTAGTACCGGCGGAAAGCGCGGATATTGTGATTATCAAAAAATATGTGCAACAAAGCGGTTTTGTTCGTTACCGATGAGAAACGCTTTTGGAATTAACTATTTCCACCGGAAGTTGTTGGTAATGTAAACGTTTCGACACCCGTTGATAATCTTGGTATGAAAGTATTTATTGAAACTCTTGCGATAAAGAAAAAGTTGAACCTATTATATATCAGCCTATCAACAGGAGACTACGACAACGTACTGAAGATGGCAAGATCGTCATGAAACGTCTGCTCCTGTCCACAAGGAACAACCAAGAAGATGAACGGATACCATTATAAACCTCTACGGGAAGGAAATCTACGAAAAAAACAAGCTGTTTGAAAGACTGAGGGAAAAAAACAACTTACTCTGCGATTTGGCATTCCTAAAATGATGTCGACTTACAAACTACTTTCAGCAGACTAACTCATCACACCAAATCCCAACTGAAGCAATCCTCAAACGAGCCATAAATTCGCTCCTTACAGAAGAAATACGCAAAATGAGGAAGAATCTCACCAACACCGAACTCGAATTATATCAACTTCATCTGTTATTGAGCTAACTAAGTTAACTAAGCCAGTTAGAAATTCTTACATTCTGGCGTTGAGAAACGAGCACAGCACAGAAAACTAAGAAACTCCAAAAGAAGTTCGAAAGTTTACAACTTTCAAATCGTCCATAACCGTTCAGAATAAAACCATCTAAAAAGATGTAGAACGAGCAGACTTAAGTAAAGGATTCAACTACGCCCTAACCCCCAGGAACATTTCAGATGAAGAAATCATCGCTAACTTTGAATCAAGCTTAACCTCAATGTAAAAACAAAAACTCGAAATTTTAAGAATGGTCATCTCCAGAATCTCACGTTTAGCCAAAATCGAATTTGGATCCAAGTGAAATCCAGACTGTTAGAAATAGCCACATCATCATACTTCCGACGGACAAAGGTAACACCACGGTGGTTATGGATTTAGTGCATTACAAGTACGAGATCATGGACTTACTCAAAGATTCGGCCTAGAAACCAGCAGCAAGAGACCTTAAAACTTACCTGGAAAAGACAGCCAAATCGAAATAGAGGCATCTCCAATACATCCGGAGATGAAGAAAACTCTAATCCCTCGAGAAAAATCAAGCGGGTGCCCTAAACTTTATGGTCTGCCTAAAATACACAAGCCAGATGTACTACTACGACCCATTGGGAATGTGTTCAGCTGAATACTACCTAGCGAAGATCGTGGAGCCTACACACAACAAGCTAACACCTATGTGGGAAATTCTGAACATTTCGTTCAAATCCTGGAAAACGTCCAAATAGAAGAAAGTGACATTTTGACTAGTTTCGATTTCAGAAAAACCCTCAGGCAGATCAGAAAAAACGAAGACTTGCCCAGCCACATCGTAGACCTCCCAAGCACTGCCTCAACAATGACTATTTTCTGTTTGACAGCCAGATTTACAAGCAGGTAGAAGGAGCAGCTATGGGTTCCTCACTGCCAACCTATTCATGATTTACCTTGAAAAGGAAGCGTTCAGGTACATCGATGACATCTTCGTCTTTGGTCTTTGAAAAAGAAAAGCTCCAGGAATTTGAAGTATATTTGAATACCACTCATCAAAATATCCAGTTTACCACGAAAATAGAAGAAAACGGACAGCTTCAATTTCTCGACGTACTAGTAAAAAAATTTCTCAACAGCCTCCGGCATACTGTATATAGAAAATCTATCTACACGAACCGATACCTTAATGCCCCTTCCCACCATCATCCTTCACAAATCCAATCAGTCGCCAACTCCCTAATCTCAAGATCCGTTTGACTTACAGACAACGATAACAGATAAGAAGAAATAACGAAAGTAACATCGGTCTTTGGTCAAAACGGCTACTCTAAATACTTGGTGAAGGAAGCTATAGATCGACAATTCAAGTCCAAGGACCCACTTCCCCAAGAACAGATCAGAAGTTTGTTCGTACTACTCAACATCAAAGGAACGACTGATCACATAGGAAGACTGCTACGTAAACACGACATCAGTACCATCTACAAGCCCAGCAAGACTATAGGAGACTATCGATCCCCTTCTGCTCGTGCGACAATAACTACGTGGGACAGACTAATAGAAGAAGAGCTGCCACAGTAGAAGAACAAAAGCTGAGCATCTGCTACAAGCAGTTCACTTCTGCTCTCTACCGCCAAAATCTGGACACAAGTCATACCATCCTACAGGTCATACCAGGTTGCAAGGCAGTAGCCAACACTCTGCATTGGAGAACCAGATTGATTCGAGAATCTATCGAAATAGGAACCCTCAATAAGAGAGATGTCGCCCTCCACTTGTCAGGATGCGGACCCCATCATCATCTCCAACAGAATCACCAGCCTAGAGAACGAAGCAGCCCCCGTCCAAATGGAAGACGGGGGCTGCTAGAAAGTACCCAAGAGGCTTTCACCAAGAAGCCCAGATCCCCCGCTAATCCGAATTGCCACCATTCTCGAAGACTTGAAAGTCTTCCACCATCAAATTAACGATACGTACCGCGATGGTTGCGTTATCAACTACAACCAGAAAGAAATCGTCATCAAGGCGAAAACCGAAGAGGATCACCACAGAGTTATCGAGCTGTTGAAGATGACTGAATTTGAATTGTTATACCTACGCCCTAAAGAGCAAAAGGATGAAGAAAACCGTCATTAAGGCAGCTGCTTTCACCACCCCCGAGAATTCTAACCCTATAAGAAAAGAGACCAGGTCATCCAGTGCAGGAGGTGCCAGGAATATGGTCACGGAAGCTCCCACTGCACAAAGATTTCTAAATGTGTCAAATGTGCGGAACCCCAACTCATCCAAACCTCTTACAAGCCAAGAGACATTCCAGTCAAGTGCGCCAATTGTGGCGATGCTCATACCACTGACTATAAGGGATGCCCAGTATTCTTTACCTAAATTAAATAAAAAATTAACAGGATGCAGAAGAGGCAAAAACAGGCTCCCAAACACCATAAGGCTAGCTCCCAATCACCTCAACCACCTCCGCCATACATCTGCACCCCGATAACCACCTCAACCACTCTTCAAAATAACTTCAACCTAATCAATTCATTATGCGATATCGATCTGCAAAAAAAACCGCTGAAATCGCATTAGTCTTCTGAACAACCCAAGGCCCCTACAACGAAGCCATGGCCATCGTTCTAGTCCAAAGGAAGTACATTCAATAAACGGACTTCAAATCTAATGTCATTAACATCCTAAAACTCCCAGGGACTCTGCCCCAAAATATTCGAACTAGAACTCCTGACTAAATCCAAATCCCTAGATATAATCTGTATCTCAGAATGCCTATTCCACAACAATCCCAAAAAAACAAGGAGTAATTACCTACATTAAAAAACACATACTATCCGTCCTGACCCGCAACAATAGAATCATAGATCTTCTATAATAACCAAAAACGTAGCAGTAACCACCCCCAAAATCCTGCATGATCTCTGCTCCGACCACTATCCCTTAGCATCGTTCCTAGTAATGAACCGCATAAACCTTCTAAACTAGAAGATTCTAATCCCATTCACCAGTTGGCCTGATTTCCGCAAAACCATAAACCAAAACTTCAACATCAATAACCAACTCGCTAACATCAACTCCGTAGACATGGTTATCCAATCCATCACCGAAACCATCCAATCAGCCTAGTCCGCCTCCACCACCATAAAAACTCCGTCAATCCCAATACCACCCGGATAACCCCCGATATCCAGGAACTAAAAAAACCCGACGTAACAGACTTCGACGCGAACAACAATGAATCCAATTACCCATCTACAAGGACGAACTCCACCACATCAACAACACCATCCGCGTCCAAATCCAATCTAACTAGTCTGAACACATTGTCAGAAAATCCGACTCGGCCAAATCAGTCTGGAAACTCTCCAAAACCCTAGTCAAGTTCAAAAACCAACCCTTCACTATTTCCCCCCTGATTCACAACAACGTTCAAACCTAATCAGACATGGATATAGCCATAACGCCAATAACAATATGTCTGATCCCCAAACTCACAACGTAGTTGTACAATCCCTCCTAAAGCACAACCTCACTCACCACGTGATACCCACAACCGACCCTACCTCTTCCAAAGAAGATCATAACATCATAAAATGCTCCAATCCTAGAAAAGCTTCTGGATTCTATCAAATCTCCAACAAGATCCTGAAGAGACCTCTAAATCTCCAATACTTACAAACGGCTTGGAAACAAGCTGTTGTAATCCTCATTTGCAAACCACAACCGAAGTCTTACAGATTCATAACCCTTCTCCCCACCCTCGCCAAAATCCCGGAAAGACTCATCCTAAAGGGATTCCAAGAGTCCGACCTCCAAACTAACTCCATAAGACCCGAACAATTCCCAACACAGTACCACCATGCAATTAGCTATCCTAACCGACACCATAACCCGCAATATCAATTACAACAAAGTCACTTTCTTCGTCATCCTCGACATTGAAAAAGCCGCGTGGCACGATGCCCTTATCCACAAACTCATCCAACACAATATCATCAACTACAATATAAAGCCAACTCCTAAATGCCCCCCCCAAACCACAACTGACAAGCGTCACTAAAGAAGCTGTTTTTACCCTCACATCTTCCTCTACCACATCAACGACCTTCCGTCCACTCCTCAAATCAAGCTCGCTATATTCGCCGATGACACTGCAATATACTCCGAGTCAAATACCTCCAAATTAACCTAAACCTCATTCGAGACAATTTCCAGAAATTGAAAATCCTAGGCAATCCCGACAAGACCACAACCACCCACTTTACTCACAAAACAAAATTCCTACCACACTCCCCCCAACCTTCAACAACCAACCCCTCACAGTTACCCAATCCACAAAATACCTAGGAATAACCCTAGACCAAAAACTGTCCTCAAACCACATCCGTACAATCAAAAGAAGACCCGTGCTAGCTTCTCCTCCCTTTAACCCCTACTCAACAAATTCAGTCCACTCTCCAGGAAAACCACACTTTGCTCTACAAAGCCTACACTAAATCCACCATCCTTTACTCATGTCAAATCTCTATCAACACTAACAAGTCCAACTACAACAAGCTTCAAACTATCCAAAACAAAGTCCTTAGCCTGATCCTCTCAGCTGACCGCAGAACACCCATCATCACACTGCATTAATCCGAAAAATATTAACCTTAAACTGCGACTAAATTCTTTAAATTCTTCCCAGATCTGTTTGTATCTTTGAAGGAAAATCTACTGTAGAAAAAATGTTCAATTATCCTCTTACCACTGATTCTGAGTTAGCTACTTGTAATACTGTTTTTGTCATACGTCTGGAGAAATGTGTGTAAAAGATAAACGGTGGTCATTGCCACAAAACCAATCACAACATTCCTTTAAAATAACAGGCTTATTTTCTCGTATCTACTTAATGGTGTGGTTGACGATAGCTATGGTGATATCTCACTATCAGAGCAGATTTTTTGTCTTGATTATAAGCTACCTCGGCTACTATTTCTTTAACAGTGTAGGAGCTACATTAATATTTCTATAAAGAAGTGAAAAAAGAAAAAAAAAACGATCTATGGACTTGTGTAGATTAAAGCAATTACGCTGATCTCTTTAACAATGTGGATTGCACTATCTCGGCCGAAAACGATCTCAACTGCTCTCTCTTTACTCCACATACTCGAAACTATGTTGTACTACCTCGTCCGCAATCGTCCTCTTCTACAATTTGCTCCGTAATTGTAGGAGCTACACTAACATTTCTTTTAATGGATATTAAATGTAGCATGTAATTGCAGGAGAATTAATATTTCTTCAAGTAGATCCTGCTACCTAGGACAGAAGCCACCTTGAGTCGTGCCAATACAACTTTCATAATCTAGATTCTACCACATTTCATATTATATATATTTGTTATGGCGACCATCTTGTTAAATATCTTGAAAGGTCGACACGTATTAGGGTGTTTTTGACTTTTTGGCAAAGAGTGTACACAATATAGGTTAATAAATAAATGAAAGTTTTGAAGAAACATAGATCATTTTGAAAGAATTTTTCCATTGTGGAGAATTTAGTAAATGCGGCGAGTCGACGAATCGAGTCCGAGAAGCGTTTCCCGCAGTATTTTAGGACCATTAGCCGTCATACGCGGTGGCGGCAGCGGCGGCGGCGGGTCGTTACTGACCCAGTTCCTTGTACCTATTTCCGGGCTCTCCGAAACGTATTAGCGTCGACGCAAAACCTAAAAAACATCCCCGAGTTGTATCCCGGGCGTATTGTAATGGGCCGCGTTCGAGTTGCCGCCTGAAAAATTGTCCCAGCCGATAAAACGAAATTTCTAAGGGAGAGGCCTCGGAGTCTCCGTTGTGTGACTATCGAAACGTTTACAGTCAATTTCGAGGGATGAGGAACGGCCTAAACCTAATGCGGCGCGAATTTCTCACTGCATTAAGCCGCGTGCCATTCTAATTTAATGGCATCTCGGAATCTTAATGCAACACACGTCCGCGAGAAATTTTCGAGTTAACGCTAATTCAACTCTCGGTATTTTGGTTATTTCGTACGTTGTCGCATTTCTACAAACAAATTTCTTTTCTTTCTACGACGTGACGTTACGGTACCCGCAGGAATTTTAGATGATCCCGAATACCATCTTTGTTTTCATCTTGAACGTGAGTTTTCTTCAGATTTACGGTTTATCGGCTACCGTCACCTTTCATTTACAACACGTTTCACTTCATTTATTATTTCACTGCCTACACAAGAATAACAAAAGCCCCCTCTCAATTAAGAGACCTAATTCCGAAAACCTATCTAACCGAGTCGAAATAGCCTTAATAACTCGACGTCGAGGAATTTCGTTGGAATTCCACCCCCCTAATATGCAAAACCAACACGGCGCGAGTTCGTTAAGTCCGACGAGGGAAAGACTACGGTAATAATTAAAGTTTACGCCAAGCGAAGTCAAACGTTCTCACCTGCGGGCACTCCGGAACGAAACGCTTGATGTTTTATGTATAACCGTTATTGTTTAAAATCGATTCGGCAGTTTAAAGGGTAATTTTTAACAAAAGAACCGTTTAAAAATTAACTTACTCTGTAGCACGTATATTATTAAAATTTCAAATTTGTTTGTAGGGAGGGAAAAAAGTTCGAACATTCTGGGTATATCGAAATTTTAAAATAAAAGTCGTATATGGGATTTTTATTTTCAATGTTTTGTGTACCACTAACGAGTTAACTGTGTTTACTAACTGTGTGGGATCTCTTCCAACGATTGCTTTCGTAAAACGTAATCCGCGCTACCGGTTTTAATTGAACGCAAATATTTTCCTCGTATCGACGGTGTTTTTCGCTTTAAATGCTTTAGTACGACAAGGATACGGAAACTAGAGAGGATCGAGCTTCAACCTTACTCGGAGGTACGCTTTATGTCGAGCAAAAGTTGGTCGGAAGTATGGTGGAGGCGCCGGGTCCCTAATGATTCGATTTTGAGAGGGCGATTAAGTTAATCAACCGGAGTTTCCGGTGCGGTCCAGAGTAATATCATTTTTTTAACCCTTCGTAGAACTCTCTGCGAATACATAAGAATTATCCGGATGGATCTACAGTAAGGAAGATGAATGGTCTTGCGGTCTTCCGTCGTACGAAAGATATCCATTACGTACCGACGTTGGTTTCTTCTCAGTTGCAGCCTGTCGCCGTTTAGGAAATGAAAATTAACATCCGTTAAGCAGACAAGGAGAACAAAGCGTAATATTTGCCTTGCCGCCATTTAATTTGCTTACATTTAATTACAAGACAATCCGGCGTTCGCGTCCGTTCGAAATTCCCCATTCGCGGTGACGACGCGCGTTAATTACGAAAATGGAAAATGACGCTCTCTCAAAAAGGCGAGAGCTAGATGTCATTTTGATATTGGCCTGAAAGTTCGTAATGCACCCGTTGCCAACCAACTTAACCTCGCGAGTGCATCGCGAACTTCTACGCGGAAGGAGCTGCTTAAGAAATTGTTTGTCTCGGACGACGGTGAAAATCACGCGACGCGGCATTGCGATTCTATTAGCAGATTGTCTGTTGTTTGCCGTGCTATACTCTTCTGTCTACTTGTTCCCAGTGTTCCCACTATTCCCAGTTTATTTACTACCACGACCCTCTTCACCCTTTATTTATTATACTCCATTTGTGTAACCTTTTTTTGTGTCACAATATCATTTATAAATTATATGTTTCTTATTCTGAGTCAATAACATTATTTATCATACGTCACCCCTTATCAATTTTAATTTTGTATTTGACAATCTTAAATTAAGTTAAGAAAAAGATGTCTTATGGAAAAAAATTTCATTTTTTACAATGCTAAGATATTGTTCCTGAAATTGGTTGGATTGTTTTCGAGTTGTATGAGACTGGGTTGGATTTGGAATGAATTACTATTTACAACCTAAGATAGTGCTCCATAGTTCAGTTAGGTTGGGTTAGAAAAAAGTGCAAAAAAAAACAAAAAAGCAAAATCATTTATAAAGAATATAAGAGAAGTAATAATAGAACGTGAGTTCTGTACCACAAAAAACAAGGAACAACGCATGCGCAATTCCAACCGCGATAGTTTAATCTTGGTTGCCTACCTCACGCAATGCCATCTAGCGGAGAAATCACGTCAAACAAGGGCGAGAAAAGCTATAAGCTTAAGCTGGTTGATCCAACCGGGTGGCTTCAACTCGGTTAATCCAACGCAAGTTAACAAGAACGTTAACGGTTCAAACCGCTTCAAAGCGATTCCGGTTAACTGATGCCGGTTAAGCGATTCCGATTGACTTAATTAGCCGAGTTCAATCTATTTGTTATATTTTATGATGGTTATACGAGGTAGACAATCGAAAGCTCTAAATGTACTTATTGCAATAATTATTAAGGAAAATCAAAAAATAACAAAAATTGTAATATAAATCTGCAACAAAATATAGTATATAAAATAAATAAAGTATGATATAAATTTATTTGCAATCAAATATTTATTATAGCAGTAGGAGTAAATTGGGTAACCTGACCACATAAACATTATTTATATAACGCAATAAAAATAATAAATAATCTTATTCTTATTGTGATTATAGGCATAAATACACTTACTCCAGATTACTTTTTACAACTACTATGAAATATAGCAATACACCACACTTACTTTAGTCAAAACATTGAGACGA
The DNA here is from genome assembly GCA_036711965.1 of Onthophagus sagittarius. Taxonomy (NCBI): domain Eukaryota; kingdom Metazoa; phylum Arthropoda; class Insecta; order Coleoptera; family Scarabaeidae; genus Onthophagus; species Onthophagus sagittarius. Next base: position 8,253,941 of record JASERS010000007.1, on the reverse strand, counting down.
GTCAATCAAAAACTGCTAATGCCGCTATGATGAAACTACGATTTCTTTATTTTTCTTAGGGAAGAACGAATAATGCCGACCGAACGAATATTACCGAAAGCTCGATGGTAGCGCCACCCGAAATTGTAATAGAGAACTATATACTAAGATAAATTAAATTGTATATCCCTTACATGATGTGTACGCTTCATACTTGGTGAAGATAAAGAAGAGGGAGTTTATCGCTTCGAAAAGGAAAGGATGGAAATGAATGAGGAATTGGGACAATCTATTAGCGAAGAAAACGTAGATCTTATAAATAACAAAAATCAGTGTGATGGTGTAATGAGGTACTTGAGAGCGGCGTTGAAGGTAGTGATGTCTCTCCCAATCCAGGTATAATAAAGTAATCAATGCTATTAAAAAAATAATAAGTCGTTTTTGTGTGGTATTTGTAAATTTGCCCAAGGGAGGCCATCCGAAACAGGGGGGTACCAGGGCGATATTTATCTCAGGAAAGGAGTCTACATGAGAAGAGGAGAAAGGGAGGTGCTCTTGCCTCTCCTTCTTTGCTCATCATTGTATGATAACAAGTAATAATGTTCAAAAAATTAACGAAATGTTTTTGCCATTATTTGTAATAACTCGTCCGGAACAAGGAATAATGAAGATATTGATGATAGCGGAAGAAGATTTTGCCTAGGGTAGCAACAGAAACCAACGAATAGTAAAAAATAGTTTTAAGAATAACAACACAATCTGCTGTACTGAGTAAGCTTGTTCGGACTGTCGAGATCCAATACTTAAGAAAAAATGGGTAGTTTTTTTTTGGTGGTGTAATCAAGAGGCAGGCACAAAAATTCATAAAGCATTTTTCTCCTTCTGGACACAAAAAAAGTTTGGGTTGATACGTTGTTTCCCTTTTATATATGATATTGAACGAAAGATGAAGCATCGGAAAAGAACTTTTAAGCATCTAAGATTGGTTACTACCATATTCTGACTAAGCTATCTAAGGGTTATTACCATGGTTACGGCTATTTTATGAGTTCTGATTGGCTTATGTATAAGATAAATTTAATTAAAGGATGGTAATAACGGACCTAAGAGAGAGATGAAGCGAGTGTTGTTTAGAAATGTTTGGAATAAGACCTAAAGCAAACAAGATTTAGAACAGGAGAAGAGCTGGGCAAATATAGGGAGTACAAGTAGAGTATTACACTACCAAGCATTAAGCAGGCACGCTATCTTCGCCTCGTATTTAAAAACAATTAGGAAACAAGAATCCCATCAATATTAGTTCGAATATGGAGTGACGGACTTTCCTCGGCATTATATATTTAGGTGCACTAAATTTGAAAAAAAACGACACGAAATAGATGTGAGGATTGGACCCAAATTTGAGAAGAAGAGTGCAACAGACTTATTGCGATGGACCGGAGATGAACTTTCTGAGAAAGGTTATGAATTCAAAGAAGATTGGGTTTGACAGGGTGAAAGAAAATAAGAGGAACGAGAAGGGGGATCGCTCCCTCTCAACCGTATATGTAGCCAAGATTTTAAATTTCAAAAAATAAGTCTTTCTTCCCCGCGGCTACTAAGGTTAATAGGAAGAAGAAGAACGGGAGACAGGATTGCCCCCTCTCAACTGGATTAATAGAAAGAGGAGAAACGGAAGAGGAAACAGGGGATCGCTCTCATCTCAGGTGGGTATCAGATATTTCAAAAAGTTAGCAAACATCTTTTTTCCCCATAATGTATGCCGAGAACTATGAATAGGGCAGAAAGAGAAGACCTAGGCAAGAGGAACTAAGGATGAGGACGGAAGGATGACCAACCCAAACAAAAAAAGAAGGACAGTTAAAGTTCTAAGTAGTTTACTCTGATTGTATGATATGAAGGGTTATGATATGAATGGGTAGTCTTGGGGCTAGAGATAGTCTTCTCAGCACCAAACAAAAAGGTAAATCTGTTTTTACTATTTTATATGTGATGTTGAACTAAGAGAAAGATGAAGCGACCGCTAAGTTGTCTAGAAAGGTTTGGAATTTAAAACGGGAGAAGGGAAGAGAAGAAACGTCCTCTGGTAAAAACTCCTCTGAGCGAAATATTTAAAGAAATAGAAGAGTAGAATAGGAAGTGGAAATAATCACTCCAGATCAGATTGTCTGAAAATATATGAAAGCAATTTTGTACAGAAAAAAGACTAGAAAAAGTTTTTTAATGAGTCGAAGCTACCTCTCATCACCACATTACCTGGTTGACCAATATCGAAGATCCGATGCCTATTTACAAATATTTTTCTTAAATTCATTTAAAGAAGGGGTTGAATTGGGTTTGTGTTGCCTAGGAAGGAGCACTTCATCAAAAACTTTAAAAAGTTGCAAAAACAGAGATCCAACCCCATTTCTTATAATACCTAGGCGATCTTAGGCCATGGTATATTCGGATGCTACATAAGAAGACCAAGTGATTGATGCGCACTATATTTGGGTGCGATAGATTTAATCTGCTACGAAAGAGAGAAGGACTAAAAATAGGAAGTGAAATTAAAACAGAAATATGTACAAAGTATTGGCAGAGACGAATAATATGGGGGAGGAAGTAATGACGTCCATTACTTCCTCCCCCATGTTTCTCGTCTCTAACTAAGATAATGAAAAAGAAGGAATTGGAGGAGAAATGAAGAGAGGGAGAGGAATTAAGCTTCAGTTAATAAAAGTACGAGCGTACGTGAGATGATATGGAAGAGGAACAACAATGTGGGGGTACCTATTCTATCATTCAGATATGCAATAGAAGCAAATAACTATAAAAAAATATGTTCTTATGTTCACATTAACACCAATGGGAAAAAACTATTACGGGGATCCATATGGATAAAAGATGAACATAAACAAAAGTTTTTCTAAGGATCATATTAGTTTGGAAGACGAAGTGGTCAACAAATGAGAAGGCTTTCGCCTCTTCATCCAGGCATGAATTTAAAATGATTTGATTTTCTTTTCTGACCATTGTGTGATATTATTGATAAAGATTAAAAGGTTGCACTTTAAACAATGGACTTCATTAAAAAATAATCTCGCCTTGACCGGTTTTGCCTATTAAGGCATCTTCAGAAGGCTTTCTGTTAACATAGATAAATACAAATTTTAATTTCTTAAAAAATTCAATATTCACATGTTAAAACACATTAAAGCTTACATGAATATACGAATATCTGTGCAGTTGTTCTGTACATACCATATTCACAAATCTTCTTATATGATACTTACAATTGGTTAAAGTGCTTTTAATCTTTATCAATATGAATTTAAAAGGCGACATTTCAAAAATTTTATGGATTCCTGTGTCCCTAAATACGCTGGAAGAAACAAGGGATAGCGAGAATGATGGAGCTGAAGATGAAATTTTAACTTAGTTGGAGAAGAAAGGAGGGGGAATTTATAGTGTTGTGGGTCTGGTAAGCAACACCAGGAGAATCCCACACTCTCGATCGGATCAGTTTTTTTCTGGTGGAGGTTTGGTCATAAAGATTTGTTCCTCCTCTGCAGCCTCCAAAGAAAAGGAAGAAGCACATAATAGAACGAAAAATATAGATAATGATAACATCTGCATATAGGACTCTGTCGACAGATCTAGTAGAAGAAACTGATGGGGTACCCTTTTCTAGACCTCTTAGTGTGGGAAAGATCTATGAATTGGGAAACGAAAGGGATCCAAGAATTTAAGAACCATAATGAGATGATGAGAAGATAGCAGGAGGAGAAATGTTGAAAACTGGCGACAAAATGGCCCAATTTTTGCCGTTGGAGGAATCAAACAGATTGAGTCAGACCTATATTGGGTTGGAGTGAGATAAATACTCCTCAACACACAATATTTCAGTGTATTCGTGTTGATAGAAAGCGAAGAATGGTAGAGCCAAATACCGGGCTGATGGCAGATAAACAAAATTTAGGAGATAAGTAGGAAGGTTTTCACGACCGATGTTAACTGAACTAAAATTAAAGTTGGTGGTTCGAAGACTTCGAACCAGTTTCTGAAAAAGGTTGTAACATGGCATTCGAAACGTTAAACATTTTTTTAAAAAACGCACGGAAAAACCCGAAAGTTTCTAGTTTTAGATCTAGTGTTAGTCCTAGTGATAGTTCTAGTCTTAGTGTTAGTGTTAGTTTTAAAATTTAGGAGACTTCCTTGTCAGCGATAGAAATACACCAAGAATAATATCAGCTTACCTAAGAATAGTAATGAAGTCAAAGGAAAAAAGGAAAGAAGAAGACAGTGAAGAGAATGAAGTAACCGAAGGAATAGAAAAACCCAATCCAACAATTTTATATATCACACCCAAAGGTATGTGATATATAAAAATTGTTTGGAAAATTGCTTTTTCGTTTTGTTGTATTAATGTTCACGACCGTCTGAAAGAAATCGAACAAAGAAGACTCAAAAACCAAAATGACGAGGAGAGACAGTGTGAAGAAATAGAAGAAGAAAATGGAACAAAAAGACAAATGAGACTTCTTTCTCTCAACCAGATATGAAATGTAATAGTAAACTAATAAAAAATTAATGCATTCGTATCTCATCCGGAATTGTGGAATCGCGTGAGATAAATATTACCATAGACGCCGGATAGGTGGGTGCTCTGTGTGCTCAAGCACCCACACAATAGGGTGATTTTGAATTCAGACATACGTATTTTTATTTTTTTTACAATGCGAACCTTTTTTTGTTGGGATTAAACAATTCCCGACGAAGTTGCTATTTAATTGTTTTGGCAACAATGTAATAAATATTGATTGGTAACGCAATCGCTTGATAGGGAATTCTTTTTTTTTGATTCACTTTTTTCCAGCACCTATAATTTTTTTTTCAAAAAAAAAACCGGCGCCTATGAGTATTACGAAAGAGTTATCACCAGGTATCTGTGGAGTTTCTAAAAGTATAAAAGAAATTTACTAAAAGAGAGATGGTCAGTTTGAATTAAAATAAAATACCCAAGCCATAAATATGGCAGAGGCATCACCATACGAGAAGGTTGAAAGCCAACTGAAGCTCGAGCTGAAACCTTGAACATACAACCCGAATTATTCCAGGAAGATAAGACAATTATTTGATGATACATATCCGAAGATCTACATTAGCCCCAATAGTAGGCTGGGTGCGCAATGCCTTTTTTCTTCCTCTAGGCAAAAAAATGAGGATTGGTATGTTTTTTGACAAAAAAATAGCTCTTGAGCTTAGTTGGGTTGGATTCTATTAGATTGAGTTGATGTTGTAATGACATTGCGTTCCTTGGCATAAGCTAATATCTGCAATAAATAAAATTAAAAGAACATACTTATCAAGAAGAATGATTATACTACCACGGGAAGAAGAAAGAAGAATAACTTACTGAGTCCCAAAAGGTTCGGTATTAGAAGGCACACTCTGGATTATATTTTATGAAGAATCATCGCTCACGCAGACGATCTCTCGGTTTTTGTAGAAAGCAAGAATCCATCGATCAGTGAATTTTAGACAAAGCCAAATTCAGCTTGTGTCATATTCTAGAGTCCTTCTGCAGGACAACATGAGAAGTCGCAATATAAAAAACCAAAAATGTAGTGTTAGAAGATGCCAACTATAAAATTGCGGGTAGGCAACAAAACAGTAAAAGAACTAGTTCGGTGAAGTACCTTAGCGTTCGCATGAATGAAGAGCTATGAATAACTCTTATATTCATAAAATAGTAGAAAGAGTCTCAAGGATTCAAAACACTCTTTCCCGGATTATGCTACGAATTGGATAACCAAATCAGACGAAGAGAAATCCCTTAATCGAAGTTTTGAAATAAAAATATACAAAAATCACCATCAATCATAACGGCCTTATATAGAACTGTATCAACTGAAGAAGTGGGAACCTTGGTGGAAAATCGTGCCTTGAATCTCCTCCATTAATGATCAAAGAACTGGTGAAATAAGGGCATACCGTGTGAAGAAAGTCATGAGGCAGCTATGAATAGATGATAAAAGAGGTGGTGGTAATTATGCAGAGGCTGGGCATCAATTCTCATCAAAGATTACCGACCATCATGATACTTGAAACAAAAAAAGGAGAAGCAAAGAGAGTAGTTTTGGCGGTAATTACGAAATATTGATGAATATAACTATATTTCAGTACATACAGTGCTTCCCAAAAGTAATTTATAAATTCGATATAAAAATAATTTATGAAAAAATCTTTGAGACGGATCTCAAGGTTTTATGTTCATATCGTCAAGGTCTTTGAATTCAGTGATAAAAAGCAACATATTGTATTTAAAAAACATCGAAGACGTCATAACTTATTTAAAAATGGTGGAAAAAATTAAAATTAACTACATTAAAAACAAAAGCTACTATAAAAAAATTGCAAAAAAATTTATCTTAGCGATTTTTCCTGACTTTGTAAAAGTAGGACTTTGTGCCGAGGTTGTTTGTTTGTTGTTACGACATATATCTGTAAAGTATTTTAACATACCATACTTTAAATCGTCGATATCTTCACATTCTTTTCCATCTTTTGGTAGCTTCAGATTATCAGAAGCCGAAATTAACACGTTTCGCTGAAATGAGCATCAGCAACAATTTGCAATGTTAGAGTCGCCCTATAGTCTGCTTTAGCTGAGATTAATCTTTTTCTTCACATGACTGCATTAACAACTACATACGCTTTTGGATGAAAGGTGGACTTTAGTGGAACTTCCAGATAGATCTCTTTACTGCCCTGAGGAATTTGAAGAGCTTGTTTAGGTCAGTTTATTTTTGTTCACCTCGTACACCTTCTTAATTGAGAAATGCTCAGGAGTACATCTTCAAAATCAAAATTGACTACAAAATAGATCTAATACATCTTCACAAAGAGAGCAATGGATGAGTAATGACTGAGGTACTCATCTATTATTAGCCTTGTCTAAGGCCAAGTGACTTCTTGGCCGTCAGCTTGACCTTTTTCTATTAAAAATTGTTTGATGCGTTCTAATGATACTGCCATACTATATATTATTACCAATGGTAGATATTTACAAAGCCAGGACTTCCATGCGGAAGAAACGGGTTTATACTGGGAGCGAATGCCGAATAGGACTCTCATTGCCAAAGAAAAAAAACTGCCCCGGGAGACAGAATTGCAAACAAAGGTAACACTCTTATTTTGCGGCAATGCTGGGGGAGACTTCAAGTATAAAGCTCTTGTAATATATACTGCGGAAAATCCGCGTACTTTTATAGGAATTGTAAAAAATAAATTACCTGTCCACTAGAAATCCAACAGAAAGGGTTGGATGATGGCTTGGATGCATTCATAAAGATTGGATCAAAAACTGTTTTTATGTGGGTAGAAGCTGAACAATAAAGTTGCAGAAAAAATTGCGATTTAAAATTTTATTGGTTCTAGACAATGCGCCGTGTTACCCTGTTCATTTGTTGAATGAAAATGTTAAAGATATTTTTCTCTCACCTAACACGACTTTAACAATCCAACCATGGGCCAAGGTATTATAGTTGCTTTTAAAATATACTACCTTAAATGTAAAAAAATTAACAATTTACGAATATGGGAAAAAGTATAATATTCTTAATGCAATTAAACACATTAAATCTGCATGGGATGGTGTTAAAGATATTTTTCAACTATGAATGTAGTATGGAAAAAGTTATGACCTGAATGTTGTTGTATTGGAGGTTCCAAAATAAACATTCCAGATGTTGAAGACATAGTAGCAATAGGTAGAAGAATTAGTGGAGAAGGATTTCCAAATATTAACCATTGTGAGAATCTGCCAATAAGATTTGCATTCGAGCTGCGCGGTACTTTTTCGGAACCGAACTACCGCGTAGTTGAAGGGATTACTTTATGCACTTTTTGGTCTTGTTGAACCATCTGATTGCTACAAGTTCTATTTCTGCAAAAAAAATAAGCAGACCGATCTTAGAATAGTCTTGGTCATTTCAGAATCCGCAGTGGAGATTTTATATGCGTCCATGGTCCATACGATCTCATATCAGGTTTTGGTATTTTAGAGAATCTTGTTCATGCCGGGGCTATAACAGCATAATAATGTTTGTTAGATGGGTATTACCTCTAGAAAGGGAAACTGGAGGAAAAATTGCTTAATTCTTAGACCCAGGTGTGAGCAAGAATGATTTTCGATTTTATCCTTGGTTTTTATCATGAATCTTAACAAATTAAGACACATGTATCCTAACCCAGAGAGAGTTTGGTTTTTCCTCTCCTGCTTTTGTTCTTAGTTCCATTCAAGATTTTCCATAATATCTCTTTGCATTTTAACCAAGGACGTCGTATCGAGCAAAGCCAACAATAGAATACTACACGTGGTAGACTCACAGACATCAATTGCTTATAGTTGAAATGGCGGGATGCAATAATTTCATAAATTAATCAAAAGGTTCTCTTGTCATGTAAAAATTAAGAAAAACCTTAGCAAATATTATGCTTTCTTCGAATGACGGAGGTAGTACTTTAAAACTGAAGAAATATGTGACTCAAAAACTTCCTCATCCCAAGAGGTGCTGGTGAGAGAAATAGATGGAGTTTTGAGTTTTAATTCATTAGTGATCTCCAAATAGATCTAGAACTAGAGTCGTTTTTAAATTTGTATAAAAAGGAGCGCACTCGTTTTGTTCGTCCAACCCAGCCAAATATCTTGAGATCAAATATCTTAGGATAATTGGGGCGTCAAATATCTTATGTTGATATTGTATATGAATAATAAAATTTATGTGCAACAAAAATGCAAAATATAATGTTATATGCAAAATATGCATTGCTAATTATGTCCGTCTATCAACTACGTAAGCCATAACAGGTCATGATACATTATAAAGTCTTATTTTCAGAGTATTTTGACGTCATCTCAAGGTGATAAAAAAAATTAACATCCTAAAATTATCGGTGTAAATGTGGAAAACCTAACACACTGTTGCACAGTATCTTTCAATGTAACAGATTTCACCAATTGAAAATTTTAACTGAGTAAAGGCTGGGAGAAGAGATAAACGTAGACAGTACCGCCCGTATATTGGTTCGACCACAAAGCACCGTTGCGATGGATTTTCTCAGACAGGTGATGAAGGTTAAAGAGGCTACGAAACGAGAAAGGGTGTTAGAGAAAGATCTAAGAAGAGGAGATGGCGAGAAAATCTTACCTTCCCCCATCCAGGCACGACCGAATATTTAATGTAGTTAAAAAATTGATTATTAGTTTGTTTTGTATGTAAATTCATCCAACAGGAGTAAAATAATTTTTTGCCCTACCCCCATCATACCTAGATGGGGGGAGGGACTAAATTAAGAGAGTTTAAATTTATGATAGTTAAAAATTAATGCGGTGTTTATGTTATGATTATTGGGAAAAACTAGGAAAACGAAAGATAAGAATGAGACGAAAGGGAGGAAGGAAAAGAAGGGAAACAAAAACAACGTAATCGCCAAGGCAATCTGCGTGAATGCGCGAGCTGGTCTGAACTGCCTAAAATCCTATGGACGAGAAGATGAGAAAAGAGGTTTTTAGTTGGGATCACCACTCTAGGGCCAAATATCTGATTGAAAATTTTCCCCTACCTCGTTAAAAAAATAAGGGCTGAGGCACTAAATTATGATTGTTTAAATTTATGATAGTTAAAAATTAATGCGGTGTTTATGTTATGATTATTGGTAAAAATTAGGAAGATGAAAGATAAGAATGAGACGAAAAGGAGGAAAGAAAAGAAGGGAAGCAACAACAACGTAATCGTCAAGGCAATCTACAGGAATGTGTAAGTTAATACAGACTGCCAAAAATCCTGTGGACGAGAAGATAAGAAAAGAGGTTTTTAGTCGGGGTCACCACCCTAGGCCAAATATTTGATTCCAAATTTTCCCCTACCTCGTTAAAAAAATAAGGGCTGAGGCACTAAATTATGATTGTTTAAATTTATGATAGTTAAAAATTAATGCGGTGTTTATGTTATGATTATTGGTAAAAATTAGGAAGATGAAAGATAAGAATGAGACGAAAGGGAGGAAGGAAAAGAAGGGAAACAAAAACAACGTAATCGCCAAGGCAATCTGCGTGAATGCGCGAGCTGGTCTGAACTGCCTAAAATCCTATGGACGAGAAGATGAGAAAAGAGGTTTTTAGTTGGGATCACCACTCTAGGGCCAAATATCTGATTGAAAATTTTCCCCTACCTCGTTAAAAAAATAAGGGCTGAGGCACTAAATTATGATTGTTTAAATTTATGATAGTTAAAAATTAATGCGGTGTTTATGTTATGATTATTGGTAAAAATTAGGAAGATGAAAGATAAGAATGAGACGAAAGGGAGGAAGGAAAAGAAGGGAAACAAAAACAACGTAATCGCCAAGGCAATCTGCGTGAATGCGCGAGCTGGTCTGAACTGCCTAAAATCCTATGGACGAGAAGATGAGAAAAGAGGTTTTTAGTTGGGATCACCACTCTAGGGCCAAATATCTGATTGAAAATTTTCCCCTACCTCGTTAAAAAAATAAGGGCTGAGGCACTAAATTATGATTGTTTAAATTTATGATAGTTAAAAATTAATGCGGTGTTTATGTTATGATTATTGGTAAAAATTAGGAAGATGAAAGATAAGAATGAGACGAAAAGGAGGAAAGAAAAGAAGGGAAGCAACAACAACGTAATCGCCAAGGCAATCTACAGGAATGTGTAAGTTAATACAGACTGCCAAAAATCCTGTGGACGAGAAGATAAGAAAAGAGGTTTTTAGTCGGGGTCACCACCCTAGGCCAAATATTTGATTCCAAATTTTCCCCTACCTCGTTAAAAAAATAAGGGCTGAGGCACTAAATTATGATTGTTTAAATTTATGATAGTTAAAAATTAATGCGGTGTTTATGTTATGATTATTGGTAAAAATTAGGAAGATGAAAGATAAGAATGAGACGAAAGGGAGGAAGGAAAAGAAGGGAAACTACAACGTAATCGCCAAGGCAGTCTGCAGGAATGCGTAAGTTAATCCAAACTGCCTAAAATCCTATGGACGAGAAGATGAGAAAAGAAGATTTTAGTCTGGTCCACCACCCTAGGCCAAATATCTGATTGCAAATTTTCTCCTAACTTGTTAAAAAAAGGGCTGAAGAGCTAAATTATGATTGTTTAAATTTATGATAGCTAAAAATTAATGTGGTGCTTATGTTATGATTATTGGTAAAAACTAGGAAGATGAAAGATAAGAATGAGACGAAAGTGCGGAAGGAAAAGAAAGGAAACTACAACGTAATCGCCAAGATAATCTGCAGGAATGCGCAACTTAATCCAAACTGCCTAAAATCCTATGGACGAGAAGATAAGAACAGGAGTTTTTAGTCGGGGTCAGCACCCTAGGCCAAATATCTGATTGCAAATTTTCCCCAATCTCATTAAAAAAATAAGGGTTAAGATTGTATCAGATTGGGTTGAGTTTGCGATCTATTAGCTTATTTTAAATAACTTATATTTAGTGCTAAGTTACTCGATAGATCATTTATTTTACGGTTATGCATTGGACTTGAATTGGCTACCTTAGTACATCGTCTGCATCACATGAAATAATAAAGTGGACTTTAAAAGATATTATACGTCTTGATAAACTGTCAAGATCTGGAAACGAAACAATTCATTCCCCACAATGAATTGAGCTAAGTTTTTATATATATTATTTTGTTTCTATAATTTCATTTTAGTTACGTACTTAGGTTTTAATATTCGATAACATGTAAGAAAATGTAGTTGAAATGCTTTGCAGAAATGCGCAAGTTAACTCAAACTCCCTAAAATCCTATGGACGAGAAGATAAGAAGAGTGGTTTTTAGTCGGGGTCACCACTCTAGGCCAAATATCCGATTGCAAGTTTTCCCCTACCTCGTTAAAAAAATAAGGGTTGAGGAACTAAATTATGATAATTTAAATTTATGATAGTTAAAAATTAATGCGGTGTTTATGATATGATTATTGGGAAAAACTAGGAAGATGAAAGATAAGAATGAGACGAAAGTGCGGAAGGAAAAGAAGGGAAACAAAAACAACGCAATCGCCAAGGCAATCTGCGCGAATGCGCGAGCTGGTCTGAACTGCCTAAAATCCTATGGAGGAGAAGATGAGAAAACAGGTTTTTAGTCGGGGCCACTACCCTAGGCCAAATATATGATTGCAAATTTTCCCCTACCTCGTTAAAAAAATAAGGGTTGAGAAACTAAATTATGATAGTTTAAATTTATGATAGTTAAAAATTAATGCGGTGTTTATGTTATGATTATTGGGAAAAACTAGAAAGATGAAAGATAAGAATGAGCCGAAAGGGATGAATGAAAAGAAGGGAAACAACAACAACGTAATCGCAAAGGCAATCTGCAGGAATGCGCGAGTTAATCCAAACTGCCTAAAATCCTATGGACGAGAAGATAAGAAGAGGGGTTTTAGTCGGGGTCACCACCGTAGGCCAAATATCTGATTGCAAATTTTCCCCAATCTCATTAAAAAAATAAGGCTTAAGATTGTATCAGATTATGTTGAGTTTGCGATCTATTAGCTTATTTTGGATGCCTTAAGTTATTTAGTGATAAATTACTCGGTAGATCATTTATTTTACGGTTATGCATTGGACTTGAATTGGCTACCTTACTACATCGTCTGCATCACATGAAATAATAAAGTGGACTTTAAAAGATATTATATGTCTTGGTAAACTGTCAAGACCTAGAAACGAAACAATTCATTCCCCACAATGAATTGAGCTAAGTTTTTATGTATCTTATTTTGCTTTTATAGTTTCATTTTAGTTACGTACTTAGGTTTTAATATTTCGATAACATGTAAGAAAATGTAGTTGAAATGCTTTAAGGTTTACACTTGAGTCAGGCTCGAGTATTTCATATAGGGAGCTTATTTTTATTGAAGAAAACAGAAGGGTGTATTTCGTTAGGTGGGCGCTTTGAAGTGTATAGCTCCTCGCTTCCTCCCATATTATTATTCGAATCGCAATAAAACTGGGTGTGTAATTTAACATTGTGCCGGGGTCGTGGCGGGCAATGGCGTGCAATGGCGGGCAATGGCGGGCTCGATTCGGTCCTTGTGGCCTATTTAACGTCAGGCGCAGCGCGTTGCCTGTTTGTAACATATGCACGAACATATCAGTTTGCGCCGTTTAATAAATAAAATTTTATGTGTCTGTTTCAAAACGGCACCGCCACGGCCCCGTTATTTGACCCTCGTTCAATTTTCACGAACCGCCCCGTTACTAGCGGTTACGCTAGTAACGGGGTACGCGGTTCTGAGTCTGCTCATTAAAAATTATTAAACTACACGCGCAATTTTCCCTCGGCCTCGTTTTTATTTTTCCGCTAGTTCGATTCCATTGGGAATTTGATGGAACGGGTCTGGGAGCAAGCATTGAGAAACCGTAAGTGTTTCCCCACGTAATCGATGACGCCATAACGGAACGTTGATTGATAGGGTAGGTTTGTGTACCCGAACTTTCAAACGGCATCGTCGATCGTCGATATTTCAGCAAAATTTAATATTGGAAGTTTTCGCTCTATAAACAAAGATATAAATTAACAATACTTCGCGGCGTGGGGAACATTAGCGCGGGATGGACGTGTTTTTAAACTCGGTTCCGTCTCGTAGTTTTGAAACCTTTATGTTAATTAAGTCGAGTTTCCCGACAAACTTCGACTGCACTTGTAGTTCCCCTAACAACGTACGGGAAAACCCGGGGAAAATGCCGCCGGTCGAAAATGCGAACATCGACCGTTTTCCCAGAAGTGGATTAGAAAAAAAAAACAGATCCGTGGCAAATTAGAGATACTGTTCCACGAGGTTATTAGCATCAATATTGGATGTCGTTCAGGCAATTTCATTTTAACATATTTTCCGGGAAACTCTATCTGTTTGCCGATTAAAGCGGGATTATTTTGTGGGAGTAATTTAAATCACACCAAAATGCGAACCGAGAGGAAAAGTTTACTTAGAACTTTCCCGTTAACTCTTTTACGCGTAACTCATTAAACCGACCGCGCAATTGTAAACACCGTGTATATTTAACGCGAACAACAATTCGCGGCGACGAAAGAGCCCGGGTTTACGCGGTATTACATTAATTACGGAAGTTGGCCGTAAGTCGAGCCGAGACGGGGACGCGTCCGGACCATTTCACTCCCGGAATGCGAGAAGAACCCTCTTCCCACTTCCCTTTTCCCTTCCTCACCCGGAATTACTATGAATACCCCCAAGAATCATCACATCGAAATCTTGAATAATACTTTTAATTTTTCTTCTTTAAATTACTTTCGTTAAAAATGATCTATCTACATATTTGATATACTGTCTGTAACACGAACGTTCTTAGCCTGCATGAGGCAGGTATACAGTTTCATGAAATTGGTTCAATCAAAACACTTCAATACTGCCCTAAGCAATCAGTATGTAATCAGAAGATCGTAACCAAACATCGTAAAGATCGTCACCTAAGGCAAATGAGTTTAACCTGCCACATTTGTATGCAGAGCTAATACACACGATGTGATCAGCTATGCAAAAAACATGAATATACACGCTGTTAGGTATAACCAAAATCCGTAAAGCGTATTGTACCAGGTTTTCCAGAAACTGAACAACGCGTTTCGTAGGATAACGATGGGGGTGACGTCACGAGTTACGTAGAGCTAGGTCCATTGCTATCATCTTTTAGTTAAATTTATCCTATAAATAAATCCATCCACTAGTCAATGAGAATGCGTAAAATAGCCGTAACCATGGTAATAATTTCTTAGATATCTTAATCAGAAGATGTTAGTAACGAGCCTTACTCTCAAGTTATCTCACAGATAAAAAATCCCTGAGATATCCAAAGGCTCTAATGATATTTGGGTTAAATTATTAAATTGGTAGCCATATAGTCAAAAGTCATTTTAACTAATTTTAACCACAAATGACATCGCTGAACTTAATTGATATTTTTCTAATATTTTGTATAAATTTAAAAATTCTTTAAAAATCGGTTATTTGAAAAATTGTTACGAAATTACTTTCAATAACTAATTGAATCATCTACCTTCCGAAAATGAAGTCAATTTTAAAATTTCTCACTTAGTTCTCAAGATATAAGATGTTGAACTTAATTTGGATTTTTGCAATATTTTGTATAAATTTAAAAATTCTTGAAAAATCCATTTTTTGGAAAATTATTATGAAATTACTTTCAATTATTAATTGGAGGATCTATTTTCGAAAAATGAAGTCAATTTAGAGATATCTCACTTAGAACTTGAGATATAAGCTGTTGAATTTAATTGGGAGTTTTCCAATATTTCGTATAAATTTAAAAATTCCTAAAAAATCGATTTTTTGAAAGATTGTTATGAAATTACTTTCAATTACTAATTGGAGCATCTACTTTCTAAAAGTGAAGTCAATTTGAAAATATCTCACCTAGTTCTTGGGATATAAGGTGCTGAGCTTAATAGGGATTTTTCCAGTATTTTGAATAAATTTAAAAATTCTTGAAAAATCGATTTTTTGGAAAAATTGTTACGAAATTAGTTTCAATTACTAATTGAGGCATCTACTTTCCAAAAGTAAAGTAAATTTTGAAATATCTCACTAAGTTCTTGAGATATAAACTGCTGAACTTAATTGGGACTTTTCCGATATTTTGTATAAACTTAAAAATTCCTGAAAAATAGATTTTTTGAAAAATTGTTATAAAATTACTTTCAATTACTAACTGGAGCATCTAATTTCTAAAAGTGAAGTCAATTTGAAAATATCGCACTTAGTTCTTGAGATATAAACTGCTAAACTTAATTGGGATTCTTCCGATATTTTGTAAAAATTTAAAAATTCCTGAAAATCGATTTTTTGAAAAATTGTTATGAAATTACTTTCAATTACTAACTGGAGCATCTAATTTCTAAAAGTGAAGTCAATTTGAAAATATCTCACTCAGTTCTTGAGATATAAACTGCTGAACTTAATTGGGATTTTTCCGATATTTTGTATAAATTTAAAAATTCCTGAAAAATAGATTTTTTGAAGAATTGTTATGAAATTACTTTCAATTACTAATTGGAGCATCTACTTTCTAAAAGTGAAGTTAATTTGAAAATATCTCACTTAGTTCTTGAGATATAAACTGCTGAACTTAATTTGGATTCTTCCGATATTTTGTATAAATTTAAAAATTCCTGAAAAATACATTCTTTGAAAAATTGTTATGAAATTATTTTCAATTACTAATTGCAGCATCTAATTTGTAAAAGTGAAGTCATTTTGAAAATATCTGACTTAGTTCTTGAGATATAAACTGCTGAACTTAACTGGGATTCTTCCGATGGTTTGTATAAATTTAAAAATTCCTGAGAAATCGATTTTTTGAAAAATTGTTATGATATTACTTTCAATTACTAATTGGAGCATCTAATTTCTAAAAGTGAAGTCAATTTGAAAATATCTCACTTAGTTCTTGAGATATAAACCGCTGAACTTAATTGGGATTCTTCCGATATTTTGTATAAATTTAAAAATTCCTGAAAAATCGATTTTTTGAAAAATTGTTATGAAGTTACTTTCAATTATTAATTGGAGCATGTAATTTCTAATAGTGAAGTCAATTTGAAAATATCTCATTTAATTTTTGAGATATTAGCTGCTAAACTTAATTCAGATTTTTCTAGTATTTTGTGTAAATTTAAAAATTCCTGAAAAATATATTTTTTGAAAAATTGTTATGAAATTACTTTCAATTGCTAACTGGAGCATCCAATTTCTAAAAGTGAAGTCAATTTGAAAATATCTCACTTAGTTCTTGAGATATAAACTGCTGAACTTAATTGGGATTTTTCCGATATTTTATATAAATTTAAAAATTCCCGAAAACTCGATTTTTTGAAAAATTGTTATAAAATTACTTTCAATTACTTATTGGAGCATCTAATTTCTAACAGGGAAGTCAATTTGAAAATATCTCACTGGTTCTTGAGACATTAGCTGCTGAACTTAATTGGGATTTTTCTAATATTTTGAATAAATTTAAAAATTCTTGAAAAATTGATTTTTTGGAAAATTGTTACGAAATTAGTCTCAGTTACTAATTGAAGCATCAACTTTCTAAAATTGAAGTCAATTTGAAAATATCTCACTTAGTTCCTGAGATATAAGCTGCTGAGCTTAATTGGAATTTTTTCAGTATTTTGTGTAAATTGTGATAAATATTGATATAAAATCAAAACGTGTTTTGATTTTTATTGTTTAATTAAACAAAATACATAAGTTTGAAACCAGTAAAATATTATAAATGAATCAAAAATACGTGGGTCATTTAAAAACACAATTGCATAATATTAGACAATTTTCTTTTAACAACTCTAAAATGAGTTGACTCTTAAATGATGGCACTTTTGCAGATTTTTAACAATTCCCCAGTTGTATATCTAGATTGCATCTGGTTATGAATTAAGTCTTTATAGTTCATTATCAACAATATTTGTGCAAAAAGTATCTTTCTATCTATTTTAGGTTTTGAATTGTGTATCAATTTTTGTACTGAAAATCCGAAATTGATATTTTGAAGATATTTACTCTCGCAAATTCTTTATTTTCAGGTTAATGTATCAGGCATCCATAGCTGCTATACCAATTAAATTAGGAATTTCTTTCAAACGCAGACTTGTACTATATATATAAGTGTAAAAACGTATGATAACATAAAATGTATTTTTTTCATATTCTCATTAGCTACCTTAAATGCTATAACGGCATATCTTGTTTTCCAAATTTGTATAAAAATTACCATGTTATTAACCATTTTGTAAAAATTTTTGAAAATTATGTAATTACCTAAGATAGATATCACAATGCAGTTTGTGAAAATTATAGAGGAAATTCTCAGCATTTCAATGATAGAAGTCGCATTTCAATGTATTATTTAATTGCTGAAATAAAAATATAAAAACAAAATCGTAGTTTTTAAGAAAGAAATTGATGCGATCGTATTCAAAAAAACGTATCTCAAGAATTAATTGAGATGTACCTTACGTTTCTTCATATCTTTAAATCTCCGAGGTATGATTTTTTATTAAATATTTGCAAAAATGTAATCATATGTGTTTGATAAAAATCAAAAAAAAAATCAAAGAGTCGTATCTCAAGAACTAATTGAGATATTGCTCTGAAGTAAAGAGCAGTTTGAAGTAAATCTTGTTGTTATTTAAGGTGCCTAAGATCCCTGCTTTAAATATTTAAATCTTCGAATTGTGATTATTTGAATAAAACTTTGCAAAATGTAATTTATGTGTTTGATAAAAATCAAAAAATTTTCAGAGTCGTATCTCAAGAACTAATTGAGATATCGCTCTGAAATAAAGAGCGATTCGAAGCAAATTTTGTTACTATTTAACGTGCTTAAAATCGTTTTTCTAAATCATTAAATCTGAGTTGTGATTTTTTGATTAAAGCTTTGCAAAAACGTAATTATATATATTTGTTAAAGATCAAGAAAGTTTCAAAAATTCGTATCTCAAGAACTAATTGAGATATCGCTCTGAAATAAAGAGCAATTCGAAGCAAATTTTGTTGCTATTTAACGTGCTTAAAAATTTTTCTAAATCATTAAATCTCTGAGTTGTGATTTTTTGATTAAAGCTTTGCAAAAACGTAATTATATATATTTGTTAAAAATCAAGAAATTTCCAAAGATTCGTATCTTTAGAGCTAATTGAGATATCAATTTGAAATAAGGAGCGATTTGGAGCAAATTTAATTGGTATTTAATGTGTTTGAGATCGTTTCTTCAAATCTTGAAATCTCCGAGTTATGATTTTTTTATTAAAACTCTGCAAGAACGTAACATAATTTTTTTACAAGAAATGAGTTATGAAAACGACAATTTTAAACAAAACCAAGTGAGTTTATTAAGTAAAAGATGAACATCTGTGCATGTTCAGTTAAAAAAACTAGAATTTTTGGAATGCGTATTAGAAAAAAGTCAACAATAGTATAATTTTTTGATTGTCTTCTATTCAGCGGATATGTTTCATAAGAATTATTATGTTAACCGCGATGTTATTGCGATACTGTCAACACTAATTTTATACAAGGTTGTAAGATCTAATTTGATCGACCGTACTTTTTTAAAGCAACCGTTAACGGAGAATCTTTTTGAATTTCTTAGAAAATCATTTGTTAGGTATTCAAATAGAATTTTTGAAAAATGTATATTATTATCCAATAGTATTAGCGGTGGCCAAAGGGCCCAAACTTTATCAATATGCCAAATTGAAATCTTCAATGCTTAATAGCTTAGTAGTGCTGATAACGAATTTTAAGTACATACATTTTCAAAAATTTTCACAAAATGGTTAATAACGTGGTAACTTTGCACGCAAAATTTGAAAACAAGATGTGCACTTATAGCATTTTAAAATATGCAAAAAAACATAGGATGTTCCATTTATTTAAGAAAATACACTTTGTGTCGTCACACTTTTTGGACCACGCCGTATATGCAACAATACATTCCAGAAATACACTCGTATATATTGTACAAGCCTGCATTCGAAAGAAATTCTAACTTAATTTCTATAAGAGCTGTAATTGGTATATATACAAGCATACAGTATGTCTAAACAGCCAATTGTGTACACATACTGTATGTGTAAATAGCCAATTGCGTATACATACTGTATGTATAAATAGCCACATCCAAAATTTAATCACAGTATAATTACGATAGTTCACTTTTAATGTTAGCTACTATATTCTAAGTTTGCTTCGACTATACTATTATGCATTAAGATGTCATTAACAGGACTTGGATTTTAAATATAATGTAAGTCTAATTACCCCGAAATAACAGTGATGTCACCGTGTGACTGACCGGACGCTTTTGCCTACAATGTTGGTTACCTAATCTATTAGCATCACTCTTTTACAAGGGAACTATGCGGAACGCTCAGACCAGTTGATAATTTTGTGACATGGTGATGCTTGCATGCGCGCAAATGTGATACAATAATGATTGAACACAGGTTTCAAAATTTACTATCACTTTTAGTATTAATTGCATAGTAAGTTGAGACTTATTATTTAACATTAAATAACTAATTTTATTTCAAAAATCTTTCTTTCTTCTATTTAGATTATTCAAATAATGACTTTACTAATCTTGAATTATAGTTGATAGATAACCTAACTTTAGTTTAAAATTTTCTTCTTATTCGAAGACAAAATCTCGTCCCGTTCAAAATCTGACTAAACACTATAAATTTCGTTTGTTTATTATTAAAATTCAAATAACAGCTTCTGATGGGTTGAATTCTTCAACTTGAAGTTCGTAATTTAAATTTCTTTATCATTGTCAACTTTGAATTTTAAATGTCACTATTAAATTTTAAAATGATTATTGAAATGTATTTTATAACATTAATTATGTTCTTTTTTCTTGTATATTTCAACGTTCATCTTCAAAAATATAATCAAATATTTAATTTACCGATTTTCGTCCAATTCTTCATCAAAACTCAGAAATGATGGATGGATTTCGTTCCTAACATGCTAAGCTTATCATTTTTAATTGTTTCAATCGAACAAATATGAATCACGAGAAGAAATTAATGGAAAACTAAATTTGAGGTTATGTTACTGTCAAACTACTAATTCGTATCGACTTTGCATGAGTTAAGTAGAAAAATTAAAGTAAATGGCTGATGAAATATCATGAATATGTAGAATATTTACTAAAACGATTTTCTATAATTTATAATTCGTAGCACCAGCATTACGATCAATACGATTATCAAAGTTTCCAAAAATAATTAATGGCGTTGTATTGTTGCATATATGTTGACTGAAAAGAAAACTACGACAATGAAAAAAGCTGTTAGTCCTCACGAAAGGTTATCAACGACATTACGGTTCCTAGCTTCTGGTCGGTGTTTTGACGACTTAAATATTTCCGCAATTACATCACCCCAGTCATGAGGTAAAATCATACCTTATACGTATACAGCAGTTTGTCAAGTTCATAGCAAAGATTATATAAGGGTAATAATTAAATGTCAAATTATATTTTTATAGTTTTCCACAAAAATGGCAATTTTTTCATTGTTCAGATGGGATCATTTTTTAATGGCAACCACATCAGAATTGCACGATCAGCAAATAGAGGATCATTTTTTTATAATTATAAAAGATTTGACGGCATAGTTTTGTAAATAGCAATTCTAAATTCTTACTCGTCGACGTTGGTATCAATGGTAGAATTTCGGATGGAGGTGTTACAGAAAATACAAATTTTTACAACAAAGTAATACATAATCTTCTAAATATTTAGGCAGAAAGACAGTTGAATTGGATCCATCCAAAATTACTTATTAATTACGAGCAATATTTGAGGCGGCCAACGTCTTCGAAGTCGGCGGAGATTATTTCTTATATCATGAATATTATTTAGAATGAAATAATCTCGGCCGACTTAGAAGATGTGGGCCTCCCCAAATATTATTCTTGTTGTAAGAAGTAATCTCGGCCCACTTCGAAGCCCTGGCCGTAACAAGAATTGAAGGAGCATCGAGAACAACTTTTATTGGATAATGCAAGACGATATACTGATGTGGTTACAAGAAGTTTCCTGGAGCAGGTTGAATTGCAGACATCCAAAATTGCGGATACTTGGGGTGGCCGATGTCTTTGAAGTCGGCCAAGAATACTTATTAATCACGAAAAATATTTTTGAAGCAGTCGACGTTTTCGAAGTCGAGATTATTTCTTATATCAAGAATACTATTTAGGATAAAATTATTTCGGCCGGCTTCGAAGACATCAGCTGCCCCAAATATTATTCTTGATATAAAGCATAATGTCGGTCGTCTTCGAAGACGTCGGTCGTACTAAGAATTGAAAAAGCATCGAGAATGACTTTTATTGGAACCCAACCCAATCCTATGTTAAAGTAATAATAATCTCATGTGAGATTATAGAAAAAAAAAATTCGTGATTAAAATGAATTCGGTGCTACAATTGCTTCCATTTACAAATTGTCTTCAGGCACGACTATAATTAAAAGGATTAATAATAGCAAAAGTGATATTTAAAAAAGTAGTGGTTGTCGTTTGCAAGATCAAAATCATAGAAAATCTTGTTCGAGTCCTTAATTTTAGTAAACATTGTATCAAAGAGAGAATATTTTTAAGTTGTTTAAAAATTATTAAAATTGCTTTGAAGGGAAAAAGTTTTGAACAAAATATTACAAATGTAGTGTAAACAATTTTTTAATATTGTAAAATATAAAAAAGTTAAAGTTTCAGAAGTTAAAACAAAATATAATATATCATTATAATAAAATAAAGTTAAAATGACAATTAAAAGGAATTAAAATTGGAAATAAGAATTGAATATTAAATTAAAAAAATAGAAATTTAAAAAACAAAATTAAAATTTAAAAAATAATAAATTCTGTACATGCGTATGTATTGAAATTAAGCCTAAATTCTGTAATTAAATTAATAATAAAAAAATAAAACTAAAAATATTTCTTTCTTTCTACAATATGTAAAAGGAATAATAGGACGTATTTAGTTAATAAATAAAATTTATTAACTAAATACAACCTATTTCAAAAGAAAATTCAGCCTTTTATAATATGTATTTGTTTATTATATACATATTATATGTATGTGATAAACACCACATACTATGTGATAACTATGTGGTGTTCATCACCACATACATTATCCATTGCATTTAAATTAGATGAACATTTTTTTTTGATTTTTCCGGATTTAAATGAAATGATGTTTTATTATAGTGACTTGAGGTCCTACTTGAGACTGAGTAGATCGTAGCATGTCAGTGTCATCAATATAAATTTACCTAACTGCGTTTCAATACAACGCTATAATATTCAAAAAAGGGTTAGCAAGATGTTTATGGGACGTAAATCCGCAAATCATAGGGTAATCTATTTTTTAGATAAAGGTGTCACAACAGCAACCTTTCAGGAGTCATGGGCAATGTGTTGTAGTATATCAGACTAGCATTTCTTAATTAATATAATATTAACTTCATACAGTCTAGATGCTATAATCTTGCCTTTTATGCAGATGCAACGTCTACCACTTTCCAATAGGATACTGCAAGTCCCCATACTCCTGTGATTACCAGAAGGTTTCTGGAGCAGGTTGAGTTTATCTGCAACTCAACTCCAAAATTGTAGATACTTGGGGCGGCCGACGTCTTCGAAGGCATCCAGAGTAGGGATGCTCAAACAGTCGATCGCGAAAATATTGGTTCACCCGATATTCCCGTGAGTAACAGCAATTGGGTTAGCATATTAGAGAACGCTGTAAACTTAGAACTAGCATCATCTCTTGTTTGGTGGTTGCATTTTTTTAAATGTTTCTGTTACGATGGGACTCCCAATGTGATACGTACATGCGTTGCTGTATTGTGATATCTAATTATACTTATTGTTATTATTTCATTACATTATTTATCAACATGTTCTCTGTTCAAAAACGCTTAATACGCAAGAAGTTAACTACATTGAAAATTATTAACTCCATCCATGCCCACAACATGCAACGACGGATCTTCAAAGTACAATTGAAGTCTAGTGAATCTACTGAATACACCGATTTACTACTACTTACAAATGTAAAGGAGAATATAAAGGAATCAAACAAAAAAGAGATTATTTGCTGAAACTGCTCCATACCAATCAGAATATGAGGGGATACTAAGTGCCAGTCCTCCCTGATCCTTCCAGTAGTCTTATTTAGTGGTACAATGGCGAAAAGCGACGCTACATCCAAAGATGCCAGAACAAAACCTAGTACAACCAAGCCTCTGACTTTTGTAGCAAAACTGAAGGAATTCCTGATGTTGTACTCAATCCACTCTGAGTCCGCTCCAAAAGATCTTTGCAAATAGAATTAGATTTTCTCTAGACAAACGAGGTTAGGTCAAATTTGGCCCTTGTCCGCAGGCATCACGAAGAGGGGATCTTCTCACTGAGACCTCAGAAACAGGTTAGTCTCATGATAAAGTTTGCCAATCAAGGAGTTAGCTCGACAGAGGGAACCTCTATTGGAGATAAAATTTGTCACCATGTTAGTCGAGCGAGCTCTATTAATATTGGACTTTTCTAGGGGTAAAAGTGTGTGAATAGATTCCAACTCGTTGAGTAATCTGGGTATGGATACATCCCCGGATGAACTAGATGCCCAAAGACAAACATTGCTGAACACCATCAGGCAATTCCTCAGAAGAGAGATTAGCAATCAACAATGAAACGTCTCTAACCAGGTTATGAAACGTGAAAGTTTTTTTCAGGTTATTGAACTTTTTTACATGTTTGTTTCTTTTATAAAAACAAAAACGATATCGAAACTAAATTGCTCTCCATACTCAGAGAGCAATGAAGCATGTACATTTCAGAAGTTGAACGTTTAACAGCTATAAAAGTATTCTTTATCTCAACAGTCAGGACCTTCGGACTCAGACAGGAGTTGGAAAAGACCTCTCGATCCATTCTTGATATGGCTAGGGAGAACACTCGCCACTCACAGTCACTTTGACGATTTTCAATGCTCATAATCCTCACATACAGTTCAAACTTCAGGAAGAGAAAAGCTACTTTGTCGCTTTCCTTGACTCTTTGGTCGTGCTTAGCTCTAATCAGTCGATTATGTTGAGTTGGTACAAGAAATCGACCTATTCAGGGAGGTTTATCAACTTCTTCTCCTGTCACCTTATGAGTATGAAGATTAAAGTGTTGAAGGGTAAAATCGGGTTGTCCGCGTCTGTGATGAGACATTAGGTTAAACAACCTAAAGTTGCTATCTGATATCTTTTGTAACAATGGCTATCTTGCTCTGTTAGTTAACAGGATCCTTTTCACAGTTGACACGCCTCTTGTCTTTCCTCGGGATATTTCTGATGTCTGTCATTCTCCTGCTTATGTTTCTCTAACTCACCCATTTGATTTAGGTCAGAGTTTCTAAACGGGGTCGATATCGACCACTAAGGGGTCGATAAAACGCTAATGGTCGGCAGAGACTCGATAAACCTGTAACATATGCGTCCTCTTTTTTGGTCGTTAATCTATGAAAGCACATATTTTGGCTTGTACACTTGGGCTTTCTGGAAATCCTAAACGAAGCTTTAGTAACTTTTTTTAGTCGCTAATAAAAATGTAATGTATAGGTAGGGCTAGGCGATACTTAAAATAAGGTATCGAGTATCGATATGTTCGCGGTATCGATACAAATTTTCAATAACTCAAGTCAGTCATCCCTAGAATTGGTGGTGATGCAAGAAAAAAATGTCGGCAGACTTCAAAGAGTGAATCAATAGCGTGCAATCTATAGAAGTACAAGAAGTATTTATTTTAAGGCAATATAATTAATCCAGTCCTTCATTAATTATAATTCAATTGTTTACCGTTACCGCTTTACAAGTCTGTAGACCATATTAAGTGTACTAAGTCCTCCACTTGGAACATGGAAGTTCAAATTGTCTAACGTTTTCTCTCCCTTAAATTTGGTACATCAATATCTACATTCCATTGAAAATATGTTGTTTTTAGCATCTACACCTACATCTACATCTATACCAGCATCTATTCTCCAAATAAAAAAATAATATATTACAGCCTTCCACTAGCAGTATGTAGTCTTCTGCTAAAGGTAACTAGTCCTCCGTGAGAAGTAAGTAATCTTCGTTCAGCTAGTCTGCCAAAAAAAAGGATTTAGATTGCTGCCACGAATCGCTAGTCTTTAGCCACTAAAATTTTATTTTCTGGAACCAATATTTTGTCTTTATTGACAATATATGATGTCTAGCCAGCATATACATTTTGCAAACATAAAGTTGTCGTCTCTTAGAAGCACCTGAGCATCTTCTAGCATTATTAAACATTTACAAATATCTAGTCTCTATTGGAAATATATAGTTTGTAGAAAAACAAAGTATACTATTAGCAATACCATGTTTTCCAATAGCAACATGTAGTCTTGAACTATCAATATCAATTTTGCACCCATGATTTTTCTGACCCGAGCATCGATTTCGTGATCACAAGACCATAACTAACATCGTAAAGATCGTCACCTTAGGCAAATGAGTCATAGGGACAAAGTTCAGTCAAATCCAGTCAAATGGGTAGTTATATGCGAGCCTCTCAAAATTGAAAATATTTATTATGTCTTTGTAATTAATTAATAGTATCAATATGTATATATCTGTTATAAATGTTGACTAGTATAGTAACATTCAGCCTGATACTTTCAGTAACTACAGTCTTATGATGAATTTAATCTTTTTCCGAGTCGATCGCTTATGGTGCAACGTGTTGTAGTTTTAGCTGTAGTCGTAGTCATAAGCGTGAAAAGTTAAGGTATTGTGTTGTAATAGTACTGTTCATGCAACACCTTACGACTAAAACGGTTTTTGTCCTAGTCACAAGAGTTGCCCAACTTTATCTTCTTAAAGCTAAAACCCTCGGTCACAACTTAACGCATGCGCACTTTTTGTTTTCGTACCTTTAATGGCAATATTTTGTTTTATTTTATAAATTGTGGTTAAATTGATTATCTTTTGTATTTTACTTTACTATAATTATAACAATAATTTCAATGGAATCAAACCCAGATCAAATTGATTTGAAATTAATGGTACAAGCGTACCAATATCTTTATGATACTGGACATAAAGATCATAAAACTAAATTAATATTTTCTTCGATCTTTGTGCGATTAACAAAAAATGCATTTAAGCTAGGAATTACAATCCTGAAGCAAATACACAATTATAATACACAAAACGGGAATTTTGGGATAATCAATACCAATATTGATTTCGGGATAATTTTATGCGTTTGCAAGGGTATTTTTAATAAACTTTCGTTTCTCCTGGTCAACTTTCTTCTGCAACTCAGCAAATAAAATATCGCCTGCGTCTTCCTATTCGACTTTGCCATCTTCACCATCATTTCCTCTAAGTGATTTTATTATATATTTTATCTCTTTCAACAGTACGTCTCCATTAATCTTATTATTCTTTTTTTATTGAGCAAAAGCTCATTGTTACTGGTAATCCAGTTTGGGTCACTTAAATATCGACAAATGTTGAACAATCAAACAATCCTCTAAGGACTTTCTTAAAGCAGCATTAATTTATTTAATTACCTGAAGCATGCATCCCACTTTGATCGAACCTAAAAGGCAAACCAACTCCTAATAATTTGAAATTCACTGTCACTAATAATGGAACTTCGCAAATCAATCATTGCTTTTATAATACAGTTTTTCAGACTGTTATATCGCTTTGACATGATTAAAAGGATATTCAATATTGGTTTGCAGTCAAGTTGAAGTATCAGTTCTTTTCCGTGTTCTTCTTTCACATATTTTTGAAGAAGATCGTTTTTTGTTGGAGATTTTTTGCACATTTGACAACAATTTTCTTTTCCAATTTTATTAATCACATTAAATTATGTAAGAAACAAAATATTTCTAATAAATAAAACAGTTTAACTCCAGACTTCTTTTTGTATTTTTAATTTCGCACGACTATTTATATGTCAAAATGTTGCTCAAATGTACTCTGCTTAAATATTGCATGAACCAATGCCTTTCCTTACAACTAAAGCTAACGCAAACGGTTAAGACTATGACTACGATTAAAACTAAAACATGTTGCATGAACCCACCATTAGTGTTAATGTTTTTAGCGGTAGATCGCTAATGATGTAAGTGTAAACGCTCCTGATCTGGAAGTTGCATGGAACAAAATACCCCAAGAGGACATCAACCACTTAATCGAGAGCATTGGTAGAGACAAATATTACGTTTGAAATTGGTTCAATAAAAACACTTTAACAGTACCCCTAGCAACGACTTCGTGATCAGAAGACCACAACCAACATCGTAAATATCGTCACTTTAGGCAAATGAGTTTTAGGGATAAACTTCGTACTTT
This sequence comes from Onthophagus sagittarius, assembly GCA_036711965.1. Lineage (NCBI taxonomy): Eukaryota > Metazoa > Arthropoda > Insecta > Coleoptera > Scarabaeidae > Onthophagus > Onthophagus sagittarius. Next base: position 8,225,938 of record JASERS010000007.1, on the reverse strand, counting down.
GGTTGCAATTAGAATTGACTGTTCATCCAGTCAGTTGGGGCAGATAATTTCGCGGAGAACTATGTACCGACGAATTCCACATACCGACCATTACGCAACTTCAGCCAGATTTCTATGGCGCCAACAAAACAACGATGGAATGATGAATAGGATCACATACTGTTTAGCGATGGATCTCGATTCCGATTTTGGCAAAAGAATCGACGGGAATAGCCTTGCCGGATTTCGTCCTCACTTTCAAACAAGCTTAGGATGAGACTCCACAAGATACTGTATTGATATAAATTGAATATAGCATCATTAAATTACATTAATAATTACATGATTAAAATTTGTCTAGAATGCTTGTGGAAATCTTCCCAACATAAATTAGTCGGGTGTTTTCGTCGCGTTAGTGCCGGTTTACGGTCACACAGTAGAGGTAACGGTCGAGCAATTCCTGGCGGTATTAATATGACGCGGACGTTGCGACACTTGAAAACGTAATGCAATAATTCAAATGCATTATCTTGTTTACGCCAGCTGTCAGCGAGTGGGAGAGAAGGGCGCCACATAAAGTTGGTACAGCGGCGCACTATTCGTCATTCGAGGGGGTGTCGGGACGACCGGGGTTGGGTTAGGCATTTTTAAACGCCAGAGCTTAATGGCAATTTGGGGAGGGAACCTAAACGCGAACTAATTGCTGAACGATTTCTATTCTCTCGCTCTCTCTTTCACTATTACTATACATATAATATTAATTTTGTTGTAATTATCCACAGGGTTAAGCAGGAAGACAAAATAATAATAACCAATATAAAATTGGAACTAACACGGCAAAATCCGAAAGTTTATAAGTATTAGTTCTAGTGTTAATGGTAGTGTTAGTTCTAATTTTAATTCAATAAATAATTATGCAAAATTAGTAAACTATAACAATTAATTTTGGAGATACGATTTTTATTGTATTTTTTTAATAGAGTAACAATGCTATTTATTTTGGTCAAAACTTATTTTGCAGTAAATTTACGTTGTACTCGATATGGCGATAATTGCAATTGATTAACCTAATAGCGTACCGATTGTAGCTGAACTGGTTGAAGTTAGGCATCCTCTCTAGACTAATGGTTCAAAATTGAATTATTTCACGAGGCTATTTGTTTATTAACGTAATAGCAAACAAATCGAACGCCACGAAAGCAATATCAGGGCACTCAAGGGCACTCAACTAGTCGGAAAATTAAATAAACAAGCGTTGGAGTCGAGCCAAACTTAAAAATACATAACCTTAAGGAATATAAAAAATTTCCTCTTATTACATTAACTATGGGTAACTTAGTTATTGTAATAAGAGGAACTGCTTAACTTAAGAGGTTTTGAAATATTAATTAAGGATTTTTTTACAGTTTTTTTAAAGATGACTTAAAAGAAAGAGTAAAAAAAGTATGACGGAGCACGGGTCGTCCGGTTCTTTTTCGATCACGATGACATTTATTCCCGAAAAGTCTAATAAATGACGAGGGCCGAGTTCGAAAACAGGGCCGGATATCTGTAGTCGACCCATCGATCACGATTTTACTTAAAAAAAACCCACCCCCATCGGACAAGCGGTAATCCGTCTATGTACCGCATTAGCGTTTAATTATTCAATGTTTTGGTCTTTCGCTTTCAATCGACTTGAACGAGAAAGTCGGCTTAATGCAAAACGAAATTCGAAGCGACGGCGGCGTCGCGATGCCTCTGCGAACAATTGACTCTCCGGCCCAGACGACGTTTAAGTCCACCTCCGATAAAATCCGTAACATCCGCGACGCCCGGCGGCGCCGTGTTTGTCTTCCACAGACAATATAGATATACCCGCGGATCTCGCTCTCTATTTCAAACTTTCAGAATTGTTCTTATTGTGTCCTAGCGATTTTAACTCCAGTTCTAAAACCCCCCTGGTTTCGAATGCGGGATTTCCATAACGTAGAACGTTCTCGGGTGGAAAACGTTTTCTGAGGAAACTCATTCTGGGGGATTCTAGATGTGGATGATAACATCCATATCTATATTGTAAATTATTTATATTAATACACTCACTTTCACATGATATATACCACCTATTAAGAATTAAACCACAATTGTGATATAAGATAATAGTTATACATATAGAGGCCATAAATGAAGGTCTCGTATTAAAAGGTGTAATAATATCACTATTTCAAATATTAATATTATGAACATCTATCCTGAATGATATTTTATTGTATAGGTAGACCTCGAGTTACGACGGCTCGACATATGACGACTCGCATTTACGACGACTAACAAAATCATGTATACATATATACAGGTGGTTCAAATTCGATATCCGATCTTGGAGACAATAACTGTCAGAAAAAAAAAGTACCTTACATGAAACAAGTCATGAATTTTTTTTAAATAAACTCTGTCAAAGGCATCAAAATCCTACCATCTTTTGTTTTTCCCCTATTATTCGTGTGCAGATGTCAAGGCCCCTCACTTTAGAGATCGGTAACATTTTGGTAAAAATCGCATTAAAATCCGTCCGGTCGTTCTACTAAACTTCTTTTCTTACTAAACCGCGATTTTCCACGAAACTGTATGGAATATTGTTAATATAGATACATATGTTTACATTAAGAACACATTGGGTTACCACCAATTCAAATTTGAAATGTATTCGTCAAATAGTTTTTGAGAAAAAAAGTTGTAAAGTAGACAAAGTTAACACTCTTAAAAATCGGGTACTTTTTTCGATTAACTTGCGATAAAAGACAAACCGCGGATCCGAAAACTTCCAAATTAACCTATGATACACAGAAATGTTCATTGATTACAATAAACTTAACCACATTTTTTTTTACCCAGCAATTTCGAAGATATTTATCTTTAAAGTGAGGAGCCTTGACTTTTGGCACGGACAATAGATAAAAAGAAAAAGCTTTGGTATGGCTTAAAACGATGTATTTAAATTATTCAATCAAATCTTCAGTGCGACACGTGTTTCGCCAGTAACGGCATCGACAGGCACGACTACGTTTATAAAAGAGAGAAGAATTATGTTAAAATATAAAATTGTTAAATGATTGATAAATATTACCGTCAATGGACACGTTGTTGTGTTGAGTACATGAACAGCGAAAAGGACATTTTAGAAAAATACATTGGAAAAGCTTGATCTTATAAATTTGAGCCTGAAAACTATATTTAAATAGGTCAAGTGTAATAGTAATGAAAAAGAAAATTGAAATTACCTTATTTTTAAAAAACCACCCACGCTAATTTTTATGAAATATTTGAAAATTTAAAAAATTAAGTCAAAAAGTAAATGAATTTGAGTCAAAAGTTACGCCAAAACAATATTTGTTACAATTTTGAATTTTAAAAAACTGATGTTTGAAGATAATAAAAAAAATTAAACTAAACTTGAGTCACCCTTATTCAATGACATGTTTAAGCGGACTGAGTGTGCGTTAACGATTTATATTAGGTTATGTTAAATTTATAAGAAGGCGGGAGATTCGAATTTGAAATTTAAATTATTAAAATTATTATAACATCTTTAAGAAGAACCTGTGTTCGTTAATATCTGAAAGATCATTTAGTAGGTGTTCTTCACTTTCGTTTTTATATTTAATAATGAAAAATTCCTCATACAGATCCAGTTTTTTAGATTTATTAGTGTTTTTTAGTAGTGATATGTTGTTAGTTCCGATGTTATGTTTGTGAAGTTGTAAGTGTTTAAAAACATTAGAAAGTTGTTTATTTTTGTGTTCTTTAAATCTGGATAAGAGGCATCTTCCCGTCTGCCCCACGTATCTGCTAATGATTTACAAAAAAGTGGTGTATACCTGATTAAGTGTGGAGATTGTGATTGCAACATCGGGATTGAACATCGGGCATTGAATCGGGCATTGAACATCGGGATGAAGATGATCCATTCGTAGATGATGATGCTGATAGTAACACTGAAGGAGAGGAAGCAGTTGTCGGGCGAAAGAAGTTAAAGGATAAGCGGTTATTGTGATACTAATAATTCACAATTGCCCGTTGAGGAATATTGCACATCCAAAGGTAGCATTCTTTGAATGAAAAATCCAGATACCGCTCGCATGCACATAATGTTCCAGTTGTTGCCAGAAGCGCTGCTGTAGAAAACTTGATACCTCCTCCAAAAGACTTGAATTGCTTCTGGAGGATTTAATACAGATGTGGCCCTATCCCGGTTACGCAGTAATTTTTTGCAAGTCCAATCAATATTCAATCAAGCAATTTGTTACTCCGAAGGTGGTTAATGTAATTGTTTGCGAAACAAATCAGAAAGCATCAGACATTATAAGCGATTGAAAGATAGCCTATTCTGATTCCAGTGCAAGAAACAGAAATTAATAGGAATGAAATGTATACGTTATTCGGATTATTATTATTTGCTGCTATGTTCAATTCGAATATATAGCCAGTTAAACAACTTTGGAAACCATATCACCATGACATCTATAAAGACACGATGTCCTTCAATCGCTTCAAGCTACTCTTACGCTGCATCCTGTTTAACAATGGAAACAACAATCTTTAATTGTTACTACTTGATCACAAACTTGATCAGCAAAAAAGGAACGAAATTACTATTCGTGGTGTTTGTCGTGCAAAAAATGTAAGAAATATACGTGCCTTGAACACGGATCGATGAAGAAAATTTTTCTCTGCTATGGCTGTGCTGCTGAAGAAGTATAAATTATATCAATTTAGAAAATTATTCAGTAACCATTAAATAAATCGGTTTAAAGTTAACTTGTGCTATACCAAAATAGTAATTTTGCTAAGGCATTCCAACTGCCCCACCCTGTTAAGAGACCCTCTATCACTATTAAGTGGTCCACACCTACATGTAGTTAGGTGTCCCAGCTTTCGATGGGACATCTAACTGGACTAAACCGTAAGGATAAGTGAAAATGGCTTATATATTTTGTTGTAGAAAACATAATACCTCCTCCAAAAGACTTGAACTGCTTCCGGAGGATTTACTACTGCTAGAAGAAAATTTTCAATGGTTTCAATAGATATGAAATGTTTCCAGAAAACTGGATCCTGTTTCTAAAAAGACGTCATATTGCTTCCAGAAGACTTGAAATGCTTTCATAAACCTTGATACTAATCTTCGAGAAGTTTGAAATACTTCTAAAAGACTAGATATTGCCTTTGGAAGACTTGAAATGCTTCAAGAAGATTCACTTCTTTGATATCCAAATATAATTTCGCATATTTATGATAAGTCTCGTAATTAGAAGGTGTAGTAATATCTCTATTTCAAATATTAATACAAGGTCTTCCAGTCACAGGTGTTATTTTGTATAGCCCGTTATTTCGGTATTGAAGCTAACTATTGAAGCTGTCATTTTTTGACATTTGACAAATAGAAAGTATACCATTAATAAAAATGAAACGATACAATTGAAATTATTAAAATTCACTATAAAAATGGTAAAATTTTGGCAGAGACGGTTCGTAAAACTCGAACATTTTTGGGTCGTCGTGAAGCACCTTGTCGGACAGCAATACAGAAATTGGTGAAAAAATTCGAGCTGTTGGGACAAGTTAGTGATGTGAAGAATAAAACCCATGCACGTCGCTCAAGAATAGCCGAGAATATTGCTGCTGTAGCCGAAAGTGTTGAAAAAAACCCAGGTTTGTCCATTCCTCATCGTTCTTTGGAATTAGGTATTCTACAAACGTCATTACACCGGGTCTTAAGGTTTATAAACTTTAGTTGACACAAAAACTCAAGCCGTTCGATCATCAACAACGTCGTGTCTTTGCTGATTGGGTCGTTGAAATGCATGAAAATGATTCGGAATTCACTTTGAGTGATGAGGCCCATTTCCACCTCGGTGGCTTCATCAGCAAACAAAATTGTCGCATCTGGGGCTCGGAAAACCCAAAAGTTATTGTTCAAAAGTTAACAATAACTTTTTGTTCTCTCTATCCTCAACGTGTGACTGTTTGGTGCGGTTTATCGTTCGGCGGACTCATTGGACCTTACTTTTACGAAAATTTTATGGCCGGAATTTGATGGTATTGATGTGGACAACGTTTACTTTTAACAAGACGGCGCTACGTGCCACACAAGCAATGAAACCATTGATCTTTTATGGGAAAAGTTTCCGGACCGTGTTATCTCTCGAAGAGGTGATCACAATTGGCCAACGAGATCTTGTGATTTAACACCATGCGACTTCTTCCTTTGGGGCCACGTGAAAGAGAAGGTGTACGCCAACAGCCCAACGTCGATTCAAGACCTCAAAGATGGAATTCATGAGGCTATTGAGGACATAGGGCAGCCACTTTGCAATTTAGTTATGGAAAATTTCATGGAAAGGATATTGTCCTGTAAGCGTAGTATTAACGGCATACCTTCCTCTTTATAATGAAACAAACATCCGATCATTTATACTAAAAAATTGCATTATTCTTTGAATATCAAAATAACACATCTTATTGGAAAACCCTGTACTATGAACATCTATCCTGAATGATATTTTATTATACAGGTAGACCTTGAGTTAAGACTGCTCGACTTACAACGACTCGCATTTACGACGACCAACAAAATCATGTTGTATGCATATATACAGGTGGTTCAAATTCGATATCCGATCTTGGAAACTGTAACTGTTAGAAAAAAAGGTATTATAAAAAATGTATGATGAATATTTCTAGTTCCAGTATCGTTATTCTTTGAGTTATAGTCAACATTAGTAATGAACACCATCAATTTTGATATATTCTGGATATCCACATTCTGGTTAGAATATAATCATAATTAAGCAATATCTGGATATGATTCTTAATTTATTATAAACAATTTACATCAAATAATTGTTTCCTGACTTATAGTTATTAAGTTATGCCTATGTTAGCAAACCATTAGTTTTAATATGTTGGGGATTTATAGATTCTATCTAGAATATAAATAAACAATATCTGGTTATGGTTTATGTAATTATGTGCAACCCTCTTTGATCTAAACCTTTTAATTTTGGAGTATAACCGGATATTCCTCAGGTCGTAAATTTACTTGTATGGCTTCTTGTAACACTTTTTTCAAAAAATCAGAAATGTATGGAATATGTGGGACACTTTCTGACAGGTATGAGGCAGATATCTACAATACAATTTCGCTTCAAATCATCGAGGTCACATGCAGCTAAAAGTATTTGAAAGCATGTTGATCAATCTTGATGATGATGAATCATCCCACATTTTAATGGTTGCCAGAATGACGATGTATCCATAATACATCTTGTTGCATCACATAATTTAATCCCTCAGCTGTTTGGTTCAGTTGGGAAAAACTTTGGTTCGTTTGAACCAGTTTCTGAAGAAGGTTGCAACATGGCACTCGAAACGTTAAACATTTTTTCAAAATTCAATAGCTTCTTGTTTTAGTTCTAGTATTAGTCGTAATATTAGTTGTAACTTTACTTCAATCAACACCGTGATAGCCTTGGTACCTAAATCATTCATTGCTGTTTTGTTAAAGCTTAATGATCTGGCAACATTTTTTTTGTGATTTCTGATCATAATCGTTCAGTAAAACATATTATGGCATCCCCCCAATATCAGAAACAAAAATAGAGAAATTATTCACATTCGTACAGTATACATGTAGAATGTGTCACCGACATAAGATAGCAATGCATACTGCTGTTTATATATAAGATATAACCTTATATATAAACTTCAGATATATCTAGTATTATTAGTAATATTATTTCTGTATAAATCACGTCTTCGTTGAAAAAATGACCATTTCTCATTCTATATATTGTGATATCATATAATAGCTTAATATTATCAATATGATGTACCAAAATCCATTAAAAGATTGTTTTCTTGTATTCTTGTGGTAATACTGAAATGCTGATATTTTACCATTAATACCGGTTTTCAATACCGGGCCCTAGATAAATCCGAAATGTACAAAGATCCCAAACTTGAGATACCATTCCTATGTTGCAAGTCTTAAATAAGAATTCCCATTTTTAGTTAAGAAATACTGTCTGCAATTTATTATTTTTAAGTATCTTATTGATGTTTAGATACATAACACCATTTTATAACAGTTATACTATTTGCTTTCTTTAAAATTAACAATTCAAATAGATTCTCGAGTTACGACGAAACCGAATTACGACGAAGTCATTGGAACGTAACCCCGTTGTAAGTCGAGTATTACCTGTATAGTTATGAGGGCTTCTTCAATGTGAGAAGCTTATTGTAGAATATTAAGTGCAACTTTCTTATGTTGGATATATGTTTAACCAATCAGCATCAATTTATGACACACATGATCATATTATTTTAAATCGTATACAAATTTGAAGTAAGCATTCTGTATCATAAAATATAGTGGTAGTAAAATCTAGTTCTAAATACTTCGTACCTAATGCCATAAATTAATTCCAATGTTGCATATGATATATTGGTTTTCTGAGTAATATAATATAATATAACAATCATCTTTATGAAGCATAATATTCTACATGTTAAAAAAATACATAAATAAAAACCATAGGGCACAAAAAGCGGGTTCCTGATTTTGATTTGTTCTAATCAAACAATTATAAAAGTAATAATAAAAAATAATAATAATAATAAAAAGGAAAAAAAACAAAAAATTAAGTAATATGTAAACAAACAATATAAAACCAATATAAAAATAATAATACGGGAAATATGGTATTAATAATAAAAAATATATATAAGCAACAGCGACAACTATGTCAACAGGATGCACACCAAAAGCAAGATCATGAAAAAAAAACAAAATTTAAGAAAAGGGAAAAAAAGACAGGCCTTGTAGAGGGGATACATTTAAGTGACCTACGAATCTAGTCTCTCACCCAGCCGCCTTTTGAAATTTGTCATACTTAATTATCGAAAGATAATATGATTAATATGTGTTTTAAAACTAATATTTAGAATCTTAATACAATAACAAATTACGAAAGCAGCATCAAACATGAATTGACCATCAATTTCTACACTGAAATGAGGAGAATGTTTCTCCCGTAAACCCCCTCCCCCCTGCCAAATTATATCAATGCCGACTTGGTCACCATTGAACTTCAAATTAAGTCCAAAGCAAACTTCCACTAAGTTCCTAATTTCCTGTGTTAAAGTAGATTCAGCCAGTGACGTATCACTGGGAGTAAATCTCAGGTATAATTAAAAGTGTTATCTGCGTAAAAATAACAGCTACAAAGTTTTTTAAAGAAAACAAAAATGGCCCATATTAAGTGATATTACTATGATATTAAGTGAATAACTAAGCAATGATGAAAGTTTAGTTGAAAGAAATAACCGAAAATATTTTTTAATCACGAATAACATTTGAGGCTGCCGACGTCTTCGAAGCTGACCGAGATTATTCCTTATACCACGAATACTATTTAGGATGAAATAATAGCCTCAAATATTATTCTTGTTATAAGAAGTAATCGCGGCCGACTTCAAAAATATCGGTCGTACCAGGAATTGAAGAGACTTCGAGGAAGATTCTTGGGACAGGTTGAATTGCAGACATTCAAAATTGCAGATAATTGGGGCGGCCGACATCTTCGAAGTTCAGCCATACAAAAAATGGCATCGAGCAAGGCATCATGAACATCATTTAGAATGAAATAATCTATGCCAACTTCAAATTCGTCGGCCGCTTCAAATATTATTCTTGATATCAGAAGTAATCTTGGCCCACTTCGAAGACGTCGGCCGCTCCAAAGTTTATTCTTGATATAAGAAGTAATCGCGGCAGACTTCGAAGATGTCACCCATATAAAGAATTGAAAAGGCATCGAGGAAAGTTCCTGGAGCAGGTTAAATTGCAAACATCCAAAACTGCAGATACATAGGGCCAGTGGTGGCCAAAATTTGGGGCGGCCAAAACCCTATACCTCTCATGCATAAAAAAGTGATATTAACTACTTTATTAGTTAAAACAGGCTCTGGTAAACTTTTGAAATATTTCAAAAAATTGCTTCGATTTTAATGGAGATCATATTCCTAGATAAATTAGAGAAATATTACTCCTAAATTAATTTTAAAAATTTTACTATGTACTATGTTTTTTATTAAGCAAACCCCAGATTTAAGCCTTTCTAGTTGCACATAATATATTGTGATATTCGATAAAAACCTTTCTTATATTTTTAGATTTTAAATTCCTTACTTTCATTTTTCCACTCTTATTAAAAAAAATTTCCAGCAAGTTTCCACACTCAAATTTCAATTTCCAATCTAATTTGGAAATATTGAACATTTCCATCCGCAAATGAGTGTATAAATGTAATTTCATTAGCGAATTGCACTAAAATCCTTTCAATGCATATCAAACAAATAGTAATCATTTGGTATTCATGTTCCTAATATACAGTGTGTTCGCAATGTACGCCTATATTCGTTACTATAAAAGGAATCTAAAAATTTACACTTTTTGTAACTAACATTTTTATTACCGAATACGATAGAGGATTTTTTCTGAATCTTGTACATTTAATATTAATACTGGTAACATATCTCATAATTCTGAGAAGTAAATCTCAATCAAGGACAATTAGATAGTGCAGCAGAGTATGTCGAAATTAATAATACAGAAATCTTAGAAACTGTCATAAACTTCCAGGCAAACAGTCCATCATTTAAGATGTACATAGTTTGAATGATGATATGATACGATATGATTCAGTAACGTCATCTGCCAAGATTGAGCGATATTTTCTTACTAAGACTATTACAATCGACATTAAGCAATAGATTAGGAATTGATAAAGTTGCAAAAGTAGTCTGTATATTCCAAGAGTTAAATGGAATAAATAGTGGATGAAATAGCGGAAATGAGTAAAGATTGCTGTCTAGTTTTTCTTTAATTTTTAACCACCGATATTTAGTAGTTTTCAGCAGTAAATTGCTGTTTTAGTTTTTCCTTAATTTTCAACCACCCATATTTAGTTCTAATGTATGTGTGACAATAAACATACATCAAGAAAAAGTAGAACATGCTAATTTTTAAATAAACTTATTCTTTTAAACAGAATCCCGTATTTTACAATAGCATTTGAATCGTTTAAAATAAATTTGGCTTAAAACATATTAAACAATTTTAAATATGTTTAAAACATAACATCCCTGGAACGAATCGAACAGGTGTGTTTAAAAATTTAAAACAAGTTTTAAACTGTTTAAAACAAATTTGGTTTAACCCATATCATACAATTTTAAGAAAATTGGTATATTTTGATGCATATTTATATGTTAGATACATTTCTACGAAACTTATATTTATTAAGATATTTATTACTCGCATTTATTTTTTATTTCCTCTGAACCGGTTTCGACCATACATTGGATCATCATCAGCCGTCATTAAAATATTATTAGTATAACTTTTTACGGATAATAACCATACAATTTTTTTAATTTTATTTTAGTTTTTATTTTTGACCGTAGGTTTATTTATTATTATATAAGTTATCTTTTCTTATCTTGAATATGGACGATTATTACTAATTTAAAATAAAATAACAAACGACCACAACTCCTCCCACTATTTTCATTATTATTAAATCGACGTTTCGGGACTTTTTCCCATCCTCAGGATTAAAATCATATTATTATACATCATAATGTATAATCATAACAATTTTCAGAAAATTGTTGAACTTGACAATGTGTGTTTTAATCTAAAATAGACGTTCAATTGTTTTGATATAATTTAAATAATTGATATATGTATATGTTGGGAAAAAGCCCCCAAAACGTCGATTTAATAATAATGAAAAGTTATATTAAATGGTCTATTTTTTTAAATTATTATTAATCTTATAAGATTTTTTGTAATTTCACAAACATTTTTGTAGATTCGGCTGATGATGACCCAATGTAGGGTCGAAACCGGTTCCGAGGAAATAAAAAATAAATGCGAGTAATCTGAAGTTTATAAAAAACATCACTATTTTATTTTGTCTTTTATATTTTAATCTCGCAACATGGATTTAACTAATATTATATTTGTTAGTTTGCAATTTGTAATTTGTTCAATAAATACTACTGTTGCTAAGTGATTTTAAGTCAAAAACATCTAATGAACCCAACCCAAAGTGCTATTCTAACCGAGCTACAAAATGTTGATTTTGTTATTTTTGAAAAGTTCAGGTGGCTGTGAATGATAATTTGTGTATAGAAATAAATCAAAGAGCATTTTTGAAAGGAGCCCTTTTTAAAAATTGTATTTAGGAAAGAGCAGATAAATCCATTTTCGCCTGTAGCGGCTAAATTTATGGCGCCGCCCCTCTTGGGGCGGCCGACGTTTTCGAAATCGGCCGAGAATATTCCTTATATCACAAACACTATTTAGGATGAAATTATTCGTTATATCATGATAACTATTTAAGATTCTACAAGGACGTGAACCACCCCAAATATTAATCTTGATATAAGAAGTAATCTCGGTTGACTTTGAAGATGTCGGCCACACCAAAAAATGAATTGCAGACATCCAAAATTACAGATACTTGGGGCGGCCGACGTCTTCGAAGTCGGCCGAGATTATTACTTATATCGTCAACACTATTTAGGATTAAAAATAATTTCGGCCCACTTCGAAGATGTCGGCCACCACAAATATTATTCTTGATATAAGAAGCAATCTTGGCCGACTGCGAAGATGTGAACCGCCCCAAATATTAGTTTTGATATAAGAAGTAATTCCGGCCGACTTCAAAGACGTCGACCGCCCTAATATTATTCTTGATATAAGAAGTAATCTTGGCTGACTTCGAAGACATCGGCCATCCCAAATATTATTCGAGATATAAGAAGTAATTTTGGCCGACTTCGAAGACGTCAGCCACCCAAAGTGTAACCTTGATATACGAAATAATCTCGGCAGATTTTGAAATCGTCAGCCATACAAAAAATGGCATCGAGGAAGGCATCATGAACATCATTTAGAATGAAATAATCTCTGCCAACTTCAAATTCTTCGGCCGCTTCAAATATTATTCTTGATATCAGAAGTAATCTTGGCCCAGTTCGAAGACGTCGGCCGCTCCAAAGTTTATTCTTGATATAAGAAGTAATCTCGGCAGACTTCGAAGATGTCACCCATATAAAGAATTGAAAAGGCATCGAGGAAAGTTTCTGGAGAAGGTTAAATTGCAAACATCCAAAATTGCAGATACATAGAGCCAGTGGTGGCCAAAATTTGGGGCGGCCAAAACCTTATACCTCTCATGCATAAAAAAGTGATATTAACTACTTTATTAGTTAAAACAGGCTCTGGTAAACTTTTGAAATATTTCAAAAAATTGCTTCGATTTTAATGGAGATCATATTCCTAGATAAATTAGAAAAATATTACTCCTAAATTAATTTTAAAAATTTTACTATGTACTATGTTTTTTATTAAGCAAAACCCAGATTTAAGCCTTTCTAGTTGCACATAATATATTGTGATATTCGATAAAAACCTTTCTTATATTTTTAGATTTTAAATTCCTTACTTTCATTTTTCCACTCTTATTAAAAAAAATTTCCAGCAAGTTTCCACACTCAAATTTCAATTTCCAATCTAATTTGGAAATATTGAACATTTCCATCCGCAAATGAGTGTATAAATGTAATTTCATTAGCGAATTGCACTAAAATCCTTTCAATGCATATCAAACAAATAGTAATCATTTGGTATTCATGTTTCTAATATACAGTGTGTTCGCAATGTACGCCTATATGCGTTACTATAAAAGGAATCTAAAAATTTACACTTTTTGTAACTAACATTTTTATTACCGAATATAATACAGGATTTTTTCTGAATCTTGTACATTTAATATTAATACTGGTAACATATCTCATAATTCTGAGATGTAAATCTCAATCAAGGACAATTAGATAGTGCAGCAGAGTATGTCGAAATTAATAATACAGAAATCTTAGAAACTGTCATAAACTTCCAGGCAAACAGTCCATCATTTAAGATGTACATAGTTTGAATGATGATATGATACGATATGATTCAGTAACGTCATCTGCCAAGATTGAGCGATATTTTCTTACCAAGACTATTACAATCGACATTAAGCAATAGATTAGAAATTGATAAAGTTGCAAAAGTAGTCTGTATATTCCGAGAGTTAAATGGAATAAATAGTGGATGAAATAGCGGAAATGAGTAAAGATTGCTGTCTAGTTTGTCCTTAATTTTTAAAAAAACCTATATTTAGTTTTCAGCAGTAAATTGCTGTTTTAGTTTTTCCTTAATTTTTAACCACCTATATTTAGTTCTAATGTATGTGTGACAATAAACATACATCAAGAAAAAGTAGAACATGCTAATTTTTAAATAAACTTATTCTTTTAAACAGAATCCCGTATTTTATAACACCATTTGAATTGTTTAAAATAAATTTGGCTTAAAACATATTAAACAATTTTAAATATGTTTAAAACATAACATCCCTGGAACGAATCGAACAGGTGTGTTTAAAAATTCAAACAGACCTATTCTTTTAAACAAAATCCCATGCTTTAAAACAAGTTTTAAACTGTTTAAAACAAATTTGGTTTAACCCATATCATACAATTTTAAGAAAATTAGTATATTTTGATGCATATTTATATGTTAGATACATTTCTACGAAACTTATATTTATTAAGATATGAAGGACAAAATAAAACAGTAATGTTTTTTATACACTTCAGATTACTCGCATTTATTTTTTATTTCCTCTGAACCGGTTTCGACCATACATCAGCCGTCATTAAAATATTATTAGTATAACTTTTTACTTATAATAACCATAAAAATTTTTTAATTTTATTTTAGTTTTTATTTTTGACCGTAGGTTTATTTATTATTATATAAGTTATCTTTTCTTATCTTAAATATGGATGATTATTACTAATTTAAAATAAAATAACAAACGACCACAACTCCTCCCACTATTTTCATTATTATTAAATCGACGTTTCGGGACTTTTTCCCATCCTCAGGATTAAAATCATATTATTATACATCATAATGTATAATCATAACAATTTTCAGAAAATTGTTGAACTTGACAATGTGTGTTTTAATCTAAAATAGACGTTCAATTGTTTTGATATAATTTAAATAATTGATATATGTATATGTTTGTAATATAATAATATGATTTTAATCCTGAGGATGGGAAAAAGCCCCCAAAACGTCGATTTAATAATAATGAAAAGTTATATTAAATGGTCTATTTTTTTAAATTATTATTAATCTTATAAGATTTTTGTAATTTCACAAACATTTTTGTAGATTCGGCTGATGATGACCCAATGTAGGGTCGAAACCGGTTCCGAGGAAATAAAAAATAAATGCGAGTAATCTGAAGTTTATAAAAAACATCACTATTTTATTTTGTCTTTTATATTTTAATCTCGCAACATGGATTTAACTAATATTATATTTGTTAGTTTGCAATTTGTAATTTGTTTAATAAATACTACTGTTGCTAAGTGATTTTAAGTCAAAAACATCTAATGAACCCAACCCAAAGTGCTATTCTAACCGAGCTACAAAATGTTGATTTAGTTATTTTTGAAAAGTTCAGGTGGCTGTGAATGATAATTTGTGTATAGAAATAAATCAAAGAGCATTTTTGAAAGGAGCCCTTTTTAAAATTTGTATTTAGGAAAGAGCAGATAAATCCATTTTCGCCTGTAGCGGCTAAATTTATGGCGCCGCCCCTTCTTGGGGCGGCCGACGTTTTCGAAATCGGCCGAGAATATTCCTTATATCACAAACACTATTTAGGATGAAATTATTCGTTATATCATGATAACTATTTAAGATTCTACAAGGACGTGAACCACCCCAAATATTAATCTTGATATAAGAAGTAATCTCGGTTGACTTTGAAGATGTCGGCCACACCAAAAAATGAATTGCAGACATCCAAAATTACAGATACTTGGGGCGGCCGACGTCTTCGAAGTCGGCCGAGATTATTACTTATATCGTCAACACTATTTAGGATTAAAAATAATTTCGGCCCACTTCGAAGATGTCGGCCACCACAAATATTATTCTTGATATAAGAAGCAATCTTGGCCGACTGCGAAGATGTGAACCGCCCCAAATATTAGTTTTGATATAAGAAGTAATTCCGGCCGACTTCAAAGACGTCGACCGCCCTAATATTATTCTTGATATAAGAAGTAATCTTGGCTGACTTCGAAGACATCGGCCATCCCAAATATTATTCGAGATATAAGAAGTAATTTTGGCCGACTTCGAAGACGTCAGCCGCCCAAAGTATAACCTTGATATACGAAATAATCTCGGCAGATTTTGAAATCGTCAGCCATACAAAAAATGGCATCGAGGAAGGCATCATGAACATCATTTAGAATGAAATAATCTCTGCCAACTTCAAATTTGTTGGCCGCTTCAAATATTATTCTTGATATCAGAAGTAATCTTGGCCCACTTCGAAGACGTAGGCCGCTCCAAAGTTTATTCTTGATATAAGAAGTAATCTCGGCAGACTTCGAAGATGTCACCCATATAAAGAATTGAAAAGGCATCGAGGAAAGTTCCTGGAGCAGGTTAAATTGCAAACATCCAAAATTGCAGATACATAGGGCCAGTGGTGGCCAAAATTTGGGGCGGTCAAAACCCTATACCTCTCATGCATCAAAAAGTGATATTAACTACTTTATTAGTTAAAACAGGCTCTGGTAAACTTTTGAAATAAATCAAAAAATTGCTTCGATTTTAATGGAGATCATATTCCTAGATAAATTAGAGAAATATTACTCCTAAATTAATTTTAAAAATTTTACTATGTACTATGTTTTTTATTAAGCAAAACCGAGATTTAAGCCTTTCTAGTTGCACATAATATATTGTGATATTCGATAAAAACCTTTCTTATATTTTTAGATTTTAAATTCCTTACTTTCATTTTTCCACTCTTATTAAAAAAAATTTCCAGCAAGTTTCCACACTCAAATTTCAATTTCCAATCTAATTTGGAAATATTGAACATTTCCATCCGCAAATGAGTGTATAAATGTAATTTCATTAGCGAATTGCACTAAAATCCTTTCAATGCATATCAAACAAATAGTAATCATTTGGTATTCATGTTTCTAATATACAGTGTGTTCGCAATGTACGCCTATATGCGTTACTATAAAAGGAATCTAAAAATTTACACTATTTGTAACTAACATTTTTATTACCGAATACGATAGAGGATTTTTTCTGAATCTTGTACATTTAATATTAATACTGGTAACATATCTCATAATTCTGAGAAGTAAATCTCAATCAAGGACAATTAGATAGTGCAGCAGAGTATGTCGAAATTAATAATACAGAAATCTTAGAAACTGTCATAAACTTCCAGGCAAACAGTCCATCATTTAAGATGTACATAGTTTGAATGATGATATGATACGATATGATTCAGTAACGTCATCTGCCAAGATTGAGCGATATTTTCAAGTTTTAAACTGTTTAAAACAAATTTAGTTTAACCCATATCATACAATTTTAAGAAAATTGGTATATTTTGATGCATATTTATATGTTAGATACATTTCTACGAAACTTATATTTATTAAGATATGAAGGACAAAATAAAACAGTAATGTTTTTTATACACTTCAGATTACTCGCATTTATTTTTTATTTCCTCTGAACCGGTTTCGACCATACATTGGGTCATCATCAGCCGTCATTAAAATATTATTAGTATAACTTTTTACTGATAATAACCATACAAATTTTTTAATTTTATTTTAGTTTTTATTTTTGACCGTAGGTTTATTTATTATTATATAAGTTATCTTTTCTTATCTTGAATATGGACGATTATTACTAATTTAAAATAAAATAACAAACGACCACAACTCCTCCCACTATTTTCATTATTATTAAATCGACGTTTCGGGACTTTTTCCCATCCTCAGGATTAAAATCATATTATTATACATCATAATGTATAATCATAACAATTTTCAGAAAATTGTTGAACTTGACAATGTGTGTTTTAATCTAAAATAGACGTTCAATTGTTTTGATATAATTTAAATAATTGATATATGTATATGTTTGTAATATAATAATATGATTTTAATCCTGAGGATGGGAAAAAGCCCCCAAAACGTCGATTTAATAATAATGAAAAGTTATATTAAATGGTCTATTTTTTTAAATTATTATTAATCTTATAAGATTTTTTGTAATTTCACAAACATTTTTGTAGATTCGGCTGATGATGACCCAATGTAGGGTCGAAACCGGTTCCGAGGAAATAAAAAATAAATGCGAGTAATCTGAAGTTTATAAAAAACATCACTATTTTATTTTGTCTTTTATATTTTAATCTCGCAACATGGATTTAACTAATATTATATTTGTTAGTTTGCAATTTGTAATTTGTTCAATAAATACTACTGTTGCTAAGTGATTTTAAGTCAAAAACATCTAATGAACCCAACCCAAAGTGCTATTCTAACCGAGCTACAAAATGTTGATTTTGTTATTTTTGAAAAGTTCAGGTGGCTGTGAATGATAATTTGTGTATAGAAATAAATCAAAGAGCATTTTTGAAAGGAGCCCTTTTTAAAAATTGTATTTAGGAAAGAGCAGATAAATCCATTTTCGCCCGTAGCGGCTAAATTTATGGCGCCGCCCCTTCTTGGGGCGGCCGACGTTTTCGAAATCGGCCGAGAATATTCCTTATATCACAAACACTATTTAGGATGAAATTATTCGTTATATCATGATAACTATTTAAGATTCTACAAGGACGTGAACCACCCCAAATATTAATCTTGATATAAGAAGTAATCTCGGTTGACTTTGAAGATGTCGGCCACACCAAAGAATGAAGATGGAACGTCGAGGGATATTCCTAGAGCAGGTTGAATTACAGGCATCTAACATTACCGATGCTTGGAGCGGCCGACGGCTTTGCAGTCGGCCAAGAACACTTCTTAATCACGAATAACATTTGGGACGGCCGACGTCATCGAAGTCGGCCGAGATCAGTCCTTATGTCATGAACACTATTTAAGATAAAATAGGCTCGGCCGACTTCTAAGACGTCGGTTGTGCCAAGAATTGGAGAGACATCGAGAAAGGTTCCTGGAGCTGGTTGAATTGCAGACATTGAACATTAGTTTAATATATATAACATTAGTCATTAGACTTAGAAGACGTGGGCCGCTCCAAATATTATTCTTGATATAAACTGTAATCTGAGCTATGAAGAAGTAATAAGAAGAAGTAATCTCGGTGAAGTTCCAAAATCGTAAGATATTTGAATTATTAAAGTTTAAAGTGATTGTCGTGTGAAGGGTAAGAACATGGATTGATCATTAATCGTTCAAAATCTAGGGTAATAGGTACCACTACGTTGTTATCTTGTTGAGAACCTAGTGTAAATTTAATAGTAGGAGGTTAAACTATTCAATTCTGTTAGGTAGTTTGACCTCCATTTGAAACATCTTGCAACAGCTGCAGGAGGAAGCATTTAATAAAAAACTTCTATAATTCTCAAATGTCTGCAAGCTGATATTCGATTTTGATATTTAATATGTTCCGTAATTTGAGATTAATTTTTAAATTGATCAAAAGGCAAATTTAATTAGAAACGGATAAAGTTCATAACAATATCCCATCGGGACCTCGCCAAGTCCTGATTAGTTTCATTTGTGACGTGAAGGCGCTAATCCGGCAGATATATCCGACGTGGGCTGGGTTAAGCTTCTTATACAATTATTATTGATTTTATATTCCTCATTAAAATGCGAGGAGGCGTCTCGACGCGCGAGCAAACTTCCTGCCCGAGACGTCATCTTCTCCGGGGTGGAAATCAAAATCGTCGAACCGCGAGTAATTACGGGCCTATAGAAAATTCCACCGGGGTTCTGAACAAAAGGAGCAGCATCGTGTATGCGGACGCGAAGAAAAAGCAAAACGACGCTGGACGTATATAGAGATAAGGATAAATGCGTCGACGCGTCGCTAGGCGTTCAGAGGCCGTAGGGGAAGTTGGGGGAATCCCCGGCCCTTTGTATGGTTTGACGCCGTTCGTCCGGCAGTAAATATTCAAAGGAGAGAGAGCTAAAAACCAATTGTTGTCGGCACACGCCGTTTGGTCCGGTCTTTATGCGCTAGAGGTGCGAGCGGATTCGATCGATAATCGTAGGCGCCCGGGACCCGTTATATATTTCCTTTGGTTATTTAACGGGCCCCGTGCATTATTAATCCTCTCTTCTCCCGGTTTCGGGTCGACCCCGTTCGTGTAATGGAGATTGATACCGCGAATTATCTTCCCAAACATTCGGTCGTCGCGGCGCCAAATCCTCCACATTCGTCCCCGTACCCTACATCTTCAGCAACCATCTACAATCGAACACTATCATCTTAAAACATTCCCCCCTCCTCCTTTAAACAACGATAAAAACAACGTTTCAATACACAAAGAATTGGAAGTTAAATACTCCATGACAAAGTAAATGACATTTATTCGATTGTTAACAGTACCTAGAATTGGAGGAAGACCGGGGGTTAGTCAATTGTCTGACTTTGAAAAAGGGTGAATTGTTGGCGAACTCCGTTTCGTTAAATTGGTCGACGATTAAATCGAAACCCTTCACAGCATGAACTGCGTAGCCTAGGGACATTACCAATATCGACCGACTAACGAACGTAAAGATCGAGCCATAGATAAACGAGTCTAGAGGCAGATTTCCTTCTTCGTATTTAATTGTTGTTAACTAGATGAGACATCTGAGGCAGATATTATCGCGGACAATTGTGTATCGACGTCTTTTAATCTCCACTTATACCGACCTTAAAGTTGCCTTTTGTGTGAGGGAGATTTCGATATGTGGGTATTTAGAGATTCGTTCGGATTACCTGATGGTGAACGTACTGGCATCACGTGATCGCCATCATTTACAAAAGTACTAGATTTTTATGGTGTCAAGTGAGACAACGGAAGATCGATAAATTGGAAAAATGGTGAGAAGATTCCGTGATACATATCGTTAGGGCAATGTTCTTCAACGTGAGGTCCGCATAACTCAACGCTTAAGAGATTCCACGAATCAATGCTACAATTCGATTCGATTTTACGACGAATCAAAGAAATGTCAGACTTCTGAAAAGCAGAACTAGTAAATCGTTTGAAATGGCACATTAAAGTCTATATTCGCACATGATGGCATTGGTCCATTTTGGATAAAATTCATGGAGGCGTATCCGAAAATTTCCAAATGCGCCGTAAAGGATTGATGACTATCGTAATAACCTATCTCTGTGATAGATCCTTTTCCTCGTATGTCGTTACAAAATTGAAATATAGAAACCGACTTAATGTTGAATGAGTCTCCAATTAACATCGATTATTGCAGACATTATTTATATTATTATGAAGAGTCCATTTGATAATAAAAAAGACGCACTGATTAATGCGACACATCCATTCCCAAAATGAAATTTGGGTGGGTTCTATAAAAAAAAATATGTCAAAGAAGGGTTCCGTTCGATGTCAAAGGTTGAATAAAGCTGTGTTACGATGTGATTATGTGTAAAATACAGCAACGGGATTTTACGGCCAATTCTAATACTCAGGCTGAACAAACGTCCTGAAATCATCATGTTCTAGTAATGCATTAAGTTCTTAACCACTAAAGCAGCAAACGTCTCGCAATAACTTTGTCACCATCTACAACAATCATTCGGAGCATCCCTAACAGATTTGGGCAATGCATAAAATTTTAATGACATAATTTATTAGCATTTCGTTTGATCATTATGATTAGCCGTTGAAATAAACCCTAATTTCTTCAAAGGCGTTGGGAGTGAATGTAGCGAAAACTGAAATGATGAAAAGCAAAGTGAAGAGAAGAAGAATAGTGATGGAAGGTAGGAAGGTTGAGAGTTTAGGGTACAAGTTGAGAGAGGATGGCAAGGACGTGACACACGTGACGAAGATGGCTAAAAGGGCGAGTAGGACGATAGGACAGTTTTGGAGATGAGGTCAGAGAGTGATTTAAGGGGATATTTTTTGGGGTTTGATGGGTTGATGAGGTGTACAATGTGCATAGTTCAACAGGGTGATAGAAGAGGGGGATAGAAGAGGCAGGATATTCTGGAGGATTTACAAGGTCCAGAGGAAGTGAAAGTGAATGAAACTAAGTAGTTTGCGTATACGTTACAAATATTACGTCCATACGCTGATTTGTGTTAGAGTGAAATAGTTTCTAATGAATACATCTGCTGTACAAATTAAATGGACACACCGAAAACGTATGTCTTTTCTAATATCGATAACTGAACTAAGCTTCTATATTGACCAAAAAAACTAACCTCCAAAAATTAGAACTTATTTTTAATTTAGAACTATTAGAATTATTTTTCTCTTTTATTAGTTCTTAATAAATTGTGCATGATGTAACATTTAAGTTATTTCTTTGTTTTAAGTAATTTCTTTGTTCCAGTATTAAATAGCTGGATATGCTCAATAGATAACGTACATTGCAGAAGTTAATAATATCACGTCGTCCGATGTGAATCCTTTTTCATAACAAGTTTTTCGTCTTAAATCTTATGTCAGACCGTACCTGATTGGCTTATTTCTCTGATTTCACATCTTTCGAATACGATATTATAAAAAGGCGATTGCAATACTTTTCAAATTAGATTCGATGCAAGTGAGTTAAGCGTGACATCATTAGAATACTTTAATTAATTAATTGGAACACCATTGTAGAATAATAAATCGTTTTGTAGACTATATTAATAAACGATATACAACAGTCAATAAACTAAGTATGTATGTGACAAAAACCGTAATATAAATTTATTTTGATTTGAAAGAACTTTAGTTAATTTTTGGGGAATGCGTGTGGGGCCGGGATGATGAAAATACTGAAATGGGGATAAATTTAAATCCCGAATACCGACTCTCCAAAAAAAATGGGTATGAAAAAATTCAAGATAAGTGCGTTACAAAAAACGTTCGCGGCAGATGTTTGCACTGAATTGGGAAGAATAAATTCAATAGTTCACTAAATTGTAAAAATATTTGAAAACTTTAATCCTAATCAAACCATTAACAATTTTGTATGAATGCTCGTTTTAAGCCTTCTGGATACATTTCAAGTATTCCAGAAGCAATATTAAGTCTTTTGAATATATTTCATATCTTCAAGTTTTCTGGAAGCAATATCAAGTCCTCTAAGAGCAGTATCAAGTCTTCTAGAAGCAGTATCAAGTCTTCTGGAAGTATTTCAACTTTTCCAGAGGTAATATCAGCTCTTCTGGGTACATTTTAAGTCGCTCAAAGAAAATATCAAATCTTATAGATGCAATATTAAATCATCTGGAAGCAGATCAAGTCTTCTAAAAGCAGTGCAGTATTGTATGTAATAAGGCACCAAAAGAACCCTATTTTTATGGATGCTCTGCACCTATTACAAAATTTGTATTGAACCCACGTATCCAACGCCTATGTTGTTTGTAGACCAAATTCTTTTTTCTTTTTAACTCCTGGTAGCTGCTTACAACTGCAGTAATACCATGATTTACTCGCTTTCATTTGTGATCATTTTGAAGAAGGAAGAATATTCCCTGTTTCATTCGAAAATGCTATGATAACTTTTTTAAAGTCAATTATGGGATTGTGAAGTAAACTACTTCTGCTTCCATCTGAAGTGTTTCGTTCTCTACAAGTTTAATTAACTCAGCGTGCGAAAGTGGCTGGCGATTCGTCAAATTCACAATTTCATCTTCCAAGTCGTCAAAACCAACTTCTTTTGCTAACCGTAACATTTTTTCAATGCGGGGTTTAATGTTATCTACAGCACTTTTTCCATTGGATTGCTTCTAAAACTCATTAATTGACAATTTGCTATGAATGTTTTCAGCCTGATTCATTGGCTGAATTAGATCATTTGTATATCTAGGCAGATATCACATCTCCAGACAGGTCCGATATAATGATGGGGTCTGAGTCAAAATTTTTTGACTCAAATCGTTCTTCCGAAGATTTTTTCGTCTCAAGATAAAAGTGGTTAGAATTGCTTGAATGTAATATCACTAGGTGATAAATTGAAACATTATAGATGGTAAAGCGAAATAGAGATATATTTTCAAAAGGCCATTATAGCAAATCGCCGTATGAAAAGTGGACCAGATACATGCTGAGAGAATGTAGCGTTCTGAGAGAAGGAGAGGCTAGATTCTTGAAAAAGGGGTGAGTAGTTGGGAATTGATGAAGGAGACGGTTGAAACGAGGAGTGGAGGAAGTGAGGTGATAATGAGGAATAAGTTTAGTTTGTACTGTTAATGTTGTATATTAAGTATTGTATTTGTGTTGTCATCAAATTGTTAACTTTTATAAGTTAACAATAAAAAACTTATTAATTTAATACTAATTACGTGTAAAAAATTCACCATTATGATTCAGTTCTTTCATAATATTGCAATTTTTTTAGCTCGTTGATTATGTTTAGGCTGGTTCAAAAAACCGCTGATAGACTACTAGTCCAAATAATACTTTAAAAGTTATAATGAATAATCTTAATTTACATAGGCTTGCAACAGCTACCTTAACGAGTTAGTTTCATTACTAGATAAAGTTTAACGATGACAGTTCCATATGCAAGTAGCAAGAAGTGTCAAAATGTTAAATCGACCATTTCGGTTATAAACATAAGTTGAAATATTATAATGGTATTATTGTGCTTAATTGTTATTACACAATTTATCAATATCTTGATGGATTGATATTACTTGGAGACGCATACTTCGTTTTGTAGTCATGTATGTCGAAAAAGATTTTTTACAGAAAGAAGTTTAAAAATTTCTGGATGTTCATCAATTAATTTGATCCAAAATGAACTAATGCCATCTACATATGTAGATTTTGAATGTGGTGTTGCACATGATTAACTAGTTCCATAACGCAGAAACATGACATGTCTCTTGTCGTGAAATCAACGTCGTCATCTTGCGAATTATAATATTGACTCGTGGAACGTCTAAAGGGTTAGAAATGAACCCCTGGGTTTTATGTAACAAAGGTTGAAGAACACTGTTTTAAAATTACTTACAACACGTTGTGGGCAAAAATTTCGGATAATGTTCAAATTCGGATTTTGCGAGTAACATATATTTACATAATTGATACGATAACATTTATATGCTACAATTATTAAACGCTTAAACACACAGAGTGAGTTCCAAAAGACATCAACCCTCGCATCACGACGTAAATGGACGCACGTACGTGCCATTTTCATCATGGGAGAATTTTGAAAGACGAAATGCGTACGAGGAGTAGGCATATAAAATAAGTAATCGTGCCGAAGATGTCTGGAACCTGACTGAACGATAAAGAGTTGGTAGATCCAGGCTGATACGTAATCAGTGGAAACAATGTTGCTTTTAAAGCATAATTTTTTTTTAATCTTTTCAATTTTGGATTATACGTTTGATATTGGAGATTCCGAACCAAGTTGCCGTTATTATTTTAAACTACTTTTATTAAATCCCCTCCTTTAGTCGAGGCTATCATAAAGATTAAATTTACGTAGTTGGGCTTATGATCCCCGCCACAAATCAGTTATTCTTTTCTAGGTGTCAACAAACTTAAGTATCAGTTAACCCCTCATTATTTTACTAATCATACAAAAATCCACTCAATATGATTATAAATTATTTGTAATGGATAATTTTAGATTTTGAAAAGATTTTAATATGGAAAAATTAAAAAGACGTTTTGAAGGGTGTTATATTACTTAGACAGGGCGACGATTTCAAACTCGAATACAAAAGCACAAAACTAAAAGTAACTCAAAAGATTTTAACCATGAACACTGAACAGGAGATAATATTAATGTTGAAGAGATGAAACTCTTAGATTGATGTAATAAAGGTTTAAAACTTGATTTGCTTGAAATGCTCGAAATACTTGAATATAAACTTAATAACGAGGGCGAATTGTTTAATGAATACTTGGAAATAATTATAATTACCTTAATAATCTCAAGAAAGCTAGGAGGTGATATTTCACCGTTACTAACAAATCGCGACTTGAAATTAACAAAACCAACTTGAATTTTTTATATTCCGTAACTTTTAAGTAAATAAAGATATTTTAGTGATTAATATCTCAAAAGAATCCCCAATTCAAATCAGTTTAAAATTAAAATTGCGCACATTAATCTAATTTCTGGAATGTTTTAAATCTGCTTCTTGGTACAGGATTCATTTGTTACGATCAAAACCTATTCACTTTTTGATATTTTTTGAACGAATAAAGATATTTTCATGATTAATATCTTAAAATAAAGCTTGATTAAGAAGAATATCACTCTAAACTGATAGAGTTCATTACAACGTAGAATTTTTGGAATAAGGGTGTTTGGATGAATTTGAAATTGGCAAAATCGACTTGTTCTTGTTATATTTCGTGACTTTTGATTAAATAAAGATATTTTGATGATTAATATCTCAAAAGAATCTCCACTCTACATCAATTTAAAGCCTATATTACGCACATTGTTCAAATTCTTAGAATTTCTCAAATCTGCTTCTTAGTACATGTTCCATTTGTTACAACCAAAATCTACCCACTTTTTGATATCTTTTGAGCGAATAAAGATATTTTCATGATTAATATCTTAAAATAAAGCTTGATTAAGGCGAATTTGACTATAAAACTAGTAGACTTCATTACAACGTATAGAATTGTTGGAATATGGGTTGTTTGGATAAACTTGAAATTAGCAACATCGACTTGAATTCTTTATATTTCATAACTTTTAAGTACATAAAGATGTTTTGGTAATTAATATCTCAAAAGAATCCCCAAGACGTATCTAATTCATATCTATCCCCTTTATACTGGGCACTCCAAAGAAAGTTACAAAAGCTAAAGCGCTACTATTGACATATCTATTGTTATGTCTTTTCGCAGTCTTCGTTAATAATTGAGAGTGATTGAGAATGATAACTCATCATTGTATTCTGATAAAGTAGTCTACAATGGTAGTTGCAGTTTCTATTTTAAACTACTTTTATAAATTCACATCATTTAGTCGAGGTTATCTTAGAAATTTAATATACGCATTACTTTTCCAGGTACTAACAGACTGAAGCATCAGTTCTTGCCCTGTCTCATTCTTCCATCGTCTCTTCATTTCCTGTGTCGTAATTGTAGTAGTTTAAAGACACATATTTAACATATTATGTTTTCTAGTTAATAATAGTAAACTTTAATGTTATGTTTAGATAATGATGTTTATGTTGTCTTTTTTCTGAAATTTTGAACTAGCTAGTTTGAAGAAGCATGATTTTGTTTTGAACTAAATGCTTTATAAAAATAGTTCCACGAACCTCCACATTTTAAAGCTCTGTCTTGGAAATTATTACGGTAATAACAAATTTGATTGTAGTGAAAATTTAGATTGTTTTTTTTTTTGTTATTTAGATCTCTGTTCCGATTTTGACGATTTAGACAATATGCTGTAGATTGATTAGAATATTGACTATTAAATTCCTTATTTTGAATGGAAAGTATTTGAGTTTTTATGTCCAATTTTGTTTTAAAAAAATTTTCACAGTTAGTTTTGAAATCAGAAAATATCTTCATAAATTCGTGAACGAAATTTGATTTACCTGAACTGAAGTTGGTGTATGAATCTCAAAAATTTTGTATTGTGACGGGTGCTTTTTTCCATCTACTTTTATATAATGAAAAGTATGTTATTTTTGAACTTTTTATTAAGATGGATAAAAATGTTTTTAGTTCTACCCGTTTCGGCTTTGTTTAGGTCATCATCAGGAACCCTCAAATTTTTTTTTTACGGTTTGCAAGGTTATGTATTTGTCATTTAATTTATATAAAATTGATAACGCAATTCAAAAATTGGAGAAGCACCAAAATTAAATTATTTTAATTCTATAGAATGTGAGTTTGTTTTATGTTCATCGAATATAAATATATTGTTGTTCTATTTGCATAACCTTGCAAATCGTCAAAAACACGTTGAGTTGCTAAAATAAATTTCATCAACTCAGAAAGAAATTATTTATAATTAACAGTGTATGTGTTCAAATCAATTTATAACTGACGTAAGTTTCGAAATTTGGAGAAGCATTGAGTTTAATCTTTCTTTCTTTAATGTTGAGTTTTAACGTGTTATGTACTATGTTTTTATAAATTTATTTCTTGATTGTACTTTTCTTTTTAAATGATATGATGATATTTTTAGATAAATGATATTTTTATATTCTATTTTAATGATATGTTTGTTTGATATTAAAAAATAAAAAAATTTGTAGGTGTTTGAGGGTTCCTGATGATGGCTTAAACAAGCCCGAAACCGGTAGAACAAGAAACATTTTTATCTTAATAAAAAGTTCATAAATAACATTTCATTATACTCAAAAATGTTGTTTGAATAATTTTGATGACCCAGATTTTGTCTGGCTAATATTTTATTAATATCCTCCTTTCCAGATGTAATTAACGCAACATTTATGCTAGTTGTTAAATGCCTTTTCTATATTTTTAGAGCAAGATCTTGACTAGTCATTTGAGTACTTAAAATCGTTGACATGCCTTCATAAAAATCGGGGTTTTTAATCACCTATGGAGCTACCCAAAAACAATTAATCGAGTCGCTTTTTTTCACTGCTTGGTAATCTAGTTTTTAAAGAATTTTATCTTTTTCTCTTTTATTCTGACCATACATCCTTTCTATTGCAATTTCTACATTTTGGTATACTGTGATTATTACTTATATTATGCTTTTCGAAGTGTCAACATATTTAAGTTTCTTTCAAACATTTCTTGACCTCCCAGGTATCTTTATGTAAGCATATCTCTATCTCAGTTTTCTATCATCCCTTGGCCTCCTTCTAAAATATCTTATCCTCTTTTATTTTGACCACAGATCCTATCAATCATGGAAATTGATATCTTAATTGTACATTACATGACATATCATTAAATTGAGTTGCCAATTATTGCTTGATCAATATACTCATCCCACTCTTTTCCATATTCTCAACTCAAAACTCTGAGTATTAAGAGAATACTATATAAATCTTCCTACTACATTTAACTGATGATGTGGAATATTATAATACCTCTTTGTTCCAAAAATTTCGTAGTTAGGATTCTAATAAATACTCTCAGTAACAGTTGTATCATCCTTTTACAACTGATTCTGAGTCAGCTATTTTAATGGTGTTTTATTTTTGATATACATCTTGGGAAATGGTATATACATCACGGTGATTGAGAAAGAAAGATCACAAATAACAACGTTCCCTAAAAATCTCGTAATCGCTCATCTCTTATCAATACTACCCTTAGTGGTATTATGATGTGTTAAAGCATCTCCACATGAACGTAGCTGACTAATCGATAAAAAGCTGATGTAGACCCATACTTGATACGTAATCAGTGCAAGCAAAGTTTCTTTTAAAGTATAAAGTATTTGGAATTTTTTTGAATCCTTTCAATTTTGGGACTATATGCTTGATATTGAGAATTCCAAAAAAAAATTATTTTCGTAATCTTTTCTATTAACTGAAAATGCAATAAAGTTGGAACTTCTCTGACGGTAAAGCAATGGTAGTTGCAAATTCTATGGTGTACTACTTCTATGTACTAATTCTATGGTAACTACTTGTATTAATGCTCATCTCTTGATTGTGATTATCTTCGAGATTTAATCTACGTCGTTCGGTTTATGATCTCAACCACAAATACTCTTTTCAAATGTCAACAGGCATAAGTATCACTTCCTGACTTGCCATTATTTTCCTCTTCAAGTATTTTTATCCAAGCTTACCTCTGTTCCATTCCTCCATCATCTCTTGACTTCCCCCTAGATCACACTTCATTACAATTTCCTAATAAGCAACAGCTTAAGTATCTTTTCCTTTTTTAATCTGACCATGCATTCTTTCTATTGGCATTTCAACATTTTGATGCATTCTGATTACTAATCATTTTTTTCCAAATGTCAACAGATTTAAGTATCAGTTTCTACCCTCCATTACATTCCTCCTCCAGTATCTTTATACAAGAATATCTCTGTTCCATTCTTTCATTATCTCTTGATATCCCCCTAGATCACACTCCTTACAATTTCCTGATAAGCAACAGCTTGAATATCCTTCCCTCTTTCATCTTGACCACACATCATTTCTATTGCAATTTCTGCATTTTGAAGTACTTTGAAATTATTGTTTATTTGTAGTAGCTGTGTTATTCTTGTTCATCTTAGGATCTTCCTGTCGTTGAACACCATTTAAGTAACTTCTTAGTTTCTAAGTTAATTATCCCCATTACCCACGGTCATAAGTGACTTTTAAGCCATTATTTTTGGATTTTAAATACAGTTCAGATATGAGCCAGACATTGATGCCTTCGGCATTTGATTTTAAATATTTGAACTTTTTATGAATTTTAACAAGTTCGTTATCCTCTTAATTAATCGTTGTTATTAATCCATTAAGCTCTTTCTATTAATAGACAGATTCCAAAGAATATTAAGTAAGAATTTTGTGGTAGAATTAATTTCCCATTAAAGCGCGTTAATATGGAATTTAATATAGAACGTGACATGACGAATATATCTGTATAGTATATATGCATATCTATCGTCCAAAGGGAAATGGTAACCATATACGTAGATTCCATGAAACCGCGAACTGGGCAATGAAATTAAATGGAAACGTGTAATTTCAGAGTGGGATTGAAAATGCACCAATTCCAACTATACCTTGGTCAGTCATGCGGAATATTTCTCCAAAACTGCTTCAACTTTTAATTACCTACGCATAATTACATGTTGGCAGATAGGTAAAGGGTAATGGACGCATCAAAGACCAAAGTCCAAATTATAGATATTAAGTTGAAACTAATACGGCGTTGGGGTGAAATCGGGATTGAACTGAGGCGGAAGAGGAAATTAATTGAATCCAGCTAAAACGGGCGCGTGTACTTCTTGGTTTTGAGAGTCTGGATAATGGAAGCTACAGAAGGGGACTCGTAGGGGGTTAAGATAACTAACGCCCTCTCGTCTCGCGGACGTATTAAAGTTGGCATGACCGGAGTAGTAATCAATATACACGGAGTTCCCGGAGGGCGGAACCGACCTTCTCTTTGCCAGTCAATAAGGCGTATTTAATCTGCGGAATACATCTGCATCTGTAATTTCGGGTGACTCCGCTTCCAATATCAATTACCTAGCGACTCGAGAAATATTAGTCCCATTGTCCCTAACAAACCCGATTGTTTGTCGACCTCCACCACCTCAGGCATCTCCACCTTTACCGGTATATCTCCAATGCTCGAGGCTTTCCTTCCCACTCTCTCCGCGCTTTTCTCTTTACTTCTCTTTCTTCTCCAAAGGTAAATAATAAATATGGCGGTCGGGACCTCATAGAATGAATCATCACCGTCATTACGACCGAAAAAAACAATCCGCACGCCGAAAATGTAACTTAATAAATCTCGACGCTTGGGCGCCAAAATAGAGAGTAAAACCAGCGAGAGGGAGATGGGAAATCTCGGCCTTAGGGCGTCAGGTTTTCGCCGCTTTAGTTCCCCGGTCACATAGTATAAATTGTCGACGTATGATCCTACAGGTTTTGCATCTTCCAATTGCCGAGATCTCGGCGGGAATTTTAATACGAATATCCAAATCGACCCCCCTTAATGTGGGGGGACTTAATGTGGGACACGTAAAGTGTTAGTAATTGTTCTCAGTGCGTGCCTTGAATCCACCCCTTCAATAATTGTTCCGTTCTCGGGGTCGAAAAAATCTTACTCAAAGCCTATAATGTAATCTCCTCTAGGAAATGTCATTTAAAATAAAAAAGCTGTTTTAAAATTCCTTTTCTTGCCGGGGAAATGTAAAAAATGAAAAAAATTAAAACAAAATTCTAGTAATTATAATAATTTACTGCTTTAAAAGAAATTATGAAAGAGTTTTGCCGAATCCTGGCGTTATTCCAGGAGTCCTTCTAAACGGCGACGACGCTAAAATTCAGTTACCACTGGAACGTCGCGGTTCTACATCGATTTTCACTTGTTTACCTCCTCTAAATGCAAGATTTCGATGGGGCGATAGTAAATCACCCCATGTATACTATTATTCTCTATTAACCCCGTTCGTTTCTTCAGGTAAAAACAATGCGATAAATTCGCGTTCGAAAAATAACTAAAAAGCTAAAATTAACGAAATAAAATCTTTTTTCTAGAACACCCCGTATTCCCCGTTCTCTTTGTACGTCTTCAGACGCCTTTTGAAAAAAAAGGAGGTATTTACCGCATTACGAATCTCTTTTGTAAGGCTTCCAGAGAGGATAATATCGATTGTCGTCGAATATATTTGGAAGGAACCTTTCACAATGCTAACCTGAAACAGAAAAAAAATATGAATTAGATATTTCCTTCGTTGTATCGAGCAAAGTGAAGAAAAGAAAGTGATAAAGGGGGGTAACTCGGAGAAGATAACGAGGTTTGTAGCCGGCAAGTCATCGTTATTAAAAGTTTTGCGAGTCGCCCTTTGTTTAAAGCTAGTAATCGAGAGATAGAGGAATTACTCATTTAAGGTCCGGTAAAGTTTTTCCCTTAAAAGCCATTTGGGCCGAATGAATTATTACTCTTGATTAGACGAGACGGCGGCCGAATGCGCCTTCGCTTAAGATGAACGCCCCCCTAAATATGGAATGTTTCATTAAAACTTGCTAATTGGGATACATTCTATGGCCCCATCGGTGTTTCGTTTTGTTGTGATGAGTTATTTCGCAGGAAATTATTTTGCCATCTCACCTTCTTAAAAGAGCATCATCTAAAAATGATTTCCTCAAGGGATTTTTTGAGATACTATAATACCCTTCTATAATAATGACGGAGAAAAGAATTTTAATGGAAACCCCAACAAGGAATTAAGATGTTACGTTATTTATCCGCAAAATATTTATTAAATGAAATTCCATTTCGTCCCACCAGAGAGATGGTAGTCTGGCAGTGTCGAGACATAATAATAACATAACTTAATTATCTGAACCGGGGCGCAGAGCCTTTTAATTAAAATAGCTTTAATAACATAAACGAACGGCCGATGTTTGCGCAGTTAACACGGACGTAGTCCGGTTCGAACGAGTTATCCGGTCCCCTTTTCTTGATTGGTGCAAATGGACGTCCTGATTAATAACGAAATTTCTATTTGAAAGAGCTACGTAAAAAAATGTCTGGATTTCCTTCGTGAAAAATTCGGACGCGGAGCAGAACGTGAAAAGGGTCGAGATTGCGGCTTAGAATTTTATCCCTCGGAAGGAATGGCGTTATTCATTTACATTAGTTTTATATCAATGCGTTCTTCTGCGATTCGGGAGGGGGCCTCCTAATGAATTTATGAGATAAGCCCCCGGGTCGACTCGACGTCCATTTACGGCCCTCTCTATCTCCTACCAAGAAACCCCAGTCGCAAACCCATCCGCAAACTTTAAGGTAAAAGCAAACTTGAAATATGAACTATTTCTACGAATAAATTCATACCGGTCTAGTTTGTATTACTTTAATAAAATATTTAATTTACAAGTTCTAACTTATCAAGATATCTTATTTTATATAAAGTATTATTACCTTATGTTATACATCATAGAATCCACACACAAACACATAGATTCTTCTATGTCGTCGTGTGAAATAGTGAAAAATAGTGTGTTAAGTGATGGTTTGTGGCAATTTTCGTTGAACTTGGCGATTTGAGGAGAAATCGTTCCTTGTATATCTTAGTAAATATATAAAATTTTCTATACGACGATTTTCTTCCCACTCCGCCGAGGTCGCTTGCGGGCGAGGCGCTACAATCTTCCAAAATGGACGATTTTTAGCAAGCATTTTAAATCCAGCGCCTCGCCCGCAAGCGACCCCGGCGACTTAGGGCGAAATCGTTCCTTGTATATCTTAGAAAATACATAGTTTCCTATAAGACGATGTTATTCTCCCTCCGCCGAGGTCGCTTGCGAGCGAGGCGCTACAATTTTCCAAAATGGACGATTTTTAGCAAGCATTTAAATCCAGCGCCTCGCCCGCAAGCGACCTCGGCGATTTGTAGTGAAATCGTTCCTTGCACATCTCTTAGTAAATTAAAAATAAAAAAACGATTTTATTCTCACTTCGTCGAGGTCGCTCGCGTGCGAAGCGCTACAGTCTTCCAAAATGGACGATTTTTAGCAAGCATTTTAAATCCAGGGCCTCGCCCGCAAGCGACCTCGGCGATTTAGGGTGAAATCGTTCTTTGTATATCTTAGAACATACATAGTCTCCTATAAGACGATTTTATTCTCCCTCCGCCGAGGTCGCTTGCGGACGAGGCGCTACAACTTTCCAAAATGGACGATTTTTAGCAAGCATTTTAAATCCAGGGCATCGCCCGCAAGCGACCTCGGCGATTTAGGGTGAAATCGTTCTTTGTATATCTTAGAACATACATAGTCTCCTATAAGACGACTTTATTCTCCCTCCGCCGAGGTCGCTTGCGGGCGAGGCGCTACAATTTTCCAAAATGGACGATTTTTAGCAAGCACTTCAAATCCAGCGCCTCGCCTGCAAGCGACTTCGGCGATTTGCAGTGAAATCGTTCCTTGTATATCTTAGAAAATACAAAGTCTCCTATAAGACGATTTTATTCTCCCTCCGCCGAGGTCGCTTGCGGACGAGGCGCTACAACTTTCCAAAATGGACGATTTTTAGCAAGCATTTTAAATCCAGGGCATCGCCCGCAAGCGACCTCGGCGATTTAGTGTGAAATCGTTCTTTGTATATCTTAGAACATACATAGTCTCCTATAAGACGACTTTATTCTCCCTCCGCCGAGGTCGCTTGCGGGCGAGGCGCTACAATTTTCCAAAATGGACGATTTTTAGCAAGCACTTCAAATCCAGCGCCTCGCCCGCAAGCGACTTTGGCGATTTGCAGTGAAATCGTTCCTTGTATATCTTAGAAAATACAAAGTCTCCTATAAGACGATTTTATTCTCCCTCCGCCGAGGTCGCTTGCGGACGAGGCGCTACAATTTTCCAAAATGGACGATTTTTAGCAAGCATTTCAAATCCAGCGCCTCGCCCGCAAGCGACCTCGGCGATTTGCAGTGAAATCGTTCCTTGCACACCTCTTAGTAAATTTAAAATAAGAGTCTTCTACAAGACTATTTTATTCTCCTTTACCAAAGTCGCTTGCGGGAGGGGCGCTGTATTGTTACGAAGTGGACGATTTTAAGTAAACATTTCAAATCCAGCGCCTCGCCCGCAAGCAACCTCAGCGGTTTGAAGCGAAATCATTCCTTGTATATCTTAGTGAATATGTAGTTTCCTATAAGATGATTTTATTCTCACTCCGCCGAGGTCGTTTGGAGGCGAGGCGCTATAATCTTCCAAAATGCACAATTTTTAGCAGACATTTGAAGCGAAACCGTTTCTTGTATATCTTAGTAAATATATAGTCTCCTGTAAAACGATTTTATTATTATTTACGACCGAGGTCGCTCACGGATGTGGCGATCTGAACACCGGATGGACAATCTTCCAAAATAGACGATTTTAAGTAAACAGTTGACCTCGGCAGAATGAGAATAAAATCGTTCTGTAGGAGCTATATATTTCCTATATTATTAAAAAGAATTTTTAAATAAAAAAACGTTGAAATTAATTTATCAAGAGAAATTAAGTAGAGGTATTAAAATACAACCAAATTACTAGTCGTGTTCCTAAAGATATGCAGTGGTGAAATTGTTTAAACTATAATAAGCTATTAACTTCGTCGTTAAATGTGTCACAAACTTGAGATGTGGGGGATCCTGAACGTATACCATAGTGTTATGCATAACAAAGAAAATAACTTCTAAGTATGTATGTATATACAGGGCGAGTAACTGTCGTCCGCCGGGATATTAATAATCCCAGCGGAGGACAGTTACTAAAAACTCTGAACATAATTCCTTGAGATATTCAATTATGTTTCCAAAATGAGCTCATTGAACGGTTTTTTTAAAAACCGAGGAAAATGGTTTTTTCAGATACTATTCAA
Source organism: Onthophagus sagittarius (assembly GCA_036711965.1). Lineage (NCBI taxonomy): Eukaryota > Metazoa > Arthropoda > Insecta > Coleoptera > Scarabaeidae > Onthophagus > Onthophagus sagittarius. Next base: position 8,189,777 of record JASERS010000007.1, on the reverse strand, counting down.
AGATGTTAGATACACTATACAGATATGCATAAAGCTCAATAACTTTTATTATTTTACAAAATGTTTTATTTATTTTTTTAAAATGCAACACCCTGTATATTGGTGGTATTTCCATGAAGTTCCCTTCAATTAATGGCAAGCAATGCTTTCAATACCGGATCAAAATGCGGTTTTCAGTATTTCCATCATTTTAAAACCTGGATTAAACCGGTATTAATGCCGGAATTAGTTTCATGTTTTTTAATTATATCAAAATTAAATAAATATTAAATAAATTTTCGCTCTTCCACGCGAAAGTTCTTTTTGGCACACTTTGCTAAACGAATGGAGACGGAGAACTGCTGGTTCTGTGGAGAGTGTAATACGACAAAGCTCACAATCTTTCGATGTCCAAAAATTGTGTAGAGCTCACAGTGTAAGTGGAATGCCCTCGTTACTATGCTCGCAAAGATGGGATATAAACAGAAGATCGAGTACCAAAAGAGGTACAAAGGACTAAGGAGGGGAGAGTAGTTTAACTCGAGGCTCCAATAAAGTAATGGGAATCCTTTAATTTTGTTTCAGAAAACTGATTTAAGCCGATGTCGAGAGATGGAGATAACACAGATTGACGATCCTCACACTGAAGAGATGATTAAAGAAGATATAAGGGGGTAATCCCTTCGTGCTACACAACGTAGAGCGCAAGGAAAAGAAGAAAAAATGAAGAGATGCCTCCATCTAAAAAAACCATGGGTCCCTGTTAGTTCTAATAATGTCCAAAAAACCGAATCCAATTTTATGATGCTTTTGCTGCCCAACTGGAGCGACCGACGACTTCGAAGTCGATCGAGATTAACTAATTTGATAAAAAATTTTTCCTTAGAATGTAGAATTATTTTATTGATACCTAAGTATTCTCCTAAATAAACTGCCCATAATCGCCTTGTATTCATTGTTGATTGAGTTGGGTGAGATTTTGAAATTCCTACCCACCACTTTGACCATCGATAGTGTTATTCATGATACAAAGTATCACTGGGATAAATAGTTTAGTTGGACTTCGAAATTTCAATCCAATCCAAAATATCGAAGACTTCAGCTCCCCAAAGTGTTGTTCATGTTACATTGGGCGGTCGAAGAATCTGAAGTCATGGGTTGGATTGTAATTACCAAATCCAATATAACCACGTGATGCGTTGGGAAGCCGATGTCTAAAAGTCGTCTGAGATACAAATGCAAGACGATTAGGAACAGTGGATTTGGTTGAGGATGAATATTTGTGTGAACAGAAATAGTTCAGGCGACTTCGAAGACGTCGGCCGCCCAGAGAATCATTGAGTTGGATTGTGTTGAGTTTGACTTCTAAATTAAAATCCAATCTATGATTTTGAAGACTTCCACCCCCTAGTTGTTGATCCTAGTAGAGGTCTTTGAAGTCTTGGGCGTGAAACTGTTGGCCAAAGTGTAGAGTCGACGACGTTATATGCGGCTCCGGCATGTGAAGTGGCTTTAAGGCACAAGAAATATATATGCTAAGATCAATAGAGCGGAAAACATCAATACATGTAACGCATTGTATGGTGGCCGGCTGTCCACCATACAATTTACTGGTATGGGAGAGAGCCCGCAATTGGGAATCGAAAGGCGAGAGAGAAGAGGTAGAGAAGAGGAAGCTTTGTAAGAATGTGATGGTAAGGGCAGGAGGAGTGATCAAAAGGGCATCCGCCCCTCGCTCAGGTGAGTTTCTAAAAAATTAAGTTAAAAAATTAAGTAAAAAATTAGATTCCTATGATTTATGTTTACCGGTACTCGAGGGAGAAACTAGGAAGGCAAAAGATGAAGAACAGGAGAGGGGGTGTCCGCCCCTAGTCCAGGTATGTTAAAAAATGTTATATAATAAAAATCTAATGGATTTCTATGTATGAATATGCGAATGCCGAACCTTGAACCAAGGAATGAAGAGAGATGAAGAACGAGAGAACAGATGCCTACCTCGCATTCAGAAGTGAAAACTGGAAAGATGATGATGATTGAAGAAATGGAAAGCATTGAACACCTGTATTCGCCGACAGTTCGAAGTCATTCGCAAGCGATACCAGACTGCCAAGATCAAAAGTGCGAGAAGACGAGGAAAGGGGTTTTTAGTGGGTCGGGGTTATTTAACCCCAACCCTACACCCAACCCAACCCAACCCAACCCTACACTATCCGGCCACTCAAGAGCTCAGGCCGGATGTCTGCTTGCAGATTTTCCCCGACCTCGTTAAAAAAAAGGTTGGATTGGCATTACCAAGTCCAATTCAACGACGTGATACTTCGGGCGGCTGACTTCGAAGAGATATTAATGCAAGACGATTAGGAGCACTGGATTTGGAAGAATATTAAGGTTGAGGAAGAATTTTTGTATCAAATTAAATAATTCAGTAAGAGTTGGATTGTGCTGGCTTGGACTTCGAAATTTCAATCCAACCCAAGATTTTGAAGACTTCAGCCCCCCAAATTGTTGATCATGTTACTTGGGGCGGCCGAAGTCTTTGATGTGTTTTGTTGGATTGAAATTACGAAAACTAATTCCATTACTTATAATCGTTTTGCATTAATATCTCGGCCCACTTCGAAAACGTCGATGGCCCAAAGCATTACTACATTGGATTGTGTTGGGTACGACTTCCAAATTCCAATCCAACCCAGAATTCGAAGTCTTCAGCCGCCTAAATTGTTGTTCACCACTTGGAATGAATAGAGAGCAAGTAGGTGCTGGTTAGGTTCAGATTGGTTTGAATTGGCAATTTACAGTTCCAACACATCTGATTAAGCAAAATTGTTTGTTTTGTGTTTAAAATTAACTACTACTCGTAGTTCACATTCCAATACGTGCATTGTACGTAGGAATATTAGTTACAGCAGGAATATTACTAACATCAAAATACCAATATTTTTAGGATAATACCGGTTTTCAATACCGCTCATAATTCCGAGATCCCTGTTCTAGGAATCCCAGAATGTCGGTTTCAAAGACTTTATTGACAAGTATTCCACATATCTTCTTCCACATATTTAGAATATAAAGAAAAATGTGTAATAAAGCATATCCTTATAGCACTTAATATGATATTCTGCCTTCTTTTGTTAGTTCTTTTTTCTTTTTTGTTCTTTCGTCACTTGTCATAAATCAAGCAGTAAATAATTTAAAAAATTGTAAAAAAAATAAATTAAATTAAATTAAAATAAATCAATAATTAAATCAGTAATATTATGTTAACGTACAATTAAGAAAAAACTGTAATTAATAAATAAATAACAAAAACATGAAATAATACAAAAAATATAATTAACAGCCCGAACAATAAATCCCATTTTTAAGTAGGTGGTAAATTGTTTAAAGGAAGTACTATAAAATAAATTGAACATAAGGCACAAATCATAAATTATTTAAGTTATTGAAATATTAATTATTTTTTATAAATATTTGAATTTTGGCAAAATATTATTTTTGATAAATAAATAATCGAAACCTAACAAAAATACAAAAAAATAAAATTATATGCTATACCAATTGGAAGCAAAATTATTTTATTTTATGAAATATTAATATTATTTTATTAGTTAATATTATTTAAAATATTAATTTTATTATTTTTATTAATTAATAAAGTGATGAATAGACAGGATACAATATTAAGTACAATAGTGGCATATTTTATTACACATTTTTCTTTGAATTATAAATATTAGGAAAACTGTTAAGTTAGATACATAATAAACTTATCATTAATTCAAGGGAACTTGATGGGCAGTTCAACCAGGATGCAATATACAAGTTGTTCTATTTTAGTGGATACTAGTAGTCGAGTATATCTGAAAGCCTAGTGGACTTGGAACTTGTCAACTAACTCCAAGGAAAAACTGGAATTGATATTATTGAAGGCATTAGTAGCGAAAATTATTAATATTTTAACTGAATCCTCGGAAGAATCGAGAAAATAACTAACCAAAGAATCACTATTAAAACTACCACGGTAAGAAGGAGATAAAAATACACCAAATTAAGGAATGATATTCCAAAAAGTATTGGCTTTTAAATTCCTGCAACGACATTTTTTAAATTCAGCAGTTATGTAAAGCACGATAGCGTATGTATAGCACATTGTTGAGCTAGGGTACAGGCAAGTGCTTTGTTTCGCATGGAAGTAAAGGCGCATAATAATCATACAGTTCACTAATTGGTGTATTGTAATATAACCTTTTCGTTGTTATGCGATATCCATGCGTCGATATTGATTCAGCTACAAATAGAAACATAATGTTTAATAATGTGGGCGCAATAGATCAAGTCGTGCTTAGAGAACAAAGACACTAGAATTTGACCAAGAAAACGTATGCTGCGTGGACAAGACGTCATAGGTTTAAGATACACTGAGATATTGGAAAAAGATGTGTAGGTCGGGTCAGTAAAATAGAAAAGATTTTCACAGCGTAGATCGTTCTTTTTAAGATATAAGCGTTGAAGTCGCCTCTGAAACGAATAATATCGTAATGAAGAGTTCAGTGGACAATAAAAGGTGCCCAACAACATGCAGCTGCTAGTAACCGTCAGGTCAGTAGGCAAATTCTTGATCCATCAAATCAAGCAATAATATTGATGTTGAAATGGTCGCGAGCAAACAACACAACCTCCCGCCTCGTGAAAACTCCCAATAATTTTTCTGTAGGCGATAAATTGGGAACGATTATAAGGACCAAGGAAGAGCCATCTTTCCTTAATCATGATGATGAAAAGTATGTCATTCAAATGTAACCTCCAAATCATCAAAATGGGCCGAGAGATTTTGGGAGTTTATATGATAACTAAAAACACAATTAACTAACTCAGAATGCAAAGAATTAGTTTATTTGTTTGTTTGCATTAAAATTATTGGAATATTTTAAGGACATTTCTAGGAACCGCCCTTACTTGAACATGTGGCTTTATTTTGCTTTCTAAACTATTTCAATTTCTTCCCGAATCACTCTGTATAATATCTTACGTAACTAATTCATTAGACCCGTTAATTAAGTTCGAGTTTTAAAATCATTGATGTAGGGAAATATTATATTCATATTCATATGAAACTTTCCATCTAAAATATTTTCAAGATGAGATTGATTGAGATTTTAGTTATAGTCATTTTGATCTTAATATTTCTTTGATAAAGTTCTTCTCATACATTTTCTCAGTTGTCTAAATTGACATGATAATTCTTCAGATGCTATCAAATAGGATATCATTTATTGTAAAATACTGGGTATAAATTAAATTATGTCTAAAATTTTATATAGTCCATCCTATATTTCATTAGCCTACCAGAAAAAGAATTTAATTTACTACAAATTATGTATAAAAATTCCTACCCCTATTTATTATAGGTTCCCTCATAGTAGGAAATTTATTAAAATATGCATGAAATGTCGGAAAACTTTCGTTATTATTAGCATGCCCTGTCATTTTGGCCATTCTTCGATAAATTTATTTTTATAATTAATTTCGATTGACAATCTTTTACTGTACTAGCTTTTATTTGCCAATCATAATAAACAAAAGCAAATATATAAAATAATGAAATCGAAAATTTAATACCAAAAATTTATTTCCAATTATAAATATAAATTTAAAACATAATTCTTTTACTATATTTCAGTTGGAGATACAATACAATACGATATTTAAAAAATATAATATTTATTACATTTCTCATCAAATCTCTATTAACGACAACAATAACCCAAATTTAAAATTGTAAAAACGTCGAAATTGGTATTCCGTGCTAATTTAGATAAATTTCCTAATATGAGGGAAACCACATTAAATAGGCATAGGTATGCTTATGGAGAATTAAATTCTGTCCCAACTTAAAAAGATCGCCAAAAAGTTTCTGGATATTGAATATAGAGAAACGATAATTCAGTTTTTGATCACCCTGTATATGATACAGTGATATAACAACAAACAATCAATTTGGTAGCATCTAAAAAGTAATCATGCCAATTTAGAGCGTGAACCTTTCCAAAATAAAATGATAAAACCAGAATAATTCAATAACGGACAACGCATATGCAATGAAATTTCTCATAAGCCGACGCATTTACGAGAAAAACCTACCTAACTTAAAATAAATACATGTATATATTATTTTGATTAGTTGTTGAAAATTTCGCTTTAATAAAACACAAACTTTTTTAATATTAAAATTGTGTTATTAAAACTGGACGATCGTACATCAAAAAGGTAAACTAAAAACTAATAGAATTCATTTTTCGTTTAAATAAAAGTTGAAATTTTGCTTTGCCGCAATGAAGTTTCTCTTTGTAATAAGGGAGAACGTTCGATATGTGTTTCTGAATTGTTCACATGTTGAAATTGCGGGAAAATCATTCTTTTTAAAAAGTGATTGGATACATTCCTCCTCCTCCCACGCTACATTCCCCTTTTTCGCCACATCCTCTTCTGCCTCGTTTTCAACATTTTGGGTCTCTACCAAAAAATCTCAATGTTGTAGTCACTGTCAGTTGTACATAAAAATCCATCTTTTTTATAACAATTTCTTATTGTCGCTGGACTGACCTTTTGCTACGCAGAAAAATTTGAGGATAAATAATAAACTAAGAAATAATAAAATTTAAAATTGCGAATTGTTCTGGTAAGACAATACTTTGATTTCTATTTCTCACAAACGATTTTTGGATCGACACTTTTCGAAAAGTTTTTCTTCGTTTTTATATTCACTCCAGGCTCTTATAATTACAAGATGTAATAAGAACATGTAAAATAACAAAATTGTGGTCAATTTCTGATAGATCAGAAATGGAGGCCATGTGTATAGTATTGTACATCGAAAGTATTGAATGATTAAACCCTAACTACCAAATTTCAAAACCATACAATCAGTGGAACCTAACAAAAGAAGTTACGTGAGACACCCCATATATTGAGCGATACATTTAAATTGATACGACCTTATATAGCAGGGAAAATATTCTATATAGATGTCATTACATTTTAGAAGCGCTATCTATGTCTTTCAATTGTTAAGTAAGTTTTTTAAAACGAATACATGTATTTTTTCAATCAATGTGTTATTTTCTATGACAATAAATAACTTTTATTAGAAAAATGATAATACATAAAAGTTATTTTCTTTGTTATACATAATAATTTTGCCTTGAAATTATATCGTATAATACACAAAACCTGTAGGTAAATGATAGTATTAAAAAATATTAGATACGCTATACAGCGTGTTCATAAAGTTCAGTTACTTTAGTTGTTTCAAATGGTTTTCTCTTAAGTAGGAACACTGGACTTAAGCACACGAGCACATGAGCACTTGGTGTCATTATCACTGGTGATCAATCTGGTTTTCGGTTAAGTGTGATTGTGATGACCGGCGTTTGACCTTATTGGTTTCGTTTTACATTAGCAAGGCATTTCATTATGTAAATCATTGCTTCTTGGTGGTAATTCTATCATCTATAGCGTCTTTGGCGAGCTGTATTGTTTGGTTTCAATCAAATCCCTCGTTTGAGATATTTGCCTATATGCACAGACGACCATCAAATGTATACTGCATTCAGCTGTGAATGGATGTTACGGCTTCTGTTTGAATATAGCAAAGACAAGCTTGCTTTCGAATTAAACCCTTTGGTAACAAAATTGTATTTCTTCTGACACTTGAAGGTAACCCCATTCAATTTTCTCAAAGAGTTAAAAACTTTTGGGTTGGGTTTTGCACTATCCTAGTAGTCCTAGATTCAGTTTGTATGCTTAATAGACTTTCCTATTTCTGTTTCTATTCGCTACGGAAATTTGGTTGTTTTCTTCCACGAAACAACGTGTGAAATAGTTGTAAGCGCCTTCAGGGTTGCTCCAGTAAGTACAATTGTACTACAAAAGTATTATTTGATGCCATTTAGTGCTTTAGTACGGACATTTTCAAAATTAGCGGGAAAGACCAATTATTTCGGCTTTAATAACAGAAAATTGCAAGTACGTAACGATTAATATAATTGGAATCATGCTGATTGTGGAACTTATGGTTCACTGCAATTGGGCGATTTGAGAAAAAGTCATCTTTTATAAGACGACGTTATGCGTATTCCGGCGAGGTCGCGAAATGAAAAATTTTATGTAAATATTTCAAAACTACACTTACACCTAAACCGGGGTGGTTTAGGTGTAGACCACTGTGTAGACCTGGCACGATAAGACCGTTCTACATTTGGTCGTATGCAAACGCTTCAGTTTTGCATCACTCTGTATGGGCCCCTTGATGATTATAATTAGTTTGCTTATTTTGCTTAATACTCTATAAGTACGAAGGCTTTCACGTCTCGTGTTAATTAAACTAAAACTAGAACTAATACTAGCACTAACACTAGTATTAGAACTAATGTTAGTTCTAATTTTAGTTCAATGTCGTAATACTCATATCTAGGCAGGCAAAAGTCCATGTGTTTTTTTAGTCGTTTATCATCTTATTATATGTTAGTTCTAATCGTTTCAACACAGATTTTGGATAAATATTCAATAGATAACTTATTGGCCCGTTTGTGGTGACAAATCGATTGAAGAAGTTGCTTTGAAACTGCGTAGATAACTAAGTGCATAAACAAGGAGGTAACTTAATAAATTAATTAGTGAATAATGAAAAACTGCTTCAGTTAAATGAATAAAAATAAAAAAATGAGTGCAAAAACTTTTAGTAATATCTTTGTTATCATATATCTTTTCTTAAAACATTTTTACGTCAATACCCGTCTTTTGAGATATTTAAATATCCTATAATATCTCCTATAAGACGATTTTAATGTCACTGCGCCGAGGTCGCTTGCCGCCGAGGCGTTACAATTTTCCAAAATGAACAATTTCATGATTGTGTCCAACGTCTTCTCGAAATCGTTCCTTGTATATCTTAGTAAATATATAAAATTTTGAAATGAAATGAAATGAAATGAAATGAAGACAATTTTCTTCTCACTCCGCCGCGGTCGCTTGCGGGAGAGACGCTGCAATCTTCCAAAATGGACGATTTTTGGCATACAATTCAAATCCAGCGCCTCGCCCGCAAGCGACCTCGGCGATTTGAGGCAAAATCGTTCCTTGTATATCTTAGTAAATTTAAAAAGTCTCCTATGAGACGATTTTATTCTCACTTCACTGAGGTCGTTTGCGGGCGAGGCGCTACAGTCTTTCAAAATGGACGGTTTTATATACATATTTGAAATCCAGCATCTTGTCCGCAAACGACCTTGGCGATTTGAGGCGAAATCGTTCTTAATATATCTTACTAAATATATAAAGACACCTATAAGTTGATTTTATTTCCACTCTGCCGAGGTCGCTTGCGGACGAGGCGCTACAATTTTCTAAAATGGACGGTTTTATATAAACAGTCTAGCACCTCGCACACAAGCGACCTAGACAATTTGAGGCAAAATCATCACAAGAAAACATCTCTTTGGAAAAAAAATAAATTCAAATACCTTCAGAGGTGCATGAAGCTTTTTTATATCAGTCGTTTAAGCTCAAATTATTAAATGCTAATTATATTAACATGTAGAATAATTTATTTATATACTGACCCTATTCTAATAATTTTTTGTCTTTTTATACAATTTCAATAATCTACATAAAAAATCCTTTAAAATGAGTCCAAACATGAAGGAGTTATCTCAAAAAATGGGAATATACGAGCATTTGTAATAAGCAGCCAACTTCATGTTGCTTAAAAATTTTGTTCTTGCATCTCGGTCGTTTCTAACATAAATTAAACGCTTCTTACTTTTGTTGTTTACTTATTTATTACTTATGGAAAATCCTTTAAAATGAGTGATAACACGAAAGGATTATCTCCAAAAGTGGATTAAGTATTAATATTTGCATTAATATTTCATGTTACTATTAATAAATTAATTGTAACTCTGCTATTTTTTTAGATAAATCAGGCTCATTTTAAAGGATTGTTCATAATTATTACGAAATCTTCAGACGCACTAACCCCGAATTTAATTTGCCAATCTTGAGCTAAGCAAATGATTTTTTGCAATCTGTAATTTTGTTTGATACAGCCAAATTTGATTTGTTTGTATGTTTGTACTGATCATGTTCTTTGAGACATTTTAAATAACTAAGGATAAAAGAAAACTAAAATAGCAAATTTAGAACCAAAATGAAATGCCTTTTTGCAATCTTGTAATTTGTTTTGTTACTGCCAAATTTGAATTGTGTGCTGATCATCTTCCTTTAAACATTTTAAGCAACTTAGGAACAAAAGAAATTAAAATTGCAAAGTTAGAACTACACGAATATGGATATCCAATATGTAGCAATACCAACAAGAGGTCCAAAAATATCCCAAGGAGAAAAATCCTAAAAACAACAGATATAACTCACATATTTTCCTCTATAGAAATGTTAACAGATCTATGAGATAGATGAGGTTTTGAATCAAATCGCAAATGTTAAAAGGAAGCGTCATAGTTCTCATTCGACCTTATGCTACGATTCTGCAAGAAAGGAAGCAAAATTGAAGCATGCTTTTTCAACATTATAAGATTATTAGTTATTTTGAATGTATTTAGGGTATGTATTTAGTAAATATATTAGATTAACTTTGTTCAGCAACGAAAACGTTTTAATAATAATGACCACGTTACACCATATCGTGATCATCTCGAAATGTTCCTTGTATATGTTCACCATAAGACCATACGAAGCATGATACAACATTTTAACATTAAGAATTTCGATTTAGAGTCGAACGAAGAATTTATATATATAATCTGTACAAGCAGTATATATAATCTCCAATTTACATGTTCACTGCATTTGAGTTCATGGTATTTCGTGGTCTTCCTCCTACAGCACAATCTGATGTCTGACTCATGCTTCTAGTTCATCGTACCGAAATATATCACAGGTCATTCATTGTACCATCCTTAACTTTCGTCTAACAATGTACCCACAGAATTGCCTAATGCTCATAGCTTTTCCATAATCAGGGCTTCGCTAAGAAAGTGTTATCTCTATAGATATCTGAGATTGATTTTTGATGTCATCTGGTTCTTCTCTTTCCTTCTCCAGTTTTCTTTTTTCAGTAGATAACTTTATTTTTTTGTTGTCCCCTATTCCTTTTCTGTTAATAGACATTTAGACTTATTTTTTTTTGTTGCCATATTAATTATTTATTTTAATTCTATACATACATTGTCAGTTGAATCTTTTTGAGAACATCGTTAACCTTATGTCAATGTTGTAGAATAATGTATATTTTTATATTTCTGTATTACTGTATTCTAGTTGAAGTGTTAGTTCAATGTAAAAAAATCTAGTACTGAATAACAATTATAATAAGAACTAATACTAGCATTAGAACTAACATTAGATCTAGAACTGAAAACTTTTCAGTTTAGTCGTTCGTTCCCATATAAATCCAAGGTTTTACTGTGTAAAACGTAATAAAAGTAATGAAAAGTGGATTATTGTTGTTTTAGTTTTATAAGTAAATAATGAAGTGTAATAATAGTGTAGAATGCTTATGTAGAATAAAGGTGTAGTGAAGTGGTTGTAGACGAAACCAGAAATTCAATTCACGAAATAACGACGAGCCGTACTCATATCAAACGCGTAGTTTGCACCGTAATTGCCCTCCGGTAATGTTCTTGCAAAAATCCCATTACCTAAGCCCATTTCCTCCGCGTTGGAAGCGAGAGCGTTGGGAGCCAAAAAGACCTGAATAGGCTTGAATTTTCGACGGCGCAATTAATATGGTGATTTTGTTGATAATTCCGTGGGCCGCGACGGTCGGAAGCTTTAAAGTTCGCCGGAGGGAGACAAAGCCGTAGTCAATCACTGTCAAAAACTACTTGACGGCGATTGTGGATTCCGGTTCGTTATAATCTTCAGTAAGCTGTTGTGATCTGGAAGACAACAATGGCAACAAAGAAGCTTTAGAAAATTAAACCGGCCCCATTTGCATACGGCGCGCGTCGTCGAAGTGAACTTTCCGTCTCTTGACGCCGATGTCGTAAATAAACGTTTATCTCAGTCGATAAAGTATTGAAGTGTACCTTCCTCGAAACCGATCTGGGCCGCTTATTTTATTATTTCTTTTATTTCTGAAATTCTCCACGAAAATGTATTATTTTGGGAAGTCAACTATGCTTGATTTATAAAAACTGTCAAAAACAACATTTTCCATTTCAATCATTAACATTCCGGAAGCTATAAATTTTTGTACCAGCTCAGTACATTGTCGTAACAATTCACCTTCTCGTAAAGTAAGATTTTTATAGCGAGAGATGTAAAAATTTTCCATAAAAGTAAATAAATAAGATATTCCTAAAAAATGCGGGATCATGCGTTTTGGTTAAATTGAAATAATATTTTTACACCAAACGACACCGGTAACATTATCGAGTAAACTGCGGTAAATCAATCGTGCGCTGCGGACAAAAATTAGCAAAATATTACCGACCGCTGTCGCTAATTGCGATTTGATTGTTTTAATTACGTACAGAGTTCGCGATAAATTCAAATCCCGTCGCATTTTTTGAAACCCCCAGCGGTCGTCAATTTAAAATTTGAATGTACAAAATATTTAATCGAAAACCGTGTTTAGACATTTGGGAATTGGTTTGAATTAAAATTAAATTATATTGTACTACTACTACTGGAAACAATACGTAGAAGCTTTCGAGTTTTGCCGTGCGTTTTTTGAAAAAAATGTTTTACGTCTTTCGAAGACTTCGAACCAGTTTTTGAAGAAGGTTCAATACCGGACCAAAATCTTAATACCGGTTGTATAGGTACACTACGGTTGTCGTTCACACATAGGTCTACTTTCTTTCTGGAATATCACAGGACATAGATCATAAAGTCCATCAATAGCACTTCCAGTGATTAACTGGAACTAAAGATTTACTTTTCCGTGGTGTTTTCTTTATCTAAAGATTTGACAAATTTGTCATAGTCATGCCATAGAGTTGGGTTGGGTTGGATTGGGTGAGTTGTGTTGTGATCTGTTGCCCACAGGAGCCTGAGAGATTCCTGAACCGCAAAGCAAACCTCCTTAAAAAGCTGGGGGTCGTGCAGTCTAGAGGCACGGGGGACACGGGATTAAGTAATTAAGTGAAGAGTAGTGTGTGTTAAGTGTGTGTAAGTGTATACCTGCCGGTTTAGGTTAAAAAACAGAACGTAAGGAAGATCCTTGACAACTCCAAATATGGGTTATGGAAAAGAAAACTAAAGCCTCGGATGGGTCCGCGGACCAAACAGTGCCATGAGTCACACGTGGAGAAGAGTCGACTCCAGGTGCTTATAAAGATTCATCATTACCAGTCCTGGCTAGCCTGGGAGAAGAGGAACAAGTGTTTAAGCGAAGTAGCCTCACGGATCGTTCACCACCGAAGACGGCCACCTTGTTTATATCATCTTCAGAGAAGAAAGACGAGTTAAATAAAACAATGGTGGAAGCACCATTGAAAAGGGAGAAAGATGAAGGCGAGCTAGCCTCATTTTGAGAACTAGAACAGGAGACACCAATGCTAATAAGAAGCTGGTCTTTTAACAGTATGTTAGAAACATTGAAAAAGTATGTAAAAAAGGAAGAGATCGAGCGAAGGGAAGGAAAAGGATATGGACGAGCAGGCGAAGATATTAGAGAAAACCCATAAAGATATAGTGAAGTTAGTGCAAGGATTGAGGAAGAATGTAGAGCAAAATACCAATAGAGAAATAAAAGACATAGTGGGAAAAATGAAAAGACTGGCGGAAGTGCTCGGTAGGACAGAGATGCAGGAATTGATAGGAAGAAGTGCGAAGAAAGATGTAACCACTAAAGAAACATAAGCAGATATGAAAGAGGAAGAGAATGAGTGAGAAGTGAGATTTCAAAATGCTCCCTTTTGACACATTTTAGAAATTTCTATCTTCATCGGTGCCAAAGTTACAAGAACTTGTAAGTAATATTATTTGTCGGTAAAAGGTATTTTGAAAAATAATAAGTTCAAAAAATAAAAACGTGTAAGATACGTTTCTTTTAGCGTAAAGGGAGCATTTTGAACCATTTTAGAAATTTCTATCTTCATCGGTGCCAAAGTTGCTGATGAAGTCCCTAGCGCCTCTAGGAAAGCAATCCTGAACTAAAAGACGACGAAGCCTAATTGCCGGTTTAATTATGACCAATAATTCCAAAAAATAAAAACGTGTCTGATACGTGCTTTTTAGCGTAAAGATGCCCCCTTTACGCTAAAAAGGGGGCATTACAAATATTATACTATTATGAGGCATTTTTGAAATTCCTAGCTTCATCGATGCCAAAGTTACACAAGACATCTAAATAATATTATTAGACGTTAAATGGTATTTTGGTGACCAATAAGTCCAAAAAATAAAAACGTCTGATACGTGCTTTTTGCGTAAAGGGAGTATTTTCAGCTATTTTGAAAATTCCTTTCTTCATCGGTGCCAAAGTTAAGGAACCTCTAAATAATATTATTTGTTGGTGGATGGTATTTTGATGAACAATAAGTGCTTTTTAAATGCTTTTTAGTGTAAAGGGGGCATCTTTAACCATTTTAGAAATTTCTATCTTCATCAGTGCTAAAGTTACAGAAATCTATAGATATGGGTAAAAATACAGCGTGCATCGTCGTATGTCGAATGGAAAGAAGTAAGCGATATTAGTTGGGGGAATAATACTGTTCAAACGGTATATAAAAGACCGGTTATAAAAGAAGAAAACTCCTTTTGGAAGAAAGAAATAAAGTGGTATTGATCCATCCCGATGACGTAAGCATGGATAAAGGTTTTCAGCTCCAGTATAAAAAAGCACATTCCGTTTTGAAAGATTTAAATGAGAACTGCGAGGAAGTGAAAGTTTATTACTTCCACTTCTAGCGCTAAAAGTTAAGGGAATAATAAAAGAAGATATGGAGAAAACGGTGAAGGTAATGCTGGGAAAACAGAAAAAGAAGCATGGGACAATCTGAAAGAGGTATGAGAAATGCTGAAAGGAGAAGAGAAGAAGGAGAAGAAGATAGCAATGCACCACGTGAAGGGCATGACAGTGCACAAAATGAGAATAATGTCAGAAGTGCTGTTCAAGTCTATGGGGAATATAATAGAAATTTATACAACGACAAAATGACAGGAAGAAGAGAGGTAGAAAAGCAGGCGGGCGTACGTCGTAATAGTACAAAACAAGGAAAAAACGTACGAGGAAATAGTAAAGGGGATAAAGCTCAAAATGCAGGGAAGCGTGTTGATCATGACAAAGAAAGATAAAGGAGGAACAAATGCGATAAAGAATATTTTAAGCGAGTAAGATGGCCACAAGATAACGCCAGAGGTGTGAGAAGTAAAGGAACGAAAACGATAAATATAAAGGAGATGACATCCGCAGTAGAATAAAAGATATAGAAGCCCTAAAGAGAAAGGTGGGTCCAGAAAACTAGAATTCAAAACCAGTCAAGTAAGGCCATACGCAAGATATATGAAAGCAATAACAGTTTAGATGGAAAAAAACAGCGGTAGACTAAATGCTAGAGGAGAAGTAAGTACGGGTGGGACTAACCATGTGCCAGGTGGACGAAAGAAGAGGTATAAAGAAATGCTCTAGATGCTGGTCATCAACACACCTGGCTAGAGACTTCACGGAGAAGGTAGAAGCTCATGGTTCTTTAACTGCGGTGGCCAAGATCATAAAGCGCAAGACTGCAAATATGAACAACGATGCCCAGAGTGTAAAAGGATAGGACACAGAGCCAGTACAGGGTTTTGCCCAGAATATAGAAAAAAGATTACAGGTGAGAAAGACGAAATGAGAAACAAGAGAGATGATAGGATAGAGAGAGAAAGTGAAGAAGAGGAACGAGAGAACGAGCAAGATCAGCCTAAGGTGATAGAACGGGATGGGACTAATTTCGCGGAAGTAATTTAGAAAACTAAGAAAGATGTAAAGAAAGGGATCCAAAGCCCTACACAACCCTGCTCCGTGGATAAGTCGCCAAGTTATTCTATAAAAGAATAATAAGTGTAACGCAAATAAACATGAATAGAGTAAGAGTAGCGCATGATTTGTTGATGAAAATGGTAATAGAAGATAATTGGCTGTGAATCGACCTAATATAAATCGACCTGATAATTGGCTGTGAGCAAAAGAAGAAACTCGATATAAGATAGTGTGATAAAAAAGTGATGGCTTTATTAGCATTGAAAACTAAAATAATAAAGCGATTTTTCTAGTGATGGTTTTGTGTTTGTGGATGCGGTATAGTGCGGTTCTGTAATAAATATCTGGTCAAGGGAAAAAATGGAAGCTTGGTCGAAGACCCGTATATTGGTGGAATGAAGAAATTGCTGAGAATAGAAAAGTCTGTGTGAGGTTACGAAGGTAAAGAACAAGACCAACTAAGGGGAAAATGAAGGAAGAAGTGTTAAAACACATAAATAAAAAATTATAAGGAAGCCAGAAAAGAGCTAAAAAGATCGATAGAAAAAAGTAAAAAAGAGAAATGGAAAGAGCTATGTGAAGAACTTGATGACGATATCTGGGGAAAAGCCTACCAAAATATCGCAGAGAAGTTAAAGTTGAGAAATAACCCAGATATAAATAACCAAATAATTAAAGAACAAGTAAGCATCATATTTCCGAAGATAGAAGAAATCAGGCATGATGAGATAGCGATGGATCCACACCAGCAAATTTCCTTTTTTACAAGAGAGGAGTTGGTGGCAGATCAAGCAAAATAAAGAACCCCAAGCTAAGATGGAATTACACCCGAACTATAATAGACCTTCATTGAAAGGTACGTCGACGAAATATTGAGAGTGTATACAACAACTGCCTGGCCGAAGGATGCTTCCCCACTTTCTGGAAGAGAGCCAGGCTGATTCTCGAAGAAAAGAAACTTTTCAGTTCTGATATAGGAAAAGCAGATCCACGATAGACGCTATAACCAAGCTGCAGGGAATTGTGAAAAAAAGTTTTTAATATACAGAGAATTATGCGCAATGGTGTCGGTCGACATTAGAACCGTCTTCAATTCGGCTCCATGGGATCGAGGAGAGGAGTAATAAGCGTTGGAGAAAGGGAAAGTAAGCCCGTATCTATTGAGGATGATAAAAAGCTACTTTTAAATAGAAGCATAAATGCACCAAATGATAAGACATACAGGGTCACGTGCGAGGTTCTACACGTGTCGTTTCTCCTGGCACCTCTCCTATGGAACCTGTTTTATGACGAGGTACTGACAACGAAGGTAGAATAGGGAATAACACTGATTGCGCCAACGATGTAGCGAATGTAGCAAATGATAATCAGAAGGTTAGAAAAGATGGGTCTAGAAGTGGCAAAGCAAAAGACAGAAACGATACTCCTACAAGGACGTTGCAAACTGGAAATTTGAGCAGTGATTTATATAAATACATCGCAGTATCTAAGAGGAGTATCTAGGTGTGGTACTCGACAAAGGTAACAAAATGACTAAACACGTGGTAGAAATAGATAATAATAAAGCAACACAACTAACAAATAGACTAAAGCGACTTATGCTAAATGTAGGAGGCGCGGTAGCTATCAAATGGAGTACAATCGCCATGGCGGCAACATCAGTCATTCTGTACGTGGCAAAAAGCGTTAAAATATAAAACAAGAAAGATATATTTACTAGCGTAAACAGAAAGCTAGCTATAGGAATAACATCTGCTACCAAACAGCACCGACGGAAGCGGTGAAAGTAATTGCCGGACTTCTGATAAAAGAGAAGGGCGAAAGAAAGTGCGAATAGAGAGGTGTTAATGCATTATTGGCAAGAAAGATGGAAATGAAAGATGGGATGGACGAGTGAACTGATTCCGTATATCTGACGGGTCACGGGATCTTTAGAACTTACTTATACAGAATAAGGAAATCTGAAACGGAAACCTGCTGTTGCTGCGCAAGGAGGGAGTGTTGAACGCATGTTTTTCGAATGCAGAAACTTTAACGTGTACAGAGAAAAAGGCGGGGAAAGAGACAAGGCTGAATAAGCAAAATATAAAAGATCGGATGCTTGAAACGGAAGAAACATGGGTTGCTATTGAAGAAATGATCAGACAAATGATGCAAGAAAAAGAAAGACACTAAAGGGGGCTGGAGAATTAAGGCAGCGATAACGATGGAAGAAAGGGAGGGGAAGGAGTCCGCCCCTCCTAGCCGGGTATGGTTTTATCAAATTTCTTGTTAAAAGTAATCCCGTTCTTTTCTTTGTGGTTTTCCGTGCCAAGGGTCTAGGAGATGAACAAAGAGACTTCGGAGGCGAACCAAATTCAGGAAATGAAATCGAGGAGAAAAGATAAGAAGGGGGGGATATGAGTCTACCCCTCCTAGTCGGGTACGCTATATAAGAATTTTGTTGCAAGTAGTCCACGTGTGTCCCGAGATGGGTCAAGAAAGTCCGGAGTTTACAATAGTGACGAAAGGAGAAATGGAAGGGTAAGAGTCACCCTGGATTAGTGAATTAATAGACTATAACTGCGAATAGAAGGGACTACCTACGTCCCTCCATACCTGGGTACGTGAACAATAAAAAATGTTTGAGAGAGCGGAAAAGAATTTTCATGCCGACGAGGAAATTAAAGTAAAACCGGAGATGTCAGGGACCTGTTAGAAGAAAAGAATAGGTTTCAGCTACTGTGAAGAAATGTCAACTGGCGGTTATAAAAAAGGAGGAAAGGGGTTTTTAGTGGGTAGGGGTGTTTACAGCTCACGTAAACGATTCGTGTTGACTCTATGATTCCAAGACATGCTACGCCCAATGATCTGACGCTCTTTATTATTTTCTTTTTCTAATTAGTTTAAGAATAATACTAATATCAAAATACTGGTATTTTTAAAACAATACCCGTTTTCAACACGTTCATAATTCATCAGGGATACCGGTACTTGTAATACTAGTTTTACAACTAGTATTAATCCTAGTAATAGTTCTCGAGTTAGTTCTAATTTGAGTTCAATCGAAATTATATTTATTATAAAAATATGTCATTTTAAGGAACATAAAAAATGTGATTTGGACCAGAAAAGTCAGTCGAACCGAACGGAATAAAACAAGCAATGAGGTGTAAAACGGAGCCCCTCGGAGAGACGTAAAAGGTGCTCAGGAACATCGACACGGTCCGAAATCTGCTTCGGGGGTAATGCGAAAAGTTGGGGCTAGTGGTATGGGGGATTTCTCTCCCAAACGGTCCGAAACGCGTCGATTTATGCCTTCGCTCATGATTTCATTTCTGTTATGGTCGATTTTTCGTTTCCTTAATTTTCGCAGTGTAATTGCATGCGAGGACCGAAAAGGACGCAGGTGCCACACCAAGCGCCCCTAATACCGCGGTATTACGACCGAGAGATTAGAGTGCCGCAGAATTCTCCCGGGACCACCATACCTCTCAAAACTCAAAGACATTGATGACTCGACCAGTTAAACTTCCCCGGATCGCCATCCATGCATAACAGCCCCGAACAACCGCATACTTTCCGTTGTCTTTGGCTCTCGGGCAACTCAAACAAGAGTTTTCCCCCACTTTGAATTTAATAACGACCTTCTACGCGAACGTGGAAAAGCCATTTCCAACCAAATCTCATTGCAAACACCAACTGTTTAAACACACTTACCTCCGATCATCGTAACAACTAGACAAAATCAAAATGATAAAAGTGATACATTTATAAAGATTACTTTTAAAATGATTTTTTTTTATTTTTGAATTACATTATTGAATGGAATTTTTGGAATTAAACAAACAAGTGTACTAATAATAGGATTGATTTTGGCGAGGATATCAATGATCTTCCGGTGGCGGTAACGCAGAAGGCCGAAGTCGACGGGCGTTCAATACTCATTTGCAAAACGGGGAACGAGTCGGAACCGGCTCGGAAAATTATACCGCGCTGTAAATCGACGTTTGACCTTAATTGTTTTGGGACAACGAGCAGGCCATTGTTTCTGCAATTTCCCTTCGCCGCCCGACAACCATGGTACAAACAGGCGGTTCGCGAATTGACGGCTTTGGAAGTGAGCAGTGATTTTCACAGGGCTCCCTTTGGGAGTTCCGCAGGTTTGATGGAGGAAAACTTGGAGGTAGCCAAAAGGATTTGCAACAGCGATAGCGGTCCAAATAGCGTTGTTCGTTATAATTCGTCGGGATCGCAGTACGAAATATGTAAATTTTTAAGCACAAAGTGCATGTCGTGACTAGCGGTGAACGGAACTGTGCAGCAAAGCGCACGTCGACTCACTGCTTAATAGGACCGGACGCCAACCGACAGAGTAAATAATGGAGAAGATAACATCCACCGACAACAACCCGATAATAGAAGATATTCATAATAAGACTTGACAGACAGCACCGACAATCCTTTCGGCGCCACCGAAAAATATTTCACTTCCAATATTTCAAAACTTAAAAATGTTTGAATTAATCAGTTACGTGGGACACCCTGTATATAAAATAATAATAATACTTTATACTAGTACAAAACTTTACTTTTATTTTGTTATGTTTGACAATTGACAAATTACCTTAGCTGTCGTTTTTACATGCTTTTGCACTCTTGTCAATGTGTTATAACTATCAACGTGAATTTTTTCATAATGAATAATTCGAAAGTAATCCACAACATTTTTACCATATGTCCCATCGTGGACGTCAAGGTCAACACGTGCGGCGTTGAAGTGCTGAATTTCCGAGGGTTCCACCCAAGATTTATAGCAGATTCTAATTTAAGATAATAGTCTAGGAAGATCTTTCACGTAAATTAATCGACTTACTATTATTGGTTGTCCAACTAGTTAATATAATTCTTGTATGTATGGATTCTTAAGTGCTGCATTTAACCCGCAATGTCATTTGTGTGGTCTTGGAAGGAACTGATCCTATCAAATGTAAAAAGAATTGCACTCCCGTGGGGTTGACCTGGAGTATTTTTTCTTTCAGAAAGAGCAATAAATGTCGGTATGAGCCAAAATCAACTTTTATTAACATCCCCAGTGAGACCTAGTTACTCGCTAACATCTAATGCTATAAATGAAGAAATAAGAAATGTAACAAAACTTTAATTCCAAATTTATGGACAATTGTTGAGTATAATAAACGTCCTGTAAATGAAGATGAGAGTCACTTATCCTAATCTTACCGAAAATAAAAAGATCAAGCCTTTTATATTCATACAAGAAGCTAATTATATCAAACCCTTGTATGATCTGTTGAATAAAATGGCTTCTAATAATTACACTTTGAAGAATATAAGCAAAGAGCACGTTAAAGTGCAATGGAAGTAGGAACGAAATATCATACATACCAACTCGAGCAAAATCGATATTTTCAGGTAGTAATTCGCAATATCCACCCTTCTTCTGACATTAATGAGATTAAAATTGCAATTGAAGCCCTTGGACATAAAGTCAATAGCATATCAAATATATGTCACAGAACCATTAAAAATTGTCTTCCATTATTCAATGATGAGCTGAAATCGAACAATAAAGACTCAATCAAGCAACTCGATTTTTAAACACTGTAATAGTTGATGAACTTTACCACAATGTCAGCAATGCTAAAATTTTGGTCATACAATATGCTCACACAGATATGTTGAGTATTTTCTAATAAGGATGGTATGGTTAGTCTACTTATTTTAGACTAAAATCATTGTAGTTGCACGATGTTTGTTTTGCTTGCAGTTCCCCACAATTGTATTCCGTGTTTCCAAATAAGTCTTAATAGGTCTTAGATTCTAAGTTTATTTTCATTGCTTAAGCTGGAGCTCTTATGCATGTAGCAACATATTTTTCTATACAACATTCAAAATTGTAAATTTTTAGTCAATATGTGCTTACTAATATGTACTTTAATATGTGCCATTTCTTTAACAGATTTAGATTATGCTCAAGTTGTTGGGTAGGTATTATTGGTTCCGTGTTACTGGAATGTCTAATGTATGCAGTAAATATAAAGTCGGTTGTATTATAGGTAGTAGAGTTGTGTATACATCTTTTTGCCATACCAAAAATTAACGATTTTTTAGGTATGATTCCAAGACAATAGAAATGCTATACGGTAGCCACATTTTTAATTTTGCATCATGCCAAATTTTCTCAAAAGTCCGAGAGACGTCCAAAAAGGGAGCAGTGCAATGTTTCTTTTTCTCTAGGGCTTTGCAGTCCTTATTAACCTATGAATCTGGAAGCCATGATGATCTATATAATAATGATCTGGCATCAGCCTCCACTGTGATAAAAGTTGCTGAAGTTTAACCAATAGAACCATCTCAAACACCATCGACAGTTTTGGGAGAAGACTGATAGGTCTATATGATGTCACGTTACTATGGTCTTTATTTAGCTTAGGTATCATTGTTATTTGAGATAACTTCCTTTGCGTAAAAAACGTAGCCAATTCTGATTACAGCGTTGAAAATATGCAAAATCAATGTTATTCCTTCATCAGAAAGCTGTTTTAAGACTTCACTTATGATCAAATCGTAACCAGGTGATTTCTTTGATTTCTGTCGATTAATAGTATTTCTGACTTCCGACAAGCTTACATCCCTGATTGGGAGGTTCATCTGATAGGGAGCTGCTAGTGGTTCCTGTATATATTTATCGTGAACAGCTGGTGCTCTCGAAGTGGCTGTTCATCTTAACAGCTATCTTCGAGAATGATTTCTTTTTTAGTGTTTCGGCTATTTTCCATAAAGAATATTTTCTGTTTTTTTAGAAAGCTTTCGGTAGTCAAGTGTTCATGTTTCTGTAACGCTTTTTTAGTTGTCGTGAAGCTTTATTTAGTTTAGTTTTATCTCGGGGGTTACGGTTAATTTGCCAGGTCTTTCTGAATTCTCTTTGATAATGTTGAATATTTCCCGTAAATAAAAGCCGGGTTTAGCAATAGATAACAATTGTGGGATAGATTTCCATGCACATTTTGTATCGCTACAGTTAAATGTTGCACCGCTTCTTCGATGTCGCTACTAGTCTTAAGAGGGAGATTCATAGTAATAAAAAATTTTGAATGTCGCTTAACAACTCTGAAGGGACCTCATTACTTGGAGACAAGGTAGGTTTTGTACCAACGACCTTAATAAATACACAATTTGAATTTAATAATTCTTTGTGTGTAAATAGCTGAAATGGTCAGTAAAACATGATTTTAAACTTGATAATAATACAATTGATACAATTGTTGGTTGAGTATGAATGTAAAAATGCTCTTGGTAATCTAAGTGGATGGCGATATACCAGTTCAGCGGATGAGCAACCTAAGTCACGTAAGTATCACCTTGAGAGATATGAGACTAAGTAAAATCAAAGGTAAGTTGTGGTTCCACCTAGCGGAATTACGTAATAATCGTTGATTTCAAAGTAAATAAAATTATAACTTTTCAGCGACGTATAACAGTTAAGTTGAGGCCGATTTAACACTACAAGGTTATCAACGATGTATGAAATACTTAACCCGAGGCATTATAGCGATATACTATGTTGACATAAAATAATTACTTTTTCAGCGGTGTATAACAGTTAAGTCCAGATCGTTTGCGGCCGAGATTCTACATCGATCTCGTGTAAACATAAGATTACTAAGTTATGAATGAGGCATATATATTATAATATATAAATGGAATGTTACTATATTCCAAGGTTATCAAAGTTACCACCTTTTCAGCGGCTCATGATACTTAAGCCGAGGTCGCTTGCGGGCGAGGCGCTATATCGATTTCATACCAGTATAAAACAATAAGATTATCAAACTATTTGGAACTTTGAATCGATTGAATCTAACTTTAATCGTAAGTAAACGTAGTAGGAATACCGAAACGGCTAAAGTAATACCTGAAAAGAGTATCCGCTATAGATGCTGCAGATATATCTTTTAAGGGAAAAACCTTTGGCCACCGAGTAAAACGCTTAATAACTTTGAGCAGCTAAGTCCATTCAAATAATGGAGCTAGTGGGGCAAACAAATCAATATGAATGTGTTCAAAGTTCTCAATTACGTGACCCAGCGTGAGTAGGCATCACTTTTTGTACCACTCACGTGAGCGTGTGTGATCGTGAGCAAGTTTGATTTCGATCGGACCGGGCGTGACCGGATTAGACACGACTTTTGTCATTTTTCTTTAATAATAATATTTTATCGAACGCCCAACAGACAGGTATATGGAATAATAATTTGATTTGAGGAATGTTTTTACAAACGAACAAAAGGTATTTAACTTGTAACTAGTATTTCCTTTAACGTTCTGTCCAAAATATCTCGTTCTTTCTATTAAGTAAAGCGATGTATTTGAGAATTATTGGCTGCTAAATTATATGCTCCTCTAATTAAATCTTTTGTCTAACGAACAAAGACGGTTGTAAACAAATCAAGTACTTTACGAGCTGCAAACTTTGGCGTACAACAAAAAGTATAAAAGCAATAATTAACAATTTAAATATTATGTGTGAAAATGTAATTAATTTAAACATTGTATTATACAATAATTAGTATTAAGTAAATTTATTTTGAATGGAGCAAGATGTTTAATAAGAATATGCCAGTTTCTTGTTATTTAAGTAACAGTTTAAAAAACAATTTGTATTTTTTGTTATATAAATAAGTAACAAAACAAGTAACCAAATATGATTCATACATGTGCTCACCAGATCATGCATGAGTCCGGTCAATTGACGTGAATTAGGTGATTCATGTATGATATTCACGTGAGTGGTATGCGTGACCCGAGTAACTCGCGCGCACACCTCTAGTTAAAAGCGAACTTTTGATATTTTCATTTGGAAAATTGGTGATTTTGTCCAAATACGAACTTGTATTGACATATGAAACCAAAAGAATTTTGTGGTTACTAAATGCATGGTGGCTTGTATGCCACGATGGGATAAATTATGAAATGTTTACTAAAACTATCACTAAATTGCTGCGGAATATAAATACGTTAAGCTTCCGTTGACATTTCATACCGTAATTTGATATCTGGTAATGAAGTGGGTTGTAATAATAATTGATAGGGAGTAGTGAGTGTGAGAAATTTTTTATGTAATAATTTCGATAATTTGATACCTGTGAGTTAAACTTTGGAAAGTCTAAGTATGTCAGAGTACTGAGAATTTAGCGATTCAATATTTGTTCTGGACAAAGTGTTTCTAACAATATTGGAATTTCATTTAATCTATCTCACATTTGACGTATATTGTGTTACGAAATTTAAATATCTGTTTTTTTTTCTGTAGATGAAAATATTGCTGTGGTTGATTCTGAATAAAACTGAATAAAATGCTAATGGTTGGGATTTTTCATCGACAATTTGTTTGAGTACTGCCCCTATACCTATATTAGAAGCATGAGGTGATGGATGAGCTAGAACGTTAGAAAATATTTAACTGCTGTCAATGAAATTTCATGTTTGTGGTTTATTATTAATACAATAAACCATTACCATAATAATGGATTATTGGCGTTTATGATTACTATAATCTAAGTGATAATTAGAAAATAAAGTATACAGTTTACCAAAGGGTATTTCCATCAGTGAGCCAATTTATGGCGTCCTGCTCTTCCTGGAAATCCCAAACACGACAATGGTTATATAAAAAAAATTTACTTATAAAAAATAAAAGTAGATCGTATTTATTCAAAATACATGCCGCATTATAACTAGAAGACCACCTGAACAATTGGGTACAGGGACGAGGAATATCAATGAGGTCTCTACGTCATATATATTACGAATGTCCGTACTGTATGTAATTTTGTTGGTGAGGTAAGGTGGTAGCTTACTTGACATTACTTTAAAAAGAAAACAACCAAAATGCAACTGCCGACTTGACATGTTCAACCACATCAACTCCCCAAATTTATACGACGATAGTCTCTGATGACGACTTATACCAAACGTAAAACGAACACAAGAATTCTGAGCTACTTGAATGCGTCGCGCATCAGCAGACAACAGGTAATGGCTGTAAATTGTGGCATAATGTTGGATAAAATTACAGACTCACAAAGATTCTTTTTAGTATCGACGTTCAAGATTTGTTTATGAGCAAATAGCATTTTCAATTTTGTGTAAGCACGCCGATCAATTCACTTGTATTACGAGTAAACCTTAAACTGTGCTCAATGTAAAGTCCAAGATCCCTAACACAGTCTTTCCTCTTCAATTCAATTCCATCTATAAACATATGGGCCAAATTGCTGACCGTCTTACTATAAACCGTCGTTATTATTCCCGTTTAACAAAAATCCATGTTTATCAGTAATATTTAAAAATTATTTAAATTACTGTTACATCTGCAACAGACTTTAGCACATTATTTAAGTTAAAGCAGTGGTAAAGCTGTGTGTCATCCCCATAGATATGAAATTTTGAGCAGAAGCGGTCAAATATCAACATTTGAGATGTACAGATAGTGAACAAAAGGGGACCCCCAATGTAGAGCCATGTGGCACATCAGACCTCAATAGGGCTGGATCGGACATATCATTATCAATAACTACATACTGACTTCTACCGCACAATATAATGAAGAATTGCTAGGAGAAGCTGTTGATTAATAGTGTGAAATGCTTTAGAGTAATCAAGCAATACCTCCAGGCCTAAATCCTGATTGGATGGAGGGTAGAATTTGAAAGCGTTCCAAATGCTCACGTATTTGTTGAGCCACTATCTTTTCTAAAATTCCCGACAAAGTACTCAAATTACTAATTGGGTTAACATCCGAGAAGGAAAAAGCAGTTGAAGATTTAGGTATAAGAATAACTTTGACAGATTTCCATTTCTCAGGAAAGACACCAAATTCCAAGCAAAAGATAATTATATGCAGGAGGCAGAAACGCAGCATCCTAAGGCTTATACCAATACTGCAACATTATTTAATTGTCAATAATTTCCACATGGTCTCTAGTCATCGGAATCTTTCTTGGGAACAATGTGTATAGGTGATTTTGTTGAAGAAGAAGGTTGTCGACATATTCCAATGGCAATCTCATAATAAATCTAACTAATAGTAAATCTAACCGTCGAGGACGACAAAACGGTATATGACTTCGTTTTGATCATGAGAAGAACACGTTGGATCACACTTTTTAACTTTACTTCCATATTTTTGATGACACCAACAAAATTTTGGAGGATTGAAGTTGCCAATTTATGTTTCTAAAGCACTAAATTGATTTTCTAATTTGTTTGTGGTATTTTCATGATGTTACTGTTGTTGAGCAACTGTGTCCAAAAGCGTCTGGCAAGTTAATGTCAAATTTTGATGTGATGTCGTAACAGTGAATGTTAATAAAAAGAATAATGAAAGCTTAATTAGTAATTTGGAACTCACCACCAACAACAACAGACTTAGTTTTAGATCTAAGTCTAAGTCTAAATTTGGATGGTTTTAATCACCCATCTGCGATCCAAAAAGGATATCATCTAAACGTTTTTCATCGCTTAGTGCTAAACTTTCAATTAACGTCAATTTTAATGAGGAGTATGGAATCTCGTTTGGTGGAGCCTGAATAAGTCTGCGAATTTTGTAATCATATCGATTTGTAGATTAGCCAAAAGCCATTAGTAGCGAGTCATAGTACGCTACATTTAGGATAAATTTTTTATGGAGAACATTAAAGCAGGTATATTTATTGATAGCAAAAATTTTACAGCTTTGACGACTGTACTTGAATTGAAAGTTTTGTAGTGCATAACTTCCTCGGAAAGCACAAATCGGAAAATTAACTTCAACTGATAGAAAAGTTTATATTACATTTGAAAAATATAGGATAAATTTTGTATTTCTATCGACCTCCTGAAAATGTAGGAGATTAAAGTGAAGAACAGGAAGAATGTATGCATCAAAACTGGCGCGTTAGGGAGAAGATTTTGGAATATCCATACAATATCTGACTATTGCTGGTCTCTGATGCGATATTTACAATCCACACGCAATACGAAATTTTTAAATTGAAGTTTCTTACAAGAAAGTAATTAATAAATTTTTATTTATTAATGCGACACCCTGTATATAAAATAATTATATATTGACGATAATATCACTTACATGATCTCCGTAGGTCAGATGCATATATAATTATTATGCAAATTACAACGAAATCAGTAACAAAAATCAAATCACGAGAGGCGACACACTTTCTGCGCGTCATTAAAGTTATTATGTAAAAATTCCTCTACACCATAAAAGGCTTCCTTTGTCAAATAATTTCTAATTTTGCCTTTAACCAGATTCGTCTCTAATACTACAACACAATCTGGCGAAACAATATAAAATTTTATGCCGAGGTAATTAACGCCGTCCCTTGCTCTGGCTATTCGAAAATAGGTTAACGTCAATTTTGGGCTCGTCCTCGCATTATAGTTACGACTAAGAGTATCCGTTTTATATTGAGTGATGTTACTTTTAATATGGACAAGGCAGTTATTAATAAATTTTGATATAGAGTAATCTTGGAAAATCAAGTTTGTCATCATCTCTATACACCAATCACTTGACCAATATAGATCAAGATAATAAATCTTAGGTAACATGGCTAAAGAAATAAACATAATATGTTCTGGATGGATTATTATTATTATTTATTTTTGATACCAATTAGATCCATCATACCCTCCATGATGTATCGCCACTATTCGTGTAATCCATAAATATTGTATCATCGGTAAAACGAATTTTTCTTAAATCCCTCGGGATGGTTTGTACAAAGGTTAAAAATAGAAGTGTACACCATGTATGGTTGGAAAACGGCTAGAATCTCGCCCACAACACGAGATATATTGAAGTGTATTAGTCAAGTACGACTCCATACGCTTGGTATTATCCGTGCTTTTATTAAATGTGCTTAGTTTGTTAGTAGGTAAATATTGAGACACTTCGTTAGATCGTAAAATGCTGGCTTTAAAACAAATTTGAGCAATTATTTTAAATTTATTTTTGAAATTGATTAGTTCCTTCTAAAACTAATTATTTGATTATTAACTACTTAACATATGTTTGGTTCAATGTAATTCAAAATATTATTAATTCAAAATAATAATATTAAAAATGAATCTACTATTCGACAGATAGATTGAAAACTTCTTTTTATTCTTTCCTTTAGATGCCATTACAGGGTGGGGCGTTATTAGGATCCTCTATCCATTTAAAACTTCGTCTATTCCTTGCCATATTCTTCACTTCCTGCACACTATCTGCTCTACTATATCCTCTTCTAAAGATAAAATCTTTGGCTTACCTCTTCTGCGTTTTCCAACTATTCCTATTTCCATCACTCTTCCAAAAATACTCTTTTCTGACATTCTAACTAGCTATTCATAGTAACTTATATTTATTGAAAATTGTTAGACTTCAGTTTTTAATTCATTGAATTATCTTCCCTAAAATCTTTATTAAGAATTTTCATTTCGGTTACTATTATTTATTATTTATGTTTATCTCTCATCATATAATCATAAATACTAGAGTAAAAGTGATGATGAATTGTGTAAAAACGTTTAGTCTAAACCTAGAAATGGGTAAGATATGGACCTTGAAAGTTAAAAACTTTTCAGACACTTCCTTAAATATTTATTATTTCTGTAAAACTTTTTTATTACGTTGTAAACTTTTAAATTTACCAACTGATTCTAAAAGCTCTTTTCTTTTAATAGTTATTTTTACTTTTAAAAGAAATCATACGTAAAGCAGTACAAAAAAACAAAAATGTTTCATAAGGATATCTTAAGAATTCGATTTTTGGCGATTTTTTGGAAATAAAATTAAAATTATTTTGTTATATAATTGAGGTTGAAAATCTTAAGAACGAATATTTTAGTCCGGTTATATTCGCGAAAAAGTACGTTCTTTCTGCTTATAATGTCAGAATATTTCATAAAAATATCTTAAAAATTCGATTTTTTGCAATTTTTTAAAAAATAAAGTAAACAAAAAAAAATAAAGTACTTTCTTTTATAAAGTGAGAATGTATCATACAGATATCTTAAGAATTCGATTTTTGACCATTTTTTTAAACTAAAGTAAGAATTTTTTATTTTTTTAAAATTTCTTTGAAGGTGATTATCTTAAGAACGAATTGGGATACCTTAGTACCATTTTGTTCGTTAAAAAGTACGTACTTCTTACTTATACTGTGAGAATGTTTCATAAAGATATCTTAAGAATTCCATTTTTGGCGATTTTTTTTTAAATAAGGTGAAGTTATTTTAATATATATTCGATGTTGAGATAAAAGGCGATTATCTTAAGAATCAACTAAGATATTTTAGTATTTTTTTATTCTAGAAAAAATACGTACATTCATCTTATAATGTAAGAGTATTTTATAAAGATATCCTAAGAATTCGATTTGTGGTGATTTTCTAAAAATAAAGTGATTGTTTTTAATACACAATCCAGGTTGAGATCAAAGGAGATTATCTTAAGAACGAGTTGAGATATCTTAATGCGGTTTTGTTCGTGAAAAAGTATGTACTTTTGCTATGAGGTGAGAATGACTCATAAAGATATCTTAAGGATCCGATTTTTTGCGATTTTTTTAAATAAAGTGAAATTTCTTTTAATGCATAATCAAAGTTGTGTTCAAAGGCGATTATCTTAAGAAGGGATTGAGATATTTTAGCACGGTTTTTTTCGAGAAAAAGTACGTACTTTCTCTTACAAAGTGAGAATGTTTTATAAAGATATCTTAAGAATTCGATTTTTGGCGATTTTTTAAAATAAAGTAAAATTTTTTTAAAGGCGATTGATTATCTTAAGAACGACTTGCGATATCTTAAGAATTCGATATTTGGTGATGTTTTGAAAATAAACTGAAAATTTTTTTTAATCCTTAATCGAGGTTGAGATCAAAGGAGATTATCTTAAGAACGAGTTGAGATATCTTAGTGTGGTTTTTTTCACGCAAAAGTACGTACTTTCTGCTTATAAAGTGAGAATGATTCATAAAGATATCATAAGAACCTGATTTTTTGCGATTTAAAAAACGTAAAAAAAAGTTTTAATGCATAATTGAGGTTGATCTTAAGAACGAATTGAGATATCTTAGTACGGTGGTTTTGTTCGCGAAAAAGTTCGTACTTTTTTCTATAAAGACAGAATGCTTCATACAGATATCTTAAGAATTCGATTTTTAACAATTTTTTAAAAAATAAAGTAAGAATTTTTTTTTTAATATTCTTTGAAGGCGATTATCTTAAGAACGAATTGGGATACCTTAGCACCATTTTATTCATTAAAAAGTACGTACTTCTTACTTATACAGTGAGAATGTTTCATAAAAATATCTTAAGAATTCTACTTTTGGCGATTTTTTTTAAATAAGGTGAAGTTATTTTAATGTATATTCGAAGTTGAGATAAAAGGCGATTATCTTAAGGATCAATTAAGATATTGTAGTATGGTTTTATTCTAGAAAAAATACGTACTTTCATCTTATAATGTAAGAGTATTTTATAAAGATATCCTAAGAATTCGATTTGTGGTGATTTTCTAAAAATAAAGTGATTGTTTTTAATACACAATCGAGGTTAAGATCAAAGGAGATTATCTTAAGAACGAGTTGAGATATCTTAATGTGGTTTTGTTCGTGAAAAAGTATGTACTTTCTGCTATGAGGTGAAAATGACTCATAAAAATATCTTAAGAATCCGATCTTTTGCGATTTTTTTTAAATTAAAGTAAAAAAAAGTTTTAATGCATAATCGAGGTTGAGATCTTAAGAACGAATTGAGATGTTTTGAGTATATCTTAGCACGGTGGTTTTGTTCGCGAAAAAGTACGTGCTTTTTTCTATAAAGACAGAATGTTTCATAAAGATATCTTAAGAATTCGATTTTTGACGTTTTTTTAAATAAAGTAAAGATTTTTAATTTTTTTTCTAAATTTCTTTAAAGGCGATTATATTAAGAACACATTGTGATAACTTAGTACCATTTTATTCGTTAAAAAGTACGTACTTCTTACTTATAATGTGAGAATGTTTCATAAAGATATCTTAAGAATTCGATTTTTGGTGATTTCTGTTAAATAAGGTGATATTATTTTAATACATAATCGAAGTTGAATTCAAAGGCGATTATCTTAAGAATCAATTGAGATATTTTAGTATGATTTTGTTCCCGAAAATGTACGTAAATGTACGTTTCATCTTATCATGTATGAGTATTTTAAAATGATATGTTAAGAATTCGATTTTCGATGATTTTTTAAAAAATAAAGTGATTTTTTTTTAATACTTAATCGAGGTAGAGATCAAATAAGATAATCTTAAGAACGAGTTGAGATATCTTAATGTGGTTTTGTTCGTGAAAAAGTATATACCTTCTGCTATGCAGTTAGAATGACTCATAAAGATATCTTAAGAATCCGATTTTTTGCGTTTTTTTTTTTAATTAAAGTAAAAAAAGTTTTAATGCGTAATCGAGGGTGAGATCTTAAGAACGAATTGAGATATCTTAGTACGGTTTTGTTCGCGAAAAAGTACGTACTTTCTTTTGTAAAGTGAGAATATTTGATAAAGATATCATAAGAATTCGATTTTTGGTGATTTTTTAAAAATAAAGTGAATTTTTTAATACATAATCAAAGTTGGGATCAAAGGGATTGAGATATCTTAGTACAGTTATTATTTATTATACAGTTATTGTTCATTAAAAAGTACGTATTTTGTACAGGTAGCGTGAGAATATTTTAGAAATATATCTTTAGAATTCGATTTTTGGCGTTTTTTTGAAAATCAAGTGATAATTTTTTTAATACATAATTGAGGTTGAGTCCAAAGGCCATTATCTTAAGAACAAATTGAGATGTTTTAGTACGGTTTTGTTCGCGAAAATGTACGTACTTTCTCCTAGAATATGAGAACCTTGCACAAAGATATCTTTGGAATTAGATTTTTGCCAATTTTTTTAAAATTAAAGTAAATTTTTTTAAATACACATTCGAGGTTGAGATCAAAGGCGATTATCTTAAGAACGAATTGAAATATCTTTGTACGATTTTATTTGCAAAAAAGTACGTAATTTCTGCTAATATCGTGAGACTATTTCACAAAGATAGCTTCAGAATTCGATTTTTGGCGATTTTTTTAAATAATTTGAAATTTTTTTAAATATACAATCGAGGTTGAGATTAAAGACATTTATCTCAAGGACGAATTAAGATATCTGAACATAGTTTTGTTTCCTAAAAAGTAGATACTTTCTGTTTATAAATTGAGAATGTTTAATTAAAGTGTCTTAAGAAGTTTTGGCGATTTTTTTTAATAATATTAAAATTTGGGATAGACGACTGTTTTCTTATAAATTTTGCTTTATATTAATTAAATACGAGGTTAAGTCTTTTTGCGAATAACACGAAAACGACACATTTAACGAAAAAATTGTAAAAGTAAATAGAATTAATAAAAATTCTTTTGGAATCAGTTGCAAAATTTAAGGAAACTAACAATGTATATAGTTTTAAATATTTTTCATTTTGTATTAGTACTTTCTTCTGTTTTGCCTATAATTGGGCTATATACTTCCTAATATACATTATTTGTCTACTCTGTCTATAATTCATTCTTATTTATAATAAGTATGTTATTAATAGAATATATCTTGATAAAATTTGTTATAATTTACCAAGAAGCTTTTATGTACTTTTCTATACACAAAACCATACTTGAATACCTAAATTCCTTTTTGACATATTTGTTACACTGCATAATAATAACACATCTTTTAATCATTTTTGAAAAATCGTAAGATCTCGATTTCTTATATCTTGTTAAAGTTGGATGTTAAAAATTGCCCGGATTCCGAATAATTGCTGGGTATCCGTTCCAGCCCTAGTTATGAGCATAATGTAGGTTTTCCCTTTACTTATTTTCATTCGCCTTGCTTTGTGAGCAGGTTTTCCAAGTAACCATTTTTCTTGGAAGCTACTTCGCGCAATTCATTAAAAGTTATTGGATTAAATCCGAAGCCGTCATCATTAGAAGTCCCATAATTGCTATTGGTAATAGGCGAAATTGGATAAAGGTTAAAGGAAATTCAAGGAAGGGGTAGGAAAGAATAGAAATAGCGGTTGCTTTAGCTAATTTATGTTCAATTTAATGGACATTACCATGTTGGTAGGTAGAGCAGTTATAATTAAAGAATTATTGCCTTGAATAATTTCGCGCATCGCACGTTGTTTGTGTTTACATCTATCTTCGCTTTAATGATTAGGTTGCGATAGAACGTTTTAAACTGTCATATTAACTTCGTCCGTATGTTGTCACTCAATTTCACATGAAATGAACGACCCATTAAGAATTAAAATACAATTTCGACATATCGGTAAAATCATACTTTATTACCAAGTAAGACGATGAAAGTTTTGTTGAAAAAACAAAAAAAAATTCAAGAAAATCTAATAGTGGATCCATACTCTCTCTATTAAGCGGTCGATATCTTTTTGAGGGTATTTTGTTCAATTTTGTTCTAGATGATGTTAAAGTTCATCCAGATGTTCAATCGGCAACAAATCCCATGTCGTCGTACATTCCAGAGCAAAATCTGCAATTCAATCTGCTCCAGGAACATTTTTTTTGTAACCACAGCAGTATTGGTATGGCCTACGGCATCGAAGTCAGCCGAAATTACTTAATCTTTCGAAATGAGAAACTCGCTCCTATCATAGCTATTGATATGGGCAAAATTTTGACGACGTCGCACTGGGAGCATTACAAGACGTCTGCTTGACAGTTTGACAATCAAATAAACTGACATTTTGTGGGCAGAAATGCGTTAATTTTTGGGTAGTAAATATTGAAAATTAGAGATGACATTGGTACAGGAAATATACCATGTTACTGTAATACCGTTTCTTAGTTGATTGTAAATCATTATTTTACCGAAGTTTAAAAATTGTGGTTTGGATTTTAATGGGTGGTGAATTTTTTATGAAAGTGAGTATAGACCAGTTTTGTTAAATCATCACGCTTTTGGTCAAGGTACCTATGGTTCTCCATTGTACATGTCATTTCGGGAAACCTACTGTTTCAAATGTTACAAATTTCTCTTCTAGAGTACTAGCTTATGCGGATGATCTGACATTATTTCGTCCTATTTTTTTCGGACCACGATGTTGTTAGTCTTCAGTACTTGGACGTGATAGTGGAATAGTGTAACCATTATCAATTATAAATCAATGTCAATTAGTGCGATACTGTTAATTTTCTTCTATCTAATCTCTAATTCTATCTAATCTACATTCAAGGATTTGGGAATTACTTTTGATCGCAATTTTTTGTGTACCACTGAAATACCATTGAAAACATTGTATTTGCATTTTTTTGTACCTGCATTTTTTGATATCAATGTGTACAAGTCACTGTTTATAATTTTTGTTTTGTCCAAAATGTGTGTTATAGGCTTATAGTGGAGCCAATTTAGAAGAGATTTCTCAAATATTTGTCTCTACGCCTGAAGGGATCTCACCCGGATAGAGGAAATACAAATAACCATAAATAAAGCCACAAATAAAAAATACAAAATTACATAAAATAGAACATACAAAAACAATATTTATTGACGCAGAACTAGGATAGATTAATTTCTAGGTTGAATATGACAAGTGATGATAATTAGGTTTTATTAACATTTATCACCAAATAAGATTATGCAAGAGAATAAAACAAAAATAATGAAATAGATATAAAGAGAGTGAGAAAAAGAGAAGTTAAAAGAGTTTAGAGTTAAAGTTAATACTTTAGTTATACTTTACTTTACTAAAGTTAATATACAAGTGAGAGCATAGAAAGAAAAAGAAAAAGACAAAGAATAAAATATTACGAAACAGACAATTAAAGAGCAAGCCAGTCTTTAAGACATGTCTAAAATTTGCAATATTAGAAATATTACGAATTTCAGAAGGCGGTCCATTCCACACCGCAATCGACTGTATTGTGAATGATCTGTGATAAATTTTTGTGCTATGAATGGGAAATGTAAGAATATTATCAAAACGCAAACGGTAGCTAAGTACTAGTACTAAGTAGATAAGTACTTTACATCCTCAAGTTTATTTAGGTCATATATGAACCAGATGCAATTATTTTGTAGCAACTGCAATTTATTCAGAAGAGTTCCTCTTAGTCGAAGAGACGAAATATAAGTGAGTAACCAAGATTACGACGGACCATAGGAGGAAGAGAGCAACGAAGTCTTTTTAAAGAGTGGAAGCAATCATAAACATTTCTCCAAACATATTGAATTTGTGGTCTGCAAGAATGTACAGAAATATTCCGAGATTCTTAACTTTGTCAGAAAACCGTATGACAGTACCATCCAGCATCAGATCACAATCAGGTGGACGGATTAATCTTACCAAATAACTAAAGAGTTAAAAACACAATAGCTTGCGTTTTAACTGAGCTCAACTTTAACTTTAACAGTTCGAGAAGATAGATCGTTATTAAGTCGCACAATAAAGCAGAAGGAATTAACGAGTTAATTCGTACGTACAAGGAGCAATGGGAAAGGTAGGAATGAAACCAAGAAACACAGAAAGAAGTGAATCCGTAGGTAGAAAGAGATGCTAAATGAAAGGTGTGGTCGACAAGCCTTGCTGAAATCGAATAGTACTAGCACACTGTTGTACTGCATAAATCTGTTGTCGCAGGCATACCTAACATCATCAGTAACTTTAATGAAACCAATAGTTGTATTATGCCCACTGCGAAAACCCGATTGCAACTCAGTGTGTAAATTAAACCTCTGTAGAAATCCTTGGACTTATAGTTAGAAGAAAGTAGTCAAGAGCTGATAGTACGGATAAAATTGAAATTAAATGGAAATCAATGTTACATGAAAGTGACTTCGATTTAGGTATGGGGACGACATGAGCAACCTTCCAGACGGAGGAAAATAATAACCGTTCAAAAGAAAATTTGAAGATATGTATTAAGGGAGGATGTACTATATCCATGATAGGAAGATAAAGGTCGAGACCGATAAAGAAAAGAAAACATATATATGTATATATAAATTTGACAAATGGATCAATTTATCGCAATAAGCGATATCTTCCAAGAGACCCAATTGGCGACTGTGTATATAGTATTAAAAATGAATATTATGGCTAACCGTGAGAAAAGAAATTCATTCAAAACAAATCAAAGAAAAGGAGAAGGAAGAAAATTAAGAGAAAAAGAGAAAGTCAACTAAAAGAAGTACAAGCAAGAAACCCAAACAGTAAAGTACGCTTAAAAATCTCAAAATCATTCAAATTACGAATACTAGTATTCAGATCACAGCGCAGTCGATTACACAGTAAAGATTTATGAAAGACCGCCGTACTATGAATCGGGAACATAAGTATATTGTCTGACCGTGATTTAGTGGATAGATTATGAGAAGCTAAGAACTTAAAGGCACTCGATAAATAAGTGGGAGATCAAACCTCCCCAGATCAAATATGTTGTGAATACAGTTGTTTAGTAGTCTTTGTAATTTACCACGAAGAGCTAGAGAGAGATCAAGATATGCAGCATGTATCAATATGTGGACAAATAAGCGAGTAACAAGGATTGCCACGAACACCAGAAGGAAGCAAATGAGGCAAACGAAGATTTCTCACAGTATGAAAGCAGGCATAAACCCTTTTACAGACATTTTGAATCTGTGGCGCCTAAGACATAGCCATGCCAAAATTTTTGACAGTATCAGTAAATCTGATAGTGGTGCCATCAAGTACCAGATTACAAATATTTAAAGCGTCCAACCTCACCAACAAAGGAAGAGAACCAAACGCAATGGTCTGAGTTTTGGTAGTGTTAAGCTTAAGCCCATGATGAATAGACTACTCAAAGACGCGATCATCAGCACTTGCTTCCGTGTAGATGTTGAGATATTAACAGTGATACCATTTATAAAAATAGAAAAAATCAACGAATCCAAAACTCTGCCCTTGAGAATCCCACATTTGATATCGTAAGAAGAAGAGAAGTCAGGACCCATGCGCACACATAAAGATCGATAGCACAGGTGGAATTGGAAGCAAGAAACACAGGAAGCAGTGAAACCAATAGCAGATAGAGCTGTTAACAGAAGCGTATGATCTACTGAGTCAAAAACCTTAGTAACGTCAAAACCACCAAGGAAGCATGACGCTTATCACAAGCAATCGAACATCATCAGTAATTTTAATTAATGCAGTTGTTATGCTGTGGCTCTTGAGGAAACCCGACTGCAGATTATTAATCAAATCAATCTCCTCAAGATACCTCTGGACCTACAAATAACCTAATCGCTCAATAGCTTTTAACAACGCAGATAAGATTGAAATAGGACGAAAGTCCTATTTCAATTTTATATTTCCGACAACTTTCCACGTCGATGGGAAAACAGGCTATTCGAACGAGAAGTTAAAAATATGGGTTAACGATGTCAAAACCATATCCAGAATAAATAAGGGAAGTCTGAGGCCAATGCCATATGCTCATACAGCTCTGGACTTAGAGTGAGTTACAGAAGCACGGACCTCAGTCACTTTGGTTACTGAGGATGGTTACATCATCCTCAGTAACCAAGGCAATGAAGAGAAGCAAGAATTACGTGATGCGAGAATGTCATCAATAGTACTCTGCCTAGTCACGGTGCTAAGAATTAAGGGAAGGTCAACTTCATAAGGCATAGGCTTTATAATCAAAAGAGATTTGATCAAGAGTTGACTCTATCATCCCAAGGGATCGCATGGTGTTTCAAAACGTCCCTAGAGTAGCACCCAACAGCCTCCGACAATAATAAAATCGAACTAAAATTAGAACTAACACTAGCACTAACACTAGAACTGTCACTAGAACTGTCACTAGGACTAACACTAGATCTAAAACTAGAAACTTTCGAGTTTTGCCGTACGTTTTTTGAAAAAATGTTTGACGTTTCGGATGCCATGTTGTAACCTTCATCAGAAACTGGTTCGAAGTGACCACTTGTTTAGAATTCAAATATTTCATTTTAGCATCAAGATCTTCCGATCTAAAAAGATGTTGCCAATCAATTCCACGTGCATCAGACAACTGTAAATTGTTGTCCATTCGCCCAAGATCACGACTGGAAATGACGCTTCTCAAGGAACTTTGCCGTTTTAGCCAGAGAGCACAATAAATCAAATTATAGTTAGAGAACTCGATAGTTTTCTTGATTAGTACTACTCATCACTTAGCCAAGGTGCAGGTGGATGCTTCATATGGCGTTGTTTAAGCGGGGCATGTTTAACCATCTCAGCATCATTATCTGCTAAACGGTATAGTGGAAGCCAATCAATTATCAGTGCATCTGACTGATGATCTCCTATGTAAAGATAAAGTAACTACCAATAATAGAGTAGAAACTTTTGGATATTTGTTTTATATGACGTGTTGTTTTTCTTGTTATTTTGTAATATTATCCTGCAATTGAACTTTCTCGGACAATAAAGTGAATTATTATTATTAAAATGTTGTGGCTTCCAACTACCTCTATTTGCTTTCCAGCAACACAAAAAATTTCTTTAAAGTCCAGTTGCGTTCCTACCTTCCTCATATTTTCAGTGATTTTGTTGAGGTTTTCCGCCTCCCTCGCATCTAATTCTTTCAGACTCGTCTCGCACTTGTCCAGCAATTTCGTTTCTTATGGTATGAAACATACCAAAGCCCTATTGTACGTGCCAAATGTCAAGGCCTCTCACTTTATTGATCGATATTAAAAATCGTGGTAAAGTTTATTGTAATTGTTTGGTTTTCTTGATAACATCGTATAGGTCTTATAGATGATTTAAATGATTAAATAAATCAATTTGTACTTATTCGATGTTATATATTTTCTTTACTTCTACATGTTTTGGGGAAAAAAATATTATTGGTGTTGCATCAATAGTTTCAAAGAGAAGGCAAGTACACCAATAAATTTTTCTTTTTTTCTTTTTTTAAGCATAAAATAGAACAACGAAAACAAAATAACAATAGAAACGCATTTTATATTCCTGAAGATGGGATCATAAGATCCCGAAATATGTAGAATAAAATAAAAATATATAACATCGAATAAGTACGAATTGATTTATTTAATCATTTAAACCATCTATAAAAGTTTATTGTATTCATTGAACATTTTTGCATATCATATGTTAATTTAGAAATGTTCGGATGTGCGTTTTTTTTGAGAACAATTTTTGAGAAAGAAATCACAATTTTTTTAATCGAGCGATTTCGAAGATATCGACCTCTAAAGTGAGGGGCCTTGATATTTGGCACGAACAATAGTGCCGATCTCAATTTTGAATTCTTCATCTCTCGCTCAAATCCTCCTTTTTCTTTATGCGCGATATATCGCCTTCATAACATAACCAACATTGCGGTATAGATAACGAAGTGAAATAGACTATAGCAGACAAATAAGGGAGGTTTTAACTTTACTTTTTGTAAACTAATTAACAATAATAATAGAGCAGGAATATTTTTAGTGACATTTGTTTTGTAGCAAATTTTTTTTTCTTGTAATATTGTCCTGTAATTGAACTTTGTTGGGCAATAAAGTGAATTATTATCATTATTATAATTTCTCTTAGGATTAATTTGAAATAAGATTGTCGAATTATACTAAGGGAAGAGAAAATTTTTGCGATGTCACGAACGTGACGGCAATTAAGTTCAAGGGGGGTAAACACTTTCCCCTTGGCGGGTTTGGCTTCCTTCGAGAATAATAACGTCGAGAAGAATATTTATGAAGTAGTCGGTCTGCAACACAGTCCCAAATGCACCCTTCTCCGCTGCGATAATTTAATTATGCAAGATTATTTTAAAGTATAGTCCATTGTATATAGGAATGGAGAGTTTAATAGGATGATAAAAATTAGAAAGTGAAGGAATCGATTGTTTGGGTGGTAGTGGCCCCCGATTTTCTAGGGCAATTCGGCCCTATTGATGAGTCGCGTCCATCGCCCTCTTCGGAAAGTCGTTCCTTATTCTTGAGCCGTTCAGAAAATAAAAGTTTTGCTCAACTTTCCACCCAAGGGCCCGACCCGCGGAGCCAATACTGATGTTTTTATGGACAGGCTAAGTCGTAGACGGACAATTTCGATCGGTTTCTTTGACTGCAAAACCTCTGCGGAGATGTTCTTCTTATCGAAAACTCTTGAAGGAGAGAAAAAAATTATACTTTTGTTGAATGAAATTTAGTAATTTCGAGTTTGTGTTAGTTTCCGTTAGGTGTTTATTGGGACTGCCTCCGTTGAATAAATGCATAAGGTTTTAGATCTTCCCCTTTGAATAGCAAACGACGTTCCCAAAACTTGTTTACCGGAAAAACTTTGGACGCGCATTAACACGTCGAAGGGCGCGGTCAATTTTTCGCGTCGGCGAAAGCAAGGCCTTTTCGGGCGTCCGTAGGAAGTTTAAAAGCTCACCCTCTAGAAAAGAGGGTTTCCCGCCTCCCCTTTATCTCCGAACACCCCGTTTCGCCTTTCGCCTCTCCAGTTCTCGGTCCTTGGCCCTACTTCTTCCTTAATCATCGGAACCGACGGGCTTCTGTTATTGTTTCTGGGCGTTTCCCCGAGTTAGCATAAACCGAAACGCGGCCTCTTTTTCGCTTACCGGCACGGAAACGCGATTACCCGAAATTACGGACTTCGCAGAATTCTTGTTGTGCTCGTCCTCTGTAATTAAGTGCGTTTTACAGCGGACGAAGCAGTTTCTCCCGTTCGCGGAGACGTCAAACGTATTTATATTTAAGAGCTTCACTTTTTACGACGCTGTAAAATCCATGAACGCCCGCGACGTTCCTAACGTTTTCGCTGATCCAAAACTCGTCCCGTTACTTTATTTTAATGTCCTTTAAATGATTCATTTTATTTATACCGTTTATGGTGTTTATATTATGGGTGAATTTTTTTACATTTTTTAAAATTTTGTTAGACATTTTTTTAGACCTTTTAGGTATTAAAGCGAGAAAAAATTAAATCCGGCAGTTACAAAATGGTGTTTGAAATGGTTTCGATGGCGTTTGTGCAAACGTTGCGGAGTCACCGCGAGCGGCCTGGGAATCGTTTGCATTGCGAAAATTAAAATTCAGGCAAAGTAAATAGAAGCAAATCGATTTGTGGAACTGAGTGAAATTTTTTTAGGCGGCGCCGAAGCGATTGTCGCTGCTGTCTGTCAAGTCTTATTATGGGTATCTTTTATTATCGGGCTGTTGTCGGTGGATGTTATCTTCTCCATTATTTACTTTGTCGATTGGCGTCCGACCCTATTAAGAATGTTTTTAGTTTTCCATCTAGACTATTACTTCTAGTTTCAGTTGTTTTCAGTCCTGGATTGTTGTATATTTTTATTGCACTAAAAGTAGGAATAACACCAGACCTGCAACCTGCAACTAGAACCATTCGGCTTTAGTCGTTTTACGAAACGAACGGTTAAACACAAAACTTTCTAGTTTTACTTTTAGTTTAATAACAACTATCCAACAATTTAACGCTGAATAATAACTAAAACACTAATATTAGAACTAACGTTATATCTAACACGAAACATTCGAGATTAACCGTTTTAAGACGAACTCGAATCTTTTAAGTTCTAACTCTAGTATTAGTTCCAGTATTAATGTTAACTTTTACTAGATTTAGAGACATAAGTTTGTAGGTAATCGAAAAATGTCTGCCTATAAACCAAATTGTTACGGTATTGTTAAGGGCGGCCGAGATCTTTGAGAGATTCTTATATTATGAATGCCACTTAAGATGAAGTAAGCTCGGCCGACTTCGAAGATGTCGATTAAAGAGGCATTGAAGGCTACCTTTATTTTTTTTATACCTAATACATACTCAGATGACGACCATTCCCCTTCCAGCATGCACCGATGGTTCTCATTGTGTCATGAGGCGCAACTTTAGTCAGAAAAATTTAAATAAATTTATGACTTTGCCATGTTCTTTTCCTCCTGTTGCCTTCCAAGCGTCTTTTTCTTTGTTTTACGATCACTTTTGTAAGGGCTTTCAGCAAAGCTATCCCTTGAAGAAGACCATTGTTAAAACTAATTCCAACAAATGGATTACTTACGAAATTAAGAGTCAATCTAATGAGCTCAGAGACCTATATCATTTGAAATCTATTGAGAATCTTAAAAAGAAATATTATAACAAATTATGCCCAACAGCAAGCAATAAGTTTGCAGTGGCGTGAACTTTGGCTCGTGAAAAGTTTTCTGTTAGCAAAATAGACGTACCAATTAAAACCTTCGGGGACAATCCTTCGAAGCGATATCGCTGAGCTTTACAATAGGTACACGTTCTGTTGAAGATTTAGTGCGCCACTCCGTTGTAAATGTTTCTGGGGCGCTAGCGAACATCAAGGTTGCTGATAGGTCAATGTTATTGACTCCAGTGTCAAATTCTGAAGTCGCTGATATAGTCAGCTGAATTTCTGATAAGCTATGATGAAATTCCTTCTTCTTAGTTAATCAAGGTGTCCCCCGCTATTAATGATATTTTAACGAGTATGATCAATGAATCATTCGCAAACGCTAACTATAATACTATAAAAATTATAATACTCATTTTCAAAAAGGGTGATCCATTGCTGTTCTCAAACTATAGGTCGGTTGCCATTCTACCGGCAATTTCAAAAGTCTTTGAAAGAGCATTCTTCAAACGTTTAAATGAGTTTGTGCTGAGGTTTAATTTGATTAATAAGCACCAATTTGATTTCAAGGGTGGTAAGTCAACCCAGGATGCTATTTTGGATTATCACTTATCGGTTGTGGAAGGCTTAGATGTGAGTATGTTCTGTTGCAGTTTATTTTTGACTTATTTAGGGCGATACCCTTCACCATGAACTCCTCCTACAAAAATTAAGTCGCTATGGCATTAGGGAGCCTGCTTTGGCTTGGATTCAATGCTATCTGAATCGTAGGCAACAGCTGGTGAGGTGGACGTGGAATGGTAGGTCATGACTCCTTCCAATTCGATTTGCTGTTCCCAAAGTTAGTATATTGGGGCCGTTGTTGTTCATTTTGTATATTAATGATGTCCCTCTGACTTACATGAATTGCTCAGAAGTATTGTTCGCTGATGATCGCTTCGTCGCAGTGAAGGCGGAGTCGATACCGTAGCTGTCTGCTAACATTTCTAGCGTAAAACTTGGTGCAATTTGAACGATTTGATTTTGAACTGTGAAAAAAGTCAATTAATACATTTTTCCACCAAATATAATAAACCATATTTTAGCTTGCTGGGTAGAATAGCAGGGTATCCGGCTGAGAGTGTTAAGGTTCTCGGTGTTCATCTAGATGCATCCGCTTGCTGGGATGAAAACACTCGGATTTTATCAAGCAAACTCTCTTCATTTCATTTTTCAGGCTTCGACAGGTACTTGATTTTGAGATTATTAAAACGATTTATTATGGTTTAGTTTATTCTCATCTTAACTATGGTATGGTCTCTTGGGGAAACTCTTCGACCTAGCAGCAG
The DNA here is from genome assembly GCA_036711965.1 of Onthophagus sagittarius. Lineage (NCBI taxonomy): Eukaryota > Metazoa > Arthropoda > Insecta > Coleoptera > Scarabaeidae > Onthophagus > Onthophagus sagittarius. Next base: position 8,145,255 of record JASERS010000007.1, on the reverse strand, counting down.
GTTTTTGTTAAACAGAAGAAGATTGTCAGATCAATACTTGGTTTGTCATTCTCTGAATTATGTAGACAGAACTGTTTCCTAACATTGCCTTGCATTTATATACATATTCTCCAGTTACTCTTATATGTAAAGAGAAACTTGAGAAATTTCACCAAAACTTTGGGTATCAACACTTGATATCCTACAAGACATGCCGGCAACCTGTATTTGCCAAAATACCGGCTGAGTCTCACGCAGACCCATGGAAATCAAGCAACTTAATTTAAACCGTTTTAAATACAAATTAAAAGTTCTATTCGCTTACAAGTGCTTCTATTCGGTTGAAGAATATTTATTGAATACTGGGTGGGACCACGACACCGATAGGATTTTAACTTAATTATCTGTCTTGTAATTGTTATTATTATGTATTTTATGTAATATCAACCAGGGTACTAAGCGTACAATCTAGTTTTATTATATCTTAGTATATCTATGAAATGTGACAAACTCTGATGCGGTAAAGCCTATGGATATTCAATAAATTATTATTATTATTGGTACCCAACCCAACCAAATCAAACTCAAATCAGTTATGGACTACAAACGTTCTAGAACCGGGGTTAATACTTTTCATGCAGACGATGTATAATGCTACTTTCCAACAAGATAATACAAGACCCCATGTTCCTGTGATACAAGAAGGTTTTGGAATTGCAGACATCCAAGATTGCAGATACTAGGGAGCGGCCGACATCTGTGAAGTCAGGCTAGAATACTTCTTAACTTTCCTCTAGTGGCGTACGATCTCATAGACCGATGGTTTACCTGAAAGCTGAATTATAGCGAAAAGGTTTGGTTGGGTGGGAGGCGAATTTATATAATTTTTGGAAATCAAATACATATTATGCACCAACGGCGAGTAGTACATTGATTATTCCAATTTTCGATCTAAGAGACCAACTATTGAAGTATATGTAGAGACACATCGGTTTTATAGTGATGAGTTACGAAAATGATAATATTACAGTTGACGATGATTCAAAATCAGAAAAGGAAAACGTATTAGAGGAAAGATCAGAAGATAGCGATAGTAAACAAGAACTAGAAAGTGATCAAGAAGTCGGAGATGATGGTGTCTCTTATATTGGCGAAGATCATGTTACAAAGTGGGATATTATAACATTATAACATTATTCGCGGACAAACTGGAAGAAACCTTGGTATAAGATACAAAGAACATTTAGGAAACAAAAAACCGCAGTATATAAACACTTAAATGAACACAACCATCACACCAACATTGATAACTTAACACTGTTACACCGTTGCCCTAAATCAAAAAAATAGACTTGCTTGAGGAATTTGAAATCATAAAACATTTGAATGAGCCCGACAATATATTAAAAAACGAAATCACCGACTTCGGACATACTCGTTTCTTCTCGAATTTTATTCATAAAGAAATATCTGTTCCACCTGATGATAAAAATAACATCCCTCTTCCCACATAACGACTTTTGATAGTTTATATTTTTCCACGCATAATAATTTTTAAAATACAAAAGAAAAAAACGATTAAGTGTTATATATTTTTAGTGATATGTATCTTGTGTTCTTTGTTCATCAACGTTAAGTTACACGCATTATGCCACTTATCCATTAATTTTCAATAGACGGTAAGACTTTTTATATATAAAAAAGAAATTTTATTGTACGTTCAATGTTACTTTTTTAAAATGTGTAACTGCACCTGAATAAAATTATAATTCGAAACCGGTAGTGCTAAGTACAGAAATTTTTATTAATCCTTCAAACACAACGTGTTATCTATTTACACATATTATTCACGTCATCAGCATACATCAAGCAGATGTAAGGTGATGACTTAAAAATTTATTATCCTCTTCAAAGCATTGAAGATTGAGTTACAGGCAGATTTTGTGAGAATTTCTAATTTTTGTACTAGTAATCATTCACAGTAAACGTTCACAAAGAAAAAGGATTACATAAAATATGATTACAGTCTTAACACTAAAGAGCTGCGTCGAGTTACATTTCCAATTGATCTTGATATTACATTAGATCAAAAACTACTTTTTGATGTCCACGTTGATGGTCCTACAGAATGTTGGGCTTTATAAAGTTTTATAAGATTTTCCGAGGATTTTACAAATAATATAAAGTAATCTGGAATCCTCAATACTCCGCTTATATCACTAGGTTGGAAGGAGTCCGGAAACGGCTGATTAATACTTGTGCTATAAAACCAAGCAAGTATACAGTGACTATGCGTCTGGCTGTGAAATGTTCGGATTGCTAACGCTCTCCCAACGGCGAGCATATAATGATATAGTATGCCTGTACAAACTTGTAAATGGTTACACTTATTCTCCATCACTGCTGACGAGAATTGATTTTCACACTCTTCCTCGTCAATTATGTATGACTTTCTTTTTTATATTTTCTTTTTTATACCCATTCTAAGGATGGAAAGAACCGCGGATCGCGTAAGTAATATTATATTATATATTTTCATCACAATTATGGATCAAACCGAATTTTGATGGTATTATTATTGTGGTTGGGGTTGTCTTTAGAACCATTTTGAGATATTCTGCATGGGTGATTTTAACGTTGATGCTCTTTATATATATATATATATATATATATATATATATTATTTTTCCGTTGGTACTTTTAATCTAAAATTTATTAGAGCAGAACCAATTAGGATAACCAATATTTCTGTGATTTTAATTGATTACATTATGGTTGTTAATGAACAAGGAGTGATTGATGTGGAAGTTTCGCACGATTTTGCAGTATATTGTGGGAATTCATTATGTGAGATGAAACCTCAATTTCGTACAATAACGAGTTTAATTACGATTTATATTTAACGTATTTGATAGCGGTACCATGGTACCTTATGTATAATATTGTAGACATAAGATGGCATTCTTTAATTATAATCTTTTGATGTATTGAATTCCTATGCTCCACTAATAGTTGTTGACATTGGTCATGAAAGGGATCTTCCTTCGTTTACTTACACTACTAAAAAAATGATTTCTTTACACGAAAAAGTTTTAAAAAAAGAATAAACTGACCGTGATGGTAATTATTATCGAATCTTAAGAAATTGTTTTACGAGTGCTATAAGCGCAAACAAAAAAGCTTACTTTATACAATAGTTGTCATGCGTGTTTTACACGGACATATAGAAATTATTACGTAATAATGGCATAATTATTAATAATATACCAGCATATCTTGAATTTGGTAATATACTCAATACGTGTTTTGTAACTGTCAATACACTTTCTAATTCGAAAGATAGTGTGTGTCAAAAATCCTCATCTTCACTAAGAAATGGTATTAATAAAATTTTACATTTCACTGAGTTAGCAATGAAGATATTGAAGACGCGATAATGCAAATAATTGAAAAAATTGTTATTCTTATTCCTAAGATTCTGCAGCCATCATCGTGGCAGAACTTGAGAACGGTTAATGTCGAACATTTTCGAAAAAATAATATTGCGTAAGCATATGTTTGACCAAGGGATATTACCTAAATTTCAGTGATAATCACGGTACTAATAGCTTTGGCTTATACGAAGGTATTTGATTCTGTTGCTGACGGTATATTACCTTCTATACTCCACCATGTTGGTTTGAGAGATGAGTCGATGGAAATCTGAGTCACAGAACGCAAAGTGTAAGAATGGACGATGAGTTGTCCAATGTATTGTAGGTGAAATCAGTCGTACCACAGGGATTTATATTGGGCCCAGATTTATTTTCAATTTACACATCTTTTCTTCCTGATTGCCTTAAATCTTGCAAGTATCGCTTGACTGTAGATGACACTGTACTTGGCGTGGCTGGGTGGCATTTATTTTCACCCAATCAAATTAAAGAAGTAGTGAATCTCTAACCAATTCTGATTTAGATTATTTGGCTGTTACATCTGAGGCATACCAACTCAAATTGAATCCATTGAAGTGCTCTATGATTGTTTTGGGTACAGAGCTACAGAAAGTTATTTTTGGATTATGTTGAGATACTTCACAATCCTGTCCCAATCAAATATAGTTACTACAGATAATATGCCTTTCAGATCTTACAAAGTTAGAAAATGTGGGGGGAATTACAATTCCATGATCAGAACAATTAGTCCACATTATCGTAGAATAGATGGGTTAGCATAAAAATTTGTGCAAATAACCAAAAACATTCTCAAAAGATTCGCCTCTATCAATGATTGGCTTGGTACCTTGGCAATTGCTATTCAACAGAAGTATAAGGGGTTGGTTACCAATAACTGATAAGTTGTTAACAAAAATGTGTTGGATAAGAGATTTGGGAAAAGGCAAGATTGTTAGAGAATCTGTATCTAACACCTAACTAAACTCAAATAAGCAGAGGATGTAGAATGCAGTTTTCTAAGAAGACTTCATACTGCTGTTGTTATAAGAATGATCCTGAAACAGATTAGACTACAGATTTAGGCCTTTGCCTACACGGTCCTGTCGCCGATTGAACATGTTTGGTATATGATGGGTCGCCGACTAAGACAAATCGCAAGAACCCCTGAGAATTTGGATAAACTTCGACATTATCTAAAAATTGCATGTAGGGCTTTTAATGCCGAAATTCCGGGAATTTTCTTTGTTTGTGACACTGTTTCAAGAAATTAAAAACATGTGAGGCACTTTCATGCACATATGGGGCAGATTTATACATGTGAAAAAATACACAAGTTGGACATAAAATATTTTTATTATACTTATGAAAAATTAAAGTATGTGAGCAGATTCCTATAATTAAGTGTCTAGAGATGAAATAAAATTAGAACTAACACTAGAACTATTACAAGGACCAATACTAGAACTAAAATTAGAAGTAATCGGATTTTGCTATATGTCCTTTGAAAGAATGTTTGACGTTAGGATGCAAATGATTGCAATTAATGCAAATGGTTGATTTGAATCAGGAGAATGTCTTAAAGCGATGCAATGATATTGATGTTACTGGACAAGCTTGTGCTTGTCCAGTAAGGATTAATTTACTCGACGCTACGTGGACTTATTGACGATGTCCCTGGAGCAATGTTTCGATTTAACGGCAAATTGTCGAGGTCACCTGCATATAAAATTATTTGAAAGCATGTTGATCAGAATTGATGATGTTGAAGGAACCCACACTATAATTGTTATATCGACGTGTTTCACTGTGAGCATTTGATGCTTGGGATCAAAGCAGCTCCAAAATGATGATGTATTCACAACATACCATCATTTCCAAACACCAAACTAGTTCTCGTTGTATCACACAATTTGCTCCCACAGCTGGTTCAGTTTGGAGAAGCTTTGATTCATTTGAACCAGCTTTTGAAGAAGGTTGCAACATGGATTTCGAAACATCAACATTTTTTTTCGAAAAGCTTTAGTTGTAGTATTGGCCCTAGTATTGCTTCGAATATACAATCAACATTGTAAACGCTTTCACACTTAAAGCATGTATTACTATTTTGTTAAAGCTTAATGATTTGTTATTTTTTTTCTGACCATAACCGTTGAACAAAACATATAGCATCATTTTAATATCAGAAAGAAAAAATAGAAAAATGGGGCACAATCATACATTAAATTTTAATCACAGATCAATTCACAAACTTGACCTCTCTATCCTTTAAGTAAAATAATTCTGATTGATCAGCATATAGTAAGAAAATTTTAAAAATTCTCGTCTCACATCAACAGCTGTTAATCTTCGTCAGCCACCACGTACGTAAGATAGCTATGTATCAGATATATCTAGTATATCTGATGCATAGCTATCTATATACCCACTCTCCCCTACCGTACTTCTTGGAACCAGTTGTAGCAGTTTCATCCGAATCAGTCGCATTTACATTTAAACACGAAATATTAATTTCGACTTAGAAGCATATTCAGTTTTATTCAACCCAAGTCAGCACAATCCAACCCAACCCAACTTAACAATACGACTCTTCCGGAATTTTTTCAGTATTTCTAGAAAAATTGTTTCTTTCTTCTCGCTGAATCCTCTGAAGATATTCTTAATCCTATTCACGTCATTCGGCTCATTGCTACAATTGTATCTGGCCATCAGCTTTTTCCTTTGCTCATTTCATTTTCTCACAAGGTATTTTCGAAGACCCTCCGCAATTATATCAACATATTTTTTATTGTATTATCTCTCTTATCGTCGTCCTTCTCTCCTATCTCTGTACATCCCTATCCCTGTTGCGTACTTCCCCCAATAATTAATAATTCAATCCAACGCAACTAAACTACTAAATACCACTATCCCGGTTTTAAAATGAAGGGAATATCGAAAACCGGTATTAAGATTTTGATCCGGTATTAAAAGCACTAATTGCTTGAGACGAGATATCCCAGGAGGACATCGACAACTTAGGATGGGTAGAAGAGTTAATACAACTTTCATCATTTCTTAGTTGATAATAAAGTTTAGCTTAGTTTAGCCGCTAGAGAGCTTTGTCAAATTCTTAGATAGTTGCTTGTTGTAGTGTTTGGTATAATGGTAATCTTTATACAAGAGCATTAAAAATTTGTGTTTATTCGATGAATACCTGCAAGCTACCCTCACAAAGGTATTGCATAAAAACGAATTAAATCCATTAAAATTGAATTCAATCTATGTTAAAAATATATATAATTATTAAAGCCCACTAGCGGCTTAACAACAAATCGGTTTTATATATAAATAAGTAGTGTTAAATCATAAAATGTTTGATCATTTAATCCGTTGTAAACGCCATTTCGGGACATATATATTTTATAATAACTAGATTTCAAAAAAATTTTTTGTTAATTTAAATAATGAGTACAATATCAAACAAGTGAAGAAGACTAAGTCATTTCCAGATGGTAAGATTGCTGTTAGGACGATAAGATGGTTTGAAGTCTCTTAAAGACTTAACGACTGGGTTTTATTGTCTAACAGATGATTTAATTACATAGTAAACTTTATGACGGTGCCATTAACAGTTTTACGACACTTTTCTGGAATTTGGGCGTCCGTTCACTACATACAATGTAGAACAGAATGGATCGATTCGGGGTTAAAAATTCGGTATTACCCATTTGCGATTCGAATCGAATTAATTATCCCCGATTGGTGGCGATTATTTAATTGGGAAAAATCCATGCCGCTCCTATATTCATTTACAAATAGGCCCTATTGATATTTTAACCCGGATTTATTAAATACTCGAATTTACGGTCACTGTAAATTTTGAAACTCGTTTTTGCGTTATTGGCCACTCGACGGACTGACGTACCAAGTGCCCCAAATCGTTAGAACCAAAATAGAACTCACCGAAATGTAAAAACATCTTTAGAACGGCTTTCAAAATATACATTTTAACATGTTCAAGTTAATCATACTCAATTTAATTATGGACGTTTTAATCGATTTATTTTTGTTGAGTGTAATAAATAATAAATAAAAACTAACGCGAAGAAACTCGAAAGTTCTGCTACATTATTTTTTGTGTTAAGTGCTAGAAAGTTGGGTGTAGACATGGATAATCCATTGAGGGTCGCCCGGAAAAAGTTACGGTCCCGTACCTAATTGAGAGCGGAATGATAATATAAGAATATAATGGCGGCGGCGCGGGGCTTTGTTCGCAGGGTCGCGAAACGACAAAAAAATTTACATAAAATCGCCATAAGTCGCGAGAATTTTGTCGTGCGTCCGCCTCCGATTAACATAAATGGAGAACACGCCACGTTCAAATCGAGCCGATTCCTACCTTTTATTTATAAGAAGCGAGTATAAATGTTTAGAATAACTTTTATTAATATCCAACAATCTATTTTTGAATAACATAAGTTATTAAATCGAAAAAAATAAGAAAATACTTGGATTCATATTCGCGTAAGAAGAACTAATATTAGACTATAAATAGAAACTCGAGTGATTTACTTCTCATCCTAGTGTTAGTTGTAGTACTAGTATTAGTTCGAGTTTAGCTTTATGGATATTAAAACGGTTAAACGTGAATGTTCCATTTTTAGTTCAATAAAATTTAATATACGCATGTAGCTAAATAACAATTAAAAATAAAGCTGACACTAATACTAGCACTAACTACTAGTTCCTTATGGTGTCCTCTTCATTTTGGCTCATACTTATTAAAAAAATGTCTCAATCACATTCGTCATCAGAATAGTATAACGATGAAAAAAATAGATACGTCTGTTAAAAAAACTTATGTTAAAAACAGTGATAACCATACATAATATTTTCTCCCTTCGTATATCGAAACTTTTATTTTGAAACTTTTTTCTATAAAATTTATGATTTATAAGTTATAAGGGGAACAACTGGTGACGTTTGAAGATATATAGTAGTTGATAATCAAATTGCATAAGTGGATAGCCACTAAGTCTCAATTAACTGCCTTCCCCCCAAAGACAATATCAACGTTCATTAAACTGTAATAAAGCTGAGTATGATGGGCGAATATATGAGATTGCATTGCAACAAGAATTAATTGGTAAAACCACCGAATTGGAAGAAAACTTCGAAGCATAACATTTTGATTACCCTGATTACTTCTATTATATTCGGTGTTATTAGAAATCAGATAACGAATAAATTGGTTTTCTCGATTGCAACCAGGTTTCAGGGAATATTTTAGAAATTTAATCAGTCGTAAGCTTTTTATCTACGTTTTATCTATTACAGTAAGCTTTCTTTGTTAGAAGAAATTAAGTCGTGTTGAATGAATCAAGTATAAGGGATTGGTGTGAACGTTGACAGCTACACGTTATTTCAGGATTACACATATTCCTAAAAAATTTCCAATGATTTTCAAATTTATAACAAAAATAAATCTGTTCAATCTATTGTAATAGGGTTCGTTTGGGGCGGAGGCTATACAATTAATTCGATATAAAGCCAGAAGTGATTAATACATTACAACGGCTCGGTTAAACTTCAGGTATTATTACAATTTTGGTAATCAATACAACCCTGCTTAACACAACGCAACTCCTCTTTGATATATAACCGCAGCTAAACGTGAAGCAGAAAATTATTGACATCGCCTTATCAAGTCTAAGATTGACTATTTTGGAGTTGATTGAGTAGGTTATCTCGGATTATTAAATTGAATAAAATTAAGTAATTTGGGAAGAAATTGAAAGAAATCAGTCTGATATCATGGTATTTAGTTGGGTTGGGTATAGCTTCGACTTAATACCATTCCTCATATTGAATGGTATAATGTTGGAATACAATCCGACCCAATTGGATACCATCTTTCATATTTAATTGAACTTAGAAGTTTTATTGTCTTGGTTTTGATTGAAGTTAAATGAAGTTAAAACTTGACTCAACTCAACTATAGAAGAAAAAATATAACCTAAAATATGAAAAAAGAAATCACGAAATATTTCCAAAAATTAAAAATTATTCCAATTTTTGAGTATTGTATGTTATGTCTATTATTTTAATTTTTCCTTCTACAGTTGAGTTGTGTTAACTTTCATCATTCAATCTCTCATATAACAACACATCAAATCCAAAATTCTTCTATAGATGGATTGGGTTGGGTTGGGATCAACTCCAACTTCACACCGCTCAATATGGGTGATGGTATGCAGTTGAAGCTCAACCTAACACAACCCAACCACAGGGGAATTTTGGATTTAATTTTGATAACAAGAAAAAAAAATGTTATGGTTGAGTTGGGTTAGGTTGAGCTTCAACTTCATACCATCTTTCATATTGAATGCAGCCGGATCCCAACCCAACCCATGCTGGAGCTCAACCCAACCCAACCCAACCATAGAAGAATTTTGGATTTGATTTTTTGTTATATGACGGATGGAATTTTGGATATATACAATTTTCTGCTATATGAAGAATGGAAGGAAGTTGAAAGTTTCAAAATCAAATCCAGAATTTTCCTATGGTTGGGTTGGGTTAGGTTGAGCTGCAACTTCATACCATCTCTTATATTGAATGGTATGAAGTTGAAGCTCACCTTGACCCAACCTAACCATAAAAGAATTTTGAACATTTTGAAGGTTTCAAAATCAAATCTAGAATTCTTTTATGGTTGGGTTCGGTTAAGTTGAGCTTCAACTTCATACCATCTCTTATATTGAATGGAATGAAGTTGATGTTCAATCTAACCCAACCCAACCATAAAAGAATTTTGAATTTGATTTTGAATCCTTCAACTTCATTCCATTCCTCATATAACAATAAATTGTTATAAAAATGTTATGGTTGGGTTGAGTTAAGTTGAGCTTCAACTTCATACCATCGCTCTTATTGAATGGTATGAAGTTGGAGTTCGACCTAATCCAACCCAACCATAGAAGAATTTTGGATTTGATTTTTGTTATATGAGGGATGGAATTTTGGATAACATTTATTATAAAATTTTCTGTTATGTGAAGAATGGAAGGAAGTCGAAAGTTTCAAAATCAAATCCAGAATTCTCCTATGGTTGGATTGGGTTAGGTTGAGCTTCAACTTCATGCCATCTCTTATATTGACATGTATGAAGTTGATGCTCAACTTAACCTAACATAACCATAAAAGAATTTTGAAGATTTTGAAGGTTTTAAAATCAAATCTGGAATTCTCCTATGGTTGGGTTGGGTTAAGTTGAGCTTCAACTTCGTACCATCTTTTATATTGAATGGAATTAAGTTGAAGTTCAACCTAAGCCAACCCAACCATAAAAGAATTATGGATTTGATTTTGAATCCTTAAACTTCATTCCATTCCTCATATAACAATAAATTGTTATAAAAAATGTTATGGTTGGGTTGAGTTAGGTGGAGTTTCAACTTCATACCATCGCTCATATTGAATGGTATGAAGTTGGAGTTCTACCTAACCCAACCCAACCATAGAAGAATTTTGGATTTGATTTTTTGTTATATGAGGGATGGAATTTTAGGTAGCATTTTTTATTATATGAGGAATGGAAGGAAGTTAAAGGTTTCGAAATCAAATCCAGAATTCTCTTATGGTTGGGTTGGGATAGGTTGAGCTTGAAGTTGGGGCTCAACCAAACCCAACCCAACCATAAAAGAATTTTGGATTTGATTTTTTGTTATATGAAGGATGGAATGAAGTTGAAGGTTAACACAACTCAACTATAGAAGGAAAAATCTAAATATTCCGTGATTTTTTCTTCTATAATTGGATTGAGTTGAACTTCAAATTATTCAACTCAACCATAGAAAAAAACCTTCATACCATCCCTCATATTGAATGATATGAAGTTAGAGGTCGACCGAATCCGACTATAGAAGAAAAAAATCACAGAATATTGAAGTGTTCCAAAAATAGGAATGTTGTTATAACCGGAACCTCTTCAATAATAACTTATTGATAAAAAGTTTGTATATCCCAAAGTTCGTTATAACCGGTTTTGTAACTTATAGATTATAGAAACGTTTATTATGAGTAAAAATTGATAAATATTGATCAAAATCTATTTTTTTTACCCATTAACGATCAATCAACAGATACTCAATGTAATCCCTAAAGATTGTATATACTACCTTGGTAAACTATGTAATTGACAATGATCTTGATAATATTTCATATATTGCATAGACACCCCAGGTATTTTAAATATTACTTAGGCATTGTATTGAGTACCTGAATTATACAGATTGATGGTAACATATAACTCCACAGTTAAAGCTTGTGACATGTCAAAAGATAAAGAGATATCTTAAAATGGCAAAAGCTAGAAAAGGCCCCTTAGAATGTAAAAAAATGATAGCAATTGGGTCTATACATCTTGAGGTATTTAATCGATGCAAAACAATTTAAAAACGCAAAATGAGATGTTTTTCAGAAAATGGAAACAATTTTGATGACCAAACTGGTTTTGAAGCACAAAAAATATCTGTGGGATACTTAACCAATGTTAATCAAAGTCGAAAAATTGAAAATAATAGATTTTGGTGTTTTTGAGAGAGTGTCAAGGATGTCGGAGATGTCAAAAGCTAGAAAAAGAACTGTCAAAATAATACTAATTGGTTAGATACATTTTCAAGTTGTTTAATTTACGCCAAATAATTGTAAATACTAAATTAAAAAATTATTGACATCGCCTGATTAAATCTAAGATGGAGTTGCTGAAATTGAAAAAGATTTGCTATGATCTTAGTTATACGATTAGCTACACTATTAGTTATAGAATCAACTGTTAAAGTGGTTAAGGGATGTGGTAGATTTATCAGATAAAAAAAGTAGGCGAAGAATTAAAATTCTGAATAGGATTCCAAGAAGAACCCTAACCAGATGTCTTTATATTGATTATCGTGCTACCTCCAATAAAATTTTCCAAGATCCTGAATTCCGTTGATAGACGACGTATTGAATCGTATGAGAGAGATTAATTATCCAACAAGCATATCAAGAAGATCATTATATCAGGCATATCATTTTATTTTTGTATGCAGGTTCAGATCACAGAGGATGAAGTCAATTGAGGAAACAGTTCGATTGTTACCAATATACAGATAGTAAGACAGCGTATATTAACAAAGATTATCACACCTTCAAGGCTCTACCGATACATTTAGGGGATTATTTTTGGACCGAATAGTTTTGAAGGTGGGACAGCCTTTATTGACACGCTCTCACTACCTGAATTCTTGTAACAACAACGCCGTTTCCTCAATTGACTTCTTCGTGGTAGACCTAAAATAGCATTTTTGCCTTATCTATAAGACATTTAGGACGTACTTCAGAGAAAAAGAAGATATCTTAACAAAAATCAATAAGGTATAAAAATTCCATATCTTATTCCACAAAGTATGACATCTTATGAAACAGCCTTGTACTCGTGATGCCATTACTACTAGTCACGGGTGCCAAATCCCGTGGGTCTATCTATTGTTCAGATACTGGCATAGCACCAACTATGATAATAGCTACGAAGTTAATAAAATTATTTGTGCAGGTAGTAACACGGTAGCTAGGGCATTAATTGCTGCAATTAAAATGGAAATGACCTTATCGTGATGCAATAATTTTTGCAAATGGCGATAAATATCAATTTTGGTTTGATTTTTGAATTGGGGAAGTCAACAGATAAAAAATTTAAGTCGATAAGATATGGACGTCATGTGGGCAAATACTATGATATCTAGATTATGGAACAAGATGAGATCCTACTAGGTCCAACCGATTCAGGGAGCAGGTAATAGTCTTTAATAAAAATCTTTTAAGAGCAAGATAAAATTTTAATTTTGATAAAAATCAGATATGAAATTTGGAAACATATCAGCTAATATGAAGGGCAGGCTTTAAACGATGGACGCTAATATCATTTTTTATCATTTTTAGTATTACAAAAATTTTTGGAAATTCTTTAACTACTTTTAAAAAACCTTCATATCAAGCCGACTTAATTTAATTTATTTTCCCAAAAACAAAAAAAGGTATATACAAAATAAGTATACATACATAGATAAAAAATATGATAATGTATAATAATAATAATAATTAACAAAAAATAAAAATAATTAAAACCAATATGTTGAATCTTATTCGTCGGGGAGCCTGCGCTTCATGGTGCATATAAGTAATCTAATAGATTTCAACTGAAAAACATCTAAGAAACGATTGTAAGCTGTAGGCCACCACTCGCAAATATTCTTTAAGTTAGTGTTAAGTAAGCTCACTGTGTCATCTACACTTATAATCTTTCATATCTCATCCGTGTATTTATTCAATGAACAACGCGTCGCTACACTTGGCATGTCTGCCGTGAATAAATTAAATAATATAGATGACACCAGTGAATAACATCTTTTTTACATCCATAACGGACTAGGTTGAACATTAGCTGATGACTGATGATTCAAAAGCTTTGCTAAAATCTAGGAATACAACAAAGGTTACTTTTGGCTGCATCGATGGCGCAGCATCAATCATTCACAATTTTAATTTATGAGAATGTTGTGCTATACGTCTTTCGAAATCCAGATTAGTATCTTAGAAGTAAATTATAAAAGAAGAGTGAGTTTCAAATGCATATTATGGTTCAACATAGCCTGCCTAATAAGTAAATTCTCAAAGCATGATGCAGAAATAATGTAAAAATATTTCCTTAACCATAAGTGAAGCATCAAGACATTCCAGATGAAATAAGCGCCTTTTTGCAATTTGTATATGATACATGTACATGATATCTACAAAGGAAAAGGAGAGTAAAGGAGAGATTTTAGCACTTTTTCCTATATTTTTATTGAGTCAGAAGTCTGAGGTCCTGGAATACTTAATTTTTAAGCTTGTATGGGGTATAGAAGGTTGTTGCTTCTGCTCAGGTCATTCAGATTCGATGAAAAAAATGATAGGCCACAATGAAAATTCACTGACAAGCTGGCCCTCATAAGAGAAGTATATGAGGACTCTACAGAAATGTAAGGATAACTATTGCCCTGGTGATCGTCTAACTATAGATGAGATGCGTATTCCATTCCGCAGGCCGATGCAGATTTATCTAATATATACCCAATAAACCGGCAAAATATAGCTTCAAAGTTTTTACCCTTGCTGATTCAAAGATGTTTTATGTTTCAAATTTAGAAATTTATTATGGTAAACAGCCAGCAAGACCAATTAATGTCAACTACAGGATAATATTGTAGAATACACGCTTAGAAGTTTGCATTAACAGAAAACTTAATTAAACATTAAACAAAAATATTGATATCGTCATTCAGGTTCAATAATCTGCGCATTTTTTGTAATGGAGCGTTAGCTTAAATGTTAGTTCTACAATTTTTCAAGTAGAAGATATTGCTGTAATAGATAGTACGGTCTGGTATGCAGAAGTTAATGCAGGAGTTGAGGTCACCACACCAACTTTATAATAAATTTAGTGAGAACACATTAATCCTAGATTGATTACGATCGTACCAATCAATCAAGACATCTAAATCCGACTGCATTGAAGCCACGTCACAATCCGAGGTCATAAGGCGAAATATTTTAAAATCATCAGTATAGATCAATACGCCAAATCTTTTTAATAAGTCGTTAATAAATTAAAATTATCACAATCTAAAGAAGTCAGTCTACATCCATTTGATCACCCCCATCCAAGAACTCACATACTAAATAAATGAGATTAAGATTAAGAGATGGGACAATAATCAGTAATGTCATTACTTAAATTACGTTCAAGCGTGGTAATACGCTTGAAAACGGGAATTATTCGTGTACGCTTTCATATCTTAGGAACTCACCTGTCCTTAGACACAAATTTATGATCACGCAAAGTGGGGTTACAAAAATTGCAGTACAATCACGAATAAAGAACGCTGGAAGATTTGTATCATCACCAGCCGTAAATTTATTATGCAACTTTCTAAGACGATTAAAAATCTGTTTCAAAGCGATATTCGTTAAAATAATAAATAGAGTGAAAATCACCCAAATCAGCAAAAGCATTAACAATATTACGGTAGGAGTACCTATTCAAAGCAATTTCACCAGGGAGTCATGTAGTCTCAGTTTTATGTCATATAATTCCAGAAGTGACGAGGATCAGAGCGGAGTGACTCGTAACTTTCTCGTATGTTATCTCGTTGTGGCGATTTGATTTACATACATAAGTTGATTTAATTCTTTCAGACTTCTTTTTGAGGGTGATTTTAAATTTACGAACTTCAGACTCTTGAAGAATTCTCACGAATGCGATGAAAATCTATCGTCGAAAGTTCTTGATGGAAGATTTGTGTCATATTATTGTAGATTAATTTTAAGTTGAAATTAATTTTATAATGATAAATAAGACCAATGGAGATATAGATATAAATATGCCTTTTTGATGCATTCATTGATTTATCTGAGATACCTAAAACTACGGTCGAGCGTTAAGCCTAAGCACTTCACACTATCCACACTCTACAAACATGTATCCCCAAATTTGATATCAATATTAACCCCTTCAATTACCACAGGACTTCCAAAACAAATTCATATTAATTTTTCAGGGTTGATTTTTAATTAATGATAATTAGTAATGCTCTGAATATTCCGCAAGTTATTATTTTAGCTTACCTACACATCGTGACTATTGCAACAAAGAAATGACTGTTACACCTGAATGTCATCGGCATACATACTAATCTGGGAAGAAGTCAAGTCTCGCAAGTAAACTTCGATGTGTAAAGAGCAAACAGAAGTGACCCCAAGACCGAAGTTTGCGGAATGCCCGAACCTACACCAATCTCTGGCGACTCTTGATCTCCAACTTTAGCTTTTTGTGTACTACCGGTTAGTTTTCTATTAATGACACGGCATTTCGTCCCAGTCACAAAAATCTTAAAATATAACCAAGTAATTTGGCATTAATGGTATCAAAGGCCTTAAAATAATATAAGAGCACCACCACAATTAGCACGCCCTTAATATGTCATCCTTGAGTTACAGCATAACTAATGATATGATTGCATTAGATAATACTAACTATATGCAACATGTAGTTATGGTGTTAATTATAGCGTTAGATATAACATTAGTATCGGGAACTATGTCAGCGATTAAGACGGTTTTGTATTAAAATGAAATTAATATGGTGATGTCAATAAATAACTTTGCATATCTCATTTCAGGAGAACTGATCCATAGAGAATGACGTCTTTCCTCAGTCTACAGTCCAGTCTAATATTTGGTCCCTCTCGTGCTAGCTCATCTGCCGCTTCGTTGCTAGCAACTCCAGAGTGACCTCAGACCAAGATCAGAGAAACTCTGTCATCATCACTAAGCATGTTCATTCACCACTGACACTGGCTCAATTATATATAAATGATATAATAAACGAAATAGATATGACATGTCGGAACAGGTTTGAGCATATTGATTAAATCTTAAATTGCAGTTTCTCTATAAGAACGTACAAAGAAGTAGGCCAAGTAAAACATCCATTGCTAGAGTTGGAAATATGAATTGAATGTCTTATTCCAGGCTGATCGTTACAACATTGCATAAAGTAAATCTTTCTTTAATGTGATATTTTGAAGTAATGAAGTAATTTTGCTCGTTGGATATTGTTTCATCAAGGTAAGCGATGATTTATTTAGATCGGTTGATGGTGGGAACCTTTAACAACAGTTAATAGAACGAGTTTAATACACGTACCGTATATCCTAATGAAAGCGATATTGGAGGATCGCAGTGGAAATCGTTGGATTTCGCAATTCGCAATTTCGTTGGTTAAGCCTCGCATTCATCGCGGTCTATGGGAGGTTAGGGAAAAAAGAAGGAAGTTTATCGGTCGACGGTTGATTGATAATCGCGCGATTTATTTCCCGGGCCGCGTGACATTATGTCGCAAAGAATGGACGACATAATCCGACGTTTAACGGAGGCCAGGGATTAATGCACCTACCGTAGTACTGAATTCAACGGCGTCGGGGTGCCGGTTCCGCTAATACGACCACAACGGTTATTAATTCAATAGGTCTTGTTTAAAGCCGCGCGCGGTCTGCACAAAGGCCGATTCGGCATAATTCCGTATCGAAAACCACTTTATCGGCTTCTATCCGCTTCTACGAATCTAAAATCGTACTGTAACACTTTATCCACACAACTTTCATTTCATTCTATTTACCCTTTCATTTCGCATCATTAATGATGCATAATTTTATTCAAAAACATGAAAGGGATATTACCGGTTTCAAATTTCAATTCATCAGCCGCATAATCCGACATTTTGGGTATTTTATTTTTAAATGTTTTGATTCATGCGTTGTATGACATATTTGAAAGAAAAATAGTGTTTTAGTTTTTGTTATTAAAATGAAAGGAAATAAAGGAAAGTGAAGCGACCGCGTCGACAAATAGCAGATAACAGCGCTTTGGGTGGGAATTAAAAGTCGCCCGGTTATTTTTTCGGGTTATTTGCAGATGTGGGGTGCGAATTTATGAATCCGCACACGCACCAGCGCCGGTAAAGCCCAGCAGATATTTATCTTTATTTCGTTAGCGCTAATGTAAGTGTATACGAGCGTAATGCACGATGGCGCCACCTGGTTCGGGCTGGTGCTGCGACCGCCTACCGTATTTACAAATGTCCGCCCGTTAAGATAAACGGCTATTGTAATTCTATTTAATACAGGTTGAACGAGGCCGCGCTTTGAGCCTGTACCCATGGTACCCAGCTACCCTCGCTATTACCAACCCCCACCTATGATTGTAAAATAGTTCACCAACCCTACTAGAGCTTCGACGTATTTCCTCTCTCTACAACACGTTAGTTGGTTTTCTATTTTCCTTGACTAAAAAAAGCACACTAATTCCAACGGTTTATCCACTTGATACCTCGCTCAACCATATTTTATTCCATTTTCATTTTTTTTAGTTTTCTCTTATAAAAGAACCGGGTTAAAAATAAACCAAGTTAAACCCAACGTACACATTTTAAAATTTTTTACCAACCTCTAAGTAAATATTTTTTATTCGGCTTAATAAATTTGTTTGGGTTTTTATAAAATTCAAATAATTCAAGCTTATTCGACTCCCTGAAGATTGCGTCATATCCGAAATCGGTTTGATTTAAAAAAGATTTTTGAATTATTGTTAGTGAAAATGATTTAGTGAAACGAATTCAATGAATATATCTTTGTGCTTATTTTTAAAGATTAGTAAATTAATATTCTTCACTGCAATTTTGGTTAACCTTGGCGATTTGAGGCGAAATCGTTCCTTGTATATTTTAATAAATATATAAAGTCTCCTATAAGACGATTTAAGTAAACATTTCAAATTCAGCGCCTCGCCCGCAAACGACCTCGACGATTTGAGGTGAAATCGTTCCTTGTATATTCTAATAAATATATAAAATCTCCTATAAGACGATTTAAGTAAAGATTTCAACTTCAGCGCCTCGCCCGCAAGCGACCTCGACGATATGAGGTGAAATCGTTCCTTGTATATTTTAATAAATATATAGTCTCCTATAAGACGATTTTATTCTCACTCCGCCGAGATCGCTTGCGGGCGAGGCGCTATAATCTTCCAAAATATACGATTTTAAGTAAACATTTCAAATCCAGCGCCTCGCCCGCAAGCGATCTCGACGATTTGAGGTGAAATCGTTCCTTGTATATTTTAATAAATATATAAAGTCTCCTATAAGACGATTTAAGTAAACATTACAAATCCAGCGCCTCGCCCGCAAGCGACCTCGACGATATGAGGTGAAATCGTTCCTTGTATATTTTAATAAATATATAGTCGTCCTATAAGACGATTTTATTCTCACTCCGCCGAGGTCGCTTGCGGGCGAGGCGCTATAATCTTCCAAAATATACGATTTTAAGTAAACATTTCAAATCCAGCGCCTCGCCCACAAGCGACCTCGGCGATTTGAGGCGAAATCGTTCCTTGTATATTTTAATAAATATATAAAGTCTCCTATAAGACGTTTTTATTCTCACTCCGACGAGGTCGCTTGCGGGCGAGGCGCTACAATCTTCCAAAATATACGATTTTAAGTAAACATTTCAAATCCAGCGCCTCGCCCGCTAGCGACCTCGGCGATTTGAGGCGAAATCGTTCCTTGTATATGTTAATAAATATATAAAGTCTCCTATAAGACGTTTTTATTCTCACTCCGACGAGGTCGCTTGCGGGCGAGGCGCTACAATCTTCCAAAATATACGATTTTAAGTAAACATTTCAAATCCAGCGCCTCGCCCGCAAGCGACCTCGGCGATTTGAGGCGAAATCGTTCCTTGTATATTTTAATAAATATATAGTCCCCTATAAGACGATTTTATTCTCACTCCGCCGAGGTCGCTTGCGGGCGAGGCGCTACAATCTTCCAAAATATACGATTTTAAGTAAACATTTCAAATCCAGCGCCTCGCCCGCAAGCGACCTCGGCGATTTGAGGCGAAATCGTTCCTTGTATATTTTAATAAATATATAGTCCCCTATAAGACGATTTTATTCTCACTCCGCCGAGATCGCTTGCGGGCGAGGCGCTACAATCTTCCAAAATATACGATTTTAAGTAAACATTTCAAACCCAGCGCCTCGCCCGCAAGCGACCTCGGCGATTTGAAGCGAAATCGTTCATTGTATATTTTAATAAATATATAAAGTCTCCTATAAGACGTTTTTATTCTCACTCCGCCAAGGTCGCTTGCGAGCGAGGTGCTACAATCTTCCAAAATATACAATTTTAAGTAAACATTTCAAATCCAGCGCCTCGCTCGCAAACGACTTCGGCGATTTGAGGCGAAATCGTTCCTTGTATATTTTAATAAATATATAAAGTCTCCTATAAGACGTTTTTATTCTCACTCCGGCGAGGTCGCTTGCGGGCGAGGCGTTACAATCTTCCAAAATATACAATTTTGAGTAAACATTTCAAATCCAGCGCCTCGCTCGCAAGCGACTTCGGCGAATTGAGGTGAAATCGTTCCTTGTATATTTTAATAAATATATAAAGTCTCCTATAAGACGATTTAAGTAAACATTACAAATCCAGCGCCTCGCCCGCAAGCGACCTCGGCGATTTGAGGCGAAATCGTTCCTTGTATATTTTAATAAATATATAGTCCCCTATAAGACGATTTTATTCTCACTCCGCCGAGGTCGCTTGCGGGCGAGGCGCTACAATCTTCCAAAATATACGATTTTAAGTAAACATTTCAAATCCAGCGCCTCGCCCGCAAGCGACCTCGGCGATTTGAGGCGAAATCGTTCCTTGTATATTTTAATAAATATATAAAGTCTCCTATAAGACGTTTTTATTCTCACTCCGGCGAGGTCGCTTGCGGGCGAGGCGCTACAATCTTCCAAAATATACAATTTTAAGTAAACATTTCAAATCCAGCGCCTCGCTCGCAAGCGACTTGGGCGATTTGAGGCGAAATCGTTCCTTGTATATTTTAATAAATATATAAAGTCTCCTATTACACGATTTGAGTAAACATTTCAAATTCAGCGCCTCGCCCGCAAGCGATCTCGACGATTTGAGGTGAAATCGTTCCTTGTATATTTTAATAAATATATAAAGTCTCCTATAAGACGATTTAAGTAAATGTATACTTAAATGGATTTGTAATGTAACAAATCCAGCGCCTCGCCCGCAAGCGACCTCGGCGATTTGAGGCCAAATCGTTCCTTGTATATTTTAATAAATATATAGTCCCCTATAAGACGATTTTATTTTCACTCCGCCGAGGTCGCTTGCGGGCGAGGCGCTACAATCTTCCAAAATATACGATTTTAAGTAAACATTTCAAATCCAGCGACTCGCCCGCAAGCGACCTCGGCGATTTGAGGCGAAATCGTTCCTTGTATATTTTAGTAAATACATAAAGTCTCCTGTAAGATGATTTTATTGTCACTTCGCGAGGCGCTACAATCTTTCAAAATAGACGAATGTTTTATTGATTTGTTAAATACAACGCCTCGCCCGAAAGCGATCTCGGCGATTTGAAGCACGAAGATTTGGTTTTTATATATCCTTGTAAACATACAGTATGTACTTAAAGTATGACATAAACTCGATATAAATTCGGGGGATGTTCTTAGAAAAAGTGATATATGTTAAATTTTTTAGCGCGCATTTTTTGAGTTAAAATTGAAATGTGCTGTTAATTATTTATTCTTTTGTTTCTTTTGTTTATTCTTAAGTTGACATTCTGAAATGGCCTGTATATATATTTTTTATGTGCAGATAGATTTGTTCTCTTTGTTGTCATCGTGATATGTTAACTTTAGAATAGAAAATAAGAAATCTCTTGTACTTCAACGATGAAAATTTTATTATCAGGAAACCACGTTAAAAAATTTTAAACTATTATTCAATTACACCGAGGTTCAGTTATTTTACTTTTTTAGAAAATCAGTTAATTGTTTAATTTTAAAAAGGTTAAATACTGTAAAATTGGACATTCACATAATATAAAATTATATTGTCGCGAACAAGTTGTTCTGATGATGGCTGTGTAGCCGAAACCGGTAGAAACCAAAAAAAATAATAAAATTTTATACAGAGATAGTTATTATATATAGTATATATAGTTATAAGTATAACAGAGCTTTCTTAATATCTATTCTAAACTTATTTTTTATGTAGCATACCTTATGCTGATATTCATCAGATGTCTTTGAAAAAATGAATGTGTGCATCTGTGTACATAAAGTATGTTATCAACTCGAATTAGAGAAACCACGTTAGAAAATTTCAAACTATTATTTAATAACATCGAGGTTCAGTTATTTTACTTTTTTTAGAAAATCAGTTAATTGTTTAATTTTAATATGGTTAAATACTGTAAAATTGGACATTCACATAAGATAAAATTATATTGGCGCGAACAAGTTGGTCTGATAATGGCTGTGTAGCCGAAACCGGTAGAAACCAAAAAATAATAATAAAATTTTACACAGAGATAGTTATTATATATAGTATATATAGTTATAAGTATAACAGAGATTTCTTATTATCTATTCTAAACTTATTTTTTATGTAGCATACCTTATGCTGATATTCATCAGATGTCTTTGAAAAAATGAATGTGTGCATCTGTGTATATAAAGTATGTTATCAACTTGAATTTTTAAAAAATAAAAACAATAAAAATAAGAAGTTTAAGTATTTTAATCGAAATTAAAATACTCACAAATTACATTCTGAATCAATCAATCTTCCAAATTCTTCGAGGTTTATGATGAATAGAGGAAGATTTTTAAAGCTTTAAAGGAAATATTACCTATATGAATATGCCAGCTGTTTCTATTTATTTTAATTTTAATACTTTCAACTTTTTGAATAACGACAGTTGAAACAAACGTCAGTGTCACATATATTTCAAAACATAAAAAACAAAATTCGGTGTTTATTTTGCCAACTTTACAACAATTAGTGCTATTTAAAAATGTCAACTTAGGGATGGTTTCTCAATTTTGGGACACGCTGTACAACATAGGTGTCAAAACATTTTTTTATAATATCCCTTGAATTTATATCCAATTAATTTCATTTCTAGGCGTTTTTTCTAAGAATATACTTCGAATTAATGTCTAATTGATTCCATAATTTATGTATACACTGTATAAGGTTAATTGAAATTAAAAATTTGGGCATGATCTACTGTCCACCAAATATAAATTACTTCAATCAGTTAGAGGATCTACTTAAGAGACACACGTTGAACTACGATAGTATCGTCTTTATCTTTATGGGTGATTTAAACTCATGCCATTTAAGGAACGACTTGCGTTGCGAAAGACTTCACTTTATAACCTCCTCCCTAAATCTCTCGATTCTGCCTACTCAACCTACTCATCACCTTCCAGCGTAGGATTCCCTTTTGGACCTTATTTATTATTTATTATTACTTTCTTATGATCAAACGCCAATACCGTAAATTTCTAATTACGTGATTTACTGCACCCTTCAGGTATACAAGTCGCATCATATCTGCTCGTGACTACACCCAAATCAACTACGAAACTTTAATATCTGATCTCAGCTATCATTGGTTACTTCTATACGACATGTCAGATATCGAATCAAAAGTCAATTTTTCAATACAGAATTGAAACGCTTATATGATCGACATGCATCTTCAAAATTGAGAAAAACAAAGCGTTTTTATTCTCCGTGGCGCAATAACGAAATCAGAAATCTTATGCGTACACGCAATGTGGGTAATGTCCTTCTTCGCCGAAGCGCTTCCAGTACTAATAGAGAAAAATACCGCGTTATACGAAACTTCTGTAACCGTCGGTGCAGAAGTTATCTTATATAACATCATACACGTTTTGGATGACCATGCGTTCTCTTGGCATAATTGAAACTCCTTCCTCCCTTAGCTTTGATTGTAATACTTTAGTCTATTCATTTTACTAATTCGCCCATTTGTCTCGACGAGTCAGTCAAGAAATCAATATTGTTCACTATCAATGGTTCATTAAATTATGGTTATGCATTTTCGGATTTCCTTCACTACGTTGGATGATTCTTAGGTTCGGGACGTTCTTGCAAAAACGCGCTCTACACGTGTCGGTGCTGATGTGTTTAGTGTTAGGCAACTCCTTCCTATTTTGGATGTAGTTACTCTACCATTGCTTTATATCTTTAATTTCCTTATAGTCTTCGACCTCTCCTACAATTTGGAAACAGACCTGCATTTTACCCATTCCTAAGGTTAAGTGCTCTACAAGCCTAAACGATTTTCGGTCAATATCGATACTTTCCGTATTATTTAAAGCACTTGAACGCTTGGTACACAATCAAGTGCATGATTATCTTAATGAGCATAAACTAATTACAGACTATCAATCTGGATTCCGACCAGGTCATAGTACGACTTCGACACACACTAAGGTTACTGATTCTTTTGCCTAAATCTTGAATTACTTATATGGTGCCATAAGATTCTTTATATCAACTCGATACATACATTGGTGGTTGGCTCTTTTGGAAGACATCACCTTTGGCAACAAACCGATCTTTTGTCCACTTACATTGTTAATTCATTTTCAATCGGATCAATTTTATGATCCGAAATGAACACTTTTTGTTGATATTTCAAATCCCGGGTCTCGCCCGTAAGCGACCTCGACCATTTGAGGCGAAATCATTCTTTGTATCTTTTAGTACATTTATAAAGTCTCCTATAAGACAGTTTTATTCCCACTTCCAAAATGGACGATTATCTGTTAATATTTCATATCTAGCGCCTCGACAGTCATCGCATAATTTCAGATCGAACAAAAAAAAAACCTAGTACTTTTTGATAATTTTAGTACCTTTAGAATGGGTTATCCAGTACTTTTTAAAAAAACAGGACTGGCAACCCTGAATATTGCAGGGTTTTTATTAATTGAGGTTAGGTCGGTTGGGTTTTATATTTCATTACATTATAATTATCGACAATAATTTCAATGGAATCAAATCCGGACCAAATTGATTCAAAATTAATTATATTTTAATAAATTTTATTAAAAAAAATAATTCCTCGAGAAAATAATACACATTCCTAATTAAATTAATTATATTAATTAATCGGTCATCGACGTTTCGATGAAAATTGATTTTGAACGTTAGTCGTTGTTTTTTCTTGGAATTGTAAGTGCGCTTAATAAATTGGCAGTAAGTTCTGATGATGGGCCATAGCAGCTTAAAACGTGGATGACCGATTAATTAATATAATTAATTTAACGAGGAATGTGTATTATTTCCCCTCTGATATATTCGTCATAGTAAATTTTATTTTGTAATCTTTATGCGATTAATAAAGCTGAATACTAGCACATTACGCTAGCAGCGACAACACTTTTCTTTTTATTCATTTAAATAGTGTTAGAAGCAAAATATTTCTAACAAATAAAACGGTTTCACTCAAAATTTATTTTTTTTAACTTGATAGGACTGTTTACATTACAAAATTTTCTCTTAATATATTGTACTTAAATATTGCATAAAACATTATCTTTCCTTATAACTACAGCTAAAGCAAACGTTAATTGTTAAGACTATGACTATTACCATAACCAAAACACGTTTAATTAACCCACCATTATTTAATATAAATTTCAACATTACGTAACTATAAGAACCTCGTCACTTACAAAATAATTAACATTTAACGTATTCTTAATTCAGGTCTTGTATTAATTTTTTTAGTCGACGGTGCATGTTCTTTTTGCAGATGTTTTATGGTTGTAGTACTTTAGTGTATTGTAATATGCTAAGATATTTGACGTTTCGGGCAAGCGATTTATACCCGATTTATACCGCGAGACGGGTCCATTGCTTTCTCCATTCCAATAATAGGAGAATTTCTATAAGCGTTTATTCGCGGTGAAGGCGCATAAAGAAGGAAATCATAACGGAGTTGACGTGGAGGAATACTTAAATCGACACGGGACAGAAGGTAAGGATAAATGCAGAGTCCGTTGAGTAATATATACAAGAACATGGCATCCGCAAGTAGGCTGCGCTTGATACTAAAAAAACTATAAGAGTTTCATCCCCTCAAGTCAGTCGACAGCCAAAATACTGGGCATTTCAGCCACAATAACTGCTTTTAATAAAACCATCCTATTTGTATTGTGCACCACTCCGTCAATATGAAGACCAAAAGATAGCTTTCGTTCATAGATAAGAAAAAAGATAGCTTTTGGCAAAACAATTTAAGGTTGTGTCAAAGATGGTGTTAATGTAAAGAAGGAACACATTAAGCCTTTGATGGCTGCCTTGATTTACAAAATAAGAGATTGACAAGGCATGTGAACAAAATCCACCAATCCGCACGACAAGAGGCCTTTCCCGAGATATAAGAGCTAAGCACCAGCGCGATACAACTTACTGCATAACAAATTATGATCTACCTTGTCAAATATTTTGCTAATGTTCGTGTTGTCCATAAAAGAATACAGAAAGTCAATATACTCCAACATGTTCTACTCGGCCATACCAAGTATCAACATTTCAAATCAGTACATTAATACGTTAACCTTTCAAATGCCTTTCTAAATAAGGGCAAAATAGAAATTGGAAGGTAATTCTTGGTCACCAGAATTATACGTGGCCAATTTCCACGCCAAGAGAAAAGCTCCAGTAATAATGGATAAATTGAAAATTTTCATAAGAAGATTGGAAAGAGCAGCAGCACTATTAATAATAAAGACCAAAGGAATACCATCTGATCCAGAACCCCTGCTGAGTTGGGTTGGGTCAACCGCAGCTCCGCGATAAGAGCTTCAATGACAACCCCCGTGTTAGTACTATGGTAGTAGATGCGAGGTACACTCACTGGAATCACATTCGGTTCATTTAATGCTAAACATGGGCGAAAATCAATTATCTTTTTTATGATTTTAGATAATGTAAATAGCAAGCTAATCTGCCGATAGCTAGTGCTCTTGGACTTCCCTGGTTTTTGGAACATAAGAACATGGGCGTGTTGTCAGCAGCTTGGAAAATAACCTTGTTCTCGATAATCTCTTCAGGAAGTGCAATCCTTTTTTCTGGTACATTTTTATAGCCGAGTTGATCAGGTCTTCGGGCTTTCTTAATTTGTAGATTTTAATAATTTTAATAGTCGGATTATGTTCAGTATCGTATTATGGGTCTGAATGTTTTCTCCAGGTACTCAGCAAGGCCAATACATTTCTGTTGATCAGTTATTAAATGTCTATTATCAATATTTAAAGGTGATATTTCATTAGATTTTCTCGTGATTCTTTTTGTTACTTCTCATATTTGTGATATTGCTTAAATATTTTTGAAAAGGTTTTATTCGGTTCACATCAAATTCCTTCTTTATTTGTCGTGTTAATCGATTTACAGCTTGGTTGCAGGGTTTCCCATTATTTGCCACTCACATCGTAGGCTGCTTTCTGGTTAATAAGAGATTCGATTTCAAATAGGGGGAGATAATTATCAAATTGTGGTTAACTTTGGAGAATGATGATTGTTTAATACAAATATTGATTGTTTGTGTGAGAAGCTGTACACTTTGATCAATTGATTTTTGGGATTGAAGAAGGTTGTTATTTAATATAATAAAATCACACGAAGGTGATCACAACTCAAATCTACTTGATTCACTATTTTTCAAATTTTTAGTCAATGTGATGTCCAGTATGTCGAGTAATCATTTCTATGGGGATATGTAGGCGAAATTTAGTAATTTAATCCCCGCTTAGTAGCTGTACATCCCCAAGCTGCATTCTTACTGTTTATATCACCTAATATTAAAATTTGACGAGTAACATGGAAGATTAATTTAAAGTCCTTTTCAATGAGGGGTTTGTTGGGTTGCTTGTAACCACCAAAACTGTTAAGGATAGAGTTAATATTGCTGCAATATTACCGCAGTCAATTAATGGGAGTTGTTGCTCCTTGAAATTTTTCTTAATTAATATATTTTGAATTTAATTGAATTTGGAAAATGACGATTAAGTTGAAGTATGATATATAGTATGATATGTGGTGTTAAGGCGAATTCCTAATTCAGTCCTTCCTTTCAATGTCTCCCCACCGTTCTAGAGACTATTATTCATTTATAAACAACACCTTGATTCATTACTGAAGACGATGTCATTCCATTGATGAACCCCCTTGCCGTTCTTGACATCATGTAAGATTGGTTGCTACATGGGGAGGTCTTAATGGAATCCGAAGGTAAGGACGGTAAATGAAGCCCAAAGAAAGAAATTCTGCCATCGTCAAGTATCAATTCAAAGCTCTCGTCCAACCCACAGCAGTCGACCTTATTGTTTGAAGTCGATCCCTAGTAGTCATCCGCCTAAGGAGTCGGTCATAGATGAAGGTAAGGTATGGTCATAAAGGTTATGATTTCTTTGATTTCTTAGGTCCAAACAAACGTAGCATGGTTCCGATTCAGCCTTTGTTTGAAGACGCATGGCTCAAACCCAAATGTTTCTAATCTTAGGTCTAGTGCTAGTTCTAGCTTTACTTGCGATTTAGTACAAACGTGTTATACACGTTTAATGAACTAAAAGTAGAACACATGAGACTTAGAACTAGAAACATTCGGGTTTAGCGGTCTTATTTCGATTAAATCCGAATGATTCTAGTTCAAGGTCTAGTATCAGCTGTAACGCT
Source organism: Onthophagus sagittarius (assembly GCA_036711965.1). Taxonomy (NCBI): domain Eukaryota; kingdom Metazoa; phylum Arthropoda; class Insecta; order Coleoptera; family Scarabaeidae; genus Onthophagus; species Onthophagus sagittarius. The sequence goes on along the minus strand of JASERS010000007.1, from coordinate 8,116,614 downwards.
AGTGTTAGTTTTGGTTGTTGTAGTTATTCAATGTCAGGACTAGAAACATTCGAGGTACAAACATGTTATATGTATGATCATATACATTGTTATAATATATAAATATGCTTTATTATATTATTGTTAGATCATATTCATCATATAAATATTTATATGAAATTTGATATTTATTTTAATTTATTTATATTTAATAAAATTGTTATTTTCATACCTCACACCATGAGTAAAATCTATTTTTGGAAAAAGCAATAAATCACGTTGTCATAAGCTATTTAAATAAACAATAGTTAATATTGCTATGTATAGATGTTATGCGTTTAGTGCGTCCAAAAAATAGAATACAATAGGTTTAGAGACATTCATCTTAAGGGAAGGATTTAATAAAAATAAAACAGTTCCTCTTTTCTTGGCCATTATCCAATACAGAAATATAGAAATCCGCGTTTGCCATTGTATATGAGAGCCCGTATCGTCTTCTCCTACTTTATTCCGGATTCTTGTTCCTTTTGTGTCGTCGGGGAGTCAAAGTTGGGGCGGTGTATTTCGCGTTTTGCGAATAAATGGGGCAATGATAGAATTAAAAAGAAGCGTAAAAATCTTTTATATTAAATGGATAATGTAATTAAATGATATTGTTTGTTAATATATTTTAAAAGGGGGGGAAATGTGAAAATAGAATAACTAATAGTCCGTTTCACAGCTCGTTGAATGTTGAACCGGGGCGTATGACGTTAACTTCAGTTACATTAACTTCAGTTGCGTTAACTTCGAGTACGGTTATTTATGAAGTGAGCTTGATAATTCTTTGTTAATTCACGTAATCCCTTGGATTAGGGGAGGAGTGAAAGGCGCCATTATTTTCGGATAACGCGGATTTTGTCACCTTGTTAATTCAGCGTCCGGGGTCGACAATATATTAAGGGCACGGCCCCGTTCCAATATAAAACTGGATCGATAGAGAGTATGCAATTTGCCCCCCTAAATTTATTAAACTAACGTTAAACCCTGCGGAGTACATTGTTACCGCAACCGCCAACGTGACGCAGCGATATGGTATACATTATCCAACAATTTGTTTAAAATGAAGATGACAAACTTTTAATTACGTCTCATTTCCGATATAAACCGAACTTACCATCAATTCATTATCATCTATTACGGAATGGGATGTTGGAAGTAGTTCAGTGCGCTTTTGACGTTGCGGTGTTTAATATTTTAACGTCTCATTGTATTTTGCCCCCTTGAGAATGATCCACCATGTCGTAGCCCTGGTTTATATTGTTTCCTAACTACATAGATACACATCTCCCCTTAAAGATAAACGTTTAAATATTTGTTCGAATCTTTAGAAAGGATCCACGAATGGCGCGAAATGGATGAAGCAACTTTTGAGGGTTTGATGAATAAGGGATAGACACGTATCCGTAGGGATTGATATCTCCCCCGGCGGCACCGACTCTTTCCATTAATCAAAAAGCGGGGAGGGCACGCTTTTACAAATCGAATTCAATAAACATGTTCATTAGCGGAACTTCGCGTCGGATTTCGCGCAGATCCGGACGTGAGGCTATTATTTCCACATATCGACGATTGATTCTAGATTTCCGCCGTCTATCCTAACCCGGGATCAAGAAATATTCATTTCATTCGTTTCACTAAATCATCATTTTCACTAAATTCAAAAATCATTTTTAAATCGAAACCGATTTCGGTTATAAGCTATCTTCAGGAAATTATTGAATTATTTCAATTTTATGGAAATGCAAACAAATTTAGTTAGCTGAATAAAAAATATTTGTTTAGAGGTTGATAAAAAATTTGAAAATGTGTACGTTGGGTTTTATTCGTTATTAGTATTTGCGATAATTTCCACATATCAACGATTGATTATTCCCACATATTGATATGGATGCTGAGTGCTGAAAAAATTAATTAAAAAAAAGTCTGCATCTACTTTTCAAAAAAGTATACAAATAACATTAATCTTTAATTATACTACCAGGTTAAATTAATTATTTGAGCAATAAACGCCGATTCTAGAGCGAAAGTTGCTCCCCATTCTCCGACAACCAACTTATTGTGGGGGAAAAAATTAGGTTGGCATTGAAAAAGGAACTAGACCCAAAATAATCTAGAAGTAGAAATCAAGAAAGTAATTACTGCATTAATAATAATTACTCCATAAATGATTTAAAAAATATATATAATAAAATCCATAGATCTAGAATTAGCAACCTTATTTATCCAAATATTAAAAACAACTCAAATTTCCAAATACTTCCATTTCACCAAAATGGAGAATAAACTAAACCATAATTTAAAGAAATTTATTAATTTTTATTTTATTATTCATTAATTATTTTTTATTTATCCCCTGGTTTTGTGTCTAATAATAAAATTAGTGACTGTTTAATTAATATAGGTTTGTTCGAGCAGTGGGAAAACCAATTTGCAAATTGGCAGACGCAGTATAGTAACAGTGTTCGAGCAGTAAATAAATTCCAATTTAGTCGAATTCTGACTTTTTCGACTACCAGTCGTGTGTTCGATCAGAATTGAGGATTAGTTGAGTATTGTTTTGGTATATATTTGCTGAATATGAAAAATTGTTAACGGATTGTGTACTGTCATGCGCATCATACTTTATGAGTTATAATCGATGTTTATAACGGAATATCTCTTTTATAGATTTGTAATTGTTCCTAAGTACCTAATAATAACATAATAGGCCTGCTTATGCATGCCTAGAAACTTTCAAAACGGTTCTGAATTAGGAAATTCTTGGATCAAAACAGGCCTTATGTAGAATATTTCGTTGTCAAGTGAGGATGCGTCTTTCCTATCTTTTGACTCAAGTAATGATGATCTAGAAGGTAAATTACTTGATATCCCTGAACGAATAAGCCAAAAAATGAAGAGTATTTCGAAATAATAGTACAACTCATAATTTATGGAGCATCTTCGTTTGAATAGAGTAATTATTAAAGAAAAATTGAAACTTAATGGGAAAACACCACGTAATATATCTGTGAATAGCTAGGTTTAATATTAGCATAAGTTCCCTACATCCTGTAGTTCAACGAACAGTGTATTTTCAAAACAACGTATCAGATGAAGGAAGGGAGGCATACTGAGACGGAGAAAGAAGATGTAGATGGGCATTTTCGAATAAATGGATATCTGATCATATGTGATTGTAGGAATATGAGATTCCGACTCGAAAGCCCACATCACACCGCCTTGGTCCTTGTAATTAGAGCACAAAATTCATGATACTCTTCAAAAATATTAAATATAGAAGGTGGAATTTCTGAAGACCATGATGAATCGGTGTCGGGTAACCAATCAGGACCAGACTACCATAACCTCTCATTAATCAACTTAGATAGATTGACACCACGGGATGCAAGATCAACCGGGTTTTCTTCCTTCTTTTCAACTGGATTCAAGTCAAAACTTGACGAATCACTCCACAAATGGGTAGGCACAAGAGACATGTCTAAAACGTGAACTATACGTTTAATTAGCTGTGTCAGCAATACCGCCGCACACAACTCTAGTCTCGGAATAGTAATGCGTTTTAGAGGAGCCAATTTATTTTGCATGTTGCAACTATTACACGCGGTTTTTTTATGATTATAGCACACCGCACCAAAAGCTCGTTGAGATGCGTCCGCGAACCCATGCAGTTCAATGTTAGATGCAGACAGTGTATCATACCATCTAGGAATTGATATGTTAGAAATAAATTTGAGTTCATTAAGGAATTCCAGCCACTGAGAAGAAGTGAGCTTCAGGTAATGCACCATCCCAATCAGATGACATGTCCACAATTCCTGAATAAATATCTTCGTGACAATTACAATAGCAGAAATCCAGCCAAGTGGATCAAAAACTTTTGATATTTGAGATAAACAGTGCGCTTTGTAATAACCCCATTATAAGAGCGAAACAGCTCCGAATTAAGTAGGAAACAATCGTTGGATTTATCCTAGCGTACATGACGTAGTATCAAGAACGAGAGCAGAGTCTTTATCAAGTTGATCTTATGACAATTGGTTCAACACTAAAATATTGGACATTCATTTTCTTGGTAGAAAGTCAGCTGATGTCAAAACATTGCCAATTTGATTAATCTGAGCTTTTACTGTTTCTAAATCATCAGCTCCCGATGTAATATCATCAACGTACATATGATTAGAAATTTTATTGCTTTCTAGTGGTTAGTCGTGAATGCAATCTATTGATAACTGTTTGAGGCATCTGATTGCCAAGTAAGGGGCAGAAGCTAACCCATATGTTACTGTACTTACCTGGTAAACCGATAAGGATTGAGTTTCACAATCTCTCCACAAAATTTATTAAAATTAACGATCATCTGGATGGAGCATGATTTGTCGAAACATTTTCTCTATGTCTGCAGTGAATACAAATTGATGTTGTCTCCAACGCATCAAGAGATCTGAAAAATCTTTCTTGGCCCTATGTGTGAATTATCGTTTAGAGTTTCCCAATGATGTTTTTTGAGATCCATTGAAAACCACTCGTAATTTTGTGGTTGTGCTTGATTCCTTGGCCACTCCATGATGAGGTAAAAAGAAGTGAGGAATTTGTACTTGTTGAGATTGCTGTATTTTTACCACATGACCCAAATGAAGATACTCTTCCATAAAAGATAAATATTGAGTTTTTAAACCATAATTTCGTTTAAAACGATTTTCTATTGAGGAAAGAATTTTAACTGCCGAAGTGTATGAATCACCCAAATCAATAACAGTATTTTTAAATGCAAGTTGTACGATAAACCGTCATTCTGAATTTCGTAGATATGTATTTTTAAAATTGATAATTCTGGTTGCTTTTATAGCCAATATCGCTGAATCAAATCTTTTAATTTGTAATCACTATATTAATTAATATAATCCCATATTAATACACAACTGACACTCACTACATAAAATTGGGTTAGGTCATATCCATGTCAGATCATCAACATTTTTGTTTCTTTTACAAATTAAAAATTAAATAACTAGAAACTAAAAATTAGAACTAACACTAGACCTAGAAGATAAAAGATTCTAGTTTAGCCGTGCGTTTGAAGGCGGTATGATGATGTTTTTTGTTGTAGGTTTTCTATGATGGGACTTATATCACACCACAACACGTAAATTGCCTTTTTTCAGATTCTATATGAATAGGCTTTTCACATTTTCACCCTTTGAAATAACATTACAACAAATTAACTATATAAGAAACCTTACAACAACTGATGATTTTCCAAGTAATATAATTGATAATCTAATAACAGACATATACTATCCATATGTGCAATTTAATTTTAATCTTTCTCGAGACTCACCCGTAAAATATCGATAGGTATCACATCGACATACAAAACGGCGCCAGGGGAGAGTATTCAGATCATCGCGGAAATTGTTGCTACAAGAAAGAACGGAATTGTATACCAGAGGAAGGGAGTACATAATAGACAGAACTTAATGAATACTTGGCAAGCGAGATAACTAAACTATGAGAGGTGAGCAAGACTTATAATACCAGAGATAATTCAAGGGATAACGAGAAAATGGGGGCAGATGAATGTCTACCTGACACAAGCGCTGACAGGACATGGAGTGTTTAAAAAGTATCCGCACAAGATAAAAAAATCCGAGCCTGAAGAATCATGATTTTGCATAAATATAGCACATATTTTGTTGGAATACATAAGAATTCGATGAACAAAGATTGAATTACGAAAGGATATGTGAAACATGCCTAGGATAATGCTCGAAACTCAAGAAAATTGGAATGCAGTAAATGACATGGTTACAACAATAATGAAGATAAATGTACGAAAGAAACTTGGAGAGAGATAGAAAGCAGAGACGAAAGACCTATTAAGTTGCATACGACCACAGTTTTCATCTTAATAGAGTCGACGAGAAAAGGATACAGACATAATGAAGAGAAAAAGAAGAGGGCGGCCTCCCCCTACACGGGTATGTATTGAAATAAGACCATTTTCATATTCTCCATATCGACGGAGGATATATTGAAGAAGAGACAAGGAGAGTAACGTGATAAATTTGTTGCGAGAATATCACTGAAAGCGTTGGCCAGCTGAAGCTTCTTTCCGGAGAAAGGTTCATCTCCTCAGCCAGGTATATAACGAAATAATATCATTTCTAAAAGTACTTCAGCGACATGGTCATCAGTGCACTCGAATCAAGACGACAGTATGCTTGATTTGTGAACAATTTTGTGGTCGATCGTGTATCAATTATAGAGTCCAGGAATGCTAATACATTAGACACATAGATTTAGAAACTGTTCAATAATTCTGGAAATTCTTAGACATTTCTGAACAATCTAGTAAATTACTTGGCAGTCGCCTAATAATATCCAAAAGTACCCAAAATATCGTTTAGACAGTTTTGGACAATTTAGGAAATCTCTTAAACTCCTAGATAACTTAGTAAATCAGTAAAGAGATTTTGAAGCTTTTTCATATTGATAAGTATCGGTTAGAAATCCCCAAAAATATTCAAAAAATGTTTACAATTTTTGTTAGTGTCGTTTGGGAATATCCAAAAGGAACTAAAAAGGATTTAGACACTTTTTGAAAATTCTGGAATATCTTAGAAACTTTTGAATGCTTACTGACCATCCGTATAGTTTCATCCAGTCTCAGAGCTTTTTCGGAATTATTCCAAGTATACGTTACTATAAGGGCTATCATTACCTCCACATTTTCTCATATTATCGAGTTTATATTTTGACATTTTAAGACTTTCTTAGCATACTATTTACTTATTTGATATATTCAGTTTTTGTAAAATATTTTGTTTTGATTATTAAATTATGTCTTTAAAATTTTCTTCTAGAAAACTTTCTTCAATGAGCAAGCTTTGAAGCTATACATATTATCTTTTACTCAATCGTAATAATCATTCTAGGCAACGGAAATAAAATCTTGTTGTCATCGAGTAGAACCTCTAAACACTCGTATTCAGCCAAAATAGCACACACACTTCCACACAATATTTCATCAATTATTCCAAGTATTTGTTGCTTAATTAATATGGTTAGTATATAGGCCATAATTATTTTGACATATTAGCACTTGCTCAGTATACTCTTTAGATATTTAAACATTCTTATCTGCACAAGATAAAAAAATCCGAGTCTGAAGAATGCTGATTTTGCATAAATATAGATACATTACCATACTTTGTTTGAATCTGAAGAATTTGACGATCAAGGATTGAATTATGAAAGGAAATGTGGACGAAGACGAAAGGAAAAATACCTAGGATTATGCTCAAAACTGAAGAAAATTGGAATGTAGTAAATGACATGGTTAAAACAATAAAGAAGACAAAGGAAATGTACGAAAGAAACTTGGTTTCAACGAAAGGAAAAATGTTTCCATCTTAATAGAGACGACAAGAAAATAATACAGATATAATGAAGAGAAGAAAGAGGAGGAGGATGCGGGAGACCTCCCCCCACTCGGATACGTAACAAAATAAGAGCATTTCCATATTTTTAATATCGACAAAAGGATATATCGAAGAAGTATAAAAAAAATATCACTAAAAGCGTTGACCAGCAAAAGCTTCTTTCTGGAGAAAGGTGTAATCATAAGAGGAAGGTAAACGGGAGGACGAGGGGATCCTCCCCCTCACACAAGTATGTAACGAAATAATATTAATTCTGAAAGAGTGTTGGCCAGCAGAAATTTCTTTAAGAACAGAAAGATACTGTTTCGATGGTAATGTTATTGTAAATTTGTCGTAACACTACAAATGTGAAATGAGTAGTGGTAGTGAGTCGAAAGAGATGTATGGATGTCCCTTTTCTCTGGGATTTCAGGAAGAATGGAGAAAACCTACAACCTTTAAATTGTCGATTTTGTGTTAACACATCAACTCTAGCGCCTCGCCCGCGACCTCGGCGATTGTAAGATAAAATCGTTCATTACATGTCTTGGTTGTTATTCCAAACAATTGTACTCATATAAATCATGTCGATCAGTATTATGTTGACTAACGTACAACCAAGGAACAGGACAATTAACACCAAGTATAGAAATAGTAAGACGGCCATGATAGATAGCAATTGATTTACTACCCTTATCTGTCAAAATGTCCTTTAACAATAAATTCGGTAATTAGATAAGCATAACAATTAATATCTCTGACTGGTTCTCCATAATAAAAAATCATATTATTATTGCAATACTTGTATGTTTTTCTAAGTTTAATTTATGAATCCTAACGAATAAATTTACAGCTATAGCAAAGTTTAGCAAACATGGATACTAAATTTACTGCCCCCTCTTATGGCCGACTTGATATAATCAGCCTACTTGATGTTAATTGCGATGTTACCTGATAGCGCTTTGGATGTCTATTAGAGATGAGCGATATTTCAGTAATAGTGATTTTTCAACGTTACTAAAAAATCACGGTTGGCAACGTGATTGGGTTGGGTTGAGTTCTCTTTGATATCTTTTGGGCGAATGAAGATATTTTTATTATTGATATCTTTAAATAAAGCTTGATTAAGAAGAGTATCACTCTAAACTAGTAGAGTTCATTTCAACGTCCAAAATTTTTAGAATATGGGTGTTTGGATGATCTTGAAATTGACAAAATTTACTTGAATGCTTTATATTTGAAAACTTTTGAGTCAACAGAAATATTTTAATGATTAATATCTCAAAAGAATCCCCAATTCATATCAATTTAAAGCCGATATTGCGCATATTAATCAAATTTCTAGAATTTCACAAATTTGCTTCTTAGTACAGGTTATATTTCTTACAATCAAAACCTACCTTTCTCTTTGATATCGTTTGAGCGAATAAAGATATTTTTAAGACTGATATCTTAAAATAAAGCTTGATTAAGAAGAATTTCACTCTAAACTAGTAGTCTTTATTACAACGTCTAGAATTTTTGGAATATGGGTGTTTGGATGAATTTGAAATTGACAATTAAAAAAAGATATATTTTTATTATTTATTAAAAAAATTAAGATATTTTAGCGATTAATATCTCAAAAGAGTCCCCCATTCATATCAATTTATGGCTGATATTGCACATATTAATCAAATTTCTAGAATTTCTCAAATTTGCTTCTTAGCACAGGTTCTATTTGTTACAGTCAAAACCTAACTCTCTCTTTGAGAATCAAGATATTTTCATGCTTGATATCTTAAAATAAAGCTTGATTAAGAAGAATTTCACACTAAAATAGTAGACTATATTACAACGTCTAGAATTTTTGGAATCTGGGTGTTTGGATGAACTTGAAATTGACAAAATCGACTTGAATTCTTTATATTTCAAACCTTTTGAGCTAATAAAGATATTTTAGTGATTAATATCTCAAAAGAATCCCCAATTCATATCAATTTATGGCTGATATTGCACATATTAATCAAATTTCTAGAATTTCTCAAATTTGCTTCTTAGCACAGGTTCTATTTGTTACAGGCAAAACCTAACTCTCTTTTTGAGAATCAAGATATTTTCATGCTTGATATCTTAAAATAAAGCTTGATTAAGAAGAATTTCACACTAAAATAGTAGACTATATTACAACGTCTAGAATTTTTGGAATCTGGGTGTTTGGATGAACTTGAAATTGACAAAATCGACTTGAATTCTTTATATTTCAAACCTTTTGAGCTAATAAAGATATTTTAGTGATTAATATCTCAAAAGAGTCCCCCATTCATATCAATTTATGGCTGATATTGCACATATTAATCAAATTTCTAGAATTTCTCAAATTTGCTTCTTAGCACAGGTTCTATTTGTTACAGTCAAAACCTAACTATCTCTTTGAGAATCAAGATATTTTCATGCTTGATATCTTAAAATAAAGCTTGATTAAGAAGAATTTCACACTAAAATAGTGGACTATATTACAGCGTCTAGAATTTTTGGAATCTGGGTGTTTGGATGAACTTGAAATTGACAAAATCGACTTGAATTCTTTATATTTCAAACCTTTTGAGCTAATAAAGATATTTTAGTGATTAATATCTCAAAAGAGTCCCCCATTCATATCAATTTATGGCTGATATTGCACATATTAATCAAATTCCTAGAATTTCTCAAATTTGCTTCTTAGCACAGGTTCTATTTGTTACAGTCAAAACCTAACTCTCTCTTTGAGAATCAAGATATTTTCATGCTTGATATCTTAAAATAAAGCTTGATTAAGAAGAATTTCACACTAAAATAGTAGACTATATTACAGCGTCTAGAATTTTTGGAATCTGGGTGTTTGGATGAACTTGAAATTGACAAAATCGACTTGAATTCTTTATATTTCAAAACTTTTGAGCTAATAAAGATATTTTAGTGATTAATATCTCAAAAGAATCCCTAATTCATATCAATTTAAAGCCGATATTGCGCATATTATTCAAATTTCTAGAATTTCTCAAATTCGCTTCGTAGTACAGGTTCCATTTGTTACAGTCAAAACCTAACTCTCTTCTTGATAACATTTGGGAGAATCAATATATTTTCATGCTTGATATCTTAAAATAAAGCGTGATTAAGACGAATTTCACACTAAACTAAATTTTATTACAACGTCTAGAATTTTTGGAATATGGGTGTTTGAATGAACTTGAAATTGACAAAATCGACTTCAATTTTTTATATTTCAAAAGTTTTGAATCAATAAAGATATTTTAGTGATTAATATCTCAAAAGAATCCCCAATGCATATCAATTTAAAGCCGATATTGCGCATATTAATCAAATTTCTAAAATTTCTCAAATTTGCTTCTTAACACAGGTTCAATTTATTAGAATCAAAACCCAACTTTCTTTTTGATATCTTTTGAACGAATAAAGACATTTTCATGGTTGATATCTTAAAATAAAGCTTGATTAAGAACAATTTCACACTATACTTGTAGACTTTATTCCAACGTCTAGAATTTTTGGAATATGGGTGTTTGGATAAACTTGAAATTGACAAAATCGACCTAAATTCTTTATACTTCAAAACTTTTGAGTCAATAAAGATATTTTAGTATTAATATAATTTTTCACATATTAATCAAATTTCTAGAATTTCTCAAATTTGCTTCTTAGTACAGGTTCTATTTGTTACAGTCAAAACCTAACTCTCTCTTTGATAACATTAGAGAAAATTAAGATATTTGCATGCTTGATATCTTAAAATAAAGCTTGATTAAGTAGAATTTCACACTAAATTAGTAGACTTTATTACAACGTGTAGAATTTTTGGAATCTGGGTGTTGGGATGAACTTCAAATTGACAAAATCGACTTGAATTTTTTATATTTCGAAACTTTTGAGGCAATAAAGATATTTTATTGATTAATATCGCAATAGAATCCCCAATTCATATCAATTTAAAGCCGATATTGCGCATATTAATCAAATTTCTAGAATTTCTCAAGTTTGCTTCTTAGTGCAAGTTCCATTTATTACAATCAAAACCTAACTCCCTCTTTGATATCTTTTGAGCGAATACAGATATTTTTGTGATTGATATTTTAAAAGGAAGCTTGATTAAAAAGAATTTCACTCTAATCTAGTAGAATTATTTCAACACCTAGAATTTTTGGAATATGGGTGTTTAGATAATCTTGAAATTGACAAAATCGACTTGAATCCTTTGTATTCCATAACTTTTATGAAAATAAAGATATTTTCGTGACTAATAACTCAAAATAATTCTCAATTCATGTCAATTAAAAACCGATATTGCGCGCATTAATCAAATTTCTAGAATTTCTCAAATTTACTTCTGAGTACGGGTTGCATTTGTTACAATCAAAACCTAATTTTCTCTTTGATATCTTTTGAGCGAATAAAGATATTTTTGTGATTGATATCTTAAAATAAAGCTTGATGAAGATAATTTTCACACTAAACTAGCACACTTGCAGCAGACTTGGAATCTTTATATCCTACAATTATTGAATAAATAAAGATACTTTCAGGTCGCTCATCCCTATTTTCTATTATGGCTAATATTCACACAATAAAAAAAAATTCAAGCAAGAGTTATGTTTTTTTCAGTGATGAAAAAAGAAATTAAAAATAAGATAGTAAAAAAGTTTACAAAAAAACGTTTACTACGTATACTTTACGTAGCATTTCCCCAACGTCATATGATAAATGTTTTATCTGAAACATTTTTCCATAGCATTAATAGTTTTTAAGTTATAAGGTGGTCTCAATTCACCCAGTACATATATGTTAACTATTGTTTATTTAAATAGCATATCGCACTATGATTTATTGTTTCCTCCCAAAATATATTACTTACGAGATACTAAAATAAAAATTTTATAAAACAGAAATAATAACTTTAATATATCTATATATAATAAATATTAACTATTGGTGTTTTAAATGGCATATGATAACGTGATTTATTTTTTTCTCTAACAATCTTTATTTATTATTTATATATTTACAACAAAATAAATAAATAAAATTGTATATGTAATAGAATTATTGTTGTTTGAAAGAATTAATGGTGATAAAATCATGGTTTTGTTGTTTACAAATTACGCGTGCAAGGGGGCACAACTAATTAATGCGTTTTGAAGCCGCGTCTACAACTAAAAATAGAGGGTTAACCGTGTGCCAGTTTAGAATAGCCAGGACGGTGACAAGGAACTCGCAAGTATTTGTATATGAAGATATAATTATCAGATATTCTTCGTACAGCGAACTTTTACGGTCCAAGTTATTTTAGTCGCGGCAAAAAGTGCTGTACAATAACAAATAAATCGAAATTGGAACGTTTTAAGGTAAAAAAATGCAGGTTGGAAGTTTACGATTGGGATACAAACACCAGAGGCGCGTTACCTACAACGGCTGTCATCATGTGTAGTAGTGATAAATTGCCCTACAGCCAATCACAATTCATCGTGTCGAACATTGAATAACTACGACACTCGCTATTTGTCCAATTCACAAATTACTAATAGCCGAGGGTAATTTCATATTTCAATAACAAAGCTTGCTTTGAAAAAAGGCCCTGTTTTTCAGAATGTCTTTTTTCAAAAATTTTATCACAATCGTTAAGTTACCTGTATCAGTCCAGAGGAGACAAAAGATGTAGAAGAACGCCTGGTAGATCAAGAACGGGTACATCTTCGATGTCACCAAGTTGCGATTATCGAAGAAAACACTTGACGATAAAATATTTTTGGCGAAAGTTTTTCACACACAATGTAAAACTGTCACCGGCTCAAATCTGTTTCGAAGGCCAAAGCACTTTCGATTTCGCTAACAGCCTTATAGATGTCACATTCGTCAAATGGACGAGAGAAAATGAAGAGGTTCTGCGGCGTTCGCGGAGTCAACAGTGACGCTAGCGGCGTCGTCCTGAGTACCTAGCGTCGTCGTTAGAACTGAAACCACGGCGCGCTCGTCGCATTTATAGAGGGAGAGTACCCGCCAAACGAGTCTTGCGCCCTCTGGGCCAGAAAGCGCGCTGGCTACGAGGCGCGGAAATCGATCACGCGCCCGCAAAACTGAAAACCAGCCGAAACTTGCAAAAATTAGCGCAATTAACCCGCATGGACACTTTTTGCGACCTTTTCACCGTCCCTCTAACTATTTGCCGTTTGTCCCGAATTTTTGATATCCTGACCAACAGCACGAAATCCATTATCTTTTATGAACGATGAAACGAATTGCGTCACTATTTACAATGTTCATCTCATCCATAATTCAATTTAAAAAACATCCCCATATTATTGTAATATGATACATTTGAAATATTACGTTAATCTATCTTGCGAACATCGAATATGGAAAGTAACCCATCGACATCATAAAATCAACTTTGCATAAACGATGAAAACAGATTTTACTGCACCTTACAGACGTATTGAGCAATGAAAATTTGTCTAAGTTTATGTTATACGGTTTATAAGTTTAGTTTTTAAAGGCCTCTCGAAAGATGAACTCACTGATATTTCTTATAATGGATGTGCATGCTTATTTCCTCTTTTAGATGGCTCAACTTTTCACGGTAAAAGGAAGTTCAGATTACTTTCTTTGTTACCTTGCTATCTACTCTTTATTAGTTTTACTTTTAATTTAATTAAAATACACGATAATAATTAATGTTTTTAATAACACTAGCATTGGAACTAATAAATATAAATATAGAAATATTCGCGATTAGCCGACTTACAGACTAACCCTCAGTCTGTCGGGCGCGCTTTCTTAACACTTTAGATCGGGTGTGGTCTGTGGAGTCCAAAATAGGAAAAACTCTAAAGGACGCCAACGTGTCCTCCAGTGCTAATTTCTCATAAATATGTTTTATATGATGCCTGTACTATATAATAGCCTAATACAGGGCCAATTCCAAACTCACGTTTTATGTTAATTTGATTTAAAGAAAATGCTTACAATTTAATCACATATTTTTCAAAATTTGGAAACAACGCCTAAATAAAGGAAAAGAAAATCGATCTATAACAATATTTATTTAAAAATGTATAAAGTGTTATAAAATAATGTCTTAACTAAAGAATAATATTCTATGCACAAACTGGAGGGCTTCAAACTGTGGTCTCCATATTTCCCAAACAATCGTTGCAGCACGCTGTTATGTGCTCTATGCACAACCAACATTTACAAATTTTGCAAAAATAACGAGTTTTTCGTCTTTTGCAATATTTACAGTTTCCTCTTTTCCCTGGTTGTGGCTCTGGAATAATCTCTTCTTCAATACCTAAGAGCCTCAAGGAAGAAGTACGCACACTTTTGGTCAAGTGCTTATCAACGGCTCTTCTTTGCATGTTATTTTTCACTAACTCCATACCAAGATTTTTTTGAAACAGTCTGCGAGTTTTAGCAAATTCACCATCTGGTATGTTGCCTTTGTAGATAACAAAAGCGTTAATTGCTGCTATATTGAGGGGGTTATAGAAAATTACCATTGGCCAACGCTTTGTGTTTCTTGCAACATTGTATGATGTGATCATTCGATCGACAACATCCACTCCACTTTTTGTGCTATTATACAAAGTAATTACTTCGGCCTTTTTCCGATCCCCGGTAGCTTCATCGATATGATCGTCTCGGTGCATTGTTGAAGCTACAAGCACATTCTTTCCTTTTTTGGTTATATATGAAACTGATCTATTGTAACATTTCTTCCTGATCCTAATAAATGTGAACACATTCTTTCAGTTACTGCAGCGGTAGAGATGCCAGTTTTATATGGACCATTGGGTTGAACACCAGCGTTAAATTTCTATGTGTGAAGTGAAAAATGTTTTGGCATCAACAACGGCGAAGACTTTCTATCCGTATTTTGTCGAGAAGCCAGACAGTTGAGACTGACAGAAATACAGACCAATTTGTCTTCTGAGTGTTTTTGGTAAGGTCTTTGAGTCCATCATAAAGGCTAGAATTAATGATGAACTGATCGAATCGGGAAGATTATCGTACGATCAGTATGGTTTCACCAGTAGAAAGTCGACGGTCCATGCAATTGAAGACCTAATTAACGATAATTCTGCGATAAATTTAGAAGAGGAAAGAAGAAGAAATGCCTCTTGATTACAATGGATTTTCGAAATGTCTCGATAAGGCGTCATAAACGGAAATCGTCGAGAGAGTTAAGAAAAGTTATCCGGAAAGGGTGTAGTGAGCTAAGGGAATCGGTGATAGACAGGAGTCAGATTTTTTGAGAGGGGTGTGAAAAAAGGAAACGGATGAAGAAGATGTTTGTGGCGAAGAGCCACAACGTTTAATATACAACGTTTAATATACAATAAAATACTTTGTTATTGTTATATTGTACACATGCACGAGAAAACGAAAAATTAAAATTAATGAAGGCAAGTCCGCTCATATTACCTTTACAAACAAAAAATTGGATGATGTATTACCAATCCCAATTGAATCGACAGATGTAAAAAGGGGTTATGTACATATTTTTAAAATATGAGGTTTTGTTTGAAAGATAATCTGTACACTTAATTCCACATAATATATAAAAACGGAGTTTTAAGCTCAAACCGATAGTGTGAATTTGGAAAATTGATCGGATCTATATGCTTGATGGAGTTTAATACAGGAGTTTAAGAAGTGGTGGCCTACATTTTACAAGAGATCCTGCATTTCAGATGATAGTTACGGAAGGCACGTCAAGAAAGAAGACAAAGTAACCTTCAAGTTATCTGATCTAATGATAGATATAGATCTATTTGATCTATATTCATCGAACTGGCATGCGTACAGTGCAGGTAAAGTCCCAATTAATGATCACAAATATTAAAAATGTGTACGCTATACACCAGATGAGCATATGCAATCTTACTCTGTTATTAAGGATTGGCTCATAATAATCATGGTGAAACTTACAGCGAAGGAGAAAACGATTGAATAAAACAGAATATATTGTCTATTTTGAAATGAGTTTTTATTATTTTCCTATTATTGTTTAACTTTTGAAACCTTTAATTAAATCTTGGCAAAAATATTAAGTATTTCCATCAAGTTATTTGCCAGATAGGAGTGATCTTTTTTTTAATTTCTTTTAAGTCTTAAAACAGTCTAAACAGCATAAATTGTTATTGGTTTATGTTAAGTCAAGGATTAAGTCAAGTAAAACACACTCAACCGGTCTTGTTGTTTCTCCTGTAAAACTTGATTGAGCCCACATAAAAAACTCACTAAGGGGATACACATGAAGAAAAATGCAGGAAGTGCGAATAAGAAACAGTTAATATAGCTAGGTAATAGAAAGACTATTAAAGCTATCAATAAACAATAAAATACTTATATACAAACATATCCTTAAACCCGCATGTATTATATAACATATCCTTATATAAAGATTCCAAAATAATATCTTAAGAAAAATCCTGAGTGTATATTATGTTATGTTTATATATTATGTTTGGACCAGAAAGCGAAATAAAGCGGTTTGCAAAGAATCATAAATCTAGAGTTATTTTTTTGACAATGAAAACGTCCAAAAAAGAATAAAGGGGACCAAGTCATTTGAACTTGCTTAAAATTCATGTAAAAAGGCAAAACCACTCATTTTAGAGATCGATATCTTGGTAACCGCTTCATAAAATAAGTTGCGGTAAAATTTGTTATAAAATAAATAATATAAAGTCTATTCAATTAACATTTCTGCGTATCATATATTAATTTTTAAATTGTCGGGCTGCCAGATCGTTCATTTTCGTAACAAATTTGACCGCATTTTTTTTATTTTTTCGTGAGGACATCAATCGGTGATGTGAGGGGCCTTGATTTTTTGCACAGACTGTAGTTTAATTTCAAATCGGTTAATATAAAGTTTGTTTTAAATATTGTGCAGGTCATATTTTGCAAAGTCGCATAAATAAAAGATTGCACATAAATAAAAAAAAATAATGTCGATCATACCACTACTAAGTTTGCCCAGACCTACTCTAATAATAATAATAAGTTTTATTTTAATCTTTATAAAAATTCTCAGAAAACGTTAAATAATATTCAAATAGTAATTTAATAGTTCTAGAAAAAAAAGTCATTTATCGAATAGAAAATCTTTCCAAAAAAAGATGTATGAGATAGCTTTTGAATCCCGTGTATGATCCAATTTTCAAATTATTGGATAGATAGTTGAAGATGTTAGCCAAAAATGGTTTTAGTATACTACGTTTTTGGTGAATGTTATAATTATTTTTTATAAACATTACTGATTCAAGAATCACTAACGACCGCTTACTCAGAATCTTATAATATTTAAAAATGGGTTTTCATAATTCCCTTATTTTAAGTCCGAAAACTATTCTAACATTTTTCTGCGCTGCGAAAATACGATTCAAATTAACAGAGTAACCCCGGAACACAATCCAATACTAGAAACTACTCTCGAAATAGTTTTCAACGCATAACAAGATCCTATTTATCTTGATGCTAAATCGTTGCTAAATATGTTGTTTCCATCAATTTTAACACCCAAGAACATCACCTCTTTTGCACGGGTAGTTATTTGCGATTGAATTGCAACTTGATATCAGAGTTTGTAGCTATAGCACTCCCATTCATCTTAACGTTTGTTTTTTTTGTCAGTTGGTCAGAAAAGTGAGATTGTTTGCTGAAAACTACACTTCTCAGCACAAATAAAAATTAATACCAGATGATTGATGTGTAAAGAAATAAGTATGGTCTCAATATCGATCCTTGCGACACACCTTGTAGAATCCGTAACGGTTTTGATGCTAGTTCATGTCCATTTCGATTATAAGCTGAAGCTGAACTATCTGAAATTCCCATTGCTTCCATCTTCATTAAAATGGTGTCGTGTTGAACATTGTTAGATACTTTGGTTAGATCAATCATTATGCCATCGTTATTATTTATTCCACTTACAATTCTTTCCATCAACAAAAAAGTTGCCCTAGTTGTGGATCTACCAATAACCATTTTGTGACTCGTTCAATATTTGATTTCGCAAATGTAAGTTTTAACTCTCATCAGTCCTATCTTTTCAAAAACCTGTACGTTAATGTGAAATAAGTTCTTAATACGTCATGAATATGTTCTAAATGCACCATATAAGATATTTTGGTAATTGGCTTTTATTTTTGAGTTGGTATAACAAGATGTAGGAAGAGAGAGGAAAGATGTCCATTGGAGTTTTCCGGGTGATTCAAAGGACACTACCGGACGTAAGGAGAATTTAGAGTTGCCGGAAAATGTAACAAACTGGCTTTTGGAAGGGACGCGACCCCCCAAATGCCCCATTCTGCAAGTCAAACGGAAGTGAAAAAAATTAAAATTAATTTTTAAAATTTTCCGTTCTCCGTCTGGACTACTCGGAATCTAATAAGACGCTTAAGTGGATTTGCCATCGACTGCAGGAATAAATTAAGTTTCAGATGGTAACTATAAAGTGAAGTTGGTAACGACTTAATCGAAAAAAATTATTTAGAATATAATTTTGAATACGAAGATTAAATTTGGCGGCGGAAGATTTGTAAATTATTGACCGCTAAACGAATACCACATATTAATTTATGTGGTTTATTGACGCAATATCAGGCCAAGGGTGTTATTATCGAGTTTAATTAGACGCATAACTACTAAACCGCGGATATTATTTCGTCGTTTGTCAAATTACAATTGGCTGTAACCTCGAATGGTGACCGCAAATTCTATAAGTATTCAGTGCAACACATAGGGTAACTCAACGTTAATTTCGTGGTTTAATATTCGAAATCCACGAATATGGCTTTTAAAATATTATATTCGCGTAAACTCTCGTTCCACAAATGGGATTATTTATACGGCCTATTAATAACGGAAAGGGGCCGTATCGTCATAAATATAATCGCAAATCGCGCGTCGCAATAAAACGGAAAAAATCGGCACGAAATTGTTTCGCACCTGTCGATTTTTTTTTTCAAGCCATTAACGAAAAAAATTTAATTTTAAAATATCCACCCATAAAGCGAGGACAATTGAGACAAAAACAACAATCCCGGTTAAATCGCAAAACATTTTATTTACCTTTTAATTTATTCATATGAAACACAATTCGTTACGGACCGTTTTAATTTAACGAAATAAGTAAAATACCAAATAATACGTCCCATGTTAGTATTGCTTAATTTACACAAATTCGAATAGCTACCCATACCGTTACGTTCTGTATTAATTAGTTCTAGTTTTCAGTGCGTTTGCTAACATATTTGTGAAAAGCGACCACCACACCACTTCTCATTGATCTTCTCAGGTAATTATTGTTTGTCGAATTTATTTGAACCAACAGTTTCAGTTGCAAAGTACCTAAATTCACGAAATAAACACATTGATGAATTGGGATACCACGCTTTGAAATTAAAACGAATTGGCTTATATATTACACAACTTGCAGCAAGTATGGCGTTTAAAATATAATACCATTTTCTGCGATTTTCTTTTTATTATTATAGATTCTTATTATTATAATATATTACTTTATTATGCACAATAGCATAGTTATGAAAAGAAATATATGCAACCATTTAAAGAAGCTTTTTAACAAATGAAAAACAGATGTGGCACTTCTAAAATGTATTAATAACTATAAAGAATGTTTTCCCCATTATATAATGAATGTTTTATCATCAGTTTAAGCGCCTTACCCAGTATATATACAGCGTGATTCAAAAAACCCCTAACAGACGTCTATGGTATCTTTATAAATCAAGAGGTGTAACTTAAATTTATCACCAGATTGATAAACGTGATTTAAGAAGAAGGTTTACAACAGCAATTTTTATTTCTTGTTGACAACAATTTTGAGAACTTGGACAATTAAGTTTCCTGTCACAATTATCAATTTTATGTTCTTAAACCTTTTTGCGTTTAATACTTCAACATAATTGTGTGAATTCTGTTCCTTTTGGAACAAAATATGGATCGTGAACGTTGTAGTAGTTCAGAACAAGTTTCGCCGCCGAAAAGGCGTAAATCTTTGGATTTGGGACACTTAGCTTTACCTGAAAAGCAAAGTATTATAAATCTCTACAAGTAACCCATTAATGAGGAAACCCCATTGAAAATGACTGATATTGTTGATAAAATTGTCGAGGCTTCTGGTAAGAAAAATACTTTAAAAATCATATCAAGTCAAATAATGTTTTATTTGTAGAAGTTGCAAAATTAAGTCCCAAACAACTAGATGAGATGAGGTTGATAATTTTACTAAGGTATCCATACTTTGGCCAATTTATTATTTAGATGAGACATTAGTTAATGATGGTCATACAACAGAGAAAGTGTGGGGTAGATGAATCAACTCAGAGCAAGAGGGAGGCATTTATCGAATGGTTAGCTACGAGGGTTAAAAATCCAACAGGAAAGGGAGACAATTAATAATATTACATGTTGGTTCTGAATTATTTTTTGACAAAGATGGCTAGAAGTTAGCCAAAATCTATTAGAAAAATTATCTGAGAATGCAATTATTGTAGTAGGCAACGCTTCATACCATAGTAAAAAGGTCGAGAAAATATCAACACCCTCAACAAAGCACGAAATGCAAAGTTGACTTAGTTTAAAAAATATTGCATATGAAGAAAACATGGTGCGTTCCAAATTATTGACATTGATAAAAGCACATAAAGCTGAATATGATCTGTGTGCATGTGATGAGTTAAAATAAAATTGTGTTACTGTTACCACCATACCATGCAAAGTTAAATAACTAATTTAAATTAAATTAAAAATTAATTAAATTTCCCACCGAAAATATCTAGTGATATTTTCTGGTAATATTTTCTGGTGTAAAACTGACTTTCAGTTTCACTCTTCCTGGTTTAAAAATAGAGCATAGAGCAGGTAATATATGAAAAATTAAGGCGAAAAGGTTTGCAAATGTCTCCAAAACGAGATAAACAGCGTCAAAATATATTTAAAATTAAATATTATCTGAACTAAAAGAAGCCATTTTTTAAATATTTTCTACTCCCCTCTTAATTTTGTCAAACAAGCAGAATATTCGTGTAAAATAATTAATTATCTATCTCGTCTTTTACAAAACTTTGATTAATGCAACAGTTTACATTTCAACTCATTTTGTCAGAAAAAATAATGTAAACAAACAAAAAATAAATTTTGTGAGAACGTAATAATTAGAAATAACGTAAAAAATCAGAGTAGAAGTTGCAGTTGTCTATCCTGTAATTCCATTTCTACCCTTCAAGCTAAGGATCTAAAAATTTCAATTGTTGCTTTAATCAAAGTTTTGTAAAAGACCAACTATGAACCTAATCCAACTTGACGATCACTTTACATAAAAATAGTAGATGTCAACGGTTTTTTGAATCACCCTGTATACATACAGGGTG
The DNA here is from genome assembly GCA_036711965.1 of Onthophagus sagittarius. Classification (NCBI taxonomy): domain Eukaryota; kingdom Metazoa; phylum Arthropoda; class Insecta; order Coleoptera; family Scarabaeidae; genus Onthophagus; species Onthophagus sagittarius. The sequence goes on along the minus strand of JASERS010000007.1, from coordinate 8,094,734 downwards.
AGTCAATAGTGCGAGGATGGAACATTGTGGCTTTCCTGTTGAAAATAAAAAAAAACAGTTTATATGTCACCATACGTTACTATCAAAGCTGCATCGATTAAAATTTTGACTAAACCAGGACCGTACTCAACTTAATTTTTTTAAATAGAAAGTTATATCCTGTTTTCAAATGTTTAATGCTAGGTTGCCAAGTTACTATTCATTTTGTGAAACTTTTTAATAAATCGTGTGGTCACTACAAATTCGATATCAACATTATTATTAAATATTGAAGCTTACAATTTGGAACACCAATATACAAAGCTTGTGTTTTTCAAAACCCTTAATACTATTGGGTTAAATTATACAGGTTGATTACAAGAATCTGTTAATTTATGTAACATAAATAGAAATCATCTGTATCACTTTTTCTTTAAAAATAATTAAAGAATAGAAAATAGCTACAGAAATCTATTATATCCTTTCCATAGCCAAATATTTCAAGATTACTACGTATTACAGTTAACAAGTTCTAGAACTTTAATGTGCCTAGATCAGTGCTTCCCAACCCATGGGTCGCCACTCAATTTTGACATATGAAATGGGTTACAAATTTCTACATAAAACTAAACATAATTCTCCTTTTACACAAGAGGTACGTTCCTAAAAAAATTCTGTAAAAAGAGATTAGGTGTAAATGATATTAAAAATATCATTATATATTCAATATTAAATTTGTTTTTGAGATATCAGTCACAAGTTTTGAACCCAACCTAAATTTCTGGCAATTTATAAAATCAAAAATTTCCTTAATTATTTTTGAAAAATCGTAAAAAATCCGAATTCTTAAGATGTCTTGATGAATTTTTTGTGATGTTACAGGAGAGTGTCCACTTCTCCGAGAATAAAACTGTGCGTGAGTATCTCAATTCGTTCCTGAAATATCACATTTTGAACCTATCCTAAATTTGTGACATTTCATAAAAATTAAAAATTTCCTTAACTATTTTAAAAAAATCGCAAAAAAAATTCTTAAGATATCTTGATGATTCTTTTTGTGATTTATAAAAGAAACTGAGCACATTTCCGGGAATAACCCATACTTGAGTATCTTAATTCGCTTTTGAGATATAAAGTTTTGAACTCATTCTAAATAAAAATTGAATTCTTAAGATGTCTTGACGATTTTTTTTTTGTGATTTATAAAGAAAAGTATGCAGTTATCCGAGGACAAATCGGAGTAGTGTCTTAATTCGTTTTTGAGATATCAAGTTTTTCTTAACCATTTTTGAAAAATCGACGATTTTTCTGTGATTTATAAAGAAAAGTATGAAGTTATCCCAGGACAAATCGGAGAAGTGTCTTAATTCGTTTTTGAGATATCAAGTTTTCCTTAACCATTTTTGAAAAATCGACCAAATTCTTAACATATCTTGATGAAATTTTTTATAATATATTCTTTTTAATAATTTTTTATATTCTTTTTAAGCGAATGAAACGATTTTTGAATACCTCAAATCGTTTTCAAGTTATTAATTTTTGAACTCAACATGCATTTGTAGCATTGCATAAAATTAACAGTTTTTGCAAAAAGATATTTTTTTCTTGTTAAATCGCATAAAAATATTTCGCGTAAAAACAGAATTAAATATAACACTATCAAAAATTTCGAATTATGGGTCGTGTAACAACATAACAAGTTTTCCCAACCTTGATTTCAATTTTTATATTCTAAATTGATGTAATAATAATTTAAAGCTATATGTAATTAATATTTAACAATGATTAGGTGTTTCTGACTAATTACTTATAGGTGTTTCTCCTGAATTAAAGAAAAATTAAAAATTTATTACTAAATATTAAATATTTTAAAATTATTGATTAATTTATGTTATCCTTAGAGGTAATACTTTCTTAGATAATTGGGCTAGAGATTAGGTGTAAATGATATTAAAAATATCTTTTATAGTTTATTTAAGAATTTATTTCGTGCTTATATGAGAATAAGTTTTTGATATATCAAGTTTTTAACTCGGCCTAATTTTCTGGCACTTTATAAAATTAAAATTAATCATTTGAAAAATCGCAAAAAATCGAATTGTTCAGATATTTTCATGATTCTTTCGTGATTTATAAAGAAAAGTAAGCACTTTTCCTAGAGCAACCCCACACTTCACTATCTCAATTCGTTCTTGAGATGTCCAGTTTTGAACTCATTCTAAATTCTCTTCATATCTTGAAGATTTCTTTTTGTAATTTATAAAGAAAAAATATGTACTTATCCGAGAACAAATCCATGCCTGAGTATCTTAATTTGTTTATGAGATATCATGTTTTGAACTCAACCTAAATTTGTGGCACTTTGTAGAATTAAAAAAAAATCTTAATTATTATTGTGATTGTGATTTATAAAGGAGAGTGTGCACTGCCCCGAAAATAAAACTCGCTTTTAAGATATTAAGTTTTGAACTCATTCTAAATTTGTGGCATTTCATAAAATTAAAAATTTATTATTTTCGATAAATCGTAAAAAATCGAATTCTTGCGATATATTGATTAATTTTTGCGATTTATAAAGGAAAGTGTGCACTTCTCAGAGAATAAAATCATGCGTAAGCATCTCAATTCGTCTTTGAGATATTATCTCTTGAACCCATCGTAAATTTGAGGCATTTCATAAAATCAAAAATATCCTTAATTATTTTTGAAAAATAGTAAAAAAATCGAATTCGTAAGATATCTTGATGCTTTTTTTCTGATTTATCGTGTATAAATCAGAAAAAAGAGTGAAAAATGAGTGTGAACTTGTCCGAGAATAAAACTATGCGTGAGTATCTTAATTTGTTTTTGAGATATCAAGTTTTGAACCCAACCTAAATTTCTGGCAATTTATAAAATCAAAAATTTCCTTAATTATTTTTGAAAAATCGTAAAAAATCCGAATTCTTAAGATGTCTTGATGAATTTTTTGTGATGTTACAGGAGAGTGTCCACTTCTCCGAGAATAAAACTGTGCGTGAGTATCCCAATTCGTTCCTGAAATATCAAATTTTGAACCTATCCTAAATTTGTGACATTTCATAAAAATTAAAAATTTCCTTAACTATTTTTAAAAAATCGCAAAAAAAATTCTTAAGATATCTTGATGATTCTTTTTGTGATTTATAAAGGAAACTGAGCACATTTCCGGGAATAAACCCATACTTGAGTATCTCAATTCGTTTTTGAGATATAAAGTTTTGAGCTCATTCTAAATAAGTGGCATTTATAAAATTAAAAAATTCCTTAATAATTTTTGAAAAATCGTAAAAAAATTGAATTCTTAAGATGTGGACGATTTTTTTGTGATTTATAAAGAAAAGTATGAACTTATCCGAGGACAAATCGGAGAAGTGTCTTAATTCGTTTTTGAGATATCAAGTTTTCCTTTTTTAACCATTTTTGAAAAATCGACCAAATTCTTAACATATCTTGATGAAATTTTTTATAATATATTCTTTTTAATAATTTTTTATATTCTTTTTAAGCGAATGAAACGATTTTTGAATATCTCAAATCGTTTTCAAGTTATTAATTTTTGAACTCAACCTGCATTTGTAGCATTGCATAAAATTAACAGTTTTTGCAAAAAGATATTTTTTTCGTGTTAAATCGCGTAAAAATATTTCGCGTAAAAACAGAATTAAATATAACACTATCAAAAATTTCGAATTATGGGTCGTGTAACAACATAACAAGGTTTCCCAACCTTGATTTCAATTTTTATATTCTAAATTGATGTAATAATAATTTAAAGCTATATTTAATTAATATTTAACAATAATTAGGTGTTTCTCACTAATTACTTATAGGTGTTTTTCCTGAATTAAAGAAAAATTAAAAATTTATTACTAAATATTAAATATTTTAAAATTATTGATTAATTTATGTTAACCTTAGAGGTAATACTTTCTTAGATAAGTGGACTATTTCAAAAAGTCAGGATAAATCTGATTTTTGATTTATGTATATATACATGTCTCTGAAATGCGTATACAACGGAAGACTACAGATTCCTTGTATTAAAATAGGTCGATTTAAGTTAACTTATTTATATCCAAAATTGCTTTGTTTCGCCGCTAGAAGACTTAAAAGTTAGCAAAAAAATTCGTTTATTCTTTATAACTCGAGAACACGTTAATGAATCGAAACCATTTTTGAGAAATGAGTTCCTAGGTTCAATCAACGTATTTTTATGGTTTTGAATAAAATTTTAAAAACACGAAAATGTTGGAAAATCTGGTGTTTTGGTGAATACTAATTTCTGCATGGCCGATTTAGTTCTGAAACTTTTTTGTCTATCATAAGATTTTGATAGCATAAGTAGTTAAGTCAACTCATGTTTACGTCATTTTGATTACAAAATCACAACGTGATTGGCACTTAAGTAAGGAATTGAATACTAGGGAATTTTTTTATTATTCTTATTCATAATCAACTGCAGAATCAAGGATTATTGATTTCAATGCCCCCCAGAGATATTAGTACCAATTACGATAAGATATTGTAATTGTAATGACGTAACAAAAGGCTTGATCATGTTCAAAAATTCCAATTTTCTGGCTTAACCAATAATGTTGTTTAAATTGACAAAAAATTCCAGAACTAAATGGCTATTCAGAAATTATAATTATGTAGTCATTTTCAAATCAGCAAAAAAAAATATGAAGAAATAACTGCTGAAGACATAGCTTTTCGATCATTTCTATGTTTTTAAAATTCCACCTAAAACCATAAAAGGACATTAATTGAACCTAGGAACTCACATTTCAAAAATGGTTTAGTTTTATTTGCCAACTTTGAAAAGATAATTTAAATCTACCTATTTTGAGCCAAGGAGAATCTGTGGTCTTCCGTTATACACGCATTTCAGAGACACCTGTATATATAGTGTATACATAAAGTATGGAATCAATTCGACATAAATACAGCGGATGTTAGAACAAAAGAACTGGATTTCTATGTTTTATTTTTAACGCGCACGTTTTGAGATTAAATTTAAATATAGAGGATCCCAAAATTGAGATACCATATTTTGTTGCATTGACGTTAAATTTTGAATCTTTTTCATGTAAAAATTACCCTTAAAAAATTGTATTTATTTATAAAATATGAGATATTCCAATTGTGATAGAGCCGGAATTTTGTACGTTTTTTATTTGTTTTTACAGCTACTTTAATTTGATTTATTTTATATTATCAATTAAACATTTTACACTTCTAAATTAAAATTCAGAATTTTACAAAATAGAAATTACATTTTAAAATATATCAATTACAGATTAAAAACGACTTTAACATTTTAAAGGTAGAAACGTTCCGACTCTAAAAATAAAACCTCTTTTTGCACGAAAGCTATAGGAAGCTATAGAAAAGAAACGGTTTGTTGAACTTAATTTTAAGTATTGCAGTTAAATGTTTTAAAATTTATTTGTTGTAAATTGATCTATAAAAATGTAAGGGAAATTTTTGTAATGTAATTAAAAAGATAAAATTTTGCGTTAAATTCCATCATAAAAAGTAGGTTTTGCGGTTTTGGTAAAATAATCAAACTTTTTTTGAAATGAAGATGACCTGCGGCCGAAACTAGTCAGACTCAAATTTCCTGTTTAATCAATAAACCAGTTTACAAAAAAACAAAATTTTAATCGTTTAACCTGATCAGTTTTAATTATGGTTGAAAAATGTAAATAATTCGTATATCACAATCTGATCAGATTACCTAAGCATACAAATCGCAGAATATAAAAATTTTATCTGTAGAGCTTTTCTTCATACTTTACCCAGAAATTTTAGCCAAAAATTGCTCATAAATGTTCAAAATGTTTCCCATCATACTTGATGTATTTATTTATTCTAATTTAAAACATATTTTTAAAAATTGGTTTTAAACGGGACAATATAATGGATAAAAATTAATTCGATTTTGTTGATAAATAAATAATAGACCTCTTGCTCAGTTAAAAATTAAATATACTTAGGACCGGTTTCGACAAAAAAATTTTATCATCCTCAGCTAAATAGTCAATAATTTAAAAAGTCTTACACATTAAAACGATAAAATTAAGTATAAATTTAAAATACAAAAGTAAAAAGGACAACACTGAACGATACGACAAGTTAGAATGTTACAAGTTAAAATATTTTAACTTGTCGTATCGTTCAGTGTTGTCCTTTTTACTTTACTACCAGCAAGAGGTCTATTATTTATTTATCAACCCAATCGAAGAATTTTACTCAGTAATTATGGATTTATTAAATAAAAATTGATGGAAAAATGAATGAATGATGGGAGAAAATTGAAATTAATACTCGAGAATAAAAAGTATTAGCTGTGATTTAATTATGCTTAATAATTGCAAGAAGTGTTATTAAAATAACCACAAAATTAATATTTTGTACCTTAACGATGTATTTATTTATTCTAATTAAAAAAATGAAGCTTGATTTGAAAAATAATGGGAGAAAACTAAAATTAATAATCGAGAATAAGAAGTATTAAAAAAATATATTGGCTGTGATTTAATTATCTTTAATAATTGCAAGAAGTATTATTAAAATAACAACAAAATTAATATTTTATACCTTAACGATGATTTTTTCATAAAAATTATTTAGAAAAAAAATCATCGTTAAAGTACAAAATATTAATTTTGTTGTTATTTTGATAACATTTCTTATAATAACATACACGATGATTAAAAATCAAATGTTATTGTTTTGATTTTTGTTTATCGTTGTGAATGTTTTTGTAGGATTATTATTAAAATTATTAAAATAATAACGAAGATATTGTTTTGTACTTTAACGATGATATTTGAGGTTTCCAACTCAAGAACAAAAAATATCACATGAGCACATAATCTAAAATATAAGAAGTTAGTTATAAATAAAATTATTATCAGTTTTTACAACAAACGAACAAAATTTGAATTGGAATATGTTTAAAAATCATTAAAAAATAATGTAAATTAAATAATAAAAATAATAATAAAAATGTATATTTAACATTATAACATGTAAAACATCTAATTAGAGTTTAATTTTAATATTAATTAATATTAATATTAATAAATATTAATATTAATTTTACTGAGTATGGTCAATGAAGCCGAAACCGGTATAAACTAAAGAATAGAAATATCAAATTTCGTTGTTAAAGTACAAAACAATATCTTCGTTATTATTTTAATAACAATCCTACGTATCCTTAATAATGTTTGTGTGTTGAGAGTATATTAAGGATGGTATTTTTATCATGTGATTTCGGTATCATAAAATTTTTTTTATGCGGCTCGCAGAGATATATAACATATTCAATGTTATATATGCCGTAAGCAAGGTCTATAGAACATAAGGTTACCCAATGCCGATTTTCCTCCTCAGAGACGCAAGGTGAATCAGTGACGTTGCTGGTTCTATGAACTGTGCGCATACGCACACATACAAATGTATGACTTAAATTCAAATGAGAATGTGTAGGAACATTACCAATATTACGATAAAGTTTTTTTTCGATGTTATAAAGTTATAATAGTATATTAAAAAACAAGTTTCTTAAAGCATTTTTAAAATTCACGTTCAATTTCAAATTCTTATTAATCCAAATAAACAAAATTAAAAATCAATTGACTATGCAGTAATGGTTTAATATTAAATTATCTCTATTTTGTAATTAAGCTCTATTAAAGAACTTAATCAGAAAATAAAACAAGGAATAGCATGAAGCAAGGAACAGAGTAGAAAATACTAACTTTATAACAACAAAACATGCAGAAAATAATAAATGAAAAAAGGTAATAAAAGTGAACGCGAATCGTATAATCAAATCGAGTTAAATTAATAATACTAGTACTACTCAATGTCAGTAATAAATTTATTTTATTATAAGAAATATTGTACAATAATCTTTAATGTTTTGGAAATTTTGTTTTTATTTTTTCCATTTTCCTTTGAAAGGCTCTGGATTTTTTTAATTCGTCATATTTTTTATTTAAAAAATTTATTCTTACAAACACACGTTGTCTTAAAAAACGTTAATAATATTAAGTAATTTTTTATCAAACATAGGTGATATTTTATTAAATAATCTTTTTGTAACTTTTTTGAAGTGATCAATTTCACTTCTTCCCGATATCTTTTTGAATTCATGTTCTAAATCGGTTATCAATGTTAAAATTTCTTGTGATGGCATTGTAAGACCGCCAAGTGATAATTGTTCTACCCACGTTGGTAAACAATAATCATGCACTTTTTTATTTGTCTTGTATGTGTATTCCCCCGAATTTGGAAATGAACGTTATATTCAACCAGCTAAATATTACAGTCCATCGTCTTCTGATAACAGAGTGTTATTTTTAAACGATTTGTTTAATTCCTCATCAATATTTTTGTCTGATAATGATGACATTATTGACTCATTACCTATGGGGATTTCTGCACTTCGAAACACAGTCTCTACTAAATATTCTTTTTGATTTTCTTGATTTTCAGTATTTGCATTTGATGCTAATAAGGCTGAATTACCAAGTACATTGACATTTGATCATTCAAACCACCCCTACTTCTTATTTGTCCAAAGAAGTTTTCTAACAAATCTTTATTTAATCTATGTGTTCAAATGCATTGGATATTATATCGACTTTTCATACTCTTATATAACCCCTTCAATGAATTTATGAACATCAAAATTCCTTTTTGAAATGTCTGCAACATTCTTTTATTTTTGCATCTCAATTCCGATGTGACATAGTGCATAGAATTCTGAATTTGATTTTGACGATCTGAATCTTTACCATAACCATTTTTTAATGTAATTGAATTGCATGGTGTATCTGAATTTATAACATCGAACCAGTCATTTACTAAAGCTATAAATTCACTTAACACCAATGCGTTTTTTTCAGTTGGATAATAACGTTTTAAAGCTGTCGCTGTGGTCCTTAACAGTAGTTGGGCTGCTAATTTAACGTTTTGTCTTCTAGGCCCCTCACATCTAATATGGTTTTATTTTATAGCAACTGTTAACTGATGGATGTATTGCATTCTTTAATTAATTTTTCCAAATAATATTTATTTATTGTATCTTCTTTTAAATTAAGTTCGGAATCTACCAACCAGTTTCTAATTAATTTTAATAAATGTGGAGTGTCTGCAAAAAGATAGATATTGTTTTTAGTGCACGGATGATTGATATAAGTGTTTATGTGATTAATCTGCAAATCCCTCCATAAGCCTACATTTGGTGAACCACAGTCAGAAACGAAGAAGCGACTACTTCATATCCAATGTCTTCAGTAATCCGTGTATCAATATTAACAAAAATTGGTTATTTCCACGAACCAAACAATCCCCTTGCCATTATCACTTGCATTTGAGAGTGTGGGCCAATAATTTGATCTCTTTTTCGAATTTCCATTTCATTGAAATTTTGTGCTGCCACTGACAAAAAAAGAAACATTGAGTGGAGTACACCTTCTCGCATGTTTATTTTTGAACAACAGTTTTGCAATGTTAATAAACCTGTATAAGCATAAAATTCTTGAAAACTATACTATCTAAATGCCATATTTACATAATGTTTAAATATATCTTATTAGTTGGTAGAGAATAATTTAAATGATTTCTTAAATATAAGTAACATCTTTTACTTAAATATCTTAAGGTGAATGTATTACTACTAATGTCCGCTTGATTCCAACGTACTTTCTTTTTATGTTTCAATATTTTTGTTAATTTTGTTGATGTAAAAACATTTTCGAATTTTTCCTTAATTTTTATATTTAAATTTGCATTTGTCAAAGTATTTTGCGGTTGTCTTTTTAATAAAATACTATATTATTTAAGTTTGTATTATTTTGTCAATTTTTCTTTTTCAATCAAAATGCCCTTTACTCTATTATTTTCTGTTGTAAGTGAATCAATTTTTATATTCATCTCTTTAATTGTGCCAACAACATTAACACTACAAATAAAAATATTTGTAGATATTTCGGTCTGAGTTGTTACAGTTGATCTATACAGGGTGAGTCAATAGTGCGAGGACGGAAGATTGTGGCCTTACGGTTGAAAGTAAAGAACATGTTTTTGTGTCATCATAGATTACAATCAAAGCTACATCGACTAAAATTATTTTCAACTATACAGGGTGTTTCACAATTCCAGAACCCTACTTCTGGAATTGTGGAATTCTTCCTAACTTCATTTTTTAAATGGAACCCTATACATTTTTTTTAGATATGTTGATTACCTATCTTAAATGCTATAAATGCGTAGAAAACAAGTTTTCAAAAGTTCTATTTAAATATGTTGCAAAAATCCTATCATAGTGGGGAGGTGTACCATCGTGTTGAGACCACATTCCTTGTCAAAGGTCTCATAAAACATCTTCTAATAGTTTTTGCAATTGATTTTCTAAGAAATTCAAAAAGATTATCCATGACTGTTGCCACGAAGAAATACGATCTGATCAAATAAGATGCTGGAATCCCTGCCCAGATTGATTGTTGTTGGTGGGCTACTTCTCATATAAATTTACTGTTGACAATATGGTAGTAATGATGATAAAAGCTATAAATTAATATAGTTATTGCATTTGTTTAAAAATGTCTTCTTCATAGTTTATTTCTTGTGAAAAAATCAAGTTTAAGCCGACATTTTTGAAATAATGTAATTATCTCAAAAAGTACACATGTTAGATGTACCATATGCTTAACAAAAATGAAAGGTGATTAACAAAGCCTTCTGAAGCATTGAAAAAATATAGGGTGCTCCATTTAAAATAACAAAGTTATGGTCTCTTAAACATTCCATAAATTAACCGGTTCTAGTAACCAGCCTGTATAATGTTATCCGCTACTATTAGTGGCTCTCGAAAGACCCAAACTTTGTTTATCGATATGCCAAATTACATCCTTCAATATTTAATAATGATGCTGCAAACGAATTTTAAGTGACCACATGATTCATCCAAAATTTTCACAAAATGATTAATAACTTGGTAACATTGCATTTAAAATTTGAAAACAAGGTATACACTTATAGCATTTAAAAAAATGAAGTTGAACACAGACCTGAAATAGTGAACCACCCTATATAGCTGAAAATAGTTTTGATCGATGCAGCTTTGACAGTAATATATGATGACATAAAAAATGTTTTTAAATTTTCAATGGTAAAACCACAATATTCCGTCCCCGCACTATTGACTCACCCTGTACATTTCCTCTATTTGGGTTATTGCAGCACAACCAGATTGACTATTGTCATTGGCTAAATCTTGTATACTCTCATTAAGAGAAGCTTGTAAATTACTTTCCAATCTTAATGATGGAAAAGACAATTTCTTTAACATTTTTTTTTGGTTTTGAACCTAATAACTATAAATCCCGTTCAAAATCGTCTCTTACAAAATGTAAGGAACATATCCTTGAAGCTTTTGGATCAGTCCCTAATTTACAATTCTCAAGCCAACGTTTACAAATACTCTCATCCTTTGGAAATCGAACGAATGAAATTTCCAATTCTTCTTTCCTGCATGTATCATACTTGGAAGTGCAAAAAAAATGTATTCAATTAAAATTCATTCATAGTCTTTGTGAAAATATCAACAATACAAAAACTGTTCCTTTTTGGAGCGCTTTTTCGAAGCGCTGTTCCAACAAGCGCTCCGATCCGTCGCGTACTCGTTAAATGTAATTGCACATGTCTAGTACTGTCGTTCCGTTTAAGCAGATTGGCCTGCATCAGTTGATATGGGCGATTGCATTTGACGAGTCCGCGACGAGTCGGAGCGCTGGTTGGAACAAAGCTAATGACTGTACCATTGTGTAGGCTATCTTTTACTCAACTCTTTACTCTGACTATATCGAACCAGTGACGTCAATCTGCGGGGTAATATTTGATACTATAGAGGCATAGGGAATTAGATAACCTTATGTTCTATAGACCTTGGGCCGCAAGATAGTTTGGGTTGGCCACCCAACCGACAAGTCAAATAAGTCTACTGCCTCCAGATTTAGATATCTATAAGCAGATTTCAGTGTAATGGAAGCAGTTGTCGCCTTCTGCCAGCAATATTTTGACTTCTACTAGCAGTTTCTGTTATTTTTTATTTTCTAATATTATTAGAAAAATTGTAGTATTCTGCAAGTAGTTTCTAATGTAATAGAAGAAATTGTAGCTTCTACAAGCAGCATTCAGTTTTTCAGGAATATTGAATACAATAATATTTTACCTTCTGCAAGAAGTTTCTTGTATATTAGAAATAGTAAAATTTTATATTTAATTTACATGTTATTGTTTTTTAAAGTAGTGAATAGAAAGTTTGGAACACCTAAAATATCTTCAAAATCAGTGGCGTACATTTTCATTTGCATATAGTCTGTGATACCTAAAGGGATTCTTTCAAAAAGAAACCCGTTTTGAAGATATATCAGGTTTTCCAGACTTCTTATTCACCCGGTATATAATAGCATATTTTTGAAGAAAGATATAGAGCAATTAATTTTATTTCATTATTTGTAGCAAAATCTATTTTTTTTTATATTCTTTCTTTTACCTAAAGTTAAAAATAGAGTCAATTAACTGCCCCCGGGGCACATAACAAGAGGGGTTTAAACCGAGACGTATGGATACTCCAATTACATGGGTACATTACATTATCGACAATAAAGTGGAACTGATTGATTTTAGACGTATGAGGAGAATTGCTACATACTCCCTATACAATTCCCTATACAAGGAATGGTGTTGGAAAATTGTAATGAAACTAAAAACCGTTACGATGGTTTTTAGCGCAAATCTATCCAATGAATATGGTACTAATCGCGAATTATCGAGATATATTTTGAAAAAACCATAATTAATAAATTTGGAATCGACTCACCTTATGGATGTTGTCTCCTTGCGATTTTAGTTTGAAGCTCAGCTGGAAAGAAATAATAAATTAATTTATTGCGACCAAATTTTAATTTATATAATACCCTTTTAACACCCATAAAATAACAAGCCAATGATCCCATCACTAATGTCACTAAAATCATCGAATTTATTACAAATATCTCATAAATTAATCCCTTAATTCGCGTAATAAATTTTACTTTTTGAAACCACTTTATCACCCTTAGATGTCCGCGTATCAACTAAAATCTCTTATTAGCCAGTCAAACATCTTAACATCCCCTCCTTAATTTAGTGGACGGAGAGGGAATAGTGGTGGTGAATAAACAAAAAACGTAAAAACGACGTGACAAAGCGTGTTTTAATTTTTTGGGTATAAAACTCAACCTTTCAATAAAAGAAATCGATATCTTTCAACGTTTGAACCAAAACTTACGTAATTTTATTAAAATAAAACATATTAACAAAATCTGAATTTAATCTGTATTAATAATGCATTATAACCAAGTATCCTTATGCACCATCCTCACATAATATAAATCAATGTTATAATTTTTGTGCCACGTAGAAACAAACATTTTTGACGCTTGATTATCCTAACATAACGTGTAGAGGGATATAATTACATGGAGTAAATTCCTTACATTACCCACAATAAAGGTTATGATGCGGAACGGGGTTGCAAAAATGTAATGAATAGTAACTTTTTTCAAGCAGAAACCTAATGAATAGGGTTCAAATAACGAATTATGGAGATATGCTTTTATAAAAAATAATAAATTTGGAAACGACTCACCGCATGAATGTTGTTTTCTATAGATTTTACTCAACTCGAAAGGAAGGCTAAATTAATTTTTTTGCGACAAAACTTTAATTAACGTAACAGTCGCCAGCATCACCAACATAACATTCACAACAAATATCACATATATTTAAAACTTAATCGCGTAATAAATCCGCATATCAACTAAAATGTGTTCTTAATAAATTAACCATCCCTTTCGTAATTTAGAGTGCAGAGAAGGAATAAAAGAGGTGCATTTACAAAAAACGAAGCGGTTTTAACCCATCTTTTGATGTTAAAACTTAACCTTTCAATAAAAAAAAATTACTCGCTTTCTCGAAATGTTTAAACCAAAGCTTACGTAATACCTACTAAAACTATCGGATAACGGATAGTTGCCGATATCCGTTCCACTCAGAATAAACCATTTAATGGATTCAAATCTAGATGTTAGAAGAGATCGTTTCTGTATTTGAAGGGTATGGCTGACTTGTCTAACACAATTTTCATCGATCGAGAAATATAATAATAGCGTCTCAATAAAAGAATAACGAAAAATATTTTCAATTCGTATGGCTTCAATCCAAGAAAAGCATTATGTTGAGTGGCGTACTGAATGCTAAATTTTATGATTATAACATAGCCTGTATATACCATGTAAACGACAAAGTACATGATGGCATTACGGAGCTGAGATACTTATTTCTTTTTAGATAAAAATTGTAGGAAATTTATCGCATTATGAACAGAAAATATTTTTGTACATACAGTGTGTAATATAATATATTACATATACAGGGTGTCTCACGTAACTGGTTCATTAGAACTTTTTTAGGTTACAGTATTCGTAGAGGCTTGAAATTTTGGTATCATGGGTTGTTCATTCCAATCTATTAATCTAAAATATTTTCAAGATGGCCACCACTTCCGGTCTACCGGAAGTAGACCCCAATTTCGTTATTTTAAATGGAATGCTATAGTTTTTATTACACCATTCAATTACACGTAAGAAAATATGTTGACTTTGATAACAGTTGTTGGTACCTATCTTTTTTTGTTTTCGAGTTATTTTGATTTTAAGTGTTTTTTGGCAAATATCACCATGGTCTTTATAAGCCCATATCTCAGCCAACGTTAATTCAAAAACGTTTTGCATTGGTACAATAACTCGTCATATGCTGTTAAATAGATTGTCACTTGTTATATCAATGTACCTTATACAGCGTGGTCAAAAATTGAATTACCATTTCGCTGTATTCAATTGCGAGAAAGTCGAAAATTTTAAATGGAACGCACCATATCCTTTTAGCCTATCTAAACGGGAATTTAACTCTCTACAAATTATCTATAAATATTGCTATACCTATTTATTATAGTTTTCTTCTTATTGAGTATTTTATCAAAATCCTACACAAAATGCTGGAAGCCGGTCGTGTTTTTAGTAGAAGACTATGATATTTTGACAGTTTATTGTTTAATTTATTTAAATTATCATTGGTATTATTTCTAGAATGATCTGCGATTGAATAAACTTGAGTTTGTTAGCTTTTATTTACCAAAAATAACCAGCAGAAGAACGCATAAATGAAACAATGAAAAACAATGATATGGCGTAATATTCGACGTAATGATGCGCGAGATGTTCCTAGAGAGTTCAGTTTATTTATTTACGGTGCTTTTTTGTAAAATATTATTCATCTAAATCGACCAAAGCACCTTTTACCGAAGAATTTGGTAAAGCAATAAAATATGACACAACATTTATTTTGTTATCTTAAGCTGCTGGTGATAGAAATTTATGTTTTCTTGTTATTTTGATCGTTCCAAAACTAAGAGATACGTATCTTATCCTATCCAAAACTTTATTACACCCGCCATGAACATAAGACGAATTTAAAATGTTGGCGTGGGAATAATTCGCCATGATATTCAAAGACATTAACAGCAGTAAGTGATGACACAACTAAGTAATGACAACAATAACATAAATATGGTTGAAAAGCTATCAAAACTCCATGGCTTTCTAACATAAAAACAAGAAGCTTCCAGCATTGCATGCGTCCATTAATTTCCAAATAGGAGGGCAACTACACAAATAAGCGCAGGAAAGTATCTAAATAGTTTGTAGAGAATTAAATTCCCATAATTTATTTTTGTAATTTTCAGTTTTTCATTCTTTTATGTTATTGATTTTAATTTTTATCATTAAATTGTTGTTTCTCATTGTTTCATTTATTCGGTTTTCTTTTGGTTATTTTTGGTAAATTACAGCTAGCAATCTAAAGTTTATTTAATCAGAGTTCATTGTAGAAATAATACTAATAATAATTTAAATAAATTAAACAAAAAACTGTCAAAATGTCATTGCCTTCTAACAAAAACACAGACGATTTCTAGCATTTTACCTATGATTTTGATAAATTCCTCAATAGCAAGAAAACTATAATAAATAGGTATAGGAATATTTATAGATAATTTGTAGAGAATTAAATTTCCTTTCTGATAGGGTATGAAAATATGGGGCGTTCCATTTAAAATTTTCGACTTTCACGCAAATGAATACAGAGAAACGGTAACTCAATTTTTGACCATCCTGTATAAGATATACTGATATAACAAATGACAATCTATTTAGCAGCATATGAAGAGTTATCGTACCAATGTAAAACGTTTTTGAGTTAACGTTGGCTGAGATATGGGCTTGTAAAGAGCATGGTGATATTTGCCAAAAAACACTTAAAATCAAAATAACTCGAAACAAAAAACGGTAGGCACCAACAACTGTTATCAAAGTCAACATATTTTCTTATGTATAATTGAATGGTGTAATAAAAACTATATCATTCCATTTAAAATAACGAAGTTGAAGTCTACTTCCAATAGACCGGAAGTGGCGGCCATCTTGAAAATATTTTAGATTAATAGATCGGAATGAACAGCCAATGTTACCAAAATTTCAAGCCTCTACGAATAGTGGAACCTAAAAAAGTTCTAATGAACCAGTTACGTGAGACACCCTGTATAAATAACCATAACGTCGTTCCAAATTAATCATATGTTATTTTAAGTGGAATGAACCTTTGTTTAGTTGTTAATTAGTTATTTGGCGACTGATTGAGCTAGAAAGTTGAAATCTGTGATAGTTGTGATTTATATTATAAAGGGTGTTCAAAAACGTAACAATTGTTTTACTATACACAAATGCGAAAAAATTAATAATTTTAAATGGAACTTCCCAAATATAATGAAACTCTAAAAATCTTCAGTACATGTCTCAAAAAGTAAGAGCTGTAAGTGTCAACATATCTTATCGAAGTCAACATATGTTGGCGTATACAAGATGTCCTTAGGTTTTTGTAGCAGGACTTTAACAGTCGATAGATCTTTTAAAATTAACACAAAAACTTCATATAAATATAGATTACATATTTAGTAATGTTTTTATCCATTATCACTAATAAGTTAGAGAAATATAAAATATTACCATGTATTAAGTGATATTTAAATTTATTTTCGTCTTAACCGGTTTCGGTAATTATATTACCATCTTCAGAAGACGCCAACATATAAAGAGGTTTACATATTAAAACAGAGAATTTTATGTTTACTTTAAAACTTACGTTAATTAACAATTTAAAAAGTTAAAACAATCACTATACAATTTTAAGCGCACGCAAACATACATTTCTTCAAATACAACACAGTGGTATCACGAGGACAAATAAAACTTGTTTTCAAAAAAATATAGAACTGGAAGGTGGTTTTTAAAGCTTTTTGAAAGGATTTTTTTAAAATTATTATATAATGGATGTGTAATATGGTTTATTTGTTCATTCCGGACAAATAGCACTAACTTTGTCGGGATTTTGCTTTTTAAATTTGGTCATTTCATACATTTAGAGTAATAGATTACATAGCATTTTATTTCGGAGATACAGGGTGTTCAAATTAAATTTTCGAAATTGATGTTTTAATTTTACACGTATATTTCAATCGATTATATTAAAATTTAATGCTTGCAGGTTTTTTAGCATGAGAAAGACGATTATGGAGTTCGTTTTGCTTCAGCCAGAAGAGGGCACTCTGTAACGGTTTTTTTGCGAATTGAAATAACATTTCTTACAGTATACTTTTTGCTTTTTTGAATAAAAATTCTTATTCAAATTGTTATTAAAGTTGATTGTTTTGAAGATAATTCGTTTGTTTTTATTATACGACATAGTCCAAGTTTTTTTACAGAAAAGTTACAGGAAGGTATACCAAAGTAGGTAAATTAACTAAAGTTACAAAATTAAAGAAATTGTTGAAAATTAGAAGCATTATGCTGAATACATAACTCTGACCGACAAATGATATTACAGTAGAACTCCGATTATCCGAGCAAGGATTATCCGGCCTTTGGATTATTCGTACCATAAAATTTAATTAAAAAAAATTTTATTGATCGTCGGAAACTGGAGAATTTAGTACATGCTCAAAAGGTTCAATTCTAAGGTATGCCGTTGGAAATACATTAGTTCTTTCTTTCCACCCAAGTTCATACCCATTCAACAAATTAATTAGGGTGTTATTGAGATAATGAACCAAATTTACTGAAGGAAAACGGTATTGGCTTAGCATTCAATGAAAACACTACTAAATTTAAGCTAATTGCATTAGTATAGAATGTCAATGAAATCAAGGTATCCGATGATGAGATCGAAACATGGATCAGGTGTCAAATCTGTAACAAAACGATCAATAACCAAATTTGAGACTAGAATCACTAAAGTGATAGCACTGCTTGAAAAAGAAATCCAGCGCGGATCCAATCCTGCACGAAATACGCTACTTAAACCAAAATGAGAAACTTTTTTGAAAGAAAATACATATGCCAAAAACAAATGACGACCCTTCAAAAAAATGTTTGTATGAGACCACCTACGTACGAACACCTACGTCTTCTACCAGCAGTGTTTTGAGTTTTAAAAGCAGTATCTAGTCTTTGTCAGTTTTTAAAAACTTCTGACATCAAGGTTTTGTATTTCGCCAACAGTATTTACTATTTTGGAAGCAAATTTAAACAATTTTTAGCCTTTTACGATAAAAATGTATTGCAGCAATATTTCGTCTTTAATTAACAATTCTTGGACTACTTAGGTTACTATTTTACACTTTTCCAAAAGAACTTAATATTTTCGATCCAAACGATTTAATATTTTCAGTTTTACAAGCATTTCAAATCTGCCAGAAGCAGTATTAAGTCATTTATTAATTATTAAAATTTATAAAGACATCAGAAGTTGCATCGTTGAGGGTTATTTTCCAAATTGCTGGAAACACGCTATAATCAGGCCTATCCCTAAAAATCATAAGCCATCAAGTTACTCTGACCTTAGACCTATTAGTCTGCTTCCTACATGTTCGAAGATCTTGGAAGGGATATTGAAGTATCAGTTAAATGATTACATTCAAACATCTAATTTGCTGCCTGACTTTCAGTCGGGATTTCGAAAAAATTATAGCACAGTCACTACTATGACAGCGCTTCTGGATGATATTATTTCGTTTGACACCGTTAACCATGAGATCCTCCTTTCTGTTCTTTTTTCGTTCGGTTTGGACCATGCTTCACAACGTGTTATCGAGTGTTATCTTCATGACAGGTCTCAACGTGTCGCTATTGACGGTATAGTATCTCAAAGCAGATTGGTTTCTGATGGTGTACCTCAGGGTTCTATTTATTTATTCATTTATTTAAATATATTCAACACTGTACACCATGTTGGTGCTCTCCTTTCCTCCTTCTGAGTCTACTTCTGCTATTGACAATATAAATAATGATCTTAATAATGTGTTTGTTGCGGCTTCGCAACATTGTTTAAAAATCAATCCAGACAAGTCTGTGGTCATGTTCTTTGGGAATAAAAAAATTTGTGCTGAATTGTCTCAAGCTACTAATATTGCTGTGAATGGCTCGAAGCTACCTGTGGCTAAAGAATATAAGAGTCTTGAACTGGAGATTGATAACTCTTTTCGTTTCTCTAATCAGATTTCTAAGTATGTTAGGAACTCCTATTGTGCAGTGAGAGCACTTTATCCACATAGAGCTTACCTTTCGATGTTAAACGAAACTTATGTGAGAGTTTTATATTATCCCAATTTAATTATATGGTTCCGGTTTATCATCCAGCGTTGACCGCTATTGCCGCAGGTAGAATTCAGAAAATTCAAAACTGTTGTTTACGATTTGTGTATGCTATTAGAAAATTCGATCATGTTTCTCATAAATTGGTGGATGCTGGATGATTATCAATGAGGAACAGAAGAGATTTATATACCTTGACTTTTTACCACGGGTTGATGATTTCCAAAGCTCCACATTATTTATTTATAAAAATTAAATTTAAGGATAAAGATTTAAATGGTCGGCAAATGAGAAAGCGTTGTCTTATTGTACCACCTGCTCATAAAACTTCGTTATTTCAAAGATCGTTTTCTTATCATATCTACAAGTCTTATAACGTTGTTATGGAATCGGATTGGACAGCCAATGTTTCGGTATTCAGATCTCGCCTTTTCTAAACGAATGTTTGATTCATAGGCTGAGGTATTGAGACAGGGTGTTGCCTTATCTCAATGTATTACTCGATACACGTCATGGCTTCCCTTGCTTTTTTTCTCTTTTCTTTATTTTATTTAATCAATAGATTTCATTTATACCTTTTTTTATGATACTTAGCTTTTAGTTTATTTATAATCTTATGATTATTTACTTTATGATTTGATACATTAACCAGTATTATAAATGCGAATTTATTATTTATGTTCTCTTTATGTTTAAAAATTTCTGAGATTTTCTTGATTAAATTGTTGAGGTTCCAATGGAAGACCAGGAGCTTCGGCTTCCTGAATTGGCGCCTTGTGATTTGTGCCAAAAAAAAAGAATCCATGTTTTTGTTCTTTTTTCTCTGTAATTTGTATTTTGTTTTGTTTTTTGGTACAATAAAGCTTATTATTATTATTTAGAAACATTTCAAGACTGCTAACAGCAAGTCTTCTAGAAGCACGATCAAGTCTTATCGAAACATTTCAAATCTTCTTGAATATTATGTCTTCTAGGTGCCCTATCAATTCTTCTTATATTAGTTCAGGTCTTGTTGAACATTGCCAGTTTTCTGGAAGCATTTCAAGACTTCTGAAAGCAATATAAAGTCTTCCAGCAGCAGTATCAAATTCTCTGGAAGTATTAGTAAACTTCCACAGAAAATATCAAGTCTTGTGCAAGCATTTCAAGTCTTCTAGATGCGATATCAAGTTTTCTGGAAACATTTCAAGACTTCTGGAAACATTTCAAGTCTTCTCGAAGCAACATTAAGTTTTTCAGGTGCACTATCAAGTCTTCTAATATCAGTTCAAGTCTTGCAGAAAAATTTCAAATCTTCTGGAAACATTTTAAGTCTTCTAAAAACAGTGTCAAGTCTTCTGGAAATCTTCCCGAGCCAATATCATGTGTTCTGTTATCAATTCAAGTCTTTCAGAACTATTACCAAGTGTTCTAGAAGCAGTATCAAGACTCAATTCAAAACTATGCGTATCATTATGCTCCTATCAGTATGCACTGATTATCATTATCAGTGCACTATCAGTGTGACGCCAAAAATTTAGTATGAGTAAAATTATTTTGGTTTTTGTTCTGTTTTGTTACTATACAAAAAATTAAAATATTTGGACAATCCCGTGCACCTTTGCTATGTGTCCTATTGAGCACGGATAATCGAGGTTTTATAGTACATGCATTTCTACTTCTATTCATAAGTGCATCTTTTTTGGGAGTAGGTGTCTCATACACATTTTCTTTCAAATATACTCATACAAAAAGTCTAAACCTCTAATATCTGGAGAGATAGTTGGAGCCATATAACTGGCCCACCACGATCAATCCTTCTTGCAGGAAAATGGTTGGCTGCCAATTTTTTATCTCCCTACCATGATGCCCTGAACAGTCGTCAAATTGACACAAGGCCTTCCAAAAATCCCAAGAACATGACAATGTTTAGTGGTGTTGGAAAAAAGTAAGGCCCAAAAACCTGATTATTATAAACCCCAACCCAAACGTTAACCTTAAATTTATACTGAACGGTTTTCATGAAAGTTAATTGTTAAGAAGTTAACACATCAAGAAAAATCAGTTTCGAAAAAAAAACCTATGTTTATATAAAGTTTTTGTGTTAATCTTAAAAAAATCTATCGACTGTTAAAGTCCTGCTACAAAAACCTGGCACACCTATTTAAAATAACGTATGTTTATTTCAGTACGTCGTTCTGGAACACCTTGTATGTGTAAGAATAGTTTCCGTTCATAATATGGTAAATTCCATGCAAGTTTTGTGTAAGAAAGATCTATATATCTCACTATGTTGCCGCTTATACAGGACACCTATATAATATGCGCGCATTGCCAGAGTAAATAAAATGCCAAATAGAATTAATGTAACTGAATCACTGGCAACAAGAATAATCAACAATTTTTAATTACAGGAAACACATAAACAGCGCAGTTGTGTTGAAATATGAATCTATGCGTTGATAGTACGGGTAAAAAATATTTTAGTTCTATTTTAGCTCCAAAAATAAATATACATCTAATATCTACCAGTTAATAAAATAGAAAGGTTTCTTAAGCTGGTTTTATGTACCATCACCGTTCCGACAATAATGATTTAAGATTACTAACTAAATACATTCGGGTTTATCGTCCACTTTTGACATTCTTGTTTGTAGTTTTAGGTCAAATAGTAATTCTGAATATCAACGATAACTAGAATTAAGACTAGACCTAAAATTTGAAACATTCAGATTTAGCGATTTTTTTATTAAAATGTTAAGGAAAAAAATTAACTTTGAAATATCTACTCGGAAAGCGAGAACAATTGAGACAACAACAGCAACCGCAAACGTTTTATTTGCCTTTTAATTTATTCATATGAAACCCAATTCGTTACGGAACATTTTAATTAAGCGAAATAAGTAAAATACCAAATAACACGTCGCGTGCTTGTAAACGAACCATTCCTAAATTCACAGAAATTCGAATAGTTATCCACAGAGTTGCTTTCTATATTAATTAATTCCAATTTTAGTAAAACACTAGATGTAGAATATTTTCTAAAAAAAATTATAAAAATAATATTAAAGCCGTTTTCTATATTCGTTTTAAATAAAACAAAAATACATACATTTCAGTATCGTTGTAAATTTACTGAAATTATCTTCAAAGTGGGTCCTTTTTTATATATTATTTTTAGATATTCACAATCAAACTCTTGATTCAATTTCTTTATTTAATTTATTTTTCGATATAAACTCCTGAAGATGATTTCATAGAAAAAACCGAAACCAGTAGAGCTTTAATATCATTTTTACTTATACAACAATTGTAAATTCTTAAAAAAACTAATATTCTTGTAGTAATAATGATAAAAATGTTCAAAAAATTATATTACGTGTCTCATTAACATTACGGAATGGCTATATCTCGACAACAGTAAGGCTTAGAGGTTTTCTCATATCTGCCATTATAATGGATGGGTCTTCCTATGCGTTTTCAAATATTCACATATTAATATATCCTGTATCCTTCAACCGATCTGAATATATTTAGTCTTGTTTGAAAGAGTATATTATGTTTTTAGATCGTTTGGTTTAAAGCAAATAAGCTATTTATATCGATGACATATTTTTGTGATGTTTGAAATATTAAATTTAAATTTGCTAAATATTATTAAAACCCCCATATCGATACCTCCACCCGTTCTCGAATTATAGAAAAAAAAATTAAATAATTCGTATGCTTAAATTCTTAGAATTATTCAAATTTTATCCAAAAATAACTTATAAATGTTTAAAATGTTTTCCGTTATTCTCGATGGAATTATGTACTCTAGTGTCGGTAGAAAAAACTGCCGCTTGAGTTTTAGCACTGCCCAAGTTTCTAGTGGCACTCGTAATTTCGCCAACATATTTTTCTTGGTTTCTTGAAAAACGAAGTCTTTTAATCTACCCCATACATAAAAATCTAAATAGATTGGATGCTTCTTCGAATACCATATATGAGCAATATACGTGGTATCTACAGCTTGGCATATCTATTTTGGCCGGTCGGTTGCGCAGAAGAAGGAGTGCGATGACAAATCGTCTAAGCAGTATATTAGAAAAGCTGAGAAGAAAACCTGAAATAAAAAATGATAAATATTTTGATTTGAAAGACATTTTATTTTATGATTGTGTGGCTTTATTTACGAAGAACTATTAAATTGTCTATATAATAATAAATTAATTATTAATTTTAACACACTATAAGTCTAATTCAAGCATTTTGATGATATTTGATATTATCTCACGTGATTAAGGAGACAATGTCTGAAAATATAAAACAATTTTAAGTATGTAATATTTCGTACACGATTTCTTTTGTTGAGCCCTGTATGCAAAATGCACTCTACGAAATACAACACAGAAATGAACTCCGAAGTTAACACCTACATTTTGCTACAGCGCATCTGAACCGCCAAAATAGATCTGTCAAGCTATAAATACTAATGTAAGTTTCAGTCATCAAGCTGAAACTTCTTGTTTCCAAGAAGATGTTTTTTAAAACTAGACCTAGCCGACCTTGAAAGCACGTCTCTAGAAACGTCATCATATAGCACTCATATTAAAGAGGTCTTTATATTGATGACAGCTTGAGGTTCACCCGTAATACTACTGAAATCATCAGGCGTGCCTACGGGAACTTGAAAATGCTTTATGCTCATAGACAAGTTATGGATGTAGAAATTAAAAAGAATTTGTGTGAATCTTTAATTTTGTCAAATTTCACATATTGTGACACAATTTACGGTCACTGTTTGTTGGCCACTGATGCTCGGCGTATTCAGGTGGTACAAAATTCTTGTATCCGGTTTATATTTGGAATGCGCCGCCGCCAGAGAATATCGCACAAGCTGACAGAATTAAGGTGACTCAATATGTCAAAGAGACGGTATCTACATTTTGGCTGTTTCCTTTATAAAATACTGTCAAGTATGTTACCACCATATCTAACTAACAAGATTACTTATAGGACAGATATTCATAATATTAATATACGGCGTAAGCACCTCATTGATATCCCTCGTCACCGTACCCAATTGTTTAAAAGATCATTTCGTTATAATGCAGCTCGTGTTCAAAATAAGTATTGCACGGTCTTTGCTCAACCATCATTTCACACTTTTAAAAGATTTTTGTACCTCAGTTTGTTTAATGGTTAGCACGTCGATTTGCCAGATTTCAATCCAGTCATTCTTTTTCTTTTTTTTTTGTTGTTTGTTTTTTTTTGTAATTTTTTTTATTGTTTTTTATTATTGTTTTTGTTTGCAAATATGTCAAGTGTCCGTCACTGTATAATAAAAATAATACAAATTTAGTTTTGAGAATAACGGGTTTTCCAGGAAGACCAGGACGTCTTACTTTAAGGCTTACTGATGGAAATACCCTTTGGCAAATTATGAATATTATACTCTTTATTTATTTACTTGATTTTTTTTGTAATTTTCTTTTTGTAATTTAGTAATTGCCAATAAACTATTATTATTATTATTATATCGAATCTTTAAAAAATGTGTGAGAAGCTTAGACTGCAAAATTCTTAATTATTTAAACGAATATATGTCACTAGAATCAAAATGGTTTACAACTTTTCGAAAATATTATCTTGAGATTAAATGGAAAACAGGCTACCAGCATTGTTCATGGGTCGTACTAAAGTCTTTGATGATGTACATCATTCAATGCTTTTGACTAAATTGGAGAGACTTGGCTTTAGAGGTATTAGCTTGTCATGAAAACAAACTAGCAATAAATAAGAAACAGAAATAAGATCAGATTAGAGGGAAGTCATGCTGGGACTACCTCATGGTTCCATATTGGGTCCTCTATTATTCCTCCTGTATGCGAATAACTTATCACAAGTAATAAACAATATTATCACATATGGTCTGGATTAAGGATTTTGTTTCTCGGTTGGAAAATAGATCTTGGACTATCTTGATCCAATCATATTGACATCCTGCTTTCAATTCTCATATGCCATTTGGAATATTTCCAGAGCATTCATTCCTTGCTAAATAAACAGTATCTTCATATTATAGAAGAAGTGTGTAAGAACAATCTTTAGTCTAAAAAATACTAATAACTGCATAAGTACCTCAAAGACTATAAAATACCTTTCTTGTATGGAATTTATGTTCTGGAATGAAAAGAAAACTGCTTTGTACCTCAGTATTACAAGCTAGAATCATATTTTAGAGGGTACTTTAGAAGACTAAAAAAAATTGTCACTGAAAATCCGATTTTTATTAACATGTTTTCCAATTTAATGTTTGAATTTAATTTGTATTATGTTACAATGTAATTATTGTTAAATTGTCGCACTCTACGTGTTTTTGCAAAATGGAGGTGTAGCGTGCAATTATTCGTCAATTACTAGCGGCGTAAAACTAAATTATTAAAAATAATTGAATGTAAATAAATAACATTATCTAAAAATAATTTGTAAAAATACGTAAACACTTTCCATTAAAATATTTCTTATCGAATTTAATTATTTAATTTATTGTTGGTGATATTAGACCACATTAGTGACCTCGACGTGATATTATCAAGCCCGACTTGATATCATCAAACAAAACGTAATATCAAGCCCGACGAGAAAATTTTAAAAAATCCTTTAAAAAAATGTATCAAAGAATCTTGATATACTAAAGAATCAGAAATTAAACGTTTAAATGAATAAGCGATGTGGTATATAATTTGAACAGATGGTTGCCTTGGGAATATGTCGACCACCTCTACACATGGTTTTCAAGAAAGATTCCCATGACTGGGGACAATGTCTAGATCGACAATTAAATAATGTTACTATTCCGGACCGATACCCTATTCCAGATATTTAGGATTTCAACTTACATTTGAATGAGGGCAAAATTTTTTCAAAAGCGGATTTAGTAATGGCGTATCATTAAATTCCGGTTGAAGAAGAAGATATTTTCAAGGCAGCTATTTAAAAGTTTACCCGAATGCCCTTTGGTCACTGTAATGCAGCTGAAACTTTTCAGAGATTTGTAGGTGAGGTTCTTTCAGGTCTCAACTTCTTATTTGTTTATTTAGATGATATTCTCATTGTCAATGAATTGTATATGGTCAGCCACTAAGATTACCATGAGAATTTTTCATATATACTCAACCAACAATTTTATCTGAGCTATTAATATCACACTAGAGATCATGTTTTGCTGACATTAAACCAGTTTACTCAACTACCTGATTACCTGACTACCTGATGAGGATTATTAAATTCAAACTTTGCTTTTATTAAAATTGTTAGTATTAAATCTCCCTCGTCTCTTAGGTATGAATGTCCCTTCAGAGTTGTTAATGAGCCAGTACAGTCAACAGTGATTTACAATAGTTCCGTAAATCAGTGCTGACCAAAAATAGTTCTTGTTGCGTTTTTTGTGTTTATTGTTGTTTTTGGGTATCTGTGGTGCTAAAGTCTTATATCGTATTTACTAAAAGGTATTTACTTCTCTACTTTCACTACCTATGCGAGGTATCGATAAAACCAATTTTTCTTCGCTATTCATCATTTTGGAAATGTCAGAATTGTAGGGAGAGTGCGAATTGCTCAATTATTATTGACGATCATCCTCCTCCTCCCTCTTACTCATGGGCTCATTCTATTATGGAATTGCATCGGATTTTGACATCGATTTAAACAGACATTGGGGATATAAAAAAGAATTACGATGAATTGTTGAAGTCTCTTACTTTTTATGGTGAAAACATTGATGATTTTGCGACAATTTTGAGAAGCCTAGAGGATATGAAGGAAAGGCTAGAGTCGGTGGCTACTGAGAACGTTAAGTTAAAGAGCGTCGTCTTCGAACTCACATCTCGCGTTAATTAATCTAATTTTATCAGTAATTTCAGAAAAAAAGGGTGAAGACCTTAAGTCTGTGATTTCTGGTGTCGGTATGACTATCCTGTAACGAGGAACAATATATCAATATTGTTCCTCCGCTACACACCAACACCCCTCTAGGAATCCTTCAGAGGAGCCGGTGTCGCCGGCAGAAATAGAAGCAGAAATGTTGTGATTAGGTTTAATACTTGTGATATCAATTTTTATCTGCTGTAAAAACATCGAAAAAACAACAATACTGGGTCTACTATTCACGTATACTATTCATGAATACGAAGAAAAAATGTCACGAGAAGAGCTATAAATACTGCTGGCTGAAGAACTGCATAGTCCACGTTCATCGTAAGGATAAGGCGCTAGTAATGGCTATCAAATCGGATGTCGATCTAAACAAACTAGATCTGCTGACTAGTTTCAAATTATTTCTGTTTGTTCAATGTTTTCTTTTATGATCTACTACCAGAATGTGCGTGGCTTACGAAAAAAAGCGTAACAAAAATCGAGACTTGTTACGCAAATTTATGAACTTTGCATATGACTTAATCTGTCTTGGTGAAACAAATTTTAATGATTCAATCTCATCGACAGTGAAGTCCTTTAAAACTACGTCATTTTTCTCCGTGATAGAAGTTCTTCTGATTGTGGAATATCTATTTGTGGTGGTGTTCTCATCGTGATTCACGAATCCTTATTGTGTTTTTTTTTCAGTTCAACAACATTGTAAATCGTAATGATAGAACATTAGATCTAATCTTCTGTAATTCAGGTTTAATTAACTTTGAATTTTCCTGCGATGATACGGCAGTTAATTTGGATACTCATCATCCTGCTGTAGAATTTACCTTTTGTTTAAACTGCCCTTGTTATCTGAGGAGTTGTCACCAGATTAGTTGGCGGTTTGATCGCGCATATTATGACGGTTTTAAAAGAGCATGAACAATCATGGGTTGTTCTGTATTTAATCATATGAATGTTGATGAATGTGTTTTATTCGGTTCTTAATCGGTGCATGGGAGATTCTATTCCACGTGGCTCCACACGTAGTGATTATTTTATTGACTAGCATTCCATATCAACCATCAAGGCTATAATTTCGTCCAATTTCGCTTCTTACTATTATTTCGAAAGATTTTGAAAAATTAATTTACAATAAATTATACTTTAACCTTCAACCTCAATTTATTCCTCAACAACATGGTTTTCTGCGTGGATGGTCGGTTGAAACGAATTTCGTTGAGTTTGTAAACCATATTCAGAAATCCATAACCGACGTATTTCAGGTTGACGCCATTTGCATGGACTTGTGGAAAAACTTGCTAAGTTCAACTTATCGAACTTCTTACATTTCAAACAAATTTCAAATTGACGTCAAATAGATAGGAAGTGTTATTTTGGTTTGTATACATCGTTTGTTATTACAGGATCAAATGAAAAACAAATTTTTGCTTGTACTATTGGCGATGTATATTATATTATTATTGATTTTCTACTAGTTTCGGGGCTGTACTGTCCCCATCTTCAGGAAAATACGGCAATAATTTAGAATTTGCGCTCGAAAAACAAAGTTTCATTCATTTTCACGAAACTAACAATTAATTTTAACATAAACTAATTATAATTTTTTTATATTTGATCAACAATGTAACACAAAAAGCATTTAATTTGCTAGATATAACGCAAAGTTGTATCTAATAGATGTATCAAATAGATAGAGTGGATACTTTTAATTTACACTTAATTTAACATATTTAATCTGCTCTAGAAGTCTGTCAGTGGCCTTCAGAGCTCGTGGTGGACGTTCGCTTTAACGCCCCGTCTTATGTAACCCGAATGCAACTACTTTTCGATGTAACAATATTTTAACGGCGTTTTATCGGTGCTGGGATATTATTCTTATGGGCGATTTCAACATTAATTTAAACTGAATTATTAAACTAAATAATATTCTGAATATGTATATGTTAAATCAAACAATCAATAAACCTACGAGAATTGGTGGAAATTCAGTATCACCGATAGAATTTGTAATCGTGAATGAAAACACAAGTGTTATCTCGCATGGCAAAGTACGATAAATAAATGTATATACCAACAATGAAAACGTATCGTTCGTTTCGAAATTTTGACCCCACATGTTTTACACATGATATGATAGATACTTCGTGGTTTCATATATTTTACATCAATGACATAATTCCTGTATGCTTAACATAATTTATACTCATGCCCCGCTGGTGACTAAAAAGTTTACTAAGCCTAATTCACCGTGGTAAACACATACTTAATAAAATTAAGTTCAATAAAGATCGCAGTTTGGAAAAAGGTTGTTCGGTTAGGTTAGAGTGTAAGTGTAAAGGTTGTTCGGTTAGGTGTTCGGGATTGGTATCTGACTTGGATTAGTACAAATCGTACATATAATTATATGTGTAAGAAAGAGAAGGAAGTTTATTTCAGAAACAGATTGTTTACTCTCACAAATGTTAAAAAAAAAGTTTGGATGGAGGTACGTATACGGGTTGATCCTGTTAAAATTAACGACGCTTTTGTCAATTTTACCGTTGGTGCGGAGTATGCTGATGACGACCTGATGCGTTTTTATATTGGCAATACGGCAATTGATTTTGAGCCTGAATATGCTTTCATGGGGATTACAGAAAACGAGTTGTTTCATATTATTCGAGATTTAAAAACCTGTATCATACGGGTCCAATAACGTAGATTTTCAAATGATTCATGTTTGCTGTTCATTTGTGCTTCTTTTTGTTTTGTATATTGTTAATTATTGCCTGTGAGAAAAATTTTTCCTGATTATTGGAAGCAATCATGAAATGCTATTATGATTGTTATATTATATTGACCTTGGGTAGGGTGCTATAAAATATTTTCAAAATTATTTGAGTCATAGAAGTTGGGTTGCTCGGGCCTAGTGGTAAGAAAGAGGCTATTGTAAAATAGCTCCACGGTAAAATCTTCATTAACAATACAGTATACCAAATGGGATCGAATGCTAAGAGATTGGAAGTGGTGCATGATTCTGCTCTGCGATTTGCTGCTCACGTCATCGGTCTGATTAAGATGTCTGTGGGAGGACTCAAAGCGCTGTATCCTGCTTGTGACCTGTTACCGTGCGATGTAAAGAAGATGTTATGTGAAGCATTCATGTTTTAAAATTTTTTTGCAACATCGAGAGGAGTTTAGTTAATTCAAAACTCATGTCTGCGATACATATATGGGGTTAAGAAGTACGATATGATCTCACATATCTTGTTTATGGGTAGCTGGTTGAACATGGCTAATGATTTAGGCATGGCACATTCCATCAGCTTTAAGAAATTATGATTACTTTACATAGTTTTGATTGTTTTTCGTTTACTTTTTTATATATAATAATAATATTTTGTTAGGGGTTCCTCCCTGTATGAGAGTAGATGAATATGAGAATGAATATGACAATTGAAGACATAAGTGGATAAAGGTGTCATGTCACATTTTTAAACTTTTGAGTAAACTAGCATAACACATCTTAAACTGGAACTTTCTTGTGATGTTCTGGATTCAATTTATTGTAACCTCAAAAAAATAGTAATAATAATAATAGAATAATAGAATATTTCCTATCACGTACTTTCTTATTAAGGAAAAACATCCTTTTCTGGAAAAATTAAGATATAGTGTACATAACACCTTTATCCACCAACTCTCAGCTTGAAATGTTATTTCTTTTATCATGAATGAAGGTGTCATGTAACATCTAAATCTATATATTTTTGAAGATATAGAAAAAAAGCAAGATGACAGAATGAAAAACACTTCAATATATAGTTTAAACTATTTTATTTATAGAAATTTATAAACTGCTTATGAACTTAAAATATGAAACAAATAAAAAATTTAAAGTAAATAGGTATAGATAAGCAACTAATATGATGTTCTCCTTTTCTGCTTGAGATTTAGACTAGTTTGTTCCAACACATCTTTATAGTACCATCTGTAATCCTCTTCAACGAACTTTATTTGTTCTTTCAAGTTGGCAATTTTTTCGGTAGTTAAACCCCCACATTTAGGTAATACGCTTAGAGTAACTTCCCCAGTTTGAATTTTCCTTGCACCTTTCTTATGTAAATCAACCTGCAGAAACGGTGAATGAGAGTCTAAATTTGTTTTATATAAATAAACTCCAAAACTGTCTACTCTAATCCATTTGACACTGTCTCGTAGATTAATCTTCCCGTTAATAGTGTTCTTAGTTTTTTTATATAAATAAAGTTTCATTGGAAGTTCTTCTAAATTATAAAAAAAAATTTCCATATTTAAACATAAACTATGTCTAGTACTTGCAGATCTGATAATCTCCCGATATTGGTCCGGAATAAAAATATTTTGATGCTTTCTGAGTTCTTTCTCAATACGACCAAAATCTCGATCTGAGTCGAGGTAGCTGTGGCCAACCTCAGGAAATTTATGATCTATGACTCTGAAAATCTTGTTTAGAATAAAATACTGGTAAAGACAAAGGATGGAGAAATTCTTATTTTGCCCTGCACATGAATCAGACCAAATTATCAAGTGATCGACATCAGGGTGTTCTTTTTTGAGTAATTTGCAGAACCTTAATAAACAACTTCCAATTTCGTTACTGCCTCTATTGGCAATGTCTTCTGTCCAATTAAAAAAATATGACTTGTGGTCTGAATGAGTGATGCAGTGAATACCAAAGTTGTAAAGCCACATTTGTCTCAAGTAGAAAGCCTTTGATGTTGATAATTTGGGTAATGGCATAGTTTGTTGTAAATCCATGGTTATGTAACATTTTGTTCTATCAATTGTTGGTATTTGCCTGTCTACTTTTTGGGAATAAAAGGCATATTCCCAGTTGTTTTTGTGTTCAACTGAATTTTCTCCAGCATCACATATGCTGCAAGTGTCACTTTTTGGATGACCAAAAGACAAATTAAATTTTGTTTCAACAATATGTCTATAGAATGAAATTTTGACCATGTATTTATCATCCAGTTTGTTCTCCTTGCAATGCTGTATATAAAGCTGGTAAAGTTGATTCACATTAAGTAAAGAGGACAGATATTTTTTGTTATGATTTTTGTTACGGGAGTAATGTGATTGTTCAGCAGGAAACATATTAACATGATTAATGATGTAGTTGATAACATCCTCACCTATCTTATGAGGGCGATTTATATGATGCCCTCGCTTATCTGGAGAAGGAGCAGACTGGCCAAGTTTTAACTGTTTTTGTGTTATTTCAATTTTTTTCTTCCTATTTTATATAGAGAGCATAAAGCATCTTTACACACTGGTATCAGCTGCTTATCATAAGTAATTGCATATTTAAATGAGTAATTTTTTGATGTCTTTCTGCCTAATCGGTGACGAAGAACTGGCTTAATTTCGACGCTCTTGAAAATCAGGATACTCTTACTATTTACATCTAAGCTGTAAAATTTCTTCAAAATTGCTTTTCTGTCTTCAATGTTGAATTTATCAGAACAATTCATGCGACATTTCTGTTTGCAGAGTACTCCTTCCTTTATTGTCTTTTTTTCCATAACTCTTCCAGTTTGTGATACATATTCTTGACCCTTTTGCCTTAATAGAGCAGCTTTTTTCCGTTTCCATTTTTCTGGATTACGGGTTCTTTTTTTGGAAACCTTAGGCTGCAATTCAAATATCTTCAATTTTTTAACTTCTGGGCCTTCAGCAATATCATGAATAGCATTACTTGTTTCTTGTCTGTTAGAAGAGTCTATATCTTCCTTTTCTGCTTCAATTTCTTTTAGTTTCAATTCTGTATTTAAAAATTTTTTCTTAATATTCTGCTGCAAGTTGACATCCGAGTTTTGATTATTTATCGCTTGTACTAACTCCAGCATCCGTTTACCCCTAGATCCCATAATGGTTTACTTATATTTGCTAATAAAAATCGCTTTTTAAATGAAACACTCTATAAACACTGTCTAAAAATAATGTTACGCAAGAGGAACATAACCTCAAAATATGACATGATACTTCACAGTTAACCTGAACCCTTCAAATTTTGAGCTGATAAAGGTGTCATGTAACAAAAACGTAACATAACACCTTTCTCCACTAGATAATATATGTAGCATGTGCGACATGACACCTTTATCATCTGAAAACTACCAGAAAATATCGGAAATAAGGAATCCCTGTTTATTAAAGGTTAGATCAATATCAGGGGGTGCCCACAAATGCATAAAGTCATTTTTTGAAAAAATGAGACATGACACCTTTATCCATTTATGTCTTCAATTGTCTGTTTCTCGATGGCAGTTATGCCTCCTAGCGGTCAGATTACTGAATAAGGATTTTTTTCCTAATATATCCTTAGCGTTGTTGAGATACAGTTACTGGGACACCCTGTATATACAATATCATGTGGTGCGAAAAGATGCGAAGCGCGAGATCAATAAAGAAAAACGAATTTCCCAAACCGGGATAGACTAACACCAATCGATGCGCGACATTAATAAGTCTACTGTTAGTTCTAGTTTTATTTCGATGGTAAATATAAAATTCAACAATTAAAATTAACACTAGCATTAGAACTAACACCAACATAATAGTTCTACTTTATTTCAATAAAAATATATAACAATCTAGCACTGAATATCAATTAAAACTAACACTAAACCTAGAGTTAAAAACATTTGCATTTAACGAATTTTTTTCAAACTATTATCGAAAAAAAAGTTGAATTTTAAAATATCGACCCACAAATCGAGAACAATTGAGACAAAAACAACAGTTGCAGTTAAATCACAAATATTTTAGTTACTTTTTAATTTATTCATTTAAACCCCAATTCGTTACGGAACGTTTCAATTAAGCGAAATAAGTAAAATACCAAATAACACGTCCCGTGCCGGTAAAGGTACTATTCCTTAATTCTCTAAATATTTCCCGCTTTAGCCCGAAAATGGACGCGATCTTTATCGCACGCAATAGAATCATAAAGTTGTTATTTCTTTTTCGTGGGTAATATATTAGAGAAAAGAAAACTGAATACAATGAAAAGTTTCACAATATTTGTTTTATTTTTGGATAGCGAATTCATCATTATGAATTTAAATTGAATTTAATACATCATTAATATTACAGTGTAACGGAATCTTTGATATCTGCGATAACGATGTTTTAGAGGCTGAGATTCCTCATTTAAGTGCAGGCACGTCGCGGCGACCCGTTAATACCAAAAATCGATCTCGGCTTGTGTTACGACCATTAATGCCTCGTTTGTTACCATCAAATTGTGCCCGATTATCGCCGCCCTGTTATAGATTATAGATTTTCGAATCGGCTTTCTCAAATTGACTGGGTATTAATGCTGCCGTTCAACCGTCGCATAACCCAAATTTTCCCAAGCGTGGTCCAAGACGTTTAATATATGCAAGGGAAAATGTATGCAAACGACGTTTCTAATGACATTTTAGTGGATATATTTTCATTTATTTTATTAACTCTTATCAAAAAGGGAATTACAAGACGGGTATTACAAGTGTAAATCAGTGAAATGTCCCCAGGAACAATCGATGATTTGTTATCTTACCGAGGTTAGTTTTCCTTCCAGGAGTCCGGAATTAATCTACAACGAACTAGTCTGGTATTGCAGGCATTTCCATTGTCCACTTCAAATACGCAGCATTCCGACGATGTACTCAATACATAACCGAATCCGGCGTGGCTTGTAGAATTGTAGCTAAGGCTTCTCCAGAAACTACAAACCTAGAAACTGCAAACACTGCGAATCGAGGTTGGATCCTTTGCCTGTTTGTTACGAAAAACGAATTCGCAGAAAACGGATCCGTGTCGTTTCATGTAACATTTACGGAAAGCCGAAATTAGCATGCTAAAGAATGCAATACGCGAACCTTCGTGGGTGGTAGGGTCGAGGGTACGTATTGCCATGGTGTCGCTGGTTTTACTCGACCTACGTGCCGTTATTCGGTACGTGAGATTCTTAATATCTTCTTGTTAAGCAAAGAAAGAAGGTATGCGCCATTGTTGCATTCTGACTTTTATTAAACTTCCAATTAAAAATGTTTATTACGAAACTCGTCTACAAAGGTACTTGTTTATTATGAAAAATTTCATTTCTCTTATAAATACTACCCAGAAATAAAACAAAAATACACATACATTTACAAATATAAAAAATATATATATTATTGTTTAATCTTAATTAAACATTTTTTTTTAATATTAGAAACAAATTGGGGAATAAATTAATAAAGTGATAACTCAAATCGAAGGCACTCACAATAAGTTGGAAGAATTCGATACTCCGAATCAGGCGTATTTCACCACAATATATATTATGTAACTAAAGAAACTGTAACAAGAAATTATGTTAAATAGAACTTTATAGAACCGACCCTTAGAATATCATTTCACGAAATGCCCAATACCATTGCTCAAATACAGTCCATCTATTATTTTGTGCTGGTAATTTCGTGAACATTCGATAGCTTTATTGCGGCAGATTATGTACGAAGATGGAGTACCCGATTTGCCGAATATGATCGGGCGTTTGATGACCAATCTCATTGGAAAACTAAATCCTTAACATTTACACAAAATGCCGACGCTTCATGAACTTCCTAGGATTTTCGGAAACTGACGGATTTCGTATTGTTCAGATAAGTCATGAATGCATCATTACGACCAAACAAAGTAACATTACCCCATCATGAGATAATTAACAGTTCTATAGAGCTTAAGTCATCCGTTGAATTTCTCCCGACACCTTAGTGATCAAACATGTGAACAGAAACTAAAGAAGAAACACTCATCAGATAATCTGTCGAAATTAATAGACGAAGAAACAGAGCTTCATGAATTAACTTGGCACAGAGTACAAAATCGCTCTATCATCTTAAGTTTCACGACAACGGCAGTAATTCTGACCGTAGCAATCTTGTCTAGTTATTGAATTAAGAAATCAGAAAGAATTTATGATATTGATATTATTCTTGTTCAGAAATAGGGATTTCGTGTAGGAAATGAGGTTTAGTACTTTGTCGGTAAATTTTACTCTTGCAAAGCTTAAATATTTTCGCTTGCTATAGGTAAAGGTAATTTCTGTGGTTTATCGTTTAGCATTTGCAATTCTTCTATTAAAGTTTCCACATTTATTATCGTTGGATATAAGTTTAGTTTGGCAAATTTGTTTGCGGGGTTAGAATCTGGTCTATTAGAAAATTGATATTACTTATTCCTGTTGTTATTGTTACTATCATGGATTATAGATTAGCCTTTTTGTTTGCTTGTAAGGCAGATAGAATGATATTTTCGATCTCTTTTCCCAATTGTTGTATTATTGATTTTATAATATTCTGATTCTTCTCAACATTTTCTGTTTTGTTTAAACTCCTGGATTGCTTTGATTCCCACTAAAATTTAGCGTTGGCTGACCTTAATGATTTTATTTTGACCTTCTGACGATTCTTCGATTGCTCCATTATATCTTTAAGCATCTTCGTTGTCTAAGTTTTTAGATATGGGCTTAATTATGATACCCATAAAGTCCAAAGCTCCATTTATTTGTCGAACTCTAAGTATTCATTAAATTTCTATTGGCTTCCATCGTGGAGAGCATATTTCCAAGTTCTTGACGAATATAAAAGGCTTCTTTCGAACCATTAATTACGTTTACTATTTCATAGCACCTGTCATCCAAGTTCTGTACTTCTACAAGAATTGGTTCGATGTTATATTTTACGGCAATTGTTCAGGTTGGTAATTTGTATAATTTTTTGAAGGGGGGTTGGTTCCTTTATTTTGACGGTCCTGCTTTTTCGCCGATTTTTCATTCGGCTTGCTGAGGTGTTTGCTTCAACTTCTTTTATTGTAGTTGTGAATAAAGAACTTTTATTCTTTCCTTGTGGCGATTGATCAAATCTTCATATTTGTTTTCGTCATAGAAGATGTCCATTGGATTTGTATTATTGGTATGTTGCAAGTAATGCTTCCATCGGTGTTGTTTAGACGCTGATGAGATGCCATTATTATAGGCAATTTTGACTATTCGCATTTTTCGTTGTTTTGGTATGGATTCATCTTCTTCCAAACACCTTAAGTATTCTAATAAAGTGGAGTGAAATCTTTCAATATTTACTTGAGATTCTGGATTTTTCGCTGTGTCAAAATGTAATCTAATTTTGTGTAATTTAGCCATTTCTTTGAGTTTGTTGTTAAGCTCGGTACCTTTATCACTACGGATTTCATCGGGAATATGATGACATGAGACGTACGTTAATAAAGCATCTAGGACGTCTAATGGTTTTTTTGCTATTATTATTTTCTATTATATATTTTCATAGCGGGGCCCAGTCTTGAGAATGTATCCACTAATTAAGTAAGGGTAAGGTATTTCGGACTTAGAAAAATCTATGAATATTATTATGAAAGGGCACCCGGTGTTTTCATTATAGGGAATCTTTGATGCATCTTGTTATACCATTTCTCATCTTTTTCCATCAACAATCTTTCTGTAGATCTTTTAGCGTTTCCTCCACTTCTCGCTGGTTAGTTACTCCATTATGATAATCAGTGATTAATTTCAACTGTTCTTACGCTTCTTTTATAACTCTAGCTCTTCTTAAGCTGCGAACTATTCTTGTTCCTTTGTTGTTCATTAACTGGGAATATCTATCACAGAATTCTTGGTAAAGTTCTTCTTTTACTACATAAATGTATGATATGTTATCATCAGTCATGTATTCTATAAATAATTGATCTATTGGCTTCTGGCGGGCATTTTTAGGATCCCTAAAATATGGATGGTCCTTTCTTATTATCTTTGAGGTATATTTCTAATTCGGCATTTAATCATTAAGATAAATTGATGCTTTTTGTTATCCAGGATGGTATCTTGGGTTTCAATGGTTTTCTTCGCACTAGTCGTGTTAGTTGAGCGTGTTTCAATCTCACTATCTTTGGTATCGATAGAAGGTTCGAAATTTTAATTTATCTGTTTTGTCCCAATTCCTAATCCTAAGTGAGTTTCTTTACTTATAGAAGGTATTCATGAATCATCTTCTTCTAGGATGGCT
Source organism: Onthophagus sagittarius (assembly GCA_036711965.1). Classification (NCBI taxonomy): domain Eukaryota; kingdom Metazoa; phylum Arthropoda; class Insecta; order Coleoptera; family Scarabaeidae; genus Onthophagus; species Onthophagus sagittarius. Next base: position 8,055,937 of record JASERS010000007.1, on the reverse strand, counting down.
GTTGACATTTCCTTTGCCAATGCTAGCAATTCTTCATCATCTAACAGCATTATCGTTCAATCAGTTATCATCATGTTAGTTGTTCTAATTTAATGCGGGATAGCGCATCTGCATTTGTATTTAGTTTACCCTTTTTCTAATTAACGGCAAAGTCTTCTAATTTCTTCTAACTTCTTCTCTTCTAACTTTTCAACCTCATCAGTCATGAGGTGGGTTCCTTTAGTGGTCACAGCCATACTAAAAGCTTGTGGTTCATGTAAATAAGGAATCTTCTATCATAAATGTATGGTCTGAGTTGTTTTACGACATAAACAATTGCGAAAAGCTCCTGTTCTGTCGCGGAGTACTTCCGTTATTGATTGTGTCCGCGAGGCATAAGAAATTGGTCGATCTCATTTTGGGTATGTCTATGGTAGCATGGCTCCCAGAGCTACATTTGAAGCGTCTATCGTGACGATAAACTCTTTTTCAAAGTCCGAGTGACTCAAGATCAGGTATTCTACTGTTATCTTGACTTTGATATAATTTTTTAAGCATTTGGCAAAAGACTTAGTGAGTTTTGCGAAGATATTGATGAATTTATGTAATATCTTTTTGTTTTTGGTATCAAATATCATTGTATAGCGGAAATCTTTTCAGGTTCAGATTTAATACCCTCGTCTGAGATTATGTCTCTTAAATATTTTAATTGTCTTTGCAGAAAATCGCACTTTTCCAATTTTAATTTAAAATTAGCCTTTTCAAGTCGTTCGAATACCTTTAAAAGTTGTACAAAATGTTCTTCTATCGAAGTCGAGTATATGATAATGTCGTCTAAATATACGATACAAGTATCTTCTTGCAGATCTCTCAATACGTTATCCATCAGCCTTTGAAATGTGGCGGGAGCATTCTTAAGCCCAAAATACATTCTAATGAATTTGTAGTGTCCCTACTGTGTCTAGAAAGAGGTTTTTGGTGAATGGTCTGGACATTTCGACTTGGTGGTGTCCACTGGGCCAAGTCTAGAGACGAAAAGAATTGGCTTTGATATGTTACCATAGCGAAATGCTTTGTCGGGCAATATCTTGGTTTAGCGACCCAGTTATTTTTTTCTTAATTTCTTTTCGCGTTTCTAGCGCTTGTTTGTGTCTTTTTACGAAAACTGTTTTTGCTCTAAATATTCTTTAATACTTTCTTTTTGCATTTCCGCAATTTGATGAGGTTCGATATTATTGTATCCCATGTTATAGATTTCTTCAAATTCTTATACAGATATAACATCGATTTTATGGATTTGTTCATATATAATCATGGTCTCTTCTGACATGTTATTTAATCTTATGAAGGTTTTTCCATTGGTTACTTTTACTAAAGCAGTTGTTGATTTACTAAAGCAGTTTAACTACGGATTGTGGAAAATATCCATATTTCTCTTAAATCTACTTAATATTGGATAATTCTTGAGAAACAATTTTATTTCACCTCAATGAGTATAATTGGGGATGGTTAACTTAAGTGTCATTCAAATTAAAGCAGTAAAATGTGTATTCGTTATGTTTTTCTTGAAAAATATCTTGTCTTGAAAATATCTTATCTTGTTATTGTTCCTGGCTAGTGACCTCCCTTTCTTCCATACATTCTTCCTACGCATTTTCTTCTTGTTGTGGATCATAATATTCTTCAGGTGTATAACCAGATATACCTTGTTCGTGCGATAAATGAGCACATCAGGGTCTCTTTACTGGTCTTTCGATGGATGACGAATCAGCTCTTTTAGGTGTGGGGTGTGCATTTCTACCTGAGATATCCATCGGAGTTGAACGATAAGGTCTTGGAGCGAATATTTATGTAGGCGATATTGCAAATCCTGGTAGTTCTCTTCGAAGTAATTTGTCTTTGCTCCAGAATCATTGGTTTGTATTTCAGATTAAGCGTTTGTTCAAAACCATTTATTGGTCTATTAGAATGGTAAGGTTTTACCGGAGGATGAATTACACTCTTTTAAAAATCTAGATATTGTTTTTTCTGGAGGTTGTAATTTTCAATATCTGTAGCAAGTGGTGGACCCGATATCTTTAGGTGCTCATAGCTTCACTTCCATGCCCAGTTTATCGTTAACTACATCCAGGCCAAATAGAAAGATCCTAAGAGCAACTGAAGTATGCTGACCGGTCTTCATTTATTTGATTTGGTCGTGTTTGTCTCCCAGATTGATTTTCGAGAGCAACGAATAACGTCTGAAGACGTACGGCTAAATGGAAACTTTCTAGTTCTAGGTCTACTGTTAGTTTGAGACAAGTACGCAATATTTTAAAACCGAACAACAGCTAAATGTAGAGCCAATGTCAATAATAAAGCTAAGAGTAAACATAGAACTAAAATCAACACCCAAATGTTTTTAGTTCTAGGTCTAGTGTTAGTACTGAAGCTGGGTAAGCTGGGTATGAAGGTCTAGTATTTGTAATACTTTTAGTTCTAGAAGAATTAAAAACTATTTAGGGGAAATAACACTCCGGGGAAAAGTGCTCATTAGGGAGCCCTAATTTTACAAAACTGAATCCGACAAATGATATCCTTCAACATATTTTGGTAAAAAAACTTCGTGTGCGTTGAAAAAATTGTGTTAAATTGTGTTAACCTTATCAAATTGTGTTTAGCCATTTAAGGTAGGATGAAAATACTATAACAAAAAAAAATCTTTATCTAAACTTTAAAAAACATATACTTTTGTATTTTGTTAATGCACCGGAATTTCAAGATAATCCCCATTTTTTAATTCAAGGTACTATTTGCGACCCCTAGCGGTCATCTTAGAAACCTGAAAATAATTTCTAGGATTTTCTCCACTTTAGTCATAAAATTTTTACCGTAGTTTTCTATAACGAGTAGTTCCCGAGATACGGTAGTTTGTACGCTTATTTGGCCACCCTGTAAATACAACTCCAAAAATGAATCATGGAAAGGTCTAGAATACTAAATGATGGAATCATAGAAAGTCTAGAATAATGACATAAATGATTGATGATAGAATGAATCATAAAAAGTCTGAAATAATAAATGATAGAATCATAGAAAGATCTAGCATAATAACTGGCTTTTTTTGGCTTTTTAATGGTAACTAGTTTGCTATGCTTAAAAGTCAGATGATGGTATGTTAGTGTTTTACATAATTTCTATTGCGCATAATTTTAGTTCAGTTTAGTGCGTTATATGAAATGTGTACATAAGTAGTTATGTTACTTGAAACGAATTAAAACAAACAAAAATAGCTGCAATACCTAAAGTAAATAACAATAAGAAGTTAGTTACTAATAGCACCAAAGTAGTTAGATCTAGTGCTTAGTTAGTTATAAGTGCTTTAACGCAAAAAGTAGTTGACTATGTAGTTAAGTACTACCCAGTTCTGATAGTTATATAAATATAATATAGTATATAGTAAATAATGTAAGTAATATATTTCTTAGAGTATTATATTTAAAGCGTGAGATTGTGTTACATTTTGAGAGTGGACGCTGGCCGAGTTTCCAAGTGGAAACCTAGGTATTATTATTATATGGGATATTGCGGAAGTTTCGCGATCAGATAAACGAGTTGCGCGCGCCTTTGGAAAGGCTCGGGTAGTTATTAAAATCGCCGGGCGCGGCGACGGTATTTTTAAAATGTAAAATCTAATTACAACGTCGACTGACGCAGTTATTCGCCGGTCGACGTTACTCGCACGCACGCAAATGTAGCAATTTTTATGCAAATAAATTCTATTGTCGTTATATATAGCGTATGTCTTTATGAATATACATTAGCGGCGTATCGGTAGTGTTTATAACCGTAAAGCTCGGCGAATGCACACTCAAGCTCGAACGAGTTGCTTCGCCTTACACGGATCGATCCGACTTGAAAGAAAGATACTTCACGGAAATGAAATGTTTTAATTAATTGACGGCCACGATATTGGAAATTCTTCATAGAAAGAAACTCACGTCACCGGACACCATTTTAATTCCAACCCCCCTCTTGTAAACGCGAGCTTCGTGTTTCCCTTGTTCGGCCGGTCGAGATTAAAAGTCCAACTCTGTCACCTTTGTTTTGACTGTTTCCACCAGCGCCGAGAGCAATTAACTCTTTCCGTTTTTTTAACAATTTTACTTTCTACTTTTTGTTTGTTTTATCGACTCAACTACCAATGAAAACCTTTAACAATAAAACGTTAATTATATTATTTCACCCCGGCTCATTATTAATCGGGCGCACAACGTTAACACCACCCTTGTTGTTTATTGTTATGGCAATAACGCGGTAAATTTCACCATTTGTTTGTTCATTCGTCCTGGGATACGTTTTAAATCATATTAACGAAGTATGTCGATCTATGCGATCGTTTGTTATAATTTGATGTTACAACACTATTATACCTTCCTGCATATATATCGCCATTAATATGATAGGGGAATCCAATCACATCACTTTAAGACTTTCATAAAACTTCTATTCAATGTTTCAGCCCTCCGTTTTATGAGGTATTGTGTATCTGTTTACTAATTAAGCAGGAGTCGCTTACGGCCGAGGCTTAGTGATTAATATTATATCACCCCGAAATTGGTATTCATATTGTGATGCCTCCACTGCAGGAGGCCTCGACTTTATCAGGTCAAGTTGTAAATCTTTTGATTTATTAAATCGAGGTCACTTGCGGTCAAAACTTAGTGATTAATATTATATCACTTTGAAAGTGATCTTGATATTACTATGCCTTGACCGCAAGTTTAATCATCTAAAACGCTAATTAAGCCGAGCGGCCGAGGCTCACTGATTAATATTATATCATCCTGAGGCTGGTTTTGAAATGATGGAGAAAATTCGTGTCTTTCTACTAATTATGCCAAAGTCGTTTGCAGCCGAGACTCAGTTATTAATACCATATCATTCTGTATCTGGGTTTGAAATGTGACGCCTCGGCGTGCATATGACCTCGAGGTTATCAGGTCAAGCTGTAAATCTTTTGACTAATTAAGTCGAGATCGCTTGCGACGGACGCTTACTGATTAATATTATATCACCCTGATATAAGTGGCTCTCAGTTTCATCATTTGAAGTTGTAGATCTTTTGGCTAATTAAGCTAAGGTCGCTTGCGGCCGAAGCCCAGTAATTAATATCATCATGAAACTGTATAATTACTAATTAAGCCGAGGTCGTTTGCGGCCGAGGACCAAGTGTTTAGTATCATATCATTTTGTATCTGGTTAAAAATTGTTACGACTCGGTGCGCATGTGACCTCGACTTTATCAGGTCAAGTTGTAAATCTTTTGGCTAATTAAGTTGAGATCGTTTGCGACCCAGGCTTAGTGATTAATACTATATCACCATGTAACTAATCTTGATATCGCGATGCTCTCAGCTTTATTACCTAAACTTGTAGATCTTTTGGCTAATTAAGCCCACGTTGCTTGCACTTGAATCTAGGAAAGTTATATAACATTATCTTTAAACAGGTTATAAACTGGAAAATTATATTTTTATATTAATTATGCCGAGGTAGCTTATGCTCGAGGTCCAGTGGTTAATATATCATTCTGTATCTGGCTTTGAAGTTGTATGACACCCAACTTCTAACTTTTGAATGTTAAGTTTTAATTTATTAAATCGAGGTCAATTGGCGGAAGCTTAGTGATTAATATTATATTATCATTAAACTGGTTTTGAAATTGTAACGAAAAATTGTGTATTTTTACTAAGTGAAGTCACGAGAGTGTGAGCCCTACGCTGTTTAAGAATACACTCTCAAGATAATCTCTGATCACATTAACCAGCCTAAGGATTTTTTTAAGGACGCCCATACAATCTGTTGTACACTGACGACACCACTTTGTTGGCACACGACACAAATATCACATCCGCGAAAATGGTGACCCAACTCAATCTACAAAAATACAATTTTTCTTTCCATTTCTTCCTATTCATGCTCCTTATCTCACGGTTACCATCCCATCCACGGTGATATCTCTCTCTATAAGCTATATATATATATATATATCAATAAAAACGAAAACATGAAAACGACAATTCAAGCAAATTACTTTAGATCGCTCATATCTACAAAATCATCTGTAGGTCGATAGTGGAATATGCACGGCTGATCACGGCCGACGCTTGGGGACGCCCCTATACCATTTGAAAGTAAACGAAAAGTATATCCCTTAGATGCATAATCCTAATCTGACATCCCCAAAACCCACTATTCAATCCAATTTCGGCGTAAAATCTCTATCTCACAATGCCGCCATCAACTTCCGTTTTGATCCCTTAAAAAGTTACCCATCACTTCCCAATTATCCCAAGACTCCCTTCATCTTCTTCGTAAATTAGAACGGAACTAATTTCAAGAACCAAGATTCTAGCGAAAACTTCCCGGGCAGAAAGACTACGGTCGATAGCCCTTTTAGACCAACTTCGTTTTCTTATAATATACATTTATTTTTTTATATTTGTTCTTTTATGCTGTAATTCTTATTGTTGGCGAAAATAAATTTTGTTTTCTCTCTCTCGACTTTGTACAATTTTTAAAGTTAATCGATAAAAATTTTGAAGTATCTTCTAAGGCGGATTAGATTTAAAAATTATATCTCTAGAACGAAATGAGATTTTTCAAAATTGACTTGATTTTTAAAAAGGGGAGTCTTGATTAATAAATGGTGATAATTTCAAAATAATTTTTAAAAAATCGATTTTCTACAACTTTTAAAGTCAATCGATAAACATTTAAAAATGTCCTTAAAATGCGATAGATTTAAAGGTTAATATCTCACTAACGACATGATGAGAGTTTTAAAATAATTTTCCAAAAAGTCCATTTTCCACATATTTTTAAGTTAATCGATGAAAATTTTAAAATATTCTCAAAGTCAAATTGAATTTAAAAATTAAATCTCAAGAACAAAATGAAATTTTTCAAAATGGACTTGATTTTTAAAAAGTGTAGCTTTGATTAATAAATGATGAGAGTTTCAAAATAATTTTATCGGATAATTAAAGATTAATATCTCAAGAACGAAATGATTCTTTTCGAATCGGACATAATTTCCAAAAAGGGGATGCTTTCCTGAATAAATAATAAGTTAAAATAATAAGTTTTCAAAAAAAAAGGTTTTTCACAATTTTTTTAAGGAAATCGATACAAATCTGAACTTGTGAATAATGCTAAGAATATATCAACATCAACATTGTAACCAATTCATTGATTTTGAATGTGATTATCGTTCATTTTTATATCTTCTTCATGTTTTTTTTTGTACATCTACTATTAGATTTAATGTCTCTGTATGATATTAAGTTTCATATATAAGAGTTTTAATGTGTCCAATTATTTGTTTACAATATTTTCCGTCACTGAAATATTACTTATTCACTCTACCCTCTACCATTTTCACCTACCTTATTATTTCGCGCAACCTTCAGATCCCGCCTTCAGATCTATAAACAGGGCAATACAATTTCCTGTCTTTCTTATCCAGCTCTCTACCTGCCAGATGCTCCAACACATACATGTTGTCGATGATCCCCTTCCCTTACAGAAGCCTGCCTGCCCATCCGGCAAAATTCCCCCCAATTCCATCTCCTCCAGTCTTCCCAACAATATCTTCTTGTATACCTTGTATGCCGAATCAAGTAAGCTAATCCCCTATAGCTATCTACACTTCCCCTATTATCCTCTTTACACCCACTTTCCATCCCACCGGAATCCCACTACCCTCTCCATACGCTATTCATCTGATTCAACAACTTCATTCTCACCACGCTTGTTGCATCCAACCATGCCTCGTTATGGTTCCACTTCTTCATCCCCCTAAATGCTGCTTCCATCTCCTCTTCTGCTATCTCCTATCCCCCATCTCCTCCACATCCTCCCTAACCTGTTAGTCTCTTTGCAACCCCTCCCAATAATCCCACAAAGTAACCTTTCCATTCTGCCACGTGTATTTCGCTGGTGATCCCGTCCCTACCCTTCCTTATCATTTTCAGATGCCTCCAGACCTCCCTTTCCCTTGTTATCCTTCTAGTCTCTGCCGCCTCCTTCTCTTTCGGTTCTGTTTTCTTTCTTCTGCATAACTCTCTGTACCCACTTCTGGCTTCCCTATATCTGTCCACCCCTATCTCCCCCGTCGCCACTGTCTCGCCTTCCTCTTTGCCTTCTTGCATACGTTATCATACCAGTCGTTCCTCCCGTAGCCTCCCGGTCTACCTGGCTAAGCTGTTTCAACCCCTGGATCTTTTGTACACTTTGTTGCCAAGTGTCGAGGCTTTCCCTGTAAAATGCTACCCCTAGTCTGATGAACTTACTCCCCAGTTCCGACCGCCTTCTGCCGCCAATCCCCTTTAGTTTACTCTGCCACATTCCCTGATTCACCAATACATAGTCAATCGCGGATGTCCCCTTCGATCCGATATAAGTATACATATTCAGTATCAACCGTTCCTTCCCCTCCACCCATCTCAATATTTCTTTTCCTTCTCCATTCAGCACAGTATCCATCGATCGAAGACGATCAATTAAGTTGTAGTGGCTGTAGACTTTGAACTTCTAGTCTATAACAACACTACACCGCAGGTAAACAGGTCGAAAGCGATGCAATCTTTTTGATTATTAAGTTTTAAATCTGTTGATTAATTAGGTCAAAGTTATCTGAGTGTAGTGGGCCTATGTGAGTTTAATCCAATGAACAATTTTTATAAGCTTCAGTTGGAGCTACCTTACCCCATTGTACATGCAAAATGTCTTACGAGCTGCGCTTGGCCTTTCATAGACTTATACTACCTACCGCCAGGTGGCGCCAATTTTTAACAAGATTTAAATTTCCCGCGGTATGACCATTTTCGCTGTGATGCAGCTTCCGATCTAGAACTGTCAGTGATTATATCACCGTTTAATCACCTAAAGTTGTAAATCATTTTACAACTTTTATTAAGCTTTTTATTAAGCTCCAGTCGCTTGCAGCCGACGAGTAATTAATATTATATCACGATTTAATATCATTATTAATATTAAATTGTCCTCAAACTAGGCAAGTTGTAGATCTTTTGAGTAATTCACCCAAGGTTGTTTATGACCAAGGCCCTGAGATTAGTAGTGTATCATACTGAAACTGATCTTGATATTGTGGCATGTCGACCGAAAATAGCTTGGATGTTATTACATAAAGTTATGTCGTGTGACTGATTTTGCCGAGATAGCTCTCGGCCGGGGTAGAGTGATTAAGATTATATCATACTGAAAGTAAGGTATTTTTATTGTGTTATGTGTTACATGTAGCTTTTAGTAATAGCTATTTATATAATAAATCAGCAGTGATTTTTTTCTTTGAACAGGCAAGTTGTTAAAAGGTTATCTAACTCGAACAAATTGAAGCTGACGAAGAAACATCATTGAAGGAAATAGCTTTATTATTATAATTATAATATATATATATATATATTAATACATAATTATTATATAAAATAATAATGTTATATTTATCATATTATAATAGTAAAACATGAAACGCTTTAAATTAGTTACATTGGAATTTATGGGACTTCCCAAACAAAAATGTTGATATTTAGAACATAGTTATCTGATATGTCAACTAATAATTTTGCCATTTGAGAATAAGAAGGGTTTGGAGGAAAATATATGTGCTCACAAACAATATTTATAATGATGATTCCTTTATCATACCTATAATGCAGACTGCATCGGTAAAGTACATGTATGATCATCGCACTGCGACTTTGAGTCTTATTAAAAAACCAGCCCAAGCTAGCAACTAACAAATTGAAAATTAGAGCTAGTATTCTGTCTGTAATGGGAGGAAAATCACAGAGAGAAACTGCAATCTGCTATGCGAGGATCCCAAGTACTTACCCATACTTTGAGTATGATTTTTAGGCTTTTTGACATTGAGCATATTATTAATTTATAGTTTTCATGAGCAAGATTTATATTTTACCAACGTTTAAGATACGTATAAATTTCGTATAAATTCCGATATTTGACGGACCAAAAGTTGTTTTGAATCCTTGTTGTTCAAGTTTAAGACATCACCTTCATAATAATCAAGGAGGATTCAAGTTGGGCTTTAAGGTTAAAGTTGCACCATTTATGTTCTATGGATCTTAAAAGTTTACATTTTGACAGTTGGTATTTAAACACACGACAAACTCGTAATGGCGACACATGCTGTGCATAAATGCGTAAATATTGTGCAAGTTTACTAAGAAAATTCCGACCAATATAATTTATAACGTTATTAATACAATTTATATTAATGACTTTCATTATAACTCTAAGTGATGGTAAAATTAGGATCCTAGGCGCAGTTTTTTGAAAATACGTATTTTCAAAAACGAGCATTGAAATACGTGTATTGAAAATAACTGAAATGTGCCTTGATCTTGATCTTAATCTTGCATCTATGGTTTGTTTGCAAAGGAAATGTCTTCTGCAAGTAGTGTTTAAAGTTTTATACGTAGTATCTAGTCTTGAATAGGCAGTATTTGTACTTCCGAGATGAAGATATTGTATTTTGCCAACAATATTTGGTATTTTGGAAGCAAAATCAAATTTTGTTAGCAGTTTCTTGCCTTTTACAACAAAGATGTCTTCTGCCATCAGTGTTTGGTGGTTAATAAACAGTTTTTGGACTACTTATGCTAAGATTTTGAATTTTGTCGTAGAAACTGTTGCTGGTTTATCAACAGTTTCTTGTTTTCTTTTGTTTTCGATGATAATGTTTTCTGTCAACAGTTTTGCAAACAATATCAAGTGTTCAGGAAACATTTTACGTTTTCTAGATGCGATATCAAGTTATCTGGAAGTATTTCAAGTCTTACAAAAGCAATATCTAGAAGCAGGATGAAGTCTGCAAGAGGCAGTTTTAAGTCTTTTGGTAGCAGTTTCAAGTCTTCCAGGGGCAGTATGGAGTCTTCTGGCAGCAATTCAATTTATTACATTATTATTATATTTTTCCTTTAATGACGTCATCTTGTTAATTTTGATTTGAACGAATGCTTAATTAATAGCAATGAATGAAATCATTGCTATTTATTGAGCGACCAAAGTACTTACATACTGATATTAAGATGATATTACCCTGGGATGTTTATTGGCTGAAAATGCCCACTATCAAATGAGGCCAAACATTGAATACTCATAACGATTGTTTATACGTGTTTTGAGTAAACGTTAAACGCAATAAAAAACGCATTCTAGGTAGTTTTTGTATCCATAGTTGCTTATCTTGGTTAATACTTATCCTCTATAATCGAAAATATTAAAAATTCATAATAAATTGTAAATTTGGAATAAATCACGCGGATTTCCTATCGTTTTAAGTTTTCCGTTGAACATCTAAGACATTAATCTCGCAAGATTATAACGTCTAGTTAACTAATTACAATCTGGCGTAATTAATCATGTAGCTTATATTTGGTCATATGTAGGGAGATGAAAACGTGGCGAGTACCGACTCGAATGCTATATAAAAGTAATTTTGCACTTGAACGTCGTCGATTGTGGATTTATCCTCTAAATAACTTAGTTCGGTTTTTATGGATAGTAAAAATCAGCAACAAGTATGCCAAACTTTATTTATTACCTTTTGCCCCTAGTTCTCGGCGGGGCTATTGTGGATGGTCTTACTTCTATTGATAGCAAATTATGACCTGGTCCTGATGAATAACCGGGTATTTTCATAATAACAAGCGCCCAGAGCTTCGTTCATTATTTTCTACCGTTTTCTTTCAAAATCAATTTTTCTCTCTAAGCGTTTGTTCTATTAATATTTAAATAGGGCACCAGAACTATTATTTCGGACTATCTCCCCATTTCTATTGTGTCGGTAATACTTACAGTGTTCGAAAAAATTGACCATAATAATCTATACTCCACGATATAACCTTTTATGATTTAGCAAGAATTAAATCATATAATCATATATAATTTATCAAGATGAAAGATTGCCTGATAACACCTATTTAAAAAAATTAAAACCCTTTAGGACTAAAAGATGTTAAAAGTAATCATTATCTTACCCATTTTATCCAATACTTTGTAAAAGCTTATTTCTTTTTGTCACCGAAAATAACATTTTCCCATCTAAACAATCTGAATTCCTGCAATGTTTCAGTTGCACCACTCTACGACTGCATGTTAGTGACGACATATTGACGAGAGTACATGATGGATATCTCACCGAACTTACGTTATTGGATTTTGTAAAAACTTTCAGTACGTTATGATACGACTTTATTTTCGACTTCACGTTATATAGGGTTATCTGATTCAGCTATCTCTTTGGTGAAATGCTACCTTTGCAATAGATTTCAGTGCGTGTCCCTTAATTAATATTGTCGGCTGTACTTTAGGATTCTGTCCTGGGGCCTTTACTGTACCTGATTTATACGTTTTAGTTTTGCTCATGATTGTGAATATCACATGTATGCTGACTATGGGTTTTAATATCGATAGTCAGGGTTTAGCTATCCACGTATATAACTAAATAATAACCACTATTTATATGTATAATTAAATGATGATTTTAAATTGCAAGAGCAATATATTTTTAATGATGGTCTTATTGTAAACATTGACAATCATATTATTATTAAAAAGTATAAAAATAAGTTAACCTCATATTATAAATTGAAGGGACTATAGTACGCAACACCGGGATTCCAAATACCGGGATCCCGGACGATTTATGAGTGGTATTGAAAATCGGTATTGCCTTAAAAATGCCGGTATTTTGATATTATTTCTGAAGTATTTATAGAAAAACTTGTTACCAGTTGTAACACGTCTACACTTTGATTTAGAAACACGTTCTATAAATTTAATATTAATATTAATTATAAATTACCATTTTATCGTCGTAGGTATCTCTTAACAATAAAATATATTTAAGTAATTGAAAATTTACATTGCTAAGAGAAAAATATTTAATAATTTAACCCAACTTAACCCAACCCACTTCAATGGTACAACTTATATGGGACTAATCTTCCAGAATCTGTCTTCAATTGCTTCTTTCTTTTAGCTCGCTACATTTTCCCAATTATGTTTGAAGCTCTCTGGACGTTCCTATACCTGTCCCTTACCTCATTGCACTAAGTAATAATACAAGCCAAGACAACCCAACTTAGCTCAATCCAATCCAATGGTACGACTTAAGTAGGCTTAATCTGTCAAATCGTTAGTCAACGTAAATACCATGGATAAGAAAACCTTTAGTGATCATAGGATAATAGAAAATGGACATGGAATAATATGCACTGGAAGTTCTACTAAATAGAGGTCTTCATACATATTTAAAAATCATTAATGATTTTTTTCAAAATAAGTTGAAAACTGACATCATAATATTGTTTCTAATTGTGCCAGCATTGCATTGCAATCTTGTTTGCTACACCCGTTATTTTTTGCCTTTCTATTGCCGTTGAATATAATCGTCTATGTAATCATTTTAACCTATAAATCGGTTTAATCGCAACTACGACGCCTATGGGCAAAATGACATATAGGATGGATCATTTTGCCTTACATATTATTCAAAGTATGTTATCTTGCTTTACCTCAAGTATGTAACTGTCTTTTCGCGTCAGACGGTTTCTAATGATTATATATATATATAATATTTTAACATTTTATCATAATATTTTAACATTTAACATCAAATCGACAATTTTTTATAATTGTCGATTTGATTTATCGGATTGTCGATAAATCAAATCGACAATCCGGGTCGAGTGAAGACATGCATAAGGCTATAGAACTAGCATACGAACATGCCGAGCGCAGTGGATGTGAGCACCAATTTAATAACACTACAATACGGGCTAGTAGATAATGGATTCACAACTTGAAGCTACTTTAGCTGCAAGAACACAAGCATTCAATAAACTTCAGGTCCAGCGAGATTTGACAAAATTTGGAGAAATAATTCAAGATCATAACACACAACCAACAATGATTTTTAACATGGACGACACTGAAATCACAACTGTATAAAAAACTCAAAGAATAACCGCAAAAAGAGGTAAAAAGCAAATTGGCGCAATTACTAGTTCGAAAGGAGTATTCATATGACAGGTGTGGTGTGTCCACTAGCATTGGTTATTTCCGAGGAAAAAAATTAATCATAATTTGTATGATGGCGCTCCACCAGGTATTTTCCCTCTATATAATGGTTAAACATTTCTTGAAATTTGTAAGATTTACAAATGAAAATAAAACATCAATTTTAGATGGCCAAATAAGGCACAAAACATACGGAGTCTGTTGAATTTGCTAAGAAGAATTAAGTTATATTGCTCGCACCGACTTCAGCCCTTTGATGCGATTTTTTGGCCTTTTTGCAACCTACTATGACCAAGAAGTCACGATATATCAAACAACTTCATTATTCATTAGAGCCTACAATAAAGCTGCCACCAATTTGAAGACCATCATTAAGGAATTTATCCATTAAACCCCAATATATTCCCTGACCATTTATATCTACCCAGCGCTGCTACTGATATTCAGAAACATGAAAAAATTCACTAATTCTCTAACAGTTCACTAACTCACTAAATACCGATGCTAATGCATAAACTTCTCATAACATGTATTTCTGTATTTCTTAACGAATTGTCTCGAGTTCTGGTAGAAAGTATATCATCATCCTCCCATCGCCAGAAGTAAAATAAATATTAACAGTATAACTGTTCTTGGCGAGAGTCCGTTTTTAAGTGAATTACGAGCAAATGAGTGATAGAACTAGAATTACGAGATGTCTTGTATACTCTTTTGATGACGAACCAAACATGTCAAACGATAATGACGGCAATGACACTGATGTTGATGGTTTCTATTGCAATGAACTGTTTAGCTAATCTAGATACCGAGATAAATGGATCCAATGCCAGCAGTGTTGTCAGGGGTGTGCAAATAAAGTGAGTCCCGCCGGGTCATGCTGGGTCACACGCGACCTACCATGGGTGGGCAATTCAAATATTTTAAACTAGTTAGCATAAAATATTAGTTGGGTTGGGTTGCGCCATCAACTTTATCTGAATCCAACCCAACCCAACGAGCTATTTAGCGCTAGATATTAATTGGGTTTGGCATTAAATATTTGTTGGGCTGGGTTTATCAACCTCGGGAATGCTGTGTAAGTGATTGACCAATGTTTTCTAAAAACATGATAGAGATAGCTATAGTTTTCTTGAGAAAACTTCATTTCGGAGATTACCTTGCATCCTGAAAAGTATCAAAAATACTTTCCATTATGCAACTAAGCGCCATGTAAAAATATTAGGAAAAGACCAAACCTTTACTGAAAAACTTCCTGTTTTCGTGTTCTTGCTAAAATAAAGCTTCTCTAGTACTAACACGATATGAATGACGTCATTTGCCAAAATTATGGTAGGCGTGCAGAATGCTATAAGTAATAATAGTAATAATAACAATAATGGTTTATTGATCAATAATCAAAAATGTCCAAAAAATCCCAAATATAGTAACAAGTAAATATTTATGATGATCAAACTTATTATGAGGTTCAATGTTTATTGATCTATCATCTTACCATAGAGCAAAAATGAAAAACAGAAATTAACTACTGACGCGGTAAGAAAAAATAAAGTCATAAGAAGCTACACGAATATTACAAGTAAAGTAAAGTAATCTCATAATTAAATATATTCAACAGATCTCAAAGATGGGGAAAAAGAGAAAACAAAAAAAGCAGCATATAATACAGTAATACAATAACATTGTACTACTTAAAGCAAATTCGCTGTTAAAATATCTATTTTACTGATCAAACTGATTTGACTAAGTACGGAATTAATAAAAACTTAATTTTGCACTTACATGAATATAATCTTTATTTTCGGTTCTACAGGTTTCGATTACTCAGATCATCTTCAGGAACTCTCTATTGATAAAAATATAAAATATAAGCAAATTAAAAAAATCACAAAAGACAATTTCATTTTATAAAAAATACGCGATTATGCTTAGTTAAAAATTTTTTCTAAATTTTACGTCAAATTAAAAAAATAGGAAGTCTATAATCTTGTTGCTAAAAATAGGATGATAAATGGAGCAAAAATTAGACGAATCAACACAATCAAATAAGACACGGTTAATTTATAACATCTTTATTAAAAGTTTATATTACTGCATACAGTGCCCTTTACGGAAAAAAATGTCATGGTGCATTTTTGATAATTTCAAAGTATTCAAAGTATGATCCTTATGGAAATTCTTTATCATAATTCAAAGGTATAAGGTAACAAATTATTAGCTATTTGGATTTGTAGTATTTATTCATTATACATAGTACGTTTATGTTGAAAGGAACTAATTCGGTAAATTTTTGTCATTTGCTCTTTGGCAGAAACAATGCAGCTGACAAACTTTTAATTCGTGATTTATTTAAATTAGTTGAAAATAATAGTACAATAGGATCATATTAGCACAAAATATTAGTTAGTTAACTTTTTCTGAACTCAACCCAAGCAGTTAATTAACGTTAGATATTAATTGGTTTGGGTTGAGCCATTAATCTTAATCCAACCTAACCCAACTAGCAAGTTAGCATTAAATATTAATTGCATTGAGCCATTACCTTATCTGATCCTAACCCACCTAACTAATTAGTGCTAGATATTAATTGGGTTGGGATGAGCCATTAAGTTTAGCCTAAGCTAACTAGCTAGTTAGCATTAAATATTAATTGCGTTGGCTTGAACCATCAACTTGATCTAAACCCAACCCAACCCTAGTAGCTAGTTATTGCTACTTATTAGATGGGCTGGGTTAAGCCATTAATCTTAACCCAACCCAACTAACTTGTTAGCACTAAATATTAGTTGGGTTGAGCCATAAACTTGATCCTAATTAGCTATTTAGCACTAAATATTAGTCGGGTTGAGTTGAGCCATCAAAATTAAAAATTGACCAGACGAGCGTACATAATTTTATTGACTTTATTCCTTTCATCATGGACACACTGTATTATTATTGTTCAAAAATTAATATTGTTTCATTTTACATAATTTACAATTAATAGGATATTATTCAAAATAATTAACCGATCCGCGCAATTTTTGAAAAAAATTTATAGGTCCGCAAGTCAAAAAAAGTTGAGACACGCTGATCTGGTGTTTTCCAGATTATTAGTAACATTTTCAGTAACTAAATGTTTAGCTCAAAATTCGAATCAATTTTTAAGTAAATAATACGATATAATAAATACGATTCTAGCGAAGTGCAAAATTTAATTTAAAATTATAATGAATGCAGGAAGATCTTTAAAACATTAAAGGAAGTATTACCCATAAGAACACTCCAGGTTTTATTATATATTTTAATTTTATAATAGTCTTATTTATTTCAGAACATGATAAATAAAACTAAATACTGTGTTAATTCTGCTATTCTATCAAACACGATTAATTAATAATCAAATTAGCAGATAAACAGACATGATTTATACATTTAATCACCTGATAAAGCGTAAGTCACATGAATTGACGTGACCCACGCGTGAGTCGTGATCGGGAGTGAGAGAGTGGCGTGCGTGACCCGCGTGGGTATATATCGTGAGCTGGCGTAAAAAGTCACTCACGCGCACATTTCTAGCTGGAGTATCTAAAATGATTAAATAATTCATTTTAGAATTGTGTCAAAACTAGTATTCCAAGAAATAAAGTCTATCATCCTGCGATTAGTGCTCTCGACGCTAAACGCATTCAAATGATTCAAAATAACTGTTTAAGATTTATTTATAATATTCGTAAATACGATTCCATAACTTATAAACTAACTGAGACGGGGTGGTTGTCAATGGGTAATAGAAGACAGCTTCACACTCTGTTATTTTATAAAAAATTAATTAACTCTGAAATTCCTGAGTATTTATTAAATAAAATTCGTTTCAATTCTTTGGTAAGGAGTCGTGATACCAGAGGAAGATACGATATTTACCCCCCGTATCACAGAACTTCAATGTTTAAACGTTCATTCTCCTACCATATATACAAATCATACAATGAGTTGCCTGTTGACCTTAGGATCGCGGATGTGGCACGGTTTCGAAGGAGACTTTATACAGGGTTGCTCGAGAGTCAAAGTTTGATTATTATTCAGGGGCGATATTTGAATGTGTTGGGCGATGCTCTTAGGTGGTGGCACTAGTTGGTTATTTGGCGGTCTGGCATTTTTCATTTTTGATTTTTGGTTTTACATTTCTTTTTATTTTTGGCTTCATTTAGTTCTTATATCATTATATTATTAAGTTTTTATAAATTAGATATGCGCATTTTTCATTTTTTTTTAAATTTGTATTTGATAGTCGATTAATATTATAAATATTAATATTATTTGATTGTGAATTAATGTGAATTAGAATTAGTTTTATTATTTAGTATTATTAATTATTCTTTTTGTTTGTATACTTCTTTTTCTCTTTCATTTGTGTCAGGGTGACAATGGAAGATCAGGTCTTTGTTCCTGAATTGTTGCCCGGTGATTGTGCGAGGCGTATAAGTAATAGTTTTCTTTATTTTTGTTTAATAACTTGTATTTAGTTTATGTATTGTTGCTAAATTGTTAAAGATTTTTTCCGCTTTGCATAATAAATGATTATTTATTTATTTATTTATTTAAAGCTATGTTAGAAAAAATGTACTAATAATACAAGTGTGTCAATTTACCCACCATATTAGGCAAAATAGTGCACTTGGCGTTTTTGTTTGTGAAATTTGTTTTTTCACATACACTATTTTTTTGTAACATTCAGTATTCATTGTTATTATACAATGATACTTTGTTTGCCAAAAAAATAAAGAATTAAAAACCCTAGCTGCATTTTTTGATGTGATCCACATTAAATATTTTGAATTGATTTTAGAATGTTTATCATTTTCTCTATTCCTAAAACAAAATATGGTCCATGAACATAGTGCATCTAAACAAAGTAAGGTAATAAGTTAATTTAATAACAAAAGTTGTTATGTCGAAGTAGTTTAACACATCGTAGCTATCATTTATTATTTATTATCAACTATTTTTTTTTATTTTGGACTACTCAAAAATAACATTAAACTAATACTGGTATCCCGGTTTCAAAATAATAGAAATACCAAAAACCGATATTAAGATATTGATCCGGTATTGAGTATATTACCGTTTTAAATCTGATGAAGTGAATACCGCAGTGGATAGGATAAATACTTGCGTGAATAAGTTACCAGTGCATGCTTGTCGGCTCTGTTTAATAATTAACCCTTCCAAATCCTCAGCGGTTATTTTTAAACCCAGTGGTGGCAGATTGATAGGTGGACTCAGCTTTTTTAAATGACTTTCACCTGGTTCTGCAAGGTGCTCGTTTACCAACTTCCTTTGAATTACGTAATCTTGGTATTATTATGGACTCTCATTTGAAGTTCAACAAACATATTTGTAAACTTGTTAACTCGGCATACTCCACTCTAAACTTACTCTATAACATTCGCCATATGTTACATCGCCGACTTAGGGCTCGCTTATGTGAAGCATTAGTCTTCAATTTTAGCGATGCTCTTTATAATTCATGCATTGATGCTAATGATATTCGACAAATCTAATGGGTTTAAAATGTGTACCGTCGTTATATTTAGCATTAAGAAGCAAGAAAAAACTTTTATAAATAAATATATTTTATATAATATAAATAATCTTGAATTTGTGGGCTTGATTTAATTTAATTTCAACTTTTTTTCTAGTTTAAAAATAAACACAACAAGGATCATATAAAATATATGATCCTTATATCAATAGTGTACTAAATTATGTATCAGTCGTCTAGAATCCTGAGTATGCAATATATATTGACCATCTTGAGGAATTGCAGAATTCGTATGAGCCGTTTTCGATTTACGAACAGTGCGCGGAAGTAGAACTGTCACTGATATATTGTTCTTGTATAAATTGATCAACGAATTGTAAATCACGTTTCGTTCCCAACTATTCTATTCGAGTTCAGTTCTTATTTAGATTGCCCACATTTAATTCGATATTATTTCACATTGCGAAGACGTACACTGTGTTAAATAATTATCTTAACCCACGTTGGCGATGTAATATTAGCTGCCTATCTCAATATGTAGTGGTAGCTCGATATTTTTAAATTAGTAACCAGATGTTGACAGCTGAGTGAATGTTATTATTGGGATTCTCGTATGCTTTACGAGTCTCCGTATATTCTTTAACTGCTTCTTGATGCCTTCATATTTCGAAATAAATCTACGAAACAAAATTAAAAAAATATATTAGATAAATAAATAAGCATGAGAACTTCTTTTATATTATATTTTATTTGGCACATTATCGAAGCGGTACTTAGGTTGTGAAGTAATTCCTTACAAAGCTGCATGATACCGAGAAATTTTGAGCAATTTTATAGAACAACTCCACGTTGACGAGCTACAGCACGGATATTTCCAATAAAACAATGTACCGCCCCACACGGCGAGGTAAACCATGCAGTATTTATGGGAGCACTTTATGGATATAACCATAAGCACAAATCTATGGTTACCAAGGAGACGAGATCTAATTCCACTTGATTTCTATTTGTTTGAAAATTTAAAATATAAAGTTTATAAATTAGACCTCAACATGTAGAAATAGCATTACGAGAGAAAATAAATAATGTAAAAGAGTTACAGCGAGTGTTTGATAATTTATGGAGGAGAATAAATATTTGTTTAGAAAATAATGGAGTTTATTTCATTTGTAATAATGTAATAATTATAATTTAATTTTAATAAATAAATAATCATTTCCTTCAATATTAATTTCAATCTATGCACCAATAATTATTTTACATAATAGGATTTTTTTACTGTGAGATTGGTTGCATACTTTTCGGGTACGATAACTAATGAACACTCTGTATAATTATCGCTTACGGAATATTATTTATAATTGTAAATGAATTCTTTTACATTATTAGTCCTTTTATTGGTCTTGTTAGTGAGAATTACTCTCTCTGTATCCCGAATAATGTATAAATAAATACTGAAACGCCTAAATATTGTATCGCTTCGGTTCCGAATGGTCTCGGCTTTATTAGAAAAAATTGTGACCTTTTTTATTAATTAACTCGAGGTTGCTTGCGCTCAGGGTCGAATGATTAATATCATATCAACCTGAAACGGCCTTTGGTTTATTAGCTGAAATCGTTCCGCAAAATAGGCCACAAACGGTTAAAATTTTACAATACAAATTTTATGAGGTTGTTATGCCTTTTACGATTATTTATGTGATGTAATAATGGTGGAATGAAACGAACCAAGTGCATAGAATAACAAATAGCAATGGAAGAAAATTTTTATTTTTTAAAATACTACCATGAAGGTATAGTCAACTCTTAAAATCATATCATATATATAAAATTGACATACAGAGAATCTAATCCTGGTCAAAAATCAAAATCAGCGACCTGTGTCATCAGAAAATGTGCCAATCGTATTTAAATATGAGAAAAGAATGGTCATGGGAATATCATGTGTCGCCTTCAGCGGATGAAGCCGCTCGATTTGGTAACTCATTGTCCTAATCGATTCAATCACAAGCAATAGTTTGGAATTATAACAAAAGCAGTTGTAACCGAAAGGTGTATTCCGCGAATCTCAGTACGAGCGTTTTGTGTTAGAGGCTTAAAACTTTGAAAACATGACAATACATCTACATCATTGTGTTAAGCAAACTGGACTACTAGGAAAAGCATCAAAACATTTAAGCTTTAATGCCAAAAAATAAGTAACTAATATACCATATATTTGTTTTGTAAGTATATTAGACCATTGTACTATAGATAATATAAAAAAAGAGATTTCTGATTAAAAAGTTCAATAAATTGTAAAATCTATACCAAGCTAAATTATATATAAATAAGTAGAATGCAACATTTGTAAGGAAACATTTACAAGGAAATATAATAATAATAATAATTTATTGCTGCAATAACACATTAAAAAATCAAACAAACCAGACAATAATAAATTTAAAAGATTATTAAAAAAAAATCTTTTATGAAATACTGTGGTGTTTCCATTAGCGCTTATTTTGCCACATATTGTAACCGTTGATGTGGTTAGTATCCGTATATACTGGTGAGGAAGGTTAAACAGTTTAATGCCCTAGAAAATCGAGTTATCGTGTGCTTTTTTTAGTCGATGCATCAGTATTGCAAGTTCAGCTTTTTGTCGATTCATGCTTCCTTTCATTGGAGGTGTTCTTATCAATATTTTGCCGCAAATGTGTAATACAATTCAAAATAAAATCATATAAAGCTAAAGATAAAAAATAAAACAAAATAAACTACCTAACTAAATGAAGCTATTGTAATGTAGTGCGTAAGTAATTCGCGCGGCAAAAATTCAAGAGAATAAAATCTTGTTCTTTCATTTGGACCTCGACAACAATAAGAATTATTAAATATTAATAATTGCAACCATAAAAAATGAATTAAAAAGGCAACTTGATATCGGGTACCCATTAAATAAAGGACATATACCTAGACAATCGATAATGAACGTTACATCTGAATTTCATCTTTCTATATAAATAACTTGGAGTCATCCTCAACATCAATTTTTATGATAAAATGTCTGCATTACTCTTCTGTTCCTCATCAACAACCATCCAGCGTCCACTAACTTATGAGAAATCTTATCATATTTTCGTATGCCATAAATAAAACGTAGACATCAATTTTGAACGTTTTGAATTCTAGTTGAATCAAACGCAGGTAACGCCGGAAGGTAAACAGGAATTATGTAATTTTTAATAATTGAGACAGCAGAAGAACATCACATAACATACCTTTATATATGACCTATACGGAAAAAGTAGCCTGAAGACGAAATAAGCATTTTTTTTATATATTTACTGACCATAGACGAAAATCTAAAAGAACCATCAATTTCCAAACCAAGACTTTTACGACTATCAACTACAGGTAGTTTCATTTCCTTTCGTTCCACAGTTGAAGTTAATTGCATTCCTAAAGATCATTACCGCCGATTTATCGAGATTAATCCGTCAACAGAATGCATAAACACAATCTAGATTATAACTGATGCGACGAACTGCCTCCCACAAATCAGATGGATCAAAGGAGATGTCCAACTTGTTTTCAAATTGTTTATAATATTGACCTCGATCAAAAAGGTGACCTGTATAAATGGAGAACATAATGGGTCCCACTGTAAAGCCGTTTGGAACCGCCATTCATTTTGACGTTCGTTTTAAGGGACACTATGCACGATTGGGTTAAATTGATAATTTGAGTAATAAAAAAAACGCCAATTCTAGATGGAAAATTGCTCCGTATTGCAACTGGCTATGCCGAGATACCCGTGTCCGTCTTAAAAGAGTGTGCTAACGAAATTGCTGTGCCACTGAGTTCTATTATCAATTCCTCATTTGGAACTGCAACATATCCACAAAATCTGAAAAAGACCATAATTAGACCATTATATAAAAAAGGCTTGAAAAAGACCGACCGATTGCGCTAATAGCTAACATCGCAAAGGTATTTGAGAAGATAAATTTGAAGAGGTTAGTTCAACATATGAATAGAAACCAAATATTCAGCAACACACAGATCGGTTACATAAAAGGACGATCTACAATAAGAGCAATTTATTAGTTCCTGGAAAGAGTAGTGACTGGAATAAATGAATCCAAATTAGCTGTTGGTATGGTGATGGATCTGTCAAAAGCATTTGATATGGTTCACCATGATATTCTATTGGATAAAATGGAAGCTATGGGAATAAGGGGACTTGCGCTGGACTGGTTTATGTCTTATTTGTCTACCAGAAAATAGCGAGTAATCTCCTACGATTATACTAACACTGAAGTGGCGTCAGACTGGATGAGAGTTCTATATGGTGTTCCGTAGGGATCTGTACTGGGACCCTTTCTGTTTATCCTGTATGTTAATGATTTACCTGAAATAACAGATGATCTCTTAGTATTGTTTGTTGATGCTCCACCGCAGTTATGACAGCAAAAACTGAAGAATTATTGTCAGCACAGGCCGTAAATAACCTTAAACTTCTCCACAACTTGTTTGCTAGTAACAATTTACTACTTAATGTTGAAAAAACTAACCTTATGGTATTAGTAAATGTAAAGACTACCAAACAAATAAATTTACAATACTCTGATATGCAAATTACTCCCAAAGAAGCAGTTATGTTTCTGGGAGTGAAGATTGACTCCAATCTATCGTGGAAACATCACATCAACGATCTGGCCCTTAAGATAAATCGACTATGTTTTGCATTAAGAACAATTGCGCGGTTAGTGTCGGTCAGTGCAGTTGTAAGTGCATATTATGTATGTATGGAGTCGCGACTAAGATATGGCGTAATCTTCTGGGGACAGTCGGTTGAAATGCGTGCTTTCATTGCTTAGAAAAAGTGTGTGTGGGCAGTTTATGGTCTTCAAATAGGAGAATCATGTAAACTGGTTTTCAAAAATGAGAAAATTCTAACACTTCCATCAATTATTATCCTTGAGTCTGCAATGTTTGTAAAGAATAACTATAGTTCTTTTTCAAAATATGAACAACAGCATTGTTATGGAACAAGAGCTAGAGAAAAATGTTATTTGCTATCATCTAAAACTCAATTTACAAAAGTACAATTCATTTTTATATCAAAGTATATAATCACCTACCTAATAATATAAAAACAAAACCATCTATTACTTTCAAAACTTGTTTAAAGCGCTATCTTTTAGAAAACACCATGTACACAGTGAACGATTTCTTTGCTGTCAAATTACCAATTGTGTAATCTTTTATTTTGACGTTTTCTCTATTTTTTAGTATTTATGGAAATAAAGTTTATTATTATTATTTTCTTTCTGTAATATCATCCTCCATCCTCCAATGTTATGAGTATGATGAGAAATCAACTTAAAGTTGGGGAAAAAATTAGGTTGGTATTAATAACGATAGGTTGTGCTGTTTTTGTTATTATATTCTTGTAACTTTTTTAAAAATTTACCAGATCGACTTACTTTTTCACCAACCTAATTTGAAAAATGAAAATTGACAAAATCGCACCTCATCTAAACCGCAAGCAAAAGCAAATAATTGAGTGTAAATGTCATTTGTAAATGTCTTTGAATTAAATGTTTCCTATTGCTACATCAATTGTACCACCTCGCCCGAAAGCGATCTCGGCGATTTAAGGCAATATCCTTCATCACATGTCTTGGTTAACAAACTTTTATAAGAATTACATTTATACTCAAATCACCTAGATCGCTTGCGGGTCGCTAAAACCTATGAATTGTCGATTTCGTATTGACACATCAACTCCAGCGCCTCGCCCGAAAGCGACCTCGGCGATTTGAAGCGAAATCATTCATTACATGTCTTGGGTGAGATACCAAACCTTTTATAAGATAACATTTATACTCAAATCGCCCTCATATCTTCCGTTTATGCATATGGGCCCAGAATTAACGTATCCGACACCTATTTACTCAGTGTTTCTGTTTTGGAGAAGGTAAACTCTTTTTGTTAATGAAAGTAGCAATTCGTATAACAGGTAAGCATTACAGGTCGCAAACGTAGTGATAATATTTTGTATTCTTTTCACAACATGAATTGCTGTGTTCAACTTTTTGAAAATGTTTTCTACATGTGCTTGTAAGTACAGTTTATTACCTAAATATATTCCTGAACCATTACAGATTCTGATGTTTGAGGGGTTTTATTTCGCAGAGCATCACGTACAAGGCTACATTGTGATTAAGTACAGAATATGGCATACCATTGGCATAGTCCACAAACAAAAGAAGACCCAAGATGGACCCTTGTAGCACTCCTACATTAATAACATAAAATGTTCATCTATTATTACCGTTCATTTCTTATTAGATAAATATGAAGTTATCATACTAAGCGCCGTACCTCTTATACCATAACATTCCAACATAAGATACGAGAAGCCTACACTAGCAAATGTCTAACTTAAACTTGTGCTCATCAATTCAATATTTTTTCTATTGTCTTTATAATAGATTATATTACTGTATAGACTCTACTAGTAGTAGATCCCCTTTTATATATTCAACTTTTAATTCGTCGGAAAAACACCGTGTTTCAAACATGCGTTTATTAAATATGTCATACATTCTGCCACCGCAAGTATGGATTTTTTGGCTATACATATCTTCAGTTTTCTTAGACATTAATTCCATTGTTAGTGCAGCAGGCCGAGAAAAGAAATAAACCACTATAATTGCTATGTAAAACATTTCTTTAGTCAGTTACAACAATAATAATAAATTTATTGACACAAAATCGTCATACTAGCGTAATACAAGTCAACAAGAAAATATTCAAATGGAAATGACATTATACAAGGTAAACCGGATACAAGAATTTTGTACCTCCTGAATTCGCCGAGCATCAGTGGTCAACAAACAGTGACCGTAAATTGTGTCACAATATGTGAAATTTGACAAAACTAAAGATTCACACAAATTCTTTTTAATTTCTACATCCATAACTTGTCTATGAGCACAAAGCATTTTCAAGTTCCCGTAAGCGCGCCTGATGATTTCAGTAGTATTACGGGTGAACCTCAAGCTGTCATTAATATAAAGACCGAGATCTTTAACACAATCTTTCTGCTCCAATTCAATTCCATCCTTAAAAATGTGAGTCATATTACTAACCATCGCCCTGCACTCCCTACCTCCGAATATCTTGTATACCGATTTATTCCCGTTCAATAAAAGTCCATGCCTTTTGGTAATGGACAGAAATCTCTCTAAATCACCGTTTAGATCCGCAACATACTCTAACACATTACTTAAATTGAAACTACGGTAGAGCTGTGTATCATCGGAATAAATATGAAATTTTGAAGAAAAGTGTTCAAACATGAGCATTTGAGACGTGTAAATAGTGAATAAAAGGGGCCCAAGTTAGAGCCCTGTGGCACACCCGATCTCAATGTAGTAGTATCCGATGCGTCCTCATCTATAACTACATACTGGCTTCTTCCGCGTAGATAACTATTAAAAAAATTCAGAACGGTATTACTACTCCCAATGTAGTGGAGAATCGCTAAAAGAAGTTGATGACTAATGGTATCAAATGCCTTAGAAAAATCGAGCAGAACCAAAATTGTAGCTATGGCATTATCCGTTGCAGATATAACATCATCAGTAATAGTCGATAGAGCGGTGGCACAACTATACCCAGGTCTAAAACCGGACATGCATGGAGGGCAGAATATAAAAATGTTCCAAGAGTTCACGCATTTGTTCCGCTACAACCCTCTCCAAAATACCCGACAATGTACTCAAAATGCTAATAGGTCTTATATCCGAAAAAGAAGAGGCGTTTGATACTTTGGGTATTGGAATGACTTTAGCAGATTTCCATTTCTCTGGAAACTCACCATGTTCCAAACAGAAATTAACCACATGCAGAAGGTACGGAGTCAAATGCGGACAGTAAAGAGTTATCATTCTAAGACTTATACCATCGCTTCCTACAGCTTGACTCGTCATCTTGTTTAATATGTTATTTAACTTTGATTCACTTATCTCTCTGAAGGAAAAATCCTCTACCCCCGGTCTTATATTATTGGCATAAAAATTGTGTACATCTTGGTCGACCACCGTAATCTGTCCAGAAATCGAAGAGAAATACTTATTCAACCCATCAACATCATGCAAAATCGTCGGTAGACATGGTTTTTTTTTATTGCCAATATTCAATTTGCGCAATTCCTTCCATAAAGTTTGAGTGCCACCAACCCTTATTTGATGAGTCAAGTACGCCTTTTTTTCACTCTTGATTGCAATGGTTGTATAATTTCTCAACTGTTTATAATAGTCCCAGTGAGCCGTCTGATTTGTGCGTTTGAACGTATGTAAAGCTTTATCACGTAACGATATCAAAAGTTTTATATTATTAGTAATCCATGGACTAGATTGCTTAGGAATGACTGTACAAATAGGAGCATGCAGATCAAAGGGAATGGTCATATTATTGCTCAAGAAATCGACCATATCATTCACATTATCCATGTGACTTATTAAATTCCAATCAATATTGGCTAAATCTCTACAAAAGACTTCATAATCAAAGAATCGGTATGAGCGAAATGATATCGGCATTCTTTGTTGTACCACAGTCTTCAACCGCAACACGGCAAAAGTTAAACAGTGATCTGAAAGTTCATGAACGTCCACTACCTGCGAATCCAAAACTCAGAAATAGCAACTATATCTAGGAGCGTAGATGAATCAAGAACTATTCTTGTTGGTTTTTTAATTATTTGACTCATATCATAGCTATGCAAAGTCGCATTGAACGAGATGACGGTATTCTCATTCAAAAGTAAATTCAAATTGCAATCGCCCACCATCATTAATCCATCACCCAACAATAACATGTCAGCTAGTGTCTCATTCAAAGTCGATAGAAACATTTGAGTATCAGTACCAGGAGGTCGATAACAAATCCCAATTATAAATGAACTGCGTTCAATTCGAACTTCAACCCAAAATTGTTCTAAGAAGGCAAAACCTTGTGTAGGCAAAATTTTATACTTAATATTATCGCGAATGTAGAACGCCACACCTCCACCCCTCGCTCCGCGATCCCTTCGAACAAGCTTATAACCACTCATTTCAACAGATGAATCATCAATAGCAGGACTCAACCATGTTTCACTTAAACCAAAGATATCAAAATTATACATTTCTGTTAACAACAGCACGCCATTCACCTTATTCGCCACAGAACGAATATTAAGATGCGATAACTTAAACATAACTCAAAAATTTTCCTATCGGCCTTCATCCGTCGACTGTTATGAGTATACATGAACAACTAAGACAAAGTGCTTAATTTAGTATAACTAGAAGAATCTTAATAATAAATTAAACAAAACAAAATCAATAATCAAAACAGTTAAGAAAACCAAAAATAAAAAAAAAACAACAAAATAATGAGAAAAACGGCGAACCGCAAGAAAGAGAAAAAAAAATAGATTAGTCTAGGCGTAATGATCCGAAAGGTGAAAATTTCTAGATTTTACATTATATTCTTCTTTATTTAAATTTGTAATTATATTACTTACACAAGGTTTGATTGTGTGTCTTTCTTGATACCTTCAACATAGTAGCATGTACCTTGCAACATTGTATAGCATATTGTAAATTTGTTAATGCTTTTGAGCCTCTAAGAACATTTACATTAAACTCTCCAGGAACCTTTTATCATTTAGATCAGTTTTATTCTATTCAAAAGTATTTCTAATTTTTGGAAAATATTTCTAAATAACTATCTGTGGATCTACAAGTGTCCAATATCTTCCGGATCAAAGGTAAATAGCGATGTAGAGCACATTATTTTGAGACGATTTTTCTAATAAAATTTTTTATATTGTTTATAGCAACCGCACGAGAACTGTTTAAAGGGGTCTAATAGCGATTCTGGGAAACGACTGAGGAAGTCGTAAATCAATCTCAGGTAATCGGTACAACCCCCGCCTATCATCCGTTTCTTAGGCGTTTATTTCTCATAAGAATTTGTTTATTGATTTTTCTCTTTCTAACGTTCGCAATTTAATTGTTGTGATAAGATCACTAAAGGTTAAAGGAATAAAAATGAACATGTTTCAATCTTTTAATTACAATAATTCATTAATTTAAACAGTTATAAATTTGTAAGAGCAAAATAAACACGTAGGAGACGAGTGATAAAGTCATAACTATTTGAGTTATTAATGAAAAGCGCTTTTGGTCCAAGATTCTTATCGCGGCTAACTATAGAGATTACTTAAATTCAGTTCAGGCGGGAGTTATGTCTAGTATTTTACCTAGGTTTCCGTAAAACGTGGTCAATGAAGCAATTGATTGTTCAATGTCTTCGGCAACAAAAATGAAAATTTAAAAACAAAACTTTATTTTTAATAACTCGAAAACGCATTATTCAATCAAAACAATTTTTCACACGGCAAATACAACACCAATGGCAAACACAATAACTGTTAATAAAACCTCCATATTTTCAAAGAGCAAAACATCTTTACAGAACTACTTACATACTTACTTACACAAACAAAGAAGATATTAAATTTCTTGATAAAGTATAGGTCAGTATAGGTGGATCAAAAGGTAGACTAGGTAGGAAGTTTGAATCACTTTCACCGCATATAACTGGAAAGTTGATATACTCCGAGGAATATATCTAACACGATTGGTAGTTGCATTTGTAAACAGAAACTAAAGTCCCGACAATTTTCAAATTAACATATAATACGCAGAAATATTCACTGATAATAACGGGCTTGGCCGCAATTTGTTTCATTGAGCGGTTACGAAGATATCGATATCTAAAGTGACGGGCCTTGACTTTTTGCACGGACTTTAGACCAGGCTGGATCTGGGAGTAACTAGTACTCTCAGTAATCTCTCCCGGGGGAGATTACCGATCCGTCCTGGGGGAATTAGGTAGTGCCACCATAAATTCTACTTGTATTTTTGTTTGTTATAACTTGAAATTCATATAACTATTATAATTTATTTCTTAAACATATTTAGTATTTTTGAATTAAACAATATTCGAATTTTTATCTACTGTATAGGTAATGTTGCTGCACGTCGCTTTCACCACTATAAGTCAAAAAAATTTTGTTAATTACTCAACAGTTACGCAATCAAACCGATATAACATTCTGAAATCATCGTCTCTGTAATTTTTACAAGACTGTATATTTTTCGTTTACTCACATCCACATATTCAGCCATAATTAAAAAGGCTTAAATAAATAGGAATTCACGTGTATGCCGTGAGATTTAAAGTTGACTGTACAAACAACTGATGCAGGGGTCGATCTAATTAAAAATATGTAAGCAATTGTCATTTGAGCTTGGTGTAAGGGAGAGAACCAACAATCTCTCGATAAACCCTTAAAAGCAATCGCTGTACCTTTTCATCAGGGAATGAACGTTGGATAGATTAATTCATACTACTATCTAAGGTGAAGAAATTCATTTTTTCAAAGAATACCAAATACCTAGGAGTAACACTAGATAAAACCTTTTCATAGAATGATTATCAACAAATCTTTATATATGGTAAAAATTGGGGTCTAACCCCTGAAATGTTATATTGGCTCTATATGACACCTGCTATAGGAAATTAAAAAAACGAATCATCAACGATAAAAAATTGTTTTTTATTAATTTAAAATCGGTGCTACATATGTTTCGGTCACTACAGAGTCCTTCTTTGGGCACGACTAATAGTTAAACAGTCAAGAAAAATATACAATTAGTATAAATCGAAAATTTAATATAGTTTAAAATTTAAGATATGTTGAGAAACGTGGAGAATCGATGAGGAGAGATATTAAAAAATTAAATTAGTACATTTTAAAAACCTGAAGGGTACGTTAGTGAATCAAAACTGTTTAATTTCTGAAAGAGAAAAAAATATATAAAGATAGTTGTATATATTTTACAAAATGATATAGGAGAGTCCCAGAGGCTTCAGTTATCAGTAAGCTTTTAAGAAATCAACGGATTGGCAATCTTTGATTCGATAAGCACAAACCATCTCTGACAATGGATGCTCTCTTCGGCCATATAGAGAAAAATCTGGAAATACCATTTACAGATTTAAGCAATATGCTCAAACCTGTTCCGATATGTCTTATCAATTGGCTGCGGAAGATACAATAGGTAGTGTATTGTCGATACCAGATTAAACTTCCTGATCGGCAGTCCTGGATTTGCATGCTCACAGATGGATCAAAAATGTCGGAAGGAGACGGAGCAGGAGTATACCGCCAGACACTTAAGATCAAGCAAGCTTAACTACTTATTGTACGGTATTCCAGGAAGAAGTATTTGCTATTGACATGGGAATTAAAAATCTTCTAGAGATAGGGTTTAGGAACATGATCATAAGAATTTTCTCAAACAGTCAAGCTGCTCCCCATGTCTAGTTAATGACTATAAGAAAACTTTAAACACACTTAGTGATGAGAACAGAGTTTTTCTGATCTGGGTTCCAGGTCACTGCAGCTGATCTGGGTTCCTGGAGTTGCTAGCAATGAAGCCGCAGATGAGCTAGTTGGTATATCATTTGCGATGGCCAAGCACAAGATTGGACTGTCGGCTGAAGAAAGACTTCACCTATTGTGGACCAGTTCTCCTGGAATGAGACATGCCAAGTTATTTATTAAAATCAAGACTGTCAAACTTGGGAATGTTATAGGACTTGCTCGTAGCAGGATTAGAGTTCTAATGGGTGTCTTTATCGGGCACTGTGGATGAAAAACACATATGAACCTGTTACGCCTAGCCGATGAAGTTTAATGCCGCCTATGAGCAGAGGACGAGGAGACGATTGAGCATGTTTTATGCCACTACTCTGCTGTTAACCACATCAAAGTTTCGATTTTTGAGTTCGATCTGAAAAATGTTTCACCTAGCAAAATATAATGTTCGTTAAAAGCGTTGGGCTGTATTGTGAAATTTGATAACATTAGTTATCAGGGTACAATAGATCGCAAGGTTGGTCGGTCCGCCTACCCGATATGTAAATGTATCATGTAATGTAATGTACTAGAAAAAGCAATTCCTTAGCTTATTAATAACATTTTAAGATGTAACCAATTGCATGTATTTGTTGAGAAAATAATTCGACTAGAAGCAATTTTGCATTTTAAGCAATTGCTAGCAGCAAGAAGAATTACTTCAATTATAATTCATTGGTTATCAAGTATTTGATTTGATTTTGCAATAAAAAGCAATTGCTTAATCTTTATTCACTACGGCCAAATTATGTTTATTTCACAGAATCTCATATTGGGCGCAATACAAAGAATTTGTTAATAATAATTGAATATCTTCCTTCTCGTCAAATGCACAAGCCACAGCATCAACCAAGCAACAACAAGAGCTGAAGTGGTAGACTTTGGCCAAATCCATGGTAACATTCATTAAATAATTTGTTATTTTTCATATACTCAATAAATCTTTTTGGTACAGATTTAAAGATTTAAAAAAAAGCAGGAAGTATAGAAACAGGTCTACAGTTTTCATGATCATCTACACTATTCGATTTGAAAAGGAGGACCATTTTAGTCACTTTAAATTCAGCAGGGAATATGTCGTTTGTAATGCTACAATTCACCATATTGGTAATGGGTCTAGCTATCATATCAATAACATTCTTAAAAGTTGTAGGTTGAGACTTTGTATCTGTCAAAGGTTTTCTTATTTGGTACAAAAAGGACCGTCTTGAGAATTTCTTATTCGATAGTAGGCTTTAAGAAGAAGAATCGATAATCTAATCCTGAACTGCCATATAGCCCTTTGTTTATTGCTCCCAGTATTTATGACCTCGACAACATGTTTTTGTTTTTCAGTTATGACTCAACTGCCATATAAACATTTATAAGAAAAGAAAGGTAAAATCCTTTTTTCACAATAACATAAATATTTATTTATTTCTTTTCGATCTGTACTACACGTGTTTCGCGTTTTTCGTAAAAGCGTCATCAGGTACAACTATATTAAATTAAAACTAAAAGAAGTTAAAAATAAGTTGATTGTATGAAATAAGTTATAATTACCGTCAGTTACATCAGAGAGATATTGTAGTTGAAAACACTAATTTATTTATTGATAAAATTTCTGTTAAATACCAAGATAAGACTAAGTGTAGACCTACCGACTCCGTAGAAATCCAAGCGCTGATGGGTTTGCTTTATTTAGCTGGGCTCTATCATGGATCAAGGACACATCTAGCAGAGTATTGGTCATCAGACGGTATGGGATATGAGATATTTCCTGCTACAATGGCAAAACGGAGGTTCGTCTTCTTATTGCAATGCATTCGCCTAAACGATACCACAACTAGAGGTCAAAGAAAAGAAATGGACAAAAGTAGCAGCAGTTCGTACTATTGTTGACAAGTTCAACGTGTACGAAAACTTATTCTGTGGGCGAGTATGTAACATTAGATGAAATGCTGCTTGCCTTTAGGGGTAGGTACAGTTTCCGAATGTACATTCCAAGTAAACCAAACAAATACGGATTGAAAGTCTTCGCCGTTGTTGATGCCAAAACATTTTTCACTTCACACATAGAAATTTACGCTGGTGTTCAACCCAATGGTCCATATAAAACTGACAACTCTACCGTTGAAGTAACTGAAAGAATGTGTTCACATTTATTAGGATCAGGAAGAAATGTTACAATAGATCGTTGGTTCACAGGATATTCAATTGTAAAGAAACTGCTAATAGAGTACCGCCTTACTGTGGTTGGTACAATTAGAGCCAATAGAAGAGAACTACCTCTTGAAATAACACAAGTTAAAAACAGGAAAGTGTATTCTTCGTTATTCGCATTTAGTAATGATATAACTGCAGTTTCATATATACCCAAAAAAGGAAAGAATGTGCTTGTAGTTTCAAGAATGCACCGAGACGATCATATCGATGAAGCTACCGGTGATCGGAAAAAGCCCGAAATAATTGCTTTCTATAATAGCACAAAAAGTGGAGTAGATGTTGTTGATCGAATGATCACATCATACAATGTTGCCAGAAACACAAGGCGTTGGCCAATGGTAATTTTCTATAACCTCCTCAATATAGCAGCAATTAACGCTTTTGTTATCTACAAAGGCAACATACCAGATGGTGAATTTGCTAAAACTCGCAGACTGTTTCAAAAAAATCTTGGTATGGAGTTAGTGAAAAATAACATGCAAAGAAGAGCCGTTGATAAGCACTTGACCAAAAGTGTTCGTACTTCTGCCTTGAGGCTCTCAGGTATTGAAGAGGAGATTATTCCAGAGCCACAACCAGGGAAAAGTGGAAACTGTAAATATTGCAAAAGACGAAAAACTCGTTATTTTTGCAAAATTTGTAAATGTTGGTTATGCATGGAGCACATAATAGCGTGCTGCAACGATTGTTTGGGAAATATGGAGACCACAGTTTGAAGCCCTCCAGTTTGTGCATAGAATATTATTCTTTAGTTAAGACATTTTTTATAACACTTTATGCATTTTTAAATAAAGATTATTATAGATCGATTTTCTTTTCCTTTATTTAGGCGTGGTTTCCAAATTTTGAAAAATATGTGATTAAATTGTAAGCATTTTCTTTAAATCAAATTAACATAAAACGTGAGTTTGGAATTGGCCCTGTATTACGCTATTATATTGTACAAGCATCATATAAAACATATTTATGAGAAATTAGCACTGGAGGACACGTTGGCGTCCTTTAGAGTTTTTTCTATTTTGGACTCCACAGACCACAGTCGATGGAAAGTGTTAAGAAAGCGCGCCCGACAGACGGAGGATTATGGAAAAAATCTGTAAATTTATTTATTAAAAGTTGTGGATTATTGTTGTTATAGGATCTGATATAATATTCTTCGTAAAGATCCATCTTTTTTGATTTCTTTAAATGTTTTAAAGGGGATATGTTAGAAAAATTTGATTTATGTCCTGTTTCTTCAAGATGTTTAAAAAAGGCTACTTATTTTTAGAGATGTGTTCTTTGAATCTGGTTTTTATGTTACGTCCCGTTTGACCAACATAGAAGCAATCGCAATCCCCACAATTAAGTTTATAATTGCCACTCTTTTGGTTAAGATTAAATTTGTGTTTATTATTAACAATCAACTGACCTAATTTATTATTAGCGGAAAATATAGGTGTAACTTTATGAGATTTAAAAATATTGTTGAAAGCATTTTGAATATTAGGGTGAAATGGAATAGAGACAAATTTAAGTTTCTTACTAGTTCTCTTGAAGATTAGTATATTAGTAAAATAGTTTTGAGTTTTATTATAAATGTTTTGAATATCTTGAAGAGAGTAGCCATTATTTAAACCAATTTTTAATATGTTTTTATTAAGTAATAAAATCAAAATGTTGTAAAGGAAAATTTAGTAATCTGTTAAAGAAAAACGAAATGAGGCATATTTATGTTGCGAACAGGAAGAAGAAGATTTAGGTATAATCGTATCAGTGGCTGTATCTTTTCGGAATATTTTAAAGTTGAGTGATGACTCAGAAGCAGTTTTGGAAATTGTGATATCCAAGAAATTAATTTTAGAGTCTTTCTCTACTTCGGTGGTAAAATCGAGTATGCAAATCTTATTAAACCCATTGCTAAGGGCAGAAAGTTGTGCTATATTACCATTAAGCACTATTAATATATAGTCTACGTATCTTTTGTAGAAAATTATGTCTTTGGTGAACAAAGCGTATTTCTCAGAAAAGAGAGTTTCTCGAAATTATTCACAAAGATATCAGCCATGGTTCCTGAAATAGGGGAACCCATGGGTAAACCATCGGTTATACGATAATGTTTTTCATTAAAAATGAAGAAATTCTGTTCACAAACTAACTTGATAACGGATGTGAGTTGAAATATGTCTTTATATTGAACGTTATTAAAATTTTGAATATTGTTACAAAGGAAATCTTGTTCTATGATATTAATGCATTTATTAACATTAGAATAAAGATTTTTTATACCGAATGAAATTAAAGTAGATTTGTTATTAATTTTTAGTTTTGAAAGTTTTATTATAAGATCTCATGAGTTTCTAATGGTGTAAGTGAAATTATTTTGAAAAGTGTTGTATAGAAATTTTTGTAAATATTTTGCAATATTTTCATTTGGGGTGTTAGTATTGGAAATAATTGGTCTAATGCTTCTATCTGGTTTGTGTAATTTAATAAGAGATTTGAGTGTAGGAGACAAAGGGCACACTTTCTTTACAAGAATTAATAAGTGTCTTTAAGGTGTAATTATATTTAGAGGTAGGATCTTTGTTTATAAGTTTGATATTGTTTTGTTCAAAAAAATTTTGAGTCTTGTTGATACATGATTCTTTAGTGATAATGACTAATCCAGCGTTTTTGTCTCCTAAGGTGACGATCAAACTTTCATTATTAATTTTTTGTTTTAATTTTTTAGTATCATTTAAGGTGACTGAAGGTCTATTTTTAGAATTTATATTAGAATTGGAAGTTAGATTTGCAAAATTATTGTGAATGTCGTTAAGAAGGTTTAAATTATCAAAAATTTGTGATTCTAAATTGATGGCTAGATCTATTTTATTAATCTTTCCGGCAAGGGCAAACTTGTGGCCTAAATTGAAAATATTATTTTCCTTGTCAGTGAATGCAACATTGCTCAGATTAGTGAAACGGTGTGCAAAATTAATATTATTTAAATCTTTAAATTTTGGCTTATTAACATCTATCTTTTTAATATGGAAACATTTTTTAGGTGAATCCTTTGAGAGATTGTCACTTACATTATGTTTATTAAAAAGGTCAGATTTGGTATGTTTCTTCTTCTTGTTTTCTTGGAGTCATTTCATCCTGTTTCCTTTTGTAATTTTATTTTTCATGGTGATAAATTGAACTTCTTTTCGGAATTTGGAGAGGATTTCTTCGTGTTCGATGAAATGAAGCTCCTTCTGTAGCTGGAGGTGTAGAAATTTCATAATTTTATCTTCTTTGGATTGTAAACAATAGAGTTGACGTAGTCTTTAGTCCAAATCTAACCTTTCTAATAAACATAATATAAGTGACAATCTCTCAAAGAATTCACCTAAAAAAATTTTCCATATTAAAGATAGATGTTAATAATTCAAATTTTAAAGTTTCCATTCAAGATTTAAATAATATTAATTTTGCACCCCGTTTCACTAATCTGAGCAATGTTGCATTCACTGACAAGGAAAATAATATTTTCAATTTAGTCCACAAGTTTGCCCTTCAAGGAAACATTCGGCTCTCTAGATGAAGATAAATGTTTTAAAAATTTTTTTAATTTGTGACTAATTTTAGTCATCTTTGATACTTTCAATTTTAACTTGTTTTATTGACGTTTTGCATTTTTTATTTATTTTTAGAAATTATTCTGCATCTAATTTTAACCCTCGAAAGAAAACCACGCTTTGCCTTCAGCCATTACAGTTACGACGCCGCCCTCGGGCTTTAATAATTTTAATATAACGTTAACATTAACGTTCATTATTAATGTTTTTATCACTAATAATAATTCTAACTTTTGCATTTCAACATTAATAATGTCAAACTATAAACACAATGAAACACAGTTAAATTTATTAACAAAAAAATTTTAAAGAAAGTATTAAATTACCAACCAACCTGTTGTTAACTTCACAATTTTCAAAATTTCAAATTTTCAATAATTTTTAATTTAAATAAAAGATTGGTATTTGCTTCTTCAACGTGTAATGACGAGTTCAAGATCATCCAATGTTTTCGCAGTTTTCTCTTCGCTTAATTTTTTTGCAACCTCTGATGTAACTGACGGTAATTATAACTTATTTCATACAATCAACTTATTTTTAACTTCTTTTAATTTTAAGTTAATATAGTTGTACGTGATGACGCTTTTACGAAAAAAGC
The DNA here is from genome assembly GCA_036711965.1 of Onthophagus sagittarius. Taxonomy (NCBI): domain Eukaryota; kingdom Metazoa; phylum Arthropoda; class Insecta; order Coleoptera; family Scarabaeidae; genus Onthophagus; species Onthophagus sagittarius. Next base: position 8,017,406 of record JASERS010000007.1, on the reverse strand, counting down.
GAAACAGGTGTAGTACAGATTGAAAAGAAATAAATATATGTTTATATCATTGTGAAAAAAAGGATTTTACCTTTCTTCTCTTATTATTGATATACACAATGAACCTGGAGTCAACAATCGCCAAATATAGACATTTGCTTATTGCTCATAGTATTTATGACCTCGGCTACAACATGTTTCTCTTTTTCAATTATGACCACCGTATTATATTATATTTTTATTATATTCTCTTCTGGTATTATATTATTGTAAAGATCATTCATTTCAGCCTTCTTCAGTACTTTATTAATACACTTCCAAACATTTTTTAATTTCTTTAAGTAGAGGGAACAATCGAAAGAAAGCCGAGATAAAACTAGTTCGCCAGATATTTTGGATGATATTTTAAATATGTTTACATTTCGTTTTTTTTGGGGAACATGAAAGACAGTTTTCGTATAATGAATAAGTATTTTATTAAATTATATATTGGCCATTCTGGTCCAACACTTTTTGCCATCTTTCTGGCAGTAACATAATTCCCCTCTCATAAAAGTTTTGGTCCTTGCTGGCAAAAAACTGGTTCAGGTGGTTTTTGACATCTTCATTTGAGGTAAAGGTTTTGCCATCCAAAAAATTTTGCAGGGATCGGAACAAATAGTAGTCGGAAGGCGCCAGATCTGGAGAATATGGTGGATGTTGCAGTACGTCCCATTCAAGCTGTAAAAGTTTTTGGCGAGTGACCAAACTTGTGTGAGGTCTCGCATTATCCTGGTGGAACACTACACCCTTCCTGTTGATTAATTCGGGCCTCTTCTCTTTAAGTGAATCATTCAATTTGTCCAGCTGATGACAATAGACTTCTGAATTAATCGTTGTATTGTCCGGCAAAAGCTCAAAAAAAAACGATTCCTTTGACATCCCACCAAACGGAGAGCATCACCTTTTTTTGGTGAATGTTGGCTTTTGACACGCTTTAAGCCGGTTCATCTTTTCTGCTCCATGACCTCTTGCGTTTAACATTGTTGTATACAACCCATTTTTCGACCCCAGTAATAATCCGCTTCAAAAATGGATCATTTTCTTAACGTTTGATCGCGTTAAGCATCGTTCACACATCGAGCTTCGAGGTTAAGCCCATGCCTTTCAAATGGCCATAAACAGTCGAATTCGAAAAATTTAATCTCTCACCGATCTCTCGTGTGGTTATTCTCCGATTTGCATCAACTAATGCCTTTATTGCATTTTTGTCAGCTTCGACCGGCCTTCCAGACCGTGATGCACCTTCAACATCAAAATTGCCGGATCGAAATTTTGCAAACCAGTTCTGGCACTGGCGTACTGTTAACACGCCTTCTCCATACACATCCGTCAATTTTTTTCTCGCTTGGACAGCATTTTTACCTTTTCTGAAGTAAAAAAGTAAAATATGACGAAAATGCTCTCCATATTTAAAAGGGCACCAACCAAAAACTACTGTGTAGAATTAATAGAACATTTTCACACACAGGCCTTGTAATATCAGCTCTCAAGACATATAATGGTTATGCGGCTTAAGTGTGAAGTTGGTTTCGAAAAAACGTAATTAAGTCCTCTGACGGGAAAAAACGAAATTACTTTCCGAACAACCCAAAATAATAAAAAAATAATATTTATTTTCCACAGAATGGAGCCCCCACTCATAATAGGCAAACATTATCCAACGCGATGGCCAACAAGATCACCTGATTTATCTATTTCCCACTTCCTTTTATGAGAATATATCAAGAATCGCGCATATATAGTATCCAAAATCGAACAAAATTGCAATTGGAACTGGCTGTAAATGATGCGTTCTCACATTTATAGCAGCATCCCATAACCATTCTAAATGCAATTAAACGCATTACTAAAGTTTGTGAACAATGTGTGCATCAAAATGGTAACAACTTTGAACAGATTCTATAACTAGAGCCATATTTACATCATTTTTAGTTTTTAATCATTTTTCCTTTTTCTCAAACAATAATTAAATAAAAGTAATAACGCTAAAAATATGATTGTATTTCCAAAATTCTTTGTCTGTTTCGGTATCCTAGTCCAATAAAAAAATAAAATATCATCTATATTTTATTTCCATTTAAAAAACCTAATTTGTGTTTAAATCGATATATACAGGTGGATCTGAAAGTCGTAAATTTTGAAAATCTTGGATATTAAAAATGAAGTGGGCTATAAAAGATAATAGATAATATCCTGTAGATGATAATAATTATAGAGTATTATATATCTTTGAAAAGTTGGAAAAAATTCTAGCTCAATAAAAATAAAATATCGAAATTTGGACACCTTGTACAGTGAAAATAAAATCTAAGTATGCATCATTGCGTATTCCCTTTGAACTGTATTGACCTGAATAGAATTTTCCAGAAAAAAATTGTTAGGCAACGCCTACCATTCCCCGGAATGTTCATTATTTCCGCCAATTATTTCGAGTTATATCCGTCGGTCGGCAACTAGAGCTGTAGAACGGCCGCACGAATCTTCCTGAAATTTCATATGGGCGGTATTATTTGATGAGTAGTAACAAAAAACGTAACGTATCGCCAAAAAAAGTCAATCCTTATTATTTTGTAATAAATCATATTAAGTATTATTGCTACGCCATCTGGTGAAATCTATTACGAATAATATAAATAATGAAATTTCGTTCTCTAGATATAATTTATGTGGAGATGATAGATTTCTTTATTGAAACATCTCGTTTACATATAAATAGGATAGATAGTTGCTGATAGTAGGAATAAAACTAAAAACGAATAGTAATTTTTTAAATGGATAGATTAAATAAAAGTGGAAAATTCAGTGTGCTCGGATTAAATCCTGGACGGACAATCCATCCACTAAGGAAGTAACCCGGCGTCCGGTATAATACTGTCATTAAGGTTTAATTTATCTTCTCTCGCATTTTCTGGCAGTAGAATAAAGGGAGAATATTGTTTCTCGCTTAATATAAACCTTTTGAGGGGTAAGGCGATTTTGTATGAAGTTAATATAAAGTAATATGAAATAAATTTCGAATTAATTAATTAAGAAAGGGGTGGAAAAGATTATTTAAGGTGTGGGTTAAACGCAAATAAATAAATTCTTAGCAGGCGCGCAATACCGTACGAACGTAATATGTGCTGAACATGTAGGTTAATGTTCTTTGTAACTCAGGTCCTGTGACAACAAATCTATAAACCCCCGCTCGGTTGCATTCGCGAGACGATATGATGGATTGTTGCTCAGCTCGACCTATTACCAACTTCGTTTTATCCCTGTAGAAACATGTAATACTACCAGTATATGTCTATATTGATTCATTGCTTTTGAATCGATTTTTATTATTTTTTTTATTTATATTTTCATACAAAATTGTTTTCATATTGCATAGTCAAATAAAACAGAGGTAATTAAAACACTAAATCATTTAAAAACATACGAAAAATTCATACGAGGTGTTTATTAATTGAAAATAATCGAGTGTTGCTCCATCTGTTGAAAGGAAAAAGGAAGCCGCGGAAGGGGTTGATTTTGTACGTAGCAATTAGGTTTCGACCATAAACGTGCTCGTCCAATATGTACACGCGTACATAGAGATCGATACTTGAGTTGTAAACAACTTTTTAGTTTTACGACCGTATCGTAAAACGTTATTGGAATAACCGCGGATCTAAAAATATATTTTTTAAAGCCCCTTTACGAGAGTGTCGTTAAAGAAAATCAAAAGGTAAATTGAAAAGGACTAAATAAAACCCGAATTTAAATATTTCTTTACATAAATTTCCATAACAAATTTTTTATAAAAAAAGCTTTCGTAGAAACGAAATCTACCCCCCATTGCAAATTTACAGCTCACTCAAATAAAAATCAATAAAACGTTTCAGCTTCCGTTACAAAGATGACGGGGTGGTTTCTAAAGAGTTTTAATTTAAATACCATAGGGATAAAAATATTAAATTGATTGATTTTTTTCCCGATTAATTAGGATAATTGAAGCGTCCAATGCAAGAACCAGCCAAGTCCATTATAGTAAAATTCCCAGGAGAGCAAAAAAACTGTTTTTGCAATAACTGTTGTTTGTAAAATTATCAAAATTACATTGTTGGTAGCACTTCGCCCAGTAGTTATTTATTACATTATATCAAGTGGATTACATCTTTTAAACACTGTTTATACAAAAAAAAACTGTTGGACTTGGCTCGTTATTGCATAGTGTTTGCAAATTTGAAAATTTTATAAATAAATACACGAGAACGTTAACATTTTTTGTTTATTTAAAAAATAGATAATCAATATTTATAACAACAGAACTCTCAAAATAGTAGTTAGATGTATTTTATACTTCATTTTCACTGCCAAATTCAGAGGCAGAACTTTTACTTTCTTCCGCCCTAAACTGAAGGTGATATTCTTTAATGTCATTATAATACCATTGATCACTTTGTGGAACATAACTTTTAGCTAGCGACATGACATGCTCGTATTTCTTCTTTTTCAATATCCTGCGTTCCTTGTGTAGTATAGTTTCGACATTTGGTAAAGAAAGTAGCTGCAGGTATTTCTTGTTTAGTATTTCAAATGACGTGAAGATTGGAAGAGAGGTACTTTCGCTGCACTCAAGTACTATTTCTGTTTCAGTTTTCTGATAGTGAATAAGTTGATATTTGGAAACAGTAAATTTCTTATTTTTCTTAGATGGATTTTTCACAAAAAAGGGTTGGAAATAATCTTTAAAATTTAAAAGCATACTCTGTGTAACACTCGCCACTTGAAAGCTTTTACGTGTGTTAGTTATAATATTGATGTAATCCCTAGGCAAAAATATTTTATCATATTTGCGTTTCTGCTGTTCTATGGCTCCAAAGCTACGGTCACATGGCAGAAACGAGTGACCTTGCTGTGGATACATGTGAAGAATAACTTTAAAATGTCCCAGGTGTACAAGGGTATAGAAAAACCGAACCAACACGTTATTCTTATTTTGAGAGGCACAGTTGTCAGTAAAAATATAGATGTCAGTAACTTCTTTCCGGATGTAGTTTTGCAAGAAATGGAAAAGTATACTACAAACTTCATTTTGTCCTTTGCCTCCTATAGTTTCATCGTATAAATAAAAGAAGCTCTTTCCTGTGCTTCCAACGTGTATACACACATATTATACAACCAGTTGTATTTTATAAAAAACGTCTCCACTGGGCGATACAGGCAGAGGTAAGTTTTGTTGAAAGTCAAACGTCAGCATCTCTACATGTAGATTGCCTTTGACCAAATTCATTGGTTCCTTCATTTTTGTGTAAAATGTTTCGGCCTTTTTAAGATGCAGAGACTTTTCCTGTTCTAGCAGCTGCTTCTGTTCGTCAGACTCAGCGGATTCAATTTTATTCATCATTTTATCACATGTCTGACAAGTGTCAGATTTGGGCTTACCAAACGAAAGCTTAAAATTTCCTAAAAAGTATTTCCTGAAGTATTCGTATTTCACAAACGGATTGACGTCCTTGCCTTCCTGTAGAAGATTATACTGCTCAGGTTCGTGTTTTTGCAGGTACAATTTATGCATCTTTGCCACACTCAACTCTGGTGAAAGGTAGTAATGCTTTAGGTTTTTATTTCGACTATAGTGGGATTTATATTTTGGGAAACTAAGTATGTGCTCCCGTATATTTGTATCGATATCTTCAGATATTCTTGTTGGTCTGTTGCTGTGCTTTCCTCTGAGGTCTATAGGAGGTGTGCCATTATTATCAATCAGGTGCTTTTGTAAACATTCAAGACGGCTTTTTGTAATAGAATGGAGAGAAAGTAGTGCCTGTCTGCATATTTTTGTGCTCCATTCCCATACGACGAATCTAAAACGATGTAATAGTAGTTCAATGACATGGAATAAAAAATTCGAATGCGCAATACCTACCACGTATGCAAAAGATGCACTTTTTGGGAAGCCTTCCCCAGAACGAGGTCGATTTCTAAATATTGATTTCTTCTTGATAAGGCCGTAAAGGTAAGAATCTTGTATGTCTTTTGAGGATAGATCATAAAAATCGTCTAAAATCTTTTGACAACCTTCGGGACCAATATTTTCAAAACACTTCAGCTTACATGTGCAGCTTTCTCCTAAAATAATATATTATTCTCGTAGCATAGATACTTATGCAATAATGTTAGTAAACCCATATTTACTACATACCGTACACTTTTTTTGGATCGTAACACCAGCGGTATTGGTGTACACTTTTCCTTTAGTTCTGCAATGCTTCCGTACATTCCTTGTCCATAACTCTATTTTCCGAATCCTCTTTTTTCCTTTCTGGGGAATATTTCCATTACTCGTACCTGGGTGTGCAGCAACGTCTGCCTCGGGCCTATCGGAAGCTGATGACCTCTCACTATCCACAAAATCATCCACATTGATGTAAGTTTTTCGACTTTTATCGTTTTCAGGATTATAATCTTCGTCACTACTTGTGTTAGTACCTTCAAAAGGTTCTTGGAGATCACTTTCATCCTCAGATAGCATGATTCACGATTAAACTTCAATTCAATGCCAAAAAACTACATTAACCGGGAACCGCACTTATTCTGAGTCACAACCACGCGTGACATAAGCCGCCTTAAAATACCGTGCAAGAACCAGCCATGTCCATTACTTGACCCGTTATTGCACAGCCTAATATCATAGACAACCACCAATGCGCAGTTGTAGTACGTATTATGCGCATTCAGAGCCAGTTATTGCACAGGAAGATGCGACAGACCACAATGGACATGACAGCGTAGTTATATAAATTAATGCGAAAAATGGACTTGGCTGGTTCTTACATTGGACGCTTCAATTGAGATAATCAACAATAATAATCGAAGGGTTGTGCCGCTCTCCATACGTGGGTACGTTATACTACTTTAGTACTACTTTCGTACCAAATTTCATTACGCTAGACATTCGCGTTCAGATTATATAGGGTGTACTCGTGAATTATTTCCAACAGTGTATGTATTTGGATTTTATTATTTAGGCACGTGTTATTCAAATACTTTATATAAGGAAAAATCCTAACAATAGAAAAAGAAAAGTTAACAAGGCTTTACTCATTATATTAGATCATTCTTAATGGATTTTGCTAAGGATGAGGACTAGTTCCTCGAAATATGTAGAAAAGAAATAAAAATAAATATAACATCGTAAAGTACAAGAAATAACTTTTCATTACATTTCCAAATTATACACGGTGCTAAGAATATAATAATAATTATAATACTATGGTTAGTACAACCTTCTCACTTTCCAAATATAAGCAATATCATAAACAATTAGAAATGGAACTACCAGATATAAGTTTCCTCAAATCTTGCGTCCACGAAAACCTCAAACCAAAATTTACAATACATAAATAACCCCACACATAGACAATAGAACGAAAGGGAGGATGATTCCAAGACTGATTAAAGTAGAAATTAATAAACACTATTTAATGTTAAAGGACAGAAACATCAAATTATACCACTTATGCCAAGAGATGACAATAATATACGACTACTTTTAAATTGAAGATATCAATAATTTTATAATGATTTTAATGATGATAATAGTAATTTTATGAAAGATGATAATAATTTAATAATAATTCTTTTCAAATTCGATTAAAAAATGTTTTTCTTTGTTTGTAATTCACCATTTACAAATAAAAAAAACATTTTTAAATAACCATTTTTAAATAGAAGTTTATCAAATTTATTTCAAAAAGTAGTTTGATATAATATATTCGAAAGTTTTTCTTGCTATGGCATATTTTGAAGCACGGTACTAAACAAAGTCCAACTTCGCAGTGCTTACACCAAATTCTGATTTCTTTTCTTATTTTTTATCATTTTCATTCCTCTTTGAGAAGCAAACTTTTTTTTCAGCATTCGATGGAATATGGTTAGCAAAATGACAAGATATAAGCCTGAGTGGGTTAGGAGTCATGCTTGGTCTTCCTTTAGCGATTTGAAAACTTGAATTCGAATATTTCTTAATATGAATCTCCACTAGCTGCATGCGGTTTGCTAACAAGTCAATCTTCTTTTGTGAATCTTTGGAGTATACAGGGTGTTTGGTAGGTATTGCAGGATAATGAATAGGTTATTAGAGGAGGTCATTCTCAATTGATATAACCAATCATACCTATATACTAAGTGTTTCAGTTTTCTTGTTAATTAAGATTTTAATATTTTTAAATTTTCGTGTAAAACGGAATGACTACTTTTAGTAACGAGGAATGCGCTGATATTTATTGTTATGGAAAAGCTGATGGAAATGCCGAGGCGGCTAGGCGATTTTACCGAATTTCCCAAACCGTCGATCTCAAATGCAAATTGGGAGATTTTGTCTCATCAGAGAAACTGGATCAATTCACCGGAATTTAGAACCATAGGCAATCGGAACAAACCTGAAGAAGAAGAACAAATTCTTCTTACCTTTACAGCAGCTCCAACAACCAGTATAAGGAAAGTTGCGAGAGAACACAACACCTCAATTTGGAGAGTCTGGTCACTCCTACGACATTTCAAGGACTAGAACCCGATGATCCAGTACGACGGTTAACATTTTGCCGCTTTTTATTGAATTGTGATATGGAAGATAGAATGTTTCTCAAGCGAATTCTTTAAACTAATGAGTCAAAATTTACCAAATAAGGCATTGTAAATTACCATAACTTACATTATTGGAATTACAAGGATGACAACCCGCATATAAAAAGGCAGACTTCCTTTCAATACAAGTTTAGTGTAAACGCGTGGTGTGCAATTATTGCTAATCATTTCATTGGAGTGCACATATTACCAGAAAATTTAAATGGCAAAAATTATTTAGCTTTTCTTGATTTAGATGGTCACATACCATCTAAATCAAGTGTTCCCTAATTCTTGTATGAATGAAATGGGTCCATTCACTGACCTGCCAGGTCTCCTGACCTTACGCCTTTAGATTTTTTTGTATGGGGTCGCATGAAATCACTTGTAAATCGCCAGAATGAATCATGCAACTTAAACGAGAGATGCGACTCGGTATCACCGCAACTGCAATGAAGAATAAAGCACATAGATGTATTCAGAATGGTGGTTCATACTTTAAACATAATAAATAAATTTTTAATGATTTATTTACCATTTCTGTAATAAGTTTGTTTTCTCAAATTAATTTTATTTCTTTGCATTTAAAAATAAAATTATTAGTTTACATTTATAATTTCTTGAATTTTGGGGTTTTGCTGGGTATTTGCATTATTTAATTGGAATATGCAGACCATCCTAAAAATCAGCATGAATAAAAATATCGAATATTTTGACAGCTATCTTAAGATAATAAACGGGTAGATTTAGTTTTAGCAAATGCACTTTGTAGACAATTAAAGGTATTATGTTTATTTTATCTAATTTTTAAAATGTTTCTTAAGAATATCTTCATACGAATAGAAAGATCATTGTCTAAGGAAGTTATTAAGCCATTTGAATAAACATACACCTAAACGTTCAAATAAAATACATGTTTGAATATGATACTTTCCTGTACCACAAATTAAGAAAATTATATTTATAAAGCTCGTGGTGAGTAACAGATCAACTTCAGATTTTTTGGTTTAACTAATTTAAGGAATACATTCATACACAATAAAAAAGCTGAGTACATTTTTGTGATAAAAGCTCTTTTTGTTCTTCTGCACTGCAGTAATCATAGAAAAGCACGAAAAATTCAAAAACATTAAAATCTTAACTAACAAGAAAACTGAAACACTTAGTATATAGGTATGATTGGTTATATCAATTGAGAATGACCTCCTCTAATAACCTATTCATTATCCTGCAGTACCTACCAAACACCCTGTATACTCCAAAGATTCACAAAAGAAGATTGACTTGTTAGCAAACCGCATGCAGCTAGTGGAGATTCATATTAAGAAATATTCGAATTCAAGTTTTCAAATCGCTAAAGGAAGACCAAGCATGACTCCTAACCCACTCAGGCTTATATCTTGTCATTTTGCTAACCATATTCCACCGAATGCTGAAAAAAAAGTTTACTTCTGAAAGAGGAATGAAAATGATAAAAGATAAGAAAAGAAATCAGAATTTGGTGTAAGCACTGCGAAGTTGGACTTTGTTTAGTACCGTGCTTCAAAATATGCCATAGCAAGAAAAACTTTCGAATATATTATATCAAACTACTTTTTGAAATAAATTTGAAAAAAACTTCTATTTAAAAATGGTTATTTAAAAATGTTTTTTTATTTGTAAATGGTGAATTACAAACAAAGAAAAAACATTTTTTAATCGAATTTGAAAAGAATTATTATTAAATTATTATCATCTTTCTATATACTAAATAGGTATGATTGGTTAAATCGATTCAGAATGACCTCCTCTAATATCCTATTCAGTATCCTGCTACTAAACAGGACCTAGCGAACACATCCTACCAAACACCCTGTATAATGTAGGGATCCAAACAGCTTTATCTGTTATATACTATGTTATCTGTTATTATATCGTAATTTTCATTTTGTAATTCATTTTAATTATCCTAAATAACTTGTAATGGATTGTTTTACTTACTAAAATCTATTTTTAAAACAATTTTAATCTTTCAAAAATCGAAAGTGGCGCGGTCAGTATGATAGTTACTATGGTCATTTGTGAATTAAAAACGTCGCGAGTGAGCGGTGGATTTTAATCCTTTGAGGACTATCTAAACCAGCGAGGAAGTCGACCAGCCGAGGAGAACCCTAAAATTGGAAAATCTCTGGATTAATAAATCAAATGAAAATAACAGTAACAATCATACTGTAAGTACCTATTATTTAAACTCAGTGATCCCAGTGTGAAACCCCACAATCAAAATTGCGAACATAAATTGCGAAGACATATTAATTGCCTTACGTGAAGTCGAAGAACAACCAAACATAGAGATAAAAAAGCTTGATCAGATTCTGGCACCAGTTTTTAGTGGGGACAAAACCATTCTCCGTCGCTGTGTCACAGCATGCGAATACCTAACTGAAGAATTTTTAAATCTGAACTCAAACAATGCCAGAATGGCGACAAACTAGAGAAAACTATAGAAGCAGTTGATGCGAACAAAATTCCAACTTCGTGGCCGGAGCTGAAGAAATTTTGGTGCGAATAGGAGATACCTATAAAACATAACAACGAATTCCTGAAATTTAAAGAAGATAACCGGGAAAATATAAAAGGAGCGGATTTTCATTTCAAGAATCATTAGCAATCGGTCATATCGCAGGTCGCATAATAAAATCTTATTTTTAAAACAATCTCATTCTTTCAAAAATCGAAATATAGCATAGTTTACGAAGTATTTCGCTTAAGTTTTACATAATATGAATTTTGGATTGGATGGTTGGCTAGGTCCAAGCTTTCATTGTAACTAGAATGTAAGAACTTCATAAGTAGAAGAAATCTATTTCTGAATATGAGTTCTTGAAACTCAGCTACATGAATAATCTTTCATTTGACCCAACACAATTCTTGTCGTGGCAGCTTCACAATTCCTTGAAGCATCAGAATTCCTAGAAATAGTGTCATTTTATCCTCAGAAGTAGGTCTCCATTCGTTATAAAGTGATCTTTCTTTTCGGGGATGTTTGCTTATACATTGAGCTGCGTCTTAGTTTGTCTTCCTGGCAATTATGTCAATAATCACATGATCAAATTAGAGTTCAAAACAGTCCAATGGTGTTGCAGTGGAGGCTATGTCCATAGCTGCACCCGGATTTTCAGTAAAGGAAAATCTTAATGGTAGGAGAGAATTATTCTGCATATTGACTTCATACCTCACTCTATATTGGTCGATAGTCGAGTTCAGCTTCATCTTCTTCGTTCAAATCATTAATGTTCGTATCATCACTACTAAGGTTTACAAATTCTATATCTAAACTATTTTCATCTAGGCAACGCACATAGTCTATGTAATTATCAGAATCATCCATCTTACTTTCTAATTAGGACCTACCAGTATCCTGATAATAAATACAGAAAAATTGTTCAAAAATACAAAAAAACATGGTCCAGAATACAAAATTATGCATTATAAAACCTATCGTCAAACCACATGTTTATAATTCAGAAAAACGACACACGGCTCTTTGCACACCAACACTAGTAGGAAAATGAAAACAATCATGAATTTCATAACAGAATAATTAACCTATCAAAGACAATATTCAACGAAGAAGAAATGAAGCTTCTCAACAAAGGAAACATATCCGCTCTCTACAAGACACCTATAATACAAAGCTTTGAAATTGAAGCCGCAATAGTAAATAAAAACAACAAGAATAAGAAGATAGAAATAGAGAAGAATATAATGAAAACATCTGAACAAATAGAGACAAAAATTACTTTATTCATCTATTGATCGTTATAGGGTCTTTCCGCTTACAATAATTATAAAATAATAATACATTCATTTTGTGAATTTACGTCAAGTTCTTAGTAGAATGTTTTAGGTTTTACTTCGTTTGTTGGCATTCTTGGAGAAATTTTCTTTCAGAATTTGATGTGTTACTGAGATTGGTTTTATTTCTGTTCTTGAATATAGATCCTCATTGTTTACGTTGTGAAGTGTATTGGATTCGGCTGTCTATTTTTTTTTCTACTTTATTGATTACTTCCTTTGTTGACTTCGCGGAACATATAATTATAAGATGTCCATAATCGAGGATAATCGGCATAAACTTTTATAAAGCTATGTTGCCGATTTTACAGAAATACCTCTGTATTTGTAGGTCAGTGATGTAAAATGTTTTACTAATCTTGTTATCTCTGCTTGTATTTTTTAACGTTCTTAGAATTCCATGTGGTTATTCAAAATTATGCTCAAATATTTTACCAAGTTAACAGCTTTTGTAATATATCTGCTAGGATTGATCGGTGATTCTGGTGTGTGGAATCAATAGTAGGAATTTGTCCGAATTGTTGTATTGCGTCTGGAGTGATTCTATTGCTATTTGAAGTTTTTGCCATGTGATATAAATGTAGTGTCATATGCATATTGAAGTATGTAGCTGTCCGTGTATCAATATAATTGGTGACTGGATGGGTTGGAGAGTATATATTATAGCAGTAGAGGTTGTAAAGAGTAGTTGAGGTTGGGGATCGGTATTTCTTAGAGAGGTGCGAAAGGGTGGGATGTAAAATTATTAATTTTAATGTTCAGTGTCCCGTCATAAATATAATCATCTATCATTTTCAAGTAGGTTGTAGGTATTCCTAATTTGTCCATGTTGTATAGAATGACCTGGTGTCAGACTGTGTCGAAGGATTTATTTATGTCCAGAAATAAAATCGCGGTTTTTCGGAGATGTAGGTTCATTACTTGTATGTTATTTGTGAGAATAATGAATGCATGAATTGTCGATTCTTTCTGTTTGAAGCCGACACTAAGCTGGCTCTAGGATACTTTTTAAGTATAACACTAACAAACAACACTAACGAACGAAGCAGAAATACATGTAATTTTAAGTACGTATTTTATGTATATGACAATATATATAGTATGGAATCAATTCGATATAAATTCGAGGGATGTTCTTAGAAAAAAAGTTCTAGTGTTCAATGTCCCAAAATTAAGATCCAATGCCTAAGTTGACATTTTTAAATATATACCCCATCTTTTGTTACATTTATGCATTCTATGTTCAATTCTAAGTACTTTTCATACAGCACACAATATGTTCGTATTCACCTGTCTTAGAAAAGATGACTATGCATCTGTGTAGATAAAGTATGAAATCAATTTGATACAAATTTAGCGGATATTCTTAGAAAAAAACAACCTGGACATCTATGTTTTAGTTTTTACCGCATAATTTTTGATATAAAATTGAAAGAAACTTTTTTAGCTATTATCGGATTCAAAAGTTTTTACCCTTCACTTTGAAGGCGAATAACAAAGAATAACTACTCTATAGAAAAAATTCAGACGAGCTTTGTTTGAGGCGTAATTGGAGACTTTATAATATGGGGTAGTTTCAAAAAGTTCCACCCTCTCGTATAAGGAAAAAATGTATCCGATTTCGGTCGATCTTCGAACAAGCTCGACTTTACGATTTTTTTTCTTAAAAACTATTTGACGAAAAAATTTCAAATTTGAACTGATGGTAACCTGATATGTGCTTACTGAGGGGAATATTTTGCTTTATCAATACACCATTCTTGATATTTTTGTCATTGTTTCGGAGGCAGTATCACACCGCTTACGTTTAGCATTCCTTCGATTTTCCGGTATTACCTGTCGTGCCATTCCAACTTGCAGCTCGATCCGGCTTCTTACGTCCCTTGGAGTGGCAGCAGAATTCAATATACTTGTTTGGAGCGGTTTTACAAGTTTTAGAATAACTTGTTTCAAGAAATTGCGTCAAGTATTTTTTTTAGAGATTTTCTCTTTGAAAATGATGTATGCATAATGTAACGTTCATCAAGTGGAAAAATATAGCTAAAAGTCTTCTTCTCGTTCGCGGACCAACATCTTAGGGTTATTATACTATTTTTAAATACTTTCGTCGAGTTATAATATTTGATGATTTAAGATTTTTCTTCATTGTTGCTGTTTTCTTCACCTTCCAGATGCAATGTTGAAAGTACAACCCTTTCCGACAGCCTTTTCCTTTCGTAGAACGTAGAAAACCATAATCATGTTTTGTTGGTGTCTATAGATGCGACTTTTGGATTGACGTTCTTTATAGTGTTGAAATGATGGTGGAATCTCCAGTTTATTTTTTCTAAGTGTGTCCACCAGTGTAATGTTGTGATTTTTTACCAAGTCATTTGCTAGAGGTATGCTTTTATACTAATTATCAGTGGTAACGTTCCGAGTGCTTGTATGTATGTGGAAGATGACTCTGCTCTTCAGATTGTGTTCCCACGTAGATTTTGCTTATTCTGAAGGTAATAACTCATTGAATCATTGTTAAGGGTTAATGAAACCAATTTAGAATGTAACTAAACATTATTGGACAGATAACCAAAGCTAACCAATTTCCAAACCATATAATCAACAAAATGATAACAAATTGCTTTAAATATAACATTTAAAACCATCTCAAAATCACTCATTAATAATAAACACAATTTTACTACATTAAAAAAAAGTATTGTTTATAAATTAGAATGCAACACATGCAAAGCAACATACTTAGGCGAAACCATAAGAACATTAGAGACGAGAATTAGGGAACCTAAATCTAAATGAATCACGTGGAATGAATCAAAATTCGGTAAACATCTAATAATAAATTATTAACATGAATTTAATCTTCGGGTATACGCGCGCGGAATCCCAGTTCCCAGCGAAATATATTTTGCAATGTATGGGAAACCCCTGCTTTAAGAGCTTAGCTGATTAGCAGATTAGTAATAGTATATTATTTGACGTTGACAGAACGTTGATAGAAAACTATAATCAAAGGTGTTTTCTAGATTTATTAATACAAATTTCTCGAATGTTGTTGCTGTAATTTATTTACTTTCTGACGTATTTCTTTTTGTTTAGAATAGCTGAGTGTAATCGCAGTGAAAACTCTAAGATTACTACATAATGTCTTATGAAAAGGAACAAAGTTTTTAAATGAATACATGTTAGATTCTCATTGTCTAGCATGCATTCTATGCATTTTTCCTCTCGTATCACGACTACCCACCATAGAATTAAAACGAACTTTATTGAATAAATTCTTAGGTGTTTTTCTTACTATTAATTTATTATAAAATATTAGTGTACGGAGCTGTCTTCTATTGCCCATTGACAACCATCCTGCGTCCGTCAATTTGTGTGTTATATACTCAAATTTATTTACAATATTATGGGCAATTACTTTGCACCAACTGAATGCGTTTTGGATCCGAAATACAGATCGCAGAATGGTAAACCGGTACCAGGTAATAAAATTGAGATAACAGCGATTCGCATAACCTTTTCTTCAAATTGACAGAAAAGTATGAACGTTGAAGATGCAGCATATGCAAATTCGAGCAAGCATTTTTTATATACCAACGTACTTGAACTGATCATTTCAGCAAATCATTTGAAAGGGAAAGGCCTTGACTTTTAGATCCTTCTACAAAAGGAGGCGTGCAACCACCAACAGAAACTTGTATTAAGTATTTCAGGTCCGAGCAGATACGTCTGTTGCCAAACATTACGACCGCAGACTTTCCAGGATTCAATATCAGTTAATGCTTATTTGAGTTATTCCATAGATTTTGAAAGTCCAAGTTAATTTTCTCATTCGCCATATTATAATCGACAGCCTTGAAGCTGTAATAAAGTTGAATATCATCTGCATACATATGAAATTAAATTTGATCTATTTTAAAACAAAACTAGTGTAAAACGTATAAAAAATTGGCGCAAGAATTGACCCCTGTGGGCCACCATGTACAACTGGCTTGGCAGAAGACAACACATTATCAATTTCAACTGTTTGGAAACGATTAGATAAATAATCACAAATTTTTAACAAAGTTAATTGGTTTACCGGATCAAACCCAATGCTGTAATTTAGCAACGTCACTTTTGTGATATCACCTCTATCAGTAACCGCCATGATGTCTGCTGAGGAGGATTTAAAAGCATTGATAACACCACCCACAGTGATCTCCTCAATCGTAGACAATTTAAAGTTTCTATTAGAAAAAGAAGTATCACTGTACAAACCCACATTATCTCCAACAGCTATACTGCCGGTAAAGCTTGCGACCGCACCAATGAAAAACTCATTCAGCTCATCAGCCCTTTTAAGATGATCCGGTATACTTCCACAGCAACGCTTCCCACGCTTCACGTTTAAAGATTCGAGACGATGCCAAGTGTTTTTATGATCAGCATTATTCGAAACAAATTTAAAATAGGCTCGCTTTTCTGCTATAACTGCATCAGAGGTTAAATTTCGTATATATGTGTAATACTCCCAGGTAGCAACGTTGCCAGTCATCTTGAATCGTTTCTTGGCGTCATCCCGTAGCCACATCATTAATCTCAAATTGTGAGTTATGATGATAAAATTCAAAGATTTATAACCAATTGTGTACATTGTATTCTTTCCTATCGGAAGCTGGGCAAGCAAGAGGGTTATCTGAATCCTATTGAAAAGGGCGATGCTCCTCTGCAATCGTATCAAGTCGATCATTTGAGTCCAATAATGAGGATGGAAAAGGGATATAAATACTTGTTTGTTGTCATTGATTCTTTTACAAAGTTTGTGTGTATATTCCCAACCAAAACAAAAGCGACAAGAGAAGATGTCGATAAACTTATAGTGTAAAGAAGTGTTATAGAAATCCCAAGACTATTATTTCGGATAGAGATGAACAATATTGCCTTCACAAAGACATATTAAAATAGCAACAGGAGTTCCCAGAGGCAACGGACAAGTTGAAAGAGTCAACAGAATAATAATACCAAGCAAATTATCCATTGAACGTCTCCAGTAGCATTAAAGCATTAAATAGTACTTATCAGAAGGCTATTGGTAGAACACCACATGAAATGCTTTTATTCAATTTTTTTAAATTGAAGCAAATTTTAGAAAGAGAAAATGGAGATACTTTTATGGAAAAACTGCAAAAGAACAAATGAAAAAAGTGCAAACAGAAAACATAAAAACCTACAATAAGAAAAGAAAGATGACTGTTGTATACAAAACAGGAGATTTGGTGGCAGTCCGAAGAACTCAATTTCAAAGCGAATTAAAGTTATTACCAAAGTTTCTTGGCCCTTATCAGGTGACGATAATATACGGACCTGACTGATATAAAGTAAACAGAGTAGGTGATCACCCTGGGCCACGACAAACCATCAGTGCTGATAATGTGAAACCCTGGGTACAAGAAGATGAAGAACATGAAGAGTCATTCGAGACGAATTCCCAGCAGGATGGCCGAGATGTGAGAAAGATTCGGGAAGATTAGAAAACACTCGAAAACACTCGGTCAAGGGCTAAAATCAATTAATAGAGGAAAGAAGAAAAATAAGCAGAAAAGTGAGAAGACGACGAGCAAACTGTTAAGACGTGCATTGTTAAAAGTGGTGAAATTGTTAAATGAATGAAACTTTTATTGTTGATTTAGTTAAGAATAAACTAATTATGAACAAGTGGGGTTTTGTGGTTTAATTGAAATAAAGAAAACCCTTAGGTTTTACTTTTTTTTTAATTTGGTTTTTTATTTATTCATAACGGGGGGTTTTGAAAAACAGATTGATCAGGAGACTATTGCTCTAGGTCGACTTGACATGACCCTCTTTGATCAGTTAAGGCGCATCTCATTAACTCCTTAATTTTGTTTGTTTTTGTATTACTCTTATCTGATCAATATCTTTATTGTCATTACAATATGTCGGCTGTCCTGTAGAAAGAATATATACTTTATTTTCCAAGATAGCTTTGTAGAGATTTCTTCCTCTGGTAGTGATGAGTCTTAATCCCCAAGTATGGTATTTTAAGCTATAATCGCCTGCAGCTATGACACAACATCCCAGCAGTTTAAAAAAATTATTATACTTGACGTCGCTTATAGATTTATTCTGACTGACTGTCTTCATGACTGTCATTGATGTTAATCGACGTTTCTTGTATATTTTCCAAACTAACATTATTAAGTTCATGATGTTTAATATTACTCTTTTTTATTAGCGCTGTTCCATGGTGTGCTATTCCCGAAGGGTGTTGAGTGTGATATACACAGTAATTCGCTAGTCGAAAGTAGCTTTAGTTCGTCATGTGAGCCTGTAATATTAATATAACATCGCTATTTTGAAGATTTAGGAACGTTTTAATCTCTTGTTGGTGTTTAGTTGTTGAAACGCTAATGGTCTCATTAGCGTTCCATACTACAATCTTTAATTGCAGGGTTGAAGAGTTATTTTTGATAACAGTGACATTATGAGGTCGAATTTTTATGCATTCACACCATAATGTTTTGAATAATTTGTGTCGACCATTTATGTTGACTAATTGTGATTTTGGAACTGAGAGTTGGTGTTGAAGAACGTTTCAGAAGGGTTGAAACTTTGGGATTGTGTCTTTTGTTTAATGGTACGAAAAGTTTTCTTCTATAATTCTTTATAGACTAGATATCCTCTATAGTTAGTAGAGTGATTATTAGCACACTTGACGTCCTCCTTACGTGTTGTTCGACTACAATTCTTAGTAAAGTTTTTCCCAGCACATTTAACACATCTTGATTCCTGTTTACAGAATGCCTTCATATGTTGGGATATCTGACATCGTTGACATTGAGGTAACTCCCGTTTGGGGTGTGGTGGCTCAATAACAACAATCGTATTCAACACAGTTAAATTTATAGATATCTTTGTTATTTGACGTATTTTGTTGCTCTACGTTGAATACTGCTGCATTTTTTGCATATTGCATATTTTTTATTTAAGGGATCATGCCTGGTTAGAAATTAAAAAAAAATCGATTTTTGTGTTGAAAGGGTTTCTATAACTACAACTTACGAAGAATATTTCCTGAAATTTGTATGTCGTTTCCGTTGAATATGACGAAGTTACAGGCGTTGAAAGTACACTCCGTTGTCTAATAACTAGGGTACGGAACTTTGCAACAAAGCGACACTATTTACCTCCCCCACTTGTTCTCAGTGGATTCCTAGTATACACCAAAACACCCTGCCACTCAAAATAAGTGGGAGAGGGGGGTAAATTATATTATTCTGTTGTAAATGTTCCATGCCTTCGTAATAACTAATTTTTGTGGTAACTCAATTTGACGTTTCACATTGCCAGTATTGCTATATTACGATTTTAGTGATTTTGTAAATAATAACAATAATAAGTGACTTTATTGCCCAACAAAGTACAAATCCAGGACAAAATTACATAACTAAAAAGAAATAGAACATGTTACAAAATATAAAGAAAATAAATGTGAGTGAAAATAAGAAAATAATAATCATGTCAGGATACACTCAGAACCGCATAACACAACATCAAACCCATCATTGCTACACAAAAAGAATATCGCTTCTGGGCTGGCGAGTTAGCTAAAACATTCGTCCTGCATTATTTCAGCTAGAAGACATTAGTGTAACGTTTGATATACGCAGGTACAGTCGAACGCGATAACAGCCACCCCCAATCTAAACTTCCATGAAATAAGTTCTACAAAAAGTTGATCGTCCTAGCAGGGATGTATAATCTGTTCCACAGACAGGATATGCGCCGTCCAAGCAGAAAGATAAGCACTTTAAAAATCTCTTCTGTATCTGTTCTAAAACAAGCCTATGTGATACAAAATGCGGTGACTAGATTACAGAGCCATATTCCATTCTGGAAAGCGCAAATGCACGAAACAATGACTGATAGACATTGGGATCAATAAAAGCACGTGATGTTCGCAAGACAAATCCAAGCACTCGGGCAGCAGAGGAAGCAACATCTTCAATGTGTGATACAAAGGTAAGTTTGTTATCAAATATAACTCCCAAATCCATAACTGTTGATACTTTCTGCGGTGGAACACCATCTATGTAGTAAGTTGACGGAACAGGAGACACTTTGCGCGTATAATTTCACTTTGCGCAACTAATAGTAATACATTTCATAATGTTTATCTTCAGATGATACCGATTACACCATTCTGCTAAAAAGTTCAAGTCTGGCTGCAGAATCAACACATCCGAATTAGCAGAAATGGATCTAGAAATCTTCGAATCATCTGCATAAGCTAGTACGCCCGCTGAAAACTTGTCCAATAAGTAATTTAAAAAGATGACAAATAATAGGGGTCCTAAATTCGAACCCTATGGTACTTCAGACTTAACCGCGAATTCCACAGATGTATAACTCTTGACACTAATCGTGTCAAATGCTTTAGAAAAATCTGTACATACAACATTAACCTGGCCTCACGCATTCAAAACTCGCACAGAACGTCAGTGACAACCGCAAGATTGGTAATCGTTGAACGACGTTTAACAAACCCATGTTGGTAGGGTGATACAAATGATTGAACCTAAGAATATATCATCAAGTACATAATTTGTTTCAAAATCTTTGCAAAGTTCGACAAAAGTGAAATAGGTCTGTAATCTTTAATGTTTCTCTGTTCACCTTTCTTAAATACAGGGACAACACGGGAACGTTTCCAAAGTTTCAGAAAAGAACAAGTGGATAAGGATAAGTTGATTATAAAGTCCACTTCACTTCACAGTGGCAAATATGGCACAACAGTCACGAATGAAAAATGCAGGCAAATAATCATCTCCAGTTGTAAATTTGTTAGGTAACCTTTTTAGATAATTAAGAACATGTTCTTCAGTAACATCAACCATAAAGACAGGTGGATACATCGAGTGAACATCCATCAAATTGTATCTAGATACGGTGCCACATACTTTAGAAAATTGGTCAGCAAAAGCATTAACTATTTGAACAGGATCTGTGTAGGAAGATTGATCACTCGATGATTTCTGTCTGACATAATTCCAAAATTCACATACATTACAACTAAGTGACCGGTCGGCGTAATTGGTAAATGACAAATACGCATCAGAAATCTTCTGTTTAAACAAACACCTCAATCTCTTAAATTCAGATTGATCCACTTCCACATCCTCTTATAATACCCTTTCAACTTCAAGAGTCGCTTGATCTCAGGCGTGTACCACACAGGATAAGATGACTTCCTAGCCCTCCTTTTTGGGACACAAATTGACAAAAAATTATTTGATAGCCGAAAATGTAAAACATTTTCTTAGTGAATATGGATTCTCATAAAGATTCAAGAGAGTCTGCCATGATTCTCAACAGAAAATTTTCGGAAATCAAGAAGCAAGAAAAGAAAACAATCCTTTAACCCAAAAACATAATCGACAAAAGTAGTTGCAGTGCATCTGCAAAGAAAGTAAGAAATCAGAAGGAAATTATTTTGCAGCAAGATAATTCTATAAGATTATGGTGCAAGTGATAATGGTTCATCCGGAAAAATGGAAGTTGACGACATCGTAGAAATGTTTCAACGTCTCAACAAAATACGTATGGTGTATAGTACGTGAATTACATGGCGACTCTAAAACTTACACGGGGATCATCAAATCTGCTCCTTACGGTGATGATATTATTATTAAAAAGGAGTGCATAGAACATGTATAAAAAAGAATGGCGCATTGCTTGTGTGAGTGCAAAAAGAAAACTATAAGACTCGGAAGAAATAGGTTTGGCGATACGGCAAAATTGTGACTCTGTAGAAGAAATGAGAGTGGTTATATGAGCTACATATCACTATTATAGTTCCATAGATGAACATTCATAACATGATAAATGCCCAACCGGCATTTATCGTGGTGGGCCTGCCAGCGCTTTTTCAGAATCTTAGCAAAGAGTTATTATCAAGATGTGTTGGTGGTTTCAATCAAAATAGCAATGAGAGTTACAACCAACTAATTTGGAAAATATCTCCTAAAATAATTGCAAGTGAATTGAAGACAGTTGAAGTTGCTGCGCATATTGCATATTTCTTTCTATGTTGTCAACGAAGGTTCAGAACCTTTAATGCAACTGCTGGCGAGCATAGACGTGACGCTGGACCTAATGCTCACAGATATGTGGCAACAGAGGATGCAATTCGCATCGAAACATCCGGGCATCGCGCGGAAGAGGCCACTATACAAGAAGAATGCTCCGTCGACAGAAACAGCTGGATCTTTTGGAAGGTTCAACCTCTTCAGAAGCTCTAATGTATGGCGCTGGAATAGATGACTTGGACGTAAGATAGTAAAAACATCTTATTTAAGTGCAAATCTCTCTTGAAGTTTTAAACGCGGTTATCTCAAAACTACATTTTCATAAACGGTGACCAATATATCTTGAGAACAAATGTATCGACCTATTTCCAATTTTGCACGTTTATTTAACATACAGGATGAGTCGGGAGGATCGCACCAAACTCTATGAGTGTATTACACGCGTGAAAATAATGTAAGAAAAATCATATGTTCTTATCCGATTCTAATTTATTTTCAAGTTATAGCATAGTAACAAATAAACAAATTTCACACATTAACATTTTATTAATCATAGCGTTTTTTTAATAAATGTTCAAAAATACCGCCATTTTTGTTGTAATTAAAGTATGCCATGTTCGAGGCTCATAGACATTTGATAACTCTAATGGTTTGGTGAGGTGTTAGTGTACAGTGACAGTAATTGAAAATTTACTTTCGAATTTATGTGATTATTAGCATTGCAAAATGCCAGACACTTACTCAAATTTAGAATATGCCAATATAGTGTTCATTTATGGTTTCTGTAATGGAAATGCTACAGCTGCTGTTGAAGAATCTCGTCAACGTTTTCCACATCAAGACATCCTCATAAAAACATCTTTACCAGAGTTTTCAACAAATTGTGCGAGACTGGTAAGCTTCCCAGTGCTGACATAACATCTGAACACGCAACTCGACAAGGTTTAGAAGAAGTACAAAATATTCTGGATCTAGTAGAAGAAGATGTAACTACCAGTTCCCGAAGAATTGCTACCCAATTGGAAATTCCACAAAAGAGAGTTAAAAACACTCCACGAGCAAGGCTTATATCCGTACCACATACAAACAATAAAGCACCTACAACCAGAAGATTTTGCTAACCGTATGGAGTTTTGTCGGTAGATAAATAAAAATCATCGTGTGGTATCGCGTATACTTTTTGCGGATGAGGCTACATTTACCCGTGATGGTATTAATAATACTCGTAACAGTCATGTATGGTGCAACGAAAATCCCCACGCATCAGTCGAAAGCAATTTTCAACATAAGTTTTTTGTAAACGTGTGGTGTGGTATGGTCGACTCTTTTTTAATTGCCCCTTTCATTTTGGAGAATCGCCTCACAGGAGATAACTACTTCAATTTTTTACAAAATGAATTAAATGGCCTGCTAGAGGATGTTCCTTTGGATATTAGAATGCAGATGTACTATCAGCACAATGGAGCTCCTGCCCATATCGCTCGTCAGGTCAGGCAACATTTTTCGTCCAAATTTCGTTTTCCAGGGCATTGAATTGGTCGTGAAGCTCCTATTAATTGGCCTGCAAGATCTCCAGACCTCACACCATTAGATTATTGTTTATGGGGCTGGATCAAAAATGAAGTGTACAAAATAAAAGTGAACACACGGGATGCGTTAATTCAACGAATTAGGAATACTGCAGCCCATATTAAAAAAGATAGAAATGAATCAATTTAGAGAGCAACAAGCTCTTCGTAGACGAAGCAGAAA
The DNA here is from genome assembly GCA_036711965.1 of Onthophagus sagittarius. Classification (NCBI taxonomy): domain Eukaryota; kingdom Metazoa; phylum Arthropoda; class Insecta; order Coleoptera; family Scarabaeidae; genus Onthophagus; species Onthophagus sagittarius. The sequence goes on along the minus strand of JASERS010000007.1, from coordinate 7,993,116 downwards.
ATGTTTAAAGGTCAATGGCGGTATTTTTGAACATTTATTAAAAGAACGTTATGATTAATAGAATGTTAATGTGTGAAATTTGTTTATTTGTTACTATGCTATAAATTGAAAACAAATGAGAATCGGATAAGAACATATGATTTTTTTACATTATTTTCACGTGTGTAATATACTCATAGAGTTTGGTGCGAATTTAATCTGCGATGCATACTTTTTTTATTAACAGAAAACGGCCGGTATTTTCATCAAATATCTTCATTTTCAACGTCCGCCGTTTCATCAAAAATGAATATTTCGAAAAACCCTTTGTTCACGCTCTGGATGTATTCATATATGTATTCATGACTTAATTTTTTTTTCATTTTAATTTCAGATTATCTATGCTAAAGCAGCAAAAGCAGTGGTCACTGCAAAAGCAGTTTTTCAAACTGACATTCACGAGAATGGCCTTTACTTGTATACTTATTCATATTTTTCTTCACAAAAATTCTATTATATTCCCGAGAATACATTTATTCACACACATAAACCCGATTATTAAGAAGTCTTATACATTACACAAAAAAAATTGAAAAATCACTTATTTTCTGACGTTTTAAGTAGGCATGACATCTTAAGTGTTTAGAACCGAATGACCAAGTGTTTCAAGTACGGTTTTTAATTCTTGAAGATCTATTGATGGATGTAAGTTCAGAATGACAACTCGAAACCAACGGTCTTGTTTCAATTGAAAAGTATGATATTTGTTCTTCTTATCATTCAGAGCTTTAATGATTTTTGAAAAATCATCTGATGTGTTTACTTGCAGCTTTATCTTATAGCTTGTTAAGGTTTTCAAAACATAGTTATTAATAACAGTCTTATTTAGTATTAATTAGTATTGTTAATGAGTATTTTTACTCATATAATTATATGGAGATATATTCATCATCATCATATACACATATATACATATAATTCTAATCAAGAATAAAATTAATTAAGAAAAATATAATGCAAAAATGTTTTAAATCAATTTTCAGAAGATTTCAGTAAAGGATATGATACGTTGATGCCCCAATAGAGGGAGCTTATGACTTGCTGAGACCTGCTATTGATTAGGTGGTTCTTACGTCATGACGTAGTTTCCTCAAAAAATAAAATTACAAAATTAGCAAAAAAAAATTACATTATATCCAAATAATCTGCTTTCACGTAGATTTATTGTAAAGGGCTTATTTAACATTTTATAATACACAGTATTTGAATGGTATTTATTATATATTTACTTGAAAATGTTCTTTGATGGAGCTTTGAAAAGAAATGTCTTATGTTCGCGAAAACTTAAATCCTACAGTGGAAGGATTACGTTTCAGAGTTCGAGTGAATAGAGAATAAGATCGTGTTACGGTATCTGGCAGGTTTCGATTTCTATCATCTCCTTTAATAAATACGGATAAGATGAGGAACATTTTAAAAGAAGATCCTAATAACCTGGGAGAGCAAAAAAAGGGAAAAGAACAACCAACCCGAGATAGAAAAACGAGACGATAGCAAATAAGAATACTTAAAGAATTATACGGAATTTTTCAATTAGTTTGTGGAATGTAGTGGGGAAACGAACAACCGCCGATGGGTATAGTGGACTTGCTGCTACTTGTTGCTGGTGAGCGTGCCGAAGAAATGTTATCGATTAATGTTTGGCTGTTTGTTAAATATTCAACAAGTACGCAAGCGTAGGACAGTACAGGCGATGCGGGTCCGCGTTATACCGTTTTCCAGTAGTACGCTCGAGGTACATGTTCCTGCAGGACCCGTCGCCAGCAGCCCAACCCATCTAAGCCAGCGTGCTCCAACTCGCGATGTCAAATCACCAAAAAGAATAACAAGGTAAGACACTTAATAAAAAAACATTTTTTCCAAACATTCAATCCCATTTAATTTTTATTACAAATTAAAAATCAATTGGAATTTTTATCCAATATAAGCTAAAATCTAATTAATAGGGACTTTTAGTATTCAATTGTTTGATAAATAACAAAAACGAAATTTTGAGAACAAATAAATAAAGCTTGATTAAAATATTTTCCCTATACAAAATCGCTATACATTCCATTATATTATAATCAACAAGTGGAAAACGCACATGGTATTGAATTTCATTGCAACAAGACATTGCAGATATTTATTTTTGCAAATCCTCTCATTCCGGTTCAATTCGTTTAATCCTCTCCGTTTAATTTGATGGTACTATTAAATTGTGCACAAATAATTCCTTGAATGTCCGGGTCGTGTGGGCGCAACAACGAATCTACGTTCTACTAATTAGCGCTAAAAATATACTTTGATCAAAATTACCTAGCTGATGAACGGGACCAAAGAAGTGGGCGTTGTGACATGCAATTAAACTTGCAATTATTTTGCTTGTACACAGGATGCTTACGTATTTAATAGCAAATTGAAACTTATTTTCCCAATTTTCCGAGAATTAATTTTAAATGACCCAGATTTATTCAAAACCACTAAAACCACTTTATTAAAAGTTTTACTGAAGTTACATTGTTATATTAATTCTGGGGAATATTCCGGAATTTAAGCTTTTAGAAAATTATTAATTTATTTATAATGAAACTCATTTTTTAAATTTTTTACTTCAACACTAATTAATTTTTATTTCTTTTATTATTGCTAATAAGAATTGCAATAATAATTATATCAGGCTGTATATCAGGGTTTCTTAAACTTTTTTTAATAGCGACCCCTTTACGGCTAAAATAAATTAATTAATAAAAGATTTAAGAGGTTTTAAAAGAGTTGGGAAATGGAAAAAGTTGGAAGGTGTATCAAAATGGTTCTTTTTTACGAAAAATCTCTCAAGAATACTTAATTGAGATCGAAGTACGCAAAAGCTTGAGCTTTTCCTAACGGTTAGAAATTAGATAAAGGTGCTTAGTCTAGAACACTTAGTTAAAATTGAGGTAAGCAGAAAAAATAAGTAAGGGTTTTTCAAAACTGTTAGGAAGTGGAAAAAGTTGCTTAATCTGTGTCAAAATGGTTATTTTTTTATAATAACATTGCTAGAACACTTAATTAAAATCGAAGTATGTAGGAGGAAGATTTTGGGGTGTTCCAAAAGAGTTAGGAAATGGAAGAAGGTGCTTAATATGTCAAAATGGTTCTTATTCATTAAAACATCTCTACAACATTTAATTAAGTTATAAAAATTCAGAAAAAAGAGTTTGGGGTTTTTTAAAGAGTTAAGCAAAAAAGTGCTTGGTATGTCTCAAAATTGTTCTTTTTTAATAGAAGCATCTGTAAAACACTTAATTAAGAGCGGAGTGTGTAGATAAACATTTTGAGCTTTTCCCAAAAGAATTAGAAAATAGATAAAGATGCTTGTTAAAGAGAATCGATCATTGCTGTTAAATACCCGGGTATCTATTAGTTTTAGCGATACTGTTGGTTCTATTTTTAGTTGTTTTTCAGTCTTAAATTGTTGAATACTTATATCTAACTAAAACTAGAACTAACACTAGACTTATGCCCGGTTTCTCGTACGTTATAGTATTGAGTAGATATCAAAGCGATAGGTATTGGATCGATATCTTTTATCAAGACGATATAGCCTATTGGTGTTCTGTTAGGAACTGATCGACAGATATTCCACACAATAGTTATCGAAGGACTTTTAACAGTTTTGTCAAAAAATCGATTAATACGATTACTACATTTCGTAAATAGTTATTTTTGATTCTAGATAGCAAAATGACAATTTTCGTTCGAGAATGCAAAAGAATTTCGCTATCGTGTATCAAACAAGATTTTTTCGAAAACTGCGTGTTTTAAACATTAAAAATTAATAAAATAATCAAATTAATTAATAACATTTGGAATTGGGTTCATGTTTTGTCAATCCACCATTTATTTTTGAACGTCAGATATTTATAAATGTCACAAATTTACTATTATAAATTTGCATTTTAAAAGGAAATGAAACGAGAATACAGTTAATTGTTAGTTATGGTGTGTTTGCAATTTGTCCATAACAATAAATCAACCACTAATAGTAGCAAATTCTTTGCAAATTTCGAGCTCGATGTAAAAGTCTTTTACGTCCTGTGAACAAAAAAGTATCATTTTGACAGTCGCTGAGTACTACGCAAAAGTGAATTTTTAATAGCAGTTTTCGAAAAATTATGTATTTATTATATTTGAGATGAAAACTGGACAATCCTAGCGAAGCATCCAGTAATAAAACACAATAAATAACATAAACAAATAATTTCTTAACAAAAATAAATAATTGCTGAACAAGAAATTAATAATAATGAACATTAACAAAAGAAAATCAAATAATAACAAAAATGATTAGTAAAAGAACATAATTAATAAATAAGAAAATATTTTAAAGGCTCAATTACACAGAGAACAGTTGTAGATAAATTGTATTTATTATTAATTTCAAAAAATCATGAAAAATCAGGTCAATTTCAATAATCTTTATCTCAAAAACGATTAAAGGTTTTCTAATTTGGTTCTCACATTAACAAAATAGACAATTGCCGCTATAAATTTTGAATGTATCATTAAAATATCTCAAGAATTCGATTTTTGGTGATTTTTAATTAACTTGAGATAGCCGTACATGTCACGTTGAATTTAATGGTTTATATCTCAAAAACAAATATAGATTTTTAAGATCCGCTTTCATCACGAGAAAACAGACACTTTCCTCTATATATCATGAATAGTTCATTAAGATATCTTAAGAATTCGATTTTTCGTGATATTTTAAAACAAGATTATTAATTTCAAAAAATCAAAAAAAATTAGGTCAACTTCAATAATCTTTATCTCAAAAACGAATAAAGATTTTCTAATTTGGTTCTCACCATGACAAAATAGACACTTGCCTCTATAAATTTTCAATGCATCATTAAAATATCTCAAGAATTCGATTTTTGGTGATTTTTAATTAACTTGAGATAGCCGTAAATGTCACATTGAATTTAATGGTTTATATCTCAAAAACGAGTATAAATTTTCAAGATCCGCTTTCATCACGAGAAAACAGACACTTTCCTCTATAAATCATGAATAGTTCATTAAGATATCTTAAGAATTCGATTTTTCGTGATTTTTTAAAACACGATTATTAATTTCAAAAAATCAGAAAAAAAAAGGTCAACTTCAATAATCTTTATCTCAAAAACGAATAAAGATTTTCTAATTTGGTTCTCACTATGACAAAATAGACACTTGCCTTTATCAATTTTCAATGCATCATTAAAATATCTCAAGAATTCGATTTCTGGTGATTTTTAATTAACTTGAGACAGCCGTAAATGTTATGTTAAATTTAATGGTTTATATCTCAAAAAAGAATAAATATTTTAAAGATCCGCTTTCATCACGAGAAAATAGACACTTTCCTCTATAAATCATGAGTAATTCATTAAGATATTTTAAGAATTCGATTTTTCGTGATTTTTAAAATAAGATCATTCATTTCAAAAAATCATAAAAAATTAGGTTATCTTAAATAATCTTTATCTCAAAAACGAATAAAAATTTCCTAATTTGGTTCTCACCATGACAAAATAGACACTTATCTCGATAAATTTTGAATGCTTCATTAAAATATCTCAAGAATTCGATTTTCGTGATTTTTAGTTAATTTGAGATAGCCGTAAATGTTCACGTTGAATTTAATGATTTATATCTCAAAAACGAATATAGATTTTTAAGATCCGCTTTCATCACGAGAAAACAGACACTTTCCTCTATAAATCATGAATAGTTCATTAATATATCTTAAGAATTCGATTTTTCGTGATTTTTTAAAACACGATTATTAATTTCAAAAAATCAGAAAAAAAAAGGTCAACTTCAATAATCTTTATCTCAAAAACGAATAAAGATTTTCTAATTTGGTTCTCACTATGACAAAATAGACACTTGCCTTTATCAATTTTCAATGCATCATTAAAATATCTCAAGAATTCGATTTCTGGTGATTTTTAATTAACTTGAGACAGCCGTAAATGTTATGTTAAATTTAATGGTTTATATCTCAAAAAAGAATAAATATTTTAAAGATCCGCTTTCATCACGAGAAAATAGACACTTTCCTCTATAAATCATGAGTAATTCATTAAGATATTTTAAGAATTCGATTTTTCGTGATTTTTAAAATAAGATCATTCATTTCAAAAAATCATAAAAAATTAGGTTATCTTAAATAATCTTTATCTCAAAAACGAATAAAAATTTCCTAATTTGGTTCTCACCATGACAAAATAGACACTTATCTCGATAAATTTTGAATGCTTCATTAAAATATCTCAAGAATTCGATTTTCGTGATTTTTAGTTAATTTGAGATAGCCGTAAATGTTCACGTTGAATTTAATGATTTATATCTCAAAAACGAATATAGATTTTTAAGATCCGCTTTCATCACGAGAAAACAGACACTTTCCTCTATAAATCATGAATAGTTCATTAATATATCTTAAGAATTCGATTTTTCGTGATTTTTTAAAATAAGATCATTAATTTCAAAAAATCATAAAAAAATTAGGTTAACTTAAATAATCTTTATCTCAAAAACAAATAAAAATTTCCTAATTTGGTTCTCACCATTACAAAATAGACACTTATCGCTATAAATTTTGAATGTTTCATTAAAATATCTCAAGAATTCGATTTTTGTGATTTTTAATTAACTTGAGATAGCCATAAATGTTCACGATGAATTTAATGATTTATATCTCAAATACGAATAAATATTTTCAAGATTCGCTGTCATCACGGGAAAATAGACACTTTCCTGTATAAATCATGAATAATTAATTAAGAAATCTTAAGAAATCGATTTTTCGTGATTTTTTTTTTTAATTAGATTATTAATTACACAAAATCATAAAAAATTGGGTTAACTTAAATAATCTTTATATCAAAAAAGGAATAAAGTTTTTCTTATTCGTTTCTCAACATGATAAAATAGATAAATTAGCTATTATTATAGTGAATCATCATAGGTGAGTTTGGTTAATGTCTAGAATTTTTAGAACATGGGTGTTTGGATGAATTGATAAAATCGACTGGAATTCTTTTGAGATACAATTCTGTGAGATGTTCGAATTTTACTTAATACATATAATTATATTTTTGAAAAATTTTATCTTCCTTTTTTCCTTTTTTTTAATCTTAAAATGCACGGGAATTTGTCAAGAAACATTTCCTCCCACAGATAGTTCTTGTTTTCGAGTAATACCCGGAAACGTCGAGTAATTAGTAAAATACCAAACAATGCCTTCAATTCCAATAAAGGGATTCATTAATATTTTCTCCAATTCTTCAAATATGGCAGCATTTTCAATGCAGATATTGTATAAAACTACACATGAAAAAATTGATGTAAAAGTAAATAGTCCTACGTTTTAATCGCATTTTTATCGATAGGCAAGGAAACCTCCATTTTAAAAATTTCAAAATAATGCTCAATGTTTAATTACGTAAATATAAATTAGAAAATAGAAACGATCACTTTTGACATATGCATTACTGTCGTTAATCACACATATCGAGTCTCTTTTCTCGCACCTCTCTTTAGACGGCTAGACCCTAATGTTTCTAGTTCTAAGTCTAGTGTTAGTTCTAAAACTAGGTTGGGTTGGGTTGGATTGAGTTCCATCTTAAGAGAGGTACTAGGTCTAGTGTTAGTTCCAGTTTTAATAGCCATTCAGTGCTTGGTTGTTGTAAATTCTTCTGGAACTGAGAGCAATGGGCGCCAGCTAAATCCACTGTGGATGGCTATTTATATCTGTTATTTATGAAGGAAAGTATGTACTATTTCAAGAACCAAATAGTATTTCGAATGTCTCATTTCGTTTTTGAGATATATTTTGAACTCAACCTAAATAAGAGAATTTCATAAAATTGACGATTTCCTTTATTATATTGAAATAGTCAAATTTTGAAAATATCGTGATGAAATTTTCAGTCGTTTATAAATTAAAGCACGTATTTTTTCGAGAACAAATCAATATTTCAATATGTCAACCCGGTTTTGATATAACATTTATTTATTTATTTACAAACAGGGAGAATATCCCCAACAAAGCATCCTCATAAAAAAAATGAAAATTAGTATACGAAAACTGATATAAACTGAAATAAACCCCATAGCAACTCTATCAACAAAAACGCCCTCAATTAGTTAGATATTATATTGTTAGATAAAGGGAAAAATATAACGCCCAAAGCTCAATAATACGAATAATATTATTTCGAACAATTTTATAGCAATCAATAATAAAAAATAAGTTGAACAACGAAGTGTACTATGCCGAATGCCAACGGCAACTGCCGGTCGGTGCACAGCCCGACCAGCCAGGGTCTTCTTAAATAAATATTAGTCATTTCTTCTGCTTCCTTCGATCGTTCTCTCGACACGGTCATTCTTGACAACCACTTCGCTCTCGAAGGGGTACGTTCTCCATTAGCACTGAAGGGCAATCTGTTACGTAATTTTTTTTACAGCGGTTACAACGCAGTCTTACTGCACCTCTCTTACACAATGCATATTAGCCACAATAACACAATTCTTTCAAACTTAGCATAAAACATGGTGAGACCACAGCCGTCACCTTGGCTCTACCTCTGATAGAGACCCAACACAATTTGTTTATTAAATTAATTTTTTTTAACAAACTTTTAACCTTTTTTTTAACAATGGATGGAAATCTTAGCAACCATCGGGCTCTACCTCTGTCGGGACAGAGACCCAACACAATTTTCTTATTCATTTTTTTTAACAACGGATGGGAACCGCAGCAACCATCGGGCTCTACCTCTGACGGGACAAAGACCCAACACAATTTCTTTATTCATTTTTTTAACAATGGATGGAAATCTCAGCAACCATCGGGCTCTACCTCTGACGGGACAGAGACCCAACACAATTATTATAGCTAATCTTTCAACCCTAGTAACTACTGCTTCAATAGCAGATTAATTAACACACCTTCTTCATTATCCGTATCAAAGAACTCTAATATTTCGGTCATGTCACACGTCAAAGACCATTGAGAAGGCCAGAATCGTAGCTGTTCTTTTGCTGCTTTAGTTCGAATATTGGAACCAACTTTCTGAAGTTCAAAACGATCATACTATTAATAACCTACTATTTTATAAGGACCCAAAAATTCATAATTTGACTTGCTTTTGCGCATCTCAGAGTCACGGTGTAATAACACAAAATCTCTCGTAGAGTATTTCACATTATTTCTTCGGCGTTGATTAGATTTATCGTCAATAGTAATCTTTCCGCCACTCTAGTTCGGTCCAAATCCCGACTTCGGATAGGTGTTAAATCAGGTGACAAGTCACGTAATATTGCTTGAATCAATGGCGTAGAATTTCGGATTCCAAGCAACAAAAATAATGGCGACGTTTTTGTAGCTTTCTGCACAGTGCTATTCAATACTAGTTGGATTTTCCACAAGCTCTCGCTCCACTCGGCCTTTGTTTGTGTTTCTACTCTAAGCATATTTCTGATTATCCTCATATATCTCTCTATTTGACCGTTTCCCCTATGGACATCAGTAGTAACGAAGTGATGATCGATATGCCAGGTGTCCAAATATTTAGGAAATGTTGTGTTCTTGAACGAAGTTGCAGGGTCCATGATTATTCGTTTTGGCGTGCCAAAAAGTGCCAGCACCGATTCTAAATTTTTACCACTTTCTGCGCTAGTAACAGATTTCATTGGCTTTAAAATGCAATATTTAGTAAACGCATCGGTTTATTATAAGCACATGTTTGTAACCATCTTTTGAAATTGGCAAAGGACCAAGACAATCCATATGAAGAGTATGAAATGGTTCAGTTGTTTTTTCGATTGGAACTATAAAGCCTTGTAATGGACCATTTCTAGTTTTCTTCATGGTACAGATAACACAATACTGTACACAATAATTCCGTACCCTTTGAGTACGGAATTATTTGGATTTAATTTTTTGCTATATGGATTAATATGTAAGAGTAATACATTTGATTTGGAATATGCTTATATTGGTGATATAAATATATTTTTGAAAGTACATATTAATTACAAAATATAAATAAATATATAAATGTAACAAAATAGAAATATTTATAAAGAACAAGAACTAACTTAAAATCTAATAATTTTGTACCGTGTGGTATTTTTCAAAACATGTCGGTAAATGTAAAGGTACCTGGCACTGTTTGCATTGCCAAGTGGTTTCTTTTCTTATTTTATGTTTATAACATATGCGGCACCGTTTTGTCAGATGTTCCTTTGATTCTGTTGCCGGAATATTCTCCGGAAAATGCGTCCAATTTTTTGCTTGCAAACGCTGTGGCGTATTGGCACTTGAAGGACGCCCACGTATACTATAATTTGGCAGGAGCACTTGCTCCAATAATTCTTCAGCAAGTTTTAAACGAAATTGGACAATACCTGTTTTGCTTCCACAATTGACTTTATTATATAGAACGTATGAATTGAAAATAGCCATATCTATTAGATAAAACGCCATGTTTTTATAACCTTTCACGCATTTTCTCATAACAGGAAAGCATGCTAGCAATTGGTCTTGTTTATCAACGCCTCCCATACCTGTATTATATTCGATTACACATGATGGTTTGATAATTTTGTCAAAATCGTCATCTTTCTTTTTTCGCTTCCCCGTCTCAACTAAATCAATATTTGAATGTTTTGTACTAAGCATGTATACATCTTTCTTATCTTTCCATCTTAGTGCTAATAAGTGAAAGCTTACTAAGATAAGTACGCTTTCTTATCTTAGTACCGTGAGATGATAACATTTTGGCCTCTCCTTTTTTTAGTTTGAGGGAAGCAAGCTCTTTTGGCATGTGTTTTCTATTCTTTCGCACAGTTCCAACTACATTCATATCCTGTTCCAGTAATTTTAAAAATAATTGTAGAGACGAATACCAATTGTCTATGTATAGTGTGTATCCTTTTTTCAAAATTGGTTGTGCTACTTCTAGGACAACACTCTCAGACGCTGGTATATCAGTTCCCGGTATTTTATCTGTGCCAACATAGATTTTAAAACGAATACAATAGCCTGATAAAGACTCGCTAAGTTTATAGATTTTTATTCTAAATCGCGCTCGTTTCGATGGATTGAATTGAATATAACTCAATCGTCCTTTGAATGTCATAAAAGATTCATCTAGTGATACTGCGCTCTCTAGAGTATAAAGATGATCGAATGTATTATTTAGATAATCAACTAAATTTCTGATTTCCCCAATTCTATCATTTTTATCCAACTTTTCGTAATCTGTAAAATGAAGGAATTTTGAGATATCAAAAAATCTATCCCGTGGCAGAGTGGCTGCAAAAATTGGAGTATTTATAATAGTTCTTTTTGACCAATATGAACCCAAATTAGATTTTTTTACTTGAGACATAATAATACATAATGCAGTATATCCCTTCATTTCATCCAAACTTACTGGAAACCACTTTAGATTTCGTTTATTTGCACCTTCTTTCGCAATTATTTGACTGGCATATCTATTCGTTTCTTCTACTATCATTTTCCAAAAAATTTTAGTAAGAACTGGGTCTAGCACTTTCAAAGGTGTACGATTATCACCTAATTTGTGCAGGCAGAAAGCATTGATTCCAGCTATTTCTTGAAATTGTTTTATATCGGCAAGATTTTCTTTTTCTTCCCAAATCCATTATTCTTGCAATTGTTCGATAGAAGAATCACTATCGCTCGATAAAAGCCGTGCGCGTTTTCGACGTACTGGTATTACATCACTATTGTCAGTATCACTTTCCAATTCATTGTCGTTTTCATCATTTTCATTCTCTAATTCACTGCAATCACTGTTATCATACAGATTTAATTCTACTTCATCGGAATTATCATTATCGCTTTCAAAAAAGGAATTTTTTAATTCAGACATCTTAGAATAGCGTATCAAAAAAAAAGGGATAAAATAATAATAAATGGAATTAACCTTATTTGCAACTGTAAGATGTCGAAAAAAACGTTAGGCAATTGTTTGCGATCAACGCCAACTAGCGGAGGTGTCGCAAAAATCAACGCCTACTTATCAAACTCAGATGACGAGTCAGACTCGTCCACCGTAACCTCGCCCACGTAAACACATGACGAGTCTCACTCATCAAATGTACTCAAAGGGTTAACATAATTCTTAACAAATCGCCTCATTCGAGGAAATCAAAAATGAACCTAGATTGTTCACCAAGCCTAGAAAGCTCTGGCGCGGCACAAACCACTGTAAGTTTGTGCCGCGCAAAGATGGTACCTTTGTTATTCTGCGCTTATGAAACAGCAGTCCATCTTTTTCGACATACTGGTTACAATCGAGATTGCCATCACGTAAGAGCTGCAAAAGCTTTTCAACCTCTTCGTTGCCTTTTTCTTCGATGTCTATCCAATTATTATGTGTTACTCGACGTACTGTGGTAACCGGATTTCTACTCAAATAATCTGCGTGCGCGAGTGCTTTTCCTTTACGGTACACAATGTCGAAAATAAAATCTTGACAATCCCAACATCGAGCAATACGAGGGATAAGTCTTTTTTAGTAGCAGTTGATTTTATTGCATTACAATCAGTAACTAATGTGAATTAGCGCTGCCACAACGGCCAGTGTTTCCAACACATAATAATGTAATTTGAATTCGCTTTCGGTAGTCCTTTTGCTAAAAAAGCAATTACCTTCAACTTACCTTCGCGTTTCTGCATTAGTACAGCTCTGAATCCTACACTGTTCGCATCGGTGTGAATTTCAGTTGGTGCATTCGGATTGAAGACTGTTAAAAGCGGTCTCGATATTAGATGTCGGATCACATAATCGGTCGCTTCTGTTTGACTAGATCCCCAAACTTGTTTTCGACTCAAAGTTCGGAATGAATTTTCGGAAATATCCTAAATTGCCGGACTTCTCTCATGTTTGTAGGAATAGGAGAACTTATTATCGTTTGTATTTAGCGTGTTCTTGGTCTAATACCAGCAGCTGATATTTCTCTTCCGAGATACTCAATAGATGTTTGCAAAAAACGACACTTGGAAATGTTTAAAGAAAATCCTGCAGATCATAATGCATCTAATACTTGAGATAAATACTGTAAGCCTTCATCATAACTTTCACTGGGTATTAAAACATCATCCAAATATACTAAGGCGATAGTATCCTTTAGAGTACCCAGCGCTAAATTAATTGCTCTTTGAAAAACTGCTGGAGCATTGGCCAATCCAAATGGCATTCTCAAATATTCAAAATTGAATCTTCATCAATTTTAATTTGGTGAAAACCTGAAGCCATGTGTAACGCTGTAAAATAATGTCCTTTTCCCAATCGTTCCAACTGATCTTCGATTAAAGGAAGCGAATATCGATTTTTTATGATGTACTCGTTCATGTAGATTGGTTTTCGAAAATGATGAAAGAAAAGCAAGTAATTCGGATATTGTTTGACAATTGCGATTAGTGGCAGCATCGCGACCGGATTATCAGAAATTCATTCCATAAATGATTAATTCTACTAAATCAACTTCGGACCAACTCGCAAGTAGTTTTTTTAATTTCGCGGCCTTCTCATGGACATACCTTTCGTAATTATTCGTGTTAGAACTATTATATGATGAAGCCTCTTCGAGTAAACGGCCTATATTTCGTGTAGGGGGAAATACTTCGACAAATTCTTTAGAAAATGTTTTTCAGTCGCGAGTTTCTGACGATCAACGGTTATATCAACCGTACATAGTACATAATTTCGCACTATGTAATGAATAATGACCGATCCTAGCGAGTGTTTGAATATCGGTACGCAAAATCATTTCGAATCAGTTCTACTTGACTCACCCACTTAATGGCGTCATCTGTTTCTGGTCGAAAAAAGGGTGTCCACCTGCTCAGTGGCCAATCTTTGTGTCTGCAATAGAGGTATAGGGATAGAGATATAGGGAAATATATAACGCTCAAAGCTCAATAATACGAATAATATTATTTCGAACAATTTTATAACAACCAATAATACAAAATAAGTTAAATAACGAAGTGTACTATGCCGAACTCCAACGGCAACTGCCGGTCGGTGCACAGCCAGGTAACCAGGGTCTTCTTAAATAAGCATTAGCCATTTCTTCTACTTCCTTCGATCGTTCTCTAACAATAAACATTAGTCATCTCTTTCACTTCTTTCGATTGTTCCCTAACAATATATTCTCTAAAAGATCATAAAGAAACATCGAACAGGGGCATATGGTTGAAGTTCAGATGATAGGAATAAAGAATTTGAACTAATTGAGTCGAGTTTTGGTACAAGTTAGTGGTAGCTACGTTAACACGAAAGCTCATCTCAGAAGATCTGGGGTATCCAGCATGTCATTAGTAAGTTAAAAAAAAGACCAAATCAGAAACAATTCGATGTTGCTGTAGAGACAATAAGTTGAAGACCACGCAACAATCATCATAATCGAAGTAAGGAAGAAGAGTTGTATGTGCTAAATAACGGACAAAACGTTATTTAGGTTTAGTTTTTTAGCTTATTTAATTACTGATTCTGATAACAAACCCCAAACTACGTAGAGGCTACCTCATAATAAATTCATTATGATGATGAAATAATAACTAGGTATCTAATATATTGTACCGTTAAAATTGTACGGAAAGTTCAAGGCATAATGTTTTGCCAATTGTCATAATTTAGGTAAAGTTTATTGAGACAGAAATAATTGTGCAGGCGGTCAAGATCTTCCTGCATTCTTAGACAGTCTAGATAAGACCTAATTTTGCGAATATTTTATTATCGTTGGCATAAAATTTAATACAAAAAGAAATATCGTTTATGTACATTATAAATAGTAGGGAACTACCCTGAGGCACACCGGATATGATCGAATTGTAACTACATCGATTTGTAACTAGAAAGCTACCAGTCCTTACCGCCTGACTTCTATTAGATAAATACATAGACATAATCCAGTGAACAAGTCCATCAAGAATATCAAAGGAGAAAAGTTTCTGTATGAGAATTATATGATCGATTTTGTCAAAGGCCTTAGAATACTCTGTATAGATTGCATCAATTTGAGTATCCTCGTGCAAACCAGAATGATTAAAGTTTACATAGAACACAAAATTAGACTCCACCGATCGCCCAAACAAAAATCCATTGAAAAAAATGGATTATAGATTGAGAAAGAGAGATTACAATTTTTTTAAATACCTTAGGGATAGCTGAAGGGATAGAAATAGAACGATAATTTGGAACCAATTATTTATCACTGGATTTAAATATTGGAATAATGGAGGCCGCTTTCAAGTAAGGACCAATCCGAGAAAGCACTGGAAATTGCAGGATACGAGTCAACAACAGTTATAACGTTTGAACGTTGGATTCTTTATAAGTACCAAGTCTAGGTAACTGATTGATTGTTTATTATTATTCTAACAAGTTTTCACTCTCTTTTACTCTAACCTCAATAAGTTCTCCCCCGTGTTCTTTAGAGAGTGCACTATACATCACATCCTTTTTTTTTACGATACAAAATCTTTCAAATATGAAGAAACCTGAATATTCAGTTTTTATACCCATTTGTAATATTAGTCATATCAGTTTCGTCTTGATTTCCTGTCACGTTTTCGGCCTTGCCGCTTTCATCAATTGGCTCTTCAAATCCAAACGCGTAGTTAATTGGTGCTTTGTATAAATTATGCCTATTTCTATCCGTCACTTTCCCTGATGGGAATATCACCCGATAAGATCTTCACTTTCAGTTATAATTTTGCAAAATGACTTCATATTTTGTGAATTATATCTTTACAAAACACTTTCATTTTCCTTAAATTGTTTCGGTTTGGATCTATTTTTAAAATCATGGTAGTATTTGTATTTTTGTTGGCATTGCTCCGTTTCAATTTTTACACTGTGTTTGGAAATATTTCTTTTAAACGTTTCAGTAGTTGGCATAAACGCTCTTAAATTTCTGCCAAACATTAATTCACTTGGTGTCTTAACAATGTATTCTAATGGTGTGTTACGGAATTCCAGTAAACAGATATATGGATCAATACCGGAATATTCTGTTCTTTTTAACAATTTTTTTATTGTTTGGACGTGCCGCTCTGCCATACCATTAGAACTTGGGTGATATGGACTTGACGTTTGATGTTTAAAGTTCCATTTTTCTGCAAACTTTTGAAATCTAAAGTTCTTAAATTGAGGTCTATTATCTGTAAAAATCACTTCCGGTGTACCAAGTCTAACAAAATTAGACTTTAATGCAACAATGATATAATCAGTCGCTTCACCAGATAACTCGAGCAACTCCACAAATTTCGAATAATAAGCAACTAACAAAAGAAAAGGTTTTCTTTTGAAATAAAAGATGTCACATCCATTAGTTTTCTAAAGACCTTCTGGGATCTCTCTTAACAGCAATGGTTCAAAAAATAAAGTTGTTTTGAAATTTTAGACATATTTGACAATTCTTAACTACATCCTCAATTTTGTTTACCATGTTTGGCCAATAAAATACTCGTATAGCTCTACTGTTACATTTATCAATACCAAAGTGATTAATATGAATCAATGATAGCATTGATTTTCTTAGCTGTTTAGGAATTGCAACAGTTTTATTTTTAAAGAATAAAAATCTAATCTTAAAGGTGTTTAAAGGTTTATGGTCTGACTTCACAATTACAGTCTTACCAAAAATAAATTGTTTATATTTTCCACATCCATAACAAATTCCTAACAGCTCTTTTTCTATTTGAGCCCAAGACCTATGAGAATCAGTTAAAGCCTTTGATGCTTCAAAGGTACAACCGGTTACCCTTCTTGTCAAAAAGTGCTCCCAAATCACTTCAGCTACTATCAACTGACAATGTTACAGATTTACTAACATCACAATACCTAAGTACAGGTGCTAGTAACAATCTATTTTTTAATTCAACAAAATCCCTGTTATGAGTCTCAGACCATATAAACTCCCTATCCCCTCTCAACAAATATCTTAAATTACTAGTTAAATCCGACAAACATGGTACAAATTTGCTTACATACGTCACTAAACCTAAAAATGATTGTAAGTTCTTTTTCTTCGTTGGTTTTACCATCTTCATGATGGTTTGTCCTTTTACTTGGTCAGGTTTCAGTTCTTGATCACTGAACACATGTCCCACATATTTTACCTCTTTCACCACAATCTAACACTTACTTTTATTAAATCTCACTTTTGATGATGTTGCTTTCTTAACTAACACTTTTAATCTTTTAAAATGTTCTTCTTTCTTGGTCCTCCATACTATAATATTGTCAATACAAACCTCTAGTCCAGGTAAGTCACCCAATAGCTCTTTGAAATGTTCTATGAAATACTTCGGGTGCTGAACAAAGTCCAAAATGAATTTTTTATAACAATACCATCCAAACTTCTCAGCATTAAATATTGTGATTAGTTGACTTTCTTGGTTTAATTTGATTTGATAGAATCCTTGATAAGCATCCAATGTAGAGGAAACTTTTGCATTTGCTATCCTTGACATCTCATCAATCAAAATCAATCAAAATCAATCAAAATCTCAAACATATTCTTAATTTATTGTTTGTCTTTTTAACTACAACCTTAGAACTCACCCATGATGTAGATATTGTTACCTCCTCTAATTCCTTGGAATTTTTCTTGGATGTTCCATTATTATCTGTCTGTCTTGTTGACTGTCTTCTTTCAGTTTAATTTCATATGTTGTCTACAGTTCACAAATTCCCTTAAACAATTATCTGCTCTCCTCAACCAGTTTTTCAATTTTGTTTCCAAAATTTTCCTTCCTTTGAATTTCGTCTACTTTTTATAGTAAATTCAACATTTCTATAGCTGGTAAGCCTATGATATAGGGAGCATTTTCTATATCAACTACTTTGGAGTACACAACGATATACAATATATGACTGATTGAGAAGTTCCCCGTCGGACACCGTAGAGTTGAGAAAGGTAAATTGATCATTTTCGATCGTAGACCTCAGCATTTTGGTAGTAGCAGCTAAGGCCCATGAATAGTGATGTTATACTTTAAAAGAAAAATCTAATGCAATAACGAGTCCTGTCTTATAATTTATTTATGTTTGATAGTTGTAACTACCAATACTTTAGCACTGTCATCTTTTCTTACATGAATCACACAGCTCTTTGTCCAAGCGTATTTATAGTTTTTCTCTCGTTCAATTTCCCGTACTCTATTGAAAAAGTTCATGTTATTAATCGTTAGGTATTCGTTTATATATAAATTTTCCGATACATGAGGAACCGATAAGTCACGACAGTTGACTCCCCGACGATGCAATTTAGTCGCATGGAAAATGCGGTTCCGTGTCATTCTAGAAACAATTTGACGGTGATTGCCTTAGCTTGCGGTTTATCAGCTCTGGGAGGTATTCTTTGAAACAATCGGTGTATTGCATGGATATTGGTAATTGCTATTTGAGACTTAATTACCGAAGTAATATTAAAAACTACCTCGAGAAGATTTTCACCCACACGTTCGAAATAATTACTCCTGAAATAATTAAATTGCTTAAGCGTGAATATAGCTCCTGATTTTTAGATTATCAGCCACATCAGCCAATTATCGGTTTAACCTTATCACCAAATTTTTTAGGGTCCTTTCAAAATCTGTTATTTTATCCCCGTAGAATGAGATAGATTTAATGATTTCGTCATACATGTCTGATAATTTCTTCACCTCAGACATGAGTTAAAACAGCTGTGCATTAGTGGGATCGCTGGAAAACAACAGATCTGACGCTTCATCGAAAAAACGTCACCAGATTTGATCTGAGCGAGGATATTGGATGAAATCTTGAGGCATTTGGTGTAGAAGTTGCCGTAGTAGCCGCCACACTAAACACCGGGGATCTCGAAATCAGACATCGAAATCAGGGAAATCGGTTCTCGTGTACAAAGGTCAGCGCGACCGAGTAGCACAGCTCGGCGGAAAATAAAATTTATAGAGAAAAATTACAAAACAAAGCGTAAGGAACCAACCAAACGCGATACCGGGAGGCAAATCAAACTCACCACATCAAAGCACATCCGGGGGCGCAAAAAATAGCTCGGAAGTCCCACAAGAAATAGTCTACAAAAACGACAACACTTCATCGTGCAAAGAATTCAGTTGTTAACCAGATCAAATGTTCTAATATATCTTGATTTGAACTCAAAATAAATTTAGAGATTTTCATAAAATTAACTATTTTTTTAATGATTTTGAAAAAACCGAAAAAATTCTCATTCTTAAGACATCTTGATGAAATATTACGCTATGAATGTACTTTTTCAGAAATTAACCATATTTAAATATCTCAATCCATTTTTGAGATATCAAATTTTGAACTCAACCTAAATTTGTGGCATTTTACAAAATTAATGATTTCTCTAATTGTTTTGAAAGAATCGAATTTTTAAGATATCTTGATAAATTGTCATTTTATCTCGCTTGTATACAATTATATGATTTCTGATCAAAATGCGTTGAATTATGTACCAGAAATTAAAATCTTATTGATTGACATCGTCGATGTCAATTTGTCGAGTGATTCATCGTGAGTGATGGGGCAAAAATGTAAATTAGTGCAAACTCACAATTCAGTCGGTATAAATAGAAATATTTTTTTATTGTAAGATATTCTCAAAAAGGTAATCTTAATAATAATACAAACTCGTATTGACATAAAAAAGATTTTAAGCGAAGCAAAAATTTTCTTTGAATGCAGCCAAAATTTGATTATTTTATCTCGCTTATATACCGAGATTATTATTATTTATTTAATAGAGTTATTATCAAAGACGACGGATTATTACCACATTATTGATTTTTTATTACATTATGATTTTTGATAAAATTACGCCGAGTTTGGTATCAAATTAATCAGGATATACAGTTTTTAATTTGTTTACCTACAATGATAATAAGTGATGAAGTAACAAGGTAATAGAAATAATAATTTCGCTAATTTGTATTATAAACATGTTAATATCATCCTAAAAATAAAATAAACCTAAAATCCTTTTGATTTAACATGGTAATAAGAATAAGTTTAAAGAACAAAATAGGTAATAATAATAAAGATTTTAATAATATCTAAAGTCTCTCCTATATAGATATTAACAATCAATAATAATTTGATTCCCAATTCGGTATCAAATTAATCAGAATTCGGAATGTTATTAATTTATATCCCCAATGGCAATAAGTGGTAGGGCAAAATGGTAATAAAAATAATGATTTTGGTAATAATGATTAAAATTGATACAAAATCAGGAGTAGTTTGGTACTAAATCAATTTATATTAGAAATATCTTTTATTTTAAGACATTCTCAAAATGGGAATAATAATAATAATAAAAACCAGGATTGAAAGAAAATTGATTTTAAGCGAAACAAAACTGAATTTGTTTTTAAAAAGAGCCAAACTTGATGATTTTATCTCGTTTATTTTACAAGATAATAATTATATTAATAGAGTTATTATCGAAGATGGCAGATTATTATTACATTAGTAATTTTTTATTACAACATTACGATTTTTGAAAAAATTGCGCCGAGTTTGGTATCAAATTAATCAGGATATACATTTTTTAATTTGTTTATCCACAATAATAATAAGTGATGAAGTAAAAAGGTAATAAAAATAATAATTTCACCAATTTATATTATTCCCAATTCGGTATCAAATTAGTCAGAATTCAAAATCTTATTAATTTATATCCTCAATGGTAATAAAAATAATTATTTTAGTAATAATAATTAAAATTAATACAACATCAGGAGTAGTTTGGTGCTAAATCGATTTATTCGGTATAGATAGAAATATTTTTTTATTTTAAGAAATTCTCAAAAAGGGAATAATAATAATAAACAAAACTGAATTTGTTTTTAAAAAGAGCAAAACTTGATGATTTTACCTCGTTTATTTCCCAAGATAATAATTATATTAATAAAGTTATAATCAAAGATGGCAGGTTATTTTTTATATTATTAATTTTTTATTACATTACAATTTTTGATAAAATTGCCTAGTTTGGTATCAAATTAATCAGGATATACATTACTTAACTTGTTTATACACAGTGATAATAAGTGATGAAATAAAAAGGTAATAAAAATAATGATTTCACCAATTTGTATTGTAAATATGTTAACATTGTTCTAAAATTAAAATAAATCTAAAATCCTTTTGATTTAATATAGAGATTTAATAAGAATGAGATTGAAGAAGAAAAATATAATAATAAATTCGAACTTTTTGATACCCAATTCGGTATCAAATTAATCAGAATTCAAAATCTTATTAATTTATATCCTCAATGATAATAAGTGGTGGGGCGAAATGGTAATAAAAATAATTATTTTGGTAATAATGATTAAAATTAATACAAAATCAGGAGTAGTTTGGTACTAAATCGATTTATTTGGTATAGTTAGAAATGTTTTTTATTTTAAGATATCCTCAAAAAGGTAATGATAATAATAATAATAACAATAAAAGCTAGGATTGAAACAATATTGATTTTAAGCGAAGCTAAAATGAATTTTCTTTGGAAAGAGCAAAACTCGACGATTTTATCTCGTTTATTTCCGAGATAATAATTATATTAATAGAGTTATAGAGCTATCAAAGATCAAAGATGGCAGATTATTACTACATTATTAATTTTTTATTACATTTCGATTTTTGATAGAATCCTTTTGATTTAACATGGTAATAATAATGAGATCGAAGAAAAAAAGTACTAATAACGATTTTGATAATATCTAAACAACAATTATTATTATTATTATATAGATAGAAATATTTTTTATTTTAAGACATCCTCAAAAAGGTAATAATAATAGCAATAAAATGTAGGATTGAAACAAAATTGATTTTAAGCGAAGCAAAAAATGAATTTCCTTTGAAAAGAGCAAAACCCGACGATTTTATCTCGTTTATTTCCCGAGATATTAATTATTTTAATAGAGTTATAATTAAAGATGGCAGATTATCGCCACCTTATTAATTTTTTATTACAACATTACGACTTTTAATAAAATTGTGCCGAGTTTGGCATCAAATTAATCAGGATATTCGTTTCTTAATTGGTACTCTTAATTAAGTGAAATTTGGTTTTAGATGCTAAAACCAAAATAATTGTCGACAACAATACATTAATATCAGACGAGCCTGACGTAATTCAAATTAGAACAAGTTATTATGATTGACGATTCCTAATATAATATATTTAGGGTTTTTACCTTAGAAACTTTCCCTTGAAAATAAATACCTAGGTATTTAACAACACTGACTAAAGTTTATAGTTCTAAGTGTAGTATTGGTTCTATTAGGTTGGGTTGGGATCCGTCTTAGAAAACTTACGGCTAATCCCGAATGTTTCTAGTTCTAGATGTAGTGTTAGTTCCAGTTTTATTATTAGCTCTACTTCTTGTTGTTATGCAGTCTTAGATTGTTGTGTACTTGTATCGATCTAGAACTTGAAAGTTTCGGTTAACAGACTGCCAATTCGCATCTCTTCACCACAAAAAAATGGTTTTTGACCTATCCTCTTTTTGTCGAAAATTTACTAATTCAGATCTAAACTTTATTTTATTAGCAACTACAACTACATAGCTCTTAAGAAATTTTTTTAAATGTTTAGGACATTTAAAACAGTTTTTAACAATATGACTTGCCATTTTATTGACATTGTCGTGTGTATATCTTTGAGTACAATATTTGCAGATTACCTTACTTTTGATATTTTTATACTTTCCTTTACTAACTAGATAATTTGGTATGTTTAATTCTTTGTAAATTTATTAATACATTCGAATTAAAAAAATGTGCCTAGAAATATGCCCAAACTAATTTTTAACTAATTTATAAATATCTACCCATAAGGTATTTATCTGTCGTCCATCACCGAATCCGATATTAATTACAGTCCATTAACAATCTAACCCAACTCAACCAAACGGCATGACTTAAGTGATACTCATCTGTCTTACTTAATTTCCTATTCCAGAGTCATGTTTCAGCTCCTTTCTTTATTTGCTAGAATATCGGTAGAGCTCAAAATGCGCCAATTTTAAAGTTATTTACCAGTATTTTTAAGTAACAATCTTGCTTACGGTGATTACCCGCAAAAAGCCATAAGAAAGTGTAAGAATCAATTTTTCGATTTTCTAATAAGTAAGCTATATATTTTACTGTTTCTCAATCCTCTTCAAACAACCGACATAATGTGTATAGGTGGACACATCATCCGCCACAGTACCTGTTTGCTCTCTCCTTATAACCGCACTGGCATCTCGCCACTAGCTTCTTTCTTTGCTTATTCACTTCCTTTACAAGATATTTTGGAAACTTCTCTGTAATTAGGTCTCCATATCTTCATTGTTTTTACTGGCGTCCGTCTCTCGTATCCCTGGATGTCTCTATTCTTATCGGTTGCCTCCCTCTGATAATTAATAATATAACTCAACACAACACCACTCATGATATTTTCTTGCTAAGAGGAGGAGAAAATGCTTGCGCACCTGGCCTCCTGTTGAGGCTAGTTCAGATCATCGGATAGTAACATAGTTTGGCTGGGAATGTGGAACTACGTTAAGCCCATCGCCTCTTCCAGGATTCACCCATCATTGTATTTCGTAGGGGTAGTTGTTCTTCCCTTTCAATCCAGGTATTCGTGGATATTTACACAAAATATATAACGAGATATTTTTATAAACAATTCTATTTCCCTATTTTTTATTTCGATTTCTCTTTCCTTCTTATCGGTTTTCATTTCTTCCTCTCTTTCTCAGGTGTTCGTGGACATATACTAAATGTATACATATCCACACCAAAATATATCCTCCCCACCCCTCATACCTGGAGAGGTGGGGAGGTCCCCCTCGTCTCTGTTTTCACTCTTTCTCATTCTCCTTCCCCCAGGTGTTTCTGGACAGCTAATTTTTGAAACTAAAAAAAAGAATGAGGTTATTTTCTATTCCTCTTATTTTCTCTCCCTTTTGTTCTTTCATCTCACGTCTTCGTTCTTCTACCTCTTTTTTCTTCATTATGGATCGTAGTAGAGTCATTATTATCTCTCTTTCCCGTTTTTCCCCTATCATAAAACCGCATCATTCATTAATGGCTTCTCCAATGAGATTCTTGGTCCTCCTACATTCAAAAATCATATGTATCGGGCCTTGCACAAACTTTATAAAGATGCTGGCTCTCCCTGTATACTTTCTCTATGCTTTTTGTCATCTCTCAAGTATTTCGATGTGGTTCTTGTAGACAGTCGTCTCCAATTTCTCACTGTTTCCCGCACAAGCAGGATATGATTGAAGTATGAGGACGTTACTGCCATCTCCCTTTCCCAGCACCACCCTTATTAGGGTATTGTGCATTCTAGATGCCTTGCCTGCAGCGTGATTAATATGGCCCGTCATTTTAAGATCTTAATTCAAATACTTCGCTGATTTCGTGCTGCCAATCAGAACTTCCAAAACTATTACGCTCATAGTTGTAAGTTTATGTCTTCCTTCCAGTATAATCAGCTCAAATTTTTCTGGTGCAAGCAATACTTGAAGAGATGAGTCTGAGAATCATCTCTTCAAGATTTCGTTTTGTTTCTTCTATACAATTCTCAACCTCCTCTTTAGTTTAGTCGCAGTCCTCCTCTAAGTTTAGTTTAGTTTAGTCATTAAGATTTTTCTCTGCTTTCGGTACGAACTTAAGATTCTTCTTAGTCCAGAGGTAATCAAAGGTACTTACTTTTTTTAAAGAATATCGGATTTCCCTCCATGGTATCTATCTTTCTTGCTCTCAGCCATCACCGCATCGACTGTACTTTTTCACTTTCTGTACCCATACTGGTTGTTGTTAATGGTTTGGTTTTTTTTCAGCTCTGGCAATCTGCTGCTAATTAGGCATTCAAAAAGGTTACCCACTGCGCTAAGCATACAAAAAGATGTAAAAAGATGTCTCTTCCAAATTTTGGGAAAATTTCCTTCTTAAGTATTTATTATACACATCGAGGAGAGCACTGGGATTTGATAGAGAAGACTGCGTAAAGTCAGTCTTACTCTGATAGAGAAGACTTTGATAAGACTGTATAAGGTCTTTCAGAATTTCATTGTACTATTAATTCTTTTAGTAACAACCTGGCATGCCGCTTCCCATACGTACCTCACTCAATCCAATCCAACCTGACTCAACCCAATGTATGACTTATGTAGAATTAATCTTTAACATGACATGAATAATTGACTCACAGATCATCGTTGATGAAGTTATGATATCATGATCCCTATTCGCTGATGAAAATGTCTTCATTTATTTTTCTATGTTTGCTAGAATGTTTTACAATCTATTAATTTATATAAGCACTAGGTGCGTGTTCTGTGTCGGATTGGTTTTTTCACGAAAAACATTTCTAGAACAATAAACACGAAGAATTATGTACTTTTGAACGTAATAAATTTATTTATCTCTGCCGGTTTCGCAGTTTTTAATCATAAGAAATCAACTGCATCCTCAAGAGAACGTCAATACAGAAAACAAGTATACTCATTTGAAATTCACATATTAAAAACCAAATCAACAAGAGGAACAGTCGAAAATTCTTTAAAAAATGATCAAACTTTTAATCATTTATTACTTCGAAGTATGCAGAGAAAATGATTTCCAAATGAGTTAGGAAATGGAGCTTAGTTTGTGTCAAAATGATTCTTTTTCAGTAGAACATCTCTAGAATACTTAATTAAAATCGAAGTATGAAGATTTTAGGATTTTCCGAAAGAGTTAAGAAGTGGAGAAAGTTGAATGTGTTGTATCAAAATGGGCCATTTTCAAGAAAAATCTGTAGAATACTTAATTGAGATTGCAATGTGCAAAGAAACATTTTGAGCTATTCCCAAAACGATTAGAAACTGAAAACAGCTGGTTAGGAACAACTCCCATATAAACACAGTGATAAAACCCATTGTTAACCACCAAAATGCTACAAAATAATATAATAAATAGCCCAAAGGGTTGCATACATAGCAATAATTAGACCCATGGTGAGAAGGTACAGTTTATTTTTAACAGTCAGTTTTACTGACTGCCTAACTTTTTGTAATAAACATATACCTCTTATAATCAGAAAGCATTTCCAATCCTCACAAAAGATTTTTGATGGAACAGCACTGTCAGTTTTCCAGACCATTCCCGATATACAAAAGTGTTGAAAATAAGCGCGAGTACTGCCTCTTACGATATTTAGTGACTCGGGACTAGGTTAAATCGTTATGGAAAGATCTAAATAGTTTAATGGCAGAAGGGGATAAACAAAATCCTCATATGAGCGATGTTCATGCGCTCAACAAATTTTTCATTGACTCTATTCCTAAATGTTGAGTCAATTCCAGTACCTATTGAGTCAATGGGTTTAAAAAAAAAATTCTATTGGTTCTGGTTGTGATGGTATCATTAAGAAAATGCTGTCGTTGTGGTTCCACTTTTGGTACACAATTTTGGTTATGTAATATTTTCGCTTAGAACTCTCTGTATTTCTCCGTAACTAGAAGACGACTTAATTAATTATTCTTAAACAAAGGCTTAGATGGCAGTCTTGATGATTTTAGCCGTATAGCTATTCTACCACTGTTGTCAAATATTTCGGAGAAGGTTATGGATAAACAGCTACGCGACTTTATAAATCATAATACTTTGTTGCCTGAGGGTCAGTCAGGGTTCAGGGTGGGTTATTGTTGCAGCAGTGCTTTGCAGAAAATATTAGACGATATACATGATGCCATGGATAGCAAGGAATGCGTAGCGCTTGTTCTGTTACACTTTCCCAAAGCGTTTGATTCAATTGACCACGAAATTATATTAAGTATTTTATGACAGATAAAATGATGTCGTACGGACCGTCGCCTCAGCTGTTGATTTTTTTTATATTATGCATAGCACAATTGTTTAACACCTAGTAAATATATACTAATAAGTTATTTGTTTTTGACATTAAAGCATAAAGAAATTTTTTAACTTGTTGCATTGATCAGTTCGGTTGTATCAGATTACAGCTCCAATTCCGCTTCCAGTACGTTGTGATATCTGCAGGGATCAGTTACTGTTATCAATAACTATTGATAATATTAGGTATTAGATAGTTATTATTTTTCTCGTCATACACATCAAAACTTATTATAAATTATATAAAGCCATCTTTATCCTTTTCACTTTCGGAAGTTGACAAAGCCTGCCAGAAAGTAAATCGTGACCCTAAAAGTATACCACGGATCGCCAAATTGCACTACCTGAAAATTAACCCTCTTAAATCCCAGTTCATTATGTTTAGCAATAATTTCTATTACAATGACATTTTGTATCGCATGAATCTTGAAATTAATAATATCGCAATAGCTATAAAAAATGAGGTGAAAACCTTGGCGCTGACATTAGATAATAATCTAAATTTCACATCGCATATAAATGGGTGTGTAAAATCATGCTATAATAACCGTAAATTAATATTTCAAAATTATGATATTCTGATTAAAAATCTGAATATTGACATGAAAAACAACTTTGTGTACTGGTAACTATGTAATTACGATTAAATTATTGTGATGTTGTCTATGGTACCCATTTCGGAATTCATGATAGGCAAAGAGTGCAATATCGCATAAATTAAACGATGGCTTAATATAGTCATTTAACTACGCCACCATATCTATATAATAAAATTTCAGTTTCTCTTGTGCACCTAACTTTGGCAATACGAAGAGATTGTTCGTTTGATTTATTTTGCTGTTTCCATTAATTTATTAACCATAATTGAAAAAATTAGGTTAATTTAATTTAATTTGCATTAACCTAATTAGCCTAATTTATAATAAATTTACTTTAATGCTTACGACTTTTTTATGTATATTCATATTTTATTTAATAAATTTTTTTATTATTATTATTAAGATAGCACAACAATAGTTGGCACAAATATGGCTGTCTTCATAAAACGTTTGCAATGGGAATCTTATCCAACAGGTGCACTTGAAGCCCTACTCGATCCCCTACTATTTCATCTATACGTACAAAAAGAGGTAGCTTTAAGAGCTTTGTCACTGAAAACATATTCTGCACGCAAGTCAATGCAAGTTAACTTCAAAGGACATCTTGAAATCCTCAAAAATCTAAATTTAGATAATTAAATTTTGGGTTAATTTTAGTTAGCGTTAATAAAAAATTTTACAACTCGTAACGAATAGTTTTGGAGGTCACGACCCACAGTTTAGGAAACCCTGTTATATGATAACCATACTCGATTATTTTACTTTATCTATTAACTATAAATATATGAGCTATTCTATTACAGACTATTAATACACATTATAATATTGATACACATCAGCTACGGGCAATTAATTGATTCTCTGAATTCACATTCAAACTATCTAAACAAAAATGTTATAAATTGTAAATCGTTATTAAATTTTTGGTACTATTATTAACTTTAATTTATATCACTTATTGCACACACTTGGTAATATCATGCATTCAATTTCATAACTTTGGCGGAGAATGTGTACGGTCGACAAGTTACAATGTGTATTGTCCTATTCTCTATTAGCTTTATTAATGATTATTGTCGGCTCCTATTTGATGACATCTACTCAATTAGCCTCCTAACAGAGACTACGAAGTAGCCAGATTCCTTTGATTTGAACATTTCTGCCTCGATATTAATAAAGTTAGTTCCTCGTTCTTTTTATTAATATTATTATTATATAATAAAAAATCTCAAGATGTTGATTCATATTGATTCATTCGTGGCAGTAATAAAGATTGACGCTTTTCTATATAATATAGTAATAATTTCCTCTTGGAAGACAAGCTTTGATTCCTTCGATGACAATTGGTTCCTTACTTTAAGATGTCTATGTACCAAAAATCTAGATGTTGATTCATGTTAAAGGGTGTTGTAACGATGTGCTGTTTATGTTTCAGGCAATGTACGTTACCGTAAATTCCTATTCAGAAACCTTAGTATTCTTACGATTGCTTATGAGTTTATACTTGAGTCTGTTTGAATATGTCGAACCGATCCGATCGAGAAATTAAAATTAAAAAGGAATAATATATGGGAATAACCAAACTTATCAAACATTCAAAGCGTAACAGTACAATTACAGCATTTTTTTGATGCTCTAAAAACCACACGTCTAGTTTAATAAAGAAACCCATCCAACACAAGACATAACTAAGTTAAGAATGTTTAAAAAAACGATTTTGATATAGATTTATTAATAATAATTTTTTATTTTTGCATTTCGTGTTGTTAAGTTTGCATTTGCAATCGAATTCTGAGAAGAATAAGTTTTGTAAGATGGTGAAGGCGAAGATGATCAATTGCGCAATAAGAATTCATAAAATGATATGTTGGGATAATTTGAGTTTGAATCGTGTAAGAATTACGTAATGTAGTGTAATGAGTGTTTAACATTTAACACAAGGATTATGAACCTTTTAAATACTAAAGATTTTTTTTTCATTTTAATTTGTTTAGTAGAAATGTTTAGTTTCTATCTTAAGAAC
Source organism: Onthophagus sagittarius (assembly GCA_036711965.1). Lineage (NCBI taxonomy): Eukaryota > Metazoa > Arthropoda > Insecta > Coleoptera > Scarabaeidae > Onthophagus > Onthophagus sagittarius. Next base: position 7,963,474 of record JASERS010000007.1, on the reverse strand, counting down.
TAAAAGATATTTTCAAAATCAATCGTTTTCATTTCAAAGCTTATAATTTCCTCAATAGTTGCTGATAGTTTCGGGTCGATTCGTTAAAAATTGGATTTTTCGAGATTTTTTTGAAATCAAATTCTCTTTCCCAACAAATGAAGACAAACTTTGTGTTTAAACATTTTTATCTCAGGAACTAAAAGATATTTTCAAAATCAATCTTTTGCATTTCAAAGCTTATAATTTAGTTAATAATTGCTGATAGTTTCGGGTCGATTCGTTAAAGATTGGATTTTTCGCGATTTTTTGAAAACAACTCAACAAATTCTCTTCCCAAAAATGAAGACACTCTTTGTGTTTAAACATTTTTATCTTAGGAACTAAAAGATATTTTCAAAATCAATCTATTTCATTTCAAAGCTTATAATTTCCTCAATAATTGCTGATAGTTTCGGTTCGATTCGTTAAAAATTGGATTTTTCGCGATTTTTTTGAAATCAAATTCTCTTTATCAACAAAAGAAGACAAACTTTGTGTTTAAACATTTTTATCTCAGGAACTAAAAGATGTTTTCAACATCAATCTATTTTACTTCAAAGCTTATTATTTCGTTAATAATTGCTGATAGTTTCGGGTCGATTCGTTAAAGATTGGATTTTTCGCGATTTTTTGAAAACAACTCAACAAATTCCCTTCCCAAAAATGAAGACACTCTTTGTGTTTAAACATTTTTATCTTAGGAACTAAAAGATATTTTCAAAATCAATCTATTTCATTTCAAAGCTTATAATTTCCTTAATAATTGCTGATAGCTTCGGGTCGATTCGTTAAAAAATGGATTTTTCGCGATTTTTTTGAAATCAAATTCTCTTTCCCAAAAAATGAAGACACACATTGTGTTTAAACATTTTTAACTCAGGAACTAAAAGATATTTTCAAAATCAATCTATTTCATTTCAAAGCTTATAACTTCCTTAATAATTGCTGATAGTTTCGGGTCGATTCGTTAAAAATAGGATTTTTCGCGATTTCGCGATTTTTTTGAAATCAAATTCTCTTTTCCAAAAAATAAAGACACTCTTTGTGTTTAAACATTTTTATCTCAGGAACTAAAAGATATTTTCAAAATCAATCTTTTGCATTTCAAAGCTTATAATTTAGTTAATAATTGCTGATAGTTTCGGGTCGATTCGTTAAAAATTGGATTTTTCGCGATTTTTTTGAAATCAAATTCTCTTTCCCAAAGAATGAAGACACACTGTGCGTTTAAACATTTTTATCTCAGGAACTAAAAGATATTTTCAAAATCAATCTTCTGCATTTCAAAGCCTATAATTTCCTTAATAATAGCTTATAGTTTCGGGTCGATTCGTTAAAAATTGGATTTCTCGCGATTCTTTGAAAACAACTCATCAAATTCTCTTTCCCAAAAAATGAAGACAAACTTTATGTTTAAACATTTTTATCTCAAGAACTAAAAGATATTTGCAAAATCAATCTATTTCATTTCAAAGCTTATAATTTCCTTAATAATTGCTGATAGTTTCGAGTCGATTCGTTAAAAATTGGATTTTCGCGATTTTTTTGAAATCAAATTCTCTTTCCCAAAAAATGAAGACACAATTTGTGTTTAAACATTTTTATCTTAGGAACTAAAAGATATTTTCAAAATCAATCTATGTCATTTCAAAGCTTATAATTTCCTCAATAAATGCTGATAGTTTTGGGGTCGATTCATTAAAAATTGGATTTTTCGCGATTTTTTTGAAATCAAATTCTCTTTCCCAACAAATGAAGATAAACTTTGTGTTTAAACATTTTTATCTCAGGAACTAAAAGATGTTTTCAAAATCAATCTATTTTACTTCAAAGCTTATAATTTCGTCAATAATTGCTGATAGTTTCGGGTCGATTCGCTAAAAATTGGATTTTCGCGATTTTTTTGAAATCAAATTCTCTTTCCCAAAAAATGAAGACACAATTTGTGTTTAAACATTTTTATCTCAAGAACTAAAAGATATTTTCAAAGTCAATCTATTTCAATTCAAAGCTTATAATTTCGTTAATAATTGCTGATAGTTTCGGGTCGATTCGTTAAAAATTAGATTTTCGCGACTTTTTTTAAATCAAATTCTCTTTCCCAAAAAATGAAGCCACACTTTGTGTTTAAACATTTTTATCTCAGGAGCTAAAAGATATTTTCAAAGTCAATCTATTTCATTTCAAAGCTTATAATTTCCTTAATAATTGCTGATAGTTTCGAGTCGATTCGTTAAAAATTGGATTTTCGCGATTTTTTTGAAATCAAATTCTCTTTCCCAAAAAATGAAGACACAATTTGTGTTTAAACATTTTTATCTTAGGAACTAAAAGATATTTTCAAAATCAATCTATGTCATTTCAAAGCTTATAATTTCCTCAATAAATGCTGATAGTTTTGGGGTCGATTCATTAAAAATTGGATTTTTCGGGATTTTTTTGAAATCAAATTCTCTTTCCCAACAAATGAAGATAAACTTTGTGTTTAAACATTTTTATCTCAGGAACTAAAAGATGTTTTCAAAATCAATCTATTTTACTTCAAAGCTTATAATTTCGTCAATAATTGCTGATAGTTTCGGGTCGATTCGCTAAAAATTGGATTTTCGCGATTTTTTTGAAATCAAATTCTCTTTCCCAAAAAATGAAGACACAATTTGTGTTTAAACATTTTTATCTCAAGAACTAAAAGATATTTTCAAAGTCAATCTATTTCAATTCAAAGCTTATAATTTCGTTAATAATTGCTGATAGTTTCGGGTCGATTCGTTAAAAATTAGATTTTCGCGACTTTTTTTAAATCAAATTCTCTTTCCCAAAAAATGAAGCCACACTTTGTGTTTAAACATTTTTATCTCAGGAGCTAAAAGATATTTTCAAAGTCAATCTATTTCATTTCAAAGCTTATAATTTCCTTAATAATTGCTGATAGTTTCGAGTCGATTCGTTAAAAATTGGATTTTCGCGATTTTTTTGAAATCAAATTCTCTTTCCCAAAAAATGAAGACACAATTTGTGTTTAAACATTTTTATCTTAGGAACTAAAAGATATTTTCAAAATCAATCTATGTCATTTCAAAGCTTATAATTTCCTCAATAAATGCTGATAGTTTTGGGGTCGATTCGTTAAAAATTGGATTTTTCGGGATTTTTTTGAAATCAAATTCTCTTTCCCAACAAATGAAGATAAACTTTGTGTTTAAACATTTTTATCTCAGGAACTAAAAGATGTTTTCAAAATCAATCTATTTTACTTCAAAGCTTATAATTTCGTTAATAATTGCTGATAGTTTCGGGTCGATTCGCTAAAAATTGGATTTTCGCGATTTTTTTGAAATCAAATTCTCTTTCCCAAAAAATGAAGAAACACTTTGTGTTTAAACATTTTTATCTCAGGAGCTAAAAGATATTTTCAAAGTCAATCTATTTCAATTCAAAGCTTATAATTTCTTCAATAATTGCTGATAGTTTCGGGTCGATTCGTTAAAAATTGGATTTTTCGCGATTTTTTGAAAACAACGCAACAAATTCTGTTTCCAAAAATGAAGACACTCTTTGTGTTTAAACATTTTTATCTCAGGAACTAAAAGATATTTTCAAAATCAATCTTTTGCATTTCACAGCTTATAATTTCCTTAATAATCGCTGATAGTTTCGGGTTGTTTCGTTAAAAATAGGATTTTTCGTGATTTTTTTGAAATCAAAATCTCTTTCCCAAAAAATGAAGACACAATTTGTGTTTAAACATTTTTATCTTAGGAACTAAAAGATATTTTCAAAATCAATCTATGTCATTTCAAAGCTTATAATTTCCTCAATAAATGCTGATAGTTTTGGGGTCGATTCGTTAAAAATTGGATTTTTCGGGATTTTTTTGAAATCAAATTCTCTTTCCCAACAAATGAAGATAAACTTTGTGTTTAAACATTTTTATCTCAGGAACTAAAAGATGTTTTCAAAATCAATCTATTTTACTTCAAAGCTTATAATTTCGTTAATAATTGCTGATAGTTTCGGGTCGATTCGCTAAAAATTGGATTTTCGCGATTTTTTTGAAATCAAATTCTCTTTCCCAAAAAATGAAGACACACTTTGTGTTTAAACATTTTTATCTCAGGAGCTAAAAGATATTTTCAAAGTCAATCTATTTCAATTCAAAGCTTATAATTTCTTCAATAATTGCTGATAGTTTCGGGTCGATTCGTTAAAAATTGGATTTTTCGCGATTTTTTGAAAACAACGCAACAAATTCTGTTTCCAAAAATGAAGACACTCTTTGTGTTTAAACATTTTTATCTCAGGAACTAAAAGATATTTTCAAAATCAATCTTTTGCATTTCACAGCTTATAATTTCCTTAATAATCGCTGATAGTTTCGGGTTGTTTCGTTAAAAATAGGATTTTTCGTGATTTTTTTGAAATCAAAATCTCTTTCCCAAAAAATGAAGACACACTTTGTGTTTAAACATTTTTACCTAACATCCCAGTAGTTGTTCAATCGATTCGAGACCTATTAACGCCCAATCTTTATCAAATGTGGCCCTGAAGAAACAATTTTACTAATGTAACCTAATATTTTAAAAGGATTCTTATAAATACTCTATATCGTGTATGCTATAGTAATAATTCCTGCTTTTTCTTGAAAGATACGCTTTGATTCCCACGATGCTTTTGATCCTTTACTTTAGGATATCTTTGTAATGTAGATATTCTCATAGCACGGTTCCACAATCCACAATTAGAAACTTTTATACTTTTTATAACTATTAGGTTTTTAAGACACTCCAATTCCGTAAATGATCACATTTTTATGTACCCGCTATATTAGACTAGACAACATCGAAAGAATGTAACAATGTTAGTAATAAGTGAATTTGTGTTAACAAGACTTGAGTGAATAATTAATTATTTGTTGCGCCTCGTCGGCAAGTAACTTCAGCTTTATCAAGTTGTATCATATTACCTCCATCCTATGTTTAGCAAAACACTGCCAAACGAGTTATCGAACTTTGTGTCGATGTGATATTCATAATCATGTTATAGTTTCATGGTACATACCTCTATATAAGTTTCAATGAAAATGTTCTATGGATTTAGATTAATAAAGCATTTTCTTTTACTTTTACAGTACTATCAGTCGAAGTCTAATCAAGAAATTTTAGCTTGATTAATAATTGTTTTAAACCTGGTGACATTTACTCAATTAGCTTCTTATCAGATTATACAAAGTTAATATCTTTATTATTAAGTATTTATTGAACGTTTTATTGAAATTTTCGTCAACGAAATCTTAAATTAGAACAAAAACTAAAAAGTTTTTTTCAATAATGAGTTGATCCACCACGATTTGTAGTGTATTCATTTAGATGGCGTAACATGCTATTAATCAAGTGATCTATAGCTGTCTCTGGTATATCAACCGACCGAGCATGGCCGAATAGGCGATGGGAGTAGGGCAATGTTAGCTTATTCCAAAAAAAACGGATTTAGGGCGAGCATTATCGTGTTGGAAAATGGGATTTTTCGGGCCTTGATGATATGGAACCGATACGGTTTCTACACATTGGCAGTATAAATAGCAGCATATAAGTTACCATCAATACATCCAACCGTAACATCTTACATCCCATATCATCACTCCTTGAGTGAAGACTATGTTACGTTCCACAAAAAATATTGGATTGATTTGATCCATTCTAGTTTGCGTATAAATTGAGATGGTGTAAGAGTAAGGCATAAAAGTGCGAGTGCTCATCCAATCATTTCAATTGATTATGTTTCTTATGTTTAAAAGTCTAGTTATGCAACGTTCTTTGCGATTTCTACTCCTACGGTGATGTCCAAATAAAAGGCGACGTTGTTGCATCCTTTTCTTGGAGCATTTAGACCAACATCTCAATGTTATTGTAACATTTCGGTTTACATAACGAGTAATTTCTCTTAACGAAACTCCGACCTCTCTCACGCCAATAATACGGCCACGTTCAAATCAGTCAATTGTAAATAATGTTGATGTTGACGTGCTCTTGGCATTGTTCCCAAGTTCAGAACGAAATTGTGAATAAACAATTTGCGAAATTAACAGTTGATTACACACTGATTTGTTTATTTCTTCAAATTTATTATTACTAGCTATTTTTTTTGAATTTTAATAATTATAATAATACCATGATATAATATTAAATAATAATAATAACCGTGTCTTATAAGTTGATATATTTGTTTTTGTTGTGTTTTAGTAAAGATTAATAGCAAAATTATTTTTTAATGTCGAAAATTTTCGTTATGTTGTATAATTCACTAAAGTCCGTGCAAAAAGTCAAGGCCCCTCACGTTTGAGGTCGATATCTTTCTAATCCCTCGACGAAAAAAAAATGTGGCAAAGATTATTGTAATCGGTGAATATTTCTGCGTAACGTATGTTAATTTGGAAATTTTCTTATCCGCGTTTTTTTATCGCGGGTTAAGTAAAAAGACTTTCCAATTTTTAAGAGTGCCGACAACTTTATTCGAATTTGCGATTTTTTTCTCAACAATTGTTTGGCGAAAAATATTCAAATTCGAACTGGAGGTAACACGGTGTGTTCTTAATGTGGGGCATATTTGATTTTATCGATATTCTACGTAGTTTCGCGAAAAATCGCGGTTTAGTAGAATGCGGTTATTTCCTGACAAGATTTTCCAAATTAGGTTAATAATTTACCCTAATTTTTTAGTAGCAATTTAATGGATAATTCCATTAAATTAAACAGAATGATTTGTATTTAATGATTATGATATATGCTAAAAATTCAAAGTGTAATCAAGAAACTTGACAATTAATATCAAATAGACTGGAAATATTAAAGCAGAATCAGTATACGGAGGAATCTAGATATGAATTATGCAATTTTATTTTTTGATGATTTTTATTTATCATGTATTTATGCTTAGCTATTTCTATGGCATAGTTTAGTAAAGCTTAACTTTAGTAACTTGTCAATGTTAGGTCCTGAAGACATCTCAAGTAGTCAACATTTTTTTTGATTACTTTTTTTGTTATAATTCTTTATAAGCTACTTTAGGATTGGAATTATGATAGGTGAATAATAGACTCGAATATGCGTGTCTTTGTATGGAGAACGAATATATTTATTATCCATGCCAAATGTCAAGGCCCCTCACTTTAAAAATCGATACCTTCGAAATCGCTCGATGAAAAAAATTGCGATAAAGATTATTGTAATCAGTGTGTGTTATATAGTTATATTGTTAATAGTTATAGTGATGTTTTAAGGGGGTTACATCTTTTTTGTCGGATAGACTGTTAAAATGTTTTGCTGTTTTACCACACAAACAACAGCACATCGTTGAAGCTATGTTTAACTAATTAAGCAATGTCTAACTCACTGTTTAACAACATTTGAACTTTTTGTAATTCATTTGTCTGATTATTTATCTATCATAATTAATTTATTATAATTCTATTAAGTATACTGAGTTTCGGTGTTTGATAGTATCCTGTGATTCTCCTGTATCTTGGACGCAATATTTTATCACTTTTGATATTAAGTACGGTTAATACGGAAGAACTCTGGAAGATGCTTCCATCAGACAGGTTCATTTTCGAATTAATTTTCCATGGATTCTGCTTGGATCCATCACAGCTCGAACTAAAAATTAAATCGATTTGTGTTTTCGTTTTTATCCCTTTGGTACACTTACTACGGATTCTAACCGTCAGCTCTGAAGCTCTCATTATTTTCAAACACATCTCTTTTATTATCAAACGGACTACTCACAAGGCAAATGGACTATTATTGTTATTCCCTTTGACTCTTCATAATAGTATAAATATATCATAAGCATAGTAATGCATAATAATATCTGGATGAATCGATGTTAATTGGAGGCTCATTCAATGACGTACGTGAAAAAGTCCATTTCAAATTAGAGATATTTCACGTTATTTTGTCCCCTGATTTGTGTAACGGTTTTATTAATACCAATTTAAATCATTCTGAAAATGCTCGTTTATTAATACAGGTAGGTAGTATTTAGTAGGTGTGTGATAGTATGTGCTATTTTATTTTCGATTTGGTTCAAAATTTCCGCGATGATGCCATCATCGTTAGGTGATTTTGATTTTTTTTAATTTTTAATTATTTGTACCCACTACTATTTCTTGTTCTGTTGTTCTCTCTATATAAATTTGAATTCTTCATACCCAAATTTTCCTTTCTGGCATTTATTGGGGCATTTCTGATATATTAGCTACTTCATTCGCAATTTTATTAAAGTAATTCTTAAGAATATTTGCAATTTTTATTGGATTTATGATTTTTTCCTGATATAAAATTATTTCACTTATTTCTGCGTTTTTTGCTTTACCTTTTGGTCAACGTCTATGCAATTGTAAAGATTGTAATATCATCGAAATTATTGTTTTATGGTCTACTTATACTTATATTATTACTGTATCTGATAAAATAATTGACATAGTTTGTGCCACACTTAGACTTCGTTGGTTTATGAAAATGTAATCAATGCATGACTTTTGACTGGAGTAATCTGTCACTATTGCTCTACAAGATAAAAGCAGCTTCGATCAACAAGTTTAAGTATACGATGATATTTATATTTATATCTCCCATTATTATTTGTGTATCATAATTTTGACTTCCGTTGAATACGTAGTTATACAAATCAATAATATATGTAGTATCAGAAGTACTAAGACTCCTATAAACTCCAGTAATCCTTCCATAGTAAGAATTACCTCAATCGGCTTTGTTTATATCATTTCAATAATATTGTGTTTGTGGTTCAAATCATTTTTGATATACACCAGATTATACCAATAAAATGTATTTTAAAATGTATATAGACCCTAAAATGTATTTTATCCCGTTATACCAAACAAGTCTACATCGTTCGCTATAAATGATTCTATTAAAATAATTACATCAAAAGACGATTTCTTCTTAAAAATAAGTATCATAAATTCAGCAAACTTTTTTGTAACATTTCTTATGTTTAAATGAAATAATGCCAAACTTAGTCAATTATTCATTTACATTGATATATTTATCCACTTTTTGATTCTTTTTTCTCAAAAACTAGTCAACGAAAATATTTCAAATATGAACTGGTCGTAACACGATGTGTTCTTAATGTGGGGTATAATTTATTTTATCGATATTCCATATAATTTCCCGGAAAATCGCGGATTAGTGGGATGCGGTTATTTCTAAAACGTTTTAACGCCGCTTTTATCAAAATATACCAATTTATAACATATTTGTTAAATATTTTGTTAGTGATGTTGTTTGTCGGATTCAGTTATTAGTTTTACAGAAAATTAAAAAAAGGTAATTAATTGCCAATTACTATTATGAACGAATTGCAAACACAACTTAACTGACAATTAATTGTGTTATCATTTAATTTCATGTTTAAATATTTGTATTTAAATATATTAACCTACATTAACCTAAATAAAGCAACTTTTAGCTTTCAAAGTTACAAGATTCTACGTTCACTTGTATATTATTTTTTTTTGTTGGAAGTTTTATGTATAATCGGTTACTCTAACTGCATCGAAACGTGATCAACTCTACGTTGTCAATCAAAAAGAAGAAAGTGCAAAAGTAGCTAGAGAATCAGACGATAATTTGCTTCGATGGCATCAACGGTATGGACATTTAAACGTGAAAGACTTAAAGATGTTAAAAAGCGCCAATATGGTTAACGGTATGACTCTCACAATAAACGCGAATGAAATAAAGTGCGAAATTTGTGCAAAATGTAAAATTTATGTTCAGCCGTTAGGTGCTAGGTTTAAATCATTCGGACATTTGCGGTCCAATGAGGGTTGAATCATTGGGAGGTGCTAAATACTTTATCACTTTTATTGATGACTATTCTAGGTATACAGAGACAATAATGTTGCACAACCGCTCTGTAGCTCTCCAAGCATTCAAAAACTACAAACGAAGAGCAGAAAACCAAACTGGTCAACGAATAAACAAGCTACGAACAGATAACGGAAGGGAGTACCTGTCAAACGAATTTAAGAAGTATCTTGAAGAAGAAGGCATCGTTCACCAACTTAGCGTCGAATATACGCCTCACCAAAATGGAGTCGCTGAGTGCGCGAACATTCGTACATTAACAGAGATGGCCTTATGTATTTTGCTACAAGCCAATCTACAACAATCATTATGGGCAGAAGCAATAAATACGGCAACTTATTAACGAAAAAGAAGCGTAACGAAGTGTCTAAATGAAGTAACTTTGTACGAAGCTTGGACACAACAAAAACCCTATGTCGGATTTTTGAGAAATATTGGTAACAAAGTAATCGCTCTCAACAAAGATTAAAATACAGGCAAATTTCAACTAAAAGGTGACAATTATATTCTGGTAGGATATTTTAAAAAATCACAGGTTTATCGATTATGGAAACCAGGGACCAAAATTGTCATTAAAACGCAAGATGTAAAATGCTTCGAAAATATCGCGATCGATAAGTCTTCATGCGATGTTCTATTCTATTGCAATGCAGACGAATCAAATGAAACGAACCAACACTTATCCAATGAAGAAGATGAATGCGAACCAGAAGATAAAAACGAAGATTTTTCATCCAGGGAAGATCCAAAAAAGATGATGTACCAGATAACCAACAAAGAGGACCAGGACGTCCAAAGATCATAAGAACAGGTAAACGAGGTCGTCCAACGAAAGTTTACAACATGAAAAGAAGTGAAAACATAAATTCCCAATCAGCATCACAAATTATAGGAAGAAATGATGAAGAATTATAACTAGCTGCTATGAGAAAAGAATATAATACACTACAAGAAAATGAAACGTGGATTCTTGTTCCTAGACTTAAAAACGCAAAAGTATTAACAAACAGATGAGTATTAAAAACAAAAACTAACCAATAGGGAGAAATCGAAAAGTACAAGGCAAGACTAGGACACACACAAAGAACAAGGAGTACTACTATGACGAAGTATTTGCTCCCGTAGCGAGATATGAAACCATCAGAACAATGTTAGCAGCAGCTGCGAATGAAGAAATGTACGTTCATCTATTGGATGTAATTTCGGCTTATCTACACGGGGAACTGAATGATGAAATATATATGGAGCAGCCTGAAATGTTTATTAAGCATGAAGAAGAAGAGAAAGTGTGCAAATTACTAAAACCACTTTACGGTTTAAAACAGTCTGGTCGTGAGTCGTACAAAAGACTAGATGCATACATTACAGAAAATGAAGGTGTTCGTACTCTGGCAGATCCATGTGTTTACGTATTGGGTGAAAAAGATGATCGAGTAATCATGATTATTTACGTTGATGATCTGATTATGATGTCAAAGAATATCGAGTCCCTAGAAAATGTGAAAGGAATGATGATGTCAACTTTTAAAATGACAGACTAATCAATAATATCTTGGGAATTAATGTTCATCGAGACCACGCCACTGGTAAGATATATCTATCCCAGAAGAACTGCGTAATGGAACTTTTAGAAAAATTCAGCATGGAACAGGCCAAACCAGTATTTACCCCAATAGAATCAAATTTGAAAGCAAGCAAAGAAATGGCTCCATAGACGGATGAACAACAACAAGAAATCAGGAATAGGCCTTACCGAGAATTAGTTGGAGGTTTGATATACTTAGCAAATGCGACCCGGCGCGACTTTGCATTTACGACAAGTACTTTAAGTCGTTTTTGCTCCGATCCTGGAAAAAAACATTGGCTAATTGCTAAACGTGTTTTGAGATATTTGAAAGCAACAATGGACTACGGCATTACATATATTAAAGATAGAGAGTCAATTAAAGCCTACACAGACTCGGACTGGGCAGGAGATGTCGATGACCGAAAATCCTGTTGAGGTAATGTTTTGATTTTAGCCGGTGCTCCCATCAGTTGGAAATGTAAGAAATTTATTTGTAGTTGTATTTTTTTAATTTGGAAATTGTCGGGTATTTGGTTTTCTGTTACAATCATCAAAATTTGAAATGTTTTAGTCAAATAGTTTTTGAGAAAAAAAAATCGCAAAGCAGACAAAGGGGCCTTGACTTTTTGCAGAGATATTAGTTACCTTTAAAATGCTTTATACAGAGTGCTTACGGTCTTGTGATTTTATTTTCAAACGGTGCCTAAACATATAAAACAATTAAGGTAAAACTATTTTCACAAAAGTTTCATAATAACAGAGATAACACTATTACAAAACTCTTTTGTAGCCTCTATTTTTAAGCATATTAACTGAAACGGGGAGTAAAGTCAGGTAACCGAGGAGTAATATATTGTGTAAATATATTATGTAAATGGTGGCGAACTAAACGATTAAATTGCGAGCGATTTGAAATGTTTACATAAAATCGTCCATTCTCGTAGAGATTGTAGCGCCTCACCAGAAAGCGACCTCGGAGGAGTGAGAATAATTGGATTTCGCTTTAAATCGCATGGTCGCTTGCGGGCGACGCGCTTAATATGAAATATTAACAAGAAATTGTCCATTTTGGAAGATTGTAGTGGCTCGCTCGCAAGCGACCTCAGCGGAGTGAGAATAAAATCGTCTTATAGGAAACTTTATATATTTATTAGGATATAAAAAGAACGATTTCGCTTTAAATCGCCAAGGTCGTATGCAGGCGAGGCAATAGATTTAAATGTTCATTGGAAGATTGTACCACCTCGCCTGCAATCGACCTCGGAGGAGTGAGAAAATAAAAATATAAAATCCAAAATAATATTCCAAAATCGTCAATTTTGGAAGATTGTAGCACCTCGATCGCAAGCAACCTGTGCGGTTACGAAGTTATCGGTCTCTTTTTAGTCAAGACCCTTTATTTTTAAAGGGTCTTGACTTTTTACACGGACTTTAGTGTCGTTATCATATGTGGATTAAAATCTGATGAATTGATCCATCATTGTCTTGCACACTTTACGTTACCTCGCCTGGCTCAGCATCATTTTTTCACGATCATTTGAAGACACAACAATGATGAGGCTATTGGGTGTAGCGATCGATAGAAGACGATAACAGAACTGAATTTTTCTTTACTATATTTTGAAAATAAAGTTGTTTTGAAAAACACGGTTGCACGAATTACATTTAAATTTGAAAATTTAAAAAATTGAAAGTTCACTAAAACTGAACGAAAATAAATAAATCAACGTTGCAAAATAAAAATCTTACGATAACTGAACACAGCGAAAAAACAGTTCTTAAAAATTTTTATATTTAGACACTGCGCGAAAATAAAAAATGCAACGAAAAATCGCTACACATTAAAAAAAAATGTATTATTAAAAAATTAAAGAATCACTAACATCATTGTTGGTACTCTTTCCGTTCTCCCCTTTGCCCAATTACTCGTATCCGTTTTAAAATTGACTCTATGTGATATTAATGTGGTACATTTTCAAAAATAATCTACCGTAATAATTGGGTTCACTATGGACCATCGACACATTACCGAAATTTACGTATGATTACAATTTATCATATGACTGGCCAAAGCGCAGTGAGTTTTGTTCTGTTCTTCAGCCATTGATGGGTAAAAGCGATGTAACAACCATTACATTAATTGCAATTAACACGATAGATATTAGATTTATACATCAGTGAATCTTTATCCTTATACCACTATAACAACAATCTATCCTATAAGGGTAATAATCAACTATTTTTCTATCAAGTGGTAGATGCGGTCCAATTATTTTTAAAATTTTATCAGACATCTTTGAGACTTTCATAATTTTACTAAATTTAGATTATCTAAAGGTAGTATAGGTGGTATATCAAAAATACTATTAACAGTTGGGTGAGCTAAACTGTTGCCAATAAAAAGCTTTTTTAACTTTAACAATGTGTCGTATTGAATCTTTTTATCACAAATTCTTAGTATTCTATTTTTTATACCACGTAAGGAATTTGTTTGAGATTAAATGAATGTGAGGAGAAGTAGTTGATGTAACGACTTAAATATGTCAGTTTGCTGTGCTAATCAAAAATCATAGAATTATTCTCATGTATGAATCTACAATTAAAAAACGCGACCCATTTAAATAAATTAAAACCATCAAAACATCAAAAACATAGTCAACAGATCACTGGGAACGCTTGTGATAATGTCATCAACAAACATCTTTATAAACTGAAAATCCAATTTGGGAATCACACTATCCAAAACAAAATCCATTACCATCAGAGCCAAGATTTTTCCAAAATTTTGTGCGATCAAAAGACTCCATCTACATATTCATCATTTTTAGTTTAAATTTGACATCATATTTTGTTCAGTAGTTTTTGTTCAATCGTATTTTGTTCAGTAGTTAAATTTTTCTGTTCTCAGTTTTTTTTTTCACAATGTATATTAAATATCGTTGGTTTTCGTAACTTGTCGATTAAATCTCCAACTTTCAGATCTTCACGGTCTATTTGTGCCTCGTTCTTATTTTCAGTTAACATGAAAGTGTGAACTTCTCTGTGGTAGCTCGATGTTTGTAAACTATTGTCTTTATCATTTATTAAATCGTCTACTATACAGGCTGTTTCATTTAAAATGACTTATACTTGTATATTAAAAACAAAAGCTCGAATCGAAAAAGTTTCAGGTATATAAACATTTTTTGGTGAGAATGGTGACACATTGTACACATGCACAGAATTTATTCTGAGTTGCCTAAAGGCCCTTCTGACGTCATTTTTGTTTTTCAAATGGCGCCTATACTTTTTCTTTCAAAGTTTTAAACAAATTAACAAACTATAAGTACGAAGGCTTTCACGACCGGTGTTAATTAACTTTCGGGTTTCGAAAGTTTCTAGTTTTAGATCTAGTGTTAGTCCTAGTGATAGTTCTAGTGATAGTTCTAGAGTTAGTGCTAGTGTTAGTTCTAATTTTAGTTCAAATTGACAAACTGATTACTTTTTCTTAATTTTTTTCCTTAAATTCTCCGTTGTGAAAATATCAACAAAAACAAAAATAAAATAACATGTTACAAAATGTAATAAAAAAAAATTAATAAAAAACGATTTAATTAATCGTGAAATAATGTTAGCATTCTTCTTAACTTTTGAAATCGTCTTAGAAAATTGATTTTCTAAGTGGATGTGTTTGGATGTACGCTAACTTGCACGTGGGATAAACATTTTCTTATAACCAGCCCGTTCCCTCGAGTGTACTCAAGCGAAAAAGTCATTGTGATCAAAGCAAAAATGGAGCGCTTCTCTACTCCACAGAAATTTCAGATGGTGTTCAGCTGAACGTCAAAGTCGTGAAAATTTCGCTGAGGCCCATCGCATGTATGTTTGAAAAATTTCTGGAGGAATAGCACCATGTCCTAAACCTTTATATTGAATAGTTAAAAAAAGAAAAAATCTGGAGCGTGGTAACGTGGAGAAAAAAACGAACACGTGCAAGATCGGTTACGGATGAACGGAATCAAATATTTGTTTTAGCAGCTGTAGATGTTAATTCTCATCTAAGTTGCCGTCAATTGTCAAATGATTTAGGCATTTCGTTAACGAGATTACATCGGATTTTGAAACTTAATAAGTATCATTCGTATCACGTCTCTCTACACCAACTATTGCATGGCGATGATTTCGAAAATAGTGTGTAATTTTGTACATGGGCTATGGAAACAGTAAGATTGAATGAAAATTTTTTCTTCAATGTACTATTTTCCGACGAATCTCGTTTCACCAATCACTACCAAGTAAATCGTCATAACATGCACTACTGGTCATATAAAAATCCTCGTTGGTTAAGACAAGTTGAGCATCAAAAACTCTTGATGATTGGAACTTCTTTTATTGATGCTATCTTGAATGGCAGAAGATATCAGATTTTTTTAAGATGACATTTTCACTAAGATATGCAAGGAATGACTTCATATCGCCGAGGTCGCTTGCGGGCGAGGCCCTATATTTGAAACATCAACTTGGCGGAGTTAGAATAAAATCAAAAACTCTTGATGATTGGAACGTCTTTTATTGATGCTATCTTGAATGGCAGAAAGTATCAGATTTTTTTAACGAATTACCGGTTTTGTTAGAATATCTTACTCTGGAGGGAAAACTTGCGCTATAATACCAACATGATGGATTCCATCTCATTATGCTCTAGCCGCAAGAGCAGTTTTAGACTAAATGTTTCCTGAAAATGGATAGAACGTAATGAATCTGTCAATTGGCCAGCTAAATCACCCGACTTAACTTCTCCTGAATTCTTTCTTTGGGGTTATCTCAAAGAGAAAGTTTACAACCAGGTTCCAACAATACCAAACTCAAAAAAGAATTCAAAAAAGAGAATTCAAAAATGTTCAGAAGTGAATGGTCATCATTTAGAGCATTTAATTGATTTATAGGTATTAGGTAAATTTATAAATTTTAATCAATGTGCTAAGGTGATTTCAGAAATGAAGAAGAATTTTAGTACTATTTTACAATTAATTAAACGGTGTTTTTATTAATTACATTTTTTTGAATTACATTTTGAAAAATGTTTTATTTTTCTTTTTGTAGATATCTTTATAACGCTGAATTTAAGAAAAAGAAATCTTTAAGCAACAAATGTTTAGTTTGTCAAGTTGTTCAAAACGTTGAAAAAAAAGCATAGGATAGTATGTGTACCCTATGTTACACCAAAAAAGTTTACTTTAAACGTTTTTCGATTCGAATTTTAGTTTTCGAGATATAAGCGTATGACATTTTAAATAAACAGCCTGTATAAGTTTCAAAAAATTGTGCCTCTTCTACAAGAAACGTACAAATTTTACTATTATTTGATTTTTATTGTTATTTCCCACCATCGATACATCGTTCAGGTCACTCTTATTATTCGTTCTAATGAAAGACATCGTTGACAAAATTTTCAATAAAATCGTTCAACATATTCTAGGTGTATTCGTTCAATTTTTATGGAAGTCAGTATAATATAAATTTGATTTAACCCTCTATTGCATATTGTTCCTAATCCAGAACACATATTTTAAATATATATAATATCGTCATCTTATACATATTCAAGAGATTGTGTGATTACAGCGTATCACATATTACAGAAGATATCCGTAAATAATAATTGAACTCAAAAATTATGTTTGTTTTCAGTTGTTTTTCACACTAATTATACTAATACAAAAAGTTATGTTCTCAATTGGGAACAATGTGTGTAGAAAGAGCAACCTTAAAGAGACAAGTGTAATGGATGCAACAAGATAATAGTATCAAGTAATAGTACGCGTAAAACTTTCTGATACTGGTGATATGGAGGTATTGCCGGTTTTATATTTTGGCTGACGTCATTTATTATGGTGGTACAAATCAGACAAGTTTACACGTATTTTATATCTCGTCGAATTTGCGTTTGTTCTTTCTGAATTGGAATGAACCTCGTTAAACTGTTCCTGATTGATGAAATCTTTTTCATATCAAGCTCTTTAACGACGAAGTGAAATTAGCCCCTAGCCTCTCTCTTTTTGTTTACTGGATGAACCCAATATTTTCTCTCTCCTTTCTTTTTTAAAAGAGTTACCAGTATCATATAAAACGAACATCTATATCATTTTGCATTCTATCATTTTTAAGTGAATATCTATATAAAATGAATATCTTCTTCATAATCTAGATCAGACAAAAAATGAGTCACAGGAAAACATAGACCCACATATGAATTCTCTGAATGCTACACAGAACATGATATGTGAACATTTACCATTACGTCAGAATGCATTACACCACAACGCGTCAGATAAATATAAATCAGGCTAAATTTTCGCCATAATATTATCCTAGGGCCTAGATTATTTTGAAGTATATTTTGTTGTTGTTAAATTACGAAAATTATGTCGAAGACAAAAAGATATATGATGATTCTGATAGGGATTCCAATAATAATATTTTACTTAATGTATTTTGTAGCCTTCCTATAAATACCACATTTTTTCTTTATTGACAATAAGGAAGACAACGTGAATATGAATGATAAAGTTGCATCTGAATACAAAAAGGAACGACTAATCGGTTTAAATGTAGTCGTTCCTCGTTATCCTTTCAATCAAATAGAAGAAGGTATATTATGTGGTGGCCGAGACCACATAATGACAACATTGAACATTGGTCTTACACGTAGCTAACCGCAAACAATTTCATTATCAATTTAATTGGGATGATTACACATACAGTTATGCCGCTAACCACAAATATTATGGTTACATGTTTCTCTAATTAATTTCTCCTGCATTTCTAATTTTAATATAAATTTTAGAAAATTGTACCTTTTACGTACATTGTTCCTAATTGGGAACAAAAAAATATTTTTCTATAAAAATTAAACATAAAAAAACATAATAATTCACAAATTTTTTTTTTGTAAAGTGTAATAAATCGTTCAATAGAGGGTTAAGCATTGGTGTTGCTAGAGTTGCCGTTTTCTCGATCTTTTTAACTCCTAAATGTAGATCCAATAACGTAGCAATAACAAAGATTGACTCTGAGATTCAATTTCACCAGTATTTTAAACGAATTCTTAGTAATTCTAACCACAAATAAAATGGTTACATGTTTCTCTAAATAATTTCTCCTGCATTTCTAATTTTAATATAAATTTTAGAAAATTGTACATTTTACGTACATTGTTCCTAATTGGGAACAAAAAATATTTCTGTATAAAAATTAAACATAAAAAACATAATAATTCACATATTTTTTTCTTGTAAAGTGTAATAAATCGTTCAATAGAGGGTTAAGCATTGGTATTCCTAGAGTTGCCGTTTTCTTGTTCTTTTTAACTCCTAAATGTAGATTCAGTAACGTAGCAATGACAAAGATTGACTCTGAGATTCAATTTCACAAGTATTTTAAACGAATTCTTAGTAATTCTAACCACAAATATTATGGTTACATGTTTCTCTAATTAATTTCTCCTGCATTTCTAATTTTAATATAAATTTTAGAAAACTGTACCTTTTACGTACATTGTTCCTAATTGGGAACAAAAAAATATTTTTCTATAAAAATTAAACATAAAAAACATAATAATTCACATATTATTTTCTTGTAAAGTGTAATAAATCGTTCAACAGAGGGTTAAGCATTGGTATTGCTAGAGTTGCCGTTTTCTCGTTCTTTTTAACTCCTAAATGTAGATTCAGTAACGTAGCAATGACAAAGATTGACTCTGAGATTCAATTTCACAAGTATTTTAAACGAATTCTTAGTAATTCTAACCACAAATATTATGGTTACATGTTTCTCTAATTAATTTCTCCTGCATTTCTAATTTTAATATAAATTTTAGAAAACTGTACCTTTTACGTACATTGTTCCTAATTGGGAACAAAAAAATATTTTTCTATAAAAATTAAACATAAAAAAACATAATAATTCACATATTTTATTCTTGTAAAGTGTAATAAATCGTTCAATAGAGGGTTAAGCATTGGTATTGCTAGAGTTGCCGTTTTCTCGATCTTTTTATCTCCTAAATGTAGATTCAGTAACGTAGCAATAACAAAGATTGACTCTGAGATTCAATTTCACCAGTATTTTAAACGAACTCTTAGTAATTCTAACCACAAATATTATGGTTACATGTTTCTCTAATTAATTTCTCCTGCATTCCTAATTTTAATATAAATTTTAGAAAACTGTACCTTTTACGTACATTGTTCCTAATTGGGAACAAAAAAATATTTCTGCATAAAAATTAAACATAGAAAACATAATAATTCACATATTTTTTCTTGTAAAGTGTAATAAATCGTGCAATAGAGGGTTAAGCATTGGTATTGCTAGAGTTGCCGTTTTCTCGTTCTTTTTAACTCCTAAATGTAGATTCAGTAACGTAGCAATGATAAAGATTAACTCTGAGATTCAGTTTCACCAGTAGTTTAAACGAATTCTTAGCAATTCTAACCACAAATATTATGGTTGCACGTTTCTCTGATTAATTTCTCCTGCATTTCTAATTTTAATATAAATTTTAGAAAACTGTACCTTTTACGTACATTGTTCCTAATTGGGAACAAAAATATATTTCTGTATAAAAATTAAACATAGAAAACATAATAATTCACATATTTTTGTCTTGTAAAGTGTAATAAATCGTGCAATAGAGGGTTAAGCATTGGCATTGCTAGAGTTGCAGTTTTCTCGTACTTTTTAACTCCTAAATGTAGATTCAGTAACGTAGCAATAACTCAGATTGACTCTGAGATTCAATTTCACCAGTATTTTGAAAGAATTCTTAGTAATTCTAACCACAAATATTATGGTTACATGTTTCTCTAATTAATTTCTCCTGCATTCCTAATTTTAATATAAATTTTAGAAAACTGTACCTTTTATGTACATTGTTCCTAATTGGTAACAAAAAAATATTTCTCTATAAAAATTAAACATAAAAAACATAATAATTCACATATTTTTTCTTGTAAAGTGTAATAAATCGTGCAATAGAGGGTTTAGCATTGGTATTGCTAGAGTTGCCGTTTTCTCGTTCTTTTTAACTCCTAAATGTAGATTCAGTAACGTAGCAATAACAAAGATTGACTCTGAGATTCAATTTCACCAGTATTTTAAACGAATTCTTAGTAATTCTATATTGCCTTGGTTCCTTCGGCGGCTTTCAGTTCTTTGGTGTATTTACATTATGAGAATTTCCCTATAACTATGCTTGTGGGATGGTTCTACAATTGTTGTGGAGGCGGCTTCCGTTTCCGGAGTTGGGTTTACCACTTATTTTACAAATAAACAAAGTGCATTGCCTACAGCGTCCCTCAGCTGATGCAATGAAAGGTCAGATGGTCTTCGGGATCGAAGAGATATTAATTCCCGCGTAGGTCAAAAATGTATAACAATACTAAATTTAAGAGTTCTCCGAATTAAATTATTGTATTTATAACGCAACTTCTAATTATAGAATAAATATGACGGAATGAATGAATTATTTTGGATTGAATTAACGGTAAAACAATGCTTTTGCAACCCTTGGTAAACAATAGAACAAGGGTCATGTGTAATATGGCTTTATAAATTTCATGGTCAATGCAATGAAAAGCAATGATTTGAATGATTCTAAATTTGGACGTAACAATATTACTCGTAATTATTTTGAAATACATTTTGAACCTTTCTCTGAGTAGATCATATAATATGGCATGAAATGTCAGCCGCAAGGCTTGACTAAGACGAAAACGTTGATGTTTCCTACGCTTCTTAAGTGCTCCAATATTAATTCAAGGCGATACGAAGTTATCTAGTTTAGTTAAGTTTGCATACTCTCAACTTTACAGGTTGATATTTAATTTCTAGATGTTAATCTTAAAGTTTCGTGAGCGTGTAGTATAAGCTATCAAGCATCCGAGAATAATGTGCATTATGTCGAGTTATTAATTGTAAATGTTTTAAACTATTAAAATATATTATGAGATATAAATATGGGTTTTAAAATAAAAAAAGCCGATAACTGCTAACGGAGCAACGGCCATTCAAACTGAAAACAATGGGCACAACGGACGAATTTTCGCTCGCCTCGGGGTATTTAGCTCGAATACAGCGGGATTTTATAAAGAGAATTCAATTTCAACTGCACGACGCTGAACTGTAAAATTGTATCGACTATAATGGCGATTTGGAGAGGTTCGTTTCTTTTTCTTTTATTGTCCACACCCGTCAACATTGAAAACAAATAGAAACCTTCCTGCATGCTTAGTAGCAGCAAGGATAACATAATTTTTTTGTCCCAAGTTTTCTTCCGTAGCATCGCTGGTTTCCATTTCCATTCAGCATTCATCATGTTTTCCCAACGCCCCGGGAAGATACATATCAACGAGAAGGTACTGGTGCGTCTTTCCGAAAAGGCCAAATTGGACAATTCTCAAAAAGGATACTTGTATAAAAGGACTGCCGATCAAAAGCAGTGGAGGATGCGCTATTTCATTTTATATCAGGTAAGTTAAAAAGAACTTGACATTCAAAAAGCTTTTTCATAAATATTTCAACATCACAAAATCGATAAAATTACCTTCGTAATTGTAAAATAAATAATATTTCATCCCTTAAATAGATGTTAGCATTCAACTTCGTTATACTCCATAACATGGGGACGATTTATTACCTCGATGACGATTCCGCGGATTGAAACACGGTGGAATGCATTAATTTGCTTTGCCATTCCTATAACATGCTGGTCTGAACTCCGATACTTCGTAATTAAATAACAAACAAACTCAATAGTGCATATACTCTGTTTATTTACCCACGTAATAGATCTCGTTTAATGTCATATTTCACGATGACTTATTGGCTTTATCTACAAAATTTTATATCTATTATGCTAATAATTAAGCACATTCCTAATACGTTGCAAATCCTTAAAGCTTCCTACATGATCTCAGGGGATCTATTACTAATCGCCTTATAACGTTAATTTCACCAAAATATATATACATAATATATTTGATATTGGTTGTCACAATAGATGTCTCGATTACCTTGAGAGATATGACAAAATAGATAAGAAAATCGAATAGCGATCGTTATTATTAATAATATAGAAAACTAGGACGGTCCAAGTTGTTAATAGTCACATTAATACAGTAATTTAAGTGAATGCATGCATCTTCGGCTGTCCCAAGTATCACGAACAATACTAATTAGCGGTATATTAATGCCTTGCTTGGTGAACAGTTATACAGATTATTAGGGGAGATAAACTGCGACAAAAAAATCGAGAATGCAATACGATTAATGGTTTGGAAATGGAATAAGACATGCCAAACAAATTCTCCTTATCCTTTGCACCTAATCAGTTTTCAACAGCATCGGTTATACCCAACAACATGAGCTACATGAGCATACAACAATGTAGCTACAACTAATGTAGCTACGAGTGAAAGAAAATAGTTTGAGGTCACAAATGATACATTAACAGATCAGAAATAAAATATACCTTTTCGATTACAATTTGTTGATAAATTAATAAACATTAAAGATAGTTGTGTATCATTAACACGTTCGCGGACAGTAAAAATTTCGGCGAGGTGCAAACATGACGGTCGTTTTTCGTCAATTTTCAAATTTGTTGTGATATCTAAAATTTGATTAAACACAGTTTATAAGGGTACTCAGATTATCATATTTTAATCACCAAATACAATGAATGCTATAGCATCTATGACAATACAGATGATAGTTTTCAACTGGGATAACGTGAAAAAAAAAAGGATTCTAATTATGGTGCCACTACACTACTCACAAGTAGGTTTTTATATACAGGCTGTCCGGCATCTTTCGGATCAGATGTTTATAGCGATGTAGAACACATTATTTTGAGACGACTTTTCTAATAATTTTTTTTTTCATATTGTTTATAATAACCGTACAAGAACTGCTAAAAGTCGACCAATAGCATTTCTGGGAAACGCAATCGTTTCCCGAAGGAGGCCTTATCACTCGTCTCTTACGTGTTTATTTCTTACTTTTCTTACATTTTCTACATCACTATATATCGTGTGTTTATGATGAAAAGAATAAATTCAATAAAATTTTAAATCAACCCAACCCAAACCGACTAATATCTAGTGCTACGTAGTGCTAGGCAAAGTATAAATATTTGTCGATGAGACCGATACCAGTATTGAAGTATCGAAAGTATAGAAGTATCGAATGTGTCGAAATATGGGAAATTGGAAGATTCTACATCAAAATATATTAAGAAAACTTCATATAGAGATGTGCCTTAAAATGCTTTAAGGGAACCAATGTATTTTGAAGGCGAGATTCAATATGTGATTATTCCTCATTATTTCAAAACACATTAGCGTTAAAAACACGAAATTTGACGTATCTACTTGCTTTTATGCAACGAGTACGATAAACAAGAAAAATTATCAAGAACATATAGAGGGAATAAGGATTAGGGTCATAGGTGCCGGTTTTTTGAAAAATAGTTTGGGTATTGGGTGATGAAAACAACTGAATTGGAAAAAGACTGTATGAGCAACCACGAATTTAGCGCCTATAGTTCGCTTGCAAAATAAATATCTTCTGCCAGCAGTGTTTAGAGTTTTGCAATTAGTATCTAGTCTTGAATATGCAGTTTTTAAGCTTTTGAAATGACGATATTGTATTTTGCCAACAGTATTTGGTATTTTAAAAGCAAAATAACATTTTCTTAACAGCTTCTTGCCTTTTGTATTAAAAATGTCTTCTTCCAGTAATATTTAGTGTTTAATTATCAGTATTTAAACTACTTATGTCAAGATTCTGCATTTTGTCCAATAGAATTTAATATTTTCGAAACAAATTCAAATGGTTTATCTTGTCTTTTCCGATAAAAATATTTTCTGTCAACAATTACACAACCATTATCAAGTTTTCAGGAAGCATTTTATTAAGTCTTCTAGAAATAATATCCAGTTTTTGGAATTATTTCAAGTCTTTTAGAAGCATTGATACTGCTTCATAGTATTGTAAGCATCTTAAATCTTCAAAAATTAGTTCAAGTCTTCCAGAGACAATATCAAGTCGTTTTTAAATATTTTAAGTATTCTACAAACAAGGAGCAGTATCAAGTATTCTGGAAACATTTCAAGTCTTTTATAATCAGTATTAAGTCTTCTGAAAGTATTGCAAGTCTTCTATAAACATTTCCATTTTTCTGGAAGCATCAAGTCTACTACAAGTTGTATCAAAACTCCTAGAAATAGTATTAAGTCTCAATTCAAAACACGTGCTGTCAGAAAAACATTCGCAGCAGATGCAAGGAATGAATTGGGTAGAAAAAGCTCAATAGTACATTAAAATTTCAAAAATTAATAGAATATGTCGGTAATCGATATCGATAATCTTCAATCCAGATAAAGCCATCAACGGTTTCAACAAGGTAGGCTGCATAATTTATTTCTGTTTCTTTTTACTTTTATTCTTTCCACTATTGTAACCACAAAATTAAAATCTACAAAGAAAATACATAAAAAATGTACTTATTATGTACTTACTATATTATTAAAATATTATTTCCAATACTTCGATACTTTCGATACCCTGAATAGTATCGATAGCACGAAGGTATCGGTACTCGATACCTTATTTAAGGTATCACCCAGTTCTAGTGCTAAGTATCTAATTGGGAGCAAATTGATGACTCAACCCAACTAATATTTAGTACCAATTAGCTATTTGGGTTGGGCTAAGCTTAATGGCTCCACCCAGCCCAACTAATATCTAGTACTAACTAGCTACTTGGGTTGGGTTGGGTTAAGATCAATTTGATGGTGCAACCTAACACCATCAATATTTAATACTAACTAGCTAGTTGGGTTGGTTTAAAATAAATTGTTCAATCCAACTAAATTAATATCTAACACTAACTTTTCCTCTAGCTAGGTGAATTGGGTTAGGATCAGATAAGGTTGGCACATGATGTTGACGCGGAAACTTCGTTCTTCGGCCGAACTCCCAAATTTCCTTCTCCGGAACCAGCATACTGGTATTACTTCGGAGACATTTTCCACCCTTCTTCACACTAAAGCATTCTACCCTGACAAAATATATGCCGGCGAAGATGGTGCACCTCCCCGCAAAACTAACACTCGTTTGTGTCCGTTTTTCCTATCTCATATAGTTATTCACCAAAAACTTTTCTCTTCCATCCTCTTTGCCACTTGTTTAATTTCTCCGCTCACACTTTTTTGCGACCTGTTTGCCCCTCTGATACAACACTAACCTCTTTTCCACCAGGAGGTTGATGGGAGGCCTGTTTACCACCAATTAAAAACAACACCGTTCTATACGCGGAATCCACACCCAAAATTAAGTTTCTGTATACTAATCTTAGCTTCGCCAAGTACTTCTTATACATAACCATGCTCCTCCAAACTGGCGCTACGTACATCACGGAATCCCCTCATATTCGTTACCAGCTGCTTCAACAGGTTCGCCATGTATAGCGCCTTTCCCGAAGTCTCTTTAACGTGTTTCTTTACCCCCATATCTCTATAAAATTGCATCCCCAAGTATTTAATGCTGCGACGAGATACAATGTCAACGCCATCTATTTGCAAATACAACTCCCTGAGCCTCCTTTTGCAACACCTCCGTCTCGGCGACCGCATCCCTTTGCACGTAGTTTATCTTCCAACTGTTGCGCTTCTTTGGCACACACTACGATTGCCAAATTGTCCGCGTACGCCACCAGTTGGACGCCATCATTTCACAATGTTGGACCCAATATCGACCCCTTTGGTACCCTGCTCGTAACTTCTACAATATCATCATTTGAAGCTACAATGTATCTTTTCCTCAGATAGGACAGTATCATTCTGACTAGATATGCGCTGACAATTCTTTCTGCAAGGCCCCCATAATTCATCGCTTGGACTATTGACCTTCCTTTTCGGAATCCATACCGTTTCCGTAGTTAGCATCTTCTTTTCCTCTATCTCCCGGTGATACTCCCGATGTTTCTCTGATAACGAGCTCAAACAACTTCCGCAGACTTCGAAAAATCCCGTCTTTCATGTATTGATTTAACATACGCACGTTGTGGTCGCCGTCATGGTCGCTACCATCACATCCAGCGTAATACCGTCGGGCCCTGAAAGAAGCCTAAAACTGCTTCTATCAACTCTCCTTTCGTTATAGGTTATCTGGGACATCTCTTGAGAACTGGATCACGGCCAAATCATCCTTTTGTGTTTAGGACACAGCTTTTCTATTTGGCTCAATGTCACCTTTTCTTCTATTGGAGCTCTCCTTCTTAGCTTCAGCCTATTATTAACGATTTTGTAGTCCTTTCCCCACACATCCCCCTCGAGCTCATCTCTCAGATCTTTCCACTTTTCTTTTTTGCTATGGTTTATCTCTGGCTTCAGCTGTCCTTTTCCGGTCTTATATCTAGAAAATGCGTCCTCAGACCTCTCCCGGATTTCACCTTTTGACCTTGCCCATCACCTCCTCAGCTTTCTACATTCTCTTCTTTTATGCTCTATTTCTCCATTCCTCCAATATACCGATCGATTTTTCGTAATGTACCCCAACGTAAACATGTCCTGCGTCTCCTCGCATATACGTTCAGAAGCCTTTGGCTTGTTTATTAACCCTGTCCACGACACTAACACAACATCAACTAATTCTGCCAACACATAGGCACAACCGCTAAACTATCACAGTTCTTATCTGTTGACAGCCTATTATCTCATAAATTTTTTTCTCTGCAGCAACTCTATCCATCATATCATGTGCTCCTCTCGCTCTACTAAAATTTAAGTGAGCCATTTTCAAGTTTTTATTTTTAATGCTACGGATCTGCGCCATTTTTTGGTAAGATTCTCCCCATCTGCGTCAACCTACTTCTTTTCGTTGCCCTTATCTCCTATCCGTCATTAGCGGTTTTTAAAAAATTGCAAAAAATGCGTTAAAAGTATTTGGAGACCACCAAATTTATGTTACTTTAATTTTTTGTTACAAGAATGTGAATTTTATGAACCTGCTGGGTCATATGTGATTAGAATCTGCTTAGTTTATCGTTCTCGTCTAATCTACAGCCCACTTAGTGAAGTGTAACTAGTAATAGTCATTAGTCTTTGCAAAGATGTCTTCTGATCCACCCTGTTCATCTTATTTGATGCAATTGATTATATCTTATATAAACCAGAGAATCTGTACCATATTTTCAAATAAATTGTTGTTAATTGCAAATAAAAAAATAAATAATTGCAAGTATTTTTCTATTACTCAGCCTATTATACGTACTAATAAATTAACAATCCACTATGATGCCTAATCAGCTGTTTGCACATAAATAGATGCAAGGTTGTTGCACCAATTGTAATTGTTCTGAAAGTTAAACGTCCCATATTTAGTCAAGTCAGCTTGATTAGTCAAATAGATACTTTAGCAGTGAAGTTAGCCGTTCAGCAGCTGTTTAAATTGCTCCTGAACGTATTCTTTACTTTAAGCAGTGGAGTATTCTGCTCGCCTACCACAATCTTGGCCAAATAACGTCTACAATTAATAGCATGCTCAACTATCCTTAACAGAACTAGAAAAGCTTTTTTTAGCGAAAACAGGAACACTACCCTTTTTTCAATAAAAGAATGTGGTAATAATAAAGGTTTGGTCTTCTCCTAATTTTTTTTACATGACATTTCTAAGGTTGATGAACCCAATCCAACTAATTTTTAATGCTAACTAGCTAGTAAAGTTGGATTGGATTAAATAATCTAGTAAGATTGATTTGGTTAGGTGGATTGGGTTAAGGTTAATAGCTCAACTCAACCCCACTAATATTTGATGCTAACTCGATATATAGTTAAATTGGGTTGGATTAAGATTAGTGAGTAATCTCTAGAATTTCTAGAATTAGTTAGTCATTACTTTGACAGATATAATAGTCACAAAAACTTCATATAGAATTAAATTCAAAATAGTTGACTTTAAGATTTGAATGATATAGCATTCATGTCATTCTGCATCATTATAAAAATGAATGTTATAGCATTCACGTCCGTGAACGTGTTAAAATAAACAACTTTGCAATTTATTGTTGATTTACAAAAAGTAATATTAACTGTAGAAACATACAATTACAATTGCAGAATAAGTTTAAAAAAGAAGTTCCAGATTCGAGGCCCTTAAACTTTAAAACTATGTTACGTCTTTTAGAATAGCCACTGGATCAAAAGCTCTGATTAATTATAATAAAATTAATAAATTCATAAAAAAATGTCATCGAAATTGAAAGGTCAACCGCGTTGTCTCCTTGTCAAGTTATTTATAGCTCTCTTAAGAGAGACTTCCTGAAAAAAATCGTATTGTCTTGTTCTTTACCCCTTTCTCTAGAATGATTTTCTCTAGTAGTAGCCATAAAAATAGCAAATATTTTCGCCTGGAATATTGTACAAAATCTAGTGCGGCTGTATGCTTGTTTGAATCGAAGTGTGCGGCAGTATGCAAATATCTGCCTGAACCAGAAAATCTTCATTTTCAAACTAATAGTTCTAATACTTGAGACGACCGACGTCTTCGAAGCCGGTTCTTTCTTATTTTCCAGAAATACTTGAAGCTTTTAATATAACTTGATAATTTTGAAACAAATAATTTCGACTGACCAACTTCAAAGACGTCCCTTATTCTAAAAAAAGTACTTTAATACAAAACGATTTTTAAAACATCAGTTGTAACAAATATATAGAGTGCTTTCCAAAAGTAAAAGAGAAATTCAATTTTGGTAGTGATAGGTGCATTCGTTCGGCCGCTATTTGATTCCGAATTGACAGTCCGACGCGAGTACGGACTCGCGTCAGTCTCTTCGACAAAAAACCATTTTGCCTTGATAAAGATAAAAAAGGTATGGTATAAACGCCGGCTCCAAAATGTTCAACACAAAGCTTGAAACTTGTCAAAGTTTTTTTTAACATGTATAGTTAAATGTACGAACCAACTTATCACGAACACAACTGAAAATTTTTCTAGAAAGAGAAAGAAATAGGAGAGAGAAGAGGCTGACGAAGAGGGAGATGATGAAGGAACTGGAATGAAATGTTTCGTTTAGTAATATCTTTAGATAGGATACTTTTCTCCTAAGACATTTTTTTGAAGACTGCATTTATATCTTCTTATTTTCTTACAGTAAATGAACATGCATCTATCTACTTTTTTACTTTTTTCTAACACTTATGGCAACACTTATGCGTACGCTCTTGTTAATGCGAACTGTTTTCTTTGCGTGTCATATGGAAAAAAGCTATGCGAACCTATTTAATACTTAAATAAAACTGTATTGTTGGTGTCAAGCCTACATAATGATGATAAAGTTAATGAAAAAAGTAGTAAACCTGAAATTATGATTGATTACTACAAAACAAAGGGTGGATCTTTAGTTGTATCTATGGTCGGGCTAACAATCCGACGCGAGTACCCATGTAAAAAAATATATGCGAGATCTGGAAAATTAAACATGGCTTCTGTTACTTTTCAAATGAAGGAAAATTTATGAAGCTTTAATGTAATTTTTCCCAAAAATGTTGTGTAACTAATATTAATATTGAGTGTGTCAGATTTTAAAAAAAATCTCGTTCATGTTCCATAATAAAAATGAGGGACTACCATCTATTTGAAAAAAATTAAAAATTAAAGGTATATCATAAAAATATAAATATTAATAAAGCCTTCTGAGGCATTGGAAAAATGTAGGGGTGTTCTATTAAAAATAACTAAGTTATTGTCCCCCAAACATTGCAAAATTACCAGATTCTGGTAACCAGTCTTTATAATATTATCCTGTATAATATATATTTAGCTTTGGTTATCAAATATGTCAAACTGCAATCTTCAGTATTTAATAATAATGCTGATAACGAATTTAAAATGCCCATATATTTATTCAAAAATATTCACAAAATGTTTAATAACTTGGCAACCGTGCATTCAAAATTTGATTTCATAAAAAATTACCTAGGGTTCCATTAAAAAAATTAAGTTCAGTACAGTCCTGGAATAATAAAACAGCCTGTATTCTGGAAATGTATGGTAACATAAAAACATTTTTTTTATTTTAACAATAAATCCGTTTTAGCAATATTAACACACTTTGTATAATATAATAATAGCTTATTTAACTATAAGTACAAATACAAATAAAAGCTACATCATTAAGATTATTTATTATTAACATTGTTATTTATCAAAAAAAAAAATAAATAATTTTTTCTTATCTTGTATATGAAGGCTTTTTATTAATTTAGAATATACAATTTTTGACAATATCTCCTCGAACAGCTTATTTTTATTTATTGTAGCATCAACGTTTGGGCACTTTTCCCCATCATCAGGAAAATTCTTTTTAGCCCAATTAAAAAATTTCTGAAATCAAAATAAAAGACGTTCAATTGTTTGAAAATTGATATAAAATAAAATAATTTCATATTTTAAATCTGATGATGGAAAAAAGTCCCGAAACGTTGATGCGACAATAAACAAAAATAAACTGTTGGAGGAGTTGTTGTCAAAAATTGTATATTTTAAAATAAATGAATTAAAATAAAAATTTACGATATTAGAATGCAAATAATTAGAATTAAGTTAATAGGATAACAAAAAAACCTAATATTACAATAAAATCCCGAAAAAATTAAACAATGAATTTGTGCAAAATAAGCTTAAACATATTATGACTCAAATGGTACAAGAACAGGGTAGGCAGCCTGACTTTACTTGTATCAAAACAAAAGAAAATAAAATATTAAACTGAGTAACCATTATAAAAAAGAAAAATTTGTACAATCTTTATCGCATGAAAATAATAATAAAATTGGGGTTATTTTGATTTCATCGTTTGACTCTTAAAAATAAAAAACGGCCGTAATTTGGTTTAATCAATATTTTTTTCTTTAAGAAAAATGTGGACAAACCATGGATATGTACCTTATATAATAATCATTTCATAACAATTTTTACATATCGTACCTTATATAATAATCATTTCATAACAATTTTTCAACTTTAAATTTCAAGAAATTTTACATCAAATACTCTTCGAATATAACAAGTTTAAAAATTAAATTTAATAATAAAATTAAAATTAATAATAATAATAATTTTTATTATTATTACAAATTAGTTAAGGTTTTCAATAATTGATTGCTGTTTCGAAATTTTGGATTAATTATGGTGTTTATATTATGAAGTTTTTATTTTCAACATAATAATTTTTGAGAAATTTGATATGTTTACATTTATAAAAATTTTATAGAAAAATGAGTCGTCTTTTAATTAATAACTGGCAGTCCTCCAGTGATTTTAATCTTTCTAAATATTTAAGATTTAATTTAAATTTTCAATAATCATCATTTAATCCAAACTACGCCCTTTATTTATTTTTACATTAAATTCCGTAACAGATGTATTTGATAAGAGTATAAATAACAAGATTTTGCAAACCGATGAATTGGTATAGTCATTGTAAATATATGTCTCAATTTGTGAACGTCTGTTCTAAACCTTATTTTATTTACAAGATAAGGAGGTCGCCCTGAATGAACAATTCTATAAATTTGCCATAAATATTGCATAGGGAACATCTCTCTCATATTTTACCATCCGCTGGTGAAATATGGTCCGCCTTACGCCATAAATAATACGTAAGCAAGAATTTTAAACTACCTTGGTCCCCAACGACGAACATGAACAATAATAATTGTACTAGACTACACTATACTACAATAATTCAAATTTGATAAAACAAAACTGTCACATAGTAAACGCCATGAACTGTAGGACATGAATACTTACATGATTACTTAAACTCAATTTATCATCAATAACAACCCCGAGACTTTTAACTATGTTACAGAAATATATTGGCCTATCCATAACAGTAATATTAACTCAAGCATTATCGACAAACTAACCATACCTTTTTAGAAATACAATACCTTATGTCTATAGTTAGAATTAATATTCAGACGATGCTTAGTAATTTTCGAATTGCAAACATGCCAATACATACCGAAAGGAGATCATCTGATTTAAAGCTATAGTTTAATTACATATCATTCACCTAGAGATGATAAGAACTATGCATTAATTTAGAAAAAAAGTTGCAAGTATAAATCATAAACCGAATTGGCCTAAGAATACCTGATGAATAATCTATAAGATTAGATATCACTCAAATCAATTTGACCGATTAAATTGTATTGTTATGAAACAATTTAACCGCAAGTGTATCCAACCTTATAAATTTTAAGATGCTCAGTAGCAAGCTGTGATTAATTATGTCAAAGGTCTTGGTGATATCAAACAATATCAATAAAAGCCCGGAATACATCATCAGTGAAATCTTCAATATTTGATGTGCCATAGTTTTTGGGTTTTCCTAACACTTTATCTTACAAAATTGATATATGATATATTAGAATGATTGATCATGACCTAGCTTTTAGTACTTAAGATTGTTTCAAACCGTGAGCTTGGATCCCATGTTCTTATTAGATCATATAAATACTGTAACTACCAGATTCTTTTGACAGACTTATTTCGAATGCAATTTTTTAAAATTTTCGATATAATAGATGTGAATGACAAGGTTATCTTGGGTTGCTTTAGCTTGCTTAATGCAACTTGTTTCGGCAGTTTTAGATGTGCACATGCCTCTTCGAATAATCCCAAGAATGCATCCTCCGACGTCTTGCTTCACAGATAACATAAAGCTAATCCAAAATTGCAAGATAAGACCTATACCAATTACCGCAACAATGTGAGTAACAAAGTAGGAATATTATTTTATTTCGATATTGATTTCCACAAATAATTATTGGAGGGCTTTGCAAAATGCGGGAATCCTTAGGAAAAACAGTGCTTCCGCTCTAATTCAGTTCATTAAATGACATTAATAATCATTCTATTGGCACAATTATAGGAAATGATGGATCAGATATAGAGGTTGTAAATTTATATAACTCAAACCTTAAGCAGGGTGTTTATTCCAGCTTGGAACGTGCTATATACAGTATAAAGAGTAATGCGTTTGGGTCTGATTACCTTAATACTAAATGTATCAAATTATGCTACCCTCACCTGAACTCTTACATCCGTGATATAAACTCAAATATAGCTGCTGGGTATATTGCCCAAAATTAAAACCAACCCAACCCATCAGGTCTCAACGATTTAACATCCATTAGTATCCTGCCTGTGCTTTAAAAAATTACTGAATGACTTTTATGAGCTGATGGAGTCTTTTGTGGAGAAGAACAATATTTGCTATAGAATCAATCAGACTTTTACCGAAGTTATGTCGTCCGGGAAATTATTCAGAGGTAACATAACTATCCTCTATTTGTTGGACTACTCAAAGCCACTTGACATAGTTGACCATACGAGTCCTTTATCAATCCTAAGATATTTGGGATTCAATAATAAGGCAGTAATTATGATGCGTAACTTCCATCTGAGATAGAACAAGCAGTCTGTGGACAGCCAATACTCTGATTTTCGGAACGTTAATGTATCGGAACGGGGGTTCCACAAGATTCAATACTGTCCTCATTACTTTATGCTCAATATACGTTAAACTTCAATCAACAGATTAAGCACTGTAAAACACATTTCTATGCGGATCACACACAATTATACTATATTATATTAATTAATTCCTTTTAGTTTCATGATGTTAAAGAGGCTTGTGTACAGATTAACATCGCAATACTTAATCATATGAAATCGAATGTTATTGTATTTGGACCCAAGAAACAAAAACAAATAATCTTAGAAAATCTTACTTTTAAAGAACATATTAAAAATAAAATACAACTTATGCACAATAAAACGATGTATTATTTATTTCAATTTTCAACTAGTTTCGAAGTTCTTAACACTTCATCTTCAGGAAAATACGTCATAAGCCATAACCAAACCAAAACAAGTAACACGTTAAAATTAAACTAATGTGTCGAACTATTACAAAAATTATAATCAACTTTGACAATTGAATTATAATCATCTCTGACAGTTGATTATGGTGTAATTTCCTGAAGATGAAGTGTTAAGAACTCCGAAACTAGTTGAAATTAAAATAAATAATTCATCGTTTTATTCTGCATAAGATTTTTATTTTATTAAATTTATACGATGTCAAAATAACCTACTATTGAATTATATTAACAAAAATATTCGGAAAGTTTATGGCAGTTTAAGAGATATCTACGGCTAGAGTCTTTCTGAACCAAAAAACATAAACTCAACTATACGAAAGATCTGTTGATTTTTAACTACGGCGATGCCTATAAAATTCAAAAGGTACAGAATAGTTGTAGTATTAGACTAATATTTGGCTTAAAATGCAGAGATCGCGTGAGCTGTGAGCTAGTTACTCCGAAATGGTTAAACATACAGAGGAGAAGGCCGCTGCATCCTTATATTTATACCATAAAATATTGCCATTACAAAAACTTCGGAATTTGTAGAAAAAAAGTTTTCGTGCACTCTGTCAACGTTACATTTAATGGTAGATTATCTCCGCCGATATGTTATACCGTTAGTTTCAAGAGACATTTTTCATATCAAGATTGCAATGTAAATGAATATTGTGCGTTGGCTGAGTGTGTGTCTATGGCCAACTTCAGAAAGCGCTATTCTGCTTTTTTATTTGGTCAGCAAGTATGGCGCCAAAATCTAATATTACACAAAATATACAGCACAGAAGAAAATGTTACTATTTCCTTAATAAGTTTGAGTTGAAAGCCGGCGTTTTCCTTGGCCGGCTCAGTGAAGAAGGGCTGGGAATAATTTATATAGCGCCACGCAGTTAATCCTCTAACTCTCACGAACTGCGACGTTAAGGGTGTTAAATAAAGGAAAGAAGTAACCACACAACATTCAACGAATAAAAGTGGTTGGAATAGAAATAATAAATTGATGTTTATTTAAATGAAAAAAAAGATAACTTCAAAAAAAAATATATATATATAAATATAAATCCCCACAAAAAAGAAATCCCAAGTCTCGATATTCTCAATTGGAAAACAGGAAAGTCACAAAAAAACTTGTGACCTATTCCAATTGTTAAAAGAGACCTAAAAACGGATGAATTAGGAAAGAGGAAATAAAGAAGAAAAAAATGAATTAATATTAATTAGGATGATTTTCCTTTAAAGACTTAAATTTTAAACTATTAGTTAATTAAGGATTAGGAATGAGAGTTGTAGGAAATGAAATGAGAAAGAAACTACTAAAAAAACCTACCTCAGGTGGTCGAGGACTCGTGTGAAAACTGAAAAAGATTTTTGAAATGAATGCAAATTAATCCGGTAAAACCGTAAATCTGGAAGGATTTAAAATCAATTCCAACACTTAGTTTCGACGAAGAATCCGAAATATGGATTAAATAATCACCAAAATGTGTACTCCAAAATGGCTAAACCAAAACTAAATTAATCGTCGAAGTTATCGCACTCAAGTTAACACACTAAAAAAGAAAGAGATTTTCATATTTATTTTATGGCGAGGTGGAAGATCAGTATACATTAAATCTCATCATAAGTGTGATAATACTTATGATAATTATATCATAGGTAATTATTTTTGTTTATTTTTTGTTTGTGTCTGCTGTCAATCAATAAACCATTATTTTATCATTTTTTTTTAAAACCATTATTTTCATATTGTTTTACATATATGTAAAGTCTTGTTGTCGTGTAGTATTACTGTCTCGTATCTCCTCGTTTACTAGTTCTTCTATTGCCATGAGCTGAGAAACTTCATCTCCTGTTTTAATCACCTTTATTCAGATAATTTTGGTATGATCCAAAATCTTTTGGCAGAGACATTCATTGGAAGTAAGATTCGGTGGTTATAACTAGCTGTTACGATGATCTGTTGTCTCTCTGGGGTGTTAATATAATTTGTTTAGTTTTTATAACCTAGTTCTGAGATATCTGAAGTACCACAGTTGAATTTAGTAGCACGTAGTCTGGTGTATCGGAACATTTTTTAGCTACCTTGTCTGGTGTTATGAATATCCAGCTGTTCTTCATATATGATTCTGTCCATATACAGTAATACCTCGGACCTACGCAATATTTAGGATCAGACTCTAAAGCAAGACACTAACATCATGAAGAGAGCTAATAGCTTTATCTTATGCAGATGCACACACGATCATCTCATATAGTAAGCCATAAATGGTATAATAACTCCAATGATTAAAACAAATTGAAATTTACTTTAATTGGCGATAACGTTCGACCACAAGTATGAAGTGATAGTGATGTCCAAACCAGTTCTCAAAGAGAGAAGCTCTCACCCAAGCTTTAGCATTCGACTTCCAAATGACGGGCAACCCAGTTTCAGGTTTATTTATTAAAGCTCTTGGATTTTGTTGAAACCTGGAAAGGTTTCTCTTCACTCGCTATAAATGTTCTTTTAAGTATTGTTTTCCAGAACAGACCAACTTCATCTATGTTGAATATGGTTTCGCTGGTATGACTGTATTGTTCCATCATTACTAGAAATATCCTGGATAAAGAGACGCAGTTTCTCAATCACCGCCGTTTGAACAGCCATTTTGAAACGGTTAATCAAGGCTGTATTAGCTTCAGCAGTTTCTATCTTAAATACAAAAATTTACATAAATAGAGAGCACACCGTGTTCTGATTAATATATATTTTTAATTTTTTATTTCAGCGTTGGATTTTCATTGCATCATTCATTGAATGCAAAGATTGAATACTTTTTAAGGCTCCGAGTAACTTTTCCATTTTTTTATGTTTTGACTGTTGATTCCAAATTTCTTAAAACTTCTTTTTCAATTCACAAAATTTCATTTTTAGAACGAATTCTTGGGACTTCTGTTCTTGTTTGATGTAAATTAATTAGTATCAGTGCTACTTCACTTGGATGACATAGTCTCACTTCACGGTCAGTTCAGTAAGACACTATAATTGTAATTAATGTTTCTGCGCTCAACAAACACGTTCGAACCTGTCGTTAAACCAACCACAGTATGTTATGGTGGATGGAGTGCGGAATCAAATTGTAATCGCGTAACTCCGAATTTACGTAAAACGGGGTAGCGTAAGTCGGGGTATTACTGTAATCGATTTAATGGGGCGTTCTTGAATTCCACATGGTGGCTCATCTTTTCGAGTAAAGATTTGATTAATGATATAACTAAGTTGAAAATATAGTTGATTGTTATATTCAAAAATTTCCTTCAGAATATCTAGGACCAAGTATGTTGAATTAATGACATTAACGGTATTTCAACGGTATAGTATTAAAAATGCTATTAAAAAATAAGTAACGATTGTAACAAACTCCTCATCTTGTTCCAATTTCAGTTTTAGGATAGCAGTTTGAAAGATTTGAATATTTGAGGGAAATTTAGAATCCTCATTTATTCTATGTATGTGAGGTGGTGGCATAATGTCATACAGATCTCCTCGACCCAGCTGCAGATGCATAGCTTTGGTGTAAAATTGACTTATTTCAGATATGATGATATTTACAGCTATTTCATATGAATCCAATTCATAAAATTCACGACAACTTGAATGATTCATTTCGAGTAAGGCAGAAAGCCCTTGATTCAGCTTCCCACGGCAGTTTTCTAGTTGAGAATAAACTTTCGCTTCGGTAATATAGAAGGTGGATTTAAAATAGAAATAATTAAGTATAATTCATTTTTATTATTAAAATGTTATTCAGTGCTGAAATGGGCGATCCCATCCTTCATTTCGTAAGAGTCATTATTAAAAATGAAAAAGTTTTGGTTGTATTTTGAGTAATGTAGAAAAACGTGCAATTTAAAAATGTTGTTAAATCATTTTTTTTTAAATTTGGTTCATAAAGAAATTTCTCAATAATGGGAATAGATTTGTCTCGAAATTTCATATAACTCCTTTTAATTCAATAGAAATGAACCCTATTGTACCAGCATTGAAAAGTCTAATCAAGCTTCATAAAACAGACAATAGCATTAGACCAATTATTGGAAGTAATAATGCCTCTACTCACAGGATCGCGAAACACATTCAAAGGTATTTGTTCGAAGTCTTTAATAACCATCTGTGTTATAACATCAAAAATTCTATAGACCTCATCAATAAATTAACAAAATATTTTATTATCAAAAAATTGTGTCCTTGATGACATCAAAAATCTATATATTAATAAACTAATAGATAAATCTGTTTCAATTATTGAGAAATTTCTTCTTAAGAACCAAAATTTAATAGATGTAGAAGAAGATAATATAAAATGTTTTTCTAAATTATTGATTTATAAATATTTTTTTTATGTTCAAACGTTCACAATTTCACAAGTTAATATAACTGATGCTATAACTGATGCTAAAAAATTTAAAAATAATCTAAAATTTTAAAAATTCTACGACGGTAATTTAGTTATATAATTTTTATGGGTAACTTTTTTAATTTATTATATTTCATTACAATCGTGCCTGAAGACAACTCAATTTTGAGATAAAACAATTGTAGTATCGAATTCTAATAATATATATTTTTCATCACACAAATTGCTGTTAATTTTTTTAACATTATTAGTTCTTTTTTTAGTTCTTATTATATAGTTCTTTTTGTTCTTCGTTGGTCGTTGGTAATGGTATCAACAAGCTTTGTATAGCTCTTTTCAAGATACTTCCTCCAGACTTTTTTTAACTTAACTACTCTAACATTACCATCATCTGATGGATGGACGTTTGTTATTCGTGCTAAAGACCAACAATTGGGATCGATGATATATTCTTTGATGATAATATTACCATGCTTGAAGCTTTGTTGTGGTAATTTCCATTTGTACCTTTTTTGCAACCGACTGAGGAACTTAGTGGACCATGCTTGCCAGAAATCTGTGTTCATTTTTCGAATTAATTTCTATCTTGAAGACAATTCTTGCTCATTTTTGGCAGAAGAAT
Source organism: Onthophagus sagittarius (assembly GCA_036711965.1). Lineage (NCBI taxonomy): Eukaryota > Metazoa > Arthropoda > Insecta > Coleoptera > Scarabaeidae > Onthophagus > Onthophagus sagittarius. The sequence continues at coordinate 7,923,992 of JASERS010000007.1, read as the reverse complement.
CATTATAGGATAATAATGGTCTACTGATAAGAAAATGACCAGGAGTTAAAACTGTGTATGATTTGTGTGATTACTTAAAGGAGTTAATGGACAAGAATTTAAAGATGTTTCTATTTTGTACAGAAGCATTTGTAGTTCTTCAAATGTTAATGATGTTTCACCAATTTCGTCACATATTTCACTCCGGCTCCCAAATTCCTCTGAAGTGAGCAGCTGCAAGCGGATTAAAGTGCTATTGCATCCCTTGAGTTGCAAGGCTGTCTTGAATTGAATGATTGTGTGATTGTATAATTGTTGCTATTTTTGGTTCTAACAAAATTTGTTCCAGTATCACTGTATCACCCATAACGAGCCGTAAATCTCTTTAGAGTGGCTAAAAATGTTTAAATCTATTGCCTTTATTGTCATGCACACAAAGACGTTGATATACCATTTGTATGATTTATGCCCTCTTTCTGTTGTGGTACGAATTTGGGTTGGGTCAACATAATCTATACCAGTACTGGTTAGACTCTTGCTGATGGAAGATAACCCATCATTTGTTCTGCAGTTTGTGCTTTATATCTGAAGCATTTTATGCATTTCTGGAAGATGATTCTTACATCTCGTTTTCCATTGATGATCCAATATTTTTTGTCTAATATAGGTTGATATTGCTTAATTCCCTCCAAAAGGAGTTGAAGCATATGCATTTAAGATCAATAATTTAGAAAATCATCAATGATAAGGAATGATTATTGGATGTTTTTTGGAATGTAGACCATTCCACTAGATTTAATGCTGAATTAACTTTTTCGGATCAAAACCTCTTGATATGATCTTGGCTCTATTTTCTTTACTGCTCGCGTGACTCCAATGTTGTTTCGAAATAGTATTATTTATTTCTATGACTTGATTTGAGACCCACTTCGTTGGATCTCCTATTACCCAGTCTATTGTGATTATGAAATCTTTGTTCTTGCAGGTACTACTTTAGATTTAGCTATTAATCAGTCGGTAACACAAAAATTGTAAAGATGCTGAAGTACATCAAAAACACGTGGACAGCACAAACGTATCATATATGAGATACCTTACGAGATATCATTGTTGGAGTATCTGTGTGCATTCTTATTGTAAGAATAAGATTGGAGAATAATATCAGTCTTCAGCAGAGTACTTTTCACAGAATAACTGAAGAAGGTTTTTTAACGACCTTATTATTATAATCTGTTAACAATAAACAATATTTATAACTTTAGAATTTGTTGCTTATGATAAGTCGAGACGGGGCAATGTTTTCAACCGTCTGATGGATGGCGACTTAACTCATTGGCGAGAACGTTTGGGTGTCTTTATAATCTATTGATGTAGCTAGAACTCCGGTAAGGAATTACTTCTTCCACTGTTGACATTTGAAGGTCCTCATGGATGATAACCTTTTTTTAATTTGACTGAAATCATTACAGTTGCATGATGTTTGTTTTGCTTGCAGTTCCTCACAATTGTATTCCGTATTCCCAAATAGGTCTTAGTATAGCCTTGTAAAATCTAAGTTTATTTTCGTTGCAACGTAGAAATACAGAAAAAACAATTTTTTTATCAAATATAATAAATCGTGCAATAGAGGGTTAAGCCGGAACACTTATTCATGCACCAATACATTTTTCTATACAACATTCGAAATTGTAACCTTTTAACCCATATGTGCTAACTCAAAGTAGGATGTCTATCCAGATATATTTTAAACTTCACTAACGAAGATGTTCCTCTTTTCAGGACAAACGTAATGTGCGAGGACTTTGCACAATTAACACTAATTTTTCATGTTTCTATTCATTTCTAACAGATTTAGAATGATCTTTGTACTGGTAACTGGAGTATCTGATGTGTATAATAAATATAAAGCTGGTTCTAGCACATTTCCTTGTGGAACTCAGGCTTGTATAGTTAGTAGGGTTGTGTATACCTCTTTTTACCGTACCAACAAATAACAGCTTTTAGATGTGAGTCAAACACAATATTAATGTTATGCGGTAGCCACATTTTTATTTTTGCTAACAAGCCATCATTCCAGACATTGTCAAAAACCTAAGATTCGTCCAAAATTCATTCCTTACTACCCTATGAATCTGGTATCAATAATGATCTATATATAATTATCTGGTATCAGCCTCCTCTATAATAAAATTTCCTGGATGCTAACCAATAGAACCTTCTCAAACACCTTCGACAATATTGGGAGAAGGCTGATAGGTCTACATGACATTACGTTACTTGGGTCTTTATTTGGCTTAGCTATCATAGTTATTTGAGATACCTGCCATTGCGTCGGAAACTAGCCCATTCTTATTACAACGTTGAAAAGCGGTTGAATTACAGCGGTGTGGCCCCGTTACAAATTCGGGTATTGCAAATGATGATGTTGAGCAGGTGTGGATTTTGATATCAATAAGATCAGATACTCTAGCTATTGGCTGTGTGTACAGGTTTCCAAACTCTAATTTACATCCTTTCCTTGATAACTTCGGAGCTATACTGTGTCATATGCAGGGTGTTTCCCACTCTTTATATTGTACAGGGGATGTAAATATTAACATGGTTGGATTTCAATGGAGCGGCCACGGAGAGACTAAATATGCTATTGGAAGAGTTGACACTCTGCCAAGTAGTAAGCTCGCCCACTCGTATCACCGCCACCTCTAGTACATTCATTGATTGTCTGATTACAAATAATGCAGATAATTGTATAAACCAAATTTTGAGCCAGTAGATATATCTGATCACAATCTTATCCAATGTGTTATCTTAATCACGAATTCGAGGCCTGTTCCAGCTATTAGACTGGTAGAAGTGTGGTCAGTATAGACGATGCCTGCCTAAAACTTGATCTTGCTCGCCTACCTTTGTATAACATTTATTATATAGATGACATAAATCATAAGGTTTCCTACTTTAATTTCCATCTTTTGACACTTCTAGATAAGCATGCACCAATGAAATCTTTTACATTCAATAGGCCTTTTACACCGTGGTTGACAGATGATGTTAGGTTCATGATGAGGCTCAGTGACCGAGCATTTGCAAAATTTAAGAGAACAAAATTGACTAGCCATTTTAAGTATTATAAATCCTTAAGAAACCTGACTACATCCGCAATTCGTCGGGAGAAAAAGGCTTATCTTAACCATACTTTTATAAATAATGATGTGCAGAGGAGTTAGAAGCTCTTACTTACAGACTTAATATTATTAACAAATGTAAATCAACAATTCCCGCACATCTGGAAGATGTGAAGAATATCAATGATTACTTTTTAGAAGTCGCTGGTAAAACCAATGTTGATACTGATTTACTTGCCTTCTATAACGACAACACACTGTTCCCTGAGTCTCATGGTGGATTCTCGTTTGGGATGGTTGATTCTTCAACAATATTAAACGTACTAAATGGGATCAATCAACCGCTGCTGGTGCTGATGAATTGAATGTAATCTTCATCAGGAAATGCCTTCCTGAAATATTACCGTACCTTGTACATATTGTAAATTGCTGCTTTGAGCATTCAGTATTTTCTGATGCCTGGAAACATGCGGTTGTAATTTGGAGGACTTACTTTATTTGGAGGTATTGGAGAAGTGCATGGAATCGCAGATACGTAATTATATAGACCGGTATAATATTTTGCCTGTAACGCAATCCGGTTTTCGGTCTAAATACAGCTATGCCACGGCTTTATCAAAGGTCACTGATGGTATTATTCAAGCTCAAGATAGGGGCCTTCACGGAGTAGTTGTGCTCTTGGATTACAGTAAGGCCTTTGATATAGTAAACCATCGGATGTTGCTCTTTGTGCTGCATTATATTGGTATGTCTGATGAGGCAGTCTCCCTTGCTGGAAGTTATTTGTCCAATCGCTGTCAAGTTGTGAAATTAAATGAAGAAATTTCAGCCTCCCTGCTAATAGAGGTAGGGGCTCCACAAGGATCGATATTAGCTCCTTTGCTGTTCTCTATCTACATCTCTCAGCTACCAGAATGTGTTAAGCATTCGACAGTACACATGTACGATACTCAATTATATATGTCCTTTCCGAGAGATCTGATCGCATTATCTTGCTCGAAAATAAACGAGGATCTTGTGGCACTTTCTGAATACTCTCTCAGGAAGGCTTTAACCCTAAATCCATCAAAGTCTAAACTTCTTATTTTTGGTAATTTGTCACCTTCTGATATTAAGTTAATGGGAAAAGTTTGACTGTATCTCCGGAGTAGAAGAATCTGGGGTTGTTAGTTGACACCGACCTTCGGTTTAGTGGACATGTGACCGCTTGCATAAATAAAGCTTATGCAGCACTTCGGTGTATTTATCCACACCGTGACATACTAAATAAAGCAACAAAAATACATCTTGTTGATTGATCTTGATGATTGTATGCAACGTATTCAGAGAGTGCAGAACAGCTGTCTTCGTTTCATTTTCGGGGTTAGAAAACGTTTAAAAATATCTCACTATCTAATTAGCACAAACTGGTTAAATATAAGAAATCGTTTCAAATATCGTTTCTTATGTCTGGCGCACAAAGTGGTCACTACGAAAAAGCCACTTTACTTGTATAATAAGATTACCTTCAGGATCGATGTACACAACTTAAACCTCAGGCATAGAAACACCATCACCATACCTGCACATAAAACCGCTCTTTTTAAGCGATCTTTCTTATATAAAATAGCTATAGAGTACAATTTATGTCCTTTTGAGTTGAAAATTTTAAAGCCTGGAGTTTTAAAATGAATTTACGTGCCGCTCTGTTGTCACTTCAAAAATTGCAACATAATGTCTACGTTGCCTCGGTGTTGTGACCTTGAAGATTTCTTGTTCTTGTATTTTGATCATTTGCTTAAGCCCCCCCCCCCCCCCCCCCCCCCCTTAAGCATGACTTGCAGCTCTGTGTTGGTTAAGTGGAACAGATAACAAGCTCTTGAGAGGCTGTTAATCTGGACGTCGCCTTTGACTGCCATATTATTAGGTTTTGTTTGATGTGTATGTATACATCATGTGTGTTTATATGCAAAATACTTATTTTATTTATTATTATTATGATTATTATTTTTTTTGAGTTTGCTTATTTTTATATTTTCCTCTATTTACTTTTGGCAGTCAATAAAGAAATTTATTACAAAATCAATGTTAGTCCTTTATCAGGAAGTTCCTTTAAAAATTCGCTTGTGATCAGATCGTAACCAGCCGATTTCTTTGAATTCTGTCGATTAATAGTATAACTGATTTCCAACAAGCTTACCTTTCTGATTGGGAGTTCCAGCTGGTAGGGTGCTTCCTGTATCATCCTTGTTTGGACACTGTAGATGCTTCTAGAATTCAAAGGGTTCAAAATGTATGTAATTTATTTATGGTCTTCGTAGGCGTGACAGAGTATCACATTTTCTGGACAGGGTTAATTCGCTCAGTATGTTGCGGAGGCGTGTACTTCATTCCAAGTTCTTATTTCGACAAATTATTCTGTCCAGATTATTTGTATGAGAAAATACGGTTCCACACGGATAACATTGGTGTTAGAGATCGTAATTGGGTGGATATACCACGTCATAGGATTCAACTTTTCAAGAGGTCATTTTCTTATTGCATAGCAAATGTGGCAAATAAATATCTATCACTTTTCGAAAGGGTTTGAAACTTTTATTATTTATGCAGCAGAGGGATCGGCTTGTTTGATCCGAATGGGGCTTAATTGATTTTGTATTTGAATTACTCTCTCAATTGTTTACTTATATGTATTTTGTTTAGTTCACTTATTATCTCTCTTTGTTAGATTTCGAAGAGTCGATGAAAAGCAATGTTTTGACAATAAGATAATTTTTTCTTTTTTTAATTGTATTGTATTACATATTTTTTCAAATTAAATGTATTATTATTATTAAAATGAAAAAGGTGAGGTACATTAGCCAGGTCCGCGGGCAAATATGTCGGTTGTTCTGTAGAAAGAGTGTGCAGCTTATTTTTCAAGATAGCTTTGTTACAAGTTATAATCGCCTGCAGCTATGAAGCGACATCCCAATGGTTTAAAAAAATTACTAGACTGGACGTCGGTTATAGATTTATTCGAATATAGATTAGTTTTTGTTGTAACAAATAATGTGATGTCATTTCATATAAATTTCTTTATTACTCATATGCTGTTTTAGTATATGGGTTTGTATTTATTCATATCAATATTATAATTTTGTCATATCTCGAAAAATAATTAAGATATCTGCTGTGACAGCTAAAATCAAAAACGTTGTATATTTAAACTTTATTAATATGTACAGAATATGCTGTTCTATTATGAAAGCGAAGAAGACCAACGTCTTTGTGGGGTAATTTTCTTGGAAGGTTGTTATTGTGAAAGAACTGTTTGTCCAAGTACATCTCAAACGGAATACGTAGATGACGGGGTAAATAAGAATAATTACGCGTAAGAAAGTTTTGTGAAACTTAAATGTTGTTGTTTAGTTTGTTATAGAGATATCGTTCCACAAAGATTCGATTAGAAGTTATGAGTTAAAGGCAACTACAGAGATGTTATGCGATCGGTGGTTGCAAGCCATTAGGAAAGTCGGGTAAGTGAACTGTTTACTTTTTGTTTCAATTTCCATTAAATATTAACTACTTCCTAACTTCGGTAAAGTTAACTTATAAACGGTATCTTCTGGGAAGTTTCAATCATACTTACGAAAAAGGGTATTTTACGTATGACTAGTTGCATTTGCATCTATGCCCGAAATCGCCCTTTGATGCTATTCAAAGTTCCGGGTCAATGCAGATGAAGGTGTCTAGGTTACGTGGGCGTTTTGCATTTCGAGATACTCGGAATCGTTAGATCTAAAGTAACTATCTTTATCGTAGCGTTAGTTTACCCGCACAGCTCGGATTACTGAAAATTGTGAAAATGGCACGAAAATGCTTTGTATCTGGATGGACGTAATTAAAAGGGATCAAAAGGAACATCCTATCCAGTGCATTTACTAAATTACCACATCGATTCGTCCCTTTCGTTTGCGTCGCAAATGCGACGATAAATTTTCTCTCTCTATTTTCAGCTATAACGGTTTAAAAATGGCCAACCAGGAATTGGATGAGAAACATCGACATCTTGTTCAAATCCTCGAGTTGGAAAAGAAAACTAAATGGAGATACGCCAAGGAATGCGAAGACCTCGATAAAGAAGTAAAAAGATTGAAAGTCGAAGTAAGCAAACTTCCTGCAGATTTGAGCGACTTGTTTGTACCCATAACATTATAAACTTCCCGTTGGGTGCAAATTAGATTGCTCGACATTTCTCATCAATAAAATTGTGTTTCAACAAATTTCATTTTTATAACCGTAGATGATAAATCTACGTCGACAGTTTAAATTAATGCCGACAGATATTCCCACTGATTTGGTAAAGTCGGGCGCAAATTCCCCCGAACTTCGTAAAATAAAAAAGGTACAAAGCTTCTTCAGAGGGTGGTTATGCCGAAGGCGATGGAAACAAATTGTTGAACAATACATTAAAAGCCCGCACGCGGAGATTATGCGAAAAAGAAACAGCTTAGTCTTCCAAATGCTTGAAGCCGAGGAGGAATACGTCGATCAATTGGAGATCTTAATAAACTGCTTCATGAGACCACTCAAAATGGCGGCCTCCTCCAAAAAACCTCCATGCTCCCACGACGATGTAGGCGCAATCTTCCTCAATTGCGAAACCGTCTTATTTCTTCATCAGATATTTTTGAAAGGGTTAACATCTCGAGTGGACAATTGGCCTAATTTGGTCCTCGCTGACCTTTTCACTATCTTATTGCCAATGCTGACAATATATCAAGAATACGTCCGCAATCATCATTACTCTATACAGGTGCTCACGGGATTGAAACAAAACACGGCCTTTCATACCTTGTTGCAAAGATTAGAGGAAAAGCCACCTTGTCGAGGAAGAACATTGGAAACATTTTTAACATACCCCATGCATCAGGTGATTAAATCATGCACCAGGCGATAAGAAATTCTAAAAATCCACATTTTAGATTCCTCGCTACATAATAACCCTCCAAGATATCATCGCTCACACTCCTCACGAACATGTCGAGTCAAAAACATTGAGCGAAGCCAAGCAACAACTTGAAGAATTATCGAGGATCATGCATGATGAAGTAAGTAAAATCAATCAATACGTTATCGATTGAAAAAAATCCTAACAATTCAAACAGGAATATCTTGCAGGTGTCGGAAACGGAGAATCTAAGGAAGAACCTATCGGTGGAAAGGATGATCATCGAAGGGTGTGATTTACTGTTGGATAATAACCAAATTTACGTCAGACAGGGTTGAAAATCTTCTTTAGTGCATCCTTCTTGATTCTAGTGATAGTTTTCTGCTTATAGGAACGTTAGTGCAGGTACCGTGCGCCGGAAGTGGTAAGATCAAGGTGAACTTCAAATGTGATAAGGAAGTTATACGTCAATGTTTCCTATTTTCCAATCATCTGATTATTACAACTAGGTCGAATAGCGGCAGACTACATTTAGTGCCGATTATAGGCAAAATAGCTTTAAAAGACGTCGAGCTTATCGAGGACCCGTGTGAAGATAGCGACGGTAATAAAGCTTTTCATCTCGGCGAAAGGTTTAACAAGCTTTTCTAGGTGACGCCAGCGGTCGAAAAAACAAGTACAACAACTGTGATTTTAAATTAATAGTTACTTTAGTGGAAGAAGGAACTAATAAACTTAAAAATGACACCGTCGTCGTACATCTACTTTCTCCGACCAGGCAAGAAAAGCTCGCTTGGATATCAGATATTAGTCAGTGTTTAGAAAATATTTCCAGAAATGATATCTTAAAACCGGCCATTCATGATAATAGTTTGGTGTGTTTACCTCATTGCGTTAAGAACGACAGCAAACTTTTTGATGACGAAGCCGACATCAAATTCAGCAGAACGCTTAATTCATGCAAAGTTCCTCAAATTCGTTACGCTACATCCGAAAAATTACTTGCACGTCTCGCAGATTTGCGATTCCTATCGATTGACTTTCTAAACACCTTCCTCCTCACATACAGGATTTTCACCGATGCAATTACATTACTCAATACATTGAAAAACATCTTTACTAACACCGATTTTCAAACTATGAGCACAATGTTGTCTCAAGAAGATCTCGACACCGTCGATGAGAATCTCAATATGTATTACGGTAGACGAAGGAGCAGTGTCATCACGCCCCGAAGAATTAGCGGGGCCAGTAGCGTTTCCGGTTATTATTCCGAACCTTCCGAACGCGATAGATCACATAGTTATGACTCAAGAGTATTTGGACATCGCCGAAGAACATTGGAGAGATGTAAGTGATTATTACTTATTCAACAAAAAATAAATTCGTGGTTCGTAGACGAAGAAGAACCCAATGAAGAAGCAGTTCAAGTTAATGTAATTAGCCCCACAACTCCCGAAAAAAACATCTCCACTCAAATAAGAGTTTCCATAGACGTTCATTATTCGGAAGACTCAGGACCCAGCACTTCAAGAAGGCGAAGTTCCGTTATGAATCCCGGTAAGTTAATATTCCGCGGAGGATAAGAGCTCACTTTTCTATGAAGTCGTAGATTTTAATCTTTTGCCAATTACTGAGAAACAAGAAAAGACGCAAAAAAAGACGCTGAAAATATTGTTGGAAAAATCTCCCGAAGAATCGTCAGAAAAAACGTTGGAAAAAGTTGAAACAAATTCAGAGGATAAAACTAAAGATAAGGAGCAACAAGATGAAAAAAACGACCCCGATAGTATTAAAGTAGTTGAGGACATAAAACCACTACTTCCATCTCCAACTGAACGTGCTCAAACAGCCGCGTCGAAATGCGCTAATACAGTGTTGGAATTTGCTGCGAGAATCGCTATTAGTTGACGGAGAGAGAGTTTTAGTTTTGTGAGGGTAAGAGCTTAATAATTATACTTAATAATAATATATATAAATTATTTTAAAATTATTCAATTTTTAATTTGCATATCTAGCGCACTTAGTCTTTATTAACACTTTCACTAGAACTATCACTAGATCTAGAATTAAATCAACCAATTATATTGATGTATTAAATAAGATCTAGTTTTAGTTCAATTCTGCTTTTTCTTTTATCTACCTTCTCTATTTCGGGGATCATAATTGCTATTTTAACTTTGGATGCAACATTGAATTATATGCGCACGTCCCTAAATCCAATTCTTTTCCTTCAAATCGATTTTCTCCCCACAACTTATTCTTGAATTATGAGATGCAAAAACTCGTAAAACTTTGCATAATATGGCCGAGATATTGCAGACTCCTTTTTTCCTATACTTACAGGATCTCCGAGTTCGCCTTTATTCTTTTTACTTTATTATTATTCTATGTTGGTTATATAATAAAAGAAAAAAACTTACTTAATTACTAAACTTAAACTTTTAAAGTTTAAACAATAACAAAATACGTTGACTTTGATAAACCACATCCTCAAGGAGTAGATAATTATTTGGTGTTTAAATATCTCTTTTACAAATATTTAACAAAATGAAAAAAATAATGATAAATAAATAATTTAATAATTTAGTATGCGGCTTTTAAGAGTTATTAATTACATACATATTGTTCACTCAAGTGGCAGTTCATTAATTGACTTAGTAATTTGGGAGGAAAATTGCGTTTTGAAACAGCTATATGGAAGGTAGGTGGAGCTTAAATCTAATATTAACAGAGTGGTTAAATTAATTACTTGAGCGATAATGTATAATGTTCACCCTCGAACCGATAATGTTATGACTAGTGATGTTACGGATGTGGATTTGGCGGATTTTGCGGATTTTTGGATACGGATTTAACGGATGCGGAGTTATAAAAAAGTTACATACTAATATTTTAATGAAAATAATATTTCTATTGCACTTTTCTTATTTTATATCTTAAATAATTAAGCAATTTGTCGAGAAATCGGTTTGATATCATGGTATCAAGTTGGGTTGGGTAGAGCTTCACCATCATAGCATTTCTAATATTGAATTGAACTTAAAAGTTTTGGATTTGATTTTTTGCTATATGAAGGAAAATCAAACTTAAAATATGGAAGAAGGCATCATGGAATATTGCCAAAAATTAAAAATTATTTCAAATTTTTGGTATTTATTTTATGGTTGGGTTAGTTTGAGCTTCAGCTTCATATGATTCAATATAAGGAATGTTATGGGTGGGGTTAGGTTGGTTATTTTCGGTTTGGTTAAGCTTGGTTGGGTTTGGTTCAGTTATATTTTAAAATGATGAGATCCATAGTTTAACCAGTTGAAAGATTAAATCAATTAAAATAATTTATACTACTGGTTTGGTTTCAGTTATTATTATTATTATTTTAATTATTTATATTATAAATTATTTTAATTGATTTAATTGGTTATGTTATGTTAAACTCCAACATCATGCATACAATATGAAAGATAATATAAAGATGGAGTTCACGCTTCATTCCATTCAATGTGAAGGGTAGTATGAACTTTCTCAGTTTGACGTGTCAAAATGATAGCAATTGATTCTATACATCTTCAGATTGCTTAATAAATATAAATAAGTTAAAAAACACTAAGTGAGATGTTGTCCATAAAGTACAAAAATTTTTAGTTCTAAAATGTATTAATTGGTCTTGACGAAAATCCACTAAATGCACTTCTGAGATATTTCATACAAACAACTGTTGTTAATCAATTCTGTTCTGTTAGTACTTAATCAATGTTGAAAAACTTAATACAATTGATTTTAAATTTTTGAAAGAGCAAATTTACAATGTTGCAACATAAAATGTCGAAAGCTAGAAAAAATCTCTTAGAGTATGTCAAAATGATAGTAATTGGGTTTACACGTCATTAGGTTGTTTAATCGATGTAAAACTATTAAAGAACACAAAAAACAAAAACAAATTTATAGAATATACTGATTGGTAAAGATCAAACTGGTTCTAACGCACTAAAAATATCTGTGGGATACTTAATTAAAGTCGAAAAATTGAAAATAATCGATTTTGGTGTTTTTGAGAAAGTGTCATAAAAGCCAAAGATGTCCAAAGCTAGAAGAAGGTGTTAAGGTGTGTTATAATACTACTAATTGGTTCGGTAAAATTTCAGGTTGTTTAATGTATACAAAGTAATTATAAATACTAAATGGAGCATTTTCCAGAAAATACAAAAATTTTTGATTTTGAAAAACATTGACCAAAAGAGGATGCACCATCTAATGCACCTAACATTTATTTTCAACGCAAATACACAGCTAAACCCGGGTGTTTCTAGTTCTATGTTTAGTATTAATTCTAGTGATAGTGCTTCTCAAATGATTAAAAAAAATTATTACTTAATGCGGAACGTTGACAAGACCGGAGCTTCGTTAACGTTTATGCGGATGCGAATATCCGTTACATCACTAGTTTTAACTATCGCTGGGCAAAAAAATGTGGTTGGTACTGAAAAAGGAACTAGATCTGGTGGTTTCAGCCCACCACCTACCGCCCGGTCGTGTTTCTTTTTTTAATTTTTTAGGTACTTTTTTAATAAAATTAGTTATTTTCAACTCAAAATTTTCAAACTAAATCTAGTTACTTTTTCAATACCAACTTAATTTGAAAAATGAAAACTGACGAAATTTTTATTTAAAAGTTTTTAAATAACGATTTCGTCAAGTTTCGAAAAGAGATTCATCAGCAAGCGATATCAACTATTTGAGTAAAAATGTCAGTTTATAAAAGATTTGAAACTTTATCTAAACCGTATCTATAATCTTTGAATTAATGGTTTTTTGGTGCTACATCAAATGTACTGCCTCGCCCGCAAGCGATCTCGGCGATTTGAGGCGATATCGTTCATTACATGTCTTAGTTGATACCAACATTTTTATAAGATGACTTTTATACTCAAATCGCCGAGATCGCTTACGGGCGAAGGGCTACAACCTTTAAAATGTCGATTTCGTGTTGACTCATCAACTCTGGCGCTTCTCCCCCAAGTGACCTCCGCGATTTGAGGCGATATCGTTCATTACATGTCTTAGTTGACATCAAAATTTTTAGAAGATGTTATTTATACTAAAATCGCTGAGGTCCCTTGCGTGCGAAGCGCTACAACATTAATAATTGTCGATTTCATGTTGACACATCAACTCTGGCACTTCGCCCGTAAGCGACCTCGGCGATTTGAGGCTATATGGTTTATTACATGTCTTAGTTGATATCAAAATTTTTAAAAGATGACATTTATACTCAAATCGCCGAGGTCGCTTACGGGCGAGGGGCTACAACCTTTGAATTGTCGATTTCGTGTTGACACATCAACTCTAGCGCCTCGCCCGCAAGCGACCTCGGCGATTTGAAGTGATATCGTTCATTACATGTCTTAGTTGACATCAAAATTTTTAGAAGATGTTATTTATACTAAAATCGCGGAGGTCCCTTGCGTGCGAAGCGCTACAACATTAATAATTGTCGATTTCGTGTTGACACATCAACTCTGGCACCACGCCCGTAAGCGACCTCGGCGATTTGAGGCTATATGGTTTATTACATGTCTTAGTTGATATCAAAATTTTTAAAAGATGACATTTATACTCAAATCGCCGAGGTCGCTTACGGGCGAGGGGCTACAATCTTTGAATTGTCGATTTCGTGTTGACACATCAACTCCAGCGCCTCGCCCGCAAGCGACCTCGGCGATTTGAAGTAATATCGTTCATTACATGTCTTAGTTGACATCAAAATTTTTAGAAGATGTTATTTATACTAAAATCGCTGAGGTCCCTTGCGTGCGAAGCGCTACAACATTAATAATTGTCGATTTCGTGTTGACACATCAACTCTGGCACCTCGGCCGTAAGCGACCTCGGCGATTTGAGGCTATATGGTTTATTACATGTCTTAGTTGATATCAAAATTTTTAAAAGATGACATTTATACTCAAATCGACGAGGTCGCTTACGGGCGAGGGGCTACAACCTTTGAATGGTCGATTTCGTGTTGACACATCAACTCCAGCGCCTCGCCCGCAAGCGACCTCGGCGATTTGAAGTAATATCGTTCATTACATGTCTTAGTTGACATCAAAATTTTTAGAAGATGTTATTTATACTAAAATCGCTGAGGTCCCTTGCGTGCGAAGCGCTACAACATTAATAATTGTCGATTTCGTGTTGACACATCAACTCTGGCACCTCGCCCGTAAGCGACCTCGGCGATTTGAGGCGATATCGTTCATTACATGTCTTAGTTGATACCAACATTTTTATAAGATGACTTTTATACTCAAATCGCCGAGGTCGCTTACGGGCGAGGGGCTACAACCTTTGAATTGTCGATTTCGTGTTGACACATCAACTCTAGCGCCTCGCCCGCAAGCGACCTCGGCGATTTGAAGTGATATTGCTCATTACATGTCTTAGTTGACATCAAAATTTTTAGAAGATGTTATTTATACTAAAATCGCTGAGGTCCCTTGCGTGCGAAGCGCTACAACATTAATAATTGTCGATTTCGTGTTGACACATCAACTCCAGCGCCTCGCCCGCAAGCGACCTCGGCGATTTGAAGTAATATCGTTCATTACATGTCTTAGTTGACATCAAAATTTTTAGAAGATGTTATTTATACTAAAATCGCTGAGGTCCCTTGCGTGCGAAGCGCTACAACATTAATAATTGTCGATTTCGTGTTGACACATCAACTCTGGCACCTTGCCCGTAAGCGACCTCGGCGATTTGAGGCTATATGGTTTATTACATGTCTTAGTTGGTATCAAAATTTTTAAAAGATGACATTTATACTCAAATCGCCGAGGTCGCTTACGGGCGAGGGGCTACAACCTTTGAATTGTCGATTTCGTGTTGACACATCAACTCTAACGCCTCGCCCGCAAGCGACCTCGGCGATTTGAGGTAATATCGTATTATATGTCTTACAAGGAGATATCGCAGTTGACTCTTTACCAATTTGGATGAAACTTTTTATGGCGGAACTGTAGTGAATATGTATGAGTTTTACCAGAGCTTTTGATCCAATTGCCCTTCTAAGAGACAATATTTATTTTTAAAGATTAAAGGTTTTTAAAATGAATTTCATGTACCGGAAAGAAAAATCGATTTAGAAGAACCGCGTATAGTTCGGTGAATAATCGCCAAGCTTATGTTCTGAATTTCTAGGATCGATCCATAAATTCGAACTATTTATGTCCCCTGACTGTGATACATTTTTGCTGTTAAAGTCTGGATGAAGTACCAATCTTAACGCAAGAAGTTTGCTAACAGTTACAGGTAAAGTGGTCTTTTTGAGCAATGTACAACAAAAGTTGATTAAGATAAAATGTTTGTTATGCATAAAATGCATATTTTTAAATCATAAGATTAACATAAACTAAATTAGCATAAAAACATAGTCATGATACTATCACCAACACTAATACTAACACGTGGAGGGATTGTAAAAGAAATTTTCTCGTATTTAGCGATGAAATAAATTTTATTTTTAATTTTCGTTTTTTACCGGTTTTTTACCTTTTGGCTATCATCAGGAAACCACCTTTTTACATATTAAATCAAATATTTCACATCATTATTTTTAGAAATAGAATAAGTTTAATTTAATGATAATTATTTTTAGAAACAGAATAAGTTTAATTTAATGATAATTATTTTTAGAAATAGAATAAGTTTAATTTAATGATAATGATGTGAAATATTTGATTTAATATATAAACAGGTGGTTTCCTGATGATGGCAAAAAGCTGAAACCGGGAGAAACCGAAAGTTAAAAATAAAATTTCTTTCATCGTTAAGTACGAAAAAATTCCTTTTACAATTCTTTTATAACAAACACGATGAAAACAAAAAGTCAAATAACAACAAATTTTTCTAATATGGTCGAACGGAATTATTATAACGAAAGTATTATGTCTTTGTATTATGGCTATATCTTTCAAAATTTTATACCCAAACCACAAATAATAATCCAAAAGTTTTGTTTCATCACCTAATTCAACAGTGTGGTTAAATTTTGATTTATACAGCAATATTTTATATTCTCGATAAATTCTTTATAAATGGGATTTACTTACACCATTGTATTTGTTACTACAACAGTCGACCCTACATCATGTTCATCCAAAAGCTTTTTCCCTCTTTTTATTTTCCACATTCCTCGTTTCCGAAAATTTTGAACAACTCTGTTTTTATATCTGCTAAAAACTTTAATACGATCTTAAAGTTTTGTTTTCATTGTTCTAATTTATATTGTTTCATTTTCGCAACAACGCCATTAAAACAATTTCTCACTCATCATTTTGTTTATCCATCAAATTGCAAAATTCTTCACTTTCATAAATTTTCCAGTCTACATCTTTCGTAGCTTCTCTGACTTTATCGCTGATGATGACATAACCCGAAACTAGTACGACTATATATAAATAAACGCAAGTTACAAGTATTTATGATTTTAGTTGATCATTAATTTTGCAACTTGGATCTTTTCTTCCTTTCATTACTCAAAAAGATTGCTTTACCTGCAATAGTAAAAAAATGTCTAACGTTAACTTTGGTACTTTGAGGACATTTGACGTAAAATTTGGTTATATTTCGTTTTATGGCATCCAGACTTTCATTTGAACAGATGAAACTTGAATTCAAAAATTTATCGTCACTTATACCTTACGGGGACACAATCCGGGGACACACTGTATATTTTTGTATGTTAATAAGAAAATGCAAAGTTGTAGCATTATTTTAACTTTTATTAAACACAAAAAATTTTCATTTCATAGCAAAATAACTTGGAAAACAAAGTTCAAATCCTCGATCTTAGGAATTCAGAATGTAAGCTTGAAGATCAATCACCGAACTACTTGCGGTTCTTGAAAATCGATTTTTCATTGTGGTATATAAAATTAATTTTAAACACCCTTAAACTTTAAAAATAATTTACGTCTCTTAGAAGGGCTATTGGATCAAAAGCTCTGGTAAAACTGATACATATTCAATACAGATTCACCACAAAAAGTTTTATCCAAATTGATGAAACGTCAACTGCGATGTCTCCTTATTAGTTAAAATATCAAAATATTTGTAAGAAGATATTTCTATTCAAATCACGGAGGTCGCTTGCTGGCGAGTTGCTACAACCTTTGAATAATCGATTTTGTGTTGACACATGAATTCTAGCGTTCATTACATGTCTTGGTTGAGATACTAAGTCTTTCATAAGATAACATATATACTCAAATTCTGTACCCATAAAAACTTTTGTATGGGCAAACATACAGAGCACACTTCTTCTTTGCATGTTTAACCATTTCAAGTTCAGCAACTTATCACTAACACGATCACTCCGATGAAAACGATAGTAAGGTTATATAACACAAGAAAGAAAAGTATATAACATCTGCATAGTTAAGAACTGGCAGGAGCAGACTTTTACAGAAACACTTCCGTGTATTTCCGTTCAAGTAATGCGAATAAATAACTTTCAAACTTCCACACATTCATATGTTCTGTCCATAATATTGTCAGCTTCTATGATGCTCGACTCTTCCCAGCGTTCTTCCTTCCGTACAAATATTAATTGGGTTGGGCTGTTTCAATATAATAATGAATGATATGATTCTCGACTCTTCCCAACGTTCTTCCTTCCGAAAAAATATTAATTGGGTTGGGCTGTTTCAATATAATAATGAATTTTATTGTGCACTGTAATATTCCAAATATTAAAAAAAAAACATGAACTAAAAACAAAAAAGCACAAAATGTTGATTTCAGACGTTAATCTGTTCTAACCAACCTAAAATCAAAAAAGTAAATGGGCAAGAATACAAAAATTAAATATTATATTAAGTATATAAAACCACAACAAAAAAAAATGTACTAAAAAATAACAAAAATTATATAATAATGTAATAAAAATAGTCTGTTTTCGAGATATTCAAAATTTTAGTATAAGTTCACCAACTGTATGCATCATTGGTATGATATACAGTATGTCCCGGTACGGTATCATTGACGATAAATTTTTGAATTCAAATTCCATCTTTTGTAATTTAAATCTGAATATCAAAAAACGAATTATAACCAAGTATTACGCCAAGTGTCATCAAAGCACCAAAGTTGTTGCAAGAAGTTTTTTAACCGTTGCAGGTAAAGTGGTCTTTCTGAGCAATGTACAAAAGTTGATTAAGATAATATATACCGAATTTTATTAATGTAGCATACAAAGGAAAAATTAATTTTTTTCTTGAAAATAGTTTTCTAACATTCCGTTTCATAATAAAAACTAATGATCGGAATAAAAAGAACTGACAATTATCATTTAATGGCTTAACTTCAGCCTATTGTTAAATATTAATTGATAATGTATACATTACAACATAAAGATTGAGAGAGATGTGTTAAAAAAAAATTCGAAATCGGGCAACGTGGAAAATAAAAGGAAGGAAAAAAGCTTAATGAACATGATGCGGTGTCGATTGTTGCAGTAACGAACGCAATGAATTACGAGAACCACACTATCGAAATAGGTGCTGAAGCCAAACAAATAGATTATTGTTTACGGCTTGGGTACAAAGTTTTGAATTAAAAAACAATATTTTCGGACGAAGCATCGTTCACCACTAATGGAGTGGTTACATCACAAAATTGTTCAAAGGATAATCCACATTATCGCATAGTTTGTAAACGCCAGTATTCCTAGAAAGTGAATGTTAGCGTACTGTTTCGTGGGATAGTGTTATTGAACCTTACTTGATAAACGGCAATTCATAGAATTAACACCGGTATTTGGAAATACTAGAACATTGTTTATTTAATTACCTTCTCGGCGTGGATTTAGATGAACGTAATAAATTATATTTTCAACAAGATGGTTGCGGCTCACATTCCACCATTTTAATTAAAAAATATTTAAACACGTCAGAATTTGTCTATTATGGATTTTTAATTTGGAGGATATGTAAAACAAAAAATATATACTGAAAGTTTTAATTTAAAAAAAATTAGACAACATAAAAGATTGAAACTTATTATCGAAATTCGGTTGGACTACATTAGAAAAAATTATAAACAATGTCGGAAAAAGACTGAATTATGTGTTAGTGTTGGTGGTGTTTTAACAGATTTAAATTTGATGGACTAGATTGCCACGGGACAGCAGCTTCCATATTTTCATCAGCTAGCCTATAACAATACATCATATACGCAATCTCTTTCTTAGTCAGGTTTGACAGCCTAGCAAAATAAAAACAATAAGAAGTTGCCAGAAACTGAGAATTTTCTTTTGTATGTTCAATTCTCGAATTATCTAGTGTGTACGTGATGTTAACAACAGGTCCACTTATTTAACTAAAACTTTGAATATCTCAACAATGGTTCTTTCAGACATAGGATATGATTGATACCCAATTAGGTTTAGATACAATCGTTTTGATACAAGTGGTACTTTGTTTGCCTACAATGCAACGATATGTTGATGTCATTCAAAATGTATACGTCCGCGTTGTTAATTATAATAAAACATTTGATAAAATGAAATACAAATAGCTAATCGAAGTGCGTCTTTTCGTGCTCAATTGTAATTGATAAATGCGGAAATCGAGCTGATTGAAAATCTGCTGACTTCTTGGCAGAAATATGCAAGTCATGCAGGATATGTTGAATAACGAGCACTCATAAGAAGACCAGATGTGTGTTTTGATTGTCGCCAAAACACACATGAAAGATTTCAAAAGGCGGGTAGGTTGGAGACTGGTAGGTTTGTAAGTCACTTTAATTTGTCCCGTTTATAATGCTGGTGTTTTTTTCTTGCATTAATTTTTTGCCAATTTTTTTGATTGTTTGGCTTTCTTGTCTATTTTTGATCAAAGAATACGTTAGTGAAATATTGTAAAATCGTTGCGGGATACCTCTATAAAAATAATAACATAGGCAGTAGGCAAAATGCACAATGCATTTGGTGTGCATCCTGTTATCAGCAATAGTGATAATAGGATGCACAACAAGATCTAGATAAGCGATTCCCAACATTTTGTTGCCTCCTAATCGTTTCCATTGCATATCTAATGTTAATTTAAAACAAAATTAAATAGTGGAGTAGTTTTATTATTTATAAACAATTTTATTGTCGCAACTAAAGCGGTTTCATCCAATGTACATTTTTTACAAATCTTCGTTAAGAACAAAGATAATTCCTCTATATACAAACACATAAAAGAGATAGGACACAAAATTGATAAAAACTCAATAAAAATTATACATAACATAGAAAAATAAAAAAAAATAGACATTTATGAAGAGTGGGACATCTATAAATATAACAAAGAGAATAAAAAACTAATGAACGAAATCATAGATTGCAATACTACACACATTTTCAATCAGTTGCAATTATGACAAAAATTCAAATATCCCACTCCATATACACACGCTCATAAAAGAAGAAAAACCACGCACGCCATTCTCACAACAGTTCTTTGTTCACGTTCACCTTTTCATGTTAAGAAGCCACACACGATCTCCAAGACATATTTTTTTCCACGTTTTTTGAAGAAAAAGTTCATCTCAATGTTGTTGACAAAAACCTAATTGAAGTCAATATTTCTCCACTTATTTTCTACAATTTTGGTTGCTGATATAACCTATAAATACAACAGGTGTTTTTTGAAAAAAGTAATAATGTTTTTTGATATATCAAAACTGCGAAACTAAACTGACGGTAAATATTTTTAATTTTTTTTGTGTTATATAGACGTTTTAAAACTTTTACAATAATGTTATTTTTTTTTTAAATAAGTATTTTTTGATATAATTCCTTTATTGTAGCGACGGACCTGAAGACGAGACAAGCTGTCTCGAAACCGGTAGTCAAGAACAAAAATATAATTTTTTCTTCAGAAAAACAATTACTGTTTTTTATTTCTACATTACAAGAACAAAAAGGTGAAATTATTAACTAAGATCATGTTTTGACAGTTAAAACTAAGACACTGAAACAGAACGTTTGAACACTTTGTTATTAGTTAATTTAGTTTAGTGCTTTGTGTTTGGTGGATTTTTGTTAAACCGGCTTTATGTTCGCCAAATTCAGACATGTCTTCTTTGAGGATAACATCAAATTTATTTCTTTGTTTTGTGAGCAGCTGGTCAACAGACCTAAATCCTTTTCAACTAAATACGTTGGTGGGAACGAGATGAGAAGTGGTTCCATTTCGCCCATAGTTGTGGATAAGTTTTTATAAGCTTCACACAACCTTACTCGTAACCGCTCTGATATAAAATGATATTTGCCTCAAACGCTTATCCACAGTCTCAAACAAGTATGGATCTAGAATCCAATTCGGAAATTATAACTTGATCAAATTTTCAAGTCTTGAATCAATGTCAGTTTTTACCTGATCAAGGTGGTCAGTGAAAATTAAGATTTTGTCTCCTGAGAGTTCAAGAGTGTCGCTATCTGACATTGAACACTTTTTAAGGGTCAAAAATTGAATCAGCTCTCTTAATCAGCGATTAATGTTTACCTTATGAATATCAAATTTGGTGATGAATGATGAAATAATACCTTTGGCTTTGATAAGGTGCATCATGCTTCCGTGAAGCTTTATGTTGACTTGGTATGCAAGATCCAACTTACGTTGCTTCAAATTCTTATTTACAACAGGATCAGATGTCTCGAGAAACTCAATAACCGTAACAAATAATTCGAAGAAATGGAGTAAAAACAGTTGAAAAACATTTCTGAAGTGAATCTATTTTTCCTCAAAATAATGTTACACCACTTGAAAAGACGACGATCCCTTTGATAAAACATTGATAAAACTCACATAAGCTAATAAAATTCCTTTGTTATCAATCACAGTTGATTCATCAATCTGCAATGCAAATTTACTTTTTTGTAACCAGTTGATGAGTGTGGATTCAACTTCGTGGCCATTTCGTCAATTCGCCTGGACACAATATTGTTGCTGAAAGAGACTGATTACGATTGATACGATGATTTCAAAATATTTTTTAGTTGCCGGTATAATAAGAATTTAGCCAATTGTTCATCAGCTATTGTTTTGAGGTATTGAAAATGGCTAAATACTTTAGTCACTTTATCACTGTGTATTCTTGATAAGTAATTTTTAATTTACGAACGCTACATAGCTTCATTACTAGTAAAGGCTGGTAAGAAAACTTTTTTCGACAACACTTCAAAGCAAACGCACAGAAATAGAAAAGATACACATGTTCATGTTCACCGATTATAACAAACTTTACCCCATTTTTTTTATTGACCGGTTACGAAGATATCGATCCTTAAAGTGAGGGGCCTTGACTTTGCACGAACTTTTTAAATACTCATCGCCGCCAAATCGCCCCTCACTGATTTGTTATCCCCAAATATCCATTTGAGCGCAATCACACAAAGGTTGCGAACCATTAATCTAAAGTCCGTGCCAAAAGTCATGGGCCCTCACTTTAGAGACCGATATCTTCATAACCCCTTGACAAAAAAATGTGGTTAAGATTATTGTTATTGTAAAATTAAATTTTCGGATGTTCGGTTTTTCTTTTACCGCGAGTTAAGTGAAAAGAGTATCTGATTTTTGCGAGTGCCGGCAACTTTGTCTACTTCGCGATTTTTTACTCAAAAATTACTAAATACTTTAGTCACTTTATCACTGTGTATTCTTGATAAGTAATTTTTAATTTACGAACGCTACATAGCTTCATTACTAGTAAAGGCTGGTAAGAAAACTTTTTTCGACAACACTTCAAAGCAAACGCACAGAAATAGAAAAGATGCACGTACAAAACTTATTGAAGAAGACCAAAAAATAATAAATCAGATAGTTAAGGCACCAAATAATAGCCGTTCTCTATCACTTATTATCTCATTATACACTCACTTCTATTTTCTTTTTAATTTTTAAAAAATTTTATTATTATTATTCCCAAATATACATTTATGGGCAATCGCGCCCAAGTTGGTAACCATTGCACTTGATGTTATTTAATCAACTTTTGCACATGTACATAAATCGTCAAGTCGTGCCCCTGATGATGCTTTCACATCTTTTGCAGATTTTATTACTACTTGTACTTCTTCTTTTAAGGTGCATGTCTACTAGCAACAAAATTGCACTAGTCTCAGAAATAACTTTCAAATGTGTGTCGACTACTGTCCCTGCAAAAATTTAAGGCTCCTCACTTTAGAGATCAATATTTTACTAATCGCTCAATGAAAAAGTCTTGCGATAAAGTCTGTTGTAATCAGTGAACATTTCATGTATCATACAGAAATTTCACCCAACAATTTCCAAACCAACATATGATATGCAGAAATGTTCACCGATTATAACAAACTTTACCGCATTTTTTTTTATTGACCGGTTACGAAGATATCGATCCCTAAAGTGAGGGGCCTTGACTTTTTGCACGAACTTTTTAAATACTCATCGCCAGCAAATCGCCCCTCACTTATTTATTATCCCCGAATATCAATTTGAGCGCAATCACACAAAGGTTGCGAACAATTAATCTAAAGTCCGTGCCAAAAGTCAGGGCCCCTCACTTTAGAGATCGATATCTTCATAACCCCTTGACAAAAAAAATGTGGTTAAAATTATTGTTATTGTAAAATTAAATTTTCTTATGTTCGGTTTTTCTTTTACCGTTTTTCTTTTGCGAGTGCCGGCAACTTTGTCTACTTCGCGATTTTTTCACAAAAACTATTTGACGAATAAAATTCAAATTTGAACTGGTGGTAATTCGAAATGTTCTTAATATGAGTTACTCATATGCGGTTATTTTAAAAACGACCGGACGGATTTCATCGCGGTTTCAATCAAAAAGTGTCAATTAATGTCGTTTACCGGATACCGTAATCACTTTTTCAATTTTAACTTTCTCAATTTTTTTTATTAATCCGATTTAATGGATTTATAAAGTACAGAGAAACGAAAATAAGCCATGCGGGGTGAGGGGGTCCGACCAATACGAATGAAGTTGAAAAGATATGGTTCTGGCTATTATTACGTTCTGTATGTGTCTTTCTGGTTTCTGCAGGTTTTCTGTAGGTAAAAAGTGTTTAAAATTTTAGATGCTGTAAAATTTATGTATTGCGAATTGAATAATTATGTTTCATTTTTGTAAATAAGACATAAATAATGCATACAAATTTAAGTAAAATAACGTGGAAGTACTTTCTTCAAAAATTTAATTTTGATTTAATATACACTAACAATAACGAAACTTTAATTATAAAATTGTATAATGAATTTTCAGCATTTAAATCAAAAATATTTTCTATTTACTTGCGTAATCTATCCCATATTTTCACGCAATTTGGTTTAAATATATGTACATTATGTATGCCTTATACATAAAAATGAAACGTACTTATTCAATTTGTAACAAAATAATTTTATATACAATTTTAAATAACGTTTTATCTATGTAGAAGAAAAGACGCCACACATCCCGTCGAAACGCACGACGGGACGGATTTTATAATTCCATTAAATCGCTCATAAAAAATAAGGGAGACCTAACTTTGAATAACCAATTACGGAATCCGGCAAACGACATTATTCAACACATTTAGGTAAAAATCGCGTTGAAATCCACCGTCGGTTTCAAAATAATCACATCTTACCAAACCGCGATTTTCGACGAAACTATATGGAATATCGATAAAATAAAATATGACCCACATTAAGAACACATCGGGTTATCACCAATTCAAATTTTTTTTTTGTCGAATAGTTTTTGAGAAAAAGAAATCGCAAAGTAGACAATGTTGCCGGTACTCAGAAAAATCAGGTACTCGCGTCACTTAACTCGCGATAAAAGAAAAGCCGCAGATCCGAAAAGATCCAAATTAACACATGATACATAGAAATATTCACTGATTACACTAACTTTTACAGAAATTTTTTTCATGGAGCGATTTCGAAGATATCGATGTCTAGAGTGAGGAGCCTTGACATCTGGCAAGGATAGTACATAGATGTTATTTAATTAACTTTTGCACATCTATTAATAAATCGTCAGGGGCAGAAGCTTTCCCATCTTTGGTGGATTTTTTTAGATGGATTTCCACTAGCAATAAAATTGCACTAGTCTCGAAATTAACTTTCAAATTTGTGTCGACTGTGTCCGTGAAAAAAGTTAAGGCCCGTCACTTTAGAGGTCGATATGTTGCTAATCGTTCAATGAAAAAAATTGTGATAAAGTCTGTTATTATCAATGAACATTTCTACGTATTATATGTTAATTTGAAAATAGTACGCTCTTGGTTTTACGTTTTTCGCGAGTTAAGGGAAAAAAGTACTTGATTTTTAACAGTGCTTTCAACTTTGTGCACTTTATCATTAATTTTCCCAAAAAATATTTGACAAATATTTGAATTGGTTATAACCTATATTAATATATTATCATATATTATAATTTTATCGATACGCTAAATAGTTTCGCGAAAAACCGCGGATTAGTAGGATGTGGTTATTACGAAAACCACCGAGCCGATTTTAACGTGGTTTTAACCGAAAGATGTCAAAAAAATTCGTTTGCCGAATTCCGTTATCAGTTTTTCAAAATTAGGTTTTCCAATTTTTTAATCTCTTAAACAAAATCGCAAAGATAAAAGAAAACCAAAGATCCATCAATTTCTAAACAAACATATAGTATGCAAAAATGTTCACCGATTATATTCGGTGAACAAACGTTATAATAAACTTTACCGCATTTTTTATGGAGTGGTTACGAAGATATCGATCCCTAAAATGAGGGTCCTTGACTTTTTGCACGAACTTTAGACGCAATTTTTTCTGTAAGTTACTCTCTGCAATTATGTTGTCAAAGCAGTTTCAGAAATTATTGCTTGTAAAGAGTACTAGGATAGAAAATTATTAATTAATTATTAATATGTGTTATCAATAAACTATCCATCACACTAGTAGACACAAACGCTCCCCGAGATAAAATTGCTCAACCGACTTTCGCGTGCAGATTCATTCTCAGATGTGTTTAACCTTAAAATTCGATCTTGAAATGGATCGCGTTATTTTTTACGGTACCTAAAAGGTGCCGACAGTGTGAGAGAGATTTGGAGATTCGTTCGGATTGGCTGATGGCGATTATACTGGCGTCACATGATCTCCAAATTTCAAATCATTCTCAAAATGATATTGTTCTTCAATCAACTTTAGTCTCTCTATATCTAGTAACTGCAAACAGATCCTCAGGAGTGTGCTTTTCTACCTTTGGCGGATTCAATTGGTGTTTGTACTTCTTTTAGAGTAGATATTCTGGTTTCATTGTCAATATTGATTTATATACCTTCTCTCTAGGAGTCAAGTACTTTCTGTGGATTTCTCGTGTCGAAACAATTTAAAAGTCGTCTAAAATCGAATTGGATATCGGTCAAATCCTTATCCAACTTGATCTGAAGATCTGTAGTGTGTGGTTCAACAGACTTATCATACGATCTTCTGAACATTTCCCAACGTTTCGTGTCTTAGGAATTGTTATAAATATGAACAGTAGTTATTCTTCTGGTATTTTCCTGCTTCGCAGATCTTATTGCGTAAGAACCTTACAACATCTTGATGTTGTTCTTCAATCAAATTTAGTGCATCTGCATACAGGTCAACAGAGGCAGGAGTTTTCCCATATTTGGCGAATTTTGTTGCAATATTTCACTTTTCGAGTAGATGGTCCAGTTTCAGTTCTAATATTGATCCCTAAGTCTCTTATCTGGGAATCATATAGTCTCTCTAGACTTTCTATTTCAGTGCCTTTCTTCTTTATCTACTCTACCTTTCCTTGGTGGAATATACAGGGTATTTGACATTGAAATTGGCGAATAAACGCGATCGACTCTAAATCAAAAATCATAATCTTAAAATGTATCATGCTTCGTATGGTTTTCTGAAGCAGCTAAAAGAAACTTAAATGTGTATTTGTACATGTACTACTATGTAATGAATACCGTAATTTATTTTCAAAATTCAATATACGAAAATATTTTCCTCGTCATTTCGTTGCATTGTGGTATCAGACAGATGATTATTTATTGTTAAAATAATACATATTAATTGTACCCAACCCAATTATTTTTTTTAATTTACATTTTATCAACAATATGGGTTAAATTGAAACTCGCCTGAGTCTAAACACAAATGTTATCTATGAGGTATCGTGTGTAGTAATCAATATTGTAATTAGTTTCGAATGAAAAATGTACAAATCTGGCAATCAAGGTTGAATTACATGAAAATGCCAAAATTACAAACTCGTTCTACTATGTTATCAAATGGATTTTTTAAAACTGATTTTCAATATTCTTTTTAATCTAAATTAGAGATTATTTATCAACAAATAAACGATTATAGACAAATTATTAAAATTTTAAGAAATTACGCAATATTTGCTAATTAAGATTATTATTATTTGCTAATAGAGTATTAGCCAATTTTGGAACAGCCTGTATATATAACGTCAATTTCTACTTGAGCCTTTATTTCAACTAACACTAGATTTAGAATTAAAAAATTTGCTTTAATTTTGTTCGTCATATCGAAATTTTATTGTAATTTTTTTTTAATTAAAAAAATATATAGCGATATTACGAAAAGCGAAGATCAACTCAAGAAGGTATCGTACCCCACTTCATCTTAGAGTCAGAAACGATGCTTCAATATACACGAGCTGGGGTGATCATAACATCATCACATCCAACAAATAGAAGAAGTAGCTTTTCAGAAACTGCTAGAGCTTTCGCTGTGGCCACAGCAGCTTCTACAACACCCCGGGATTTAAGTATGGAAGAAGAATCAGTAATTAGAACGAGGCATAAAGAAAGTATCATCGCCACAGCTTGCACGATGAGAGTTTTAAATATTTTAAGGTTAATTTTGAGTAAAAAAAATAAGTCGAAATGCGGTAATAAAAAATTTTAGACATTGGATTTCAAAACATATTCAAGATTTCGAAAAGAATGATTTATTGAAGTACAAAACGCTCCAATTTTTGGATGAGATCATATTTAGTACAAACTTGAGTCAACCTGAATATAAAGCTGCTACGAAATTGGTGCAATTACTCGTTGAACGAGAAGTTCCGAAAGAAACAACCACGATTCAAGAGTTACTTAGTCTTCCAACTGTAAATAATTAATCGTTATTAATTTGATTAAATTAATCGTTATTTTTTTAGTGTTTTATTGATAGCATTGAAACTCTCTCAGCTCTAGAAATCGCCGAACAACTAGCGTATATCGAGCATAAAATATTCATATCAATCTCGTGCGAGTAAGTATTTTTTAAATTTTATTTGAATTGCAGCTTAAATCAAACATTTCTTAAAATAAAAATATATTAAAATAAAAAATTTCTTAAAATTAAAAAAAAATAGAGAATTTCTACATCAAGCTTGGTTAAAAGAAAATAGAATGGTAACGGCTCCTAATATATGTTTGATGACGAAGCGTTTTAACGACGTTTCCCGTCTGGTAATGTCAGAAATCTTACGACGATCTTCCGTAAGTGGAAGAGTGGCGGCTATCGAGAAATGGACGGCAATAGCAGATATTTCGAGATGCTTACATAATTACAATGGGGTTCTTGAAATAATGGCCGCATTCACCAACACTTATGTATTTCGATTAAAAAAGACGTGGGAGAAGGTTTCGAAAACAACAAGATATACTATCGAGAAACTCCAAGCGATCGTCTCGTGCGATGGGAGATTTAGGGCTTTAAGAGATGCCATACATCATTGTGACCCTCCATGCGTTCCATATTTAGGATTGTATTTAGCCGATTTAGCGTTCATTGAGGAAGGAACTCCGAATATAACCGAAGATGGGCTGGTTAACTTTTCGAAAATGAGGATGGTAAGAAATGCGATTATTTATAATTGATTCGAAACGTGTTTAATTTTAGATAGCGCACGTAATACGGGAAATACGTCACTTCCAGCAAACGACCTACAAAATTGAACTTTCTCCGAGAGTTGTAAATTACCTCTTGGATACCACCACTTTATTATCAGACGAAGAACTTTACAAAATATCATTGCAACACGAACCGAGGGTGGCGAGATTAAGTCAAGCAACTATAAGCTCTTTGCCGTCATTTCCGTGGAAGCGCTCGTTCAAAAGACGCTCCACATCTCAATATTAAGTAATAATTTAATAATAAAATTTTTCATTCACTATTTATAAATATACCACTAAATTCGCTTTTTAAAATGTTCATCTTTTTGAAATTACAAATTAAACGTTGCATATCGTATAAGTAAAATATCATGTTTTTCGTCGTTTTCCATTAATTGTAATGTTTAAACAAAAATAGATATAGATATTTAAAAAAAATAAAATGGAAATGTTTCAATTATTCTTGTTAAGATGTTTAAAGATTATCGTTAGGAATGTCTGTCATGTTTAAGCTTGACATATCAATTGACCATCCTAAAGCACATGGATCATTATATATTTTCGATGTTCTACAACCTCAAATAAATAAGACACTAGCTATTTGCCGAAGGCAAATAGTCTATTTTTGAAATTTAAACCTTTACTGTAGAGACATAACTTGATGATTATAAGGATTAATGGATATTAATCAAATAAATAGGTAGTAATTCTTGAAGGTTTTGATGACAATCGTTGGGATTTTGCCCTTTTCTTATAAATCAAACAAATCCAATAAATTTTATCAATTTTGATTCCTAAATAAAACAAAAAAAACCATACGTACTTGTTAAGACAATATGCACTCATCTTCAAATTTAACTGTGGCAGAATTGGATTGATGAATAGATTGCGTTACGGCTATTTAATATGGTTATACGTAAATATCTGACAATATAAAAAGAAAATATACAATTTTATCGATGTTTTTCATGAATGTTTATCCATCTGTTGAGATTTTCTCCAAATTTTATTCGTAATTAATATTCGTAAATATACATATATATATATGTTAGGAAATTAAAAATAAACGTTTCTGTTTCTGAATTTCTGGATTACTGTATTATGGAAATATATATGTAATGTTACAATAAAAAAAAATATCAAATAATATATTGTTCTTATTATTATACACCCTCTTTATCATCAGAACATGGTTCTAGTGTAAGTAAATTAACATATCAGTGTTCGTTATTATTGTTATTTAAATTCCAAAGAGAATACTTGAGGATGGCTATGATCTATGGTTGTTATGGATGCCCTAAGGAATTGTGCCCGCTTTATTGGATTGCAGTGATTCAAGGATATACCGAATATTGGTTCAGTAGAACATCGATTGTGATTTCCCCACTACATATAAGCTGCATATGAGTAAATTTTGATTGTTTCCTTTATCCTTTGTTTTTTTGTTCCTTGTATGAACGAACTCGGCGATCTTATAAACGCAATAAGTGACATTTCATTGTCCGACAAAATACCTTGAACACTAAAAAATATCACCATTCCAATCTATAATGGAGATATAACCGATATCAATGCGTTTTTATCAGCTTGCAAATTCTTAGAAACACTTTTTATTATCTTATCGAAAAAGAAACCCACAAGTTACCTCTTTATTATTACGTATATTTTAAGGGAAATTAAGAGAAAAAGCATTACAAGCTATCAGCAGCAACGAATAATTTACGCGATGGATCGATTTAAAAAAAACATCCTCCTCAATCATTTTGGCGATGAGAGAAGCGAACAATGCTCCACGCCTACGGAAAAAGAGTAAAAGATACCATGAAAGTTTTACTGACTCAAGTTAAATTGAGATAATGAATTGATTAATTATAAAACTATGGCACTTCAAATATTCAATCATTTACACAATCATTTCAAAATCCTAGGATGATCCCATTCCACGATGAACAACTTCATATCTTTCTTGTATGTTGTCACTCTCATTCCCTACTAGAAACAAATATCTTTAGAAAGACATCCCAATTCACTTTTGCAATAGTTATCGGTGACTTCAACATAAACCAGACCAAAAGAAAACAACTCCAAACATTCTTGAACAACTCCAATTTTGTAAAACGATACACAAAACCCAACGTTCAGTTCATTATGGCAGGACACAACGACACCACGCCGGACGTTATTATCCATACCAGCAATCTAAATAATATCATTAACAGATTTATGTTCGGATCATCTGGGTATATCTTTTAACATCGAAATCAACTTACCAGTACAAACCCACATAAATGAACAAACAACCAAATACGACCAAAGACGATCTAACATTGAAGGGGTAAACAAAAACATGGAAAATTATTTAAATACAACACAACAAATTCATAAACATGAAACTCATCTCCGACTTCCAATTAAAAGTCACAAACACTATTATCAAACACACACCAAAAGTAATAAATACACCCTTACAGTACTACCTGCCTGCAGATATCATCAACAAACTTAAAAATAAACGAAAAATATACAGGGAATACATAAGATCAAAAGACCCAAACAAAAAAAACGGAATATAACAAAGCTAATAAAGAAATTCGTAAAACATTCATTCACATCAATATCAAAACATTCCAACAGGATCAATGCTTGAAGGTATGCGCAGAAATAAACCAAGACCAAGGCCGCACGTTTTGGCAGAAAATCAAAAAAGTTACCAAATATAATAAAGTTAAGATGATTCCTACGTTAATATTCGAAAACAGAGAACACAAAACAAATAGTGAAAAATGCGAAGCATTAGCAAAACATTTCTATAACGAGTTTAGCCCAACCGAGAATGTCTTATTTGACACAAACAAGAAATTAATGGTGGAAAAATGGTATGAGAATTTCACAAATCAAAATAATGACTCAGAAACAATTACCGATATAGA
Source organism: Onthophagus sagittarius (assembly GCA_036711965.1). Lineage (NCBI taxonomy): Eukaryota > Metazoa > Arthropoda > Insecta > Coleoptera > Scarabaeidae > Onthophagus > Onthophagus sagittarius. The sequence goes on along the minus strand of JASERS010000007.1, from coordinate 7,892,090 downwards.
CGAAGACGAATACATGGAACACATCAGCAAAGAAAAAAACTCAGCCCCGGGAAAAGATCTAGTCACAAAACATCTGTTAAGAAATCTCAATCACACAATTCACCAATTCAAACAAAAATCCATGAATTACTGCCTAAAATCACAATTTCCAAACATATGGAAAAGCGGTACCATTATTCCGATTTAAAAGCCTAACTCTTACCATCATTAAGCTAAAAGCTATAGAAAAGCTATAGATATTATTATTGTTTAATCAAATCACTTTTTATAACAGTGTAATTTTATTTACTACTGTCAAATTTGAATTGAGTGTACTCATCGTGTTTCTTAGCTCATTTTGAGCATATTAGCATAAAAAAATTGCCAAAAAATGTAAATTTGCAAATTTAGAGCTAACTGAATCACTTTTAGTAATAATGATTTTTTTTTGTTACTGCCAAATTTTAGTTGAGTATACTCATCGTGTTTCTTAGGTCAATTTGAACATATTAGGATAAAAAATTATCAAACATGTAAATTTGTTAATTTAGAGCTAACTAAATCACTTTTAGTAATAATGAATTTCTTTTTGTTGCTGCCAAATTTGAATTGTATGTACTTATCGTGTTCCTTAACTCATTTTGATATTAATCAAATAAATAGGTAGTAATTCTTGAAGGTTTTGATGACAATCGTTGGGATTTTGCCCTTTTCTTATAAATCAAAAAAAATCCAATAAATTTTATCAATTTTGATTCCTAAATAAAACAAAAAAAAACCATACGTACTTGTTAAGACAATATGCACTCATCTTCAAATTTATTCGATCAGAGAAGCGAACAATGCTCCTTACGCCTATGGAAAAAGAGTAAAAGATACCATGAAAGTGTTACTGACTCAAGTTAAATTGAGATAATAAAATGATTAATTATAAAACTACGGCATTTCAAATATTCAATCATCTACACAATCATTTCAAAATCCTAGGATGATGTTACCACAATCTGTTTCAAGGCAATTCCTAAATTCACCTGGAAATACGTTTGGAAACAGGAACACCACAACAGTTTTGAAGGCTACATCAATTTAATAATACCTTTGGTAATAAAACTTAACCGTTACCAAATGTAGAATCTAGCATCCTAAAGATACACAAAAACCCAATAAGTTATATTATCAAGAAACTTATCCGGAAGAGCAGATCGATAATGAACTAACAGACATTAATTATGAAAGTTATTATTACGATCAACCTTTGAAGAAACCGATCCAAATAACAAAAACGTAATAATAAGAAAAATCCATTTCGAAAATTTAAATCGAACACCCTGTATCTCCGACACAAAGCGTTTGTCGTCCTGCTTTGAAAACCTGAGACACCCTGTATGTATAGTCCGTATTTAAAAAATACAACTTTAAAACTTTACAAGAGAAGATAAAGATTTAGATCTAGACAGATATAGGTTATTTTGCATCAGGTAATTCTGATGCAAAATAACAGTTTGTTTCGGAATTTTCTTATTATTGTTTAATCAAATCACTTTTTGTAACTATATAATTTTTTTTCTCATATTAAATTTGAATTTAGTGTATTCATCGTGTTCCTTAGCTCACTTTGAATATATTAGGATAAAAAAAACATCAAAAAATGCAAATTTACAAATTTAGAGCTAATCAAATCACCTTTTATAAGAGTGTAATTTTGTTTACCACTGCTATGTTTGAATTAAGTGTACTCATCGTATTCCTTGGCTCATTTTGAACATATTAAGATAAAAAAATCATCAAAAATGTAAATTTGTAAATTTAGAGCTAACTAAATCACATATAGTAATAATGAATTTCTTTTTGTTGCTGCCAAATTAGAATTGTGTGTACTCATCATGTTTCTTAGCTAATTTTGAACATATTAAGATAAAAAAATCGTCAAAAATGTAAATTTGCAAATTTAGAGCTAACTATATCACTTTTAATAATAATGTTTTTTTTTGTTACAGCCAAAATTGAATTGAGAATACTCATCTTGTTCCTTAGCTCATTTTGAACATATTAAGTTAAAAAAATCGTCAAAGATGTAAATTTGCAAATTTAGAGCTAACTAAATCACTTTTAGTAATAATGAATTTTTTTGTTACTGTCAAATTTGAATTAAATATACTCATCGTGTTCCTTGGCTCATTTTGAACATATTAAGTTAAAAAAATCGTCAAAATTATAAGTTTGCAAATTTAGAGATAACTTTTAGTAATTTAGAGATCACTTTTAGTAATAACGAATTTCTTTTTGTTGCCGCCTAATTTGAATTGTGTGTACTCATCGTGTTTCTTAGCTCATTTTGAACATATTAGGATAAAAAATTGTTAAAAATGTAAATTTGCAAATTTAGAGCTAACTAAATCGCTTTTAGTAATAATGAATTTCTTTTGTTACTGTCAAATTTGAATTGAATATACTCATCGTGTTCCTTAGCTCATTTTGCACATATTAGGATAAAAAAATTGCCAAAAAATGTAAATTTACAAATTTAGAGTTAATCAAATCACCTTTTATAACAGTGGTAATTTTGTTTACCACTGCCAAATTTGAATTCAATGTACTCATCATGTTCCTTAACTCATTTTGAACATATTAGGATAAAAAAATCGTCAAAATGTAAGTTTGCAAATTTAGAGCTAACTAAATCACTTTTAGTAATATTGATTTTTTTGTTACTGCCAAATTTGAATTAAATATACTCATCGTGTTCCTTGGCTCATTTTGAACATATGACGATAAAAAAATTGTCAAAGAATACAAATTTAGAGCTAATATAATGTATACCAAAAATAAATAATAATGTATTTTTTACTAATGCCCAGTTTAAATTGAGTGTATTGCCACCAATGTTTTGGCACACATTATTATACCTAACTTTAAATATCCTCTAAAAAAAGTGGTCTCATGCTAAAAAACCTGAATAAACCAAATTTAAACAAAATCAGTTGAAACACACGTAATATTAAGAAAAATCTATTTCCAAAACTAAATCGAAATTCCAAACATATTTAAAACAAAAATAAAACCTATTTTCTATAAATTCGATTTTAGTAAGAACTATGATGGCCTTATATGAATGGGTTTGTTACAGAAATTAAATGCAGTACAAGACATTAGAAGAAGAAAATTGATTACAAAGAAAAACTCAAATTCTAATTCACTTCAAAGACAATAGAGTAGTAGGCTGGACAGTATTGCTTACGTAGAAAAACGTAAGTTTATTCCGAACATAAAGTTAAAAAAAAGTTAAAGAGACTCTATAGTAGCGATGTCCACGTGAGTGACTTTTTATACCCGCTTTTCATCTCTCACTTCATGTCTATAGCTAATCATTGCAAAATAAAATTAATACCATTATTAACAAACAGATTACTTAGATAATATAGTATAAAATGTATGAATATATAATAATAGATAGCTATAGGTAGAAGCTTTGACAGAATTTAACGACTTAATAAAGATTCTTAAATCAAATCATGCGATAAAGAACGCATCCTATTTTGCCTTAGAATCTTGAAAATTTATGTCGATGCACGCTATCATTAATCAGCTTATATTTATGATCGACAGACTTAACAGCGCAAAGGCAGATATATTCCATCCATCCATTCTTGATAAAAATACATTACCTCATGAATTAATCCATATTTAAGAACAGCTTATTGTGCTATTATTATCTTATTCCTTATAGCAATTGTCACATCAACATATTTAGCAATCAATAATAAAAAATTCATAGCTGTTGTTCATACGCGGCATGTAAAGAAGTATTACCATCAGAGTTTACATGTCATGAGACAAGTCATCAAATCAACCTTGAAGAAACTTCATGGGAAGTACAATTGATTGAACAGCCACACCTCAAAAAGTAAAGAAGGTCTGTAGCAAGATAGAAGACTTCGAAATATTAAATTATACCTACACCGTCAAAATAACATTGGGATGTTTCTTACAAATTGGCGCTGCCACGCTGAAAGCAATGGCCGAAAAAATAATCAAGATACCGCATCTGAAAATATCTGATAAGAGAGAAACTAAAAGAAATCAAAGACGTCATTGGAAAATTCGAAAAACTATCCAAAGATGTAAAAAGAATCAAAGAACCATATCTACACGAAACACCAATCACGATATGGACTATTTTATTATATTGCTTAATTATATTTCTGATTGCAGGGTTTATAATTAAGAAAACTTACAGAAAGAAAACATTTAAACCATCAAAAGGAGAAAAACCCAAAGGAAACTTAGAAAATCAACATAGCCATTTTAAGAAAAATTCCAGATATTTTCCTCTAAGGAATAAATGCCGAATAAGTATTTATTATAATATATAAACTAGAGTGCAACTACGATTACCAGATTTAGTTCATTTTATTATTTTTAAAACTTGAACGTTAAATTTATTCTTACATATTGTAGATTTAGTATTAAAATTCAATATAAACAATTTAAAAATTAAAATTCAAGACTCTGAAATTAAACTCTCCTATCAGTTTCCTATCACGTTTTCAACCCCTGGATAAACCAAATTATGAGTCGGATAGTTAATTACGTTACACTCCACAGGTGGTTTAAATTCGACGTCCGAATAAGCTCTCTCAGAAACTATAAAACTGCCTTGTGTGCGATAAAATTTGGATATTGGGAAATTCGTTCAGATTAGTTTATGCACAAATGGCGCCTGAAATATTAGAAAAAATAAAAAAACTGACAAGTCGTGATCTGTTTTTTAAATAAATTCCAATGGTGAAAACTTCAAAGCTTAGCGCTTTGAAGAGTTTGTTTTCCCCTAGAGGATAAAATTGAAAATATCGTAAAACCAGCAAGTGAAACTATCTTTATTATTATTACAGGTGGAGTATTATAAATAAGACATTATATGGAGTATAATATGTTACAGGCAACTTGGGAAAACCAGATACTATGACTAATGACCGGTCAGTATGCATAACGCTCTTATCAAGTGGGCAATGTATTCATTTTTCCTGGTCAGTATGAATAATGGCTATTCTATCTTGGGCAAAATAATAAACAGATGAACTGTAATGGTTTTGTTTACTATATGAAATTAAACTTGATATAACTAATTGATAATTAAACTTGAACCAAATGTATATTAAAATGTGTATTATTTGCTAATATATGGTGACAGGTATCTCTAAGGTGATATGAACCTTGATTACTTTTGACTTTTCTTGAAACATATAATTATAAGCAATTTATAAACGCTTCTCTTATCCAATATATAAACAAGAGGGTTTTGATAATGATTTTCGTTCCATTAATTGGAATGTAATGTACCAGTTGGCAGACATTTATGTTATTTTAAATTTATTCAACACATTTCCTTTATGTCCATGTAGATAATGTAAGCATGTTACATTTTTCCTTTTTAGTAATTGGATGGAATTAAAATTTAGAAAAATATTTAGAATTTAATTAGAAATTTATAATATTTTTAGTGTAGATTGGGGTGTCATCCTGATATATCTTCTATCATAGGTAGCCATGGATTAAAAATTTACAAACATAAAATAATAATATAATGACTGTGATCAGGCAGTTGTTTTACAAAACATTTTAATAAACTGAATAGTAACAAAATAAAACGAAATAAAAGTGTAGACTTATCTTACTTCAAGCATCAGGAATTTTTTGTTTAAGGTGTTGAACATTGTTTGTGGGATACTATATACAGTATTCTTAATTGTAAAAAGAAATTCATAGAAAGCCCATAAAAAAGTCCATTTAGCTTATGTCTGGTAGCTTAGGTGGCCAACGTACTGGACCATATCTTCCTATCCATCTTTCAGGATATCCATTTGAAACCATTCATTATCCTGCATGAGAAGTAGGATACTTAAATAGGATACTTCATTTTCAAAGAAATGACGAATGATTTGTATACTAAATAGTAATCGAAAAAATATGGACCCACTAAGTATCGATCGATTATATTATATTATTATATTTGACCTCAAAATTTATAAATTTAACTTTGACCTGCATGATTTGGCATGTAAATTTCAATACATTAACTTTATTTCCATTAATAACATTATTACCTGCCTTGATAGGGCGAGAAAAGGTATCCACATTACCAGAAGAGGTAAGTCTAAAATATACCATCACCTTGCTGACCACATAAAGGTAAATTCGATAATGAAAGATAAATTGGTGTATCCAAGTAACAGAGATGTCTCTGTAATCGCTAAGCCATCGTTTCGGAAAGCATCCAACATTTTGATCGCAAACTAATAAATCTCAAATGTTTAGTCAATTTACTAGTCAATTTATAATAAATTTAGCAATCTTGATATTCTTTGTAACGGCCAAAAACTTTTTGGCCTGTTCCTTTTCATCGTTCATCGAGGGAGCACGGTGGCTCATTGATTTTCGTGGCAGCTGGTTTTGACGCTTGTTTGGTTGACCTTAAGAGGGTCGAGCTCGAGATGGTATTCCAATGTTGTGCCGTTCGTTTTACCTTTCAATCGGTTTGTTGTGCTTGCTTGTGTGTCTATCGTCCCCTAAATGATTCCATTGATGTTTTTTCGGTATCATTATCGTTAGTGCTTGATTTTTTATTTTCTAGATATAAATTTATCATTCTATTTGGGGATTTTAACATATATATAAATAAAGCTAGATATTCTAAGATTGCAGATTTTTGTAATTTTCATTTTTTTAATTTTTCTAGAAAAACTGAAGACATGTAACACTGTTCCGGTATTTAAGAAAGGCTCTCCAATGGACATCAATAATTATCGCCCCATTTCATTAAATAGTGTATTTTCCAAAATATCTGGAGGTGTGGGAATGGTTTTCGTAACGATTCTTCTATTGAGACTGCAACAATTGATTACTTTAGGTATGTTTATCATCGTCTAGACCGGGGTGACTATGTCATTGATCTCTTTTTTGACATGACGTGTATTTGATTCGTTGTCTCCGGAATATATTAGGCATCAGTTGCATTGGGATCCGGGGTTCAATTCTTAGTTGGATTATTTCCTTTGTTACTGTTCGTAGATGCGGGTAGTTTCATCAGGAGCAGTGTCTGAATATGCGTCAATTGAGAAGGGAGTATCGCAGAGATCTATTCTAGGGCCTTTAATATTCTTCCTGTTCGAAAACGATTTGCCTCGACATTTGGATAACGAGGTTCACATCGCCATGTATGCCGATGATACTTCCGTGGTCATTGCTGCCCGAGACCCTGATGCACTTTCTAATAAAGTCAATCTTGTGGTGAACCAGCTTGAGGATTAAAATAAAATAATTCTAAACTAAAAAAAAACGATATGCTTTAATTTTCATCAGCGTCGTGCTCCTGATCCTGTAGGTTAGAGTGTGCCATTGTCTGATACGGTGAGATTCTTGGGATTAAATGTTGATCAGTGTTTGTCTTTGGACCTCATATCATGTATGTTCTAAGTTGCAATCGGGGTTTTTCGCTCTTTTGAAAGTAAGGTCTAGTTTGGGAATAGGTTGCTTGTTACAAGGATACTATGCTCTGTGCTTTTCCCATTTAACCTATAATATTTTAATTTGGGGTTTGGCTACGGATTGGAAGCGTATTTTTGTACAACAAAAATAAGTTGTGAGAATGATGTTCGGGCTTGACGTTCTTGAACCTTGGAGGGCAACTTTCAGGGAACGAGAACTCTTAACTTTCCCGTGTATTTATATAGTACTTATAAAGCTGCGATTTACGTGAAAAAATGTTCACCTTTTTGATGGTATTAAAATATTTACCTATTAAAATTTTCAGTGGCTAAGTATCTTTCATTTTGCATAGTTTGTATGCTAAATCGGTAGAGTTTCCGCCAGCCTCCACCTTATGAAAAAGGGGTAGTTTCTCGAAAACCGTTCGGGTACATAACTTTTTTTCACCGGTACGTAAGTTTACAAAACTAGTACAATACTTTTTTTTACAATACTCTTCTTTGTCGAAAAATATCAAGTGTTGGCATGTCGGTAGTTCCCCCGTCACAAAAAGCATTATACAGTATGTCCACGGAAAAGGTGTTGTATAGGAAACACTTTTTTAATTTTATCGAAAAAAGTTAATGTCGATACAAAATTTTGCTAACTCTTAGACTAAGATTGGGATAGAAACATTTAACATATTTTATACTAGTGTTCAGAAAATTGAAGAAAACTTTAAATGGTACAAGAGTAAAGTGCATTTATTTGAGAAGATAAAGGAATAAGTTACTAGGAAAAGTTGTTCAAAAGTAAAAGGTTTAAGTCATATTTCAGATGTAGTAAATACATCACAATCAGAACGGTCCAAATACTCCCGCAGCTGACCAAAGTTAGCAAGCAGTAACTTCATATTAAGATGTTCCACACGAAATTGCGTATTAAGAAAAAGATTTACAGAAATTGAACTGAAAATCTTAATGTTAAAATGTTGTATCATGCTTCGTGTGATTTCAGAAAAAAAACACGAAAAAATATCTTAACATTGCATTAATGTTGTAATATTTTCTGAAAATCAATCTATAAATGCATTTTCGCGTCAATTCATCTTAAAGTAATAACAATAATTACAATATTATTAATTAAAATAATTAAACACAATATTTCACATTAAAAAAAAATAATGACTTTTGAATGACAGAACTATAAACGATGTTGTCAAGTGTATTTTATATTACTAATATTTCGTAATATACATCGCATATTACGAAATATTAACCCTTCGTCGGGCGCATTATTAGTGCAATCAAATTCATGTGCAATGCGCCTGAGAGGCACACTTGTAACAATCGCAACACACATTATTAATTAGCACTTTAAAAGCATCTATTGATGTTCAATGGTAGTTTTAACCAAGAAAGAAAGTATATTGAAAAGAAAACGCATTTATTAAAGAAAATAATACATATAAAAAATTTAAAAAAAAATTTTAACTAAGAAAAAGAAAGAATATTAGAAAAAACGAATTTATTTTCAAAATAATATGTAAAAAATACATTAAAAAATTATTGGTATCTTGTTCATTCAGAGTCAGTTTCTTCGGCACAAGGCCGACATTGACATGCAGCATACCAGGTACCTCACACCATATTTACGTGAGATATGCAGATTGCAGACCGACATTTTTTACATTCATAATTTTTCATCCTTCTGAAATTCCTTTCATCTGTACAGGTTGAACACCTACGCCTTTTTTAAGGTGGAAGAGTTGAATTTTCTAAGTCATCAGCTTCATTGATGAGTTGGAACTATTTTATTCGCATTTGGAGCTGAGTATTGATACCAACAGTCTTCATGCTTCTCCGAGTAAGCTGTCCCATCATCAGCTGATGGGATAATGTTTTTAGAAAAACTCGGCAATCGACTGGAACCATTAAAGAGAAATGGTTCCAGTCGCTTACCGAGGTAAATTACTTGGGAGTTAATACCACTCACATTTAACATTGTGAAAAATATTACAATGGGCCACCGCTTCACATTTCGGTTCACGCTGTAGGTAGCACACATCTGATCTACAGTATCGACAGTACCCTTGGTGGAATTATAAAAAGTGATTATCTCTGCCTTTTGTTTTTCTTCAGATTTAGGATCGATGGTGTTGTCGTCATGTAGTGTAGATACGAGTATTACATTCTTCTTTGCTCGTGGTATGTAAGATTCTAAAGTTTTTCCATTATTGAAACCAAACAATACACCAGCATGGTGTATTGTTTCCTTCCTTTGGCCAAGACAAATGGTGGGGGCAACTGTCTTTTATTTTTTCTCACAGTTCCAACGATTAAATTTTTTTTTTTTTTGCAAAAAATCTATATCGGTAAACCAATTATCTACTGTAATGTTACGACTACTTCTAAATATCGGTTTAGCCATTCTTTTTACTACCTCACACGACTTATTACTGACAGCGAAAACACCTTCAGGCTGTTTCCCAGCATAAATCTCCATATTCAACCTATAAGTCGTCTTGGCATCAGCAAGGGCTAAACATTTTATGCCGTACTTGTTCGGTTTGGACGGCATGTACTGCCGAAATGCACACCGTCGACGGAAACCTGGTAGCATCTCATCGATGATCATGTTTTCTCCGACGTTATAACTCTTTTGACAGTTTTCTACAAATTTTTCAAACACGTCCCGAATTGGAGCAAGACGATCGATTTTTTTCGTTCTGCTCTGGTAGTAAAATCGTCAAATCGAAGACAACGCATCAGAGTTTTGAACCGTTTGATATTCATTACCAATCCAAATTTCTTGACACCGCCGCCTTCTTTTCCACAAAGTTCCTCCAAACTTTGACGATCCTCTCAGTGCTCCTGCTAAATATAATAAACCAATAAAAGCCTATTACTACGTCATAATTCGATGACGTCTGTGGGCGCGACGTCTCTTTCTCTGGAAAATGTATGCTTTATCGATTCAACATATTGGTTTGTATATCTAACTATTGTGTCCAAAATGTCGTCTATAAACAAATTATGCCAACAATCAACCGCAGATTAAGCATTTTTAGCGATTCCTTTGACTCCAGAACATTCAGTTATAGCATTGTGACATCGTCTACGAACATTTCTTTGTGGCAGATTTTTATACCATTTTGTTGTTTTATCCTTTCCCAATAAGCAATTGGCTTCAGTACCAGATTCTTGAAATTCATCTCATCTTCATCATTCATCTTGAAATTCCTCACCATCCTGCTCCGTTTCTGAATCGTCTTCACGTTTTTCAACGAAATCTTCCAAATCAATATCACTTTCTTCTCCAAAATCCTCGTTCACTGAGGGATCTTCCTTGTCGTCTTCGAGAAGATTTGTTATATCATCAAAATGATGTGAACAATTTTGGCACATTTTAGCGGAAATAAAGGACAGTCGGAACCACCAGCTATTTTAGAACTAATTTTACTGCAACATTATGTCTTTCTTTTATACCTTTGACTACTGGGAACAGCAACATTTGCAGTTGTGAGAATTCTTTATTTGGTTTGAAAAATATAAAACTTCGCGACGACTTTTTACTTCTAGTTAGGTTTCGAAGATAAGATTTGTTCTCACGAACAGTGAGGACTCTCTCAAAACTCGTCAATTACAATCTCCCATGTCAAGTAATGTAGTTATATTTCAACAAATTTATTTGCATTATTTGACATCGGTGATTGAGGGATCATGGACAAGTCTTAGCGTTGAGTGGAAAAAATATTTATTTTAGAACTTATTTTAGTTCAGTAAATGTCCTTACTTTATACCTTTTTGACTGAGAACAACAACATTTGCAATTGTGGGAATTCTTTTTTATTTGGTTTGAGAAATATAAAACGTCGCGACAACTTTTTACTATAAATAGGTTTTGCAGATAAAATATTTGTTCTCACAAATATCATATCAATAGAAGAAAAAATAATAAATAGAAGCATCATAGAATATTACGTGATATGTGAAGATACAATTAAAATAATCACGTGATAAGCAAAATAATCGATTTATTGCCAAAAATATTTATAACGCATCCGGGCGCAATGAGCTTATGGCGCGAGCTAACGGACTAGGTATACTGTAATCAGCAGGTAAAGAAAATAGACTATAAAGAAGTACAGACTTCTATACTTTTTAAGACGAGGAGAGGAGCGAAAATATTCTACTTGTGCCTGTCAGGCCAGTTGCGCCCGACTTAGGGTTAAAAACTTTAAAATCTAAATAAAATAACACTAATAAAAAATCAATTTATACACTAAATTGCAGCTGCTTCCAGATTCCAACAAATATTGAAAATTAATAATTATTTATTGATGAAGTATCCGAAATTTGACAACCTTCTGAAGACATATGAAGCATAGTACATTAACATTTTCGCCTTAGAAACAAACTAAAGATATCGCTTTTTTTGAAGAATTTATGAACACCTGTATATTATAATTAAACAATATAGGTTATCTCTCTACTTTTTATTTGTATCAATTTTTTTTTCAAATAAAACTTGTTCAAAATTACAAAGGGAATAACTTTTATTAATATTTTTTTAATATTATCAATTTTTTAATTCAGTTTTATTTTATTATATCAGATTTTCAATTCTGACCTCTAGGGGCCGATAGCGCCTTGAAGATTTCGACATTAATACTTAAAGAGAGATATCGAGACATGACAGTAACTGTGTTATTAACTCTTATAATTTCCAAAATAGCCTATTTGGATATCAAATTTGAACCATCCTGTACATATGTTAAATCTTCTATGTAAAAGTTATAAATGTGGGGCATTTTTATTCTCTTATATATTTTTTTTATTTTTCTTAACTAACTTTGATTGCAAAGTATGAATACCAACATGATTACCATTACGATTTTTAAGTATTACATTGCAATTTGCATTTAGAAAAACATTTTTATTACCATCGACGTCAGATATTAAATTGGTATTAGGAGTACGCCGCAAAAGCTGTTGACAATAAAGCTAATATTGAAACTCCAAGACAGGGTACTAAACATCGATGCCACGAAGGGAATAGCATGATACAATATTAATCACCGAGCTTTAGCCGTAAACGACTCGTGTTAGTATGTCAGAAGATCTGCAATTCCAGATTATAAAGTTGAGGTGATAAAGTAAATTTGAAAACGTTTTTCCGAACACTCTACATTAATAACGAGCGAAACAGCACTTCATTCAATTTTTTTTAATTATCAAACAACTTTGAAGTAGTTAATATCACGAGTTTGCAATTAACTCCGCAAATTAAAAACGCAATTCGCGAAATAAAATCTTCGAGATGATAAAGAGCTCTTTAACGAATCGATCATTGAGTCAATTAAAAATGGAACATTTTTATTGAAACCCGCTGAAGTGGTTTAAAATATTTTGAATATTTATTTGATAAATATATTGAAATTTCTAGGAACATGTTTACTGAATCTTTTTCCGGAACGACAAATTTTCAAGTTTATTTATAAAAGCTGAACGCCGACAAAAACATGTCGATAAGATTCGACGCGCCCACTCACGCTTTACGATAAAATAAATTGCATTTGAACCGTTCTTTCATCCTTTTATGTGCATTGTCGACGAATAGAGTATTTTCCTCTGAGTTTGTTCAAATAGCAGGATTTGAATTACATTGTGGTGTACCCAATAAAAATAAATAAATTGAGTAATCTAAAAATACTTAGAAAACGTTGCCACTACTTAGTATTACTCGCATTGAAAAGCTTTGGAGAAATAATAAAGAAAAAGGTGGAGTCAAATCTTTTCCGTTCAAATTGTGTAGGGACAATGAAATCGTCAAGCATTAAGGGGGTAAGAAAAAAAATTCATGGAAACATCTTAATGTGATACTAAAATATAAAAGCGAAATTCCAAGAATTACCTCTGCGAAATGTATTATATTTGGTTTGCTTTGAAAATGTTCCTAGAATATTTAAGGTAATATAATTATATAATGCGTCGAAATATGATCAAAAAAGAAGCTTATAAGAAAACAAAATATGGATCAAAACATCAAATGATGCAAATGGCAAAAAACTAAAAGATCATTTAAAAAAAAATTTCATTTCATTTAGATGTACAAAAATACGTGTATATATATATATATATATATATATATATATATATATATAGATAGATATTTGGGAGGTCATTTGGAAAGCTTCAATTCCACGGATTTTCGATTGACCCCAAAATATCTACCTACATCCCCGTGAAATAGGTGTATTTTCTACCTTATTGTGGCTGGCCTGTTTATCAAAGTACACAATGCAATTTTGCAAATAATGAACTCATTAAATATTGTCATTAGCCTGCAAGCTAAAATATAGGTCGACAAAAATAGATGAACGTTGAAACTGGGAAAGTGCGGAAAAAGCAGCCGCAGATGTGAAAATTCCATTTATTAGAAAAAACGGAAAGAACATCACGGTTGTTTTAACTACTAACTTAGTTTTAATTTTTGGTTGACATAGAAAATGTGAATTTTAGGATCAATTCATATGTAGCCCCAAGTAATTCTATGCATTGTAATAAATTATAGAATATGTGATGCAAATCTGTCTCATTTGCACACAAAGTTAATGCACACAGTAAAATGTTTCAAAACTGAAGGATCTGTTTATTGTAGGCGTTGCACGATAAGATCTGGCTAACTTTGATTTTACACTTGTTAAGAAAGTTCGTGCTTTAAGTTGATCTTTGCAATCATACTATTCAAATTTATTTATGAAATTGCTGTTTTTAAGCAAGAAGATATTAAGGATGTATTTATAATAGGGTAAATATACCGGTTGTGGCCACTGCTCCTATTCCAGCCACCTATAAGATGTTTGAATACTGAATACTGTGCGTGTTTAAACTTGAATAACCATACTAAATTTAGGTTTAACTTCATACGGCCAGTTTGTGTCATTTGGATTAACGAACAAGAGATGAGTGTTAGGCATATTTTCAATTCTTTTGCTTTAGGAACATACATTGAAATAGATATTGAATCATTCCTTAATGTACAACAACGTTATTTAAATAGTTTATAGACTATTCTCTGTTCATCTATACTAAAATAAACGATAGCCACTAATAGTATGTAGCTCGTTACGGCGAATGTGATCACTTAATGGCGACAAGCGGAACTCAAATTACTAATTGTGGCCACATATTAAAGCGAGATAATCTTAAACCATACGAAATAAAAAATGACGAAAAAGTAAAATAATTAAATCTATCTTTCCAATCTGTGAAACGTCAAGAAACGTCTGAGAGCTATTAGGGAGGACAATCTTTCAATAGCAACAGCGCGCAGAAAATAGAGTGTTCTAAGAAATAGGCCCAGCAGGACAATTGTTGATGACTGTTGTCGAGTTGGTTCTGCATGTGTACTGGGAGAAGTAATGGAAGGAAAGCTAGTGGAATGGATCCTAGAAACCACTCTGAAATAACCAAAAAGCAAGCTGAGATTATTAACAACAGCTGCTGTTTCAAATTATAATATGCGATATTTGCTTAAAAAACTGAATCACTCCGATGCTCGATTTCTCGTACGTTATAGTATTGCGTAGATATCGGAGCGACACTTATTGGATCGATATCTTTTATCGAGTCGATATCGCCTATTGGTGTTCTGGTAGGTATTGATCGACAGGTGTTGCACACAATAGTTATCGAAAGGTTTTTGACAGTTTTATCAAAAAATCGATTACTTGATTATTCCCGTCGATAGGTGGCGGCAAAAATTTTGTATAACAATTCGTAAAATTATTTATTTATTATATTGGAGATGAAAACTGGAAAGCCCAGCGAAGCATTCAGTAATAAACCACAACAAAAAAACATAAACAAATAATTTCTTAACAAAAATTAAAAATTTGCTGAACAAGAAAATAATAATAATGAAAATTAACAAAAGAAAATCAAACAATAGCGAAAATGATTAGTAAAAGGACATTAATTAACAAATAAGAAAACATTTTAAAGGCTCAATTACAAAGAGAATAATTGTAGGTAAATTATTTTTATTATTAATTTCAAAAAATCATAAAAGATTAGGTTAACTTAAATAACCTTTATCTTAAAAACGAATACAGATTTTCTAATTTGATTCTCAGCATGACAATATAGACACTTGCCTCTATAAATTTTGAATGTATCATTAAAATATCTCAAGAATTCGATTGTTGGTGATTTTTAATTAACTTGAGATAGCCGTAAATGCTCACGTGGAATTTAATGATTTATATCTCAAAAACGAATAAATATTTTCAAGATCTGGTTTCATCACGAGAAAATAGACACTTTCCTCTATAAATCATTTATAGTTCATTAAGATATCTTAAGAATTCGATTTTTCGTGGTTTTTTTAAAGCAAGATTATTAATTTCAAAAAATCATAAAAAATTAGGTTAACTTAAATAATCTTTATCTCAAAAACGAATAAAGATTTTGCAATTTGGTTCTCAGCATGATAAAATAGACACATGCCTCTATAAATTTTGAATGTTTCATTAAAATATCTCAAGAATTCGATTTTTGGTGATTTTAATTAACTTGAGATAGCCGTAAATGTTCACTTTTAATTTTATGATTTATATCTCAAAAACGAATAAATATTTTCAAGCTCCGGTTTCATCAGGAGAAAGTATACACTTTCATCTATAAATCATGAATAATGCATTAAGATATCTTAAGAGTTAGATTTTTTGTGGTTTTTTTTAAAGCAAGATTATTAATTTCAAAAAATCATAAAAAATTAGGTTAACTTAAATAATCTTTATCTCAAAAACGAATAAAGAATTTCCAATATGGTTCTCAGCATGATAAAATAGACACTTGCCTCTATAAATTTTGAATGTTTCATTAAAATATCTCAAGAATTTGATTTTTGGTGATTTTTAATTAACTTGAGATAGCCGTAAATGTTCACGTTGAATTTAATGATTTATATCTCAAAAACGAATAAATATTTTCAAGATCCGGTTTCATCAGGGGAAAGTGGACACTTTCATCTATAAATCATGAATAATGTATTAAGATATCTTAAGTGTTCGATTTTTCGTGATTTTTAAAACAAGATCATTGATTTCGAAAAATCATAAAAACTTAAGTTAACTTAAATAACCTTTCTCTCAAAAACGAGTAAAGATTTTCTAATTTAGTTCTCAGCCTGACAAAATAGACACTTACCTCTATAAATTTTGAATGTATCATTAAAATATCTCAAGAATTCGATTGTTGGTGATTTTTAATTAACTTGAGATAGCCGTAAATGCTCACGTTGAATTTAATGATTTATATCTCAAAAACGAATAAATATTTTCAAGATCCGATTTCATCACGAAAAAATAGACACTTTCCTCTATAAATCATGCATAGTTCATTACGATATCTTAAGAATTCGATTTTTCGTGGTTTTTTTAAAGCAAGATTATTAATTTCAAAAAATCATGAAAAATTAGGTTAACTTAAATAATCTCTATCTCAAAAACGAATAAAGATTTTCCAATTTGGTTCTCAGCATGATAAAATAGACACTTGTCTCTATAAATTTTGAATGTTTCATTAAAATATCTCGAGAATTCGATTTTTAGTGATTTTTAATTAACTTGAGATAGCCGTAAATGTTCACGTTGAATTTAATGATTTATATCTCAAAAGCGAATAAATATTTTCAAGATCTGGTTTCATCACGAGAAAATAGACACTTTCCTCTATAAATCATGTATAGTTCATTAGGATATCTTAAGAATTCGATTTTTCGTGGTTTTTTTAAAGCAAGATTATTAATTTCAAAAAATCATAAAAAATTAGGTTAACTTAAATAACCTTTATCTCAAAAACGAATAAAGATGTTCCAATTTGGTTCTCAGCATGATAAAATAGACACTTGCCTTTATAAATTTTGAATGTTTCATTAAAATATCTCAAGAATTCGATTTTTGGTGATTTTTAATTAACTTAAGATAGCCGTAAATGTTCACGTTGAATTTCATGATTTATATCTCAAAAACGAATAAATATTTTCAAGATCCGGTTTCATCAGGGGAAAGTAGACACTTTCATCTATAAATCATGAATAGTTCATTAAGATATCTTAAGAATTCGATTTTTCGTGATTTTTAAAACAAGGTTATTAATTTTAAAAAATCATAAAAAAATTAGGTTAACTTAAATAATCTTTATCTCAAAAACGAATAAAGATTTTCTAATTTGGTTCTCACCATGATAAAATAGACAAAATAGCTATTATCATAATGGATTATAGAAGGCGAGTTTTTTTAAAGTCTAGAATTTTTAGAATATGGGTGTTTGGATGAACATAAAATTGATAAAATCGACCTGAATTCTTTTGATATATAACTGTTTGAGAAGATGTTCGAATTTTACCTAATACATTTAATTATATTTTTGGCGAATTTTATTTTCCTTCCAGGATTTTTTGTTTCTTCTCGTGTTAGAAAGTAGTCAAAATGCAGAAGTTGTAAAATGCCCATTAAGATATCTTAAGTTTTCGATTTTTCGTGATTTTTAAAACAAGATTATTGATTTCGAAAAATCATAAAAACTTAAGTTAACTTACATAACCTTTCTTTCAAAACGAGTAAAGATTTTCTAATTTAGTTCTCAGCATGACAAAATAGACACTTACCTCTATAAATTTTGAATGTATCATTAAAATATCTCAAGGATTCGATTTTTAGTGATTTTTAATTAACTTGAGATAGCCGTAAATGTTCACGATGAATTTAATGATTTATATCTCAAATACGAATAAATATTTTCAAAATCCGCTTTCATCACGAGAAAATAGACACTTTCCTCTATAAATCATGAATAAATAATTCATTAAGATATTTTAAGAATTCGATTTTTCGTAGTCTTTTAAAACAAGATTATTAATTTCAAAAAATTATAAAAAAGTAGGTTAGCTTAAATAATCTTTATCTCAAAAACGAATAAAGATTTTCAAATTTGGTTCTCAGCATGATAAAATAGACACTTGCCTCTATAAATTTTGAATGTTTCATTAAAATATCTCAAGAATTCGATTTTTGGTGATTTCTAATTAACTTGAGATAGCCGTAAATGTTTACGTTGAATTTAATGATTTATATCTCAAAAACGAATAAATATTTTCAAGATCCGGTTTCATCAGGAGAAAGTAGACACTTTCATCTATAAATCATGAATAATGCATTAAGATATCTTAAGAGTTCGATTTTTCGTGATTTTTAAAACAATGTTATTGATTTCATAAAATCATAAAGGCTTAGATTAACTTAAATAATCTTTATCTCAAAAACGAATAAAGATTATCTAATTTAGTTCTCAGCATGACACTTACCTATACAAATTTTGAATTTTTCTTTAAAATATCTCAACAATTCGATTTTTGGTGATTTTTTAATTAACTTGAGATAGCCGTAAATGTCCACGTTGAATTTAATGATTTATATCTCAAAAACGAATAAATATTTTCAACATCCGGTTTCATCAGGAGAAAGTAGACACTTTCATCTATAAATCATGAATAGTTCATTAAGATATCTTAAGAATTCGATTTTTCGTGATTTTTAAAACAAGGTTATTAATTTTAAAAAATCATAAAAAAATTAGGTTAACTTAAATAATCTTTATCTCAAAAACGAATAAAGATTTTCTAATTTGGTTCTCACCATGATAAAATAGACAAAATAGCTATTATCATAATGGATTATAGAAGGCGAGTTTTTTTAAAGTCTAGAATTTTTAGAATATGGGTGTTTGGATGAACATAAAATTGATAAAATCGACCTGAATTCTTTTGATATATAACTGTTTGAGAAGATGTTCGAATTTTACCTAATACATTTAATTATATTTTTGCCGAATTTTATTTTCCTTCCAGGATTTTTTGTTTCTTCTCGTGTTAGAAAGTAGTCAAAATGCAGAAGTTGTAAAATGCCCATGAATTTATTAAGTAAATTCCAAAAAAAATTTTTGATATTAAATTTATTAATATTTTCCCCATTGCACAATGTTTAATTACGTAAATATTCATGTAAATATAAATTAGAAAATAGAAACTATCACTTTTGACATACGTCACTGTCGTTAATCACACTTATCGAGTCGATATAGGTACTTGTTGCATGCGATATAGTTATCAGTTTGATATCGACTCTTTTAGCTCTTTCAGAAACCCGATTTCGACATGGGAATACGTACGAGAAACAGGCCATTAGTGTTAGATAGTAATCTTCAACATGGACGAGAGTGGATGGTACAAAGAATAGCACAAAATGAAAATAATCCACATACCAAAATCAAAGTAATCACCAAAAAGAATAATGAAAATGGCGAGGAAATAAATTTCTTAATAGTTGAAGCCTATGTAATAATTAAATATGAAAACCATTTTTATCTAACCAGCAGGATGAAACTGAATATTATAGCTGTGCAAAGACGAAAAGTGGCAAAGGGAACTGGAAATGGCCCGATCCTCTCGACCTTCTCTGGTACAATGAGAAAAATATTATTTTATAATTAAGGGAGCCGTCAGCAGTAAAGGTACGTGGAGTTTATGCTGTTCCTGAAATGGAAATGTTCCCTAAAGAGGACACATTTGTTCATTTATTCTTCTTATTTTGAATGTTTATTTATTTATGTTTTAGAATATGTTATTTGCATTTATATGCTTTAATAATCACAATATATCAATACTTGGTAGCCACAACTAATACCTACAATGATTATAACTGATGATATAATGGCTATAAGTGGCAAAAATGGTAACATAATAGATAATAACTATATCGTATAATTATTCGGTCTATATAATCACATATTTTAAAATACTGATGTTGCGTTCGCTCAATATTGTGAATTCTTCTATATACCATAGTTATACATAGTTTGTTTTTAATCAAACAAACTCAGATGTGAATCTGGTGAAGGCAGCGAGAACATCCACAATCCTTCATTGATGAAATTGATGATGACCTATCACATTTGTTTGCACGGAAACACGCTTCATCTTTGCATCACCGTGTATGGACCCCCTTTAATACATCTTCGAAAATACAGGCTGTCCCAAATTCATTGTTCACAGTTTGAACGACTAACCGAACACATCGTGTTTTGATTTTTTTGCAATTTTCGTTGACATAAATGTTAATGCTAAAATTGAAACGACCTTCCAGATGCACGAGAATCGAAATCGGCTGATGTAAAAGCAGATAATTTGCCGTGAAGATTAGTTAGAGAGTTGTAAGTGCCAAGATAACATACAAGAGCTACGACAGCAGAAATAAATAGGTGTGTGATTTTGTTTCTTTAAAATTCAAACAAAATTACTATCTTTTATTTATTTGAAATTTAAATGAATAAATGTTAGTTTTCCGTAACTTTTTCACGCCGAATTTGGAATACGTGATAGTTTTATTCTTTGGTGATTGTAGCTGACTAAAATGAGCAAACAGATGAAGCTGTTGGGATTTTTCAAGAAGACGCATAATCAGCAACCCAAAGTGCTTTTAGAAGAAAAGCTGCCAAACGTAAGTACAGGCCTGACTACATAGTGCTTGGATTTACATTCATTGAAGAATTTGAGATCCAGTTACTTCAATGTGTAATTTGTGCGAAGGTTTTAAGTGGGGAAGCAATGAAGCCGGCAAAATAAGTAGACACTTTGAAACAAACTATAAAGATTTTGCCGCAAAACATGTAGATTTTTTAAGCAGAAGGAAGCTGAGAACATGCTGAATATTTCTCTTATACTTATAAGAAAAATTCATACCTCGAAAAATTTTTCTATACAGATTAATGAATCTACAGATAATACCAATAAAGCTATTATTCTTGTTTATGTAAGATACATAGACAAAGACAACATCTGCGTTGCAAGGTCACACAACAGGCAAACACATTTTTAAAGCCATTGACGAATTTCAAGCTCAGAAAACGTGAGTAGCTGAAGCGGCAATGGTAGGACACAAAACAGGTTTGCCACGTTTAGTCAAGAAAGAAGCAAATGGTGATATTGTTTTAATACACTGAATTATTCATAGAGCGATGCTTGCTGCTAAGGGTTTGAGTCCTGAACTTAATGTGGTTTTGACCACTGTGGTAATGATCTTTATAAAATGTAACGCTCAACTTGATTCTGCTCGATTCTGCATCAACTCGATTCTGCATTGTTATACGAGGACCTAAGTTCGGTGGTTCTCCAGAGGCTGAGTCCTACTGATTTCCGACTGATTTAGCCAAAACACTACGTAACGGTGAATCATCGCTAGGTTAGTTTTTTGGCCGATATATTCGAACAGCTTAACTTTATAAATCTTGCTCTCCATCGACCAGCTAAAACTGCATTTGACCGATAGAATAAAATTGAATCATTCAAGAAAAAATCATCGTTATGGAAGTCTGAAACTGGAAAAAGATCGTTTGAAATATTCAACTTGTTTTCAGGTTGTATTTTTGAAAATGAAAGTTAAGTTCTATGTTAAGTTCTACATTGGATCACTTGAATATTATTTCGAGAAGTACTTCCCTGGTAATACGGATGTAAGGAAGAACAATCTGTGGGTACTTGATCCCTTTTTAGCTAGCAGTGATAATAATCTATCTATTCGAGAACAGGAGTAACTTGTTGAAATATCATCTGATGTTCATCTAAAAGTAATGAAATGTCACTGTGAAAACGTTGCTAACTTTTGTAAATAAAGATAGAATCAATAATCACAGTAAATAATCGTTTATTAAATTTGAATGCTGCAATGAGACTGGCATTGGACACTTTCAAGCCGAATATTGATTGTACAAAAAATAAAAGAAGTTATTTTGTATAAAATATACTTCAAATATATTGGAAAAATATTTTAAATAATAAATATATGTATTGTTTCCTGCAATTAAAACACTACTCTATATTGCTTCTGATTTTTTTAACAGACTATTGGTTCGTCTTGGATTGAGTTCGCTTATTTAATTTAGCATTATATTACAATATGAGCAAATAGTAATAAATTCAAACAAATGAACAAAGTAAGTTTGAATATTTTCCTGATAAATATAAAAAAGATACAATTGAACTTTAACTAAGGGATGGCCGATTGATTTTATGTTGATATCCAATTTTTCTTACATATACGAAAGACTGTCAAAAGAAAGCAAACAAACAGTATTCTCATGAATCATTTAAAACCTCATTTAAAATCAACCTTTCTCCTATGTCCTCAGATTCTGAAGGATATGAAGTGGTCCCCAATAGTGAAAAGGTTGAGAACCACTGTCCTATAAGACGATTTTATTCTCACTCTAACGATTTTATATAAACATTTCAAATCCAGCGCCTCGCTCGCAAGCGACCTTGACGATTTAAAGTGAAATCGTTCCTTTTATATCCTATTAAATATATAGTCACCTATAAGATGATTTTATCTTTGCTATGCCTAGACCGCTTGCCTGCGAGACTACAATTTTTCAAAATGATCGATTTTGTGTTAATATTTTATACCCAGCGCCTCGCCCGCAAGCGACCTCGGCAATTTGAGGTGAAATCGGTTCTTGTATATCTTAGAAAATGTATAAAATCTCCTATAAGATGAATTATACTCACTCTGCCGAGATCGCTTGTGGGCGAGGCCCTTCTATTTTCCAAAATGAACGCTTTCATTTTAATATTTCACATCCTGCGTCCGCAAGTGACCTCGGCGATAGTTCCGAAGCAAAATAGTTCCTTTTATATCCTAGTAAATATATAATAATAACTTTATTTAAACAGAGTACATTTTTTAATTACATTTTTACATTTTTTTTATTTAAACATAAAATACATATAATGTAATACAAAAATACTTAATCATGTTCACAGAAACGAAATGTAAATTGCAAATAAGAAAAATATAGCAATTCACTCTCCAAGAGGAAATTCCTGACTATGACTGGAAACTGCTTTACTTCCATGCTTCTTGTTTCCCATGGCAGTGCGTCATGTAATTTGACGGCTATAGTATAATAGTATGTGTTTTATGATTTGTCCACTTGTGATTCTCTGCATTTTTCAGCGTAAACTCTTTATTATTGTGAGTACGAAACAGCACGGTAAAGTATTCTTAATTTTTTAAATTGGGTTCTGCAACTTTCATAATTTTCGAGTCCAGTCAATATCCGAACTGCCCTTTATTGCATAACGAAGCTGGCTTGCATC
This sequence comes from Onthophagus sagittarius, assembly GCA_036711965.1. Lineage (NCBI taxonomy): Eukaryota > Metazoa > Arthropoda > Insecta > Coleoptera > Scarabaeidae > Onthophagus > Onthophagus sagittarius. The sequence goes on along the minus strand of JASERS010000007.1, from coordinate 7,868,426 downwards.
TTTTTAGACGCACTTCACATTATGATCTCATACGTCGCAGCAACATGGAAATGCGCAAAGTACACGTTTCTCAAAGTACTAGACAGTCGCCCTTTCAGGTTCGATATGTATTTGGACCATTTACGAGATTCTGAAATAATAATTCCAAGGATCTTTATGGATTTATCAGTCACTCCATCGCATCGTATTGTGTGCAAGGTAAGTACCAAGGTAAGTACCAAGTAAGAACCAATGCTCAGCTTTTTCTATATTTTGTTTTGTTTTTCCTTCCAGCTCCTGATGTATACCGAACACCATGTATAAGTAAACGTAATGAACAAAAGTTCGTACCCTGAGGAACTCTACATCTCTCCAGTGCTCTTTATTCCATATATTTCTAATTTGGCTGTCATTATTCGATACTGACAGCCAAATCGAAGTCCACTGAATCGAAGGATTTACTTAAGTCATAAAAAGCGATTTAGATGAACTGTTCTTGATTGAAACTATGGATTAATATCATGGAGTTTTAACAAGTTTTTGTTTTTGATAGCCATGTTGGCAGTTTGTAAATAGTTTATTGTTGTTGATTGTGAATTTTTCGTTTACCATTATTTCGAATATTTTTGATAAGTTAGGGTGTAAATAATGGTTGTACTTGTTAAGAATTTAAAACAGTCTATTGGGAATTCAACCAAGAAAAGATGAGAATTCAAGAAAAAAACTTCTTCAATCAAATCCAAGTTTCCGGACAGTCCGATTACCGTCCGGTTCTCCAACATCAAAAAACTAATGACGGTTAACAGAAAGTTAGCCAGTTTCAATAACCTGAAGCATTTTCCACTAAAGTGCCGAAGATCAGGCATCATCCCTCGGCACATCAAGGACAACTCAGAGTACCTTTATAACAACTTCGATGGATTATCAAGGCAAATGTTAGAGAGGATTAATGGACAATTACATGGTTTGGGAGTTAGGTTTTCAAATTTTGTAATATCTAGTATATTTCTAACGTTCAACATTTATACTAGTTAGATTGGGTTTTGAGCTGTGTTCGTCCTCTCTGTCCTTGTTAATGCTTGTTCCTTCCTTGTTTACGAAATTGTTGTATCACAAAGAAAAAGAAGAGTCTTTTTCTTTGTGACTTACTTTTGGTCATTTTCTTGTATAAAAGATTTCCCCAGAGTTCAGTTAGCGTACTTCTTTCGACCTTTTACTTGCTTTTACCTTTTACCCTTTTGGACGCTTGATCACTCAACCACGCCGTGCTTTGGAGTTGCCCCCTTTTTGTGATCGAACTTGGTTATTTCCATGCCTGCTTCTGTCTTGATGTTCTTCGGGGACTTTGCTTATTAACAACATGTATATATATACATCATAAACTCTAAATGTAAGTTAGTTACGTTTTCTTATATAAATTGTTACCGCTGTTCATTTGTAGCATATCCTGAAGATGATAGAAATAAACTATCGAAAGCTTGATTTTGATTGAAGGAGTTTTTTCTTGAATTCTCCCTTTTCTTGGTTGAATTCCCAATAGACTGCTTTAAATTTTTGATAAGGTAAGCATTATAGTTACTGGTTTGTAATTACTACATACACTTTTACCTCCTTTCTTATGTACTTATGTTATCTTTACCAACCTTAGCTCCTTTGGAAAAACTCCTTCTGGTAGACATTTGTTTATAACGAACCATAGGTGTTTGCTTATGATTTGTTCTAATTGTTTAATTAGTGCTGATGATAGTTCAAATATATCATTAGTATATTTTATCTTTAGGCTTTTTAGTATATTCCCAATCTGTCATTCGTCCACCTCACCCAGAGATGCCATACTTGAAGTTGGCAAATCTATCAAGCTGATAGGACTATGTACTTAACTATACAATATATTGTACTTATGACTTTTTAGATATAGTCTTCTGGTGTAGTCTCAACCTGCGAGAAGAAAAGGGTATTCCGGGTACTCCACTGATGGTTTCTTAGACTTTCCCGTTTGTTGTTTGCCTAAATTCCAAGTCGTTGAATTTATTATCAGATCGACTTATGTACTTTCCATAAGCTTCAATCTTCGCTTGATTTAATTTCATTGCGTTTTTTGCTTTTAATGTCTTGTAGATTTCCTTCAAGTGGATTTTCTTTGTTACACTAATTACTGTGTACAAGGAGTCAAGTGTTGGCCATTTAAGTATCTAAGTCTCCTATAAGACAATTCTATTTTTACTCCGCCGAAATCACTAGCGGGTAAGGAGCCACAATCTTCCAATATGGACGATTTCACGTAAACATTTCAAATCCAGTGTCTCGCCCACGTTGATTAACTTCCTTTAAACGAAAACGTTTAAATAGAAGAATAGTAAAATTTCATCACCGATTTAAGACGAACACGTGGAATAGAAATTTCTGATCAAACTGTTAAACAAATTAAAGAAGCAAATTTGAAACCTAGAAGACCTGTTCGGACACGCCTCAAGCCGTATTCACATGGTCGTGCTTCACGAGCGTGGCTATTGTTAAGCGTAATTACGCCTAATGTGAACAGGGTAAACCGAGGCACCACGACCGGATCGATTGGTTACGCCCGATGCGTGTAAAACCCAACTTGGTTTGATTTTCACCCTTTGCTTACGCGCTGCTTGTTTTAATTAACCAAAACTCACTTGTTACACTATCGATCGTTTGCTACACAATAAAGTAAGTGCATTATTATTTTTTACTAACTTTTATTTTTAACATATATTCAAGTACAATATCTATAAAATATTTATGATACCATATTGTCTTGGTAACAACATTAATTTTATATCGAATGTTTATAGATTTTTTAATGAACTATCTCTCAGAGGTTGATGATAATGTTTGTAATGCACTAGAATTTAATTCTCTCCAAGAACCTGGGTGTAGTGCACCATTATCATCTTCAAAATCTATTGCTCAAGAATTGTATAATTAGAATTAGTATTTATCAAGCAATCATACAATGCACAACAAGTACAGATACTGCTTTTAGCGCAATTGCTTTTTCAAACACCCTAAACCTACTTGATAAAATAGCAAAGGTATTCTCAGATAATCTTCTAGCTTTGAATAATCTAAGCTAAAGATTGTTTGTTGTAATACATGTTAAATTCTGCTGCGCAAAAAGCTTTGTTTAGTACGATTTCAATGGGAGTGCATCGTCACCAAAAATTACAACATTTTCTTCTGTTGTCAAAAGCACAATATAGAGCGATTCTGTTAAATACTCCCTCATCTGAATTTCTCTCTTTTGCATATTTATATAGGACAAACCGTAATAATGGTCTGCTAATGGTAATAGTATGATGCTGTAATTCGATTCGATCGTAATTGAACATATCAGAATCACTTTTAGGTGGTGCTCTAATACCGTGAATATATATATTACATCATTTAATAAATTTCCACAATTAATGAATTAATTTAATAAAAAAATAACAATGATCAGATGAAATGCAGTGCATATGAAGCCGAAACAAGGTGTAACCCAAGATAACTTTGTTTTGAACTGTCAATCATCTTCTGAAAGAATGTTAAGCAAGTCATTTTTGTTTACAAACATTAATTATACCGTGAAGATTTCTTTTGTACCCAATTAAAGCATGAAGAAACCTCCATTGTAATAGAAAAATGGGTTAAGCAGGTAACCGCCTCCTTTTGTTCCCCAACTAAAGCGTGATGTTTTTTATTTTACCTGTCAGTCATCCTCCGAAAGAATGTTAAGCAGGTCAGTTTTGTTTACAAATATTAATTATACAATGACGATTTCTTTCATACTCCAATTAAAGCGTGAAGTTTGTATTGACCTAATATAAGTTCGAAGGATTTCACGGCCGGTGTTAAGTGAACTAAAATTAGAATTAATACTACAACTATTACTAGGATTAATACTAGATCAAAAACTAAACACTTTCGTTTTGCCGGGCGTGAAACTGATTCGAAGTTCTCGTGTTAATTCTGATTTTAGTTCAATTTCTTTTGACCTATCAATTATTTAAGAAGAGATGCAGATTCGAAAGAGCAACATTCATCTTGGGTTGAAGTAACAGTGTGTGGCTATGAATGTGAGCCACATATAATATATTATGTACAAAACTTTTTTTAATTTAAATGAAAAGTTGATCCAACTAGTTTAAGGTCAGCTAATGACGATCGCCTACTAGAAAGCTACAGATCTAACTAGTGAAAGTTTGAAATCTTCTTAATAGATCTTCCTTTTTTTCCTTCCAGCAAGGCACTGTTCCATACGGTAGAATTGTCTCAGGAAACAATAGCTGACTTTAAAATACGGTGACATAAAGTAAAATACGGTTATTAATATATTGCTAGGAATGCTAAATCGGATGAAATAATATCGAAACAAAGATTTCGCAACAACTCTTGAAACGATTTATTATGATGAGATTAATCTTAATTTTGGTATTGGAATTTCCCTAAAAGATAATTTTATATACTTGCGAATATTCGAAGATTATTTGATGAAAGATCACACTAAATTTTATATCTGAATGTGTCACCAATACGTAGCTATGAATGTAATCTACATATAATAACAATAGCACAGTGTACAACACAAGAACTGATATTTGAATTTGTTTCTGATATTTAACCTTTTCGCAGTAACCAATGTGTGACTAATGTTTTCACACCTACGAACACCATACCGGCCATATACGGCAGCATAACGCAGAAAATTTGACAGAACATGTGTTTCGCATAAACGTTTCTTTGTAATTGTCTAAGAAAATCAATATGTCTTTTTCATGCAAGCAGTGACATGACCACTGAATCGTAGATTGCTATCGATGAGTACACCCAGATTCTTTGACTCAGGCTACACTTTCAATCTCTCGCCACCCAAAAACTTACCGACTCTATCAGGATCCAAGTTACCAACGATGACTACTTTAGAATTAGACATTGAAAGGTAGTGCCATATTGTGCGAGTAATCTAAAATAGCATTCAGCATCTACATTTATTTTTGAACAAGCAGACGAATATTGAATGCACCTAGGCAACTAAAATGTATACAGAGAAAATAATAAAGTAGCTAGAATAGACCCCTGCGGCACTCCCACTCTCACAGAGAGTGAGGATGAAAACACATTGTTTAATTTTACACGATTGTGTTCAAAGTTAACTGTTTAAAATTGAAATCACCGAGTTGGACAGACGTAAAAGAGCTAACGTAGAAGAGCTAATAAACGTATGGAGCATAAAGAGTAAAATAACGTAAAGAGCTAAGTATTGTATGGTTAACCTTATCAAAGGGCTTGCTGTAGTCCAGAAATACAAGTATCCCACATTGACCACCAAGAGCTTTAACAATATCGTTTGTTACCTTTAATAGAGCCGTTATACAGCTATAGTTAGGTCGAAAACCAGACTGAAAGGTAGATAAGATGTTATGCTCACTAATACATTCCAGCAATTGCACATCCATGCAACTTTCAAGCACTTTTAAGATAACTTGCAGGATACTAATTGGACGAAGGTCGATAGACTTTGTATAGGATCTTGCATAGCCAAGCACCTGCATATTTGTTCAACAAGATTACGTTTTTGTCGACTCCCAATCTGTCGACTCGATTGTAATCTAATCTGCTATTCTTGTTCAAAATTCATCATACCAATATCTCAGAGATCATCTCTCTCTGGTATAGATGATTGCGATAATAAATCAGGAGGTAAATAATATAGAGCTTCGGGAATGTTAGAAATCCATTTTCTGGCTGTAGAACAACCAGTTTCTTTGTTCAGTTGAAGTATCTACTTGGACTTCATCGACACTATTAGCTCCCGAGAAAATATAATCCACATAAATATTCAAACGAAGACTCTCAGAATCCATTAGGAGATTTTGTGAATTTTCATTAATGAGTTGATGTAAACATCTTTGATGAACAGTTGATGAAAGAAAGAGTATCTAATGGCTTCGCATCATGTAAGGAGGTATGATGTTTCTTTTGACAAATTCGACATCTTTTAATAATTCTGGAGTTTTTTTCCAGACTGCGGCCCTAGACAATTGAAACAGAGGTTCTTGGACGAAACAAGATCTGAACATTGATTGGGAAATTTTTTCAAGTATTGTTGACATGTTGAGATATAATGAGAATCTTCACAAAGAATAATATTTGAGAATGCGTTTGATATTATGTCAGCAGTCATTTGAAAAGGCTGGTTGTGTTAGAACCAGAAAGCTCAAAAATTGTGTTAGCTTGTGCCAAAGAAGTTGAAATTCTGAAGATAATGGGATACTTGCAAATGGTAGCTAGAGGTAAGACGATAGATATAGCATATATAGCATATAAAAGCAAACTGTTTCCACCTTATACGACCATTCTCCCCAACCTCTCTAATTCCTCTATTTCCTTTCATCAATTCTAAGAAGTAATGATAGTCATGAATAGATGCGTGATGTATGTTGGCGTTTTACAGTTAATTTGAGCTTAACAATCTTGATTACTAAGAATGGATCAATTCATCCAAACTGTCAAATAATAATGCATGCAGTAAAAAAAAATCTAATTGATATTATGTAATTGTGCTCATACAATTAACTTGGAACAAAAACTAATTTAATTCAACTTTTTTTTTGAAAGTTATTGCATTTTTTATTCTCAAAACGTTTTTTCAATAACCTTTTAATTATTTTGAAAGATTTATTAGAAACGTTTTAAAAAGAATGTTAAGGTGATAAAAATAATACGGTAGTAAACAAGGTAAAGATGGTAATGTCCACTAAATATAGATGCCCTAAATTTGTTATTAATCTCCACATAGAATTTTATAGCATGGAAAGTTATATCCATACAAGATTAAATTTCTGGCGGAACGATGCGAAAACCTGCATAAAGTCTAAATAGCAGCTGAAAAGCGAACAAACTCAACATTATTACAAAGGCGTTATTTCAGAGTTGTTTCTACGAGTACTGCAACTCCACACAACATTTAACTTAGTAAAAACAAAAGTTAATAAACATAATAATAAAATAAACTAAAAAGAATGTTAATATCACAATTTGAATTATACTTTCAACATTAATTAGGAAAATAACAAATTTGTATGCCATATAATATCTATTGTTAATTTATTTAATAATTATTTTAATTTCTATATAGTTCTAAGTCTAGTATCAGTTTTAAATGTAATATTAGTTATTTAATGATGGATAGAAAGTTTAGCATTCTTTTTTATTTGCTTAATCGATAGTTTAGCGAAAATAAAGATTTCTGTTTTTTTTTAATTTTTAATCTAGGCTTTATTTAAAAAAAAAAGATAATTTGAAAAAGCCTTTCAGACGTCGCTTCTCACACGATTGGCTTGAAATAAAAAATCAATAAAATTTTCGGAGATGCACGTCACAAAGGTTTGTGTAGAAGAGATTTTGAATCTTAATATTAATTATAGAGAAAATTAAAATATTACTATTCCTTCTACTTTATAGAGTCCATCGATTTTTGGAAAGAGAGAAGGTCTTTCTATTCGATTGATGATAAGGACCCTATTCCTGTCTAGTGTTAGTTTTAATGCAAATGGTTTACAGCAACACCCTGTATAATGCCTTTTGTATTTTACAATATAAAGCATACGTAAATAATAAAGTATGAACAAAATGTTAGAAATTAATTGCATCTCAATGAAAAATCTTGAAACCCTACTTCCTTTCGCGTCAAAATGAGACACATTTAACAGGAACTTTACCCATAAAGAAATCCCATCCATCAACTTAATTATCGAAAATTAATTTCAACTTTAAATTAATTCATAAATACGTATAACAAGTAATTAGCATTTAAGGTAGAACTAAAGTTAGGACTTACACTAGAACTAATACTTGAACTAATCCAAGAAGTTTTCGGTTTTTTTCGTGCGCCTCTTAAAAGAATAGTTTTAGGTGAATAATAGCCAGCCAAATTTACAATAGTATATAATAAAATCAAGAAAAAATTGACCTATTACAATTCATTTCTATTACAACCTTACCAATAATACCCCTATGTCTTTCTATGTGACAAACCTTTATAATAACAATGACACTGGTTTTACCATGAAAATTATTAAACAACTTTTTATAGCACATTTCAAAGATCAAAAACTAACAAATAATCTCATAAAAATTTTCCAACATATAGTCGATCAGAATTACGATAAATTTTACAAGCTACAAAGCGGTTAATCTATAGGCAGGCTTATCGTTTGCAGGAATTTTTGCGGTTCTTTATATGGATCATATAGAGAAATAATTTATCATAAACAACAGCAACCCTCATCTAAAACATATAACTGAGTGGATCCGTTATGAACGATATGAACGATGTGTTCTTAATTATATTAACAGTATCCATAACAAACTGAATTTCACGATAGAATTGGATGAGAATTCAAGAATAAACTTCTTAAATATATCCATTAACAACATCCAAAATCATTTAAAAATGGACATTTTTCGAAAGCCCACCTCTTTGAATACCTTCATCCCTTTTAAGTGCCATCATCCACTATCACAAAAATTATTATAATAATAATAATTGCTTTTATTGACCATTACTACAAAATAACATTGTATTATACATCATATATCAGATTATATTAAGTAGAATATATTATACAAAACAAATAGAAAAGAAATAAACTAAAAATACGTAGCAATGAGTCAATTGGCAAAGTTCAGACTACAACATTTCTGTCATCGTCTGTTCCACTTAACCAAAGAAGAGAGAAAGACAACTTAATAAACATAGAAAGATAGCACAATTTAATTGAACATATTAGAATCAAATCAATCACATCACATCAGATCACTGAAGCAGCATAAGGGTCAAATTGCGTATTCTGAACATGTTGCAAGACACGACAGAGGCTCTCTTTGAATGCACTTGGCTATTTCCGCTTTATATCTTCAGGACAAGAGTTATAAAACGATGCAGCATTGTATGAGAACGATCTTTTATAAAAAGAAGTACTGTGAGCAGGTATGGTGATAACATATTTGAGTCTAATATTTATATTGTGGACATCAGTCCTGAAGGTAATTTCTCTACACAGATATGGGGGAGATGACATAAAAATTACTCTATTAAGCAAGCTTAAAAAATGGTATCTAAATCTATTTCTCATATTGAGCCAATTAATTGTAACCAAAGTATGCGAAATTTTCTCAAATTTACGGATGCCAAAAATAAACTTCAAGCAACTGTTCTGAACACGCTGTATACGGTGCATATCCGTCCTTGTCAGACATGGACCATACACAGTTGAGCCGTGAACAAAATTTGAAAGCACCAAACCATCACGCAGCTGCTTCTTTATTGTAACATCTAATACTTGACGATGTTGATAAATGCATCTAAGAGCGTTATAAGCCTTTTTAATACATTCTGTTACATGATTTTTGAAACGCAAGTTTGAATCTATTAGTAAGCCGAGATTTTTTGCTTCTGGAAAAATTAATACTTTTTCATTATTTATAAATATGTTCACTTCGTTCGGATTCAAATCACCAAAACACACTACCCTCGACTTTACCGGATTCAAGATTAGTGACAATCTATTAGAGTAATCAAATAGACCTAAGATCCTCATTAATAACCGAACAAGTTGAAGCCAATCGTCAGCATACATGTGGATATTTAAGTGCTTGAGGCAATGAGGTACTTGAGAAGTATATATTGAGAACAACAATGGACCCAAAATGGACCCCTGAGGCACACCTGCCTTAATAGGTAAAGAGTTAGAGTATTCATTATCAATTTGAACAATCTGGGTACGCCCACACAAAAAACTCGACATCAAAGTTACTGCGGAATAACTCAACTGCTGCATGAGAATGCGATGATTTACCTTATCGAAAGCCTTACTATAATCCAACAATATCAAAATCGTGCACAAATTCTTATCTCTAGCACTTATTATATCATCAGTAACCTTCAAGAGTGCTGTATCACAACTATGATTAGAACAAAAACCAGACTGTGTAGAAGGCAAAATATTATTTTCATTTATATATTTACGTAATTGCATTTCCATACAACGTTCCAGCACCTTTGAAAGAACTGGTAAGATGCTTATGGGACGCAAGTCCTCAAAACCCAAGGGATTAGGTTTCTTGGGTAGAGGCACCACAAGAGCAACCTTCCATGGATCAGGAAAAATCGACTGTTCTATACAACAGTTAATAATATGAGTAATGTATAGCACTATATCAGATCCACATTTTTTAATTACACCGATGTTTAAATCGTCTATTCCGCATGCCATAGTCTTCATACCGTTTAATATACTAACTACATGTGATGTATCAAGCAAGTTAAATCTAAATTTATTATGCCATGAAGGAAAGTGAAAGAGTGTGAAAGAAATTGTCATCTGCAATAAAATAACTTGAGTATTGAATAAAAAAATCATTAATTTTATTTACATCTTGTATATTAAGGAGAATACACGGTTTAGGTTTATTACCAATATTCATTTTTTTGAGAAGTATCCAAATGGTTTTTGTATCACAGTTTTTCAGTTTAGTAGATAAATACACCTTTTTCTCACGACGCACAGAAGCAGTTGTTAGGTTCCTTAATGTTTTGTAATAATCAAAATGTGACATTTGTTTAGTTCTTTTAAACCTAACCAATGCCTTGTCACGTAACCTCATCATAAATTTTAAATTATCCGTCAACCATGGGGCAAATGGCTTAGCATTCAAGCGCAACGGTCGCAAGGGTGCATGAAGATTCAACAAATCCAAGAGGCAGTGCTGTAAGTAATCCACTTTACAATGTATATTATCAATGTAGTATATGATATATCCATTGGAAAGCTATTTGGGCCGACGCAACTGTCAACATTATTTGTAATTAAGAAATCGATCAACGTGCTAGTGGTATTTGTAACGCGAGTAGGTACATTAATAACTTGATTCAGTTCCATTTCGTCCAGAAGCAGCTTTAATTTGTTTGTAGCAGAACTATGCAAATCTAACAAATTTATGTTACCATCTCCAGTGCAATACAGACAATCAGAAATACCCTGTATGTGACAGAACGTCGACCCCAGCTCATCCAAAAAAGCATTCACATCCGAGTTCGGTGGTTTATATACAACCAAAGGCATATGTCTTAGATAACGCGGCAATAAGAAACCACACCTGTTCAAGATTATGGTCATTATTAAAACTGATTTGACGAATTAAGCGCAGATTACGCGAAACATACAAAGCCACACCACCACCTCGCGATGCCCTATCGCGTCTCACAATATCATAGCCAGTAATGACAGGACAGTTTCAAATGATATAATATTAATTATATCATTTGAAACTGTATATGACAACCATGTCTCACTAATTGCAACAATTTCATACCGTTTCTCAACTACGATATTTTTAAAATCGGAAAAATGCGCCATCAGTGACCTGACATTTGTGTGTGCCATCTTAATGCTGTAATTCATAACGAATTATACAAAATTGAATACAAAATAAAGATAAACAAAATGATTTAAGTAATAATAATTCAATACAAACACAAAGCAAAAAAAAACAAACAAAAATAAACTTTTTTGTGTTTGAAAACAAGTATGTATGAAAATATAAATAAACTTGTTTTCTCCACCAACGCGTGCGTTTAAAATAAAAGAAAAAAAAACAACGAAAACCGATACAAAAATCAAAAAAAATAGTAGTAGTAATTGCAATAAATAAGGATAACTACATAAGAGATAATTTAGTTTTATCTGTATCTGTCGTCAACGATTTAATATCATCTACACAACCAATATGTTTTCAAGATTTGTTGTGTTCTACAAAAATTTTACCATCTCTGGACCATACTTTTCTTTTGCCGAACTTTTCTTGCGCTTGTTTAAGAAGATTGTTTCTTAGCCGTTAAATCGTCCTGAATGACAATCCTAGTGCCCTTCAACTTTTTCCTAGCTGCGATGGCCAATGTTCGGGGTGCGATAACTTACAAACTTTACAATAATTGGACGCGGATTTTTACTTTTAGGATTATAAGAACCAACACGATAACACCTATCTATATTATCGCTTGTTACAGACACCCCCAATTCATCCCGGAAAACCGATAACACATCAGATTCGACATTTTCTTCTTTATTCTCAACGACACCAAACACCCGGACATTGTTACGACGAGAATACTGCTCTAAATCGTCAACTTTTTCTGCAAGTATCTCGTTCTCTCTCTTTAAATGGTAATTTTCTTTCTTCAACTCCTCCATTTTGGCGACGAAATGTTCTTTAACAATATTTACTACTTGGGACATAAATGAATCATTTAATTTTCATTATTTTACTATAGTTTTAACACTAATTACACGCGCGGCAGTATGACAGGTGTTACCCCGATAACATCTCTACTCTCGGTTAATTTACTATCTCATAAACTACGATTCGAAAATCAAAAAATTTCGATTTCTTTATGAGCTCGCGACAGCAATCTACTCCATGATACAATATACCAAAATTTAATTAAATACGATCCTTTGTTTACTAAAATAAAAATTGAAATAAAATATATCTCTTTACCATGCAACGTATTTAATCTGAATATTAAATATATCCTCAGCTAAAATAAAATAACACCGTCATATAATAATAAAAATCAAACATTTGATCGCCTGGAAAACTACAAACAGAAACATTCTGTACTGGAAAAGAATGGAGTATATTCGATCTCATGCAAACACTGTAATGGTTTATATGTTGGCCAAACGGAACGGATGTTAAGAAGACATAGCCGAACATAAATTAAGAAGCTCTACTAATATCTATCAACACAGCGCAGAATCAAAACATATCATAGATTATGATAATGTTAAGTTACCTTATACAATTCTTAAAAAAATGTTTGACGTTTCGGATTCCATATTGCAACTTTCCTCAGAAACTAGCACTAAGTGGTTCAACAATTAAATCAAAATTTAATTAAATACGATCCTTTGTTTACTAAAATAAAAATTGAAATAAAATATATCTCTTTACCATGCAACGTATTTAACCTGAATATTAAACATATCCTCAGCTAACATAAAATAACACCGTCGTATAATAATAAAAATCAAATATTTGATCGCCTGGAAAACTACAAATAGAAACATTCTGTACTGGAAAAGAATGGAGTATATTCGATCTCATGCAAACACTGTAATGGTTTACATGTTGGCCAAACGGAACGGATGTTAAGAAGACGCATAGCCGAACATAAATTAAGAAGCTCTACTAATATCTATCAACATAACGCAGAATCAAAACATATCATAGATTATGATAATGTTAAGTTACCTTATACAATTCTTAAAAAAATGTTTGACGTTTCGGATTCCATATTGCAACTTTCCTCAGAAACTAGCACTAAGTGGTTCAACAATTAAATCAAAATTTAATTAAATACGATCCTTTGTTTACTAAAATAAAAATTGAAATAAAATATATCTCTTTACCATGCAACGTATTTAACCTGAATATTATACATATCCTCAGCTAAAATAAAATAACAGCGTCATATAATAATAAAAATCAAACATTTGATCGCCTGGAAAACTACAAACAGAAACATTCTGTACTGGAAAAGAATGGAGTATATTCGATCTCATGCAAACACTGTAATGGTTTATATGTTGGCCAAACGGAACGGATGTTAAGAAGACATAGCCGAACATAAATTAAGAAGCTCTACTAATATCTATCAACACAGCGCAGAATCAAAACATATCATAGATTATGATAATGTTAAGTTACCTTATACAATTCTTAAAAAAATGTTTGACGTTTCGGATTCCATATTGCAACTTTCCTCAGAAACTAGCACTAAGTGGTTCAACAATTAAATCAAAATTTAATTAAATACGATCCTTTGTTTACTAAAATAAAAATTGAAATAAAATATATCTCTTTACCATGCAACGTATTTAACCTGAATATTAAACATATCCTCAGCTAACATAAAATAACACCGTCGTATAATAATAAAAATCAAATATTTGATCGCCTGAAAAACTACAAATAGAAACATTCTGTACTGGAAAAGAATGGAGTATATTCGATCTCATGCAAACACTGTAATGGTTTACATGTTGGCCAAACGGAACGGATGTTAAGAAGACGCATAGCCGAACATAAATTAAGAAGCTCTACTAATATCTATCAACATAACGCAGAATCAAAACATATCATAGATTATGATAATGTTAAGTTACCTTATACAATTCTTAAAAAAATGTTTGACGTTTCGGATTCCATATTGCAACTTTCTTCAGAAACTAGCACTAAGTGGTTCAACAATTAAATCAAAATTTAATTAAATACGATCCTTTGTTTACTAAAATAAAAATTGAAATAAAATATATCTCTTTACCATGCAACGTATTTAACCTGAATATTAAACATATCCTCAGCTAAAATAAAATAACACCGTCATATAATAATAAAAATCAAACATTTGCTCGTCTGGAAAACTACAAACAGAAACATTCTATACTGGTTAAGAATGGAGTATATTCGATCTCATGCAAACACTGTAATGGTTTATATGTTGGCCCAACGGAACGGATGTTAAGAAGACGCATAGCCGAACATAAATTAAAAAGCTCTACTAATATCTATCAACACAACGCAGAATCAAAACATATCATAGATTATGATAATGTTAAGTTACCTTATACAATTCTTAAAAAAATGTTTGACGTTTCGAATTCCATATTGCAACTTTCCTCAGAAACTAGCACTAAGTGGTTCATAGCGGTCCTAGTAATAATTATAGTGTTAGTTCTAATGTTAGTTTAATCAACACCGGTCAGCAGAGCGTTTAAGCTTATAACATTTAAGATGCTAAACAGGACAGCAAGTAAGACAAGATTGTTTGAACTGTTTTTCTTCTGAGATTTTATCTGTCTGTAGGAAAATGGCGTATCCAGAGGGGGCAATTGCCTCAAGAACTAAATGAGATGTCGCAATGAAATATGAAGCAATTTGTAGCAAATTTATTTAGTATTTAATGTGCCAAAAATTGTTTCTCCAAATTTTCAAATTTCTATATTTTCAAATTTCTGTATTACAATTTTTTATTAAAACTGCGTAGACGTAGCTGTATTTTCGTTTGGCAAAAATCAAGCAAATTTCAAAAAATCGTATCGCGAATTGAAACTTTTTCTAAGAGAAGTTTCTAGAGACTTAATACTGCTTCCAGAGGACCTGAAATACTTCCATATATGACAGAAATATTTTCACTTGACACAAGTGCTTCCAAAACACTTGAAATGCATCCATAAGCCTTGAAATGCTTCCACAAGACTTAATGTTGCTTTTATTTGGATTGGAGTTACGATTTTCTATTAATTTTAATGTACTATTCAACTTTATCTTCCCAATGGCATATATTTAAATGATATATATTAAGTGAGAAATAATAAGTCTAATACAAAAAATCTCAATTGATATTCTTTCGAGTAGTGTGGAAAGCTTTAGGTGTCACCTTCAAAATTGTGTAGATGGAAATGGTGCTAAATTTGAATATTTGTTATAGTTTCTATATCTTGGCTTATCTGTTTTAAAAAATTTGTTTTTGTGATCAGTGCCATATCCAGTGGCAATTGCCTCTTTCGCATATTATATTACCTTAATTTTGCTTCCCAAGGTTTGGTTTTCTATTCTCGCATTCTCTATTGCATTCCATTTTGGTTGAAGTCCTACCTTGTAAATAGTATAGTAACAATAAATCTTTATTGACCATTCCAAAAATAATACAGAATTCATACAAAATATAACAATGACTTCAACAATAGCAAAATCAAGCACACATTGATGCTAAGGATTGCCAAAAATAGACGAGTCAATATGTACCTACAACGAAAAAATACTCAACAATACAATATAATTAAAGAATACAATTCCTATTCTTGTCAAATATCTTCTGCTGTTATAACAGATCTAACCACCTTTCTAAATAAGAGTCCTCTTTGTCATATATATGTTAGGCATTCTATATGAAAATGATGAATGTTTAAAGTGCCTAACGTTAATCAGAATACAATGTACAATACACACCTTTATGCCTTGTTTAGCCGTCCTGATAACATATTTTGTGCTTTGATTATGCATATATCCATGCAGAGATGATAAAGCCTATCATCAAAAGTAAAAACGTTATAAAAAGTAAAATGGTATTGCAAAGTTGAATTTTAGGTTGTGCTTTAAATAGGATTAGATTGCTGTACAGCAAACTAAGGGTGAAATAAGCACGTTGTAATAACGAATGGAAACACATCTTATCTTATCGATTTTTAAAAATGTCGAGCCTATTTGCGTAGATGACGATACTTAGGTTTGAATCAAATATTTCAATATCAATAACTCAAATTTTTTGGATTAATATTGTATTTTAATTTGTTATTATTTGTAAAATAATTATCTAGGATTCTTTATAATTATTGTAATAAAATCGAATCTGAATCTAACTGCAACCACGTCGTTTAACGTAAATGCAATGAATATGGTTCGAATCGCGAATTATAGCGATATGTTTTGACTAAAACGAATAATTAATAAATTTGAAATCGACTCACTGTATGGACGTTGTTTTCACTGGATTTCACTTTGAACTTCAGTTAGAAGGGAATAATAAATTAATGTATTACGACCAAATATTAACATCCATTAAATCCTTTTAATATCCATTAAATAACAAACCGCTGGTTCCAACACCACTAAAATCGCTTAATATTTACTACAAATATTACATATTCATCAGCATCAGTTAATCGTGTAGAAAATTTTATTTTTTGAAACTACTTTATCACCCTTATAATATTTAGCTTTAGATAACTTTAGAGAATTGAATGAATTTAGATAACGTTGGATGATTTTAGACAACTTGGGGATGATTCTAAGCTAATTATGGATGATTAAATCATCCATAATTATACAAGGTGCGCCGAAAGAAAAAATTTGCAATCAAAAGTTACTTAACACATAATTGCGGACCTTGTATTTATTCTTGTTATGATTTTGATATTTTGACGCTGTTTTGGCTTTTATATTTGTAATTTTCAAAAATAATATATTTAAAATGCAGTTTCACTTCTCTTGAAGTCGAAATCTTGAAAACATAACAAACTCGATTGGCTGCTGAGGAAAGTCTTAATTTAATAATACTCCTTAATTTAACTAAAAGTAGAAACTTCAAGAGACTACTTTACAGAGTTTGTTGAATAACTCTTGTAACAAAATATTGAAATCTTCAAATGTAGTATCAGAAATAAAATGTAATTTTACGTTGCATTGTAAATAGGTTTAGAAGTCATAATACTCATAAGCAAAAATTTCAAACTAAACCTGAGGGAAGGGATTAATTATTAGCTTCCATAAAATAAGTTCAAACAAAAAATTTGAATCAAGAAGTGAAAAATTTGATTATATTGGACGATTCTCCAGAAGAAAGTGATAAAGAAGAAGATAATGAAGAAACTAATTTTAGATTACAGACGATTAATGGTATATTTTAGACAAATTTTGAATTTTTTACCAACTGATAGATGATTTTGGAAGTTTTGATATATTTAGGCAAGTTTAGATAACTGAATTAATTTAGATAACGTTGGATGATTTTAGACAACTTGTGAATGATTCTAAACTAATTTTGAATGATTTCAGTCGATTATTAATGATTTTAGCAAATTTTAGACTATTATATTAATATATTATAATATTATTATAAGCTATTAGTGACCTATTTGAGGTAGTTTGTGATGATTTTAAAAAAGTTTAGACAAGTTTAGACAACTGAATTAATTTAGATAATGATGATAGATGAATATAGACAACTTGCGGATGATTCTGAATTAATTTTGAATGATTTTAGTCGGTTATCAATGATTGTAGCTAATTTTAAACAAATATTGCCTATCCAAAACGTATCTAAAATATACCTCTAGTATACTCTAGTAGACATCTGAATAAATTTAGATAACTTTGGATGATTTTAGA
This sequence comes from Onthophagus sagittarius, assembly GCA_036711965.1. Taxonomy (NCBI): domain Eukaryota; kingdom Metazoa; phylum Arthropoda; class Insecta; order Coleoptera; family Scarabaeidae; genus Onthophagus; species Onthophagus sagittarius. Next base: position 7,850,426 of record JASERS010000007.1, on the reverse strand, counting down.
CAACGTTCGAATGATTCTAAACTAATTTTGAAAGATTTTAGACGATTATAAATGATTTTAACTAATTTTAGACAGTTATAAACGGTTAGAGCTATATTTTAGAAAACTTTTGGATTTTTTACCAACTCATAGAGAATTTTGGATAATTATAAGCTATTAGAAACCTACTTTAGGTAGTATTTGAAGATGTTCAACAAGTTATGACATGTTTAGACAAGTTTAGAAAACTGAATTAATTTAGATAGCTTTGGATGATTTTAGACAACTTGCGAATGATTCTAAACTAATTTTGGATGATTTTAGACGGTTATAAGTGATTTTAACCAATTTTAGACAATTGTAGACGATGTCTAAAATATACCTGTATATTTTAGACAAATTTTGGATATTTTTACCAACGCATAGAAGATTTTAGATAATTGGAAGCTATCAGAAACCTATTTTAGGTAGTTCTTGAGGATGTTCAACAAGTTATGACATGTTTAGGCCAGTTTAGAAAACTGAATTAATTTAGATAGCTTTGGGTGATTTTAGACAACTTGCGAATGATTCTAAACTAATTTTGGATGATTTTAGACGGTTATAAATAATTTTAACTAATTTTAGACAATTATAAACAGTTGGAGCTATATTTTAGACTAGATATTTTAGACTTTTGGATTTTTTTACCAACTCCTAGATAATTTTGGATAATTATAAGCTATTAGAAACCTATTTTAGGTAGTATTTGAAGATGTTCAACAAGTTATGACATGTTTAGACAAGTTTAGACATCTGAATTAATTTAGATAACTTTGAATGATTTTAGACAACTTGCGAATGATTCTAAACTAATTTTGGATGATTTTAGACGGTTATAAATGATCTTAACCAATTTTAGACAATTATAGACGATGTCTAAAATATACCTGTATATTTTAGACAAACTTTGGATTTTTTTACCAACGCATAGATGATTTTAGATAATTGGAAGCTATTAGAAACCTATTTTAGACAGTTTTTGAAGATGTTCAACAAGTTATGACATGTTTAGACAAGTTTAGACAACTGAATTAATTTAGATAACGTTGGATGATTTTAGACAACTTGCGAATGATTCTAAACTAATTTTAGATGATTTTAGACGGTTATAAATAATTTTAACTAATGTTAGACAATTATAAACAGTTAGAGCTATATTTTAGACAACTTTTGGATGTTTTTACCAACTCCTAGATAATTTTGGATAATTATAAGCTATTAGAAACCTATTTTAGGTAGTATTTGAAGATGTTCAACAAGTTATGACATGTTTAGACAAGTTTAGACATCTGAATTAATTTAGATAACTTTGCATGATTTTAGACAACTTGCGAATGATTCTAAACTAATTTTGAATGATTTTAGACGGTTATAAGTGATGTTAACCAATTTTAGACAATTATAGACGATGTCTAAAATATACCTGTATATTTTAGACAAACTTTGGATTTTTTTACCAACGCATAGATGATTTTAGATAATTGGAAGCTATTAGAAACCTATTTTAGGCAGTTTTTGAAGATGTTCAACAAGTTATGACATGTTTAGACAAGTTTAGACAACTGAATTAATTTAGATAACGTTGGATGATTTTAGACAACTTGTGGATGATTCTAAATTAATTTTGGATGATTTTAGTCGATTATTAATGATTTTAGCTATCTTTAGACTATTATAGACGATTAGAGGTATATTTTAGACAAATTTTGAAAGACTTTAGACAACTTGTGGAAGATTTTATATAACTTTGGACAATTATAAGCTGTTAGAGACCTATTTTAGGCAGTTTTTGATGATTCTAAACAAGTTTAGACATGTTTGGCAAGTTTAGACAACTGAATTAATTTAGATAATGCTGGATGAATTTAGACAACTTGTGGATGAGTCTAAACTAATTTTGAATGATTTTAGTGGGTTATCAATGATTTTGAGCTAATTTTGAATAGTTGTTGACGATTAGAGGTACATTTTAGACAAATTTTGGAAGAGTTTAGACAACATGTGGATGATTTTAGATAACATTAGTCAATTATAAGCTGTTAGAAACATGTTTTAGGCAGGTTTTGATGATTTTAAACAAGTTTAGACATGTTTAGATATGTTTAGATAACTGAATTAGTTTAGATAACGCTGGATAATTTTAGACAACTTGTGAATCTGAATATTTTTTTTTAATGAGTTTTAAAGGTTGAGTTTTAAAACAAAAAAATGGTTAAGAACCGCTTCGTTGCTTGCTTATAATTATAAGCTATTAGAAATATATTTTAGGATTTGAGGATTTTAAACAAGTTTAGACATGTTTAGACATGTCGTAGAATGGTTTTAGACAATTTCAGACAATTGGAGACTATTAGAGGCATACTTTAGACAGTTTTTGATGATTTTAGATAGTTTGTGGTAATTTTTAGGTCATTCAAAGCTTCAAGCTTTTTCAAAATTTTTTCAGGCGCCTATAGCTTTGTTCCAACCAACGCTCGGATCCGTCGCGGACTCGTCAAATGCAATCGCCCATATCAAGTGATGCAGTCCAATCTGCTTAAGTGCAACGACATTGTAGACATGTGCGATTGCATTTGAAAAATCCTCGACGAGTCGGAACGCTGGTTGGAACAACGCTTATGGTAGAAAGGGTTGATTTTTAATCCTAAAAGGAGATTTCAAATTCAATGAATAGGGCTCGATTCGCGAATTATATAGATACGTTTTGGTAAAAAATAATAATCAAAAAATTTTTGAAACAACTCACCGTATGGATGTCGTTTTCCTCGGATTTTACTCAGCTGGAAAGAAAAGATAAATTAATTTATTGCGACAAAATATGAATCCATTCAGTACCTTTAAACATCCATAAAATAACAATCCGATGACCCCACCATCACTAACAACACTTAATATTTAGCACAATTATCACATATATTAATCGTTTAATTCGCGTAATAAATTTTATTTTTCGAAACTACTCTATCACTCTTCGATGTCCGCATATCAACTAAAATTTGTTATTTGCCAATCAAACATCTGAACATCCCTTCCTTAATCTCGTGTGGGGAGAAGGAAAGGTGGAGGTAAGAAACACAAAGAACGCAAAAACGATGGGACGGAGCGGTTCTTAACCATTCTTTTTTTGGATTTAAAACTCAACCTTTCAATAAAAAAAATTATTCGCTTTCTCGAAGCGTTTAAATATAACTTAGGTAATTTTATTAAAATAAAACATGTATAATAGAATTTTAATCTGCACCACTTTATAGAAGTTAGAAGATTGTTATAACGATTTTAAACAGTTATTAGGGAATTTTTAAGATAATTTTTGTTTTTGTGAGGAAATTTGTATTATTTTTTACTATGATTATATCACATTTAAATATTTTTAACAAAATATTTCACATAAGTAATTACAAAAGTTAACATATAAATATACTGAAAATCATATTACATCATATTATGGATCATATACTATATAAAATCTGATAATCAACGTACGTATAGCACCACCTAGCAACGAATAGGATAAACGTAACTTTCAATCTGGGCGTAACCTATTATTCCCAACGAATTTTCGAAGCGATTCCTTCTCCTTACTGTAAATTCATTAAAAAAATCATAGAAGGAGCATCTAATGTATTTAATATCGAACTAAAAGTATAAGTATATAATACACTCCGGTTAATTGGGACACTTTAGACCTCACTAATTTGTCCCAGTTAAACGATTGTCCGAAATATCCGACTGTAAAAATACTCATCAACAACAATAATCGTATTTCGAACAAATCCTCTTGGGTAACTAATGCGGGTAATGAGATGATTTATGGATGAAACTGAAGATGAATATGTCCTCTTTAAAATAATGTATGATAACCGCTGTTTTATTCAAAAATCATTCAGATAAAAATTTAAGTGTGTTAGATGCAGTTTGAATAAAAGTAAAATAATAAAAGAGGGGCAATTCAAGAAAATCGCCATTGCTGAAATAATGGAGATAATAGAACGAGTAATGAGTCAAGTTAAAGACCCTGTTTAAAATGAAAATTAAATTTTTTATCTCAATAATAAAAATTATTGAGATAAAAATTAAAATGTAAGATTGGGTTTCACATTCATTAAATTTCAAAAAATCACTTTTGCTTTCATAATAAAAATAATGGAATGAATCATGGCTTAAATTAAAGATGAAGATGTTTTTTTTAATAATATATGATGACCACTGTTTTGTTCAATAATGAAGTTGCGTTTCAATTTAGAAACATTTCGTTTTGTCCCGATTAAGCTAAGATGTTCCTATTAACTGGCGGGCCAGATCAGATCCCGTCTTCTGTAGCTCAGTTATTAATTAAGTTAGGAGTTTGATATTTTTGAGGAAATTATTTTTGATTAAATTATTAATTTATACAGATTGTCCCAAAAAAGCGTGACGCCATAATGATAATTTTTTAAAGTTGCACGATATATCTTTTCTAAAATTTTTAAGTGTATTTTATGGGAGCCTACACGTTCTAAAATTTTGTTGAAATCGGCTGCAAAAAAAAAAAAATATAACAACAGTGCCTCATGAACAAAATTTCATTACAAACCTAAAACATAAAAATATAAAATATGTTTAGGGTCCAACTTAATTTGACTAGATTTTCATCCTGTATAAATTTGAACCAATAGAACTTGGTTAACGAAACCACTGGAGATTACTTAATAAGTTTGTTATGAAATTTTATTCATGAGACACTGTAATTTTAATTAATTTTTAAAACCAGTGACGCAAATACGATTACTTTTCATTTTTATTTTTTTGTGCTGCTGTCATTCAATCGACTTCGATGAAATCATACTTTTTTGTAACACAAAAAAATAGAAATAATAAAAATAAATAAAAAATAATTTACTGAAATGCGTTTACGTTTTAGTACGGTTTAGTACAACGGGAGTTGAGGTGATAGACCCTGCATATACAGGCTGGTCCGTTACTAATGGGACACAGAGCAACAGTGAATTTCTTACATCAAATTATTACAATATATCCAATTTAGCTTAGTCCAAATATAATTAATAACAATAGTAACGAAGATAGAGATTGTTAAAGTTAATACTTTATTTTCGTATTTCTTGAATAATTTCGTTTTCTCTTACACAAACATAAAAATTGGTACATTAGCATTTTTAAAACAGTAAATAATAATTTGGTATTAGTTTTGATCTATTGCCCAGATGGCGGTGTCTACTTAAGGAAAACTACTTAATAACAATGCAATACATAATAAATACTTAATAATAATTTGATGTAAGGAATTCACTGTTACTTTATGTTCCATTAGTAATGAACCTTGTATAAATAATATATTATATAATATAGCATAATATATACAGGTGTCTCACGTAACTGGTTCATTAGAATTATTTTAGGTTCCACTAGTCGTTAAGTTTATTCAATCGCGGTTCATAGAAATAATAACAATAATAATTTAAATAAATAAAATAAGAAACTGTCAAAATGTTATCGCCATCTCACAAAAACATAAACGGCTTCTAGCATTTTGTGTAGGGTTTTGATAAATTTTTCAATTTGAGGAAAACTATAATATATAGATATAGAAATATTTACAGATAATTTATAGAGATCTAAATTCCCTTTTCTACTTAAAATCAAAATAAATCGAAAACAAAAAACGCCAGGTACCTACAACATTTATCAAAGTCAACATATAAAGAATTGGAGGTAGGTAAAAACATAATTATAAAACATCCAAGTTCTATTTTGATTCTCTTTCTCAGTCAAGACTAAAATTGCCAAAAACTGTTAAGAAACAGACTAAATAATGTTTAAGCAGGTGCCAACCAAAAAATTGAATTAGATCAGATTCAACAATAAACAGGATTCAAAATCACTTTAAAAGACTTGAAAACTTAACCAGACGGACTGAAAAAAAGAATTTTGCAGAATGTCTTGACTTGTTGAAAAATACCTACAAATGTAGCATTATTGATGTATGGATTGATGAAAATGTAGTCTTTAAAGGATTATATTTTCAAGACGAGGGGGATGAGGAAATACTTTGAAACATATTGCATACACACATTGCTTGGTGGATTTAAGAATAGCAATTTGCATAATCGTTGTGGAGAATGGACATGGTTTGAGTGTTGATTTGAGTTGGTTGGTGAGAATGAAGAAACCTTGGATTTATTTATAAAGAATTTCAAAAAATATAATCCCACTTGGAACGAGATTCAAGTTGTAATGCAAGGATAGGACAGAGAGAATAATTTTTGCGAAACATTTCCCAAACGCAAAATTCATGATTTTAGCGACGCAAATATGATTTTTTTTCGTTTTTATTATTTTGTGCTGCTGTCAGTCAGGCGATTTCGATGAGGTCACACATTTTTGGAACACAAAAAATAAAAATAATTTCCTGAAATGCTGTTTGAGATACAATGTGAGCTGAGATGAAGGACCCTGTATATGCAGGCTGGTCCGTTACTAATGGGACACAGAGCAAGTGAATTTCTTACATAAAATTATTACGATATAATCCAATTTATCTTGATGGTTAAAGTTTATACATTATTTTCTATTTAATATATTTTAGTTTTGATCTATCGGCCAGATGGCGGTGTCTACTTAAAGAAAACTACTTAATAGTAATAAATTACTTAATAAATACTTAATAATAATTTGATGTAAGGAATTCACTGTTACTTTAGGTTCCATTAGTAATGGACCTTGTATAAATAATATATTATATAATATAGCATATATACAGGGTGTTTCACGTAACTAGTTCATTAGAATTATTTTAGGTTCCACTAGTCGTAAAGTTTATTCAATCGCGGTTCATAGTAGAAATAATACCAATAATAATTTAAATAAATAAAATAAGAAACTGTCAAAATATCATCGCCATCTCACAAAAACATAAACGGCTTCTAGCATTTTGTGTAGGGTTTTGATAAATTTTTCAATTTGAGGAAAACTATAATATATAGATATAGAAATATTTACAGATAATTTATAGAGATCTAAATTCCCTTTTCTACATAAAATCAAAATAAATCGAAAACAAAAAACGCCAGGTACCTACAACATTTATCAAAGTCAACATATAAAGAATTGGAGGTAGGTAAAAACATAATTATAAAACATCCAAGTTCTATTTTGATTCTCTTTCTCAGTCAAGACTAAAATTGCCAAAAACTGTTAAGAAACAGGTTAAATAATGTTTAAGCAGGTGCCAACCAAAAAATTGAATTAGATCAGATTCAACAATAAACAGGATTCAAAATCACTTTAAAAGACTTGAAAACTTAAGTCCGTCTGGGACTGAAAAAAAGAATTTTGCAGAATGTCTTGACTTGTTGAAAAATACCTACAAATGTAGCATTATTGATGTATGGGTTGATGAAAATGTAGTCTTTAAAGGATTATATTTTCAAGACGAGGGGGATGAGGAAATGCTTTGAAACATATTGCATACACACGTTGCTTGGTGGATTTAAGAATAGCAATTTGCATAATCGTGGTGGAGAATGGACATGGTTTGAGTGTTGATTTGAGTTGGTTGGTGAGAATGAAGAAACCTTGGATTTATTAAAAAAGAATTTCAAAAAATATAATCCCACTTGGAACGAGATTCAAGTTGTAAAACAAGGATAGTAGAGAGAGAATAATTTTTGCGAAACATTTCCCAAACGCAAAATTCATGATTTTAGCGACGCAAATATGATTTTTTTTCGTTTTTATTATTTTGTGCTGCTGTCAGTCAGGCGATTTCGATGAGGTCACACTTTTTTGGAACACAAAAAAAAATAATTTCCTGAAATGCTGTTTGAGATACAATGTGAGCTGAGATAAAGGAACCTGTATATACAGGCTGGTCCGTTACTAATGGGACACAGAGCAAGTCTTACATAAAATTATTACGATATAATCCAATTTACCTTGATGGTTAAAGTTTATACTTTATTTTCTATTTAATATATTTTAGTTTTGATCTATCGGCCAGATGGCGGTGTCTACTTAAAGAAAACTACTTAATAGTAATAAATTACTTAATAAATACTTAATAATAATTTGATGTAAGAAATTCACTATTACTTTGTGTCCCATTAGTAATGGACCAGCCCGTATAAATAATATATTATATGATATAACATAATATATACAGTGTCTCACGTAACTGGTTCAGTACAACTAATTTAGGTTCCACTATTATTCGTGCCAGATGTCAAGGCCCCCCACTTTAGAGATCGATATCTTCAAAATCGCTCGATGAAAAAAATTACAGTAAAGTTTATTGTAATCAATGATCATTTCTGCGTATCGCATGTTAATTTGGAAATTTTTGAATCTGTAGTTTTTCTTTTATCACGAGTTAAGTGAAAAGAGTACCCGATTTTTGAAAGTGCCGACAACTTTGTCTAATTTGCGTTTTTTTTCTCAAAAATCATTTGACGAAAAAATTTTAAATTTGATTTGGCGTTCTATTTAAAATTTCTTGCATTTAAAATCAAAATAACTCGGAAACAAAGAACACCAGGTACCTACAACATTTATCAAAGTTAACATATTTTTTGGGAGTGCCTAAAAATATTGCTATTGAAAACTGGCTGTAGGTAAAAACATAATCATCAAACATCCAAGTCCTATTTTGATTCTTTTTCTCACCCAAGACGAAAATTGCCAAAAACTATTAAAGAATATCCTAAAGAATGTTTAAGCAGGAGCCAACAAAAGAATTGTGTTAGATCAGATTTAACAATAAACTTTAAAAAACTAACTTAACCAGTTGGACTGAAAAAAAAGAGTTTTGCAGAATGTCTTGACTTGTTGAAAAATACCTACTATGTAGCATTATAGATGTATAGGTTGATGAAAATGTAGTCTTTAAAGGATTATATTTTCAAGACGATGGGATGAAGAAATACTTTGGAACATATTGCATACACACATTGCTTGGTAGATTTAAGTTGGTTGATGAGAATGAAGAAACCTTGGATTTATTTATAAAGAATTTCAAAAAATTTAATCCCACTTGGAACGAAATTCAAGTTGTAAGACAAGGAACAAGGATAGATAACATTTCCCAAACACAAAATTCATGATTTTATTTCATGTGTTTTTTAAATGTTTAATAGAGAGATCTTTATTTTAAAAAATTAATATTTCAAGAAGTGAAGTCCAAAACAGCAAACTGTATATACAAAAATTAACTTATGTTAAATGAGAGCATGAATATGACATAATGTACAAAGAAATGGTAGAAAATGTACCTGAAATTATAAAAGATTATTGTTAAAAAAACTGAACCCCTATATCAATTGGTAAAATGTCTGACTTTCCAAAATTTATACCTATCAAGTCTTACGTCAAAATCTTGCAAATGTTAATCTAGCGTTTGGCAAAACCATTTAAGAATGGATCTGTAAAAGCATTATATTGCAAACTTTTGACGACATTTGCATATGAAGAAGTTCAAAAATAGCTTTTCAAAACACATTTTGGCAACTTGTATAATCAAACACATTTTTGACTATATCGACAGAAGAACTATTAAAAATAACACCATTAAAATTGAATACATGTTGAATGTTGATGCACCATGTTCACAGACGTTGAGAGCGTTGACGTTGTTGTAGACATATATTTAAATGCAGCAATTTTTTATCATTTCCTTTATTCAAATCAAGCTTATGTCTAGTACATGGACGAGACGGTAGTTTGAACAAATATTACAAGAATGTGAAAGTAATTGAAAAATAATTTTGAATTGTTTGAGGCGGCAAATACCACGGAGATATCAGTTAAAGTAATCAAAACAAAACCAAAACCTGTGATAGTCCAAAAATTCTAAATAAAAAATTGAATTCTAAAAAATTTCAATATCTTAAAAAAGATTTTATTCACAATGTATACATTTATGATGTATACTGCATTATAAGACATAGCAGACAGATTGGCAGAGGGACAGTGGGGAGGGATGGAGATCGGAAGGTGCACGTACTGGCATACGCTGATGACTTGGTAGTGATTGCAAGGAATGAGGGCTGAAAACTGAAAATTGGATATGGAAGGGCAACGTAATCGAGGAAGTGAAGAAGTACTTGGGCTGTAGATTTAAGATAATTTAAGATAAATAAATTTAATGTTTGAGAGCTTAGTAAAAAGCGTAGTTATGTATGGGGTGGAGATTGATCTTTCCATCCCCATGGAAAGATCAAGGACGCTTAGAGGATGTGCAGAAACTTAGAGGATTAGGTAGGGAGACTCCGGGATATATAGTTATGGAAGAAATGAAGCTGGATAAGTTTAGGGTGGAGGCGGGTAAGCGAGCGTTGCGTTTTGAGAAAAGGGTGGAAGGTAGAGTTCATTGTAGAGTCTTGGGAGCGTGCTGCAGATAGGTTGAAGCAGGCAATGGGCGTTATAGGCAGCAAAAAAGAGAAGTGTTCTATAGAAGGGTGGGATACTCAACGAATAGGATGATCAGAAAGAGAAGAGACGGGATTGAAATGATGAAACAGTTCGAGAGCATGGACAGGGATGTGGATATGCAAGAGAGAAGTACGACTATAAGGGAAAGTAGGTATAATTCGAATTGTTACAAATGATATCAGAGGGGCTACCAAAGTATCTAATGAGGGAGGGGGATGACGAGAGGAAGAAGCTGGATGTCAGAGGTGCTGGTGTAATGATTTGAGGGAGGAGGAGATGGATTAGAGGCAGATATTGGGAGTGAGGGAGAAGGGAAGAAGGTGGATGCTGGAGGGAACAATAAATTATTATTATTATTCAAAATGTTATTAAGTTCTGGTCTGAAGGAAAAGATGCCGCTTTAAACAATATTTTCTCTGAAAAGTTTGAAAAAGAGGAAGAGATCAAAAATAATGCTTCTATAAACATTAAAGAAATAAATAATAATAGAAGTAATGAAGCACAGCAAGACTACATTTACTACGAAAACACAGGAATAGAAGCTGAGTATATTGAAGAAAACGCACAGGTCTGTATCTGATCTTATTACTGAGGAAGCGGTCCAAATACCAGTTGAACAAATAGAAGAAATCATGAATTTTCATATTAGCCAAAAAGAAAAACGGACAGATAATTGAATAGAAAGGAAAACAGAATATTCGAGAGGAAACTAGAGAAGACCTGAAAACTGAAAGATAACAAATTAGTGGAAATTTCAAGTCTCTAGTGATAGTGGAACCTAAAAAAGTTCTAATGAACAAGTTACGTGAGACATCCTGTGTATATGTTAGCGTTAAAATGTATAATTTTGGTATTATATAAAATAACGTGTTATTTTATTAAATACCGATTAATATTGGTTAAATTATAAAATAATTTTGTTGTTTAATGCTTTAACTACTTATTTTATACACTTACCGGCAAAAAAACCAGCCGCTATAAGTTAGCCACAATTCTTTTTTTTTTTTTGATAGAAAGGTCCTTTGGTAATAATTTTGCCATAGAAATTTTCGTTCAGATTTTAATTTATGCATTACGAGGTGCCAGAATAAGAAAATTTTGTTTGAAAATTTGTAAAACCCTATGGGATGCAACTGGTACAGCGGAGGGTATTACTTGCAATCAAACGGTTGCCCAATCTTTCCTTAGCATTTTGTTTTGTTTTGTTCACTTAATTTTTTCTGTTATCGCATGTGAAAACAGGATGAATTACACCAGTAGCTGATGACCATTTGTTCTAAGCAATCGTAGAAGGACAGCTATAGAAGCTCGGCGTCTTCTTCAAATGGTGCATGTTGCTGATGTCTGTGAGAAAACTATTCGCTGAAAACTTGTTGGAAGGCCCGAGGCTGCTTCCATGATATCGACGAGGACGTCTTCAATCTGCTCGTTTACTCGAATTGGAAGATCGAACATGGAGGAAAATCCTTTGTACGGATAAGAAGTGATTTTGTCTACTATCACCGGATAGTCTGGAGCGAATATAAAGATCGGTAAGACAGGATAACGACATGGCATCCGAAACGTCAAACATTTTTTCAAAAAACGCACGGCAAATCTGGAAAGTTTCTAGTTTTAGATCTAGTATTAGTCCTAGTAATAGTTCTAGTATTAATGCTAGGGTTAGTTCTAATTTTAGTTCAATAAACATCGGTCGTGAAAGCCTCCGTACTTAAACAAATGCACAAACATTTTTTTGTATAAGCATATTTTAAATCCTAGTCCTGTACCTGTTGACATGACGGTTTTCACTGTTCTGAAAGATATCTCTTTGGAAGGAACTTCATTAGAATGTATTTTCCACCACCATATCCATCATACACTGTATACACTGCATTACAAATACAAGTAAAGATCTAGGATCTCCTCTTCCACGATCTGCCTCAGATGCGTTTTCTCGAACGAATAAACCAACAGCAGCTAAGAGACTGTTTTATCAAACATCTTTAATCTTCACCTTTTTTTGCTTGATGTCATAAATTTGAGACATCGCCAATTTTGATTTCCTCCATCGCCGTTTTAATTACATATTTAATACTTTCAGTTCCTTCTACATTAATATTATCTTCTTTTATGCCATTATCTTTATCCTTCTCTTATATTTCAACTCCGTACTTGCATTTTCAATGTTTCCCAAAACTTTGTTTAGATTATCTTCACCCCTTATGTGTCCTATTACTTAGGTCGGCAAAGATATTATCGGTTTATAATGGCCCCAATTGGAGAATGATAGGCGCGATTTTTCATACATTGAACAATCTGCAAGCCACTAACCATCATGTTTGTTGTATTTAGTTGCATTTAAGTGGTGAGCATGTTTTGTACATCTACATCTTGATTAATTCCTTCTAGGCTGCTTTGGATTTAGTTGAGCCTCACTTTCCATGCACAATTTTTAATTCCCACCACATATCCCGCAAGATTTCTATCATGTTCTTGCAAAACTCGTGAGGATTGTCTGATTGGAGAATATTAGGACTTCAACAAGAAAAAATATTTCAAGAATACGATAGACTTTAACACATCAAATTGTGTGGTGTGGTCTTGATAAACAAAAAAGATGAATTTAATCCGTTCTAATTTACTGATATAATTTACAACTGCCCAGAGAACATTTATCTCTTCCTCCACGCACTTGCACGGTGGGTATTATAGAGTATGTTAATAAATCATCTTTCACAACATATGACCACTTCAGAATCAGTTTCCTTCATTAGTACAATTAATTACTATTACAAGTGTATGGCAATGTTGCAGCAGTAATCTTACGGATTCTTTTCACCCTTTTTTTTATACGTTTTACATTTTTTATTAAACTTACATATTTTTTATTTGTTAGCATTTTCCTCCTTATTTTACTTTTTCTATTGTTATACTAATAACTGTTTGTTAAATAATATGTTAACACTGTACTGCATTAATTAAGGACAGGGTAACATGATTCTTGACATTATAAATATGTTATGATGATCCTCATACACATCTTCATACACTTTAAATGAAGCCAACTCGATATTCCATAAAATAATTAATTAAAGTATAAAACAAAAATTGTTCCATATTTAAGTTAGTTATTTCATGAAATATTATTACGTATTATTACATTAATAATTATATATATATATATATATATACTTTATTATATTATAATTAATGTAAAATAGAACAAGAATTGTTCTATCTTAATTTATACAATGCCTAAAATGTAAAGAACAAAAAACTAAGTGGTTCAATTTAGTAGCCATGACCACCCATGACATTCGACATTGGCCTTTGAAACCGGCTGTAAAAACCCGAACACCCAACATAAAAAAGAAACAAGTTAAATTAGCCTTCTCTTATATTTGTGCAGTTTTATCTTCCACTTTCCTTGTCCTTTTGGGGCAATTTTTGATTTGTTATTGTAAACAAAGTAATTTTAAAGGAATCGAAAAAAAAATTTATGATAATCAATTCCAAAGAACTAATTTATTTTTTTTTAATTTATTGCTAATTTTACAATTAAAAACAGGTCGTTTAGCATTAGTGTTTCTAATAACAACCTACACTCTCGTTAGGAGTGATTTATGCAAAAAATATGATTGATCGGGGGTCAATAAACGGTTCAGGATTCTAAGATTTAAGTCGTGAATAGAATGTGTTTTTAGATTAGCAATTTTAAGCGGTTAATGTGATAAATCCTTATGAGGGAATTCGTATGGGATTTTTTGATCTTATTATTATAATTCTTTTTTTTTGTTTCTTCTTTTTTGTCGGACAATAAGACTTCTTCGAAACCTGTAGTAGTGGGGGGTCAGTATTGACAGGACTACTTTTATATAGGAGGCAAGTTTAAAACCTGGAGACTTAAGTCTTGGTCTTTATTCATCAGGAACCCTTTGACAGGATGGGGTTTTTAATTCGACTGTTCGTTGTGTGTTGTTCATTAAATTTAATTAAGTGCTCAGAAATAGACTTAGGTGATACCGTCGAAGTTGTATGTACGTATTTTTTTTGTATTAAGTAGTTTCCTATTTTTTTTCAAAAATTTATTTTAGTTAATTTTTTTTTATTTTTTTGTTTTAATTTATTTTATTTGGTTAATCGCTATAATAGAACAATGAGAGATCGATAGCCAAATATTGTAATTACAATAACGGTATAGCCTACACACTCGATGACTTTGAATAAGATCAGGTCATGTGCAGAATTTAATTTTTTACTTTGTCTTTTGTCCGCCCATAAAAACACTTCGAAGGTCACCCCGTGCGTTCACCTTTTCTTTCTGGATTGAATCGTCCTTTTGGCATTGCAAAAGGTGACCACATCAAAACAAGTTTATGGCGGGTTGTACAAAACAAAATTACAAAATTTGATTTATTTTTTTTTGTTTCAATTAGCCGATGTTTATCGGAGGCAGAATCGCGACATATTTATAAGCGATGTTATTCCATACCTTAATGAACAACCCGTTTTCGAGGAAGTTGGAAAATCGCCTTGTTTCACTGTAGAAAATGAAGCAGGGTTATGTATGTCGTTTAGGCAATGTTATCCAACAACAGGAGAACCAAATTTTTATACTTGGATATTAACTATTCGAAATACGTGCGATTATTTCACCGCGCAAGGCAGAAAAGTAAGTAATTAAAAAAAAAAATTGACAATCAAAAACATTTTTTTGTAGTTAATTGGAATTTGTTGTACTGGTCTCCCAACGGAAGCTAATACGATACCTTCCCAAATCCTTAATGCTTCTGCCGTTGTGGAGAAGCAATTTATTCACGGGGGATGGCCGCCTCCGTTACCCACCCACCCCCCATCCGTTACCATTCCTCCTCTTCCAACTCATCCCCCAACTACTTACCCTCTTTGGACAACCTCAACTCTCAAGCCACCCGTTTGGCCACCTCAAACCACAAAACCACCAAATTGGCCACCCCAAACCACCAAACCATCTTGGCCCCCAACCACCGCAAAACCAGCTTGGCCTCCAACCACCGCAAAACCAGCTCCACCAAAACCCAGTCCTCCAGCAAGTAGCTATTCTGAATGTGGAATGAAGAATGGGGATCAAAATAGAATTGTTGGTGGACATAATGCTGATATAAACGCATGGCCTTGGATGGCTGCTTTGTTTAATAATGGAAGACAATTTTGTGGAGGTTCATTAATCGATAATATTCATATTTTATCGGCTGCTCATTGTGTCGCACAGTAAATTATTTTTTTTATTAAATACAGTGCATTCCGGTCATATGACCACAACATCCATGACCCATCCATTATCTCCATTATTTTAGCCATGGCAATTTTTTTTTAAATTCAGATTATTATTGTTTACAAGTTGCAAGAGGACAAAGTGTCCCAATTAACCGAAATGCACTATACTTTTTTATTAACTATCTTTTTATTAATTATTTATTTAAGAATTGATTTTTTATGAATTATTTTTTTATTATTTTTTTTATTAATTAATTTTTTATAAATTATTTTTTTATTAATTAAGTTTTCACAAATAATTTTTTATTAATTAATTCTTTATGATTTATTTCTTTATTGATTATTTTTTTATAAATAATTTTTTTGTTAATTAATTTTTCATAAATAATTTTTTTATTAATTAATTCTTTATGAATTATTTTTTTATTAATTAATATTTCATTAATAATTTTTTTATTAATTAATTCTATATGAATTATTTTTTATTAATTAATTTTTCATAAATAATTTTTTTTATTAATTAATTCTTTATGAATTATTTTTTATTAATTAATTTTTCACAAATATTTTTTTTATTAATTAATTCCTTATGAATTATTTTTCTATTAATCAATTTTTTATAAATTATTTTTTATTACTAATTTTTAATCAATTACTTATTTTAATATCATCACATTATTACAGCATGACTTCTTGGGATGTTGCTCGTTTAACAGTACGATTAGGCGACCACAACATCCACTCAAACTACGAAATACAACACGTTGAGAAACGTGTAAAAAGGGTTGTAAGACATCGAGGATTTGACTCAAGAACTTTGGTAATTAAAAAAATATTAAAAAATAATTTATTTATTTTTAATTTTTTTAGTATAATGACGTTGCTATTATAACAATGGATTCCCCGGTAACATTTAATCAACAAATTCGTCCAATTTGTCTTCCAACTGCTTCGGATGGCACAACTGGGCGAGCTGGACAACGAGCCACCGTGATAGGATGGGGGAGTTTAAGAGAAACTGGACCTCAACCCTCCATTTTGCAAGAAGTTAATATTCCAATTTGGAGTAATACTGAATGTAGACTTAAATACGGCGCCGCTGCTCCGGGTGGTATCACTGAGCATATGTTATGTGCTGGGCAAATTGATAAAGATTCTTGTAGTGTAAGTTTTGCAACATTTTGTTTTAATCAAAAGTAATTTATTATTTATTGTTTATAGGGAGATAGTGGTGGTCCATTAATGATAAATTCTGGAAGATGGACACAAGCTGGCGTTGTATCCTGGGGAATTGGTTGTGGAAAGGGGCAATATCCCGGAGTTTATAGCAGAGTTGAAAGTTTTCTTCCATGGATTCAAAAGAATTTGAAAGATTCTTAAAACGTTTCGGATTTTTAAATGAACACGGATTTTATTTGCATAATTTTATTTATGTTTCCTACGAATGATTAAATATAAGATAACTTGGATATTAAATTGATTTGTCTAATAAAAGCTGAAATCATCAATAATAATTTTTATTTGAATAAAAGGTAAAACCCAAAAAATGTGAATAGTCTTTCTAACTTTTTCGATTTTAACTTTAATCCATAATTTCATGTAGAGAAGAATTTGAAGTCAAAATTACTTTTTGATTTATAGAATCAAATTACACCAAATAATTTTCGATAAAGTCGTTACATCACTGTGATTTTCAGTTATGACTGAAATTTTTCCTCACTTAAAATGAGTTCTTATTTAGAATTCAACGCATACAGTACAGATACAGTTAATTAACCAAAGAGTCATCGCTTCCAAGAAGACGCATAACTCCTCATTTTCATGCGAGTAAGATATCTCCTCCATTTTCTTTCTCAGACCTCGTTTTACTGGTTTTATTGTTCTTAATGTCTGACGATATATTCGTCCTATACTCGATTAATGACTGTTGAAGTTCAATTGATGATCAAATATAAGAAGTGGTCGACTAATGAGATGTGGATAGCGAAGTTTCGGTGCATCTCTCCACTCTCATGTCAGCATTGTTCCGTTTTCTGATTTTAATATTTCGGGACTAAACCTAACTGGATCTAATTAAACCTGCAATGTACCGAATTTTCAGACATTTATATACATGATTTTTTGCAAACACATTGTAATTGTAGGAAGCTAGAACTGACAGAAGGGATACTAATTTTACAAAAAGTCAGAATATCCGATTATCCGGCATATCTCTCCGGCCATGATGTGTAACTGTCACTTTCAACTAGATCAGTTTTATATCGTATATAGGCGGATTTAGAAATAGGTCCCCACGAAATAAGCGACCACTTAGGTTCCGACAATGTGATATATTGTCGTATGTGTTGTGTATAGATTCTGCAAATGAATCATTTCAAAAACCACCAACAACCCTGTCTACAAAATAAGTATTTTCATAGGATCCGTTGATGTCTATCAAAACCTTCTGCGAGAAAGTAACAAATGCAATGAGTTTTCCCTTTCCTCACATACACATCTAGGATTCAAAGCACAAAGTACTTAGGACTCCACAACAGCTAAAGCAACATAAAAGTGTACATCGCAACTTCCAGAAAAATGTATAACATGTGGCCAAGAAGGTCGTAGTACATGGTCATTGAAATGTAAAAACAAACCATAAGCTCCTATTAATAGTGTGTCTAATGTACGCATTAAGACAGCAAAGAAAAGATGTTTAGAACGGCAGGAACCTATTACCTGCATAAAGAATAAATTTATCGAACAGCATCAAATCGATACAATCGTTGCTGGCTCTGGTAGTTATATGTACATAATCATGATCGATCTTCAAGATGTTTCCGAGATAAGCCGAACCATTGTACCCAATCCATGATTTTGCAGAAACCGTAATACCTAAGCTCCGACTGCTGTACGTGAATATTGATAGTTACCATCCAAAATCTCATTTAATTGGAAATTTTATAATGTTATTGTGAAATTATATTATTGAAACAAAATTTAAAGGTGCAATGAAGTTCGTGAACTGGAGAATGATTGAAAAAGAAGACAACGTTATTAATAGAAGAGCGGTAGTCATTGTGTTGCAATTTGGAAAGTCCACCCCTCCAAAATCTTGTGACCTAAACAACGCTCTTCATTTCATTATCATGCTCGGCAGGAAGTAGTTAGTATTAACTCTTAGCCTATTATCACTGCCAAGACTATATCGCAATTTAATTAACATCTCCAGATATCAATTAACAAAGCCAGTCCAAATAAGCTAAAAAATATTATAATTTCCCACTACCCAGGTTCATCGTAAGGTTAATTAAGGAAAAGAGGCGCGTACAGCATCTTAAATTCCAGGCTTACAAAGGAAATTCAAAGAACTGAACAAACCCATTCAAAGCTTAATTAAACAATTGCGAAAACTACATTAAAGCTGACAATAATATCAACAAATCAAAAGGTAAAAGATACTAGCAAGAAGTCCGAATCATCAACATATCAAAAATCTCCTGAATCCTAAGAACTTATTAATCTCACACTAACCCCGAAGAAATTGTTAATATACCTCCAGAGTGAGGTTTTTGTCTTGGAAGATGCTTCTTTTTGCAGCATCAACAAGGCTGGAATAGACAACTGCTATAAATCCGCTTTCATCACTCTGAAGATGAGATGCCTTGATCCAGAAAAATACATCTTAATCAGTCTAAATACCGCTTCTGGGCACAACCATCTCACAAAAATCATCCTCAGAAAGCTTAACCATTTCGTATTTCATATTATAAAAATTTTTACCTTACTAACCAACATTTTCCCAATGTGTTGAAATTCCACGTTATAATTTGCGTTCTCAAAAAAGAATCTTCGTTATCAAACCCATCCAATTATCAGCCTATTTCCCTCCTTCCCATCATCGGTAACATCTTGAAAACACATCAAAAATAAGCTATTGTAAGCCGTATCTGATAAAACACCGCATTACCAAAGTGCATGTTCCGCCGTACTTCCTTAACCTTCGTAAGGAATTCCTTGCCAACCGCTTTTCTGCTATCAAACTTAAAAACTTCCCAGATACCTTTATTTCTTCATTCATCTGCTCTTCTGTATGCAGACGGCTGCTGAAATGGCGAATTCAAGTTAATCATAACATGTAAATACCTGGGAATGTGGATTTACAGAAGACTGAAATTTTCCAACCATGCTATCAAGATGAAAATGAAGCGACAAACCGCGCATAAATTCAGAAGCCACAAGAATTTCTGGATTGTATTGTGCAATACCAATAACAAAAGTTGCTGCTTAACTATGACAATAGCGCCAAGTCCAATTTGCAGATATTTTATCAGCGTGACTCTTTTAGCATAGCATTGTGGTTTGTGTGTTGGTAGACATTGCCATAAACTAAGATGCCCAACGATGACTGCAATGTGATGCAAATGAAAATAAAATTTCAGTTTCGATGACAAATTGCAGTGCCCCTATGGAAAGATAAAAAAGATGATTATTAAAGGATTACATGAACTTTATAAATTCTGTTTGTTACATCCACCGAGATCTATTGGTCTAGCCAATTACTCCAAGACATGAGTTATTTAGAACCATAGACTACATATTTTAAGAAGGAACAGAAAAAATAATGGGATCGCATCCCTTTCTCATTTACTACTACAGTCGTAGTAACGATGCCCCTTGAGTCACAATTTGATTTACTCTTCATGTGATTCACAAAGAAATGACCTTTTCAAAAGTGTATCAACAGTCTGGGTTGGTGTAAAAAACGTACCAACCCAGATTACAAATATGGTCAAACCAAGACATAGACCAGCATCTCCAACAAATTCATTTTGAGTCCTTTGTTACAATGATGTATCAATTTTGCGCTTATAATCTATTTTGTGTCCTAAAATAGCTTAGGCATACTTATAAACACTAGATTTTTTTTATGTCCACGTACAAACAAACTAGCTATTATGCATATATGATATGTGTTTGTTCATGAAGTGGGCACATAAAAAAGAAAGGTGTGCCGTAATGGTGCCTTTTGTGAGAAATTTGTGAGAGATTTGGATATTTGGAGATTTGTTGCGCAATCAGTGCAAGCATTGACGAACTTGTGCAGAAATAAAACGTCATTATAAGCTAGTCGCTGGGAAGGTGTTAACAATCCGAAAAATTCGCAACCAAACGAATAGTCACTTATTGGGTTTTATAACACTCGCTGCTGGACTCCTTTCAACTTAGTGATATATACGGACTATTGAATATTCCAGATTACCAAGCTTTAAGTTATCATTGCATTGGACATACTTTTATTCTCGTTACGGATAACTTTATAATAGAGTAACCACCATCTATATGAACATCGAAGAGTAATTTTTGGTCCAATGTTGCACAAAGATCAAGCGCAGATATAACTGTTACCACACGATCATATTCTTTTATCCTGTAATTTAACACAATCGTCAATGCTTCGTAATATGCGAATAGGAAGAGACATTTTTATCATATAACACACTTACGCAGTATCTATCAGAATCTAACAACATTCTTTTCATACCAGAAGTTGACTATGAAATAGTTATTTTATGTATAATGTTATAGTAGTTAATACAGAAACAACTTTTTTACACATAAATAGACATAACATTTATAAAACTTTCTTTAATTATAAGAATATGACAAGATGCTTTGGCCTGGGTGGGGTCGAAGACGGCCAAGATTGTTTTTTATATCCAGATATAAGAGATTATCTTGGCTGATTTCGAAAACTTCGGGCGCTCCAACAATTATTCATGATATAAAAAATAATATCAGTCAACTTGGAAAATATCGGCCGCTCCAAGTATTGTTTCGAGATGCTTAAGCTGCTTTGGGCTGGGTGGAGTCGAAGACGGCCAAGATTATTTTTTGTATCCAGATAAGAGAGATTATCTCGGCTGATTTCTAAAACTTCGGGCACTCCAAGAATTGTTCATGATATAAAACATAATATCAGTCAACTTGGAAGGTATCGGCCGCTCCATGTATGCTTTCGATATACTTAAGTTGCTTTCGGCTGGGTGGGGTCGAAGACGGCCAAGATTGTTTTTTATATCCAGATATAAGAGATAATGTTAGCCGATTTCGAAAACTTCGGGCGCTCCAATAATTATTCATGATATAAAAAATAATATCAGTCAACTTGGAAGATATCGGCCACTCCAAGTATTGTTTCGAGATACTTAAGTTGCTCTGGACTGGGTGGGGTCGAAGACGGCCAAGATTACTTTTTATATCCAGATATAAGAGATTATCTTGGCCGATTTCGAAAACTTCGGGCGCTCCAAGAATTGTTCATGATATAAAAAATAATATCAGTCAACTTCGAAGATATCGGCCGCTCCAAGCATTGTTTCGAGATATTCAAGCTACTTTGGACTGGGTGGGGTCGAAAACGGCCAAGATTATTTTCTGTATCCAGATATGAGAGATTACCTCGGCTGATTACGATGACTTCGAGCGCTCCAAGAATTGTTCATAATATACAAAATTAGGTCAATAACAATCTCAGCCTCATTATTATTAGAAACATCTCCGAAGTAGACGAAGTATTATTTCCTATATCAGGAACAATACTTAAGGCAGCCGACTTCGAAGACGTCGGCCGCTTTAAGTCATTCTTGAACCGCCCGATGTCTTTATTGTTGTCTTGTTAATATGATTCTAAGATTCTTAGGTTGAGTTGGGTTGGGTGGGGTCAGGTCAAAGTTAGTTACCTCTACTATGATGAGGTTTTGAAGACGAGGGTAGGGGAGGAGGTACAACTGGTCGCGTACGCGGACGACCTCGCAATAGTGGTTAAGGCTAGGGACGGGATAGAGTTGGAGGAACGGGCATCGCACCCAACGACACTGCTCATGAAGAAGCTGGAAAATATGATGGGTTTGAAGGTGGCTACAAAAAAGACCACGATAATTCTTCTGCAAGGTAGAAGGAAGCTGAGACATCTGGCTTTGCACTGCGATGGGGAGGTGATAGAAAGTGTACAGTGTGCCAAGTACTTGGGAGTTTATTTAAACAAAGACATGACGATGACTATGCATGTCTCGCAGGTAGTGGATAAAGCGTTGCGTATTGTAATTTGTAATTTGCTGATGAAGTTGATGCCGAAAGTAGGAGGACCTACGGCCGGAAAAAGGAAGGTAATAGCCTCGGCCGCGATATCTACCATATGGAGAAAAGCTTCCATTTGGAGAAAAGCTTTAAGACACAAGAAGTATGTGGAGATGTTAAGGGCTGTCCACAGAAAGTTAGCGATAGGCATCACATCGGCGTACAGGTCAGTGTCAGTGGTTAGTGTGGAGGTGGTGGCTGGATTACCGCCTATAGATCTTAGGGTGGAGGAGAGAAGTCTTGTACACGAGAGAGGGAAAGAAGCCAGCGTGGAGAGAGTGTATGGTAGCGAAGTGGCAAAATAGATGGGAACAATATAACGGTTAGTGTAGAAGAATGATTCCGGACGTTAAAAGATGGATAGGCAGAAAATGGCGAGAACCAAACTTCTATCTGACGCAGGTGTTGACGGGCCACGGCGTATTCGGGAGCTACCTGATAGATATTGGGAAGGCAGATACAGACGAATGCTGGTTTTGTGGAGAGAGGGATACTGTAGATCGCACATTGTTTGTGTGTCCTCAGTATGCTGAAGCAAGAGCGAGCTGTGAAAGGAAGTGCAAGGTATCCATCAATAGTGGGAATGCCGTGGCGGTGATGCTGGAGAATGAGGAGAGCTGGAGAGATCTCTTTACCATAATTATGAAGGATAAGGAAACGGTCGAACGAGAGTTGGAATGGAAAAGAGGAGATTCAGAGGGAAGAGGAGGTTGGAGTTCACCCAGGTATGAACATCGTCTGTTAAATGTCAAAAAGTAATGTTGTGTTTGGTTTTGTTGTGGGCGTATTATCGACAATGTTTCGAGGCAACTAGCGAAGAACTAGAAGAAAGGAACAGGAAGTCGACAAAATAACGAAGAAGAAAAGAATAGGAATAGACTCCGAAGTGATGCCTACCCGGTGATTCCGAATGAAAACGAGGAAAGGGGTTTTTAGTGGGTCGGAGACCCAAAGATAGAATCCATCCCCACACTACCGGCCACTTAAGATCCAAGGCCGTGTCTGATAGCGTGATTGCTGTGCAGATTTTCCCCGACCTCATTAAAAAAAAAAAAGGTCGAAGTTACCATCTTCAAAGCTGGCCGACTTTATGTAGAAAATATCTTACTATGGCCGCCTTAGTATTTTATTCTTGTTATATAAATCACAGTCTGCACCTAGATGTAATACAATAAAAATACCGTTCTTGTTAACTTCTTAATGATTGCATTTTTTTTCTCACAATTTGAAGCTAACTAACTACTTTTCTTGTTTTTTCAAAGCTTCTATTGTTCATTTAAGTAATATTAGTTTTAAAAGGGCGAATTAGAAACTTTTAAATTGCAAAACCTGGTAGTTTTTAGATTTAGGAATAGTGTTAGTTCTAATTTTAACATTTGTTGTACATAATATACAAGTGTGTGTTATAAAAGTGTGTCTAAACACTTACAGCTAATCTGACGATGGCAATAAACTTCCAAGCAACAAACGTTTAGGCCTAAAACGTACTTGCGCGATATGTCGTGCGCGATTTCTTGGTTGGAAAATCAATGAGCGAGATGACATGACGGTGCAGCATAGGTGGGTTATGCACCATATAAATATTATATTATATAAGTATTATATTATTTGAAGCTTAATTCTTAGTATTAATTCTAACTTCACCTTAACTTAAATATTAAATTGATTTATGTAATAAAAGTTAAAATCATATAAAATTGTTTTAAATTAAAGGAATAAAAAATCGCACAAAGAGGTTACTATTTTGGTTAGGGGTGGGGCGTTTCAAGTCATTCGTAAAGTCTAATTAGGCGAAAACGTCAACAGTAAAGTGTAAATTTCGTCTCGTTAACACCCGTTTGGGGGCATTAATTTTCTAAGCAGCGATTTTGAGAGACGTGAACGCGTAATTTAATACAGTTCGGAATCGACAAACAAAGCCATATCGTTGTTTTTAGTGAAGTGGGCGTCACTCCTATTTATTTCTAACAACTACCAGAGGACGACTCTCGGTATCAATTGACCGAAAACTTTTTTGTCGAAGCCAAAAATAAAACAAATTTTTTTAACGATTTTATTTAATCTCATCTAAAATTAATTCTTATTTTTTCGATTTATAAACGCATGCATACTTTATCATAAAAAAAAGAAAACAAACATATACAAATTTTAAGAGTCAAACACCTTCAATTAAGTAGATTATAATTATGATAATAATAATAATAATATAATACTGATACATTTAAAAATAAATATCGTTTGAAGAAAGGTGGGCTATTTTCCTCTTATTTTATTTTTTATTCACCGCTCACTGTATATATACAAGGCCTGTAGTTAAGGTGAGACTCGGTAGGGCCATGTGTTAGACCGGAGCGGCACGAAAATAGATATATTATATACAGTTTGAGGAAATATCTACAAATTAAATGACTCTAAAGATATACTTCCACGTTATAAAGATATTTACATCCCCCTTTTCATAGCGGCTGTTCTTGTTTCAACTCCAACGCCCACACGTGTTGTGGCCAACCTGTACGCCCTTTTGCCCTTCTTATTGTGCTGATCATATCTTCCTGTTTACATAAAAAGAAAAAAGCATGACAACAAGTAAAAAACAAACGTAAACATAACTCATCCTACAAAAAAACGCTTCAACGGAAATCTCATCATCGACAACAAGAAAAAATGTGCACAAGTTCATTTTACATCCTTCTACTTCATAACAAAAATGTTTATGTTTCAATTTTAAAGAAGATATTTCATTCCATTTTTAAACTCAATGACTTTATTATTTATTTTTTAATATTACTGTACCCAATATTTTTATTTTTACAGTAATATTTTTTTTGTTATGTAATAATAAAATAATTTAAAAAAATTTGATTAAATAAAAAAAATGTTTCGATATTTTTCGATGTGAGATTATAACTCATAAAAATTATAAAGTTTAGTATAATCTTAAAATTTATATAATTTAAATAGTAAATTAAACATGAGTTAAAATATATATTAAATATATTAAATATGTATAAATACAGTAAATCCTCGATAAAACCGGAGACTGGTATAAATTGTAATGTTAGTGTTAGTATTTTTTTTTTGTTATTCCGAATTATCGTATATTTTTATAAAAAGCTAGAAATAGCACTAGGCATAGAACTAGAAACAAATAGTTTTAATGTTAGTTCTACTATTTTTCAATAAAAAATATAAAATAATTCATCGCTAATTGATAATTATAACGAGAACTAACTCTAGCATTAGAACTAATATTAAACCTAGAATTAGAATCATCCGGGTTTAGCCGCTCGTCGCTAAAGACGGCTAACCCCGGATGATTCTAGATGCGAGATTAGTATTAGTTCTAGTTCTAATTATTAGTCATCGTTAAATTGATGAACATTTTTGTTATATGTACTTAAAAGAGATACAACACTAGACCTAGAACTAGAATCATCTGGGTTTAGCTGCACGTCTCTAAAGACGGCTAAATCCGGATGATTCTAGTTGTAAGTTTAGTGTTATTTCTCTTTTCAGTACATATAACAAAAATGATCATCAATCTAACGTCGGCTAACATTTAGAACTAGAACTAATACTAGTCCTACAGATAAAATCATCCGGCTTTAGCCGTCTTTAGAGATGTGCGGCTAAACCCGTTTGATTCTAGCTGTAAGTCTAGTGTTAATTCTATTTCTAAATGTTAGTCGTCGTTAGATTACTAAATATTTGTGTTATATGTACTAAAAAGCTAACTAGCACTAGACCTACAACAAGAATCATTCGGGATTAGCCGTCTTTAGAGACGTGTGGCTAAACCCGGATGATTCTAGTTCTAGGTCTAGTGTTAGTTCGCTTTTTAGTACATATAACAAAAATGGTCATCAATCTAACGTCGACTAACATTTAGAACTAGAACTAACACTAGACCTACAGCTAGAATCATTCCGGCTTAGCCGTCTTTGGAGCCATGCCGCTAAACCCGGATGATTCTAGCTGTCAGTCTAGTGTTAATTCTAGTTCTAAATGTTAGTCGACGTTAGATTGATGAATATTTCTGTTATATGTACTAAAAAGAGAACTAACACTAAAGCTACAACTAGAATTATCTGGGTTTAGCTGTCTTTCGAGACGTGCGGCTAAACCCGGATGATTCTAGCTGTCAGTCTAGTATTAATTCCAGTTCTAAATCTTATTCGACGTTAGATTGATGAATATTTCTGTTATATGTACTAAAAAGAGAACTAGCACTAAACCTACAATTAGAATCATCTGGGTTTAGCCGTTTTTAGAAACGTGCGGCTAAACCCGGATGATTCAGATGTTAGGTTTAGTGCTAGTTCTCTTTTTAGTACATATAACAAACATGATCATCAATCTAACGTCGACTAACATTTAGAACTAGAACTAACACTAGACCTACAGCTAAAATCATCCGGGTTTAGCCGTCTTTAGAAACGTGCGGCTAAGCCCGGATGATTCCAGCTGTTAATCTAGTGTTAGTTCTAGTTCTAAATGTTAGTCGACGTTAGATTGATGAATATTTCTGTTATATGTACCTACAACTAGAATCATCCGGGTTTAGCTATCTTTAGAGACGTGCGACTAGTTCTAGGATTAGAGTTAGTTCTAGTGCAAGCATTAGTTCTACTTTTAATTATCATTCAGCATTAGATTGCTAGATATTTTTAATGTAAGTAAAAAAGGAACTAACACTAGACTTATAACTAGAATCATTCTGGTTTAGCAGCACGTTTCAAGATGGCTAAACCCAAATATTTCTAGTTCTAAGTCCAGTATTAGTTCTAATCCTAGTGTTAGTTCTAATGTTAATTCTAGTATTAACTGTTATTCAGCGTTAACTTTTTGTAAACTTTTTATTAATTAATTTAATAATAATCATATTATTAACTAATATAGCTAACTAATATGTCAACTAATATATCAAAAATATTTCTTTCCTCTTCCCTTAATATCTCATTATATCGAAATTTTACTGTATTATAATAATTTTTATAAAATTATCTACGTAATTTTAGATCATAGATATAATTTCCACCCCTTATAATAATTTAATTTACCCTCTAATTTAATTATGTAGATATGTTTTGACACTTCCCGTTGCGATGTAGATAATAAAAGAGGGTGAAAATCGAATTACGTTCCTCTAATTGACCGCGGCGCAATCGCGTTGAGTATATTTCGTGGTACATCTCACGAACCAGAAGGCCCCCCTTCGTAAATTAAGCAAGATAAAAAGAATGAACTTACCGAAGTGTCGCTTTTCGGGGAAATCTGTCCTGATGTGCACTCGTTGACTTGAATGTGTGATGAATTTGTTGATTTTCGACCGTGTGTTGTCAACTCCGCCCGGAAGCCCCCCGCAGGATCGTCTGTTTCTAATACTTCGGTTAAATAAGAAATGTATGAAGTTGCTAGTCTTAAAGTTTTAATCTAAAAAATTTTTTCTTGTTATAAATTTTTTTTTTATTTTATTTATTTTTTTTATTTTTTTGATTGATTCACCTTGGACAATTTGGTATCAGCAGGAACATTTGGTATACAATCTCTTAAATCTGCATAAGCATTATTAATACTTTGAGTTCGACGTCGTTCTTTTTTATTAGCGGTGTTTCTTCTTTTTACAACTCGGATATACGGGGTTCTTAAACGATCCATATCATTATCTTGGGACATTACGTTATAAGTTTGCTTAAATTTTGAGTGACAATCGTTTTGAGAATAAGTTATGGGTGTGTATATTTGGTAAGGTCCAACAACTGGACTTTCAATTGGACCGCTTGGTGATGGCGAATCCGAACGTGGACTACTCGACCA
Organism: Onthophagus sagittarius; assembly: GCA_036711965.1. Lineage (NCBI taxonomy): Eukaryota > Metazoa > Arthropoda > Insecta > Coleoptera > Scarabaeidae > Onthophagus > Onthophagus sagittarius. The sequence continues at coordinate 7,821,809 of JASERS010000007.1, read as the reverse complement.
AAAATTTGATTCCTCGCTAGGACCAATGTTAGATCCATCTGAAAACAAAAGAAAATTGTTGTAAACAATAAAAAAATAATGTCAATCGCTTTTTGTTTTGAAATTAATCCAACATTTAGTCCTTGTCATAAATTGTTTATTGTTCCAAGTTGTAAGTCCTACCCTAGTAAGTACACAGTTGGCGAGCAAGTGTTCGTCATTCACGGGGATTATATCATACATACATATTATACATATATATGTATGTGAGCGACGTTTTTTGATAAGCTTCTACAAGTGGCACTCGGAATAAAAACGTCTACGGCGACATCTTGACTACACGGACCGTGCAGTAAATAAACACTGAGCGTAGAGTAAACAATTCTTGTCCACTGGAGTTAATATTGTCTGTTTTAGATAATTTAAGACGAGATATTACACTTCATAGACAAACTGAAAGATTTACTTTCATAATAAGTAAATCAAATTAGTTCAAATTCAACATTATTCAAGTTCATTGAGTTATTATTAGGATCATATACAGAAATAGACGATTTATGGGAACCTTGAAAGAATTTTGATGTTTGCGTAAAATATTAAACATTTTCTGTTTGTATGAATAAATCTAGTTAATTGGGACTTACACAATTTGTCCCAGTTAAAAGATTGTCCCAAATATCCGATTGTAGAAATGCTCAAAAAATTCCAAAAATTATGAAAAAATCGCGATAGCTAAAATAATGGAGATAATGAGATGATTCATGGATGAAATTGAAGACGAAAATGTTTTCTTTAAAATAATAATAAAAATGGGGGAATTCAAAAAAATTGTAATGGTTAAAATCAATGGAGATAATGAGATGATTTATGGATCAAATTGAAGACGAAAATGTTTTCTTTAAAATAATAATAAAAATGGGAGAATTCAAAAAAATCGCCTTGGTTAAAATAATGGAGATAATGAGATGATTCGTGGATGAAATTGAAGACGAAAATATTTTCTTTAAAATAATAATAAAAATGGGGGAATTCAAAAAAATTGCAATGGTTAAAATCAATGGATGATTTATGGATGAAATTGAAGACGAAAATGTTTTCTTTAAAATAATAATAATAATGGGAGAATTCAAAAAAAATCGCCATGGTCAAAATAATGGAGATAATGAGATGATTCATGGATGAAATTGAAGACGAAAATGTTTTCTTTAAAATAATAACAAAAATGGGAGAATTCAAAAAAATTGTAATGGTTAAAATCAATGGAGATAATAAGATGATTTATGGATCAAATTGAAGACGAAAATGTTTTCTTTAAAATAATAATAAAAATGGGGGAATTCAAAAAAATTGCAATGGTTAAAATCAATGGATGATTTATGGATGAAATTGAAGGCGGAAAATGTTTTCTTTAAAATAATGATAAAAATGGGAGAATTAAAAAAAGAAATCGCCATGGTCAAAATAATGGAGATAATGAGATGATTCTTGGATCAAATTAAAGACGAAAATGTTTTCTTTAAAATAATAATAAAAATGGGAGGATTCAAACAAATCGCCTTGGTTAAAATAATAGAGATAATCAGATGATTCATGAATCAAATTGAAGACGAAAATGTTTTTTTTAATAATAATAAAAATGGGAGAAGTAAAAAGATCGCCATGGTTAAAATAATGGAGATGTTGAGATGATTCATGGATCAAATTGAAGGCAAAAATGGTATTTTTAAAATAATAATAAAAGTGGAAGAATTCAAAAAAATCGCCATAATTAAAATAATGGAGATAATGAGATGATTCATGGATGAAATTGAAGACGAAAATGTTTTCTTTAAAATAATAATAAAAATGGGAGAATTCAAAAAAATCGCCTTGGTTAAAATAATGGAGATAATGAGATGATTCATGGATGAAATTGAAGACGAAAATGTTTTCTTTAAAATAATAATAAAAATGGGGGAATTCAAAAAAATTGTAATGGTTAAAATCAATGGAGATAATGAGATGATTTATGGATCAAATTGAAGACGAAAATGTTTTCTTTAAAATAATAATAAAAATGGGAGAATTAAAAAAAATCGCCTTGGTTAAAATAATGGAGACAATGAGATGATTCATGGATGAAATTGAAGACGAAAATGTTTTCTTTAAAATAATAATAAAAATGGGGGAATTCAAAAAAATTGCAATGGTTAAAATCAATGGATGATTTATGAATGAAATTAAAGACGAAAATGTTTTCTTTAAAATAATAATAATAATGGGAGAATTCAAAAAAAAACGCCATGGTCAAAATAATGGAGATAATGAGATGATTCATGGATGAAATTGAAGACGAAAATGTTTTCTTTAAAATAATAACAAAAATGGGAGAATTTAAAAAAATTGTAATGGTTAAAATCAATGGAGATAATAAGATGATTTATGGATCAAATTGAAGACGAAAATGTTTTCTTTAAAATAATAATAAAAATGGGGGAATTCAAAAAAATTGCAATGGTTAAAATCAATGGATGATTTATGTATGAAATTGAAGGCGGAAAATGTTTTCTTTAAAATAATAATAAAAATGGGAGAATTAAAAAAAGAAATCGCTATGGTCAAAATAATGGAGATAATGAGATGATTCTTGGATCAAATTAAAGACGAAAATGTTTTCTTTAAAATAATAATAAAAATGGGAGAATTCAAAAAAATCGCCTTGGTTAAAATAATGGAGATAATGAGATGATTCATGGATGAAATTGAAGACGAAAATGTTTTCTTTAAAATAATAATAAAAATGGGGGAATTCAAAAAAATTGTAATGTTTAAAATCAATGGAGATAATGAGATGATTTATGGATCAAATTGAAGACGAAAATGTTTTCTTTAAAATAATAATAAAAATGGGATAATTAAAAAAAATCGCCTTGGTTAAAATAATGGAGACAATGAGATGATTCATGGATGAAATTGAAGACGAAAATGTTTTCTTTAAAATAATAATAAAAATGGGGGAATTCAAAAAAATTGGAATGGTTAAAATCAATGGATGATTTATGGATGAAATTAAAGACGAAAATGTTTTCTTTAAAATAATAATAATAATGGGAGAATTCAAAAAAAATCGCCATGGTCAAAATAATGGAGATAATGAGATGATTCATGGATGAAATTGAAGACGAAAATGTTTTCTTTAAAATAATAACAAAAATGGGAGAATTCAAAAAAATTGTAATGGTTAAAATCAATGGAGATAATAAGATGATTTATGGATCAAATTGAAGACGAAAATGTTTTCATTAAAATAATAATAAAAATGGGGGAATTCAAAAAAATTGCAATGGTTAAAATCAATGGATGATTTATGGATGAAATTGAAGGCGGAAAATGTTTTCTTTAAAATAATAATAAAAATGGGAGAATTAAAAAAAAATCGCCATGGTCAAAATAATGGAGATAATGAGATGATTCTTGGATCAAATTAAAGACGAAAATGTTTTCTTTAAAATAATAATAAAAATGGGAGAATTAAAAAAAAATCGCCATGGTCAAAATAATGGAGATAATGAGATGATTCTTGGATCAAATTAAAGACGAAAATGTTTTCTCTAAATTAATAATAAAAATGGGAGAATTCAAACAAATCGCCTTGGTTAAAATAATGGAGATATTGAGATGATTCATGGATCAGATTGAAGACAAAAAAGGTATTTTTAAAATAATAATAAAAGTGGAAGAATTCAAAAAAATCGCCATAATTAAAATAATGGAGATAATGAGATGATTCATGGATGAAATTGAAGACGAAAATGTTTTCTTTAAAATAATAATAAAAATGGGAGAATTCAAAAAAATCGCCTTGGTTAAAATAATGGAGATAATGAGATGATTCATGGATGAAATTGAAGACGAAAATGTTTTCTTTAAAATAATAATAAAAATGGAAGAATTCAAAAAATCTCCATGGTTAAAATAATGGAGATAATGACATGATTCATGGATCAAATTGAAGACGAAAATGTTTTCTTTAAAATAATAAGAAGAATGGGAAAATTTAAAAAAAATCGTCATGGTTAAAATCAATGGAGATAATAAGATGATTTATGGATCAAATTGAAGACGAAAATGTTTTCTTTAAAATAATAATAAAAATGGGAGAATTAAAAAAAAATCGCCATGGTCAAAATAATGGAGATAATGAGATGATTCTTGGATCAAATTAAAGACGAAAATGTTTTCTTTAAAATAATAAGAAGAATGGGAAAATTTAAAAAAAATCGTCATGGTTAAAATCAATGGAGATAATAAGATGATTTATGGATCAAATTGAAGACGAAAATGTTTTCTTTAAAATAATAATAAAAATGGGAGAATTCAAAAAAATCGCCTTGGTTAAAATAATGGAGATAATGAGATGATTCATGGATGAAATTGAAGACGAAAATGTTTTCTTTAAAATAATAATAAAAATGGAAGAATTCAAAAAATCTCCATGGTTAAAATAATGGAGATAATGACATGATTCATGGATCAAATTGAAGACAAAAATGTTTTCTTTAAAATAATAAGAAGAATGGGAAAATTTAAAAAAAATCGTCATGGTTAAAATCAATGGAGATAATAAGATGATTCATGGATTAAATTGAAGACGAAAATGTTTTCTTTAAAATAACAATAAAAATAGGAAAATTAAAAACAAAATCGGCAGGATTAAAATAATGGAGATAATGGGATGATTCATGGATTAAACTGACGATGAAAATATTTTCTTTGAAATAATAATAAAAATGGGAAAATTCATAAAGATCGCTATGATTAAAATAATGGCGATAATGAGATGATTCATGGATCAAATTGAAGACGGAAATGTATTCTTTAAAATAATAATAAAAATAGGAGAATTCAAAAATATCGATATTATTTTAAATATATCAAAAATATTTAAAATAATGAGATTATTCATGGATCAAACTTTAGAGGAAAATGAGATGAAAATTAAAATGTGTAAGATTGTTAAGGTAGGAGCTGTAAATACGACTACCATTAAGATTTCCTTAACGATGACACCCTTAATTACACATAATACAATAATAAATAAAAACAAGAAATAGTTTTTAAATAAATAATGATAAGAAGTAACAAAAATAGTTTAAGGTGGAAGAAATCAAATCAACGTAATTTCCTGAGGATGGCAGTACGCCAAAACCAGTAAAAACCAAAAAATAAAAATTTTCATCATTAAGTACGACTAACATTTAAAATTCTTACCTTAACATATTCGATGATAACAAAGAAATCAAACACACCCCTGTGAGATTGCCTTTTAAATGGAATGAATATAAATAATAAAGAGATAAAGGAATGAATCATGGCTTAAATTGAAGGTGAAAATATCTTCTTTAAAACGGTGTATGATAATCGGTGTTTTATACAAAAATTATTGAGCTAATAATTCAAATGTGTGAAGTGCTTTTCAATTTTAAGATAAATTAGACAAGTTGGGCCGATTAACTGAATTATTGGACATGATAAACGAATATAAAATACGTATAAAACGTTTCGGTGTTATCGTTTTGTCCATATTAAGCGGATGTTCCCATTAATTGGAATATATATGTATATACAATTAAAAAAATTATATCTAATTATTTATGTATTAAATTACAACTAAAGCTAATATTTTACGATGTGATTAGAAAAAGATTGGGTAAAAATAATATAAAAAATATCACCGTGTAAGAATTGAGAGTTAAAAAATGATATAAATTTCACATTGCGGTTGATACCATAACGAAAACGATTAAAAATCGAAAAACTTAAAAAATCATCTACCACATTTTTTAAATAAAGCATTTTAATATTAATTATTTAAATATTAATTTAAAATTTATATCTTAAATTAAAGTTGAAACATGATATTTTGTGACATGAATAAAATAATAATGGGTTTTAGTCATAAAATGTCTTATAATATTCTTATCTATAATATTAAAAATTTTAAAAACCCATATACAGGTGTCCCGTAACGATTAAACAAACATAGCTTCGAAAATGGATTATTGTTGAGATATTCAAAGTTTTAATTTCATAAGTTAATAAAATTTTCAACTTTTTTCAATTTTTTATTGCTTTTAGTCAAATAAATTGAAATACACAATTTCATTAATTAAAAACTGATTTTTTTAATATCTTAAAAACTTTGCATGAAGGGGTAATAATCACAGTTTTGGTGTAACTCAAGGTCAGACATTACAAAAGGACGCTGGACTTAGAAGAATCTGTCTTGAGAAAAATTAATGAAAAACCTCAACCAGTATTAGAAGGATTTCTACAGAAGAAAATATCAAAATATTATTAAATCAACATTTCACCACATTTTAAAAGAACAGTTGCTTTATTCATGTGGCGAAAAATACGAGATTTTTTGTAGACGCGCTATACAGGAAGAGATACATTTAGTTCAACATTTAGTTTAATCCCCATGCAATACTAGAAACTCATCAATGATGATTCACTATTAATGTATAGCTGGACTTGAAAGTGACAAGTTATTAGGTACAACCGATGTTTACATATTTATGACAGATTTGGAAACAAGTGACTGAATTTATTAAATTGAATCTTTGCATATTTCAAAAACGGGTCATTTTTGAACTTGTGTTTATTAGGCTTTTTATCATTCTTCATCAATCCCCAATATCAACGAAAATTAAAAAGATAAGGAGCATGACTTTATACAAAACATGACATCAACAGCCCGAACACGTCGCGACTCTGCTGATGAAGTATTATACAATCGTGCGGGACACCTATATAACACAATTTTTGAAGTACACCCAACTTTTTTTACACGGTCCTTTTTAACACGATTTTGAAATAAGATGGTTCACCAATAAATTTTTTTACACCTATTTTTTGTTATAGCACGAATCCCAAAAAAAAATTCGTCTTGCAATTATTTTTGAAGAATTTATTTATTTTTTTGATTTTAAGAAACGATTTAAATCTTAAATTAAAACAGAATGTTTTTATATTAAAGTAGCATAATTTAATAATGATGTTAATTTCAAGAATAAGATAAATAAAAATTAAGTAAAATACGTTAATATTTATTTATTATAGTTATATGCCACAATTTTTAGAAGTAAATCAATGATTTATAGCTTAAATTAAAGTTGAAAGGTAATCTTTTGTGATGTGATTAAAATAATATTGAGTTCTATTCATAAAATTTCTTGAATAAATATTGCGAAAAAATTGTAAATACCTCAAAATCAAAAAAATAAAATCTCATCTTGAAATTATTTTTGAGTGCTAATAAACGATTTAAACGCTAAACTACTGGAATTATTAATAACGATAAGGCGATTTCATTCGTTTAGGTTTTAAACGAAGAAATCGATGAAATATGTTATTTTGCTAATTGTCTAAATAATTGAAAATTAAAAAAAATCATTTGCTACAATTTATATCTATGTTAAATTAAAGATGAAAAATTTGGTGAGATCATTAACATAGCAATTGGTTTTACCCATAAAATTTCTTGGAAAGAAATATTGCGAAAAATGTTGTAAATATATTAAAATCCAAAAGAAAAAAATAATAAAATGAAATTTATCTTACAGTTGTTCTTAGGATTTAAGTAAAAAATTATATATTAAATTAATATTGAAAGTTCTTATACTACTGTGATATTGATGTGTTGGTTTAACTGATATAGATTGAAAAGGTGGCTCGTTTAAAAAAAATAAAGCAAAGCAAAATAAATAAATTAATTAAAAAATAAATAAATAAAATCATATAAATTGAACTTGCTGTAATACTCTGCGTATATTAAAAATAATAAATATAATGATAATTAATTAACATAAAAATTTAAATAACATTATATTTTTGGCGCACAACGTAATATTACACGTATATACCAACCGATCCTATTCAAATTTAGTATACGCAAATTTCTGGCCTATACAAATTTGGTGTATTGTTTGCGTGAGGAAGACGATTGAGGAAACTCTACAACGTTTTCTTTACGAATTCAAATAACTGCAATATTTTTTACAATATACTTTTTAACTTTTTGATTAAAAATTCTTATTCTTAATTCTTACTCTTAAAAAAGTGGATTATCTTGAAAAATCTAGTTTAGCGCACTTTAATAAGAGTATCTTTTTTATATTGTGATGAGAAATTAAAAGTTGTACGTTCATTGTATATTGTGTGTTCTCGCTCCATTTTAACTTTTCATGTTGTTTTGTGTCGTCCCATTTACAATTATTATTTTAATTTGTTTTAAATCATTTAACAACCGTAAACTTTTTTAATTTTTGACTATTTAGCTGATGATGATATTTACTTATCGAAAGGTAAGTACCGGTACTAAGTACATTTATTCTAAAACTAAACAAGAGGTCTTTTAATTTTTCACCAAAATATATTACATATACTTCAGTAATTATGGATTTATTACAGTATCTTTTTTTATTTAAAAATGTACAAAGAATAGGAATTTTTATTCAAGAAGTATACTGACAGAAATGTTATGGTTATTTTAATTCGTAAAGAAGATCGTCTTATACCGGCTGATATAGAACAGACTGCATATACCAAATTTTAATAAAAACAGAATCGATTGAAATACACGTGTAATATCAAGAAAATCAATCAATCTCTAAATCAATTTCAAAAATTTAAGTTGAACACCCTATATCCCCGAAGCAAAGCAACCTATGTTTATATGAAATGTTTGTGTTAATTTTAAAATATATATCGGCTGTTAAAATCCTACCACAAAAATCCTGAGACACTCTGTATATATTCGATTACAACAAATTTTTTGATTTGTAGAGCGTAAAAAGCTGACCTTAGAACGAATATCCATGCCTTTTTGATATTTCTTTCGTTCTTCCTAAAATGCAATTCATAAAAACATTAAATTCAGAACGGAAGTTGAAAAGGATAAACAGATCAACTTTCTCGCTTTAAATATTAAAGAGAATAAAAAACATCTTCAGTTTGGTATATACAGGGAACCTTTACAAACTGATAGCGTTATACCCTTTAATTCTTATCATTGCAAGGAACATAAGAGATCTACTTTCATGCATATATACATAGGGCAAAGAACTTCAATCTACGACAAAGTGAATTGAACATGGAAATAGACATCATAAAGCAAATAGCCACAAACAAGAAAAATAATCATAAATAAAATGAACAATAAATATTGTTATAAAGAGCAACCAAATAATAACATAGTATTGACACAACAATCCAACAAGGATTATCAACTTCCATTATTAACGAAAATGAAGAAGATATTTCAGGTTAGTAACATCAAGATATTATTCAAGAGTATTAACACCATCAGTAATAAACTAATTAATAACAAAGAACCAATCATCACACCACCCCTTCGGAATTTCTAGAAATTCCTATACCCTGGCTATCTTCGCCCCCTCTCCCCCTTCCATATTCCTCCAATTTTCCTACTTTCCTGCCTCGTATCACACATCTCTTCCCAATTTCCTATTTCCCTTGGAAAAGGGTATGGGGGATACCCTTTCCCACACATCCTTATATCAAAATTACACACTTTAATTTAATCGCCACAGCCGTCAAATCTCGGATAAGATTACTGAATACTAGTTCTTTTTAAATTAAATATTTTCCTCATTCTCAAAATACTGACGTAAGTTTGTACACTTGTTGCCATTTTTAGTAAACTTATATTTATGGTCTTTTATCATAATTTTATATAACAATGTTGAAGTTTGTTTTTAAATTTCGCTTTAATTTTTTAAAATGTTTCACTTTGAATAATACTTAAGTTATTTTAATACACTATTTAAAATATAATCTATTTGAGTACTATTTTAGTAATTAGGTATTTTTATGAAGATGGGGAATGAAACATCCCGAAATTAGTACAACTAGTAAAACTAACAATTTTGCTTTATTTATTGAAACACAACAACGTTTAAAAACCAAAAAAAAAACACACAAATCTAAGTACGCCACCGCATTAAGCGTCGTTTGAAATAGGCATGTACTAAATTTCATCAAAACTGGTTTAAAATTAACACCGTTTCGGATAACATATATAACATATACCGGGTGTTTCATTTAAAATGAGATATGCTTATATCTCGAAAACCAAAACTCAAATCGAAAAAAGTTTCAAGTAACTTTTTTTTAGTGAAAAAGGGCACAGGGAATACATGAGCAGATTTTTTTCAGGGTTGCCTAAAAGTCCTCTTGACGTCATTTTTATTTTTTCAAATGACACATACTTTTTTCTTTCAATGTTTTGAACAATTTGACGAGTTTCTTTTTAAAAGAATCATTCCAGGTATCAGACCAGGGGTTAAAGGACCCAATATTTGAAATATTAAACAAAATTTTTTATGCCATAGTCGGAAAGAACACATTTTTTGAGTATCTTAGAACAAATTTTGTATTAGGTAACATTTTACGAAAAAAAATTATTAATAAATATTTGATATAGGAAAATTTCTAGTAAGCGCTGAAACTAATTGAAAACGCTTTCAAACCATCGCGATGACGTCAATTTATGGAAATAATCGAAGTGGTTTTGCTTTGTTCGTAGCTATGGTTACGTTGAGTTATATTTTTACAAGCAAATAAATATCGACAAATTAACAAATCGTTAGATAATTGAAAATTGTTAAAACATTTTTAAAAATAAGGGATGATTTGAATCATATACGATTTTTGTTGCAACTGAATTAGGTTTTCCCTAAATATTAAAATTCAATCTGTTTTCAATATTGCTTATTTTAAGATCTAAACAAACTTAAATTTTATTATTTTCTAACTCAATTAAATTTTGATAAAACTGTTTCTTAATCATTTTATTTTTATATCGATTAATTTATTTCGAGAATAATTGTAGTTACGATTTCTTGGCCATGTAGATTTGGCTGATGATGACCTACTAAATTGGGTTGAAACCGGTACCGAGGAATTTAATAAATATAGCAAGAAAGAATTTTTATCAAATATCGTATCGTTCTATAAAATGTATTTAAGAAATAAATACGTTCGTTTGGTAATTTTAAATATTTTTCTGTATAATATTACATTAATGTGATGTTAGTTAAATCATTTTTTTTCGAAAATACATAATAAGAATATAAGAAATGTTTCTTTCTGAAACAGATAGAATTGAAATCGTATATCTATCTGATATGTAGATTGAGGAAACACATTTTAACGAAATACACAACGATCGCCCAGCCATATCCCGATCCACGGTGAGTAAAATTCTTGCTAAATACAGAGATCATGGGCTAATTCTGATCATCTCAGAGTCGATGAAGATGCACAACTTGAAATTTTTGTTAAGAGTTGCTGATAATCCTCATACGGCTTCTCATAAAGTAAGTTTAGAAGTGAATTAATGTCAATCAAAAGTGAAACTTGCAATGGAAAATATTTTTGGCTGTTAATTTTTTAAAAATTTTTAAATTAAATCTAAAGATGATGTTTCACAATATGATTAAAAAGGTGTTGCAAAATCGTTTAAAAAAATAATTCAATCAAGATTTCTGTGGAATTTGAAGCTTAAAACGTTCAAATTTGCTATGCTATAAAGATATTTGTAAAGACCAATGTGCTACACCGACATAAATCCAATCCTTATAAAATTTCACCGACTCAAGAGCTAATAGATGATTTCGACCGTTCTGATTCTGTCGACAAATGCAAATTCTGTGCAATAATGACCCGAACTTTGCATGAAATATTGCTTTTTCGCACGAAGCTAGCTTATGTTTAAGTGAAACCGTAAACCGACAAAATTGCAGATATTGAAGCTTAGAGAATTCTAGGTGGATGCAGGAAACTCATATACAGTTTCCAAGAAATTTTTTTATGAAACTCTGATAGGCGTTAGATATTTGCAATTTTTACAGGAAGATATAGTTCCAACTCACGCGATTTACCCAGATGCAGACCAAAAGGACGATGGTCTCATTATGCTTTTTCCGTTTGAACGTATTTAAATAATTATTCTGAGAAAATTCTTACAAGAATGAAGAGGTCGACGTGGGCCACCTCGTTCTCAAGAATTAACTCCCCTGGATTTCTTTTTATGGAGTCATTTAAAGTGTGAGCTACAGTTTATTAACCCGTGAACATTAATAATTTAAAGGTAGCAATTCGGAAGGAGGTGAGAAAAATTGAACCGAACATAATTGATGGAGTGCAAAATGAATTTGAAGAACAATTTGAATATTACATCATAACGTAATACAAAGCTTAAAATCAACGCCTATTAGAAAAATTTCCATATCAAATATTTATGAATAATTTTTTTTCGGAAAATTTGCTCTAAGATACTCAAAAAAGTATTCTTTCACATTATCCAATAAAAAATTGAGGTTGCCATTTACTGAAAAAATGTGCCCCCTTTAACTCTGAAAATGTACGCCAATGTAAAACATTTAGGCATAGGAAAAGACGAGAAATTTATTAGACTCTTCGACACCTGACAAAATTTTTTCAAAAAAAATCGTTTTGAAGATATTTCAGGTGTTCCAGACTTTTTGTTTACCTCTATATACAGTCTGTCCCCGGATCGAGTTACAAAGAGGAAACAAAATGTTATTATTGCTTTTTCTTAATGTTTTAATTTATTATAATTTTCCAACTTATCTCATCATAAATAATGCGTCGAATATGTTCAAAATCAATAAATCGCGGGAATTTGATATAATATAGAATTCCTAATAATCCTAATAATTATTGATTATATCAAATTTTTTTACTAACAAAGTGTACTCCTGATGAAATAACAAACAACTTTTATTAATGAAAGATTTTAGAAAAATGAAATATTAATTTCCCATTGAACAATACCGTGATATATTATTTTTATATATTAATAATTATTGATTATATCAAATTTTTTTATTAACAAAGTGTGTTCCCGATGAAATAACAGACAACTTTTATTCATTATTTTTTTTAGAAAAACGATATTTTGATTTCTCACTGAATAATACGGTAGAATTTAAATACAATAATAATATATAGAATTTAAAATTCGTGCGATTTAGTGATTTGAACATATCCAACGCATTATTTATGCTGAGATAAGTTTGTTAAAAAAATTAAAATCATTAATAAGAATTTTATTCCTCTTTGCAATTCAATCCGGGGATATACTGTATAGGTATATATAGGTGTCCCCGAAATGCCTGTACAACGGAATACCACAAATTCCTTGGTTCAAATATGTACGTATATATTATGATATTGGTGCAGAATAAAGTATATTATTGTTATTATGTGTTACATTGATAATTGCCTAAAATACTAAAATCTTTAAAAAATTATATCTAGCACAATCTTGTAAGTAACGCAATGATTTATATATTTAATTAATGTTTTGTGATGTGATTAAAATATTAAAATGTGATTAAATATTAACATTAAATAATTGCGAAAAAAGTTGTAATAGTAATAATTCAAAATAAAAAAAAGAGAGTTAAGAAATGATTTATATCTCAAGTTAATGTTGAAAGATGATATTTTGTAAAGTGATTGAAATAACAATGGGGTTGATTCATAAATTTTTTTGGAAAAAATATTGTGAAAAAATTGTAAATACGTCAAAATCAAAAAGAAACTTGGAATTGTTTTTACGAGTTAAAAAACGATTACATTAGATAGCATAATTCAACATTTTAATGGATAACAAAAATAAAATCTAAACGAAGAAGTGTTATTTTAATAATTAATTTTAGAAAAAGATGATATTTAGAATTTGTAGTACTTATTACTGATTAAATTAAATATGTACTACATGTTTCAACTTTCAGGCAGCTTCAGAATCGCTACAAATGTTAAATAATCAAACATAATCAAATAGTATTGAATTTTACTTATAAATTAATTAAAAATTGAATATACTTGTCAACTACAAAGTTTGGCGTTTAAATTGAATAGCACTTCTCGAAAAATGTTTTAAATATCTCAAAATGAAAAAAAAAGAAATAATAATAAAAAATCCTACTTCGACTATTTTTGGGAGCTAAAAAGGTTTACATCTTAAAGTCAAAAATATTTTTAAAAAATCTAAAGTTTAGTAATAACTCTATTAAGTAAATAACGAGACTAAAAATGTATACTAAGCAAATTACTTAAAAATACTACAAAATCTTAAAAAAATTCATTGATACTACAATTTTTGAGATAAAGCAACATTTAAAAAATGAAACATTTTCAAAGTGTAACAATAAAAGTCACCTTGAAAATATTTTTGGCAGTTAATTTTTTTTTTAATTTTTAAATTAAAGCTAAAAGATGATATTTCACAATATGATTAAAAAGGTGTTGCAAAATCGTTTAAAAAAATAATTCAATCAAGATTTCTGTGGAATTTGAAGCTTAAAACGTTCAAATTTGCTATGCTATAAAGATATTTGTAAAGACCACAACGTTGTTTATTGATTGATTCACAAAATTTGATGGAATTCAAATTTCTTCGGAGAACTAAACTTTGAACTTACCTGTAACAAATCCAGAATGTCCAAACATAGTTTGAGGTGGTCCATAGCTAGAATAATGGTACACATCTTGTCCATCGTTTCCATTCGCGAAGGACATCGTTGACTTGGCTTATAACGTTTCTAATTTTTGTAAATCGTGTCAAAATCGGCTTCCGTTTCAAGCCCGGACGGAGACTGAACCGAAAACTGGGATATGCGCACTGAACGCTAGATCCTATGGGATACTTCAGGAGGACGTGGATTGGACGGTTATTTCTGATCCTTATTGCAAACCCTTAGTCCCGAAGGCGTCTCCAATTCCAAGCCACTCCTTCTTTTTCCATCGGAATATGTTTTGTATTACAACAAACAAATCAATATTTAATCTTTATTTAAGATATATCTTAATTTTAAAATTGAAAATAATTTATGTTAATTATTTGCTTTGTACGAAAATGAACAAGGAAGAGAACTGCATGGGAGGTATTTTTAATAGGGTAAAGTGGATGTTTTTTTTTGCTTTTTTTTTGACAAAGTGGTTACATTGAAAATTATTAGGGGCGACACGAGGGGCCTAACGACACGGGATGGTACTTTTGCTGGACCGTACAAGTTTGCCCTGGCGCCAGCCAATGCATTTACGCACTTTCTCGTGTGCACTATATTTTACTCCACTTGAAACGCTAGATAAAGAGGACCGTTTAAAGCTGTTTAAAGTGCCTAAGTAATTTTATATAGGGAACAAGAATTCGACCATTCCTTTATTTTTTTAAAATTTTTTATCATCAATATTTTATCTTAAAAATAATTCTTTTAAATTTATTTATTTTTTTTTCTTTTTTTAGGGAGATAATTCAATTAATCACACAAGTTCATTAATACACAAAAAATAAATAACACAATCAATTAAATTATAAATTATTATCTCTTGGATGTTTTAACCCTTAGTAAAGCATCCGGTTTTGTTTTAGATCCTTTTGTTTGGAAATGGCAGGCGTATTTCGAGAAAAACCACATGGCCGCAGTAATCAACCTAAGTGGAGAACACCAGTGCACCTGAACAAGAAAGAAAAGAGTCAAATAAAACGCGATTTTAAACAACGCAAAATTTATTTATTCCAACCCAATTCGAAGGTTTAATTTTAAACGAAACGAATACACCCATCGTTATTTTTAACAATCGTATCAAATAAAAAAGTGTTTTTACTAAAATATAAATCATTAAAAATTTTTATTAATTAACAAAACAAATTAGTTAAATAAAATTTTTTTAAATAAATTTTAATAAATTTAAATTTGAATATTTAAGCGACATCTTAGTATAAAAGATGCAAACTTGTAGTTATATACTCGAAGTAAAGATGGCACTACATATTACTTTTTTAATTCAAAGTATGATGTATTTCCAAAAATTTTACAATATATGTAATATAGATAAATATATATTAAATAAATATCGGTCGTCTCAAGTATTTTTTGAGATACTGACTTCGATAATGATGAATTCAAGCTTTTTTCTTGATATAAGAAATAATTAGGAAGACTTCTACGAAATCGATCGAGATTGCTTCCATAAGCTTGAAGCTGGCTTCAAGATTCAAGCTCAAATATTTTTGATGATATAGTTATCCAACTGGTCGAGTTGGGTTGCTCTAGCTCATGCTACTTCTAACGACAAAAGAAAGCAACTACGTTTATGAATGAATTGGAAATTCAACTTGTGTAAGTTGTATACTCAATCAAGAAAATCAATAAGATTGAATATTCAAATTTTTACACAAAAGAAACTTTTCATAGGTAATATGGAATTGTCTTCTAAGAAAAGATTACAAATACATTGTTTATAAAAATAATATCTTATTTAGACAATATTCGTCTTATTGCAGACATATTTCAGACGTGGTAGGCACCCAATGTTCCTTTGAGTAATCGATGTGTCAACTACATCGAATCGAAACGAGTAGGTAAATAAACAAAATTTTTTGCAACTATTTGAGTTTGGATATACAACTTAACATATTTTTCTTACCAAAAATTGAAGTAAACATCGTTTACGCATTGGCTTTTAATTTAATTATAGATATTTGCAGATCAAATGAATAATAATAGAGAAATTGTTAATGTAAAGTATAAGTTATTATGAAAAATTAAAATGTGATTATTGCAACGCAGTTCACCTTCTTTTGGCAATAATATACTTTTTTACCATACATATATGTCGCGAAATGTTCGGTGACACAGCATATCGAACTATCCGTGCCATATGTCAAGGACCATCACTTTAGAGATCGATATCTTGGAAATCCCGAAGTCCCGAAGAAGGAAATAAGAAGTTTGAATCTGAGGATATTTTGGTCAATTTTGATGTGGAATCTCTTTTTTCTAGGGTACCAATAAAGAATGCTGTAAACGGTCTTTGCTAGAAAGCCAGGATTACAAGAATACGTGCCAGATTTTGTTGATTACTGTTCATCGTCAACGTATTTTAGTTGGAAAGGAGAGTTTTACGTGCAGTTTGAAGATTCCGTTACCAGTTTTACAAAATAATTGCTCCCTAATTTTTTAAGAGCGATTTAATGGGAATACAGGTTAAAGAGAAACGGAACTAACACTCCGAAGAGAGGTACTCATGAGGGAGACCTCATTTTCAAAAACTGATTACGCAATCCACCAAACGACATTCTTTAACATATTTTGGTAAAAATCGCATTGAAATCCTTTCGGTCGTTTTCGAAATAACCGCCATTTTTCACGAAACTGTATGGTATATCTATGCCCCACATTAAGAACACATTTGGTTACCACCAATTCAAATTTGAAATGTATTCGTCAAATAGTTTTTGAGAAAAGAAATCGCAAAGTAGACAAAGTTGTCGCCACTCTCAAAAATCGGGTACTTTTGTCAATTAACTCGCGATAGAAGAAAAACCGCGGATCCGAAAATTTACAAATTAACAATGATACACAGAAATGTTCATTGATTACAATAAACTTTACCGCAATTTTTGTCATCAAGCGATTTCGAAGATATCGATCTCTAAAGTGAGGGACCTTGACTTCTGGCACAGATAATAGACTAACAATAGAAAAAAGCTTAAGAATTAAGAATACCAGAAGACCCGCGACACATACATCAAAAAGTTTGAATCATTGGAAAGTCGGATACAGAAGAAGAACAATCAGTCCCGAAGAAGGAAGTAAAAAGTTTGATTCTGAGGATATTTTGGTCAATTTTGATGTGGAATCTCTTTTTTCTAGGGTACCAATAAAGAATGCTGTAAACGGTCTTTGCCAGAAAGCCAGGATTACAAGAATACATGCCAGATTTTGTTGATTACTGTTCATCGTCAACGTATTTTAGTTGGAAAGGAGAGTTTTACGTGCAGTTTGAAGATTCCGTTACCAGTTTTACAAAATAATTGCACCCTAATTTTTTAAGAGTGACTTAATGGGAATACAAGTTAAAGAGAAACAGAACTAACACTCCGAGGAGAGGTACTCATGAGGGAGACCTCATTTTCAAAAACTGATTACGCAATCCACCAAACGACATTCTTTAACATATTTTGGTAAAAATCGCATTGAAATCCTTTCGGTCGTTTTCGAAATAACCGCCATTTTTCACGAAACTGTATGGTATATCTATGCCCCACATTAAGAACGCATTTGGTTACCACCAATTCAAATTTGAAATGTATTCGTCAAATAGTTTTTGAGAAAAGAAATCGGAAAGTAGACAAAGTTGTCGCCACTCTCAAAAATCGGGTACTTTTGTCAATTAACTCGCGATAGAAGAAAAATCGCGGATCCGAAAATTTCCAAATTAACCATGATACACAGAAATGTTCATTGATTACAATAAACTTTACCGCAATTTTTGTCATCGAGCGATTTCGAAGATATCGATCTCTAAAGTGAGGGACCTTGACTTCTGGCACAGATAATAGACTAACAATAGAAAAAAGCTTAAGAATTAAGAATACCAGAAGACCCGCGACACATACATCAAAAAGTTTGAATCATTGGAAAGTCGGATACAGAAGAAGAACAATCAGTCCCGAAGAAGGAAATAAGAAGTTTGATTCTGAGGATATTTTGGTCAATTTTGATGTGGAATCTCTTTTTTCTAGAGTACCAATAAAGAATGTTGTAAACGGTCTTTGCCAGAAAGCCAGGTTTACAAGAATACGTGCCAGATTTTGTTGATTACTGTTCATCGTCAACGTATTTTAGTTGGAAAGGAGAGTTTTACGTGCAGTTTGAAGATTCCGTTACCAGTTTTACAAAATAATCGCACCCTAATTTTTTAAGAGTGACTTAATGGGAATACAAGTTAAAGAGAAACAGAACTAACACTCCGAGGAGAGGTACTCATGAGGGAGACCTCATTTTCAAACACTGATTACGCAATCCGCCAAACGACATTCTTTAACATATTTTGGTAAAAATCGCATTGAAATCCGTTCGGTCGTTTTCGAAATAACCGCCATTTTTCACGAAATTGTATGGTATATCTATGCCCCACATTAAGAACACATTTGGTTACCACCAATTCAAATTTGAAATGTATTCGTCAAAGAGTTTTTGAGAAAAGAAATCGCAAAGTAGACAAAGTTGTCGCCACTCTCAAAAATCGGGTACTTTTGTCAATTAACTCGCAATATAAGAAAAACCGCGGATCAGGAAATTTCCTAATTAACCATGATACACAGAAATGTTTATTGATTACAATAAACTTTACCGCAATTTTTGTCATCGAGCGATTTCGAAGATATCGATCTCTAAAGTGAGGGAACTTGACTTCTGGCACAGATAATAGACTAACAATAGAAAAAAGCTTAAGAATTAAGAATACCAGAAGACCCGCGTCACATACATCAAAAAGTTTGAATCCTTGGAAAGTCGGATACAGAAGAAGAACAATCAGTCCCGAAGAAGGAAATAAGAAGTTTGATTCTGAGG
This sequence comes from Onthophagus sagittarius, assembly GCA_036711965.1. Lineage (NCBI taxonomy): Eukaryota > Metazoa > Arthropoda > Insecta > Coleoptera > Scarabaeidae > Onthophagus > Onthophagus sagittarius. The sequence continues at coordinate 7,802,370 of JASERS010000007.1, read as the reverse complement.
ATATTTTGGTCAATTTTCATGTGGAATCTCTTTTTTCTAGGGTACCAATAAAGAATGCTCTAAACGGTCTTTACCAGAAAGCCAGGATTACCAGAATACGTGCCAGATTTTGTTGATTACTGTTCATCGTCAACGTATTTTAGTTGGAAAGGAGAGTTTTACGTGCAGTTTGAAGATTCCGTTACCAGTTTTACAAAATAATCGCACCCTAATTTTTTAAGAGTGACTTAATGGGAATACAAGTTAAAGAGAAACAGAACTAACACTCCGAGGAGAGGTACTCATGAGGGAGACCTCATTTTCAAACACTGATTACGCAATCCGCCAAGCGACATTCTTTAACATATTTTGGTAAAAATCGCAATGAAATCCGTTCGGTCGTTTTCGAAATAACCGCCATTTTTCAAGAAACTGTATGGTATATCTATGCCCCACATTAAGAACGCATTTGGTTACCACCAATTCAAATTTGAAATGTATTCGTCAAATAGTTTTTGAGAAAAGAAATCGGAAAGTAGACAAAGTTGTTGCCACTCTCAAAAATTGGGTACTTTTGTCAATTAACTCGCGATAGAAGAAAAACCGCGGATCCGAAAATTTCCAAATTAACAATGATACACAGAAATGTTCATTGATTACAATAAACTTTACCGCAATTTTTGTCATCGAGCGATTTCGAAGATATCGATCTCTAAAGTGAGGGACCTTGACTTCTGGCACAGATAATAGACTAACAATAGAAAAAAGCTTAAGAATTAAGAATACCAGAAGACCCGCAACACATACATCAAAAAGTTTGAATCATTGGAAAGTCGGATACAGAAGAAGAACAATCAGTCGCGAAGAAGGAAATAAGAAGTTTGATTCTGAGGACATTTTGGTCAATTTTGATGTGGAATCTCTTTTTTCTAGGGTACCAATAAAGAATGCTGTAAACAGTCTTTGCCAGAAAGCCAGGATTACCAGAATACGTGCCAGATTTTGTTGATTACTGTTCATCGTTAACTTATTTTATTTGGAAAGGAGATTTTTATGTGCACTTTGAAGGAGCAGCCATGGAATCTGCATTATCGCCGCTTTTAATTGATTTCTACGCAGAATTATTCGAAGAAAATGCTTTGAAGAAGAGCCAGGGATACCAAAATTATGACTTCGATATGTTTGTTATATAGCAACGTGGCAGAGAATGCCTACAAGAGTTCTTAAATCACCAAATAATTACCCTTCCAAGATGTGTTGGTCACTAGGACAACAAATGGTAAAATGGAACTTGGAGTGTATCGGAAAAAGACCCATACCAACACGTAGTTGGAGGCAACATCACACCATCATCCCCAACAGAAGAGGTCCGTGATCTACACTGAGTTTCAGAAAGCAACAAGAATTTCTGAAGAAAATAACCTAAAGAAGGAGCAGCGGATATTTCTACTATGTAGTTGTGGAAGGTTTTATGTTGGCCAAATCGAATGCCGTATCATGGAGCATGAGAGAGATGTGAGGCTGAAGAAGATTCAAAAGTTGGCGTTTGCGGAACATTGGCATTCAGAGGAACAGCGAAGAGACTTCGACAAAACAAAGCTGACTAGAAATAACAAATATCGCCAAAGGCTGATAAAAGAGGCCATAGAAATCCACCGGCATAAAAACAACGTCAACATGTGGGAGCATAGAAGCACAACATAGAAGATGGTGGTAAACACGAACAAGACTCCTAAACCAGATGCGTCGCAGTAATTATTTAGTAATACAATTAGTAATACAACAACTTGTAATTAGTATAAATTGCTCGAATCAGTTTCTGAAGACGGTTGCAACGTGCTATTCAGAACATCAAACACTCTTTGAAAAGACGCACAACCCGGAAGATTCTAGTTTTACACTAGTTATCTATATAACTATCGATGGTTATCGATGCAAAACGTCTGTAGTCGGTAAAGTTTCTTTCTTTTCTTTTTCCAGTTCATATACATATTATTATACATATTCATTCCTATCTCTTCTTCCTCTGAATATGTAACTTACATCTCAACTATTTCAGGTTTTTCATAATAAGGTTTTAGTATCTGATATTTTCTTTAATAATTTTTTTTAATTAATAATTTTGGATATCCTAGAGTTTTTAATATCGATATTCCGGGATTAAAATACTGGGATCCCAAACGAAATATGAGCGACATTGAAAACCGGTATTCTTCTTAAAAATACACGTCAACCTTACTATTCTCCAAAATCCACTTCTAATCATCTTGCATTTATATGTCGGTTAACGTTTTCGAAGTCGGCCGCTCAAAGTATCACGGGGTTGGATTTGATTTCGAAATTCCACAGCAACCCAAAGCCTTCCACCATCACGAGTATCATGAACAACACTTTGGATGACTGAAGACCGGTATTGTACTGAAGACTGGCATTGAAAACCGGTATTCCTCTTAAAAATACCGGAATACGTCTTGGTAGATGATCGAATTATTTCTTTTGATATAAACAAAACCTTAACCTTACTATTCTCATAAATCCACTGCTTCTAATCATCTTGCTTTTATATTTCAGTCGACCTTTTCGAAGTCGGCCGCTCAAAGTATCACGAGGTTGGATTGGATTTCGAAATTCCACGCCAAGCCAAAGCCTTCGACCATCATGAGTCGCGAACACGACTATCATGAACAACACTTTGGAACACTTTGCTTGGTTGTGTCATTGGAGTTTTCTATTTATATATGTATACTCAACTCGAGTTATTAACAGTCCTCGAATTGACTTGAAATATCTCAACCCGAGTTGAATCAGTTTGACAAATCGAGTTGGCCCATAGAGATGAATATAGGAATAGGAAAATCCTAAAAACAGCCGATCTCACTCACACCCTATTATATAATTCAGTACAGTTGGGTTGGAATTTCGAAATCTTACCCAATCCAATCCAACTTAGTGATGCTTTGGTCGGCCAACATCGGGTAAAACATGAATAATTGCTCACAAGACGATTGTGATCAGTGTATTTAGTAGAATATTTAGGTTGTGGAAGAATTTTTATCTTAGCAGACACATCTTTGCACGTAGTTTTATTCTATTGCCCTGTACGCGAACGGCCTACATTTTCTTAAATTTTGAAAAAACTAGCCTTTATTGGAAAAAGTTGCCATCGAGAAGATTTATTTCGTAAGAAGAACGTAGCACTCCTGAATTAAGTCATCAAAGATAGACTGGCTGTTCTCTTTCTTTAACTTCTCTTGATAACGTAAAGGAATCAAAAACGGGGCGAAATATTAAATAGTTGCTTAAACGGCATTTGGCTTAAGCTTTGCCTGGATTTACACAAGATGCAGGTAAATAACTGAAATTGTGACTGAACTGTTAGACGTGCATGATCAACTAGGGTTGGATCAACTCGAGTTTTTACGAAACCAAGTTAACCGAGTTGAAAATTTACGTAAATCGAGTTCAAACTAAGTTACCTAAACCGAGTTGATAGCAAAAATCAGAGACCATAGAGATTTAGTCTGATTTAAATTGATGCATGTAAGGGTCCATTTATGTTGGAGCAGTGATAAACGATAAGATTGACGATACTAGCACAGCAAAGAGAATGATTGCTCTTCTCGTTTATTGTAGCTCTAATATTTAGTTGAGCGATTTCCTACACGTTCAACTGCCTAACATGCCTCTGCTTTACGTCTGTCAGATCGTCCTGTCAGACGAATTTTACATAACGATCTGAAGTTCTACCCATACAAAATGATGATTATGCAAGATCTTACTGAACGGATCTCCAAAAATCGCAGAGCATGTCCCAAAGGTATTCTTCAAAACATCCTACAAAATGCTCTTTAATAACGAATGACGAAACTTATTTCTATTTGTCTGGCTTTTGATAGCCAGACAAAGAAAAAAAAAGCAAAATTTTCGACATTCCACAGCAGTTCCATGAATGGCTACTTCATGTCATTTTACGTTTGGGGTCCTTATTTTTTAAGGAGGAAGATGCAACGGTTACCATAATTTCTGATCAACACTGTCCCCGAACCATTTTTTAAAAGAATTTAAAGCAGCAATACGCCAAGAAATTACAGGAATATCGCCTCAAGCTATTCTTTACATGGAATGAAAATGTTCAAAAGTCAGCTTCGAATGTATATTGAGAAAAATGGTCGCTACTTGAATTCTGTTATTTTCAAAACATCATACATACAAATGGCCTAGTATTTTCCAGAATTTTTGGGTATCTAGTTTTCTGTCTATGTACGGTAACATCAATGCATAGCTTTATCGTCGTGGCTGCATAATAAGTTGTAGTTGAGTTGGACTTCTCGACGGTTTCTGATATGGTAATTTATTATAACTCGAGATAGTAACAGTCTATCTCGAATTGATTTGAAATAATCTCAACCCGAGTTAACTCAGTTTGATAAATCGAGTTGACCCATCTCTATGACCAATAATTTCAAATTAAGAATTTGATGGAGATATGTTGTTGCTCTCAAACAAAAAATTCCGAAGGAGAAGAGGAGGATGGGAAAGAAAATGAAAATTCTAAATATAGCCGATCTCATTCACATCCTTTTCTAGAAAGGTTAATAAATGAGCTTTATGAGATAAATGCAGATTTCAATCGAAGCGCAAATGTTTAAAAAAGTGGCACAGCTGCCGTTCGATTTTATGATATGATTCTGCAAAAAAAGAGATATTTAGGGAGAAACGTTATTTATATCAAGAGATTATTAGTTATTTTGAATGTATATAGGCTATGTATTAAGTAAACATGCCAGATTGTTGACGGAACCCCGGCGTGAAACGATGTTTGCTGTGTACTAAAAATAATTATATGCATGAGTTCAGCACAAGAAATAAGAGTGCTCTTCAAGTATATCACAGGATCAAGAAAAAATATACAATAAAATTCCAAATTACCATGCTATATAGACCAAGTAATTCACGAAGAAGAAACTATTAATTTCCAACAATTTCTACACTATTGACGATTTTATAAATTATAAATAGAATAAAGAGATTATTATCATTATTAATAAGAAATAACATCGGTCAATTTCGAGACGTCGGCTGTCTCCAGTGTCATGAACTGCTCTTGTATTCCAAATCGGATTGTCTACAAATATTCCAAACAGAGTATTACACGTTCCAAGTAACGTGTAATAAATTCCTTAACGGTAAGAATAAGTAGTAAGAACGATACTTAAGGGATGTCAGCCAATATTATTTGTTCCATAATCTTCAAGTGAGATATTGCAAGCCTCAACTATTTCATGTAAATAAGAAACAACCTCGGCCGACTTTGAAGTTGTCGGCCGTCTCAACTATCATGAACTACTCTTAGGTTACATTCGAAACTGGCCGAGATTGTCTTAACCATTTTCAAGCAGTGTATTACAAGTATCAAGTATTTTTTGTGAGATAGGAAGTAATCTCCGGCTTCGAAACTGTTGGCCATCCCAAATATCATTAGGCTATAGAAGACAATCAGGTCTTCTACAGCCCGATGATACTTGGGATGATCAAACAGCGTAGACTTGGTTTCACGCTGGGAACTTAAAAGAAGGTATTGCAAGCTTTAAGCATTTCTCGTAAATAAGAAATAACCTCGACCGACGTCTTTAAAGACGGCCGTCTCAAGTAGCATGATCTATCCTTAGGACATCTTCGAAATGGGCCGTGATTGTCTTCCATAAATTTCAAGCAGGGTATTGGAAGTTCCAATATTCTATTTTTTGTGATACTAGAAGTAATATCGGCCGACTTCGATGGCGTCTGCCATCCCAAGTGTCATGGACTATATTTAAGGTCACCAGCAGCATAGACTTGATTTCACGCTCGGATCTTTAAGGAAGGTATTGCAAACCTCAAGCATTTCTCGTAAATAAGAAATAACCTCGACCAACGTCTTCGAAGACGGCCGTCTCAAGTATCATGATCTATTCTTAGGACGTCTTTGAAACCGGGCGATATTGTATTCCATGAATTTCAAGCATTGCAAGTTCCAAGTATTTTTGTAATATGAGGAGTAATCTCGACCGACTTCGAAGATGTTGGCTGTCCCAAGTACCATGAACTATACTTCCATATTAATACTAATTTAGGATTTTAGTGGAGATACTATAACTTAACTTGGAAAGCTCTGAATTTATTAAGTATTACAGTAAGAACAATACTTAAAGGACGTCGATGAAGATTATTTGTTTTATAATCTTCAAGCGAGGTATTGCAAACAAAAAATCAAATGAAAATCATGAACTACTTTTAGGACGTATTCGAAATTAGCCGAGATTGACTTCCATAAATTTCCAGCAGGATATTGCAAGTTCCAAGTATTTTTTGTAAAATGAGATATAATCTCGGCCGATTTTGAAGAAGTACATGAACAAATGCCAGCAATGTAGACTTGGTTTCATATTCGGAGTGTTGAGTGATGTTTTATATAACTTAAAAAGTTATGAATTTATTAATAATTTATTCAGAACAATGGTTAGGAGAGTCGGTATTTTTTGTAAATAGAAGTAACCTCAACAAACTTCGAAGATGTCGGCCTCAACCATCATTCTTATTTTGTGATGTAAATCGGCCCAGATTGTCTTCCATAAATTTCTAACTGAGTATTGCAAATTCCACTTTTTGTGATTTGAGCCATTCTAAGTATCGTGAACTACACGATATGATTTTAGAATTACGCAATTATAATCTATTTGCACGACCCTTATCGTGTATCACTATGCTCATAAACATTTGTATTCAATGCTCGCGACACTTTCGAAGATAATGAATTCGCTAAAGATTAACCAAAAGAAGCATCACAATATCTTCAACATCATCTTCACAATAGCTTTGCCAATAATATAACACCTTTCTGTACAATCTCATATCTACTTTTTATATGATGCCGCGAAGGATTCTGCACGATCTTCTGGGTAGAACTATTCGATCTGCATTACATATAAGTTTGTATGCGTACCTAACAACTTCATTTCGAAAAGATAACGAAGACAATTTTACAATGATTGGGTATTATCTTACAAATCTCGATAACCTTCGAAAACATCGGTCACCATAAGTATCAGGAACAATTTTCGGGTAGAGATAACAAAAGACAACAATGCAAAACTTTTGAGTCCAATTGTGTTCAACATTCTGTGTTTTTTTAAGGTATTATTCAAGGTACTTTCTTGAGAATGATTTAAAGTGATATATGTTCATTGTAACTAGCTGTATTTTTGCTGATGATGGCATTTTAGTATGTTGAAACCATTACCAAGTAACAGAATATATTAATTATCGAAATTTTTACTATTTAAAAAATATAAATAAATTAAAATTAAAAAACAATAATGCAAGAGATCAATATTGATAAGAATAAAATTTGCTACAAGTTTTGGTCCAAAAGACTTTTGTAATTCGTAAGTTATCGTTAAGATGTTGTAAAGCAACGAAATTCATAAAATGTTTTTCATATATTAATATTTTTTTCAATATCTATGCATCAACAACAAAAGCACAAAACAGCAATATTATTGGATACAAAATTTGCTACAGCTCTTGTGAGTTGTGAGTTTATGTCCACAATATAATAATTATAATATAATTTATTTTGTTAAAAATTATATTGTAATGAACAAATGAATAATACACGTTAAATGAATTATTATAAATTGAATTGATGAATGAATTAATTTGAAAGGACAAGTAGATTAATAATAATAAATAATAATTGTTTGGCAGCACGATCTACTCTTTACCTGTTGTACACTGCATGCTACAGATATATATTAGGCATAACAAGGTATTTAAAAAAAAACAATGAAAATGCATTAATAAAGAATGTATGTTTTATTAAAATACAATGATAGTGTAAAATCTATACAGTCGGAATACAAGGCCCGCCTGAAACGTGATATTGCATAGGTTTTCATATTAAGTATATTATAATTGTTTTAAAAGTCTTCACTTTGAAAATTCTAATAAGATCTTAAAAGACGTTGTGTCAAAATATGTTTAATGAAGATTTTAAAAATCTACAATTCCGTATGCTTGGATGGGAATTTCTTTAATATTGCATTGTATAAATTGTAAAAAGCGTAAACACTGACCGTAAGGATAACCACCAAAGCAATCCCAAAAACCACCGATAAGAAACTTCCATCAATTATGCTTGAATTTGGCCTTCTTCGCTCATCAGTTTCATATTGGGCTGCTTGACGCTCCGCCATCAATTTTTTCATGTTGTTGAGTCTTTGGCGAAGCTCATCTATGCTTTCGGATGGAGGAGATTCTAAAAAAAATTTTTGGTTTTTATTTGGAGATTTTCGCTGATTTTGAAGTTGTTAGTTTTCCAATAAAAATTGATTGAAGAATGTTTTTAGCGAAAGTGGTGGTTATTGTTTGTTTTCGGGGGGGTTGATATATTGGGGATCTGTGTCCCTGAATGAAGTCCCTCAACAGCTGTGCGAGCGTCGGTGACGTCAATATGGAAAGAGCGACTGATCGTGTTTCCGGGAATAGATTGCTATATTTAGCGATTTTATGAATGGACGCGAGCGAATTCGTTTCCACGAAACGGTACGGAACGCAGTTTCGCTTACCTGTTTCCATCGTGGTGATAACGTCACAAGATCGGATACGGGACGAGGTGGAATATCGATTGGCAGGATTTGGTCCAGTTATTCCAGCAGGATGAGTGGGTCTCAGATGTGCGCGCGCTTTCCCGGAGCGTCCGTTCGTCCTTACAAAGACGCGGGGGTTGGTTTAAGCCGAAAATCCACTAAGATTTAAAGAGAGATTTACCGCCGACATATTTGATAAAAGCAAATCGAAATTTTTAAATATATAGTATACGTCAATGAGCTTGTAATTATATTTAAAAGAGTGGTGAAAACCGATGGGTGAAGACCCGTGTAAGTGTGTCTGTAATTGTGGTTGATGTCTTCCGCGAGTGTCCTATCGATTACGTCGAGCGCACGAAGGGCTCGTGCCCCCTTGCTCTCGTTGTAAATTGCCCCCCGTTTTCTAACACTATATTGATTTTTGATGGGATGAAAGGAAGCCGCCCCTATGTTGAAGATTCCCGCACGTTTTAAACAATGTGACCTCAGTGTTTCCCTTGCGTTTGATTATTGTGACTGCATCCTCAACATGGGCACCCGCGCTGCTGCATGTAAGGATACTCTTTGTCAGTCATATCTCAACATATAATATCTCGTTGGACCGATTATCCAACCTTTGATGGTTAATCGTCGAATCCAATGCAGACCACTATACACATATTACCTATATACATTCATTCCATTGACAATCAAAGATCCTCAATATGAATGATAACACCTAGTGTTATGAAACGGAAACACTTCATTGCGCCCTCTTGTAGTTACTACTTAAACAACGCGAACTCATTGAAGTCTTCGATTGTCATTTGTACAAAAAAAAATAAAGCAAAAGTTCCATTCACTTTAATTATAAATGTCTTGTTATCAGTTACAGCAAAGGTGCGGAGTCTATGTGACTTCCAGCTACGATTGATGCAAGGGGTCCTTCCACCCCCATCGGGGGTGGATATAGCAAACACTATCAAGTATTTTTCACAAACTCTTCTCAGTAAGTCGGCTAAATTTATTTAAGAAGGTTATAAACACAACTACATGGAGTTTCATGAGGAATATTTTCGCTCAAAATTAAAATTATATATCAATTAATCAAGCAAAAGAAATTAAAATTAAATACTCAAACTTATATACCTGCATCAAAAAAGTAAACATCATTCCTACCTTCGATATTCTTGCACCAACAGGTAAGGTTCCATATGTTTTCTCCATATATGTTAAAAACATGGTAAACACTTCGATTTAAAAACATTCACAATAATTAAACACTCAACGCGCCCACTTCAACTATAATACCCGCAAACAAAAATCGTATGGCGATGTTCAATGTGCAATGACAGTTTCAAGCATTCAACTGTTTACATTTCACCACTGTTTCAAGTATGTGTAAGTTGGTACCTATTGAGATTGCCACATATGTCTAGTTATGGAAAATTTTATTCAAGGTCATCCACAGTATGTGCTTAAAATAACATTATTGCTCAAAACTATTAATTATTATTTATACAAGATGTTTTAGAAATACTCGATTTTGAATTATTAAAAATATAATTAAGATTTTTTGAGAAAGTTCTTTTAATTTGGGATAATTATATATAGAGTGTTTGATTTTAGTTGTTATAATTGTTGAAGATGTGACGAAACTTTATAGTTACCTTATTTATAATATGGGAGCATCCAGAGGGTACATAGAATGAAAATTAGGTAAATTTGTTATCCGTAGTATGTGGAATTTTTTGTGATAAAAAATTGATTAATTTTGATCAGTTTAAATGTGTTACATTCGAACTTTGAAATCTTACTTTTTTTGATTTTTAGGGTGTTGGCCACCCTAAGTATCATAAACAAAACTTAGGGCGATGCATATCTTTGAAGTTGGTCAGGGTTATCTGTTCCATATTATTCCTTGATTTCATATAATAATATGAATATCGATCGAGTGATAAAATTAATAATATGTAAAATTACGAATTCACCAAATTTAGCCCCAAATATTCTTAGTGATATAAGAAGTAATCTCTAATTAATTTCATCGCAATCAACCAAGTCTGTTTATTGTGTATACAATCTCAAATATCAGCCTCAAAGATTTTTAATGATATAGGAAGTGGGTTTGTTGAACTGTGGGTTGTGTTGGCAAACCTACCCATTACAGGCTTAAAAATTTGTAATTATTATTTGTACTTGTTTATTGCAAATTCAGCCTAAATAACATGATTATTTATATAAAAGTTGCTATTTGCTAAGGGGTAAGATCCATCCATTAATATTGTTTATTCTCAATTTGTTCAATATGGAAGAATAACATTTTTGGCGTTTTCTGAGGCTTAAAACTCAAAATGAATTTGCACGTATTAATTGCGTTGAAAAGTGATTATGTCAGAGATAATGTTCATATCTTAATCAAGTTGTTTCCACATATATCTTTGATTATTTCAAGCTAAGTCTCCATTTGTATGTATAGGTCAGGCGTGTTCACACTTGCAAAATTAGCGATCTACCGTTAAAAAGGTTAGTAATAAGTGATAATAACAGATCGGTTAAAGAAAAAGCAATTAGAAAAAGGAGATATTGTAAAATTAAAAAAAAAAAACATAAAACATGAAATATATTTTATTAATTAGTTTCAAATACATATCTAACTAATCTAACAAATATTAATCAATTAACTCAAATATGATGACATCAGTTAGCCGATTACAATATTATATTTTAATAATTTTTATGTCAAAAATTGCAGAATCACATAAATCAGTCAATCCAAGTAGTAGTTAGTTGAAATGCAGCTTGCTTCATGCAGAGGTAAATACCAGAATATAGATTACCTTCATGCAGAGGTAATCTATATTCTGCAGATATTAAGACCAAAAATAGGAATCATATGCTCTGATTTTAAGGTTGTTGTATACTTTGAATATTGTTTACTTCTACCTCATAAACCCTACAAGATAATTAGCAACATAGTTGTGCCAATCATATCGATAATAGTTTTATTTTTCCATGTTCTAAGCAAACAAAATTATAAATCTATTTTTTTTCTGAGTGTCTCACCTCCTTCTTCTAGAAAATTTCAGGTATTAACTCTTGAAATCGTTGTAAAACATTTCCACGTGTCGATCAGTAGATTCGCTAGATTCAACTTTTTTTTAAAGAACCGTCGTTACAAACGGCGAGCATAGATGGAGTTAACAATTTTCATTGTAATGTCTATAACTTCACGGTATGTGTTTATGAACAAAGTACTGGCTGATGAATGATGAGCGAATGGAATGGGCAGAATCATCATTAACACGACACAAAGCAATAAACCCTTTTTGATTGCCAGTTATAACTAAAGCTCCATCTATAGTTATAAATACAAGTTTATAAATCGGTAGCTCATATTAATATGTATAACATACAATTTCTGTATGGTGATATTACACGGGTCAACCAAATTGATTTATTTTTGTCGAATTCTGTTAAAAGATGCAGAAATAGTTATGTACACGGTTCAAATCTAATTCGGTTGATTCATCCAAATTGAAAGGCAGAAGTGAACTCTGTGATATCGCTATAACTCATGGATTTTCCATGATGGATCGACTGAACCAATATTTTTATCGACTGTATCCGCCCTGGTATAGATGATGTGGTGTGAGATCGGGTAGAACTATAAGAATAGCTATTGGAAAAGATCCCATTGCCAACGTAATATCAATTTGTGTCATCTACTTTTGTGCTATGTTTTGTTTTTAATCACTAAATTGGTAATGGATAAGCTATCGTGTATCATCATACTCTGATTTTAATTAAATGTGTTAAAGATGTTGACCAAGCATCTTTATCATTTTTTTTGAGTCTTTTAGAAGAAACTTAAAAATTTGTTTCTGTATAGTTCAACCTTAATAAAGTTTTCTAGAGATATTTTTAGTGAAGACTACCATTTTATCACATATCAAGCAGCTTTATCTCAACATTCTGACTCTTCTTAAAAAAGGCCAAAATTTATTTGTGTATAGTTCGATCTTAACCCTATGTTTAACTACCTGAGAGGTAGTAAGTGACTACTTGTTGTGTCTCATTAAAAGCTGCTGTTGACTAAATCTATTGTATGATTTTATAGCTGTATGTGGGTATCATTATTAGGGAACATCTTAACAGCATGGGGCGCTTGGGATGCCTTAATAAAATTTTTATGTTTGTATGACACAAGATAACTTAATACTTATTTATTTTATAATTAAATACAAATTACCAGAAATTAATAGTTACTAAATACAGCCATGGTACAGACAATTTTTTTTCATAGAACCGTGTTCAAGTGCCTTGAACTTAAATTTTTTCATTTTTTACACGATAAGATAATTTTGTGCCGTTTTTTCTTGTACTGAGAATTTCACAAGGCACAGTCTTTTCGTTCCTTCAAGGTAATGCGACATGCAATGTTTTAGTTCTCTGTCCTCCATGTGAGGAGTAACCAACTGGAATGTCAAAAGCGTTAGGAATTCACAACGTTTATCCGTTTAGGGTGGTGGTTGGAATGATTCGCGAATAGTAATAAATAATGATGCAGCAGCATCTAATATATTATAAAATATGGCTAATCTGCTTAATTTTTTTTGCACATATGACCACAATAAAACTTGCTCATTATAATAGCCAAACAATGTCAACAAGATCTTCAGATGGTTGTATATTTGAATTAAACATACCAGCAGATAATAATAATCTGCTAAAGATATAAGATAAATATATAAGATGTGCTATGTTCCAAACGTTCATCGTAGAACAACCATCTCCAGAATAACAAATTGCTTGAATATGTTGGTTGGAGTAAAAAAAAATTCCTATATGACTGGGGTAGGACCAACAACTGGAATATTGTGTGTATGTGGGCAGTATCTAACCGGTGAATTTTTTATCCAATCAACACAATTTTTGGAAGTGTAAAATTCGCCAATAGGCAATTTATTGATTACTGTGAATAATTCACAGTAATCGCCTGTCCTTCGATGTGCAACTCTTCTTTAGTATCCGAGGCCGCTTCATCAGGCGGAATATAGCTATATCAGCATCATCATCTTCTTCATCGTCGATATTCTCATTCGCAAAAAACGTGGCCAGTCTGTCCGTAGTGAGTTGCAGCCAATCTCTCGGCAGCCTAGAAAATCGTATTTAAAACCAGATCAGTCTTCTCATACTTCGTCGCTTATTACCTACATTTCAAAGGGTACAAAACAAAAAATCTTTAACATAAAAAATCGTAAGAATGCAACATAAACTATGTTTACTCGATCAATGCCAAAAGAAAACGACACACAAGATTGATAAAGTGGTTTAGAAGGTAATATTTAAATTTTGATTTTATTTCACTTACATAACTTATTTTAGTTCAATATAACCAAGATCAAATTTGTAAAACAACTATCATGTCTGTAAAGGGTGTGAAATGGAAGACGAGATGGTAAGTCCTATTGTTTGTGACTGTACCAAACTGGTGTACTAAGGGAATCCATTTTCGGAATACCATGGCCCCAAATCTCGGATATAAGGAACATGTCTTTCTGTTCCATATTAACGTTTATAAAAACAGTGTGCTGGTTTTCTGACCATTGAATGAACGATTAACTGTGGGGATGCACTGGAACCTAAGTGCTGTGATACTTTTGCACCCCTACATGCAACTACATACATACATACTACAACTATCATGTATATATTCAGAAGGTCCTTTACGCAGCTTATCTCTCTTTTACAACAACGTGCCCATTGACGGTAATTACTATACCCATATATATTTTCCTCTCAACTCTCAACTTATTTCTCTCGTTTTTTTTACGCAGTCGTGCCTGTTGCGTGTGCCAGTCAACGTCAAACGTAATCAATCGTGTTTAAACAGGTTTTGTTAACAAGTGCGGGCCTCCTGAAGCCCACAAGGTACAATACCTTGATAGATACACCTTGATACAGCTTGATAAATAAACAGATCAGGTTTGTTACACGAATTCAACACAAATAACCTTTAACTGGTTTTGTTATGTTCAAAAAACATTTGGCGATTATTCAAGGTCAAAATGGGTTCCGATGAACAACCAGCTTGTACTATTTTATATCTCTTTTAAAAACCAAAATATTTTTTCGGCATACTCCGATTTTAATTGAGTGTTTTAGAGATATTTTAGCAAAACGGTTGTTATGACACTTTTAAAAAAATTTTAGTAAAATGAAAAATTTTTAAGAGCTCATTGCCACTTTGGTGTCATACGCTCGCTCCCTTCTTTCAGAAGATATTTTGGAAACCTGCAATTATGTCCCCATATCTTTCATGGTATGTTTCCCCTCTTATCGATGTTCTTCTTTCCTGATTCTGGACAATAATAATATAACCCAACACAACACAATTCGACTCAACCCGATCCAACCTAACGCAACCCAATCCAATGTGGACTTAATTCACGTGTCGCTATTGATGAAGAACACGTTGCCTATTTCAAAATGTTAGGTCTAGGCAGTCTTCAAGCTTTAATACCTTTATTACATCGATGATTATTTTGACTATCAAACGAGGATTTTAACCCCTTTATTCTATCGGCAATTTAAGACTTGATTTTAAGTCTTTGAATTGTAATAACTGGAATCAAACACACTATCTAATAGACTAAGTTCAATAGAAACATGAGAACATAATCTGGGACACCAAGCGAGTTAGGGAGAAAACCGTTGATTGTAATTAAAATTAATATAAAGGTCTGAAGGACGTGTTATAACAGTACTAAAACTTGATTAATTAGGTCTAGGTAGTCTTAATATACGTCCTGAAGAAGGATATTAGCAACCGAAATAGCTGTAACACAGATTAGCCAACTTTTAAATAAACTATTTATCATTTTCCTTTTTCTGGTATTTCTTTATTCAAATTTCTTCTCAACCATGAACATAGAATCACAACTTTCTAAACCAGATAATATGCCTCCTAAAGTAATATTCAGTTATATTTGATCTTTGGTTTCACACGAATATTCCTTTTTCAAAGTTTTTCCAGAACCATAAGTACCAAAAGTAAGTGTTATTAATATCCGTTTGGTCTCTCGACACAAATTGTTTGTGGACGATTTCCTGAATGTTGAATAAAAAAATCAGAATGCATCTAATTTTCGAATTATCCATTCTTGCTTTTCTTGGAGGTTTGGAAGTTGTAGTGTGCCACAGCACCAAGCACACTGACGCTTGATCTCGTACTGAAAATTCGGCTCCTCAAGACTCGTCATCAGTAATCGATTTCTTGCTCTCATATGATAAGTTTTTAAGAATCATTTTTTTGCAAATTTTTCTATTCCCCAATTCATTGGTCAACATCTGAAGAATAGTGATACAAAATTATTCTGTCAACCTACGATCTGGACATACAAAATCCTGGATTGTATCGCCATTTTACTAATTTCACTTATATCACGAACAATTTTTGCTTACTGGCTCGATTTAAAATGCTGTATCTAATACTTTCGGTGTTATTTTTTTTTTAGAATATGGTAAACGATATAATATTGAATCTCCAATAATAATCAAGATATTTGGTCTAATCACTAAATTAAACTAAAATCAAACACACTCTTTCATAATGCTTAGACATCATAAATTTCGGACAATTTAATAAGTTCGTATTTGCTTACAACAATCGAGGATAATTTTTTTTCTTATGTTGAATATGGAGGCTTATTACTTAAGCTAAATTACTACACTGCCCATTCATTATAAATACTGCTATTATTTCTCTGGCCACTTTAGTTAATCACACCAAGATGACCATCATAAATTAACTTTGGGTTGAGTTGAGTTAATAGTAACAAACCTGCTTAAATAGATAAAGTGACAGAGGAAGATAAAGGGAGACAAAGTTAGTTGGTAGTGGAAATGGAAGACCAATATTTAAGGAGTCAGTTGGTGAAACGTAAATTAGAAACTCGATCAAAAGCATCCATAGCACCAAAGATGGAAAACTTCTAATCACTACAGATAAAAACAAAGCCATTATTAGTAGGCGCAAGAAGCTATACTAAATATGAAAGGACAAAGAACGGATATGAGAAAATTAATGGGGGAATAAGTAGAAACACTTCATACAAGGGGAAGGATGCGAGTACAGAAGAGACTCTTGGAGGAACAAACATGGAAGTCCAATTAAGTGAGCTAAATGAAAAATTGTATGCAAGCGATTACGATGACGCTGGATAATGGACAGGCGGATGTACTGGTTCATTGTATTACGTAATGCTTCTTGCTTATCAAATGTGATGTCATGGACGGAGCCAACGTTGAAATGGACATCTGCTGCAGAGAGAACACACTTCTCTCCACATCCAGGTACATAGCAAGGAACTAGTTTTTGAAAAATTGAAAGAGATTTTACATAATCAACCCGTTAATCATGGACTATGAATCCAATGCTGAAGGGTAGCTACTGCAGAGAGAAGAGTGAAGGAAGAAGAAGTGAAAAGGGACCGCCTCTATTCATCTAATTAATATATTAATATATATATATATATATATATATAATAGAGCATGGTTGATACCAAACAGGGAAAGGGAGAGGAAGAGTAAAGATAAAGTAAGAAGCTACTTCAAAGTAATATTGTGATGGTTTCCGAGGTTTGAGAGGAAGCTGGGTTATGATTGCAATCCCACACTCCCGCCCAAAGTATGACTTCCAGCAAAATCATCTTTAGGAGCCAATGACCTAAAGATGATCCTTAATGCATTTTCTCCTTCTTAGCGCAACAAAAGGTGGTTGAGATGGGTTGGGTCAAACAGCACACTCAATTTCCAACATTATTGATAATAATATTTGCTATATAACTTATTATTTTGTCACATCCATTGAACACTTTTTAAATTGTCTGAGCATTATATATAATACCAAATCATTTACATAGATCGCAAAATATATACTATACATTCAACATTAATTATTGCCCATCGATTCCATAAAAAATTAAAAATGCCATATTTCGAAAAATTGTATCAATATAACATAACAATGTCCCTATGATAGCCATTTCATCATATATTATTTTAATTTCCAAAAAAGGGATCATAAAGAATAAGCAAGGATAATTACAATGTCCCAATATCTTTTATGAAATTAATTCATTTTAATTTTCAATTTCAATTTTTTGTGAGTTAAATATAATGAAATATCATTCCTCTTGAAACACCTTGTTAATTAATTAATTAATTATTAATGCACAAAAATAAATAATTTCTTTTTATTTTTAGCTGTTCTAAAAGATGTAACTGATTCTCCTCTTGAACTCCTCAAGGATCCCGAGATGGATGCAACACGCCTTGCCCTCTTTCCTAGTTTAGACTACAAAGCTCTTTATAATTCTTTGATACCACTGATGGAGGTTGCCCCATTAATTCAGTATGGGTTACACGGTAAATAATTTTAACAATTTTTTTAAATAAATTGATTAATTAAATTTTTTTATTTTAGCTTTCGGACAAGCAATTCTACAATGCCTCGGATGTCTCCTTCCATTTCTTGAACATGATCTAATAGATAATCTTCCATACTTAACCGCATCCTCCGTAGCTGTCTTACCCAGCAGTCTTCACCAGGATATCGTAAATTCTTTGTGTTTCTACATATTGCCTTTTACGATAAGTAAGTTATAATGAAAAGTATAAAATAAAAAAATTAATATTTATTTGTTTTAGCTCGGTATAACAACAGGGAACACGAAATCTGCCAGTCTATTTCTGCGGTAATAATGATGGTGTTTCAATATTCAAGCAACCCAGCTCATCATTGTCAACTGCTCGAATGTTTGATGACTCTGAAACAAAATATTCTTAAAGATATCTTGAGTGTTATTGCGTATGGAGCTAGTACCGCTAGGTCATCAGCTGCTAAGTTACTTTTTTATTATTGGCCACCTTTCAATGCGAATCTGTTTGATAGGAAAGGATTAATTTGTAAATTTGCAGGTGCAATATTTTCAAATTAAAATATGATAGTATAACAATCGATTTCGTAGATTCTTCACCATTTGTTTGTCAACGGGATTCTTGTCCAAACGCAGGAAGTGCGGAGGCTGCTAAAGTTTGCTATGATCACTGCATATCTATTACCTTTGCTGCTGATAGTCCACCCCCTTTGTATTTATGCATCGAATGTGCAAATGAAATACATCGGGAGCACCCGAATCAAATGTTCTTCGATATTCTTCATCCTATGCAACAAAAACCTATGATCTGCGAAAATAAAGTATTATTATTAAATCTTTTTTGTATTAATTTATATTGTTTTGTTTAGAATTGTAGATCGACTGATAAATCAGCAATATCTATCTGTTTTTCCACCGAATGTGCTAGTTATAATGGTAACCATCCAATAAGATACTGCGAACAGTGCCATAATAACCGTCATAACACCAGGAGAGGTGGAGATCATATCGTTCACAAATGTGTACCAGCAACATGGAACATGGACATAGAAATGCAAACATACATGGTTGAAGCAGTCGTTAGCCTTTTAAAAGAAGCCAAAATACCAGTCGTTGAACAAAAAGAACCCACAGATGGCAAAACTCCACCTCCCCCGGCAATTGACAATATCACCATCGAGGAAAGACAACAATTAGGAAAATATGGAGTATGGTTATTAGTCGGACGATGTTCTCCAGTCGAAAACACCCCAGAAGAAGTCTTAGGACGTCTTTTAGCAATGTTGTTTCATTGGTTCCACGTCACAGCTTATTCATATGATGGTCTTTAACCCACACCTCAACTATCCCTTAATTTTAACATACATATTTAGTTGTAGGACAAGAAGAAAGTACGCTGGAAAAACTAAAAAACGATCACGTATGTGATTGGCTCAAAAATATCGCACAAACACATTATAAACTCTTCATATCGTGCCTATTACCGCATCCACCCGAGTTTGCTCAAGTTGGTGGTCATTGGTAAGACAAATCATCCCCATTTACAACTAAAATTTTAAAGTCATATCTAGGGACACTTTAGCGTCAAGAACATCGCATCTAAAAGATGGTTTAACTCGTCTCTTTTGCCTTACCTCCTATGATAATGTAATAACCCAAGAAATTTGGGATTTTGTTATGCCACATTGGATGGACGCTATTGTAAACGACGTCCCTGAGAAAGAACTACCAGAGTTGAGGACTATATTAAATAAAATATTAGAAGCTCAAATGTGTGATATCGAAGCCGATATCGCCCCGAAAAAAGTTTACAATTTTGTCGCTATCAGATTTGATAAAACGACGGCGAAAATACAACAACAAGCTTTGCAATGGCTCCAGGTAAATAAAAACTTTTTATTAATTTAAATCGATTTTAATTAATTTT
Source organism: Onthophagus sagittarius (assembly GCA_036711965.1). Classification (NCBI taxonomy): domain Eukaryota; kingdom Metazoa; phylum Arthropoda; class Insecta; order Coleoptera; family Scarabaeidae; genus Onthophagus; species Onthophagus sagittarius. Next base: position 7,782,415 of record JASERS010000007.1, on the reverse strand, counting down.
AGATTCTCACCATGTTGGAGATAACAATAAAATTGGAATTTTTATATGATATCTTTGGAAAAGGAGTAAATTACATGAAATTGGGAGCTGAAGAAATTGAGAAAATGATGAGAATTTTTAGGGAAGATGGCGAAAAGAAATCTCCATGTAAAAATTTTAATTTTTTAAACAATTGTTTAGTAATTTTGATTTTTTAGCTTTGTTAACTGATGATAGCGACTCTACCGTAACTTCTTTTTCGGACGATAGCAGGCCATCACAACAAGCTGATTGCGAAAGCGATGCGGAACACAATTTATTTTGTTGTATTCTTATGTTAGATATTTTACTTAAACAAATGGAACTACAAGCAATAGATAAACATACCGGATTAAACTCCGATTTAAGCAAAAATGTTTGTGGCCTTCTCAAATGTATGCTTACTGCCGCTTGGATTGGAAGTCATTCTTGTAGCGTTAAATCCGATTGTGGATACTGCGAATCTAGTATTATGTGGCATCAACTTTCATTAAATCTCGTTAAATATATGAGTCCTATATATCCAGTACATCCACCTGATGTAAGATTTTATTATATTTTTAAATTAATCGTAATTATATTTTGTTTGTTTTTCTAGCCACCAATAGAAGATTTATATGATGATCAAAGCAGAAAAAGTCCGCCAGATGGGGATAAAAAAGAATGCAAAGCCGATGTTGTCTTAAATGTGCCTATTCCTGAAGTGCACTCGGTTGGAGGTGTTCTTGTAAACATGCCTCACGTCTGTTCTGTACGTAATTAACCCGATAACTAATAAAAGAATCGATTTAGATAAAATAATAAAACTTTAATATAATGGATATATTCAAACAGATAGAAATAGAAATTACTGCTAAACACGAATAGTTTATATGAGATAGTTTTAATGCGAGTGTTATTATTATTATTGCCGGGATGAGAGTGTATATTAAGAAAATGTTGGTCCTTATTCAAACATAAAATTAATCAAAGGTTTTGTTCATTTATGTTGATAAATTTCAAGAGAGGCTAATGAATGTGGAAAAGATAGTATTTGAGAGGTGCATGAGAGGAGGAAATGTATGAGGAAATTCATAAGATAGAGGGATAAGAAGGCTAAGAAATCACAGGAATATTTTAACTGGCCAAAAACTAGTTTTTTGAAATGTGGGTCCTTATTGAACCATAAAATTGATCAAAGGTTTTGTTCATTTATGTTGATGAATGTCAAGAGAGGCTATGCATTTGCTCAGTATGTGTTCAACTATTTCTGAGTCATCGTTGCTAAGTCGACAAGTTTAAAAGATGGCATTTGAGATGTGCATACCCACTATTAGGAACACTAAGAGCGTCCTTAGATCTCCTTTGCTGAGGCACAAAATCTCTTGGGTTTTGTTTTTCGAATAAGCCATCATACTTATTTTGTGTGTGACCTGAAAGTTCTTTCCAGTTTGAGGCTATCCCATCTGTTGATAATTTGTTTTATATGGCTTTCTTGTAGTCCACAAAGAAGAGTAACATCATGGCTTCTGAAGCCTTCCTTCCGTACACAGTTCTTCTAATCGTTACAGTAGTGCTGGAACAACGATACTGTAGGGAGAAAATTCGATTACGTTTTGTTCAGATTATGAAGCAGATAGCTCAACATAATGGCATAAACTATATTCCATATGAGGTTATGTTTGGAACAAAGTTGGTTTAAAAAGTTATCTACCTACAAACGTAGAGGACTTAACAGTAATAACAAAAAATCTAATTATTTAACGGAACTTCTCAAACCAAATTCTCATTTTCATAACAACGACGAAAGAGAAATGAATGTCTCTGCGCCATCTGATATTCAAGTGTCTAGTCATGAATTATGAGCGTATGAAACTTATAAAGGTTCCTCAATCTGAAAAATGAAAAGCCGATAAATTTTTAATTTTGTCTTGGTTAAATTGGGTTGGGTCCCCAAAAACAAACAGCGGTAATGTCAAGGTCATCTCTGATAGGATATATACAGGGTGTTTCGGTGACTCGGGGCACAAATTAAACCACAGATACTAGAGTAAAAATGATGATGGTTCGTGTAACAATTTTTGGTCTAAAGCAATAAATGGCGGAGTAATAGGTCATCAAAGTCAAGAAATTTTAACTGATTTTTATAAATATTTTCAATACTGTTAAAGGTAGAGCGCTGAAATTTGGTACAGCGTAAACCAGTAGTAAGTAGAATCATTAGTAAGCGTGTGAATTAAATCGATCGACGGGAAACATACTATACAGGTGTTCCCAAATTTTATATGCTCAGAACTTTTTTATTCGCTCAAAACCCTACATTTATTTTTGCACTTTCCAATAGAAAAAAATAAGAGTAAATTTAATAATTTAAATTTATTAAATTAATTTTACATTGATGTGGCTATCACCTGAAGATGACTGATAAAACCAGTTGAAATCAGTAGAGCCGAAAATTAAACAAATAAAATCCATCTTACAAAAAGTACACGTAGAGATAGTTTTTATTCTTACTTCGATACATAAAAAGATGGTAAGACAATGACTTCATTAATGATTATAAATAATGCCCAAATATTCTCGTTGACCGAAACATATATTTAAATGGAGTGGTGTGAGCACTTGTTATATTAAGACATGTGAACCATTGTATTTGTGATAGCTGCTTTTATGGTGTCTTATCATTTGGTTTTGGCCCCCCAAATCATAGTTTGATTATTGCTATATGAGCCATTCATGATTTGAGACCCCAATTCCATCCAAAAAAATCTAGGGAAGATCCACCTTGACTGAGTTAGAGTTCCAATTTAATCCGCTATCTAGCATTACTCCAAGGTACTTAGCCTCTGTTTTGAGGGTTATAGATTTACCTTCAATTGAGGGTACTATCAGTTGCAGCTTCCATCTCCAATTAAAAGAGACTATCTCAATTTTGTTAGGATTGATGAGTAAGTTATAACACAAACCATGATTGTGTCATATTTGCCTGGAATTGTGGTTGCCAGATCATCAATGTATCACCAATCCATTTTTTGTAAAGTTATTTATTAAGTCATCCACTACTAAACACCATAGGACAGATGAGAGTAGCCCCCCTTGGGAACATCCTCTTAGTGCTTTTATAGTTAATGACTCGTCTTCTAAATTGGCTGTGATCTGTCGGCTTTCCTACATGACTAAACAATATTTGGTTGTCGATCGATGTATTTTTTAGGTTTAGAGCATTCTTTATGGATTCGTAGGAGGTGTTATCAAAAGCACCGTTTATGTCCATATCTACGTCAAAAGGCATTATCTATCTTTTGTCAACTATTTTTGCTCACTTGTCAGCAGTTTTTAGTTTATCTCAAGCAATATACAGATATCAACAGGCTGTATCTGTTGCTATCAATAATTTTTGGACAATTTCAATGAATAAATACACACTTCTATAACCAATTTGTAGTGGATTAAAAAAAATCCACTACAAAGGATTTTGAAGGTTGTTAATATTATTGAAAATGTTGAAAAGGCCCTGGAGATTGGTATTATTTCCTTTGTAGATAATCAATACGTCATCAACATAACAATCATAATAGGTTATGTCTGATGTAAATAAGTTGTATATCCCGGAGAAGATTTTGTTTTCTTAGTGACTGAAATTGTTTATTGAAAACAAAGAAATTTTATTCGCATACTATCACAAGAGTGTCAATGACAATGTTTACTTCAACAAAATTAATGTTTAGGTATTCAGAGTTTTAAAAGAAATTATTCGATGATATTTCTTGTTGTCTTTATGGGTATATTAGAATATAAATTTGTGATGTCGAGTGACAGAAGTCTGTGTGTCTTGAAGAAGTCTGTGATACATAAAGTTTTAAGTTTGTTGATGAGTTGAAATAATTTTTTTATGTTGTATGGAAATCCATTATGAAAAGGTGTCTAAATAAACATTTGTATTTTTTTTTTGAATTACTCATTAATTACTGGCTGTGTGTTAATATGATTAGCCTTTTCAAAATAGGATTAACTGGATTCATTACTGTAGAGTTAAAAGAGTTGATATCAAATCTTTTCATTTTTTCATTTTCTTTTAATCTTAATGATGTTATTCACTTTAAAAACCTTTTATGTTTTATCTATGTATGCGTTATTATTCTCTTTACAAGTTAAGCACGAAATATGGAATCCTAAATCAACTTTATGCTAGAAAGCTTTGTGCAACATACGAGGAGCATATGAATCAAAATTTTCTCAATTTATCTACCCGCTTTCCAGTATTATTTACAAAGCCCGGGCTATGTAATATTTTTTACAATTTATCATTTTATCACATTCCGTTCGATACTTTTTAAATTGTCCGGGTATTATAAATAATGCCCAATTATTTACACCGTAACATATCTCTTATGATTTATTTTTTTCCATCAAACCAGTGAAGTACTGGCGACCATAGGTCTTATAATTGCTTCACAGGCCCAAATTTGTTTAAGTGAGAGTTCCAGCTTAAGTTGCTATCTGGAATTACAACTTGACAGTTAGCCTCTGTTTTGAGGTCTAGTTTTACCTTCAATGGAGAGTGCTCTCAGTCGTAGCTTCCTTTTCTAAGCCTCTTTCACTTGGCTATGTCAATTTTCTTAGGATTGATGATTACTAAGTCATCAATACGCTGATGAATCCATTTTTGTTAAGGTGGTTATGATGATTATTACGTCATCGAGTACCAGACACCATAAGAGAGTTGAGAATACCCCTTTGGATACATCTCTCTTACTGCCTTTATACTCACAAATCGCATCTCAAATTGGCTGTGTTTCGTAGGTTGCGTGTTATCAAAAGCACCCTCTATGTCTATAAAGCACATAGAATTATTTCTTTAGTTGCAAATGTCTCCTCAAAATGGTGCATATCAATGCATGAAGAGCAGTAATGAACAGTAATGAGAGTGGATTGGTGACAAGCATTCCATTGTTAAGGCATTGGTCTATTACGTTTTTTCCTTCCTTCCAAGAGAAAAGAAGTTAGGCTGATTGGCCCTTTATACTCTCAAAGTTGTTATTATTTTTGATTAATAAAGCTGTATCATTATTATTTTTATTATAACGTGAATATATAACTAAAGCTATAGCTTGCTATATATCGGAATACCAGGAGCAGGTATTCTATGCCTTTTTGCAAAAAACAACCAGAACTCCATCCCCACTAAATACCCTAACTCTCTTGGGTGCAAACATTTCACTACCGGATGGACGGGTTATCTCCATACATTCAGGGTTACCATCTATACGATGGCAAATTTTTAAGGAAGAGAAGCTCCTTATGTGCTCAGTAGGAGATCCAGCGATTCTTTTGCATCCTCAATCTAATTTACGTCTAGTTAGAATAAGTGGCCTAAATCGATATTATGGTTTTTCGCCATAATCTTATGCAGGCGAGCAACTATAGGCATGCTACGCATGCCTTCACAGAAGCGGTTAGTCTTGCTATTGTTCCACCTTCTTCCACCTTCCAATACACATTGAAATGTGCTTTCTTGTTTTCTTGGTCTGCATGATTCATTAGCGTTAAGTACGGTACCACTCAGTTGAGAAGAGGCTATTTCAAGATCCTTCCTGCTTTATCAACTTTATCGCTGATGTGTTTACGAAAAGAGTACCATCAATGAAAGGAGTGCGGGCAGTTAGCCCCTCATTTTTTTTTTATTTTTAAATTTTCATTGTTATTCTTGATTATGCTAGAGTTGTTGTGATTGTGCTAGCATTGTTCCAAAGCTGCAAATAGAAAAAATAAAAACTGAGCGAGAAGCATTTTCGAAAAAATCAGACTTTCTTTGTTATTTTAGGTTGTTCTAATTATTGTTCCAGAAAATCAAACGTGGTGTTTTACGTTTAAAAATAGGAAAAAATGGTGCATAACCTAGTTTTTGTAACTTTGTAGGCATAAAGTAAATATCGCCACAATGTTACTCATTTTTGGTTTTTGATCAATAATCCATGACTACAACAAAACTACAATCCATAGAACACCCTAAAACGTCGAAAAATGGTTTGTATAGAACTAAGGAAGCATGATCAATAATAGTGTATATTATATTATAATATACACTAGTTACAATCTAGTTTGACAATTTTTGAGCAAATAGTGAACATCGTCAAAATATTCCTCATTTCTGGGTTTTTAAAATTAATAATCCATAACTACAACTAATGGAGCACCATAACATGTACAAAAATTTTTCGTATTGATCTGAGAAACCATAATTATAATCAGTTATAAGTATAGTTACGAATATCGCCAAAATGTTCCCTGCAGTATAGTTTTCATAAAACCTTCAAATAAGATTTTTATTTTCCTATTTTCTAGAATAACAATCTAGAACAAATAAGAACAGCATATTGAGGATATCTAAATTTGTACATTGTATATATTGAAAAAACTAACCACTTTTGTTTCCCATCTTTCTTTTCAATGTTCATCCTGTATCTACGTGTATTAGGTATTCTTCCTTCTATGCATCACTTTTGTTTCTGAGGTGTTCCACATGGGATGATGTGCGTTCGTATCACAGCCTAGGACGATTTGTTCTCTTCTTACTTTATTCTACGAGATATTCCACATAATTTAGACTAAAATAGGTCGAGAGTATAATTACCTCTTGCATTTCTCCCGACGTGCCTACTTTTGTAGTTCGTTTTTTGACTATGCCTTCATCGTATACATATGTCTCTTGAACCAATGCAACATGTATGTTATAGACTGTCAAAACCTTTCAGAGGTCCCTGGAGGTTTCAGAATCGGTTCCGGCTCTTCCCTCTTTCCCCTGAGCCGCTTTTTGGCGTCATTCGAAATTTGCCCAAACTATAGTTAACTTTTTGTAGCTTCTTTGGCCAACGGATAACGTAAGAAAGGCCTTCGGTCGTCCTATTGAGTACCCTCTACTCATTGGTATTCAAGCCCCCATTTTGACCTTTACTGATTTTTATAAAGATGTTTTCGGAGTTTCGTTGTTATTATTATCCAAAGTCCATTATATCAAAATTTCATTAAATTTCTACTCTTAATAACTAAAAATTTTAATCGAACAAAAAATATAATACAAGCTCATTTTCAGATCATGACTGCTACAGTTGAAACAGTTTCGGAACAGCTCGACCTGCCAATAATCCAATCAGACAGTCGGACGGTGCTTTCAGTTCAACGAGCTTATACCTTAACCGAATACGATGACAGTACGTTAAAGAGAATTGCAATCATCAACATCACACGTAGTAGATATTCGGGTTTTAGCCACGCCGATCCAGTCTCAAGCAACGGAAGAAGCGTTGGAGTCGCCTCCCGAGGAAGACACCGAGAATTGCTGGCAGACCTCGATTGGGAAGTTCAAATTTTGCGTGGATGACTTGCCGAATCCACTTCAGTACATCTATCAACTTCTGCAGGAATTATCCAAAACGGACAAACCGGACGTTTTGTATTACATGCTTCAGTGCCTCAACGTGCTATGTCTTCATGGTGATGCTTGTACGAAATCTTCAAAGGACCATCGTGGATTTTTTATTTGGTGCCAAGAAAATTTAATTATTCGAAAGTAACTTTACATTACAATTTGATTCCTTTTAATAATCACTTTTTTTAAGTTTATGGGACTTGCTAAATTCCGAACATTCTCACATCTGCCAAGAGGTAGTACCTCTTCTTCTCCATTGCATCACTCTCCCGGCAGGTTCCGATGTGTTTTGGAGAGTAATCCAAGAGGAGTTTCACAATATTGACTGGCGAGTACGTTTCGTTGCAGTTGAAAGGGTCACGGTCATCGCTCGGTTTATGGATTCTAGTCCTTTGAGGAATATTCTCCAGTTACAAGCTGCCTTAGCAAACGCATTCTGTTATTTAATTTCCAGCATGGATGATCCCAATGTTTATGTCGCTCAAAGAGCGACACTTTATTTGGGGACTATTCACGACGCAGCGATTAAAGTAAATATTTATAACATTACCTATGGTGTTTTTTATATTGCTTAATACCCACATTAAGCATGGAAATTTTTATAAAATTCCAATGGAAGCATTGCTTTTTTTATCGCATAATATTACGAATTACACTTTAATAAAATTAATTTAAAAATAATAATATATTTAAGAGTAATTCGTAATATAAGCGATAAGGAACGATTTGAAATGTAATCGTGCGCATGCAGCGTGCTAAAGTGTTTATGTGTAAGTGACCTTACAGCTACATTTTTTCTCTCGTCTAGTCGTTAATAATGTGTCTGGAAACGCAATTTGATTCTGTGATAGTCGATAGGCCAATGGTGCTCCAATCGATATACCAATTACACAATTCTCTAAGTGAGCGTAAGATATTGACGTGGGAGTTCTTCTTGAACCGATTTGACACGCTTTTCTTGGAAGCGCAGATCAATTTTGAAAAATCCGGCGATATTTCTTATATGAGAGGTGATGTCTTTATTTTTTTGTGATATCAAAAAGGAATTGTTGTGTTTTAGATCTTAGGAACACGGATTTGAACAGTGAAGTCTTCATTCGGAAACTTCATAGAGCTCACGAAGCCCTTTCGCACTCGGACGGAAGTGGGGTCAGTTCCGTGAAGACGTTAAGTGCTAGCTTTGGAACGAAATGGCCTTATAAGCGAACCATGTCGGCTCCTGCTTCAATAATACCCAGACAAGATAACAGGGGTAACTATAAAATAGGGTGATTTACAATAAATTAATGCTTATTTTTTTTAGAATCTAGGGAAAAAGTTTACAGCCGGCAGTATTCAGCACCGATTTTAAAGAGGAAAACATCGCGATTCGGATTGGGTCAGTTCTTAGGCACTATAAACAACGTGTTAGGTAGAATTTAGTTTACTAGTTACTAGATGTGAACCAATAGTATTTTCTTCGAATCTATGTGTTAGAACCATGGTTTCAGATGGACATGTTCACTCTTTAAACGTGGTGGACGACCAGAACTTGCTCGGATATCTCCAAAGGGTCATCGATTTGGAAGAAGCGGATAAGGAAACGATGCATCTCTTGGTGTTTCTGTTGATGCAGTTCCTCTCGAGGTCGGATCAAGCCTACCCCACCGAAGACAAGTACATATCGAAATCACAAGACATCGTTCTTCGCCATCTTTACCTCCTCTTAGGATACAGCCAGAACGATAGATGCCATTTTCTACCGCCTCAACGTCTAAGATTATCGCCGGCGTTTAGTGTCTTCATATCGAATCTTCCTCAACTTTTAGATCAAAATCATCTGATGGGGAGAATGCTGTTATCGACATCATTAATTCTTTTGCATTATTCACCTTCCCCGTTCTATATGCCTAATAATTTGGAAGTGCAACAACCTACTTACAGTCTTTGGTCATTGGAACCACATCTTAGAAGAAATTGGTTAATGGCGCTTGTTGTCCTTTTATATAAAGTGAGTATGTATAGCGTAAAGTATAACGCGGAAGGAGTTGAGGATCACTATTTAAAAGTTATGACTTCGATTTTTTATCGGTGCACTTCTGAACGGTCTCGGAAACTACCGAATGGATTTAGACGCCGGATAGGTTGATTTAATTCGTTGATATAAAATTTAACCGATGAATAATGTAAATGATATGATGAATGATACAATAATATTTAATGCAAATAAGAGACGAGTTTTGATGACCGTTCGTATCAATTTGGCAATTGTTGTTGTTAGTGTTAATTGAAGCAAACAAATCTTATTAGTAAATATAACTATTTTAGGTACAACTTATTTTCTACTAAAGAAAATGTTCCTCTGCTACCTATCATTTCATCCATGAGCTCTGAATCATATGATTTATCCGGAAATTCGGCTGATATTCTAGAAACTGCTTTTGAAAGTAGCACTTCATACAACATAAAGAACATGTTCGATTTTATCAATGAGCTCCTCAGGAATGTATATTATTCCCATTGTATATTGTTAGTTTTTAGAGTTCAAACTTTTTAGATCTTATTAATAAGGTAGTAGATGAGACGTGGGATCTGATTGAACAGCAATGTAATTGAGACAAGATATCAGACTCATCAGATAGATTGATCCCATGAACTCCAGAATATCCCTGGTGTTGGCTTTACTCATGATGGACAATGCCATTGATGATATTTTATTAATCTGATTTACATAATAACATCGAAACTAACTATACGAAAATTAAATATAAAAAAGTTTCTGTTAATAGTCAATTGAGTGGTAATGTAAAGAAAGCTTTAGATTTTGTAGATAAATTGGGCGTCAGTTGAAATCTGTTTTGGTCCATAGCATTCCTGTGATAGCTGTAAAGGTATATACAAAGGCTACATAGAGCAGGGGTTTGGAAAATTTAAAACAAGAACAAATGTAGTTTATGTAAATTAAAAATAATGTGGGACCAAGGTTACTTCATTGACACACGCCAGATAAGAGGGGTTTGTAATCCGATGGAAGGGTGGATACGTACAAAATGCCAACAGAAATGTTAAAAGTGAAGCTTTTGTATAGGAACTCCATAGTAGTAGATGGCTTTAAGCGGCCTCCACACGATATTATCAATAAAATATTGTCAATATGACTAATAAACATTGGCAAACTGTAATTGTCGCAGATAATCAATATTTATTGAAGACCTACTTAGATTTGAGATGGGAAGCAATCGAGGCGGATGCGCGCTATGAGCACATCCGCCTCTTATTATTATCCTCTTACATAATGGGGTGTGTGATAAACTGCAGAGACAAGGTTTGGGTAGTCTATTAGCCCATTTACTAACTTAAACTGAAATAATGAATCCGAGAAATTACGCCGACCCCTCAAGGACCTCAAGCGAAAAACCGCACATCTCTGAGCATAATCGCAATATGGCAAGAAAAACATGCACCAAATACCGCACAAACCTTTGTTGCACCAACTCAATACGAGTGTAACGTAAGTTGCATACACAGCACTCTAAATCATTCACGCAAAATGACGAATGCTATGAACGTAAGCCATATAAAGTTTTATAATACAAGACATTTAGTGAAAGCTCCACATGATCTAATAATAAAACCCAAATGTTGCAGAGCCTTAGAAAACATTGAATCAATATGTTGACCAAACAGCAGTTTAGAGTCTCCGAGATCGTTAACGCAAGAACTAGACTGTAACAGCTCAGAAGCGAGTCTCTAAGGGTAATTCATAAGGTAACGTTTTCTTCCAAAGGTAATCTTGCTGCATTTATTCAGGTTAAGAAAAAGATAGTTTTCAGACCTAAATTTATGTAATCGATTTAAACTTTCCTTTAACGAATCACAATCAAGCAAAGAACACTTGACAAAATTTTTCAATCATCAGCATATAACAAAACATATAAGCACAAAAGTCATAAAAGTAGCAAGATTGGTATCCACCAATCGACCCTTACAGAAACCATGCTGGTTTTGGATAACAAAAAGCTTTAGCAATATTTTTTTAAAAACTTTTGAAACAATGGCCAATATTGAAATAGGACGATAGTTGTTGACAAGATGCTTATGACCTGATTTGAATATTGGTATAATAAGCGCTTTCTTCTAGACGAAAGGGAAAACCCCTGGGCAACAGAATGAGAATTAACTTGATGTAATGCACAGAGAACGTCGGATTTGTCAAACTAGACTTAGCAAGGGATCAAAGTCTTTGGTAAGTCGACCGTCAATAAAAACTGAGCTGAAATATTGAGAAAACTATTCAGCAACATTTTCACCATTGCACACTCTACAATTATTATTCTTCATACGAGAAGCGATGCCAAAATGGATTTTTTTCTTTTTCTGATCGTTTTACAATCAGCTGAAATCAAATTTTTGAATCGAGAACGCAAAGATTGTCTATAACTCTTCGATTTCTGGCAACTTTTGAGTTACTTCTACCTCATTTCAATGGCAACTGTTTACAAAGATTGTTGAGTTTTCCCTTAGACGGCCAATATTCATTGTATATATATCAAATATTTTGTTTTCGTCAAATCATTAATATTTTCAATATTTACAATCTACTCATGTTAAATAACATTGTTAATACTCAGATATTGACAAAATATATTTGATTGTGTGAAAACTGCTTAAGTAATCGGTGTAAATTGCGTCAGCCTGTGAGTCCTCATATAAGACAGATTGATTAAAGTTAAATTAAGACACTAGGTTAACTTCAACCGATTGCTCAGATAAGAACTTATATTGTACCGTAGTTGGAGAGTGAGTAACAAAGTGGTTAAGATCTTTTTCAAATACCTTGAGAATAGAGAAGAGAATAGAAATGTAAAAGTAATTTGAAATCAACTATCTATTCCCTGATTTTAATATTGGAACGACAAAAACAGTGCTCATATATTTTTATTTGCTCATATATTTACAAGTGCAAGTACCACCCAATCCAGACGCGACCCCCTTCCTGGACTTGGACTCAATGATTTTTGGAGCGGCACCTAGGCCCCAACGGGCGGGCTCGTTGTACCTCTCGTAGCTCCCTCTCCAAGAGGTCTAAGGTGTTAAATGCGAGTATATAACTCGATTTTTGACTGATTCCACTTCCTGATCGATTCCCTACAAAACTGGGCGTGCCATGCATAGGCCCAGTGTGACTTCGCCCCTGCCAGATGCCGCTCCAGAATACCACATCCTCATGCACTCCACACGAGGTGAAGGTCTCCAGGGTGCTAATGTGCATTCTGCCATATTAATCAGACTCCTTACGTATATGAGTGATAATGACAACCAGAGATGAGCGACTGGTCGAGAGTTAACGCCTATTCCGTTTTTACTAGAAAACCATCTAGTGATGTTGGGTTTCGTCGGGTATTCAATATTTGTTCAAATCACATTACGGTGATATTTTTCGAACATTTTTCCATGCTTTTAGGATTTCTTTGATTGTATCAGATAATGGTTCATTTAGTATTTTTTTGCCTAAAACACTTTTTTCCACATCTTCTTGCTGTGATAGATGAAGCAATTCTATAAGTTCCTAGGTCGACTCTTGATTATACACTTCCGCAATATCGTTGCTACTTACGTGCAGCCCAATGGTATTTGCTAAAGATACAATCTTGTTGACTAGAGTCTCTACATCAACCTTCTCAGAATGACATTCAACAACACCCCCGGTCAAAGTTTTTCAAGCCTAAATCAGGGTTCCATCTTATCAATCATTTTGAGGCATCCAACGATGTGGAAGTGACATTTGAAGAACAACAGTTTGAGGAGTATTTTAAAGTAAAGTTTCTTGGAATTAAATAACCTGTTGGTCCATAGGCTTAAGTAACGAAGTGGTAACCCTTGAGTTCGTAACCCTTGAGTAGAATTTCCTGTCACTAACTTTGATGCAGGATAGTGCAAACGGTTGATGTGCAGCGATTTTACGTGCAAGCTAGATCAGACATACTCACATCTTGTTCATGCTTTTTAATGATTTACGGTTTCATTTCTGGGATTATTTTTCTTCCTTTATGCATAGTTGTTTTTTGTGGCTTGTTTGTCGGGGATATTATGAAAAATTATTAAACCTTATACAAAGCCGAATAATATGTAAACAAACACGTCACGAACACATTAACGTAGTGTATATAAAGCACTAGCGACGAAAATTTCAACGCATAATTGAGTGACGAGAATAAGGGACTTTCCTTATGCGCGTCTCTCTCTCTCTCTCTCTCTATATATATATGAAAAACGAAATATCAATCGTTAAACCGTATGGAACCCTACACAAGACTGTGGCGCAAGTTCTGGATTTTACTTGATAGCAGAAAAGAAATTGTGAAATTAAATAACATCCGTTGCAAATAGTTATCAAATATGGCGCACCATACATCCTGTCATCAACATTATTATTTACGTTGTATAGGTCTCAGCTTTCTGGTAAACTACTATGTAGCAAAATTCATATGTACACTGATAGCATGCAGATATATGCACACTTCAATGTGGAAAATATTACTGACATATAAGTACGAAGGCTTTCACGACCGGTGTTAATTGAACTAAAATTAGAACTAACACTAGCACTAACACTAGAACTATCACTAGGACTAACACTAGATCTAAAACTAGAATCTTTCGGGTTTCGCCGTGCGTTTTTTGAAAAAATGTTTGACGTTTCGGATGCCATGTTGCAACCTTCTTCAGAAACTGGTTCTAACTGACAAAATCGGGGATCGTAAAACAATATATAGGTCGAAAAACTAATTAATAATTAATTTATATTAATTACAACCTAATTACTAACTAATTACTGCGTCGCGTCCGGTTTGGGAGTCGTGTTCATCTTCACCACCATCTTCCATGTTCTGCTGAGTTCCCAGCCATCCTCTCTGTTGACGTTGTTTTTATGTCGGTGGATTTCTATGGCATCTCTTGTCAGCCGTTGATGATAATTATTATTCCTAGCCAGAACCTTTGTTTTGTCGAAGTTTATTCGGTGTCCCTCCGAATGGCAATGTTCCGCAACCGCCGACTGTTGAATCTTCCTCAGCCTCACATCCCTCTCGTGTTCCCTGATACGGCATTCGATGTTTCGTCCGGATTGGCCAACGTAAAACTTCCCACAACTGCATAACAGCCGATAGACACCCGCTCCTTTTAATAGAGGTAGCCTGTCCTTGGCTACCGGGAGTGTATTCCGAATTTTGGTGACCGTTCCATATCGCACCACGATGTCGTTTTTCTTGAGGTGTCTTGCAATTCGTTCCGTTACACCGGAAACGTAAGGAAGACAGATGAAACCAGCTGGTTCTGTACTTGCTGCAGCTTCTTCTCCCTGCTTCCGCTGCTTGGTGGCTCGGTTGATGTCCTTTAAACTATATCCATTTTTCTGTGGTACGTTCCGTAGAAACCGTTCTTCCTTCTTTAGGTTATCTCCTTTACATATTCTTGCTGCTCTCTGAAACAAAGTGCGAATTACAGACCTCTTCTGTTGGGGATGATGGTGCGATGTTGCCTCTAAGTACCTATTGGTGTGGGTTTTCTTTCGATACACCCCCAGTTCCATATCACCATTTGTCGTTCTAGTGACCAATACATCTAAGAAGGGCAACTGCTTGGCGGATTCTGTTTCCATGGTAAATTTGATCATGGGATGTTGAGTGTTTAGAGATCATGAGTTAGTAATTAGCTTGTAATTAATATAAATTAATTATTAATTAGTTTTTCGACCTATATATTGTTTTACGATCCCCGATTTTGTCAGTTAGAACCAGTTTCTGAAGAAGGTTGCAACATGGCATCCGAAACGTCAAACATTTTTTCAAAAAACACACGGCGAAACCCGAAAGTTTCTAGTTTTAGATCTAGTGTTAGTTCTAGTGATAGTTCTAGTGTTAGTTCTAATTTTAGTTCGATTACTGACATATGCGTAAAACTGAATATCGCTCTGCAAACTGAACGATTATTCAGAGTCTCTGCTTAACATTTAATCCGTTGGGATCCTGAGCGTTTATGACTGGGATGATATTTTCAAAAAATCTCTCAACAATGAGATTCTGGAAATACAGTTACAGGCAAAAGTTTTGAACGTTGTCTTTGTTAGAAAATTAATGCAGGGTAATCATGTAACAGCATGTATTAAAAAGGTATACATGATTCTGCATCCTCTATATCCAAACAGGCATAATTTGGAAGTTAACGTTAAAAAGAAACTCTGTGATGACCTGATCCCATCATTGTTTCTATAAATCTCGATGTTATGTTAATTTCAGTATAATGCAGCATAATTAACTATAATCAGAAAATTGATATTAAAAAGTTAGTTTTAAATATTAAAAAGTCTCAAACTATACCTTAATTTCTACACATCTCGATGTTATGTTACTTTGTTATGTCACAACAATCAAAAAGTGACAAATTAAAAAACTTGTATCTAAAGAACCGATAAGCCGGATACCGGATACTTGGCATTATTTTCAGCCAGATATCCGGTTATCCGGCAAACCAACACGGCCATTATGTGTAACTGTCAGCTTCAAAATCAGTATTATGTCACTTACATGTGTTCGTTATCTACTGGATCAGAGGAATATACAGATGCAGAATATATCTTGACAAAGTTTTTCATGATTTATAAAGGAGAGTAGTGTTGTCACTCAGAACAAAGCTATACTTGAATACCACAATTCGTTCAAATCAAATTTTTAAGATATCTTGATGAAATTTTTCGTTATTTATAAAGGAAAGGATGCACTTTCAGAATTCTTAAGATATATTAATAGTAATATATTAAAACCGCTCGTTTAAAAAACTCTATTCCTTTTGAGATATCAATTTTTGAACTCAATCGGATTATTTTTTACTTTGCGACGATATCAATTTTCTCGAAAGATTTTCAAAAAATCATAAAAAATCAAATTTTTAAGGACCTATCTTAATATCCAGCAAAAGCCAAAAGCTATTCACCAACTCTCCTGTATCTGGCCAGATATTAAAAAGTTTGTAAAAATTGTTCAACGTGTTCAGAAGAGTTATTTTCGCTTTATATATGATATTAGGAAATATGATTCTTAATTTACTTTTCAAGAGGTCCTTTTTATACAACCTTGCCTTACTCTATAATAAATACCCGAACAAAGTGAAACACCTTAGTCATCAGTTATTCAAATGTTCTGTGTAGAAGCTATTATATTGCAAAACTGACAGTCAGTACATTAGGCAATCTCTCAGATGAGTTAGCATGCTTAGTTAGGATCATCATCTCCAGGTATAGACCAAAAGATGGACTAAGATTGCTAACATTTTGCCAATTAAGAACCATTTGATTTATTTATTTATTTCAACATAACATAGGTGCTAAAGATAATCCACTATGAATAAACGTGGCTAAACACAGAACTATTACTATATACCGTTTAAAATCAATAAGCTATCAATTTTGGAAACCTTCGACTTTGGAAATTTGATGTACCAGACTTCCAAATTCGCTCGTAGATTCCAAAGTCATTCAAACCATGGAAAAAGTGCACCATCCAAAAAATCGACGTTACATAACTTTTGGCTATTTCTTTTAAATTTTCGTCAAATCATTTCGCGAGTTCTAAGATTAATACCAAAACACAATTAAATAAATTAAACTTGTAAATTTTGTTTTAGTATCAATACAATCAACAACCTCATTGTCTTCATTTGACTTCGTTGGTCAAGATAGTTTTGAACACCCTAGATTCGCAACATCATCATTGCAGAAGAATCCCAGCAACAATTTTAATGGGAGCCCCATCAACACGATCTCGAGGTTAATATTAAAAATCGTCATTTTTAATAATCATTTAATTTCTTTCTTCAGATGTTAGCCAACCATCTTTAGGCGCAGAAAATGAACAACACGATAAATTAACAACCCCACCTTTATCGCCAATGTATTCCGACGGGCAATCAGTTCAAGTATCATTAAGTTCAAAAGGGGGTAAAACCCAAGTCATTTATGCGAAACCTTCATCAGCTGCAAGCATGGAAACCCATTGGGAGGAAGCTACTCAATGTGTACCAGATAAAATACAAAAAACTAAATTCGCCGAAATCAGCTTAGACGCCGATGACACAGAATCCGAATTAAACGCAATCCCAGAAACCGATTTATCCGATAGCACGTTACACGGAAGTGTTCAAGATTCTTTTGATGAAGGAACGGAGGATTTATGCTACCACAAATCGGAAAAATGTATGGTTAAAGTGCAAGAACCCCAAGATCAGCGGTCCCCAAAAGAAGTTTATATTAGTAATCTTGTGAAACATAAAAGGCCAATTTGGATCATCGGGAGTGAAGAAGAAGCGCTAAAATCTTGGGAAAGCAAAACATACTCCATCCAAGAAATTCCAAAATTTGAAAACGGCTCTGGAAAAAATTGCACCAAACCAGGAAATGTAACCGTCGCAAAAACTTTAACAACCGATTCCCATAGACAAGTAACTTGCTCCTCCATCGACACCCAACACATCAGTAAACCAACCCCTTTAGGAAAACATAAGAAAATTATCGAACCATGCATCACTCCCGTTAGCACCCCAGTCTCCGATTGCGAGGAATGTCTTAAAAACCAAGTCCTCCCACCACCAGCCATTGAACGACTTTTACCCATTGGTTCAATTAAACCCCCAGGTAAATATTAATCTTCAATTTATTACACAAACAAAAATTATAAAACTAAGTATTTAAAGTACCAAGAAACACGACATTCCCGTTTTACGAAGACACTACATCCACGTCTTCCGACAGTTCTTTATTAAATATGGAATTCCCCATAGGTACACTACCGTACACCCCAAAGACAACAAAATTACTTTTTGTTTCAACAATTTCTCTTTTAGATTCGCCAAAAACGAACATTTTCGCTATATCCGGCATAGAAACTCAACTAGAAATTCCAAATCAAGAGAGGCTACTACCAATCGGACAACACACGAAAGATATATCGCAATTAGTCGAGAAAGTTAAACAGGCTTTAGGAATCAATGCCCAGCATATAACCAAAATTTCAGAAAATAAGAAAGTTGAAAACGGCCGAGATTCAAGTTATTACACTCAAAGTCCTAGAAGGCTCATTAAACAAGTCGCCTTGGAGAGTCCCCCACAATATGATATAGAAGAAACTACAATTACATTTAAAAGTATTAATATGGATGGAAAAAGTAAGTAAATTAAATCATTTTTGGTAAATAATAACTTATTTTTCTTAGAAGAATCAACAACTAATCATCGACACCCTATTAGAAAAGCTGGACCTTTTACAATTCGACCATATCCTTGTAGGGAATCAAAAAAGCCCGGCTTTTGGTTGAGTCCCCAATTATCCCCGAAAATCGAAGGCAGCGACATCAAACAAAGTTCTTTTCGAATCGGAGATGAATGCGTCACTGAGAGATGTTCGGAATGTGGTACTGTCAAAGAAGAATATAGCGACGAAGAATTAGGGTTGTGCATTGTATGCTTAGGAACGTTTATTCATCGTGAACCATCATTAGCAGCTCCTATGTTACCAGATATTCTTAATATCGTTGCAAAGTAAACTAAATATTACATGAAATTCACCACCCATTAAGAATTAATCTACAATTTTGAAACTTCTGCAAAATAATACTTTATTATCAACTATATTTTTGAAGAGTATAGATATTCCGAGATATTCCATGGAAACTCTAGATGGTATTGAAGTTGATTCAGATTTTCAGGAGGGCTGGATATTTGTCTTAGTCTCCGATCCATAATATCCCTTCTTGTAACTACAACAGTAACATGGGACCTTGCATTATCCTGTTGGAAATGTATTCTGCAACTTCTTAATCACTAATAATGCTTGAGACGGGTTATTTCTTATACCAAAAATAAGTCGTAGGATGAAATAATATCGGTCGACTTCGAAGACCAAATGTTGCTTTTGATATAAGAAGCAATCTCGGTCGACTTCGAAGATGTCCCTGATATAAGAAATAATCTTGATCGCCTTCGAATATGTCGGCCGAGATTGTTATTGATCTCATGAACAATTCTTGAGGCGACCGACTTCTTTTAAGTCGACTAAGATTACTTCTTCAACCCAACCCAAGTATCTGCGAACAATATTTGGGGAAACCGAGATCTTTGAAGTTGACCGAGATTATTTCTTATATCAGGGACGTCTTCGAAGTCGGCCGAGTTTACTTCTTATATCAAGAACAATATTTGGGGCGAAAGACGTCTTCGATGTCGGTAGAGATTCTAGTTAAGATGAAATCATCTCGACCGATTTCAACGACATCGGCCGCCCCAAATATTTCTCTTGATGTAAGAAGTAATCTCGGTCGACTTCGAAGACGTCGGCCGTACCAAGAATTGAAGAGGCATCGATGACAAGATTAATTGGCCGAGATTACCTCCCATATCAAGAACAATATTTCGGGCAGCCGACGTCTCCGAAGTCGGCCGAGATTCTAGTTATGATGAAATCATCTCGGTTGACTTCGAAGACGTCGGCCATACCAAGAATTAAGGAGGAATCGATGACAAGATACTTGGCCGAGATTACTTCTCATATCAAGTACAATATTTCTGGCGGCCGACGTCTTCGAACGCGGCCGAAATTACTTCTTAAACCAATAAAAATATTTGGGGCCGCCGACGTCTTCGAAGTCGGCCGAGATTACTTCTTATATCAAGAACAACATTTGGGGCGGAAGACGTATTCGAAGTCGGCAGAGATTCTAGTTAGGATGAAATGATCTCGGCCGATTTCAAAGACATCGGCCGCCCCAAATATTTTTCTTGATGTAAGAAGTAATCTCGGTCAACTTCGAAGACGTCGGTCGTACCAAAAATTGAAGAGTTCCAGTTATGATGATATGATTTCGGCCAACTTCGAAGACGTCGGCTACCCTAAATATTGTTCTTGATATAAGAAGTAATCTCGGCCGATTACGCAGGCGTTGGCAGCCCGAAATATTGATCTTGATATAAGAAGTACTTTTGGCCGAGTTTGAAGATGTCGGCCGTATTAAGAATCAATTCTTAATACAAAGGCATCGTGGACAAGAGTATTTGGCCAACATTGCTTCTTATATCGAGCACAATATTTCAGATTCCCGACGTCTTCGAAATTGATCGAGAATCTCTGAAATTTATGCCCTCCTTTTTTTCTAAATTGATACGAGATCTATATTTTACGCCTACTGCAGAAAAGTCAATTTCACACAAATACAACATAGTAAATGGCAAAAGAATCTTTAAAACGGTAGTACTAAGAATAGAATATTCTTGAGGTTATTCATCCCCTACTGTTGAAAGTGTAAATGAGATTGGAGTCGATAGGTATGGGTCTCTAATCCGGTCGTATTATCAGGATTGTTTGGGAAATATCTATCAAAGGGTTGTTGTCTAAATGTTGATAAGTGTTTGATTAATATCAATTATAAACATGGCTTCATATCTTGAGCAGATTTTTCTTGCAGGAAGCATTTTAAAACGGGAAAACAATCGGAATTTGCAATTTATTAAGAGATTTATTAATATTACCATTTTTATTAAGAAGTTAGCATCGTTAAACTTATCTGCATGAGGATTCTATCGATAAATATGCATACAACTCATTTCTTAATTCGTATACTCTCGACAACCAACGAGAGTTACAATGATATAGTAAAGGTTCCCAAATCTTCACAAAGCTTTTAGAAATATCTTGCCTAAACGGGTATCGTTTTTATGAAGTTTACCACTTTGATAATTACATCCATCACAATATTTAATTTCGAACTTCGAGAGTCCATGTACATTATATCAATGTATTCTTCCAGGTATAATTGTAAACCAATCCTAAGCATGCCCAGTAGCACCATGTAATATTTTTGCGAAATAAAAAATTCTCATAGATTTATTTTTTCTATGTACCGCACGTAACATATTAATAAAGCGTCATTACCCCGATCTGTCGATCTTCATCCAGCTAAATAGCAAATAAACCAGAAAGTTTTTCCACAGGTTACTTATAAATATCTTCAGCAATGTCATATATGCGAACACTAATCATATTGCTAGAAAGAGAAATATTTTTTATTTCATTACCTGATTCTTCATAAAATTATTTTTCGAAAACTGCTATTCAAGGTTAACTTTTGCGTAGTACTTAGTTACTGCCAAAATGTTCATCCTTCAGCATTACCAATAAACCAATTTGAAGCTTTTCGTCTTCTGAATACCATTTCAACGCATGTTGTAGGTAGTATTTTTTTAAATATTCGTAGTGTCATTAATATGACCTGAAAAGTCTTGATATGTTGATGTCAACCATAGATGGTTTCGGGATGGATGTGAGAGCAGATCCAATTAAAAAATGTCCAGATATTAGAACGTCAAAACTATTTGGATCATCGAGACATTCGATACAATAGTCTTATAGGATCAATTTCAATTAATAATGTCGTTCTTCAAAGATGTATGACCGATAACTCGCTTGAGATTATATGTAACGGACTTGACACCCGCCCATTTTCCGCCAAAATGAGGAGATCCAGGGAGTTGAAAATCCATTGAGTTTCATCATTCGTTCCAATTGACTTGCAATAGACTTTTAGTAGTCAGATACTGAATTAAAGAGATTGCGGAGTTCTCGATCGATACCAACACTATTTGTCCCACATTCACTTGTAATTATAGCGAAGCCCTTGCTATGATAGCCGATGTGCTGAGACAAACAAAAATGATTAAATAGTAAAATATGTAGATCAAATTCAAAACTGCCAACGTGATAGGTTACTGGGGTTACTTGTATACTGCCATGAAGAGTGAGGAAATGATGATATCTGATAACCAGTGTGGTGAGTGATGACATCTTCGGAAGAATAAATGATCGAGATGCTTCTCGTTCCAATCCGAATTAATAAGCTAAAGTCTTCCACTAACTCGCAAAAATCCGTTATCATCAATAAATGATATCAGACGATGAGAACGAATTGATCGAGGTAGTGCTTGATTAAACATCAATAAAGAAATTTTAGGTATAAAATATATTTTTTAAACATGTTTTACCCAAACCAGCAAAGCATCTTTAATTTTGGAAATAGATAACACTGCTGAAACTGAATCTAAATCTTTTTTATTACATTGTTCCACAAATCTTAAATACGATATTGTGTTTCGTAGTAATCTTGTGAGAGAAGAATATCGCTTTATGAAGTCCCAACAGGTTGTTCACTCTTCGAGATTTTTGGATTCAAAACAATGTGGTATAGATTGTGGCCACGATA
This sequence comes from Onthophagus sagittarius, assembly GCA_036711965.1. NCBI lineage: Eukaryota > Metazoa > Arthropoda > Insecta > Coleoptera > Scarabaeidae > Onthophagus > Onthophagus sagittarius. Next base: position 7,759,710 of record JASERS010000007.1, on the reverse strand, counting down.
AATTCGGCAGATTGAACAATTCAAGTCTTCTCAACCAAAACTGAAGATAAGGAAGTTCAGATGGTAGCTTGATGCCAAATCAGCAGGATTTTCTTCATGAAGAATGTGAGCAGATGACAGTTCCTGGATCTCAGCCACTCGGTTCGATACGAATTCCTTCCATCGTGATGAGTGATTAGCAATCCAATGAAGTGCAATGGTAGAATTGGTCCAAAAATGAAGGCTGTGAATTTTAATAATATTAACTTCTTTAGATAATCCGAACCAACGAGGTACAGCGATTTCAGAAATGATTGAAATTGGTTTATAAATGTACACCAACTATTGGCAAATTCGTCAGGTAACTTTTCATCCCAACCGATCTTTTTTAGCCAAAGTTCTTGCATAAATAGCTTCGCAGTAATTATAATGGATGCCAACCATCCCAAAGGATCAAAAATCTGTGCAATAACTGATAATATGTTTCTAATTGTCAACGTATTCAGTTGCAAATATTTTCAAAGCGGAAATGAAACTGTCATCATTACTTTTCCGTATAAGTCCTAACACTCGATACATCAAACTATTTTCGAAAGATCATGAATCAAAAATTGCAACATTTTCATCTGGTAGTGAGTCAATTATTTCACGTGAATTAGATGACAATTTCTTGGCAAGACACCGCCCGCCATATGAATATTGTTTAATTATTGAATTTTTTCTTTAGCATGCATTATATCACCTCCCGATAAAATGTCGTCTACATAATTTTCATTCCAAACAATGAAATGAAACCAACGTATAGCAAGATAGGAGGTGCAAGTTAGGGCATATATAACAGTGAGCAATTTGTATATTTTCTTTTGATCATATGGATTATCTCACCATAAAATCTGTTGAAATGGTAAATCATCAGAGTGAACCGTAATCTAGCCATAAATCATTTCAATATCAACAGCAAAGGCAACAGGATATTGTCACCATCGCATTAATACCTAAACTAGGTCATTGTATAGTTTGGATCCAGGCAAGTGATAATTATTAAGAGATCCGTTAAGAACAACCCATAAATTGGTGGATATACTATTTTCTTTTATCACTCCATGATGAAGAAGGAAGAATTGTTGGGCTGATAAAAAAACTTCTTTTGGACGTTCAATGATATGACCGAGAGAAATAGACTCTTCTATGAATTTAGAATATTAATATTGATCGGGATTTCATACAAACTAAGGACTTTTCTACCATTGCATAAGAATCACCAATGTTAGTTGAACTATTTTTAAAAGGCAATCAAACTATAAATCTTCCATTAGAATCTCTAGTACGACTAAGTTTAAAATAATCTTCACAAGCCTGCTGTTCTTTAGTTAATAAAGGTTGAGCAATATATGATTCGCCTTGGTTTCAAAATATCAGCAAAGAGAGTAACGTCAATTGTTGTGGATGACATAAAATGTGGATCTGCACGTATGATATCTTTTATTTCATTCTGAAAATCATTGAATACATCTTATGGACGACAGTAAACCGTGATTTGAGGTAGTACAAGTGCATCAGACGATAGCGAATATAAGAATTAATTCGGGAGCTGAGATTTATTTGATGTTTGTCCTTCAACACGGTAGATTGGAATTGATTTTGGACGTTGGGGTAAATGTAGAAGTCAACATAAATATTCGGAAATAAAAGAGATTTCGGAGTCTAGGTTAATTAAAGAACGTGATACTGCCATACGGGAAGAGTTTTGATGAAACGTTGTGTGTGGTATGGAGTTATTTGAATTAGGTATAAAATTTTGAGACGGTACTGTTTGAGATTGAGCATTAGAGCCATGTAACGTGGCGACAATTCTTGATATGAGCAACAATTCTTCATAAAGTCAGGACCTAGACAATTAAAACAGATTTTTAAAGATCACAAACTGTCATCGTTCCAATGGAGATTTGATCAAGATTGATTCCATAATTAATAATTAATTACGGAATCAATTAAATAATAAGAAAATAAAAAATAATTAATAATAAATAATAGAATAATTAATAATTCCATAAATTACCGGAGTAATTGACAAGGAATCCGAATCGTTGGGCAATGTAGTTGCTTCGATTGGTGAATTCCTTAATTGCCCAGTCTCTGTTGCGGATGTTGATGGAGCAATATAAATTTATTTGGTTTAGGAATGACGTTGTTCGTGTGCGGAAGTCTGAGAGATCTCGCGCGATGGTTATCCGTTCCTTGACTGATCTGACTAAACTGTAGTCGGCTTGTCCATTACATTATCTGTTACTTCTTTTGTCCCATCGTGGCTATCTCATTGTATTATCAAAATGTTAATGGTTTGCGAACTAAGAAGACTGCTTCTCTCATTAATTCGTCAACTTTTGGTCATAATGTTGTACGTCTCACAGAGACTTACCTAAACTCTCCGATCTCGGAGTAGGAATTTTTCTGCTCTGGATATAACATTTTTCGCCACGATGGAACCACATCGGTATATAAGAAATTTGATAGAGATAGAGATATCTTATTTCTCGTGTGCTGTGTATATCTGCCTCCTGGAGAAATTGATCCCCTAGTAACGTTTTTACAAAAATTGGCATCATTACGAGACTCCATCTTGAGTCAACTACTATTGTAGTTATCGGCGATTTCAACTTACCTTCAATTTCGTGGCGGCGGGCTAAGTCTGGGATTCTAGAGCCGTTTGGTGGCTCCTCCCAAAAATACACTAATATGCATTTACTGAACAAGTTACAAATTGCGAATATAGATTACTAACTAGATAAACTAACAAATATAGATTTCAGAAAAATATATGTAAATAGGCATAAAAATATACAGCGTGTCCGTAAAGTAATGGATATAAAAATTCCGAGAATAGGTGTAAAGTCTCTTTGTCCATCTTTTTGAAGTAGGTTTCAATTTTTTCCGTCATTCTTAATCAAGTTACATTTCTCCAAGTATGCCAAGCGATATAACAAACAATCAGAACGTATCTTGACGTTTTAAATTCAAATCTTGCAGCTACCAAATCAATTAATTCAAGTGGGTAAAAGATCAAGACAGCTTTTCAAACTGCAACATCAGAGTAAATGACCAATAATACTCAACTACTCCTATGGGGAGGTCGATCACATCTAAAAACATTGTATCTGTTATCTTTATATTTAATGTTGGTATTTAAACCAGGCGCATACCAGTATTCTGATATGCGCTATACTGCATACCGTTGAACATTTTTTAAAATTTACAAAGATTTGGACTCACATTTGCATCCATTTCCGCTTTCGACCTATTCTCAAATACCACCGTAACAGGTCTAGGTCGCGTTTGTAGATGAAACTTTTTCTAATTTAAAAAACTTCACAATGTCTGAAGATTTCTCAACAATATCCTTAAGTATGATTTGAACCGCATCTTTGAGTGATTAATCTCATTAATTATCTTATCAAATCTTCTCTTGACGTGGCATCTTTACACGTTATTTATCTCGTAATTCAGATCGTTTATGATAGCTTTGAAAACTTAGAGGGAGTTATCGCAATTTGTACAACGTCATAAGTCTATAAATATCGAAGGGTGGTAAGCATGCGCAATCATTGCCAAATATGTTAGCCGGCTTCACATTTCAAGTTAGAATATTTACAATAAACTTTGTTAATTAAATAATAATAATTTGTTGCATTAATTTATAAGCATTGTTTTATTTTACCAAAGTTTCAAAATTATAGTTTGAATTATAATGGGTGTTGGATTTCATATGAAAGTTACCATATTTTTTAATGAGTTAAATTATAGAGTTGCAACTAATGCGATGTACCCATGGCAAAATGAGAGCAATATCCATCTTCCTGGAGGAGCGGTGAGTGTAGCCCATCAATTTCTAAGATGCGTTTTACATCAACTTGCACCAAATGGAATTTTCACTCAAATGTTTCAAACCCCCACGAACGAAAAGTGTAGGATACAATTTTTCAAAAATGTTATTCAGGCTTTGATTGATTTTAACGAATTAAATCCGGTGGCGCCATTACAACTTTTATTAGAGGTAATTTATTCTTCATTAATTTATTATAAAATCATTTATTAATTTTATTTTTTAAGACGTTGAATTCCAAGAAAACTCTTCCACTGGATGCTTTACCAATTATATTAGAAAACTTAGCTTGTTATATGGACTGTTTACCATTAGAAGCTGCTCTAGGATCAAATGCCCCATTATGGAATAACGTTTTACAACAAATGGAAACATTTTTTCGTAGAATAGTGTTCCTATTACACGGCATAGATAATCTAACCGTCCTTTTAAGAATAATAATAACAATTTTTAAGATCCCGTTGATAAATCAATACAAAGGAATGTTGGAACCGTTTTCGAAAATAATGAGTCACGCCATCCAAACCAACGTGTTGAAATACAACAATCTGGTCGATATCTGTTTCTTATGCAATAGGGCATTCACGAAAGACCGCGATAAGATGTTGTTAAGTAGGATGGTTGTTTTTGAACTTGTTCAAGCTTTGAAATTTAAAACTTGCATTCCTGATGCAAATCTTTTGATGTTGATCAATTTAATTCTTCAAGATGTTGGCGGGTCAATTCCGGCTAACGTTGTTTTAAAAGATATGAACTCAATAACGGTTGATTTTACCCCAATTTGGAATACTAATATAGCAGAATGCATGAAAGTACATTTAACGGATATTTTGGAATTTTTAACCGATTTTCACACATTAGCAAAAATAAAGGTTAATAAAAAAAATTTTACGACTTTATTTATCCCAATTTTTTTAGAGTTATTCCAAAGGAATTACTATGGGATTAAATGAAGATACTTTAGGTGGTATTTTCAAATGTAACGTAGCTCAATACTTAGCTTTGGAAATTAGTAGAGGAAATGGAAGAGATAATAGAGCCGTATCTCGCTATTTACCGTGGTTGTATAACACATCGACAGCTCAACAACCGTAATAACAACATTTTTTTAATAATAATAATTTTGTATTTATCGTTTTTTTAGTCCAAAAGAATTTGTGGAATGTATAGGTCATGTACGATTACTTTCATGGCTCCTCTTAGGATCATTAACACATACAGCAATACACGGAAACGATGCCACTCATTTAAGTCAACCAATACCACAAGAAGCCTCTTGTCAAATCGCCGATCACATCCAAGTAATAATGGCAGGTTTCGCGGAACAGCCAAAAGCGTCCGTTTTACATATGTCTTCCTTGTTTCATACATTCATATTATGCCAATTGTGGACCATTTATTTGGAGCAAGGCCTAAATACCCATCTTCCGATCACCGAAGCATACAACATTACCATGAACATCCTTTTCGATTTTTGGGGAAAAATTACGCCTTGCATCTTACAATTAGTCCAACAATCAAAAGTTGTAAGATCAAAGTAAATTTTTATTAACGAAGAAATAAATAATATTATTATTTTTAGCTAAGCGAAATAGTATGTCTTCACTTTTTAAATTTAATCGAAGCGTTAATTGAATGCCACTCGACGTTTATCACGAAATTATTCCCACTTTGGATTCCAGTTTTAACATCTCAAACCATTCAAGTTAATATATTGAGTCAACGATTTTGTCTTAATATAAATTTTTTACTTTATGTTTTAGTTACCCGGACACCTTCAAGTTAGATTACAAAATTGTTTAAATTTCGCTCCAGATGTACATTTAGAAGGTCTCCCAGAAAAAATTAAAACAACTTTGCAAAATCCGGTATTATTACGCTGGCTACAACGTTTACAGTTCAAAATGGGCCAAATAGAACTTCAGTCATCGACAGCAACACAATTTTATTCATTGTAGACAATAGTATTTTGTATCAAATATAAAAATGAGTTGAATTTTATTTTATTTGAATTTTTTTATTTCTTGTTACTAAGACTGAATCGACAAAGGCTGAAGATGTATGGATAAATCTGAATTTTTCTGGTTGTAAGTCTAGTGTTAGTTCGAATTTTATGAAAAATATTTGACAATATAATGCTGAGTAACAACTCAAGCATGAACTAAGATTAGCATTAGAACTAATACCAGAATCAGAAAAATTTGGGGGTCTTTGAAGTCGGTCGAGATTATGTCTTATTCATAAACAAAATTTGGGTAACCAACGTCTACGAGGTAAACAAAGGTAAATAATTGTTGATAAGTACTGTTCAAGAAACTAGATACATAATTACAAGGAGTGCTGGAGGATGTACAAGCAAGGTACTGGAGATCGGTTAAACTGGAGGCAGTAATGGTGGAGGCTGGGGAAAGAGTAGTTAAGTACGAAGAAAGGATAGAAGATCATACAGGAGAGACAACAAGGAGAGAACGTTAATATACGGACGGGAGACAGAGAAGAATATTATAGGGAAGAGAGGTATTCGCTAACTTGGATCACTAAAAGTGAAGAGCACTAAAAGATAGGGATAAAGATATACAGATGCAGGAAAGAAGATCTGTAGACGAAGAGAGATATGAGAAAGAAGATACAATGTGAGGTATGATAAGATAGTGACGAAGAAACTCCCAAGGTATCTGCTGATGGATGGGGATGAGAAGGGCAAAAAGGAAGGTAGCTAGATTTCGTTGTGGAAATTAGTGTGAATGAAGAGAGAAGAAATACTGGACGGACGTTGTGGAGAGATAATGTAGGTTATGTGGAAATTACTAAGACACTCTAGAGTACATGCTAAGGAAAATGGACAGAAAACAGATTTTGGGAGATAGCGTGAGACTAAAAGATGGATGAAGGAGCCGAGGATGTGGGAGGCGTGGAGGAGGTTAGATCGTATTATTATTAATTACTAATAATAATGTTTAAGATAACGCTTATTAGATAACGTCTTTCTATTAGACAACGTTTAATGGCTTTGCAAGGTCTTTCAAATCTAGGTGATGGTGATGCCTGTATGCGATCAAGTCTGCTAAACACGAAATTTGATTTATTTTATATTGGTTTATAGACTATAGTTTTTGAACATTATGAAGAAGTTGATGCCGGTCTAAATTTTGAAATTGTTCCTCTCAAAGAGGTCAATAAAGTATCTCTCTTAGTTAGATCATATTATTATACACAAAGTTCACCCGACAGACACAATGGTTGATCAAAAACCAGTTCGACTGAGGGACAATCTAAGTTTTCTTTTAACGAAGCCTGTTACTACCTCTTGATAAAATAGAAAAGTACTACCATTACTTTGTGGATGATACAAAGATGATTTGCTATTCAAATTGTCTTCCTCGATCATGAATTTCAAAGTGTGAGGAGTAGTTTTTGAGCAGTGTATTTGCAATATTAGTAATATGCTTAAGAGGGTAGGCTTCAAGCCATCTAGTAAAACGATCAATTACTAAAGTATACTAAAATAACTAAAATACAAAAATAACGATCAATTAGAGATGATGGACCTATAAGATCCATATGTATATGTTGAAACTGTCCTGCTGATATGAAAAATTTAGTAATAGTAAGATTTCGTGATTAGATTGTAATTGTCTATCCACGCATAAATATTCCTATTCATTTCTTGCCAACAAAATTTGGATGCGATTAAATCTTGAGTTGCTCATACACCTGGATGAGACATACTATGAAAATTTTGAAAAAAACGGAATCGTAATTCTCTAGAAATATATAACATGTATTTACAACATATAATAAATACATATATAGGTTGAGGCAGTGGAGACTGGGAGAGATAGGGGTGGATAGTTTAAAAGAAATAAGGAGACCAGGAAAGGGTACAAAGAATTATGCAGTAGAAAGAAAACAGATCTGAGGGAGAAGGAGGCGGCATATATTATAGGGATAACAAAGGAAGGAAAGGTCTGGAGGCATCTGAAAAAGATAAAGAAGAGTAGGGACGGGATCATCAGCGAAATACACTTGACAGAATGGTTACATTATGGGATTATTATAGGTTACATTATGAGATTATAGAGAAGGGTTGAATCGACGTTAACGGGGTTGGGAGGCTGTGGGGGAGATGGGGGAGAGGAAACAGCAGCAAGGGAGATGGAAGCAGTGCTTAGGGGATTAAAGAAGGATAAGGTGCTATGGGAAGATGGGATGCATAAGTAGGCATGGTTGGAAGCATCAAGCATGGTGAGATTGAAGTTGTTGGAGAGGATAAATAGCGTGTGGAGAAAGGGTGAGATCCCGGAGGGATGGAAAGTGGGAATATTCTGTCCAGTATATAAAAAGGGTAATAAGGGAAGTGTAGATAGCTACAGGGGAATTAACTTACTTGACTCGGCATACAAGATATACAAGAAGATACTGTTGGGATGACTGGAGGACGAGATGGAGTTGGGGGAAATTTGCCGGATGGATATGCAGGTTTTCGGAAAGAAAGGAGACCAATTGACAACGTGTATGTGTTGAAGCATCTGGCAGATAGCGCGCTGGATAAGAAAGGCGGGAAATTGTACACCCTATTTATAGATCTGAAAGCAGCTCTTGATAAAGTACATAGGGGACATTATGAGAGGAGATGGGGAGGAGGAGGATCACCTAACAGCGAGAATAAAGGAAATATACATGAAGGAAATGAGGGATGTTTAAACGTAGATAAGGTCAGAATGGATGATTTACCTATGAATGATTTTTAAATATGTATGTTATGACTCATTTGACTCATGCCAAAAATCGACCATCACACTGTTGAGGCGAGAAGAGGATAATCGCGGCAAGATGAGCGTATCATAATGAGCTGATTTAACCATTGGGTTGGGTTGCGTTGAATTGGGCTGAGTTGAGTAGTGTTGTGTATACAGGTGCAAAATGTGGTGATTAATAGTACTAGATCTGTGAAGTATCTAGAAGTACACCTAAATAAGGATTTGCGCATGACAACACACCTAAACAGCATAGTAGAAAAAAACGCTAAAATAGCTAACGCTCTATCTGGTATAATGCCGAAAGTAAGAGGACACAAACAAGACAAAAGGAGATTGATCGCGAAGGTTATAGAATCGGCGACCCTGTACGCTATACCGGTATGGAAAAGTGCGCTGAAGTACAAGAAGTACATGAGTTTATTAAGATCTAAAGAAAGAAGAGCCGCAATTCAAGTAACATCCGAGTATAATGGTTTGGCTGGTATACACACCAAATAGTCTGGGAAAGGCTTGTAATTGAGTGATGAGAGGAGCTCATCGACAAGAGAACAGGGAAAAATTGTATCGCCGTTTGCAGGAAAGATGGGATACCATGCATGAGTAAAAAAATTATTAAAATTGTTGAAAGCTGACAGAAGCAGGGACACACTGTAAAGTACCATGCGACACAGGCTATTTTGAGATATGGTACCCTTGGAAAGTGCTTAAATAATCTAAAGAAAGAAATAACAAATGTTTGCTAGTATAGATGCAATGTAGAAGACATTCCTAAAAACATCATCTTTGTGTGCGCTTGTTTCGAACAAGAGATGAAGAGAGAGAAATTTATATTGGAAAGAACGTCAACATGGAGCATACACATGATTTGTTCCTCGAAGCGGCAGCAAAGTAAAAAATAATAATACTTTTGACGCAAATAATCATGGAACAGGATGTGGGAAAATATTTATGGATTACTTTGTCCACATGTCCATCAACGACAGGCCGCAGTTGAAGATCAAGAAGACAAAACGATGTTCGAACGAGTGGACCAGGCGACAAATATTTTTCAACATCTCTCGCAGACTGTTTGAAGAAATGCGCGAGTGACACCAAACCGTCAAGATCCGTAGATGCGAGGAAAAGAGGGAATTTTTTAGTGCGGTAGTTCTGGCCAATAACACCGAGGCCAGAAGAATACATCCTGATGGGGTTCAGTCATGAAGATTTTCTCCTTCTCTTCGCTCAAAAACTTAGTTATGTTGTGTTGGGTTAGGATAGGAGAGAAGAAAGCCGATAAGGGAGGAAAGATACATTGAAAGATAAGGGGATATAATTACGGAGCGACTTCCAAAACACCTTATGGAGGGTGTGAGGACAGGAAGAAGCTGGTGGTCAGATGCCATTGTGATAATTAGTATAGAGCCAACATGTATTAGACGTATGATATGCACTGATGATATCGGCTTTGCAGAAAGGATTGAGAATTGTAAAAGCATATTTAGAAAGAATGAAGAGACGGAGAGAACAATTCATAACAACTGAAAGAACAAAGGAATTGAAGGCAGATTCTGGAAGAGGCGATTAAATGGGACACATTCGTCTCACTTACTGTGTACCATTGAGAACTTGTGAAAAAGATAGAGGATGGTATAATTCAAATATGATTCAAACTTTCCAAAATTTAGGAGTGCGGCAGAGGGGTGGTCCCCTACGTTCGATATGTTTGTATGATCTTTGAATTACAAAAGCTTCCGTCTTTTTTTGTTTTGTTTAACTGGCGGCGATACAATTTTCCGGGGACGAAAAAGGAGAGAGGTAAAGGAAGGAAGAAAAGAAACCCCATGATCTGACCACAGAATACAATTTTTCAATACCAACAAAAAATCGGAATAATTCCACATATTTGGAATCCCAGAATATCAGTATTAGAAGTTTTACACGTGAGTCATTAAACCAAGAAACATTTTTTGAAAGCTTCAAATCACTCCTCATCTACGGAGATTCCATCTTTTGTACATTTTTGGACCAAGTACTTAATACATTTTTTTGATATATAAATTTGATGAATAAATTTGATGCAGACATGTTATTTAAGTTATAATTAAAATTTTTAAATTTTTGCAATGAAATATACACGATAATTAGAATCTTTTTCAATAATTAATTCTACTCAACAATATTTATATTTATGTGATTTTTTAATATGATTTTTAAAGTCAGTAATGATGTAGTAATGAATGTAAATAATCATGCAAAGTTTGCATAATGATTTAATTTTCTTCAATTTGAACAAGTTTTTCCAAATGCTGGATCTTTGTTTACTTTGACTATTACCATTAAGTTTTTTTTTTGATTCAGCATTTCTTACAATTTTCTTTACAATTTTGCCAATTGTACCTGTTTTCTTTGTATTTGTACGATTTTGATAAATACCTCTGGTTTATAATCTCTTTGAACGGTATCTATACCTTTATTTTTCCAATTTTGTTCTCTTATTTGCATCTTTTTCAAATTGATTTTTGACATTTCCGTAAGTTTGCAGCATTCCACCATGCGATGCAATGTATCTTCTTTTTCCAACAATTTTTCTCTGAACATGTCCTTAACACCAATAATTATTATTGTTTTGAGTAACTCATCCTTTAAGTGACCAAATTCAGATTCTTTCGCTTTATTTTTTAATTCAGTATACCATACATATTCATATATGTATAATATAATAATGTAATAATGGTGATCTATACTACAGAGTGTAATCCAAAATTTTCTAGAAAACAAAATCTGACCATTACATAGCAATCGTTAACAAACTTCTTAGAAGTTAAATTAAGTTGAAAAACGATATTAGGGCAACTGGAACAATTAAATGTTGATTGATTATTATTCGACATTGATATCAGAAATTAACGAAGAATACTATAAAAGTACAGTAAAAAGAAAATCATTTTAAGACAGCACGGTACCATATAATTTATGTACCTAATTTATACTGTTTAACGTTTGTACCAAAATCTAACTTTAAACAAAATTTGGTATTAAGTTTTTTTTTAATATTTGTAACATTTTAAAAAAATTAAAATAATGAACAAAATTTGAATTTAAATTTTCTTGAAATAAACAAATCGGTGCAGATATAGATTTTTAAACTTGATAAAACTAAAAAAAAATGAGTCTGACATTTAAATACGGGGAATCCCACATTAGACGGTGTAGATGGCGCAGATAGAGAATCACAAAGTAAAGGTTCCGCGACACCGATGAATCACAATTCCCTCTGGCAAATAATCAAATAACTCGCCATAATTATTCGACTTATAAAAATAATTCATTTCTTATCAAACAAAAATATTACGTTTGTAATACTAATCTAAAATTATTGTAATATTATGAGAAAAGAAAAGAAAGAAGTTAAAGAAATAAGTCTCATTATGCTGATTTCTACATTTTTAAATACTACGAACCCTATTTTACGGGGAATACCCCGTTTTGTACAACGCAGCGATTAATATTGTAGGGGATTTCCCGCCTAATCAATTTCGCTTTTGTTTAGGTTGGGGCACAATAACTTATTATATTATTCAGTGTTATTATATGGGTTGACCAGTATGCATTTCTTGGTCAATCGTGATGAACTTACTTAACGCGACGTCGATTGACATTATAATTTTCGTAACGAGAAAAAGTTAAAAGATTGAATTGAATTAAAGACAATTTAATGAAATTGATGAAATAGTTAAAGTGTAATATAAAAAGAAATCACGCGGAAACCCGAGAAAAATGTTAGGTCGTTATTTTGAGGAGGAAGAAAACAGTTCTAAATGGATATTGTGTGGTGTTAAAATAAATAAAATACCAAAAAAGGAGGATAAAATATACCAGGTTATTTTATTATATCATTATTTACTTATAGAATTTTAGCATTAATTGAAATAGTACTGTGTGTTTTGTAATAATTTGAGTAATCTCCGTTACTGTGTTCGTGACTAAATTTCTCACACCCGCAGAATTATTTTCACGTACTTCCGTGGATATCCTTTGGTAAAACCGTCTCTGCAACAAGTATTTTCAACAACAAAATACAAGTTGTGGGATATCAACGATTCTCGTACAAACAATACATTTACTTGATTGGTGAAATGATTACTGGAGACAGTAAGCCAGTATCGATCATCATACAACAATTTTCCAGTAACAAATTTTTCAATTACAAAAATTGTGATTATTATGACTCATCAATTCAATCTGAACTCGGACTATCAATTAGTTTATATTTAGATAAACTGATTCACTACATTCAAACACGCTGGAACTCAATCTATTCCTCTAGGTAGAACCTTTAGTCGCCTACATGAACAAAAAGCAGCAATTTCAGTGTATATTTCAAAATTAAGAAGCGTGATTTTTGAAAATATGACCATCGTTCAATCGAAGATCACGAATTCTACGAGGTTTCACATTGAAAAACTTAATGCTGTGATAATTGACTGAGAAACGAGATCTCGAAAGACTTATATAATTTGGTTGAATATCAGCCTCGTTACGAGTTTTACAAGCATGTGCTCGCCTTTTCGCGGCAACGTCATTTTTATAACGAAATTTAAGAACTCGAATATAAAAAGACTAGAATAGGTAATGTTAGGATTCTCAATTCACTAAAAGCCTGACGACAGCCATCTCTGTAGGCAAGTCCCGCCATGACTCTAATTGCTCTCCTCTGTATTGCAAACAAGGATTTACAGGCAAAAGCATGATCTCAGACTAACAACCTATACCACAATTGGGACTGAAAAAAGGAAAAGTAGCAAGTCCTCAGAATTTCAAGCGAAACAATACCGGTTAGACACCGAAGTAAATAACCCACCGAACTAAGGCGGTTCTCAATTTATAATAAATTTCAATGGGAATGCCAGGTAAGTTTCGGGTCAACAATTAAACCGAGGAACCTATGAACAAGCCTCATCAACAGCAAAGTAAAAGTCATATTCACAATTTTAGATCGATTCAAAGCCAACTGATTGGTTCGAAACCAATCCTCCTCTAGATATATGAGTTGTGATTATCGCAGTAATGCGGAATCTGAATCAGTCATCAATGTTGTGTCGTCCGCGTACAGCAGCAACAGAAATGAAAAAGTAATTACACCACATTAAGCAGTCTAATAGCTGCTAGGCTTCTTCAACCGCAAAATTTACGAGTCTCAAAAAGTGACTTTACAAACTTTAAAGAAGGACTACAGGAAACTTGGAAAGAAGGAAAGACTTGAAATGGTTTTAGAAAAATTGATACTATTTCCGGAAGTCTTGATATTGCTTTTAGAAGACTTAATACTACTTCCAGAAAATTTGATACTGCCCTTGGAAGACTTGAAATGCTTCCAGAAGACTTGAGATGCTTTTAGAAAACTTGATACTGCTTTCATAGAACTTGAAATGCTTCTAGAAAACTTGATATTGCCTTCAGAAGATTTGAACTACTAGATGGCTTGTTATTACTTTCAAAAGACTTGAAATGCTTCCAGAAGACTTGAAATGATTTTAGAAGACTTGGAATGCTTCTAGAAAACCTGATACAACCTCCAGAAGTTTTGATATTGCTTCTCGAAGACTTAAAATGCTTCTAGAAGACATGATATTGCTTCCCTGATAATCTGAACAAAATTGAAAAACGTAAAATTTGCATTATGTCCCTTGTAATCCGAATTGGTAAGAGATTCGCTAATCGGAAAAGACTATCCGTTCTATCTGCAGTGAAAGACGATTAATTCCAAAACACTGAAGAGCATTTCTATCAAAAATGCTGAGTCCATACTTTCTAAGGATTGCAAATCCTTGTAATTTATTAGCAAAATGGTAGAGGTGTGTATTTCAAAAATCAGCTGAGGAAGAAGAACCTGATGGCGGCATTCAACTGTCCATTCAAAAATTCATGTATTATGCTGCAGCAAATAAGGCAATTTCTCCATGAAGATGTTGGGATAACCGAATTAAAAGTGAGGAAGTTTGTAAAAGTTTTAGTGTATCATATATTGCAAGATAAACAGCAGATAATGGTATTATCTAATACAATTTGATTATATAATCCTCATGCTTCCATCATTTAAATTCAAGTGATTTTCATTGATTCGGATTAGCGAAGCTTTACTGTAATTAGATGCTTAACTACTAATTGTAGTAGCTGTAATTATACTATGCTTCTATTTTCGTGGAAATAGTTAGTAATTATACTCGACTACTTTTTTCAAGCAGTTAGCCAAGCTCCGATTTTGATCAACTTTGCTATTAAATTTCGTGTAACGTGTGGGATAAAAACTGAATTTTTTCTAAAGACAAATTATCTTTTAAACAGTTTGTTACATTCACATCCATTGCTGATATAATTTGTCCTTCGCTATTTAAAGCGGCTTGGTGAAAACCAACTTCTTGGGCGTGCACAAAATATAACCAGCATTCGAAGCTGGGATTGCCAAAAACAACTTCAACATATTCAGGCATTAGATGACTATATGACGTTAGATTAAAGACGGTAAGTTCATAACATTTGAATATAATAAAGTGTTGTTTTTATATTTAATTAATAAAATGATAATTTCTTTATTATAATAATATTGTTAATAATATTGTTAATGAACCATAAAAACGTGACCGTTTTTATTGAGACTGAAAACGGGACAAATCTAGGTACTTTTGTCGATAATCAGGTGCAGTTTAAAATTATTAAAATTTAGTTTTAAGTTAAACTTGATACAGCTTCCACAAAATTTGATATAGTGTCCTAAGGACTTACAATGCTTCCAGAAGACTTGTTATTGCTGTTAGAAGTCTTGATATTGCTTTCAGAAGACTTAGAATGCTTCTAGAAAGCTTGTCACTACTTCCAGAGGACTTAATATTGCTTATAGAAAACTTAATACTGCTTCAAGGACACTTGAAAAGTTTCCAGAAGACTTGAGATGCTTTTAGAAAACTTGATACTGCTTTCATAGGACTTGAAATGCTTCTAGAAAATTTGATGTTACTTTCAGAAGATTTGAACTACTAGATGGCTTGTTATTAGTTTCAAAAGACTTGAAATGCTCCCAGAAGACTTGGAATGCTTCTAGAAAACCTGATACTACTTCCAGAAGTATTGATATTGCTTCTCGAAGACTTTAACTGCTTCTAGAAGATATGATATTGCTTCTAGATGATTTGAACTGCTTCTAGATGACTTGTTATTGCTTCCAAAAGACTTGAAATGCTTTTAGAAAACTTGATACTACTTCCGAAAGTCTTGATATTGCTTTTAGAAGGCTTAATACTACTTCCAGAAAATTTGATACTGCCCTTGGAAGACTTGAAATGCTTCCAAAGGACTTGATACTACTTGTAAAACTGTTTGTAAAAGCTGGATACGATTGATAAACCAATTGACTATGCTTTGAAAATATTAAATACTATCGAACAAAATGCACAATCTTTATATAAGAGGTCCATAAAGTGTTAATTAAAGGTTAAATACTGCTGACAGAAGGTATTTTATGGTAAAAAGCGAAGGACAGTTAATAAAATTAAATTTTCCTTCCAATATATTAAATACTGTTGGATAAACACAACATCATCATATCTGCTAAAAGCTAAAAACTAACAAATAAACTGAAAAAAGTTTAAAACTGCCAATTAAAGACTAGATACTGCTTGACAAACTTTGCTTGTTTTATTAGACTTTTTTTAAAGAGTGCAAGCCAATCCCTTTTAGCCATTACAACTTCATCTTATTATGTAGTTAAAGAAGTACAGTAAAGCGTTGCTAATTCGTACAACCACAAATCCGAATTGGTAAGAAATTCGCTAATCGGAAAAGACAATTCGTTTTATCTGCAGTGAAAGACGATTAATTCCAAAACACTGAAGAGACATACTTTCTAAGGATTGCAAACCCTTTTAATTTATTAGCAAAATGGTAGAGATGTGTATTTCAAAAATCAGCTGAGGAAGAAGAACCTGATGGCGGCATTTCACTGTCCATTCAATAATTTATGTATCATGCTGCAGCAAATAAGGCAATTTCTCCATGAAGATGTTGGGATAACCGAATTAAAAGTGAGCAAGTTTGTAAAAGTTTTAGTGTATCATGTATTGCACCAACTTCTTGGGCGTGCACAAAATATAACCAGCATTCGGAGCTGGGTTGCCAAAAACAACTTCAATATATTCAGGCATTAGATGACTAATTATTAGAAGAGTAACTATTAGACCGAATGCCTATTAGAAGACTATTTTGTTAGATTAGCAATCTAAAATAGTTTTCTAATCTCACAAACATTTTAAGCACTCTTCAAGTACAGGCCATTTAGATTTACTGTAACCCAACATTCTTTTATACTCTGTACGTATCAAGTCATAGAAAAGTAAAAGAATTACAGTTTCAATGCACTATAAATATTAAAAAAGTACATTTTGACAACAATGCATTCTAAATCAATTGGTAAGCAATCGGCAGTTTTAATTGCATTGTGGACATTATGAGCTTCACAGCCAATCCCTATTAGTTCTTGTTCCAACAATGTACTCGGTTTTATATAAATATTGTTTATACTTTTTCTATTTACCCCCTTCAAGTTTCAAAAAAATGTACACTTACATTTAGGCATGTTTGGTATAAGTCTCGCAAACAACGAAACAAACTATTACTAATAAAAAAAGCTGTGTAAATACAGCTAGATACATTATGATATTTATGCACTTATGTGATTATGAAAAAGGGACGTTTTAGAGTTTATTCAGGACGTTTTAGAGTTTATTCGCGACGATGTGACTACTAACAGGAGAACGGGACAATCCCGTTTAAAACGGGACGTATGGTCACATAATTAATACAACAAGAAAAAAATTGCTTTGAATGCTTTAAATTTTAAGCCCATTTTTTAAGAAATCCGGTCTTTAGTAATAAGAAAACAATTAAATTTTGAAAAAAATTCCGCCCTCTATTAATCGAAACTAAAATTCTTAATACAACTCCCAAAAAACCGTTTTCTTTAGTTAACTCTAAGAAAGTCATGAAGATGGCGGTCTTGATATTGCTTTCAGAAGACTTTGAATGATCTCAGACGACTGAAAATATTATTAGAAGGCTTAAAATGTTTCTAGAATGTTTGACACTACTTCCAGAGGACTTAATATTGCTTATAGAAAACTTAATACTACTTCGAGGAGACTTGAAAAGCTTCCAGAAGACTTGAGATGCTTTTAGAAAACTTGATACTGCTTTCATAGGACTTGAAATGCTTCTAGAAAACTTGATATTGCCTTCAGAAGATTTGAACTACTAGATGGCTTGTTATTACTTTCAAAAGACTTGAAATCCTTCCAGGAGACTTGAAATGATTTTAGAAGAGTTGGAATGCTTCTAGAAAACCTAATACAACCTCCAGAAGTTTTGATATTGCTTCTCAACGACTTAAAATGCTTCTAGAAGACATGATATTGCTTCCAGAAGATTTGAATTGCTTCTAGATGGCTTGATATTGCTTCCAAAAGACTTGAAATGCTTTTAGATAACTTGATACTATTTCCGGAAGTTTTGATATTGCTTTTAAAAGACTTAATACTACTTCCAGAAAATTTGATACTGCCCTTGGAAGACTTGAAATGCTTCCAGAAGACTTGAGATGCTTTTGGAAAACTTGATACTGCTTTCATAGGACTTGAAATGCTTCTAGAAAACTTGATATTGCCTTCAGATGATTTGAACTACTAGTTGGCTTGTTATTACTTTCAAAAGACTTGAAATGCTTCCAGAAGACTTGAAATGATTTTAGAAGACTTGGAATGCTTCTAGAAAACCTGATACAACCTCCAGAAGTTTTGATATTGCTTCTCGAAGACTTAAAATGCTTCTAGAAGACATGATATTGGTTCGCTGATAATCTGAACAAAATTGAAAAGCGTAAAGTTTGCATTATGTCCCTTGTAATCCGAATTGGTAAGAGATTCGCTAATCGGAAAAGACTATTCGTTCTATCTGCAGTGAAAGACGATTAATTCCAAAACACTGAAGAGCATTTCTATCAAAAATGCTGAGTCCATACTTTCTAAGGATTGCAAATCCTTGTAATTTATTAGCAAAATGGTAGAGGTGTGTATTTCAAAAATCAGCTGAGGAAGAAGAACCTGATGGCGGCATTCAACTGTCCATTTAATAATTCATGTATCATGCTGCAGCAAATAAGGCAATTTCTACATGAGGATGTTGGGATAACCGAATTAAAAGTGAGGAAGTTTGTAAAAGTTTTTGTGTATCATGTATTGCAAGATAAACAGCAGATAATGGTGTTATCTAATACAATTTGATTATATAATCCGCATGCTTCCATCATTTAAATTCAAGTGATTTTCATTGATTCGGATAAGCGAAGCTTTACTGTAATTAGATGCTTAACTACTAATTGTAGTAGCTGTAATTATACTATGCTTCTATTTTCGTGGAAATAGTTAGTAATTATACTCGACTACTTTTTTCAAGCAGTTAGTCAAGCTCCGATTTTGATCAACTTTGCTAATAAATTTCGTGTAACGTGTGGGATAAAAACTGAATTTTTTCTAAAGACAAGTTATCTTTTAAACAGTTTGTTACATTCACATCCATTGCTGATATAATTTGTCCTTCGCTATTTAAAGCGGCTTGGTGAAAACCAACTTCTTGGGCGTGCACAAAATATAACCAGCATTCGAAGCTGGGATTGCCAAAAACAACTTCAACATATTCAGGCATTAGATGACTATATGACGTTAGATTAAAGACGGTAAGTTCATAACATTTGAATATAATAAAGTGTTGTTTTTATATTTAATTAATAAAATGATAATTTCTTTATTATAATAATATTGTTAATAATATTGTTAATGAACCATAAAAACGTGACCGTTTTTATTGAGACTGAAAACGGGACAAATCTAGGTACTTTTGTCGATAATCAGGTGCAGTTTAAAATTATTAAAATTTAGTTTTAAGTTAAACTTGATACAGCTTCCACAAAATTTGATATAGTGTCCTAAGGACTTACAATGCTTCCAGAAGACTTGTTATTGCTGTTAGAAGTCTTGATATTGCTTTCAGAAGACTTAGAATGCTTCTAGAAAGCTTGTCACTACTTCCAGAGGACTTAATATTGCTTATAGAAAACTTAATACTGCTTCAAGGACACTTGAAAAGTTTCCAGAAGACTTGAGATGCTTTTAGAAAACTTGATACTGCTTTCATAGGACTTGAAATGCTTCTAGAAAATTTGATGTTACTTTCAGAAGATTTGAACTACTAGATGGCTTGTTATTAGTTTCAAAAGACTTGAAATGCTCCCAGAAGACTTGGAATGCTTCTAGAAAACCTGATACTACTTCCAGAAGTATTGATATTGCTTCTCGAAGACTTTAACTGCTTCTAGAAGATATGATATTGCTTCTAGAAGATTTGAACTGCTTCTAGATGACTTGTTATTGCTTTCAAAAGACTTGAAATGCTTTTAGAAAACTTGATACTACTTCCGAAAGTCTTGAGATTGCTTTTAGAAGGCTTAATACTACTTCCAGAAAATTTGATACTGCCCTTGGAAGACTTGAAATGCTTCCAAAGGACTTGATACTACTTGTAAAACTGTTTGTAAAAGCTGGATACGATTGATAAACCAATTGACTATGCTTTGAAAATATTAAATACTATCGAACAAAATGCACAATCTTTACATAAGAGGTCCATAAACTGTTAATTAAAGGTTAAATACTGCTGGCAGAAGATATTTTATGGTAAAAAGCGAAGGACTGTTAATAAAATTAAATTTTCCTTCCAATATATTAAATACTGTTGGATAAACACAACATCATCATATCTGCTAAAAGCTAAAAACTAACAAATAAACTGAAAAAAGTTTAAAACTGCCAATTAAAGACTAGATACTGCTTGACAAAGTTTGCTTGTTTTATTAGACTTTTTTTAAAGAGTGCAAGCCAATCCCTTTTAGCCATTACAACTTCATCTTATTATGTAGTTAAAGAAGTACAGTAAAGCGTTGCTAATTCGTACAACCACAAATCCGAATTGGTAAGAAATTCGCTAATCGGAAAAGACAATTCGTTTTATCTGCAGTGAAAGACGATTAATTCCAAAACACTGAAGAGACATACTTTCTAAGGATTGCAAACCCTTTTAATTTATTAGCAAAATGGTAGAGATGTGTATTTCAAAAATCAGCTGAGGAAGAAGAACCTGATGGCGGCATTTCACTGTCCATTCAATAATTTATGTATCATGCTGCAGCAAATAAGGCAATTTCTCCATGAAGATGTTGGGATAACCGAATTAAAAGTGAGCAAGTTTGTAATAGTTTTAGTGTATCATGTATTGCACCAACTTCTTGGGCGTGCACAAAATATAACCAGCATTCGGAGCTGGGATTGCCAAAAACAACTTCAATATATTCAGGCATTAGATGACTAATTATTAGAAGAGTAACTATTAGATTGAATGCCTATTAGAAGACTATTTTGTTAGATTAGCAATCTAAAATAGTTTTCTAATCTCACAAACATTTTAAGCACTCTTCAAGTACAGGCCATTTAGATTTACTGTAACTCAACATTCTTTTATACTCTGTACGTATCAAGTCATAGAATTCTTTTACAGTTTCAATACGTACATAATAAATATTAAAAAAGTAAATTTTGACAACAATGCATTCTAAATCAATTGGTAAGCAATCGGCAGTTTTAATTGCATTGTGCACATTATGAGCTTCACAGCCAATCTCAATTAGTTCTTGTTCCAACAATGTGGTGGGTTTTGTATAAATATTGTTTATACTTTTTCTATTTACCCCCCTTCAAGTTTCAAAAAAATGTACACTTACATTTAGGCATGTTTGGTATAAGTCTCGCAAACAAAGAAACAAACTATTACTAATAAAAAAAGCTGTGTAAATACAGCTAGATACATTATGATATTTATGCACTTATGTGATTATGAAAAAGGGACGTTTTAGAGTTTATTCAGGACGTTTTAGAGTTTATTCGCGACGATGTGACTACTAACAGGAGAACGGGACAATCCCGTTTAAAACGGAACGTATGGTCACATAATTAATACAACAAGAAAAAAATTGCTTTAAATGCTTTAAATTTTAAGCCCATTTTTTAATAAATCCTTTCTTTAGTAATAAGAAAACATTTTGAAAAAATTCCGCCCTCTATTAATCGAAACTAAAATTCTTAATACAACTCCCAAAAAACCGTTTTCTTTAGTTAACTCTAACAAAGTCATGAAGATGGCAGTAGAGAGGAAATATTTTTCAACCAATGAAAATTGGCCAACACAAAGTCCAGCGCCTGCGCATTTAATAGCCACGTACAATCGGATAGCGTGATAGGAGAATCAAAAAGACCGGTTAGTTGCTAAAAGTCTGTGAAGTAAGTTTGAAGTAATTTTAAAAATAAAACCAAGAAGATGTGGTTAAAGCTGTTTGCGTTCTTCTTTATTGTAACGTGCATTTGGGCTGGTGAGAAAGATGTTGCTGAATACGGCGATGATGATTTCTCATCGAAAGTATCCGAACACGACACTGTCTTAGTCATGTTTTATGCTCCTTGGTAAGTATTGTTTCAACACTTTAATAACCGCAATAAAAACGTAAATTTTTATGGTTCAATTCAAAGGTGTGGTCATTGCAAAAAATTAAAACCCGAATATGAAAAAGCCGCGGAAGATTTGATCCGAAACGATCCTCCTGTAGTATTGGCTAAAGTTGATTGTACTGAAGCTGGAAAAGACACTTGTAACAAATTCAGCGTCAGCGGTTATCCCACTTTGAAAATCTTCCGAAACGGCGAAATGTCCCAAGAATATAATGGCCCTCGAGATGCATCCGGTATTGTTAAATACATGAAAGCTCAAGTTGGCCCAAGCTCGAAAGAACTCAAAGATCTTTCTGCTTTGGAGAAATTCCTTGTTGCTGATTTGGATGTGTCCATTGTGGGCCTTTTTGAGAAAGACTCAGACCTCAAATCAACTTTTTTCAAGTTAGCTGATAAGGAACGCGAGAAGTTAAGATTTGGCCACAGCACAAACCAAGAAGTTATGGATAAATATGGAGTCACCGACGGCGTAATTTTATTTAGACCACCTCATTTAGCCAATAAATTTGAAGATGATATGATCAAATACTCTGGGGGTGCTTCAACAGTTGAACTTCACAGCTTCATTACAAGCAATTATCATGGTTTGGCGGGACACCGTAAAAACGACAACAAACAAAACTTCAACAATCCATTAATCACCGCTTATTACGCCGTTGATTATGTTAAGAACGCCAAAGGAACCAATTATTGGCGTAACAGAGTTTTGAAGGTGGCTAAGTTATTCAGCGGTCGCGCCACGTTCGCAATCAGCGCTAAAGACGAATTCCAGCATGAATTAAACGAATATGGAATCGATTTCGTCAAAGGCGATAAGCCAACAATTCTCGCGAGAGACGCGAAAAATCAAAAATTCATCATGAAAGAAGAATTCTCTGTTGACGCTCTCGAAGGATTCGCAAACGATCTCTTAGATGGCAAATTAGAACCATATTTGAAATCAGAAGAAATCCCAGAATCTAACGACGGCCCGGTTGTTGTTGCTGTTGCTAAGAACTTTGATGAAGTCGTCACTAATAATGGAAAAGACACCTTAATCGAATTCTACGCACCTTGGTGTGGACATTGCAAGAAATTAGCTCCAACGTTCGATGAATTGGGTGAAAAATTAAAGAACGAAGATGTCTCCATTGTTAAAATGGACGCAACAGCTAATGATGTTCCTTCAACGTTCGAAGTTAGAGGTTTCCCGACTTTGTACTGGGTACCTAAAGACTCTAAAGACAAACCAATTCGATATGAAGGTGGGCGAGACTTGGAAGATTTCATCAAATATATCGCTAAACAAGCAACTAAAGAACTGAAAGGTTTCGATAGGAAAGGAAATGAAAAGAAGGAGAAGACTGAGTTGTAAGAGGGGAAGATAGAAATCTGCGAAAGTTTCCGGAGGGGAAACTATTTTTCGTTTTTGTATTTTTATTGTTCTTGTGGATTTAAAATAAGTGTAGACCTCAATAAGTTTTTGTAATTAAAAGAATTTTGAAAACTGAAAGATTTTTTTTTATTTAAATATTCTTATTTTTTGATCAAAACATATTTCAATTAATTTCTCAAACTTTTTCGACGTAGAAAAATTCATTGATTGCACATTTTCTCATCAACGACGCAATATATTATTATGAGCGCCATGTTCAGGTGATTTTAAAAATATTCACATTATTACCCTCCAAATCCATCCCAATCCTCAAAAGTACACGTCATCTAAATGCCTTCCCAAGTCGGTTGTCACCACGTCTGGGTGTAAGCTATACGTAGTTATTTGAAACATATTTTTTGCTATTAATCGACGCGATAATTCCGTGGTAAACAAAATGTTTCATAACTTATTTTGCTGATAAGCTTTGAAAAAATTATGAGGTTTGTTTCAAAGTTAAAGTCAATAAAATCGATTTTACCTCATAAAAAATTGGATGTGGCTATTTATACATACAGTATGCGTACGCAATTGGCTATTTACACATACTGTATGTATATATAATTGGCTATTTATACATACTACATGTATACGAAATTGGCTATTTGTACATACAGTATGTATATGTAAATGTACACAATTGGCTGTTTAGACATACTGTATGTTTGGATATATACCAATTACAGCTCCTATAGCAATTAAGTTAGGAATATCTTTCAAATGCAGGCTTGTACTATATATAATAATAATAATAAATGGTTTATTGAGTTATAGTTAAAAAAAAGATACAAATCAAACCAACTTTTTAAATGGAAAGAATATACATATATGTAATTATAACTCAAATGGTACAAGAACAGCATAGGCAGCAGAACTGCCACTGATTTTACTTGCACCATAAAAAAGAAGAAAAGAGCAAAATATTAAATTGAGTAACAGAAACATAAATGTTTACAATTCGAATAAGTTTGCAACTGATAATAATAATTATAACAAAAAACAAATCAAAATTAAAAATAAAGATTCACACACTCTCGAAACACAAATTATCATATATGTCATTGTAAATTTATGTCTTAAGTTCAAATTGTGAACGTCTGTTCTAAACTGTTTAAATACTCTGGGGGTGCTTCAACAGTTGAACTTCACAGCTTCATTACAAGCAATTATCATGGCTTGGCGGGACATCGTAAAAACGACAACAAACAAAACTTCAACAATCCATTAATCACCGCTTATTACGCAGTTGATTATGTTAAGAACGCCAAAGGAACCAATTATTGGCGTAACAGAGTTTTGAAGGTGGCTAAGTTATTCAGCGGTCGCGCCACGTTCGCAATCAGCGCTAAAGACGAATTCCAGCATGAATTAAACGAATATGGAATCGATTTCGTCAAAGGCGATAAACCAACAATTCTCGCGAGAGACGCGAAAAATCAAAAATTCATCATGAAAGAAGAATTCTCTGTTGACGCTCTCGAAGGATTCGCAAACGATCTCTTAGATGGCAAATTAGAACCATATTTGAAATCAGAAGAAATCCCAGAATCTAACGACGGCCCGGTTGTTGTTGCTGTTGCTAAGAACTTTGATGAAGTCGTCACTAATAATGGAAAAGACACCTTAATCGAATTCTACGCACCTTGGTGTGGACATTGCAAGAAATTAGCTCCAACGTTCGATGAATTGGGTGAAAAATTAAAGAACGAAGATGTCTCCATTGTTAAAATGGACGCAACAGCTAATGATGTTCCTTCAACGTTCGAAGTTAGAGGTTTCCCGACTTTGTACTGGGTACCTAAAGACTCTAAAGACAAACCAATTCGATATGAAGGTGGGCGAGACTTGGAAGATTTCATCAAATATATCGCTAAACAAGCAACTAAAGAACTGAAAGGTTTCGATAGGAAAGGAAATGAAAAGAAGGAGAAGACTGAGTTGTAAGAGGGGAAGATAGAAATCTGCGAAAGTTTCCGGAGGGGAAACTATTTTTCGTTTTTGTATTTTTATTGTTCTTGTGGATTTAAAATAAGTGTAGACCTCAATAAGTTTTTGTAATTAAAAGAATTTTGAAAACTGAAAGATTTTTTTTTATTTAAATATTCTTATTTTTTGATCAAAACATATTTCAATTAATTTCTCAAACTTTTTCGACGTAGAAAAATTCATTGATTGCACATTTTCTCATCAACGACGCAATATATTATTATGAGCGCCATGTTCAGGTGATTTTAAAAATATTCACATTATTACCCTCCAAATCCATCCCAATCCTCAAAAGTACACGTCATCTAAATGCCTTCCCAAGTCGGTTGTCACCACGTCTGGGTGTAAGCTATACGTAGTTATTTGAAACATATTTTTTGCTATTAATCGACGCGATAATTCCGTGGTAAACAAAATGTTTCATAACTTATTTTGCTGATAAGCTTTGAAAAAATTATGAGGTTTGTTTCAAAGTTAAAGTCAATAAAATCGATTTTACCTCATAAAAAATTGGATGTGGCTATTTATACATACAGTATGCGTACGCAATTGGCTATTTACACATACTGTATGTATATATAATTGGCTATTTATACATACTACATGTATACGAAATTGGCTATTTGTACATACAGTATGTATATGTAAATGTACACAATTGGCTGTTTAGACATACTGTATGTTTGGATATATACCAATTACAGCTCCTATAGCAATTAAGTTAGGAATATCTTTCAAATGCAGGCTTGTACTATATATAATAATAATAATAAATGGTTTATTGAGTTATAGTTAAAAAAAAGATACAAATCAAACCAACTTTTTAAATGGAAAGAATATACATATATGTAATTATAACTCAAATGGTACAAGAACAGCATAGGCAGCAGAACTGCCACTGATTTTACTTGCACCATAAAAAAGAAGAAAAGAGCAAAATATTAAATTGAGTAACAGAAACATAAATGTTTACAATTCGAATAAGTTTGCAACTGATAATAATAATTATAACAAAAAACAAATCAAAATTAAAAATAAAGATTCACACACTCTCGAAACACAAATTATCATATATGTCATTGTAAATTTATGTCTTAAGTTCAAATTGTGAACGTCTGTTCTAAACTGTTTAAATACTCTGGGGGTGCTTCAACAGTTGAACTTCACAGCTTCATTACAAGCAATTATCATGGCTTGGCGGGACATCGTAAAAACGACAACAAACAAAACTTCAACAATCCATTAATCACCGCTTATTACGCAGTTGATTATGTTAAGAACGCCAAAGGAACCAATTATTGGCGTAACAGAGTTTTGAAGGTGGCTAAGTTATTCAGCGGTCGCGCCACGTTCGCAATCAGCGCTAAAGACGAATTCCAGCATGAATTAAACGAATATGGAATCGATTTCGTCAAAGGCGATAAACCAACAATTCTCGCGAGAGACGCGAAAAATCAAAAATTCATCATGAAAGAAGAATTCTCTGTTGACGCTCTCGAAGGATTCGCAAACGATCTCTTAGATGGCAAATTAGAACCATATTTGAAATCAGAAGAAATCCCAGAATCTAACGACGGCCCGGTTGTTGTTGCTGTTGCTAAGAACTTTGATGAAGTCGTCACTAATAATGGAAAAGACACTTTAATTGAATTCTACGCACCTTGGTGTGGACATTGCAAGAAATTAGCTCCAACGTTCGATGAATTGGGTGAAAAATTAAAGAACGAAGATGTCTCCATTGTTAAAATGGACGCAACAGCTAACGATGTTCCTTCAACGTTCGAAGTTAGAGGTTTCCCAACTTTGTACTGGGTACCTAAAGACTCTAAAGACAAACCGATTCGATATGAAGGTGGGCGAGACTTGGAAGATTTCATCAAATATATCGCTAAACAAGCAACTAAAGAACTGAAAGGTTTCGATAGGAAAGGAAATGAAAAGAAGGAGAAGACTGAGTTGTAAGAGGGGAAGATAGAAATCTGCGAAAGTTTCCGGAGGGGAAACTATTTTTCGTTTTTGTATTTTTATTGTTCTTGTGGATTTAAAATAAGTGTAGACCTCAATAAGTTTTTGTAATTAAAAGAATTTTGAAAACTGAAAGATTTTTTTTATTTAAATATTCTTATTTTTTGATCAAAACATATTTCAATTACTTTCTCAAACTTTTTCGACGTAGAAAAATTCATTGCTTGCACATTTTCTCATCAACGACGCAATATATTATTATGAGCGCCATGTTCAGGTGATTTTAAAAATATTCACATTATTACCCTCCAAATCCATTACAATCCTCAAAAGTACACGTCATCTAAATGCCTTCCCAAGTCGGTTGTCACCACGTCTGGGTGTAAGCTATGCGTAGTTATTTGAAACATATTTTTTGCAATTAATCGACGCGATAATTCCGTGGTAAACAAAATGTTTCATAACTTATTTTGCTGATAAGCTTTGAAAAAATTACGAGGTTTGTTTCAAAGTTGAAGTCAATAAAGTCGATTTTACCTCATAAAAAATTGGATGTGGCTATTTACAAATACAGTATGTATATATAATTGGCTATTTATACATACAGCATGTGTATGCAATTGGCTATTTGTACATACAGTATGTATATGTAAATGGCTATTTATACATACTGCATGTATACGCAACTGGTTATTTGTACATACAACATGTGTACACAATTGGCTGTTTAGACATACTGTATGCTTGGATATATACCAATTACAGCTCCTATAGCAATTAAGTTAGGAATTTCTTTCAAATGCAGGCTTGTACTATATATAATAATAATAAATGGTTTATTAAGTTATAGTTAAAAAAAAGATACAAATCAAACCAACTTTTTAAATGGAAAGAAAATACATATATGTAATTATAACTCAAATGGTACAAGAACAGCATAGGCAGCAGAACTGCCACTGATTTTACTTGCACCATAAAAAAGAAAAAAAGAACAAAATATTAAATTGAGTAACAGAAATATAATTGTTTACAATTCGAATAAGTTTGCAACTGATAATAATAATTATAACAAAAAACAAATCAAAATTAAAAATAAAGATTATATGTCATTGTAAATTTATGTCTTAAGTTCAAGTTGTGAAAGTCTGTTCTAAACTGTTTAAATACTCTGGGGGTGCTTCAACAGTTGAACTTCACAGCTTCATTACAAGCAATTATCATGGCTTGGCGGGACATCGTAAAAACGACAACAAACAAAACTTCAACAATCCATTAATCAACGCTTATTACGCCGTTGATTATGTTAAGAACGCCAAAGGAACCAATTATTGGCGTTACAGAGTTTTAAAGGTGGCTAAGTTATTCAGCGGTCGCGCCACGTTCGCAATCAACGCTAAAGACGAATTCCAACATGAACTAAACGAATATGGAATCGATTTCGTCAAAGGCGATAAGCCAACAATTCTCGCGAGAGACGCGAAAAATCAAAAATTCATCATGAAAGAAGAATTCTCTGTTGACGCTCTCGAAGGATTCGCAAACGATCTCTTAGATGGCAAATTAGAACCATATTTGAAATCAGAAGAAATCCCAGAATCTAACGACGGCCCGGTTGTTGTTGCTGTTGCTAAGAACTTTGATGAAGTCGTCACTAATAATGGAAAAGACACCTTAATCGAATTCTACGCACCTTGGTGTGGACATTGCAAGAAATTAGCTCCAACGTTCGATGAATTGGGTGAAAAATTAAAGAACGAAGATGTCTCCATTGTTAAAATGGACGCTACAGCTAACGATGTTCCTTCAACGTTCGAAGTTAGAGGTTTCCCGACTTTGTACTGGGTACCTAAAGACTCTAAAGACAAACCGATTCGATATGAAGGTGGGCGAGACTTGGAAGATTTCATCAAATATATCGCTAAACAAGCAACTAAAGAATTGAAAGGTTTCGATAGGAAAGGAAATGAAAAGAAGGAGAAGACTGAGTTGTAAGAGGGGAAGATAGAAATCTGCGAAAGTTTCCGGAGGGGAAACTATTTTTCGTTTTTGTATTTTTATTGTTCTTGTGGATTTAAAATAAGTGTAGACCTCAATAAGTTTTTGTAATTAAAAGAATTTTGAAAACTGAAAGATTTTTTTTTATTTAAATATTCTTATTTTTTGATCAAAACATATTTCAATTAATTTCTCAAACTTTTTCGACGTAGAAAAATTCATTGCTTGCACATTTTCTCATCAACGACGCAATATATTATTATGAGCGCCATGTTCAGGTGATTTTAAAAATATTCACAATATTACCCTCCAAATCCATCGCAATCCTCAAAAGTACACGTCATCTAAATGCCTTCCAAAGTCGGTTGTCACCACGTCTGGGTGTAAGCTATACGTAGTTATTTGAAACATATTTTTTGCTATTAATCGACGCGATAATTCCGTGGTAAACAAAATGTTTCATAACTTATTTTGCTGATAAGCTTTGAAAAAATTATGAGGTTTGTTTCAAAGTTGAAGTCAATAAAGTCGATTTTACCTCATAAAAAATTGGATGTGGCTATTTACAAATACAGTATGTATATATAATTGGCTATTTATACATACAGCATGTGTATGCAATTGGCTATTTGTACATACAGTATGTATATGTAAATGGCTATTTATACATACTGCATGTATACGCAACTGGTTATTTGTACATACAACATGTGTACACAATTGGCTGTTTAGACATACTGTATGCTTGGATATATACCAATTACAGCTCCTATAGCAATTAAGTTAGGAATTTCTTTCAAATGCAGGCTTGTACTATATATAATAATAATAAATGGTTTATTAAGTTATAGTTAAAAAAAAGATACAAATCAAACCAACTTTTTAAATGGAAAGAAAATACATATATGTAATTATAACTCAAATGGTACAAGAACAGCATAGGCAGCAGAACTGCCACTGATTTTACTTGCACCATAAAAAAGAAAAAAAGAGCAAAATATTAAACTGAGTAACAGAAATATAAATGTTTAAAATTCGAATAAGTTTGCAACTGATAATAATAATTATAACAAAAAAGAAATCAAAATTAAAAATAAAGATTCGCACACTCTCGAAACACAAATTCTCTAAACTGAACCGCCGTGCTTGCACATCTAGCCATAACAGACATAGAATTCCATAGCCGAGCCATTTGATAAGAATACGAGTGACAAAATTTTGCAGACCGATGAGATGGTATAGTCATTGTAAATTTATGTCTTAAGTTCAAGTTGTGAACGTCTGTTCTAAACCTTATTTTATTTGCAAGACAAGGAGGTTTTCCAGAATGAACAATCCTGTAAATTAAACATAAATATTGTGTAAGAAACCTCTGCCTCATATTCATCCATCCGCTAGACTGCAACACAGGTGAAATATGGTCCCTACGCCTAACGCCATAAATAAAATGCAAGCAAGAATTCTGAACAACCTGCACCCTTCGCCTATATTCATACGATAAACACGAACTATAGACTATACTACAATAATTGAAATTCGATAAGACCAGAGTGTCACATAGTAAACGCCTGAGTCTAACAGACAAAACTTGTCGGTATGAGTGCAAGCGTTTTAAAGCACCATAAGCACGACCACATAGAACACCCACATGATAACCAAAATTCAATTGATCATCTATAATAACCCCAAGACTCTTAACCATACTACACAACTGTATTGGCTTATCCATAATAGAATCATTGACTCCAGCTTTATCCACAAAGCAACCACCCCTCTTTGTAAATACAATACCTTGTGTCTTGTTAGGATTAATTTTCAGACCATGATTTGCAATTTTTGTGCACAGAACACCCAATTCTACAAATAAAAGTAAGAGTAAAACTATAATATAATTGCGTATCGCCGGCATAGAGATGGTAAGAGCAATGCATTAATTTAGAGAATAAATTGCAAGTGTAAATAGTAAAAAGAACTGGTCCAAGAATAGACCCTTGGGGAATACCTGATGAACAGATTGTAGGACTGGACATCACTGAATTTAATTTAACAGACTGCACTCTATTAGAAAGTTAGTTATTAAACAGTTTAATCGCATGTGCCTCCAATCCGATAAATTTCAATTTATTTAGTAATAAGTTGTGATTAATTATATCAAAGGCCTTGCTGAAGTCAAGCAGTATCAATAAAGTTGACTTGTCCTGATCCAAAGCCCGAAACACATCATCAGTCAAATCAAGAAGCGCAGTGGTACAACTAAACTGTTTTCTAAAACCAAACTGCTTAAGTGGTAGTATACACTGCGCCTCCAAAAAAGACTGAAGCTGCTCAGCCATAAGTGTCTGTAATAACTTTGATAAAACCGGCAATAAGGTTATAGGCCTCAGATCCTTATATGTCTTAACTGGAACCAATTTTTGGAATGGGTGTAACATAATCGTGCTTCCAGGAGTCTGGGAATACTGATTGAGTCAAACAGAAATTGCAGAAATGCACAAGTACATCAAGAATACGGGGACAACAAAAACGTATCATATCTAAACTGATCCCATCTGAACCTACACTAGTGGACTTCATATTCAGAAGTATTTTCAGAATACAATCTGAAGAAACCTCACGAAATGTCATTGTTGAGATGTCCGGGTGCTTCCTATTATTGTAATAATAAGATTGGAGATTAATATCAGGCTCAACCTTTTTACGAAATTGCTAAAAAAGGTATTAATATTATTAGGATCAGCCAAATGAGATAGAATAGCAGTAGCGGATGATTTTAAAATATTAATTTTTTTGAGATTATTCCATATATTTTTAGAGTCATTTAATTTTGTTCAAAAAATGTTTTTTTCTCCCGACGAATCACACCCGTGACATAATTACGCAAGGTTTTATAGTATTGAAAATTTTGCTGTGTTCTGGATTTTTTATACTTATTAAAAGCATTATTCCTTAACTTCATCATCTGTCTAATATTCCACGTGATATAACCTTTTCTTAAGGTTTTTGCTACAATCGAAGCACGAACATCGAACAAAGACAACAATATATCATTAAAACAACCAACTTTATCGTCGATGTTTTCACAATCAAAAACAGGTTCCCAATTCATTAGATCAAGATCTCTATTAAAGGCATTCAAATCAATGCTGCGCAAACTTCGACAAGTAATTTGTCTGATTTCACGTTTACACACAGAAATTCCCAAATGACAATAAACCAGCAAGTGATCAGAAAACCCCACGTCGGCAGTGTTACAGTTACTAATTGTCAAATCATTAGGTGGAAAATAAATCACCTTCACATTGTCCAAATTGATATCCTTAACATTATGTGCAGCACAATTGTCCATCGATAGCAATACTTTTCTATTTTTTGCTGCCATGTTTCGCTGGAAACGAATAAGCCATTCTCGAAATGTCACAGACGTTACCCACCCATTTCTTTGATTACTGTAATGGCACGGTAAATGGAAACGATCTATTTTATTTAAACATCTGGGATTTTTTGACTTTCTTACTATCCACAGATTTAATTTTTCCCTTCCATCTGCATTGCAACATAAAACTGATGTT
Organism: Onthophagus sagittarius; assembly: GCA_036711965.1. NCBI lineage: Eukaryota > Metazoa > Arthropoda > Insecta > Coleoptera > Scarabaeidae > Onthophagus > Onthophagus sagittarius. The sequence continues at coordinate 7,726,522 of JASERS010000007.1, read as the reverse complement.
ACTCTTTCTTTGCTTTTAGTGCCACAATAACACTTTTTACCTTTAAAATCTAAAGTACGGTTTGGCATAAGATTATAAAAAACACCAGTTTCATCAATGTTAAAAACATCTTTATCAAGATAGGCGGTTCTTATAAACTTGAACTCCTGTCTCCACTCATCTATAGTAAGCACATTAACTTTATTTCCTTCTCCAGATAAGGCGTGGTCTAAAATACCTTGCATACTCTTAAATCTGTGCAACCACCCAGATGAAAAATCACATCCTGTTATGTTCAATTCAGCAGCGATCGATTTTGCCTTATCTTCTATGAATGGCCTTGTTAAGGAAACATTTTTTATTCCCATTTCGGTAAACCATTCGGCAAACCAATACGGTTTTTATTTTTTATAATTGTTGATAGCCTTGATTTTGATATGTTAAATTTTTCCGCAATTTTAGTTTATGTAATAGCATTTTTTCAACATCCTCCAATATTTCTAATTTCCTTTTTAAAGGAATTGATGTCCTTTTCAAATTCATTTTTTTTTCAATTAACACTGAACGAACACTTTTTTCTAAATCTTAACACTTTGTACGCTCTCGAAGGCCACACACTTGCATTTGAAACTGCAATACGACTTCGAGTCGATAAACAATGGACCTACAGACAAACAAGATATTCCCCGAATATCACACTTTAGATCTTCGGGGAATATAATATAGTCTTACATTACCTAGAGAACAAAAAATTCGTGTTCGCAATAACGATAATAGTTTGTATTAAAAGCATAGTTATGAGATGAAATAATTGTTAGTAGTTCGTTACCATGAATTTTCGTTATAATGATAAAAATGGCATATAAAATGTATTGAAGATATTTGTTGCGTAATTTTCATTCGCAATAACGACCATTTCGTTAAATCGATGTTCGTTATATAGGGGGTTTACTGTATAACTTAGGGGCGGCGGAAATCCTATTTCGTGCATAGAAGCTGATATTAATTTTAGTTATAACAGGCTCTGACGAAGATTTGAAATAAATGAAAGTATTCGTTTGTTTTTAAAAAAGATCCTATTCCTTAGAGAAATAGGAGAAATAACTACTAGAGGAGAGTAGCCTAAGTTGGACCTTTGCTTCGATTGGGCCATCATCGTGTTTCGAAAATTATAAAGTAATGTGTTGTTATTATAGGTAACTTATTAACTTTCATATTTCTTGTACAACATGATATTGTGAATTTAGCTGGCTACTGAGTGGAACAAAGTGGGCAGTGGCGATTTTATGTTTATAAGCAAGTCGTAGTAGAAATGTACGCTATGTAAAATAGCATGTTAACATAGCAGCAAAGTAAGCAATCAATGTAATTACTATATTATTGGATCTTCTCTAATTGTATGAGTTGATCCCATTGCTATTAGTTCTATATGAATTCTTATAAGACATAAACGAAATTAGGTTAGAGTGGCTAAGTTTGGACCACACAGTGGTTATTCAAAATGGACCAGTCCAATCCAGGTAACTCAAACTCTATCAATTCTAGCAATAACAAGGTTATAAGCAGAAATTTGGATGCAAAATTTGTTTTTGCAATAGAATTCATGGTGTTCCTATTATACATGTACCCAGTTTCCCCTCTGAAGTGCAAACTTTTTTTCTTTAGCATTGAATGTTGTATGAAAAGGGGAGCGCTCATTCCATTTGTTCTACCCAGCCCTATGGCGCCGAATGTTTTAGGTTGGATTGAGTTAAGTTTAATCGTGCATCTGAAGACATTTTTTAACGCAGGCATCTACCATGAATAAACTGATATGGTAAGTGGAAAGTTTTATAATATTTCCACTTTCAGATCTAGTATTAGTTCTAGTTTTATACCATTAGATCTCGCTCTAAATCTGGAACTAACAATATTCGTGTTCAGCCGTAGATCTTGCAAGATGACTAAACCCGAACAATTCTAGGTCTAGTGTAGGTTCTAGATTTATTTCAATTCAAATATACGGGATTGGGTTGGGTTTAGTCGTGCATCTAAAGACATTTTTTTAACGAAGAATTCTACCATGACTAGTTTCTGGAATAAAGTACTTTACAATCTGATGTGGCAAAATGTATTTCAATTATGTTAAAACTAGAACTAACACTAAACCTAGAAGTAGAAAGTTTTTTTTTAATTTTGTATGAATAGGGGCGCACTCGTTCCGTTCGTCCAACCCAGCCTTGCGGCGCCAAATATCTAAAGACGCAGTGAAGAAGTATCTAACAATCCAACAATTAAAAGGAATCGGTGTCATGATGCAGCAAATTAGGCAGTTCTCTTCATAAAGACACTGGGACAAACGATTATAAAAGTGAGGAAGCTAGTAAAAGCGTATTTAGTTAAAGCTTAGTTAAGATATTATAATTATCTAGTACAATAAATTTATAAATATGTATTTATCAGACTTTTTGACAACATCTAAATATGACTTTAATATTCCGTATGCTTCCGTAATTTGAATTAACCTGGTTTTCACTGATTCGAATTAGCAAAGCTTTACTACATTACCATCCAATCAGTCTAGATTGGGCTGATCGATATTTCTAAGACATTTTGACAACAACTAAATGTGACTTCAATATTCCGTATGCTTCCGTAATTTGAATTAATCTTGTTTTAACTGATTCGGATTAGCGAAGCTTTACTGTATTACCATCCAATCAGTCTGGATTGGGTTAGATTGGGCTGATCGATTATTCTAAGGCTTTTGACACGATCCATCATTTAACACTCCTATCAGTGCTAAATTATATCGGCCTTTCTCCGGTGGCTGTTGATTTCATTAAAAATTATTTTTTATATTACTCAATCTGTTAGTTAAATTTCAGGATGCTTTATCGGAGAGAGGCCTCATTAATTCTGAGACTTACACTTTATCTTCTTTACACGATTAATCTGTGTTTTAACATTAAGCAAGGGTAAAGCCCATGGGTATGCTGTCGATACATAAGTGTACTTCCGCTTTAATGGAGATGGCTTAGGGAGTCGTTATCCTTAATTAACTTCGAAAGCATCTATCATTATTTTTGGTACTGGTGCTCTTGCAGATGAGGCTTTATAATCCTTCAGCATTTTGGTCAACGATGAATAAGACATTTTGACAACAACTAAATGTGACTTCAATATTCCGTATGCTTCCGTAATTTAAATTAACCTGGTTTTAACTGATTCAGATTAGCGAAGCTTTACTGTATTACCATCCAATCAGTCTGGATTGGGTTAGATTGGGCTGATCGATTATTCTAAGGCTTTTGACACGATCCATCATTTAACACTCCTATCAGTGCTAAATTATATCGGCCTTTCTCCGGTGGCTGTTGATTTCATTAAAAATTATTTTTTATATTACTCAATCTGTGAGTTAAATTTCAGGATGCTTTATCGGAGAGAGGCCTCATTAATTCTGAGACTTACACTTTATCTTCTTTACACGATTAATCTGTGTTTTAACATTAAGCAGGGGTAAAGCCCATGGGTATGCTGTCGATACATAAGTGTACTTCCGCTTTAATGGAGATGGATTAGGGAGTTGTTATCTTTAATTAACTTCGAAAGCATCTATCATTATTTTGGTACTGGTGCTCTTGCAGATGAGGCTTTATAATCCTTCAGCATTTTGATCAACGATGAATAAGACATTTTGACAACAACTAAATGTGACTTCAATATTCCGTATGTTTCCGTAATTTGAATTAACCTGGTTTTAACTGATTCGGATTAGCAAAGCTTTACTGTATTACCATCCAATCAGTCTGGAATGGGTTAGATTGGGCTGATCGATTATTCTAAGGCTTTTGACACGATCCATCATTTAACACTCCTATCAGTGCTAAATTATATCGGCCTTTCTCCGGTGGCTGTCGATTTCATTAAAAATTATTTTTTATATTACTCACAGATTGTTAAATTTCAGATTGCTTTATCGGAGAGAGGCCTCATTAATTCTGAGACTTACACATTATCTTCTTTACACGATTAATCTGTGTTTTAACATTAAGCAGGTGTGAAGCCCATGGGTATGCTGTCGATACATAAGTGTACTTCCGCTTTAATGGAGATGGCTTAGGGAGTCGTTATCCTTAATTAACTTCGAAAGCATCTATCATTATTTTTGGTACTGGTGCTCTTGCAGATTAGGCTTTATAATCCTTCAGCATTTTGATCAACGATGAATAAGACATTTTGACAACAACTAAATGTGACTTCAATATTCCGTATGTTTCCGTAATTTGAATTAACCTGGTTTTAACTGATTTGGATTAGCGAAGCTTTACTGTATTACCATCCAATCAGTTTGGATTGGGTTAGATTGGGCTGATCGATTATTCTAAGGCTTTTGACACGATCCATCATTTAACACTCCAATCAGTGCTAAATTATATCGGCCTTTCTCCGGTGGCTGTCGATTTCATTAAAAATTATTTTTTATATTACTTACAGATTGTTAAATTTCAGAATGCTTTATCGGAGAGAGGCCTCATTAATTCTGAGACTTACACTTTATCTTCTTTACACGATTAATCTGTGTTTTAACATTAAGCAGGGGTAAAGCCCATGGGTATGCTGTCGATACATAAGTGTACTTCCGCTTTAATGGAGATGGCTTAGGGAGTCGTTATCCTTAATTAACTTCGAAAGCATCTATCATTATTTTTGGTACTGGTCTTGCAGATGAGGCTTTATAATCCTTCAGTTGGGTTGGACGGTGATTTGAGATTCAAGGGGCATACCAGTAATCTTATTCAGAGAGCCTATTCCACCCTCAAGCTATTTAGCTGTGTAATAATTCGAAAATTATTTAACGGTTTTGGGAATAAACCAGCCGAATTATAAATTCCTTTCGTGCAACGTTTCGTTTGTTTTAGAATCAAAAAATCACGTCTCACGTTTACGATGTCTTGTAGAGAGACCCGTCATCGCAATAACTTTGGGAAAAGTTATCTATCCGCAGTTTGATGGGGGAGATGAGGATCGACGCGAAGAAGTCTTTAAAAACATAGACGTTAGATCACGTAGAATTTGATGGTTCCCACTGTCTGGAAATTATGTGACGATTTTTGGGGTTAGCTAGTGGCGGATGTTATCTTCTGTCCTATCAACAAAATTCATTCATTCCAATCAACACAAGAATAACAAATCTTCTAAGTTCAATTAAATATGAGAGATGGTATCAAGCTGGTTTGCTCCACCAACTTTATGATTGAAGCACAATCCAACTCAACTATACATATAAAATTAAATCAAATTCTAAAACAACAAATCTTGTAAGTTCAATTTAATATGGGAGATGGTACCAAGTTGGATTAGGTTGAGCTCCAACTTTACATCATTCAAAATGAAGGCTGGTATGAAGTTGAGTTCGGTTGATTTTCATGTTCCTTGAGAATTCGTTATATCCAGAATATGCTGTATAACATTTTACGTCGATATTGATTTTATATTTATACAGGGTGATCCATCACTAATGGGACACAGAGCAACAGTGAATTCCTTACATCAAATTATTGTAAGGTGTCGAATGCTGTAGTCCGCGCATGCGTAGCACGACCCTGCGGTTTTTAATTATTTCTAGGGTAAAAAATTAAAAAAATTCCTTAATTTTTTTAGTTTGCAACGGGACACGCAAAATGTCAAACAATAATATGGATATGGAAATTGTATTTTTCTACTGAAATCCAGAATTTGATATAAAGAAGAACACTTCTGCTTGTTCATATCCTTTTTTTATCTTCTAGAATACTTTCCTTAGATTCGTTTACTTCCTCAACACCATCTTAGTATTCATCTGTTTGTAAATTGACAGAAAGGTAGGTTAGAATAAATAAAAATCCAAAGCGCAGCATTCAAAATTAAAAAGACTAGAAAATGAGACTACATATTAAATAGCGCAGATTTCGATGTACGGTAACTGGAATACCCCAAATTTCACAAAAATTTAAGATTGATGTAATCGAGTTACCACTCAGGAACATAAAGTTTAATAAGTTTATACATTATTATTAACATACTTTCTAAATTTCCACGACGAAATCATAAGTGATTTCATTAATAAAAAAATGCATGAACAATACTTATGGGGATACGTCTTCGCAGTCGACAGAGATTCTTTCTTCGATAATCTTCATATAGGACAAGTTTAATTTACAGCTCCAAATCACAAGTAATATCATTAACAAGTTTATTGAAAAAATAGCCTCAGTTGACTTCGACGACATCGGCAATTCCAAGTATCATGAACAATTTTATGGACGGCCGACGTCTTCGAAGTATGATGAAATTAATGATTTACAATGGAAAAAATTATGTAGAGTATGCATTGACGGAGCATCAGCAATGCTTGGTTGTAGGTCTGGCTTTCAATAAATAATTAGAGATCTTGCACCGCAATCAACGCTTGCAACGCAATCATTGTATGCTTCACCGATATACCTTTGCCAGCAAAACGCTCTACAAGCTTTTGCAAGAACTCCTCAACTCTTTGGTCACAATTATCAATTACATAAAATGTGGTGATTTGAATACGCGTTTGTTTAAGGAATTTTGGATTCATTTTAATAACCAGAATTGGATTCAACCAGTAGCGTTTATCAGATATTTTAGATCACCTTTTTTGATTACCTAAAAAACCTAAATTTGAAACCTCTGTACCAAAGCTGAGGAATCGGAAGGGGGTCTTCTTGTTAATGTAAAAAATGATATTAACAACCATCTTCAAGCACTTAATTGTAAAATCCAGCGTTATTTTCCAGAGATCTCTGGGCAAGAAGCTTCATTTGTGCGAAACCCTTTTCATGCTTTCATCGATATACCCCACATTTCTGATGAAGTGCAAGAATTCTACGAAATAATTCGTCAGCACGCGATATTTTCTAAAAAAAGCTGTAATCGAAATTTTGGTATGCTATACGGCAATCGTATCCTAAAATATTAATTTTAATTGGGTCCACATATCTGTGTGTAAGTGGATTTTCGTTTTTTGAACATTTTTTAAAAATTCAAAAGGGTCACGCCTGAAAATAAATTGGGAACCTCTGCCCTAGAAGGATTCGTAAATCGATCTCTTAGATGACACATTTAAATTTTATTTGAACTCAGAATAAATACCAGAATCAAATGATGGTCCAATTCTTGTTGCAGATACTAAAAACTTTGATGAAGTCGTCACCAAGAACGGAAAAGATTTTAATAGAATTTTACACATCATGGTGTGGACATTGCAAAAATTGTCCCCAACATTCGATGAATTGGGAAACGAACAATGATCTTTCTACGTTCAAAGTTAGAGATTTTCCAACTTTATCCCGAGTTCCTAAAGATTCTAAAGACAAACCAATTCGATATGAAGGAAGAAAAAATTGAAAGGATTCGAGGAAAAAGGGAAAACAATTTTTGTTTTTTGTATTTTTATTGTTCTATACATTTCTGTAATTAAATGAATTTAAAAATTTAAAAGATTTTTTTAAATTTTAATATTATCATTTTCTAATCCAACCATTTTCAAACTAACTTTCCAAAGTTTTTCAGCATCATCTAAATTCATTGCTTGCTTTGCTGGTTTTTTTCGTTTACAATCCGAATAATACAACCCAGTCTCTTTGCCGATTTTTTCATCAACGGCGCAATATATTGTTGTTTGAGCGCCTTGTTCAGGTGATTTTAAAAATACCCACATAATTGACCTCCAAATCCATCGCAATCCTCTAAAATACACGTCATCTAAATGCCTTCCCAAGTCGGTTGTTATCACGCCTGGATGTAAGCTATACGTAGTTATTTGAAAAATGTTTTTCGCTGTTAATCGACGCGATAATTCCGTGGTGAACAATATGTTGCATAATTTGCTTTGCTGATAAGCTTTTAATGCTTTATATGGTTTGTTCTCAAAGTTAAGGTCGTTAAAGTCGATTTTACCTCCTAGAAAAGTAATAAAAAGTAGGTTTTAAGTCTTAAAAAATTGTTTGATTATTACCTGTATGCGCCATTGACGAAACATTAATAATTCGCGCTGATTCACTCTCTAATAACTTTGGCAATAAAAGCAATGTGAACAAAAAATGTCCTAAATGATTCGTTTGTAGTTGCATTTCGTTTCCATCTTCCGTTTTTTCGTAGGGGCAGCACATAACGCCTGCGTTGTTAATTAAAATATCGATTTTGTTGCATTTTAATAAAAATCCAGCGCAATTTCTGACGGATTTGAAACTTGCCAAATTTAGTTCTGCTAACTCTAATGTTCCCAAATTAGAATCAATATTTTTACATGAATTTCTTATATCTTTTAAAGCTGATTCCCCTTTTTCTAAGTTTCTGCAAGCCATGATTACATTTGCACCTTCAAAAATAATAATAAATAGTAAAATTGAAATAATTTATATTGTGTGTTTTGTATTGGTTGTTATAGCAGATATCTCGACGAATTTTGGAGATCTAACAAAATGATATAGAAGGAAAGTTTTATTTGTAATACAAGAAATAATTTTGCCTGAATAATTTTGTAGGAATATTGCTTCATTAGCGGCATTCAGAGCTTAATTTGAGATATTTGAAGAACGATTGGAACAGTACTTTTTAGCAAATCTAATAGGAGGAGATATATAACATTTTAAAAAATGTGTGTGAACCACAAAAACCAAAAGATAAAACCAACAAGGAACTTATTGAACTTCTTACGCTTCAATATCAATCACGAGTATCAGCATATCGGAGACGTATCCAATATGAAAATTTAAAACAAGGAAATGAGACTGTTAGTTAATGATTTGCAAAGGTAAAGAAAGGTGCAGCGGAATGTGGTTTCAAAAGTGGAAATTTGGATGGTAGGGTTAAGGATAAATTTGTAACAGGCATGACACTTCTCTGCGAAGAAGATCCGGAAATGATCGACTTAAAAAATTGGTGGAAATTGCTTTAAATAAGAAAGTCGCACAAAAAATAAAGAAGCCAAATAGAAATCCACAACATTCAGACAAAAAAGACTAATTTCAAGAATAAAGAAAAAAAATCAAAAGTGAAGGACAAGAAAAGGAGGGAAATTAGAGATGTGCAAAGTACGTAAGTCCCACCGGGTCATGATGAGTGATGCGTGACCCACCGTGAGCGTGCTTAAATTTTTGTACAGCTCACGTGAACGTGCGTGATCATGAGTAGCTTTGGGTTTGACGGGACCGGGCGTTACCCGATTGACCCAATCTTTCATTTTTTAATTGAAATTTTGAATAAAGTATCTGTAAAAAAATAACTGTCAACTTGTAAGAAGCGTGAGCTATTATGTCCCTAAACCTGCTCATCGTTTTGATTCATACATTTGATCACCTAATTGAGCGTGAGTCACGTGATTCATGTATGGTATACACGTGAGTTCCGTACGTGACCCGCGTGGGGCTAAATCGTGAGCGGGCGTACATCTCTAAGAGGAACCATATTAAGGAGGGAAAGAGTTCATCCAAATGTCGAGCATGCGGCGAAGGACTACATAACTTTGCAAATGTTAATACAAAGAGTATAAAAGTAAAGTTTGTAAAAAGAAGGAACAGTTCGCAACTGTATGTAAATTCAATAGGGACGTTAAAAATGTAAAAACTTTGAAGTAGATTCGGGTTCTATATTAACTAAAAGCATTTGTAATAAGTTATCATTTCGGCAATGTAAGCTTAATAAAAATTTAGTAAAGTTAAAAACATACAATGATGACGTTATTGTACCGTTAGGGGAAATATTAGTTGATGTTATATATAACAATAAAGAAGAGATTTGTAGGTTGCTAGTAGTTAATGAGGGTAACAAGTGTTTAGTCGGAAGGGACTAATATAGATTGCCACATGGTACAAAACCAACTTGTTCATTGTTTCAAAGAATAGTAGAAAAGGAGTTACGTGAGATTCTTGGAGTAATAAATTATAGCGATGACATTTTGGTACCGGGTAAAAATGAAAAGAAACATTTAGAGGCATTAGAACAGATTTTTGAAAGAGTATATGATTCTGGTTTCACATTGAATCTAGAAAAAAGTTAATTTTTCCAAAAAGAAATCAGGTATCTAGGACATATTATCAATGCTCAAGAATTGCATAAAGATCCAAATAAGGTTAAAGCTATTGTTGATGCTCCAAATACAAAGAACGTAATAGAACTAAAAGTTTTCTTGGGAATGGTAAATTATTATTATAAATTTATATCGAATATCACTACGATTTTTAATCATTTGTATGATTTGTTAAAAACTTGTAATTTTGAATGGTGTTCAAGGAGTGATAAGGTATTTTAAAAAATTAAAAAGTTAATTAGTATGGAAAAACATTTAATACATTTTAATCGAAAAAATAAAATAAAATTAGTATGTGATGCTTCAAGTGTCGGAGGGGGGGGGGGGGGCGCGTTATTACACCTGATTCTCGACAGCATAGAAAAACCAATTAGTTTCGCGTCAAGAGTACTATCAAAGGCAAAGAAAAATTACTCGATAATACACAAAGAAGCATTATCAATAATTAATGAGTAATGAAATCGTATTACAGTTAGATCATAAGCCCTTACAAGCACTGTTTGGAGAAAACAAAGAGATCCCACAAATCGCAGTTGGAAAGTTGCAAAGATGGGCATTGTTCCTGAGTGGTTTCAGTTACAGGTTGGAGTATATTAAAGGGAAAGCTAATGTTCTAGCAGATGGGTTATCATGGTTACCAGTAAATCAGGAGCAACCAGAAGAAAAATGTAATACTTTAATTTCCTAGTTAAAAAAATATACCACTTAATAGGAAAAATATAGCCGATGCTATAGAGAAAGACGCCATTGTGGTGTCTAAAGTAGTAAATTACATTCGATAGGAGCGGCCTGATGACGTGTTAGATATATATAAACCTTTTTTTAATAGAAAAAATCAAATGAGTTTCGAGTGAGGTGTATATATGAGGATATCGATTGATAATATCTAAGTTTTATAGAAAAGTAGTGTTGAATGAATTACATGTTGCACATTTTGGTAGTTCAGAAATGAAAACTTTAGCAAGGCAATAGATTTGCTCTATGTAAATTGTTAGGAATTGTGATGCTTGCTTAGCCTATTCAAAATCACCGAATTTGGCTAATTTAAAGAAATTTAATAAAGTACTAGATGTTTTTGACAGAATACATATAGATTTCATGGGACCATTCAGAAATAAAATATTTTTGATTATTACTGATGCATTTCCGAAATGGCCGGAAATATGTGAAATGTCGAAGGCTATCTATTGTTTCTCAAAATATGGATTACCGAATTCCATCTTTACAGATAATGGCTCACAGTTTGTATCAAAAGAATTTTGCAAATTCAATGGTATAAAACACACGACGTCAGTCCCATATCATCCTGCAAGCAATGGTGCTAATTGAAATGCAGTGAAATCATTTAAAATAGGATTTAAAAAAGCACTTTACGAAGAGCCAAGTGGGATCACATTTTTTTCTATATCACAGGCGATGTCTGTTTGTAATACACCACACTGTTATACAGAAGAAACATCTTCAATGAAAATGATTGGTAGAAAAGTCAAACTCGATTGGATATTATGAATCATACGAAAAGAGAAAAGAACTGGGAGAATCAAGTTAAATATTTTAAAGTTAATAGGGAACAATACTTGTATGAGGGGGAGATAGTGATGTGGATTATATATCTATCTAGGATTATAGAAAATTTGGAGAGAATAAAGATACAAAAGCAAAAATTATAATGGTGTTGGGATCGAGAATATATTTATGTCAAATTCTGGAGAATAACGATTTAATTTGGAATTACCAGAACTGTTTATTAATATTTATAAATATTTACCAAAATTATGAAATAGATACAAATGCAAAAGATAAAACAATAAAAGAAGATGTAACGAAAGACTTGTTCTTTCCTCAGCGCAGTGATAAGCGAGAAAAGGAAACGCAGATAAGGAAAGAATGGAAGAAGACAGGGAAGGAGGCAATTGAAAATGAGATGAGAAATGAGAAAAATAACATGGCCAAAGAATCAAATAATGAGAAGACGAGAGGGAATGATAGCATCCCAAAACAAGGTTTAGATAGAAGGTTAATACTGAGAAGTAGCATTAAACCACCCACTAGATTAAATTTGTAAAAACTTAAAGAGGGAGGATTGTAATAGATAGAATTTGTTTTAGGTTAAGAGATGTCGGTATGAATTGAAGCGCCTTTTGGTAAAATAAGGTTATGTATAAAAAAGAGACGCTATTCTTCATCTTTGTAACGGTTGTCCTGTATAAAAATATCATTTGCTATTAAGACAAATAAAGTGTTATTTAAAACATACCACGGTAATATTACAAGTTTACCTTAAAGGTTGACCTTAAAGTGTTATATTATAGGCTCAAGATATTACAGTTATGTTCATCATACTTGGACGGCCGACGTCTTCGAAGTCCGCCGAGATTATTTCTTCCATAAGCTTGTTAATGATATTACTTGTGATTGGAATAAATAACCTCGGTCGACTTCGAAGTCGTCGGCCGCCCCAAGTATGTTGAATGGTACTTATACGTGGCCGACATCTTTTAAGTCGATCGAGATTATTTCTTGCATGACCTTCAAGCAGGGTATGCTTGATTGTATGCTTCAAATCACAAGTAATATTATTAACAAGTTTGCTCCAAGTATGATGAATGGTACTTATGCGGGCCGACACTTTTTAAGTCAGTATTGTTGTGAATTTGTCTCTTCATCTTAAATTTTAGGAAAATGCGAAAAAATTAGGTGTATTTTTATTCAGATGAATTTATTAAAATTTAGCTCTACCGGTTTCGAATACCCTCTGCATTCATCTTTTGGAGCATGCCACATCAGTTTTCATTTCTAAAAACACTTTCTAGTAGTAAAATATTTCAAAAAATGTTGTTCGTTACTTTGATACACTGACTTTACAAGAAAATATATTAGCAGAATTGGTTCACTAACTTTAAAAATAATTTTACTTTTATTAAGTTGTTACACTTGTAATAATTTTTGTTGAGGTTTCCTGACGTGGCATGCTACAGAAGATCAATGTAGAAAGTGATCGAAACCGGTAGAGCTACATTTTAATAAATTCATCTGAATAAAAATACACATAATTTTTTTGCATTTTTCTATTTTTTAAGTCGAGCGAGATGATTTCTTCCATAACCTTCAAGCAGGGTATGCTTGATTTTATGCTTCAAATCACCAATAATATCAAAAACAAGTTTATTGAAGATATAACCTCGACCGACTTCGAAGATGTGAGCCGCCCATAAGTTATGTTCATCATACTTAGGACGGCCGACGTCTTCGAAGTTCGCAGCCTGCAAGCAGGATATGCTTGATTTTATACTCCAAGTCATAAATAACATCATTAACAAGTTTGTGGAAGCAATAATCCCACTTCATCACGTCGACTTCAAAAACGTTGACCGCCATGATAATCTTGAATAACAGTTTGGGCGGCCGACATCTTCGAAGTCGGCCGAGATTATTTCTTCCATAAACTTCAGACAGGGTAGGTTTGATTTTATGCTTCAAATCACAAGCAATATCATCAACAAGTTTGTGGCAGAAAAAATCACGACCAACTTCAAAGATGTCGACCGCCCCAAGTATGATGAAGAGTACTTAAGAGCAGCTGACATCTTCGATGTTGGCCGAGATTATTTCTCCCATAAGCTTGTTAATGATATTACTTGAGATTGGAATAAATAATGTCGGTCGAATTCGGAGTCGTCGGCCGCCCCAAGTATGATGAATGGTACTTACGCGCGGCCGACATCTTTTAAGTTGATCGAGATTATTTCTTCCATGACCTTCAAGCAGGGTATGCTTGATTTTATGCTTCAAATCACAAGTAATATCATTAACAAGTTTATGGAAGAAATAACCTCTGCCGACTTCGAAGACGTGGGCCGCCCGTAAGTTATGTTCATCATGCTTATGACAGTCGACGTCTTCCAAGTTCGAAGAATTCAAGCAGGGTATGCTTGATTTTATACTCCAAGTCATAAATAACATCATTAACAAGTTTGTGGAAGCAATAATCCCACTTCATCACGTCGACTTCAAAAACGTTAACCGCCATGATAATCTTGAACAACAGTTTGGGCGGCCGACATCTTCGAAGTCTGCCGAGATTATTTCTTCCATAAACTTCAAACAGGGTAGGTTTGATTTTATGCTTCAAATCACAAGCAATATCATCAACAAGTTTGTGGCAGAAATAATCTCGACCGACTTCAAAGACGTCGACCGCCCCAAGTATGATGAAGAGTACTTAAGAGGAGCTGACATCTTCGATGTTGGCCGAGATTATTTCTCCCATAAGCTTGTTAATGATATTACTTGAGATTGGAATAAATAATGTCGGTCGAATTCGGAGTCGTCGGCCGCCCCAAGTATGATGAATGGTACTTATGCGCGGCCGACATCTTTTAAGTTGATCGAGATTATTTCTTCCATGACCTTCAAGCAGGGTATGCTTGATTTTATGCTTCAAATCACAAGTAATATCATTAACAAGTTTATGGAAGAAATAACCTCTGCCGACTTCGAAGACGTGGGCCGCCCGTAAGTTATGTTCATCATGCTTATGACAGTCGACGTCTTCCAAGTTCGAAGAATTCAAGCAGGGTATGCTTGATTTTATACTCCAAGTCATAAATAACATCATTAACAAGTTTGTGGAAGCAATAATCCCACTTCATCACGTCGACTTCAAAAACGTTAACCGCCATGATAATCTTGAACAACAGTTTGGGCGGCCGACATCTTCGAAGTCTGCCGAGATTATTTCTTCCATAAACTTCAAACAGGGTAGGTTTGATTTTATGCTTCAAATCACAAGCAATATCATCAACAAGTTTGTGGCAGAAATAATCTCGACCGACTTCAAAGACGTCGACCGCCCCAAGTATGATGAAGAGTACTTAAGAGGAGCTGACATCTTCGATGTTGGCCGAGATTATTTCTCCCATAAGCTTGTTAATGATATTACTTGAGATTGGAATAAATAATGTCGGTTGACTTCGAAGTCGTCGGCCGCCCAAAGTATGATGAATGGTACTTATGCGCCATTCATCACATTATTCCATGACCTTCAAGAAGGGTATGCTTGATTTTATGCTTCAAATCACAAGTAATATCATTAACAAGTTTATGGAAGAAATAACCTCTGCCGACTTCGAAGACGTGGGCCACCCGTAAGTTATGTTCATCATGCTTATGACAGTCGACGTCTTCCAAGTTCGAAGAATTCAAGCAGGGTATGCTTGATTTTATACTCCAAGTCATAAGTAACACCATTAACAAGTTTATGGAAGAAATAATCCCAGTTGACTGCAAAAACGTTAGCCGCCATTATAATTTTGAACAACACTTTGGGCGGCCGACATCTTCGAAGTCGGAACAAGTTTAAACAAGTTTATGGCAGAAATAATCTCGGCCGACTTCGAAGATGTCGGCCGCCCCAAGTGTGGAGAACAGTACTTAAGGGCAGCTAACATCTTCGAAGTCGGCCGAGATTATTTCTTCCATAAACTTGAACTAGAATAGGATTGATTTTATACTCCAAATCATAAGTAATATACATATCATTAACAAAGAAATAATCTCTGAGGTGCACATTTACCAACCTCCAGTTAAAAACATTTGCAAATTACCTTCAAAAGATTAGCACATTTTTAGTAGCCATATTTTATTTGTTTTGTACAACCTTTCCAATATTAAAAAAAAACTTTTTATTTTTATTCCATATCATTAATGAATTGTAATTCCATTAGGTTAGACATTTAAATTGTCGTGCAAAAAAAAAAATTTTCTTTTAAAATTTAAATGACGTATACTTTAAACTAATACTTAAATGACTAACTATAGCAAGTAGTTTGGAGTCAATAATTAACAAGTTAAAAACTGGTTAATAATTAACCAATTTTTAACTATATTATTATAATTTATCAAGAGGTGGTAAAAATGGCCTTGAGAGATTATCACAAATAATTGGGATAGCTGACAATTCTATTTACTACATTTAAAGTTTTGAATAATTAGCATCATTTAGCACATTTGATGCTAATTTATTTTTTTTGAATATGGCATAGAATAGAATATTAAATGTAGAGCAATGTTTTCTTATGTCTCCAATAGTAAAGATATCTACTATGATAACTAAAATTAAACACACTATATATATAATTTTTTTCATAAATACCTCTTTTAAATAAATCTAAAGCTGTTACTTTACCAATTCCAGTATTTGCTCCTGTTATTATAACAGTTTTTCCATCCAATCTTGCTGTGGAGGTACATTTTGCAAAGAACAAACCCATTTTGATGTCTTCCTATCTTATCTTCGTTTTATTTATAGGCTTATTATTCTGTAATTTTGTTGCTCCTTTAAAATTAATAAATACAATTAATTTTTATCTAATTTTTCTATATTACTTTTTAAAATAATCTCAGAATACCAAGCTAGATCTCACATATCTCGAATCAGTACCGTTTATTCAGAATTAAGTTGATTCAATAATAGGCTTTAATTATTTCTACGCATAGTGGAGTTTGTTCAGGATTTATTAAGGTTTATTAAGCAGAAATTAAAACAATTATTATTTTTATTGTCAATTTTTTTTATCTACAAACTTAGAGGCAATTATCTATACATTTTTATTCTAACCTAATAAGCTATAATTAATTCTAACCTTAGAGAAGTTCACAATTTAGAAAGGACATTTCAATGTCATGGACATTAAAGGTGCGTGAAGTCAGGTGCGATAACTTTCGTTGAGATCTATTTAACGATAGAGGGCATTACTATACTTATTTTTTTTTCAATTTTACAATGATATATGTTTTATAATGATATATATACAGCGCTCATCTAAAGTAACCTCCCCCTTCTCTAACTTTTGAACGGCTGGATATATTATAATGAGCAAAAACTGGTCGATTTTTAATTTACTTAAATAAATTATAATCAGAAGTTCATTATCATTATTTGTTTTTTCCGCAAAATGGTAAAGTTTATTTTTTAAATGGAACACCCTACAGTTTACAGTATTATAATATTTATTTTATTTATATAATATACATTTAAAACATATGATTAAACTGATTTCAGAAGACAAGAAATGCTTCCACAAGACCTAATACTTATTCTAGATGACTTGAAATGCATCCAAAGGACTTGATGTTGCCTCTGGAAGACTTAAAATATTTCAAGAACACCTAATATTGCCTAGAGAAAACTTCCAGAAGACTTGAAATACTTCCAGAAGGCTTGAAGTGCTTCTAGAAGACTTGATATTGTCAGTGGAAGACTTAATACTATCATTGGAAGACTTGATACTGGTTGCAGAAGACTTGATACTGCTTCCAGAAAACTTAAAATACTCCCAAAAAACTTGAAGTGCTTTTAGAAAACTTGATACTGCCAGTAACAGACTTGACACTGAAGACATGATATTGCTTCAAATAGACTTGAAATATTTTCAAAAAACTTGATATTGCTCAGGGAAGACTTGAAATACTTCCAGAAGATTTCAAATGCTTGCAAAAGAGTTGAAGGGCTTTTAGAAAACTTGATACTGCCAGTGGCAAACTTGACACTGCTTCTAGAAGACATGATATTGCTTCTAAAAGACTTGAAATATTTTTAAAAAACTTGATATTGCTTAGGGAAGACTTGAAATGCTTCCAGAAGATTGCAAATGCTTGCAAAAGATTTGATGTGTTTCTAGAAGACTTAGTACTACCTCTAGAAGGCTTGAAATGCGTCTGGAAGACTTGATATTGCTTCTAGAAGACTTAAATGTTGCCAGAAAATTTGATGTTTCATCTGGAAGATTTGAAAACCTTCGTAAAAACTTGATATTGCTTCCAAAAGTTAATACTGCTTTCAGAAAACTTGAAATATTTTCAGAGATCTTAAAGTGTTTCTAGAAGATTAAGTCTTCTTGAAGAAAGCTTGAAATACTTCCAGAAGACTTGATGTTGTCTCTGGAAGATCTGGAATTTTTCCAAACGGCTTGATACTGCTTCTAAAAGACCTGAAATAATTTCAGAAGACTTGATATAACAAAAAAATTATAATAATGGTTTATTGATCATCAGATATGTACAAAATAAACAAAAATAACAACAAAAAATCTAAAAAAAACAAGAGGGAGGTATAAGAATACTTGCAAAAGAAAAAAGAAGGAACTTATAGAGATGTAAGCGGACGAAATTAGGTGGGCGGGAGAGAGGAGATTACTGGTCAATACCCATGATGAAATGGAAGGAGTACTTTATGAGTTTACTGGGGGATATGATTAAAGCCGAGCAGAGGAGTTAGTAAGAGAGGAACAAGGAGAAGATGATATAATACAGGAGGATGTGGAGACGGTATTGGTGGGATTGGAGAAGGGAAAGGCAATCAGAGAAGATACGATCCAGAAGGAGTGTTGATTGGGTATGGAAGGCAGAAGGGTTTCAGGATGGGGGGAGAATTTCAATAATAAGTCCTTTGTACAAAACAGAACGAAAAGATACAGTGGATAGCTGTAGAGGTATCAGCTTATTGAATACATCGTATAAAATATACGCGAAGGTGCTGCTTGCAATGTTAGAGAAAGAGACAAAAGAAAAGGAGTTCCTAAAAGATGATGAAGCAGGGTTTATAAAGGGAAGGGGGCCATAGAAAACGTATATATTCTCAAACACCCGGGGGGGATAGTGAACTGGATCGAAAGGGAGGAAAGCTTTATGCCCTTTTTATCGATTTAAAAACGGCGTTCGAAAAGGTAAACAGAGAAAAACTATGGGAGGAGATGGAGGGAAGAAAGATATCGGATACGGGAGGCTATGAAAGCGACGGAAGGAGGGAGAGAGAGTTAACAGAGTAGTTGTTATAATGATGAGGGCATTATTGTAGTGATGTAGTAAAATTGCAAACTTTTCGGAAACAATAAATTATTTCATAAAGCTTGAAATGTTTCCAGAAGACTTGATACTACTTCTACAATACTTGAACTACTTCCAGACGACTTAATACAGCCCCTTTAAAATTTGATACTGCTTCTAGAAGACTTGAAATGTTTCTAGAAGATTTTAAATGCTTTCAGAATACTTGATATCGCCTCTGGAAGACAAGACATGCTTGTAGAAGATTTGATATTGCCTCGTCAAAAAAACAATACTATTGATAAACCATTTGAATTTGCTTCGAAAATATTGAATATTATTGGACAAAATGTAAAATCTTGCCGTAAGTAGTCCAAAAACTGCTACAGACTAAATGCTGCTGGCCAAAGACATTTTTATTGCAAAAGGTTGTAACTTTTTCGTTGTAAGCTTTAAATTTTGATTTTGTTTCTAAAATATGATTTTGACAATTAATGCAATTAATGCTCTGTATGGTCTTGTGCACCCATACAAATTTTTTTGAAGAGCCGTAATTCGTTGTACAACCTCCCTTTCAGACTCGAGGTGTTGTAAGAAAGATCTGGATTAGGTGACGATACCGCTTACTAGTGGCTAATGACGAGTTGCTACTACTATGCTAAACGAAACGTTGCCCAAAACAGACTGAATACTTATGCTTTTGGTATCTTCAGCTTATGCATCTGCGTTCGCTATCATGACCATGTTATCTTTACTGTCACTTGTGGACACAGGAATTATTTCATCGGCGATGCGAATATAGATATCAACTAATGAGGGAAATAATAAATAATTAATTAATCAATAAATCATTAAAATTTCATGAGCATGACTGCAGATAACTAAAAAAGGCAAATTATCATTAAGAAAAGTTTGGCTATCTACAACAAGTGATTCGTACAACCGTTTGCAATGTTTAATACAACGAATTATGCGCTTAGTTCCATCATTTTTGCTTTGTATACTGCGGACATAGAAGACAGATTCGCAGGGGGACACTTAGGAGCGGTGGTAATCGGAAGGAGAAGAGTGCACATACTGGTATACGCTGATGAGTTGGTGGTGATTGCTAGGTGACGGCAATGATGCGGTCGCTGGAAGGGTATTTTAGCAGGAAGGATTTGGGGGTGACAAAAATGATGAAGTTCTGTAAGGGGGGTCGAAGAAAGACTGAAAAATGGAGATGGAAGGGCAAAGTAATCGAGGATGTTAGGAAGTACACATACTTGAGGAATAGATTTGAGGAGAGCAACAAGGAGAGTGCACATACTGGCATACGCTGATGAGTTGGTGGTGATTGCTAGGTGAGGGCAATGATGCGGTCGCTGGAAGGGTATTTTAGCAGGAAGGATTTGGGGGTGACTAAAATGATGAAGTTCTGTAAGGGGGGTCGAAGAAAGACTGAACATTGGAGATGGAAGGGCAAAGTAATCGAGGATGTGAGAAAGTACACATACTTGAGGAATAGATTTGAGGAGAGCAACAAGGAGAGAGGACACAGAGGATAGATGTAGGGGGAAAGAATTTAATGTTTGAGAGCTTCATAAACAGCGTAGTTATGGGGTTGATATATGGGAATGGAAAGAGCAAGGACCCTTAGAGGATGTGCATACCAGATATTGATGGTGAGTGTTGGGATTAGCTAAGAAGGTTCCGGGATATATAGTTAGAGAAGAAATAAATCTAGATAAGTTGAGGATGGAGTCCGGTAAGCGAGCGGTACGTTTTGCAGAAAGGGTGCAAAGTAGAGGACATTGTAAGATCTTAGGGGAGTGCTACAGACAAATTGAAGCATGTAATGGGCGTTATGGGCAGCTAGAAAGGGAAGACTACTATAGAAGTAGGATACTCAACGAAAGGGGTGAGCAGAAAGAGAAGGGGCGGGATTGAAATGTGGAAACAGTTGGAGAGCACGGACAAGGATGTGGGTAAGCAAGAGAGAAGGACGGCGATAAGGGAAAGTAGGTATAATTCGAATTATTACGAGATGATATCTGAGGAGTTACCAAAATACCTGATGTGGGAGGGGATCGTCATCCCCTCCCTCATGATCATCCCTTCCCTCAGGGGAAGAGGCTGGTTGCTAGGTTCAGAATAGTAATCAGCCTCAGTGTAGGAATGAGGAGAGGGCAGCTAAGGGGAAAGGAAGAGTGGAATGTGGGGAAAGGGAAAGGAAAAGGGGTGTATATTGTGTAGGGAAGGGTGAGAGTCCATACAGCATCTCCTGGTGGAGTGTAATGAATTGAGGGAGGAGGAGATAAGATGGATGCGGAAGGTTAAGGAAGTAAGGAGGAGGAGGGATAAACGATTAAGAGAATACTTATTTATGAAGTATTTTTTGTACTTCAGCCTGTTATAGCCCATTTATATTATTCAGTCTGTTAAATAATATAAATGAGTAGTAGGTGCAGATTCGAAATTACTGGACTTACGTGCCCAGATGATATTTCAGATCGCAATGTAATGAGGCCTGTTGTAGAAAATGACCAGTATGGTTCTTGTGGCTACATGTTACTGCCAAAATATCCGTGGCAGTAGCTGCCTCAAATCAAATATTTTCTATGGCTTAAATAATTGCCGCATGCCACTGTTTGAGTGTCATATTTTTTAACTTATTACTCAAATCTTAGGTATATGTGAATTATGGACCATTCATGAACCCATCATCTTTCTTATCTATGTCTGAATTCTCTAGTTTTTAGGAGGAGGATATGTATTGGAAGCGGGTTTTGGGGGAGAAGGCGAAAAGAAAAGATGGATGCGGGAGGTTAAGAAAGTGAGGAGAAGGAGGGATAAATGGTTAAGAGAATACTTGTTTTAATAATTAGAGCATTATTGTAACCTATTGGGAAACAATAAATTATAATTATATAACGAGTTATTCAGGAATTGTAATGCGTTGATTGAATCACTTCAACAATGTAAAGATAAGAACAATTAATTATGTACTCATGTTTCAGTGTTTTATAAAAGTAATACCGTATTAATTAATCAATTAATAAACCAAACAAAATTACATTCAAAACAAAATTAATTAACATTTAATAATAATATAATCCATCCTCCTCTAACACCTTCACGCCCTCAGCTACTCGTCATAACCACTCTCTCTCAAAATCCGACTCCCGTCCATCGCCGCCTCCCTTAACTCATTAAACCCTATCATCGTATACTCTAAAATCTCCCAATCATCTCTACATAGCCTACACTACCTCTCCATATATCCAATATCAGCCAATATCCATTCTCTCTTTCCTCATTTCTATAGCGAAATCTGGCAATAATTCTCTTAGCCTCTTCAAATTCTTCTATCAGCTGATGTATTCCTTTCCGTATCTGTGACCTTTTCCCCTGTGTCTGTAGGTCCATATCCCTATCCGTTAGTTCTCTCCACATTTCATTTCTTTCCATCCTTCAGTTTTCTATGCCAGTTTTTCAATATCCCATTTTCCTATAATATCCCTCTCTATTTCCTTGTAAATACATTAATCTTTCCTTTTTGCTTTCCCTCCGTCACTCTCCCAGGATCCTGCAATACAGTCTTCTTTCTATGCTCTCGTTGTACTTAACTGCTCTTGTCCCAGCCCCTACCCTTACTACGTGCACTTTAACCTGTTTCCTCATAATATACTCTGGATAGCTCTTGCTAATCCCAGTACCTTGTTTGTACCTCCTCCAGTACTCCTTGTTTCCTGCATCTCCCTACTTCTACTTCGTACATCACTGCGCTCCTCAACAGACAATCAAACATAATCTTTCTTTTTCCCACATCTCTTCCAAAAAAGTCTCCATAATACATATAAGTATATAAGTATACTGTATTATAGGAGTATTTTTAAACACTACACTTTGTCGTGTACTTCAACCTGTTGAATGTCGTGTTGTTGTTGAATTACAGGGAGTAGTAGCCTTGTTTACAGATATACATAGTTATTCAACCGCTCGAGTTGAGTTGCTCTAGCTCGTGCTGCCTCTAACGGCAAACGAAAGCAACTACATTTATGAATGAATTGGAAAAATTCAACTTGTAGTATAAGTTGTATACTCAATCTAGAAAATCAATATGATAGAATATTAAAATTTTTACACAAAAGAGACTTATCATAAATAATATGGAATTGTTTTCTAAGAAAGAATTACAAATATATTTTTTATAAAAATTACATTTTATTTAGACAATATTCATCTTATTGCAGACTTATTTCAGACGTGGTTGGCGCCGTGCGTTCTTTTAAGTAATCGGTCGACCTGTGTCGACACATCGAATCGAAATGAGTAGGTAGCTAAACTAAGTTTTTTACAACTATTTGAGTTTGGATAAACAACTTTACGACTACATTTTTTTTAATTGAAATAAACATCGTTTACAATTGTAAAGTATAAAAATTATAAGAAATTAAAATGTGATTATTTCATCTCACAATCAGTTCACCTTTTTTTTGTAAATAACATACTTCGATATAATCTGAATATATCTCGAGAAATATTCGGTAATACAATCTTCTAAACCTATCGAATGCACATCTTCATTATCACTTAATAATATAAAATATGATAAAGTGGACAGACTAACAATGGAGAAAAATTAAGAATTTAAGAAGACCCGTGGTACACACATCAAGTTTGAATCATTGGTAGGCCGAAAGAAGAAACCAC
This sequence comes from Onthophagus sagittarius, assembly GCA_036711965.1. Classification (NCBI taxonomy): domain Eukaryota; kingdom Metazoa; phylum Arthropoda; class Insecta; order Coleoptera; family Scarabaeidae; genus Onthophagus; species Onthophagus sagittarius. Next base: position 7,702,941 of record JASERS010000007.1, on the reverse strand, counting down.
GGAACTGACCAAAGTACTCCACTACGCAATTGCTACAAAGGAGGTCCCGAAGGAAGCAATAAGAAGTTTTTACTGGGGAAACCAAAAGAGAATGCTGTAAACGGTCTTCGCCAGAAACTCATTGCGGAGGGATTACCAGAATATGTTTACGGATTACTGTTTATCGGTGACGTATTTATGTTGGAAAGGAGAGTTTTACGTGCAGTTTGACAGGGCAGCCATGAAATCTCCATTGTTGCCGGCTATTCATTCGAAGAAGATGCTTTGAAGAAGAGCCTGTAGAAACCAAAACTATGACTTCGATGCGTTTGTGATATGGCAAGAAGGCAGCGAATGCCTCCAGGAGTTCTTAGATCACTTAAACGACGTCAACAACATCCAACGATATAGTTTACCATGGAAACGGAAACTACCAAATAGTTGCCTTTCCTAGATGCGTTGGTCACTAGCACGGCAAATGGTGACATGGAACTTGGAGTGCAGAGGAAGAGGACCCACATCAACGTTTACTTAAAGGCAACATCACACCATCATCCCCCACAGAAGAGATCCGTGAACCACACTTTGTTTCAAAGAACAACAAGAATTTGTAAAGGAGATAACCTACAGAAGGAGGAACGGTTTATATGGGACGTACTGCAGAAAATCGGATATACTTTGAGGGACGAAGATGAAGTAAGTACATAACCAGCTGGATTTATCTGTCAGTCAGCAGTCGGCGGTTGCGGAACATTGCCATTCAGAGAGATACCGAATAGACTTCGACAAAGCAAAGGCACTGGCTAGAACTATGAAACATCACCAAAGGCTGACAAAAGAGGCCATAGAAATCCACCGGCTTAAAAACAACGTCAACGGAGAAGATGGCAGCGAACTCAGCAGAACATGGAAGATGATGGTGAACACGAACAAGACTCTCAAACCAGATGCGATATAGTGATTAGTTAGTAATAAGCTTGTAATTAGTATAAATTGATAATTAATTAGTTTTCGACCGATATATTTGAGAAGTTTCTGAAGACGGTTGCAAAATGATATTTGAAACATCAAACACTTACTGAAAAGACACATGGCAAAACCCGAAAGTTTCTAGTTTTGCTCTAGTTTTTCACAGTCAGTACTTCTCATCAATGGGTGTCGATGTAAAACTTCTATAGTCGGTAAGGTTTCTTTTTCCTATCTTTTTACTATCTCTTCTTCCCCTGAATATGTAACATATATCTCAACTATTTCAGGTTTTTCATAATAAGGTTTCAATAAATTTACATATACATAGTTAGTATCTGATATTTTCTTTATTAATTTCTTTCAATCTCCTACAGTTTTTAATACCGATATTCCGGGACTCAAAATACCGAGATTCTAAACAAAATATGAGCGGTATTGGCCGAATTATTTCTTTTAATACAAACAAAACCGCAATATCCACTGCTTCTAATCGTCCTTCATATTTCTGCCGACGTCTTCGAAGTCGACTGCCCAAAGTATCACGGGGTTGGATTGGATTTCGAAATTCCACTTCAACCCAAAGCCTTCGACCACCCAATCTTAGGTGGTCTTCAAGTATTGAGTTGGGTTGGAATTTCGAAATCTAACCCAATCCAATCCAACTTAATGATGCTTTTGTCGGCCAACATCTTCGAAGTTGGGCGAAATATGAATGCTGGGTTACTTCGGGGAATCCATTCATTTCAACCGTCGTTCATCTTTCACGCATTCTTGCTGAAAAGAAGAATGCAATCACTTCCCATGATGCCTCTTCCTTGTGCAACCCACACGGTACCATAGTTCATGTAGATGGAAAGGAGAAAAGCGCCTCACCATTTTTTTTCCATTCTTCTGTTTATTCTCCTTATGCTAAGCGATGTTACTAAGCACTACACGGAGGGGTTTCCCCTTGATCTTGTTATCTTTCAATCTCAATTTAAGTCAGTGTTGAGAAACAAAATCAAAGTATTGCCATCCCTTTTTGAAATTTTAGCTTTTACTTACATATATATCTGGTTTAGGGAGAGTCCCCGAGTTATCTTCTTCCATACTTTGTCCCATACGCCTATTTTTGGTACTCAATCTTATTATATTCCATAATCTTTGCAATCTTTGAATCAACATTAACATTATTTTTCAAGATTTCCGCTGCCTATATTTAATTTGCTTCCCATAATATAATTCCACAGGATTGAAACCGCGTGTTGTAGTGCACGTTTTATGGAAAATATTGCTGGATCAGTATACTGGTCCTACTCTCTTCCATCTCCGTAACTCAAAGCTCTGAGTATTCTCTTAAACTCTACATAAATTTAAAAAAAATTAAAAATTTTTTTTCTACAAAAATTTCTATTACATTTGATTGAGGATGGTATGCCGACCTGTGTATTATATTAGTACCATTTTGTTTCAGAAATACCGTAGTTAGATTACTAACAACACTCTCCCTAGATCTGTGTGTACCTCTGAAGAAAAATCAAGTCCAGAAAATATGTTCAATAATCCTTTTACCTATGATTTTGAGTCAGCTACTTTTAATGATATTTTTGTCATACATCTGGGGAATTGTGGACACCTCTCTAAACGGTAAAAGGTAAATCATTGTCACCGTTGAAAATAATGGTAACTGAGAAAGCAAGACCCCGATCACTACATTCCTTAAAAATGACGCGATCTCATACGCCCATTTCTAATCTATATACAGAAAAATAGTTTCCAAGAATTTCCTGATTTAGCTTTGAGGTCAGGAGATACTGTTAAGTTTTTCTTCATATAGCTTTTCCTATTATTGTTAAACCCAAATGTTTTAGCTCTAGGTCTAGCGTTAGCTGTAGTGTTGGTATTAGCTCTACTTTTAGCTGCTTTTGATATCTTGCATCACATCAGTCGTTATTTTAGGGCATCAAATTCAAAAAAATATTTTATATATAGTATGTATTATTTTACGTCTTATTCTTATAATTTAGTATTTTTTTCAACATCCCTCAGAGCATATATTGCTCAATCTTAAATGACATGTATTATATATTAATTTTATTGTTACTAATAAAAGTTAAATATAAAATACTGTTAAGATAAAACACATTTTTAAAAACCTGCATTCACAATTAATTGATTATAAAATATAAAAATTACTACTTATTACATATTTAATTTGTATTATTATCATGTCACCCAGTATTTTGAATAATACTCCGACAAATTTCTTTAAAAGATTTAAGGCAGTTGGTGTCCTCTCATAAATCTGGTTAAACACCTACGTAAAAAAATTGCCGTTTACAAATCGATATTTTACCGACGAAAAGTCTGCAACGGTACGGTATTATTCTGAAGGGCACATTATTGATTTTTTTGTATACAAGATATATTGAGATATATGCAACTTATTTTACAATTTCATAGTAAAACGTACAAGGCGCGAATAGTAAAATTTAAATTTTTATGAATGGGCACACATTAGGTACCCTGCCATCTAGGTATCACGAACACAAACTAACTTCAGTTGAATAACTATGTATATCTATAAACAAGGGTAGTAGGTGCAGATCCGAAATTACAGGACTTCCGTGCCAAGATGATATTTCAAATCGCACTGTAACGAGACCTGTCGCAGAAGATGACCAGTATGATTCTTGTGGCTGCATGTTACTGCCAAACAATGCATGGCAATAGCTGCCTCAAACTAAATATTTTCTATGGTTCTTTTTTTTATGTTTTGTTCGCGTTTTTAAATAAAACATCAATCGTTGCTTAACTCTATTTATTTTACTTGTTGACTTTTTTACAACCGTTACAACACGTCTTTCTTTCTGTCGCGTTACGCTCCCCTCCCTCTGGCTTGCTACCAACCTCTTAAAACTAAAACCTCCTACATTACACTCCTCCCTTCTTAACTAAAAAGCACATTATTATTTATTTTTTTTTTATATATATATATATATATTACAACTAACATAATTATAAATTTAAACGATCTGGAGCTTTACTCTGTCTTTGCGAACGTCTAACGCCCAAATCACAATTAGTTTTAGTTTCTTTGACAGAATTCTCATTAGTTATTGGTGTGATAGTATTCTCAATAGGAAGTAGAGTAACATCAGGAATAGAACCTTCACACACAGTAGTGTCTTGAATTGGGTTTTGTATCGGAGTCTGGTTTTCCCGCATGCACTCTTCATTGACATCTTGAAAATTTGAACCTTCTACTGAAGTTCTTTTGTCATGAACACATTCGTTATTATAGTTACATTGTCTTTTCTTAAGTTCTTCTGCATGAACTAAACTTCTCATTCCGTTTGATAAAACAAAATATGTCAATTCGCTGTTTCGATGCAATATCTTTCCTTCCAACCACTTTTCTTCTTCTCCTCTTTTGCTTTTTACATAAACTAACTCTTCAGGTTCATAGCTTGTTACTTTAATATTTTTCTTCTCTTCCTTCTTCAAAATCTTCTCTTTTAATATAGACAATCTCGTTCTTGGTGAACGTTTAAGAAATAGTTCAGCTGGAGTTTTCTCTGTTGTTATTTGTGGAGTGTTTCTATAAGCAAATAATATATTATCTAATTGATATTGTACTCCTTGCTGTACCGTATTTTCTAATTTTGTTTTTGCCAGTTGTTTTTTTATTATTTGCACTGTCCTTTCCGCAGCACCATTAGAACGAGCATGATATGGTGGTGTTTTCATATGTTTAATTCCATTTTGTTGACAAAAACCTTCAAACTTCATCGAAATCAATTGAGGTCCGTTATCAGACACTAATTGTTCAGGAAGACCATATCTAGCGAATATTGAACGAAGATATTCAATAGTAGCTTCTGTTGTCGTTGTTGTCATTAAATTTATTTCGACCCATTTTGAGAATGAATCGATTAGAATTAAAAAATCATTTCCGTCTTTTTTTGCAAAATCAATATGAATTCTTTGAAATATCCGTGTCGTTTTTGGCCAATCCGTCTTCAATGTTGGATTTGCATTTTGAACTTTTTGGCACACATCACAACTTCTTATTAATTTCTCTAGATCTTCATCAATCTTCGGCCACCAAACATAACTTCTCGTTAATAATTTTGAACGAACAATGCCAGGATGTTGTTCATGCAACATTTGTAATATTTTTGAACGAAGTTTTTCTGGAATAATAACTCTTCTACCCCAAAGCAAACAATTCTTATCTATAGAAATCTCCGATTGACGTAAAAAGTAAGGTTTCAAGTTATCATCACTTGTATAGTTTTTCCAACCATTTAAAGTATTGTCATAAACCTTTAAAAGAATTTGATCTTTTCTCGTATATTTCTCAATTTCGTCTGCTGATATCGGTAATTCATTTACAGTCGAAAAATAATTTATCTCTGCTTTAGACATAGGTTCAATTTCTGGTAACGGTAATCTCGATAATGAATCTGCATGAGCAATTTCCGTTCCTTTCTTGTATTTTATTTCATAGTCGTAACCTGCCAAAATTAAGGCCCACCTCTGTATTCTTGCTGCCGCTAAACTTGGTATGGATTTATTTGGATGAAAAATGGTTTGTAATGGCTTGTGGTCTGAATTTATAAAAAATTTTCTGCCATATAAATATAAATGAAATTTTCTAACTGCGAAAATTATAGCTAAAGCTTCCTTTTCCAATTGAGAATAATTTTTTTCCGCGTTATTAAGTGTTCTAGATGCAAAATATATTGGTTTTTCAAAATTATCCACAACTTGAGCCAATACTGCACCGATTCCATACTTCGAAGCATCACATGTCAAAATCAATGGTTTCTCTGGGTCATAAATTGTAAGAACACCACAATCTCTTAACATCATTTTACTCTCCGTAAAACATTCATCACAACTCTTTGTCCAGTTCCACTTATTTTCCTTTTCAAGTAATCTATACAAAGGATGTAACTTTGCAGATAAATTTGGTAAAAATCGACCATAAAAATTCAACATGCCCAAGAAAGAACGCAAACTAGTTAAATCATGTGGTTTAGGAGCTTTCATGATAGCTGCTATTCCTTCAACCGTTGGACGAATTCCTTCGGCACTTATTTCAAATCCCAAATAATTTACATTATCTCTAAAAAATTTACATTTTTCAAATTGAACTTTAAATCCAGCTTTATCTAATTTCCTCAATACGTTTTCTACATTTCTTTTACAATCCTCTAAATTTTTCCCACAAATCAGAATATCATCTATGTAACACACTGCATTTTCTACATCATTCAAGATCTTATCCATTGTAGCCTGAAATATAGCCGGAGCACTAGTAATACCAAAAGGCATTCTCTTGTATCTATATAAACCTTGATGAGTGTTTACAGTTAATAATTCTTGTGCTCGTGGTGACAATTCTAACTGTTGATAAGCGTTAGATAAATCAAGAACTGTATATATCTTTCCATCTTTTAATTTATTGAAAATTTCGCTTGGATTCAGAAGTGGATAATGTTCTGATTTTGTTATAGAATTTATTGATACCTTGTAATCACCACAAATTCTAATCTTCCGTTGTTCCCCTTTACCTTTTTCAACTACCACTATTGGAGAAGCCCACTTGCTATGCTTTATCTTTTCCATGATTCCCAATTTCTCTAACCTATCTAATTCTTGTGCTACTGCAGTTCTCAAGGAATAAGGTACAGGACGAGCTTTACAAAATATAGGAGTAGGCTTCCCTTCTAACACTAAATCTACCTTAAAATCTTTAAATGTCCAATTTTCCGAACTAAATACTTTAAATTTTGACCTAAATTCATTAATTATTTCATTTATTATCTGATTATCAGTACTAATTTTATTTACGATTTCTAACTTAACCTTTAATTCTTTTATCCAATTTCTACCCATTAACAATGGACACGGTTTTATACAATCACCTTGTACTACAATTAAGCTAAGCTTTTTACAAACATTTCCATACATAACTGGTACATAAATTTCACCTAATACTTTTAAAACACCGCCCGAAAAAGTGCGTAAACTTGTTTTAGATGAACTAAGCTTAAACTTAGAGAATTTTGCTTTATATACTTTTTATCACAAATAATTGAAATTGAAGCTCCTGTATCAACTTCCATTCTAAATCTTTCAAAATCAATTTCTACTTCTACTACAAAAGGATTTTTTAAGTTAAATATTTTATGAGACCTTACGAAATACAATTTCTCTCCCACGTCACTGTCTTCTGACTGCTCATTCTCCTTTTCCGAATGATCAGTGTCAGTTAAAAATTTGATGGATTTCTTTGAATCACAAACCCTTTGCAAATGTCCAACCTTTCCACACTTCTTACAAGAATATGTTACATAACGACATTTTCCTAAATGAGGTTTCCCACAACATTTACATTTCTTATATTCTTGATCCCTTTCTTCATTTTTCTTCCAATTTTCTTTTGATTTTTCATCACCTTTCTCATTTCTACATTTTCTTCCTTCTTTTTGATTCCTTTTTAAATAATTTATTTCCCTTTCCTGCATTCCCTTTGCTTCTTTGTCTACTAATTCTAAACTTGTAGCTAAAGTTAATGCTTCGTTAAATGTTCTTTCTTTCAACATAATTTCTTTTTGTATTTTCTCATTTCTCAATCCGGTAATAAATCTATCTCGTAATGCTTGTTCCAAAAATGCTTCAAACTTACATTCAATCGCCATTTTCTTTAATTCAATTGCATATTCATTTACGGTTTGACCAGCCGCTTGCTCTTTCTTCCAAAATTGAAATCGTTCTACTATGGTTAATCTTGTTGGTTGAAAATGTTTTTTTAGCACCTCTTCAATTTCTTCAAATTTTAATTCTTTGGGTTGTTTCGGCATTACCAAGTTTGTCAAAATTTCATAAATTTTTGTCCCCATTAGTAACAAAAAAATATTCTTCTGTTTTTCTTTGTCTGTATTGTTAACCAAAAAGTATAATTTTAACCTCTTCAGATACGTTACGAATGATTCCTTAATCGGATCGAACTCTCCCATTTTTCCAATATCTGCCATTTTTCTCAGTTTTCCTCGTCGCCACTTTTATGTTTTGTTCGCGTTTTTAAATAAAACATCAATCGTTGCTTAACTCTATTTATTTTACTTGTTGACTTTTTTACAACCGTTACAACACGTCTTTCTTTCTGTCGCGTTACGCTCCCCTCCCTCTGGCTTGCTACCAACCTCTTAAAACTAAAACCTCCTACATTACACTTTTGCCGCATGCCACTGTTTGAGTGTCACATTTTTTAACTTATTACCCAAATTTGAGGTATATGTGAATTATGGACCATTAATAAACCCATCATCTTTCTTATCTATGTCTGAATTCCCTTTGCCTCCCATCTCCGACTGTAATCTAATGGTTTTTCTTTCTGTGTTGCTGAAAAATCAATAATCCCTTATATTTCCAATTGTAAGTCGGTAATCCCTTGTAATGCGTTAGTCCGCTTTTCTATATCTACTTGTCACAGAGTATTTTCCTCTTGGTATGTTCACTGTGGAGCAAGTGTCGTTATTCGTACCAAAAAAAATCGACAGATCCCCGGTAAGGAATAATCTAAGGTTTCCCATAATCTAAACTCAACTTATGGAATACCTCGAAAAGCTGGCTGGTAATGGGAACAACTGGTAATATTGGAACTGAATGACAATAAATGCTTACAACAACAGGTCTAACTCTGGTCAAGTAGTTTTTAAACTACGGATTGTGTGCAAAACATATGATATATATCAATATAAGATGGTGCTGGAATATAATGAATAAATTGAACTATGAATTGGACTAGCTTATGGACCATGCATATAGAGATAGCCTTTCTGGGACTTCTACGAAGAATGCATTCAGATTGAGGAGCGAAAACCATGCAGTATATGACAAAATCATTATATTTCTAATAATTTGTTTACATTACCTATTTGATATACAATTTCGCCATTTCTTACAATTTGTTACTGCTCTTTATTACCAACTCCCTCGCACCATTATGAAGTACTATTAACTTACTATTTTACTATTTACTTACTATTTTATTTTATATTGTGTATAATCATTTAAACTATTCATAAACGTTACTTCAACCGTTGTTGGGCCATCTAAAAAATAACACTTTAATAAATTTTATATAAAAATTTTTGTTACTATACCCATGGGAACCCAAGATGTCTCTTTTGAGTTTGAATCTTTTCTAGCTGAAGATAAAGCTCGTCGTATAGCAAAAGGTATAGCACATGACATACATAATGGAGGCTCACCAACCGCTAAAATTATTTTTTTTAAATATCGTTATGCATGAATTTTGTTAGTACCTTTCGATTTAAACACTCCAACCGGGTTAGCATTATTTTTGGGAAATTTGACCCGAAAATCAACTGGAATATCTTTAGCCCCGGGTATTTTGTAATTCCAAGTCCTGTTCGTTTTGATCTCACCAGTTTGGTCCATAATGATTTCTTCGGTTGTCCAAAGACCCATACCCATCACAAAAGCTCCTTCGACTTGCCCAATATCCACAGCTGGGTTCATACTATCACCGACATCTTCAAGAATATCCACGCGAGTTGTAATATGATTTCCGGTTAAGATGTCTACTTCTACTTCAGCAGCACAAATTCCATAAATAATATAAGGTTGTACTTCTTTTGTGTTGAATCTAAAAATTTGTTGGAATAACAAAAATGTTTCAAAGATTTTTAAATTTATTTACGAATATGTAGCGTATAATGGAATGCTTTGACTGTGACATGCTTGCACAACTTTTAACCAAGATGGATCTTTTATTTTATCTTTTACTGGTTTCATACGATTTGTGAGAATCTCCGCTGCTTTCATAACAGCCTAAAAACAATTATTAACAAAAAATTTTAAATGATTCAAAATTACTCACGTGACAAACTGATTCGCTGGTCGCACTTCCACCAGTTGCTATACAGTTCGGAGATGTCATATTATTTGATGGTTTTACTTGGATTGACTCTAAAGGAACGTCGAGGCAATAAGCGCAAACTTGAGCTACCTAAGTTTAAAAAAATTTATTTGTTATTATTATATATTTTTACTTTTTACCTTAGTATTTATTCCTTGTCCAATTTCAATCCCCGCATGTGAGACAGCAACAGTTCCATCAACGTGATAAACGGATATCATCACGTTCCAATCACCAAAAAGCTCGTAATGATAAGCCATCGTTACTGTGGATAAACCTTTTTTCCTCCATCGATTATTTCTATTAAATTCCTCAACATTTTTAGCTCGTTCTTTAATGTGGTTATCGATTAAAAATTGTTTAATAAATTCTAATACTTTTGGGTGGGTTTTCTCATCCCAATTAGCTAATCGTACTTCGATGGGATCAAGTTTGAGTTCGTAAGAAATATGTTCCATGATAGATTCAATTAAACCAAGTCCTTCTGTGGTACCTGGTGCTCTACACGACATATTTCCCGCCGTATCAGTTATTGTATGATAGGTTGTAATATCAACTGGATCGGTTTTATATCCATTCAAAATCATTGGAATTAATACATTTATTATTGGTTCATTTCCACAAGTGCTGTAATCGGCGTATATAATTACGTCTAAATATTGGATGACACCTTTATCGTTAGCCCCAACTTCATATGTTGCATAACATGGTATCCTCTTCCCAACCACCATCATATTTGTTTCGAATGGAATCCAAATTCTTGTTGGCCGCTTTTCTAACTGCGCTCCAATAGCGGCATAACACGCAAACATTGCATTTCGAGTTATTTTTCCACCATACCCACCCCCACAACGTCTGACACGAACATTAATCTTATTTGCTGGAATTTTACAACTATCAGAAATCGCATGTTGCACAATATCTATCCATTGAGTCGTTGGGTACACATCCAACCCATCCTCAACCGGAATTACATTACAACTTTGCGTTTCCATATGAAAATGATATTGCAACGGAGAAAAATAATTTCCTTTAATTACATGTTTAACATCGTTTCCTTTTGATTTTCTGCTATGATTGGCGTCAGCCACAATTTTATCTTTAACGTTATTTTTAATAATATCTTTTATTGTTAATAAAGGTTTCTTTGTTGACGTTTTGTATGTTACTTTTACTAAGTCAGCGGCAAGTTCTGCGACTTCTTGGGAGGTTGCTATCACCATACCAACCGGTTGTGAGTAATATTCTATCACTTTGTCGGCAAATAATTTTTCTTTGATTGGGAGGTATGATGTAAAACTATTATTACCAGGAATATCTTTTGTTGTATAAAATGATATGAATCCTTTTACTTTCTAAAAGATAAAAGAAATATATAATAAGAAGCAAAAATATGTATATCGAAGAAAAGATGCACAACACTTAATGTTATATTATCTAACGCATTAGAAAAAAATGAGCATTTTGATGCAAAGTTTAAAACTTATCTGGGAGGGTGACAAATTCCATGTCAGGATAAAAAGAGTAGGCAAAGAGTAGTAGAAAAACAAATTGAAATTTTAGCTGTGATAATCATCATTATTCTTTGATTCTAAACCACACATAAGGATAATATGTGACATTACTCCACCTTCTCAAAATTCTTCATCACGAGCATGCCTACCACTCTACCATATCCTTGAAAATTCATCATTTACGTCATCATCTGGACAACTTCAACAGATAGTTGGCAACCTAACCTGATGAGCAAGGCGAACGATGTCATCAAGTTGTTATGTCATTTGAAATGAGGTAATACTACTAGTTATTTTTGTTTCAAACTTATTTTATCAAAAAGAAATTACAAATTGAGAGGAAAAAGTCGATGAGTGCGTTTCTAAGCCACTTCATTACCAAACGTATCTACCGTGTCCTTGAAAATTCATTATTTACATTATCATCTAAACTTCAGCAGAAAACAAATATTACCAATTTTATCGAATTACTCTCAAATAGCAACTTTAGGATGGCGAAGATTCGAAGAGCGTTTTTAATAATAAAAAAGTGACATCCGTTTTCTGCAATGCACTGCTGTAATTGATCCCCAAAGTTCCTCATCCTATTCTCACGCAGGTCGACGTCAATTCTGCTCATTTGTACTATGATAGCTTCTTTCAACTCTTGCAGATTTATAGCTTTATCAATGTAGACTGGGATGAGACGCTGTTAGATCAAGAGAATGAGATGGTCACGAAACGGGAGAATTCAGCGAAAATGTGATGTACAACTTTGATTGAGGATTTGGTTGTATGTGCTGGGCCACCATCTTGTTGTAAGCAAATGTTTTTAGTATTAATTTTCCGTCGACACAATTCTCAATTGCAACACTGATTTTTTTGCTGGACGTTCGATGAAAACCAATCTTCTCGAATATACTAATTACATTTTGTATTCTTTTGACAACAACTGTCGTGGACACTGATTTTAGTAAAGCATTTGATAAAGTTGATTATCTGCTTTTGCTAGAAAAAATTGAACAAGTTGGTTTACCCTACAGCATTCAACAGAGCCTTGATTCTTATGTGGTTCATAGGTGAATAGCTGAGAAGGGTTACTTCCATTAGGAATTTGGGTATGACGTTTAATAAATACAATAAATTATTATTCAGTGAACACATAAATTTAGGAAAAGGTTTTCGTATACTTGGATTTGTCATGAAATCAGCTGCTGATTTTGTAAACATTAATTGACACTGTTTTTTGAAGATTTCGTCCGATAAAATAGTCCACCTAATTTTTTACGTGAATATATTAATAGCAATTATACTAAGCCTTAGCTATAATTTGGTGAAGAATGAAATATGAAATTATGAATGGTTCTTGAGTTATAAACCAAGCAAATAAACATCAAGATATGGAAAAAATATAAATGGTCCAACTAAAAATATTTGGCCTCAGAATGTGTTATTAATTGTGATATAATTTATTCTCAGTTGAGTTCTCAGGACAACCGACTTGCCATAATGGAGAAATAAAAAGCTAAAATTTTAAGAATAAACATTTCCAGATCTTACGTTCAGCCAAACCACCGAAGCCGAATTTGCATCCAAGCGAAATCCAAGCTCTTAAATATTTCAGAAACAACCAGGATATCATTATACTTCAGGCGGTCAAAGGTAACACCATAGTATTTATGGATTCAGTGGAGTGGTTCAAGCAGACAAGTAGCAAGAGACACTACAACTTTGAAACAAACGGCCAAATCAAAAATGGAGGCATCTTTAATAGATCTGGAGATCAAGAAAACTCTAATCCCTGGGGAAAAATCAATTAGGTGTCTGCCCAAAAATGTTACGTCAACGCTTGAAACTCACTGTTATAAAAACTTTAAAATTACCTAGCGACAATCAAACAGCTTATAGCAGAACAAGCTGATTCTTATGATAGGAATTCTGAACATTTCGTTCAAATCTTGACAACGTGCAAATTGAAGAAAGTGACATTAAGGCAAGCTTCGATGTAAAGTCTCTCTATCTCAGTATGTCCATCGAAAAGGCCCTTAAACAGATTAGAGGAAACGAAAATTTACCCAGTCACATCGTAGACTTGGCCAAACATTGTCTCAACAATATTTACTTTCTATTTGATGGTCAGTTTTAGAAACAAGTACAAAAAGCAGTCATGAGTTCCTCATTGGTATCAGTCCCGTCATCTTCTTTATGATTTGCTTTGAAAAAACTCCATTAAGAGAAGCCAGACACAAACCCCAGTTATGGATCTACTACAATGATAAGGTCTTCGTCATTTTGCCAGAGATACAATCAGGCTTCCGGGCTAGATATAGCTGTTACTGCGATACTTCATATTGTTTCTGGCTACCATACTATGTCTTTTGAACATAGACAGAAAGGCTTTAAGTATTTGTTTGGCCTCGGTTGGGTTATCGTGGTCATCTTGCCTTATCAATAACAGTAATTCTTCTCTTCATTTATTTGGTGTTTTGTTACTGTTTAAGTATGTGCAGGTTTCTTGTGTTGGGTTTTGAATGTATTGGTGTAGTTGAAAAACGGTTTTGTGACCGATCTACGCCGTTTCAGTAAAAAAATTGCTTCAGAATAATGTGTTCTACATACATCTAATCAGGAAGACACCGGACACTGTATATAAATTAATGTATTGATTTAATTGTTTTGTAGATGTTTTTATCTTTTCTCTTTCTGGAAAATAAATTCATTATTATTTGGTCTTTCGGAAAAGAAAAGCTCCAGACTTTCAAGGATATTTGATAAAGATTCATCCAAAAATCTAGTTCATCGCGGAAATACAAGAAAACGGAGAGCTTCCATTTCTCGATATATTCGTGAAGAAATCTTTTAATAGACTCCAACATTCGGTTATAGAAAACCCACATACACGAACCGATATCTTAACGGCATTTCCCATCATCATCCTTCACAGATACAATCAGTCGCAAAGTGATTGATTTCAAGATCATTTCGATTTACAAACAACAAAGGAAGATCAGAAGAAATGACGAAAGTAAAGTAGGCTCTTGCCCAAAACGGCTATTCCAAACACATTGTGAAGAAAGCCATCGTTCGTCAATTCAAGTTGCAGGATTCACCTCTACAAGATGAGACTTAATGTCATAATACTCTACATTAGAGGAACAACTGACCACATAGGACTTGACATCTCTACTATAGACTGTACCAGGAGAAGTGATAGTGATATTTGCTAAAAACCATTTCATTCTAACACTCGTCAACGTACGAAAATAATATTAGGAACGTATGCGCAAAATGCTTACGGAAATCGATGAATCACTATCACTTCTCGTGGTAAAGACTATACCTACAAACTAAGCAAGATAATAAGAGGCACTCTCAAAAATACCAAGGATAAAATAAAATTGGAAAATCTAGGAATTTATGGAAAGAATTTTTACGTGGGACAGACCAACAGGGGATTAGCAACCAGAGTTGCAAAACATAAGTTGAATATCCGCAACAAACAGCTCAGTTCTGCTTTCTTCCGCCACTATCTAAATTCACGCTATGCCATCAATTTGGAGGGTTGCAAAGAAATAGCCAACGTTCCGCATTAGAAGACCGCGAGTCCATCAAAATAGCAAAGACACTATTGGCACCCTCAACAAGAGAGATGACGACCAACAGTACTGGAATTGTGTGAAAATTTAGAAATCCAATCCTTTTAATAAGTATCAATACTATTTGCACAAAAGCGCGACTAATTTTTAATCGTTTATGAAAAAGGGAGGCCGGTCCTAGCGACGATTATATTTTCTTTCCTAGTAAAGGATGATTTGTGATTTGAAAAATTCAAAACGCGTCAAAATTTGCGAAATATCAAACTGTCTGGTGAAGCAGCTAGTCCTGACGTTGAAGTTTTCGGCGCATTTTTGTAGACAATGAGCTGAATCACCCTACTCATTTGTTGAATGAAAATGTTCAAGTTGTTTTTCTCTCACCTAACACGACTTCAATAATCTAGTCTATGGATTAAGGTATTATAGCCGCTTTTAAAAGATATTACCTTAAATGTTTGTTTTCGGACATGTTAAATACTGTAGACGAAAAAAGATCTAACAATTCGCGAATATTAGAAAAGTTATAATATTCGTAATGCAATACAACATATTAAGTCTACCTGGGATGCCGTTAAACATTCGTCCATGAATGCAGTATAGAAAAAGTTATGACCTGAATGTTGTTGTATTGGAGAATCCGAAATGAACATTCCAGATATTGAAGAAATAGTAGAAATGGGTGGAAGAATTAGTGGAGAAGGATTTCCAAATATTAACCAAGCAGATATCATGGAAATTATTGAATCTTACGAAGAATTATCTATAGATGATATTTTAAAACGTTAGCAATGAAACAACCTCAATATCGTGAGTCAGACAAAGCAAATAATGACGTCTCGATTCAAAATAAATTAACACTGAGTTTTTAAAGCTTGGCAGTAAGCTTAGTGCTTAGAAGCTTTAGATATGGATGCCGATGACGAACGCTGTTTTAAATTTCAAAGAAGTCAAAGAAACCAAAACATCCTATATAGGTGTTCATCAGCTGTGTGCCAACTGGCTACAATGTTAAAACGGCTAAAACTGCAATGTTTGTATGTTTGGTGTCTTATGCTTTTTGTTGTTTTATTATTGATACTCCATTCGTATTTTGAACTCATTTTTTTTTAATTGAATGCATAAATTACAAACGTACACAATTGAACTTTAGCAACATTATCTCGCAAAATAGTAAAATCCATGGATATGAAAAGACGTTTTAAAACAGTAAGTTATTTATTTATGATGAATATTAGTCAATTTTTACCAAAGTGTAAGTGGCTAAAGACAATCTCGCAAGCAAAACTCCTAAGGTATTAGTGTCAACGATTTTCGAGGTATGATATGGTAAAAATTATAACAATCCAAAGATTAATCGTCCCAGTGAAAGATTAAAGGGAACCAATGAAATATTACTGTTATGTGGAAGAAACGTTTGATACTATTCACAACGCTCATATTTCTAACGGTCTTGGAAGTACAAATACGATGATGAAAGAATTTAAAAATATTACTAAAGAATTTGTGGTTCTGTATTTGACTCTTTGTGAACCATATCAAAACAATTAAGTGTACTCGATGCCAAGTCGACTTCATCGATATGTAAACACAAGCAGACAGTGACTCACCAACATGGTGATTCTCAGATCATTAAAAACAAAGCGAGTCGAAGAAGTGAAATATCATTTGCTTAATATCTTTACAATGTTTGGAGCGCCATGCATTCTGCACAGTGATAATAGCAGAAAATTTGTAAATAAAGTTATTGTCCAATTATGCTAAATGTGTGAAGAACCCAAAATTGTACATGGCAACTCCTTTCATAGCCAATCTCAAGACTTAGAAAGAGCAAATCAGAATATTGAAAGGTGGTTTTACATGGTTAGAGTGCGAACCTTTGGGATTGCCAGAACCACACATCGCCCCCAATAGAGCTTCAAAAAGAGGAAACACGTAATATGCTTCTAAAGTTGGACAGAACTGGGACAGGACAGCAAGATATCGTCAAGCCAAGGAGGCTCTGATGTACCCTGATCCCAAAGGAACAGATTTATTATGAGGCTGTCTAGGAAGAACCTACGTTTAGACATAATTCTAATAGAAGCACTTACAGAACATGGGAATAAGTGACACAAATTCTCTTGGACTGCGTGGCCTTCCAAACATTAAGGCTTTCCCTTTTTTGAGATATCCAGATTGGTATGGGTGGAATTAGGGCAGCACATCCAAGACTTATTCTTAAGCCTTTGCCTCTAAGGTAAAATTGCTGGAAACACTCTAAAGCTGACCAAAAGAGGAAAGTAAATACAAGAGATCTGTTAAGAAGAACAAAGTGTCTGCCTTCCCAGGAATTCAGAGACATGGTTAAAGACAAATAAAACCACAAAATGGTCGGAAGGGGTAAGATTAGTACAGTTCATGAAAAACAAAGCTTATCACTCTGGCATCAATAGCAGAACTTACGAAGTTAATCTAGGCCGACTTCAAACACGTCGGCCACTCCAAGTATAATAAATAATGTTTTTTGTAATAATAAATAAAAAATTATTTATGTCGTCTCACGGTCGTTCTAAGTGTTGTTCGTGATATAAAAAACCGGACACTCCAAGTATCATCAACAATGTTTAGCGGGGTTATTTCATTTTATTCTCAATAGCTCGTATCACCATTTGTAGTTCATTTGCATTATTGAATATGTCAGATAATAGAACATTAACATTTTATAATATCTCCAACAGTAGTCAATATATCTATTGTGACAATTAAAATCACACACACAATCAGTAGCATGTCAGTAAATAATACAGCGAAGACGTAACAAAGTGAAAAAGTTAAAAAGTATAAATAAAATAATTTTACCGATGCTTCAGAATAATCAATCTTCTCTATAGTCGAATAAGGTGCTGCTTTAGAAAGCACCAACCCAACAAACTGTTGTCCAGGTTCATCAGGATGATCAATAACATATTTAGCAGCCCCCGTAGCTTGAGCCATCGCCTCTAATTTAGAAACAGCTTTAGTAATCGGATAAATATTCTTATTAGGATTCGAAATATCCTGCGTTCCCTTTGAAAGGGGTCGTATTAATTTTTGCCCACCAGAAACCATTTGAGGAGCAATAATGAACGAAGGGGCAACACTTAAAACAAACTTGTAGAAAAGCGCAATCGCCAAACCTTTACGAAATTCAGGTTTAGGATCTGGCAATACATAATCGGGTTTTAATTCTTCATCTAAAGTTTTGTAACAAAGCTGCAATGAGTCGTTATCAAATAGCTTTTTGCCTATAACGATAGCTTCCAATTTTGTTGCATGAATAAATGATGGATTTATCCCACCATACGCAACTCTCGCGTTTGTAACAATGGAGTTTTCATCGACTTGGAATAAAAATGCCGCGTTTACTATTGCGTGGGCATTTTGAGCACGTGGCATGATCTGAAAGAAAAAATTATTAAAAAGGTAAAAAAAATACAAAAAAGATTTTACTTTGTAGCTGTTGAAGAGATGTGATGTGGTTAATGGTGGTAATGTAATTTCCTTTATTATTTTGTACTTCATATCTGTTTTTAGGTACTTTAACAAATCGATTTTCTCTGTTTTATTTTTAGACACTAAAAATAATATTTTTCACATGAAATACACAACCCATTCAGATTTAGACTTCAATTTTAAATCTTCGGTAAAATAATGCTTTATTATCAACTAAGTAAGAAGTTCGCTCTATAACTCTATCCTTAAAATTTTGTGCTTACTACGAATTTTACAAGCTTTAAATATTGAGAATGGATAAACATCAATATTTAAAGCAAAAATATAAAAAATAAATTAAATTCAAGGCAGAATATTAAGAATCTAAAAATTAAGAAAGCCGATCAAATTCCCAATTCTGCAGTTTCTGAGGAGTATGGAATACAGTTACTTTCTAAGTTACTGGAAACACGCCCATGTCTAAGTCCAAGAGCAACATAGTGATGTAACATACTTTGTGAGCTATCGGTCAATTAGTGTGCTATCTACATTGTCCAAAATCTTCTAAACTTCCAATTGGGTTTTAGGAACCAATTCTCAACCAGCCATCAATATGTACTACAAGGTTTGTCGAACATACTAGAAAATGGCTTTGAAATGAAGACTCGACTGTCTTATTTTTACACATTGCTCAATCTTTCGAACAAGTGTGGACTAACGGTTTAATTAATCAAATAATGTACAATCTTGACATCAATATCAAACAAATACTAATATTATTTCTTAAAAATATAATCACATCTGTTAAATTACATTAATCCCTCTAAGAAATAAAAATAAAGACTTGTTGGGGTACCCAAAGCGTGTGCTTTCATCCACCTTGTTTAACATTTACATGAGTGATATGCCTCAACCAAATGTTCGTATGATGGCATATGCGCACGATAGTCCAATAATAGTGCAAACCCACACTCTAACCAAATGGTTTATATATTCCAAATATCAAACGCCAAAAATTTAATCAAGGCTACGGAAACTTAAAGCAGCTGTATCCCTTGATACACAGAAGAACAGAGCGCATGTACGGATCAACACCAACGTATAACGGGCATAATGGATCATCGATAATCGATCTGACCCTAGTAAATGAAAAAATTCAAAAAAATAGTAACAGAATGGAAAGTCGAGGAAGAAATAGAGACCCTGAACGACCATACTCCTATTGTTTTTACCATTGATAGGATTGGCAAAGAAGATCGATAAGAAATGGAGTCTAGAAACTGGAAAATTACCAAGGAAGGACTAAAAAGACTGGAGAAGACTTTATACGAAGAAACAAAGGTGATATTAACATCCGATGCAATACGATTATTCAAAGAAATCACTCAATCGTGCGATCCAAAAAACTCTGTCTATTAGTAGAATGACCAAATGGCCCGGGCAAGAATGAACTGTATAGCCAGAAGAAGGAAGATGCAGAGAATCACACGAAAGTATTCCAGAGCAGAGGAGAAGGTGAAAGCAAGGGAGGAGTATAGACACGCTAGAAAGGAATTGATAAGGGTGATAAAGAATAATAACGAGAGGAAGTGGAAAAGTGTATGCGATGAATTAGAAAACAATATTTGGGGAATCAGATTGTAACCAAACGAATACGAATGAGAATGAGAAAGAAGTAAGATGAGGAAACAGGCAAAACATTTCAAAATGTTATTTCCAGTATTGCGAGACATTACAAGGGGAAAGATAACGAACAAAGCGGAGATCAATTAGTAACAGTCTGAGTCTGCTTAAAACAAAAAAGCACTAGGAGAAGATGGTATAACTAATGAAATTAAGATCTGCGCGAAAGTCAACCCCACGATATTGTTAAATACATATGAGTGTTGTAAAAAAGGTACCCAAAAATATGGACAAGGGCAACCTTGGTATTAATAAAAAGCCAAAAAAGGAAGAAATTGAACAATTTTACAGACCCCTCTGTCTCCTTAGCGCAGTGGGAAAGATGCTAGAGAAACTAATTAACGAAAGGATGTTGGCTGAAATAAAGGAGAAAAACTTGCTAAGCGAAAAGCAATTTGGTCATTGCGAAAATATCAATTATTGAACGTGTAAAAGAAATGAAAAGAGTGATCTTGCAAAACTGAGGATTTTGTATAATGACCCTTTTAGATATCAAAAATCCGTTCAACTGTACATCTTGGACTAAGAGTAACAAGGCATTGGAGAAGAAAGTTTTCAATGGAAATTAGAAGAATAATCTTATTTATCAGATAGACAAATAGTTGTCTATCCGAATATCCGGAATATCTGGATAGTCATAGGGAAACCACTCTGGAACATTTCTACGACCAAATGGAGAAGAGAAGATGGAAGAGAGAGCCTCGATGGTGGCCTACGCGATTGATTTGGCTGTGGTGGTGAGAGCAGTATCTGAAGAAACGATGAGAGATAGAGCTGAATATTGTATAGGAAGGGTGGTAGAGAATATGAGAAAGCTGGGTATACAGCAGAAGAGAAGATTGAGATAGTGATTTTGAAAAGAAGAAGAAAGCTGAAGATATAGAGCTTAGAGTATGCCGACAAATCATTAAAAGTTCAGACTTTAAACTTTAGCTTTCTACGCTAGGCGGCGTACATAAAGAAGGTCTTAGAGAAAGCCAGAAAAATGTATAGTAACTTAACGGGTTTGATACCTAGAAAAGGAAGTCAAAGCTATGTTGCAGGAAACTATTGGCGATAGTAATAACATAAGTCATTCTTAATAAGTCGCCCCTGGGAAAGTACACTTGGATATAAGAAATATGCTAAAATGTTGAGGTTAATTGAAAGGAAAATGATGATAAGCATAACATGTAGCTACCCTAGCCGGAGACGCACCTATGGATTTGTTGACCTAGGAAAAAAGTTGAAATTAGGATACAAAGAGAGAAAAGGCAGGACAGAACAGAGAAGACATGTATGCGAAGTGACAAGAGAGATGTAACCAGTATAAGGAGGCAAAACGTTTATTAAGAATGTAAGAGAATGGCACAGCAAAGAGGCCTCATCTTTTGCCAGCCAGGCAATACCTGGACATGGCGTGTACACAGCATACGTATACGCCATATAGCGATGATAAAGAAGAGTGAGTCAGGTAACTGCTGAAATGAAACGGGAGTGAGACAAACTGTTAAAGAAGACAATATGAAGAACGAAAAGCAGCGTGATAGCATAATGAGATACCTAAGAGAGGTGGTGAAAATTAAGGAGATAGAAGAGAGAAGAAGAGAGAAAGAGGAACTAAGAAGAGAAGCTAGGGAGGCACTTTTGTCTCCCCTAATCCAGATATAATAGAACCGATCTTTTTATGAGCAACCAAAAGCAGCGTGAGAGCATAATGAGATACCTAAGAGAGGTGATGAAGATTAGGGAGATAGAAGAGAAAAGAAAGGAGGAAGAAGAACTAAGAAGAGGAGCTGGGGTTCTGTCCCCACTATCCAGGTATGGTAAATTAATAGATAGTAAATTTATAATAAATGGTAAAATTAATAGGAAACCATTCAAGACAGGACGAATACCTGAATGATACATACTCAAGGCTGCAAGTCTGTATAAGAAGAGGAGGAAGAGGAGGTGCTCTTACCCCTCCCCTCGTCCAGGTATGCTAATAATTAATAATAACTAAAAACTGACGAAATATTTGTTTATGATTTGCTGTAACTAATCCGGTAGAAGGAAAAAATGGAAGGTAGAGTCTACATAACAAGAAGAGGAAGGGAAAGTGTCCTTACTCTCCCCGTCAAGGAATAATGAAGCATAGAAACAGAGGATCCGATGGTTTCCTGTCTAGGGCAGCAATAAGAACCAACGAATAGTAAAATATTATGGAAGTTAAATAAATAGAAAACAAATAACAATAACACAATCTGTTGTAATAGGCAAGGAAAATTTCCTATCATGCGAACGTCTATCCGGGGATACTACATATAGCATTCTTCTCCTCCTAAGCGCAACAAAAAAACAAGCTGGCCTCAAATGGATGCAAGAAATAACCTTAGCCAATTTGGAATACATCGGCCACTCTGAGTACATTATTCACGACACTTAGGGTGACCAAGAACGAAATGATTTCTTATGCCATGAATACTTCTTATGATGAAATAATCTTGGTCGAATTCGAAGACAAGTCAACAGAAAAGCCATTTAAAATAGTTAGAGATTGTTTTTAAACCATAAATATTACTTAGGGTGAAATAATTCCGGCAGACTTTGAAGACGACGGCCGTTTCAAATATTTTTTTTGATATAAAAAGTAATCTTGTCCGAGTAATTTCGTTATCAATGCCTCATCAATTCTTGGTAAGAATATTTAAAGCGGTCAACGTCACAGTCGGCTGAGATTATTATTCTAATTGTAAGTAGTATTCATAAAATAAGAAAGAAAGTCAAGAATTTTATTGGAAACTAACAGACTACAAAAAGCTATTTAAAATAGTTGCTTAGTTGATGGGGGCCTTTGAAGACGTCAGTCGCCCTAAGCAATTTTGCATGTCTGCATTTGAACCTACTCCAAGAACCTTCTTAAAACTACAACAACATAGGGTCCTGTATTATCCTGTTGGAAAGTAACATTTTGCAATGTCTGCATGAAAGGTATTAACCGTTTCCAGAACGGTGTCACCTTCGTCGAGCGCGTAGAGCTTCCCCAAACCATGGGGAGGTTTGGAGCGGCCGTCTTCGAAGATGCCAGACCCTGTAGTGATTTGATTACAAAAAGGTTTCTGGAGCAGGTTGAAATGCAGACATACAAAATGACCGATTTTGGGGTGGCCGATTTCTTAATCAGAGAATACTTCTTAATCACAAACAACGTTTGGGCGGTTGACATTTTCGACGTCGTCCGACACTATTTCTTATACCAGGCATACTACATAGGATGAAATAATCTCATTCGACTTCGAAGACGTCGGCCACCCCAAATATTGTTCTTGATATAAGAAGTAAACTCGGCCGACGTCTTCGAATTGTGACGCCCAAAACGACGCTGCGCATGGGATGCAACCCACTACTAACTTTTTTTAAGAAATGTTAATTTTTATTTGGTTTTGTCAACTTTGTTGTAGTACTATTCACAGGTGGAGATAGGGGATACCTTTTACGTTCTTAATACTGGAAAATCTGTTGATGCGTTTGGTTTAAACTTGGAACTTTAGACCAATATTTTCAACAAACAACAATTTGGCTTTGGAAAAGGACTCTCTATGACACAGGCTATACAAAATTTTGTCGGTATGCGTTTGATGGTTTGGAGAGGCTTCGCAACACACTGCGGATAGTTTTTTTGAATCTTATCGAAGCTTTTGATTGCGTGTCTCATTCTATTTTAATACGTAAACTATACGCTTATAATGTCGTCCCGTATACTTGTAAGCTTTTGTCATCTCTCAAATAGAAGTCAATTTGTTAAATTGAACTCGGTGATGTCTTACTATGGGAATATTACAACTGGTGTTCCTCAATTTTGAGTCCTACTCTGTTTTCCCTTCTTTCCTTAGTAGTGGAAGCTCATGTTCAATCTTGTATGCGGATAACATAAGTTTGTAGACAAAGACTGATTCTGACGTTGATGCTAGGAGATTTACAAGATTTAAGTTTAAAATCGGCAAGGCATTGATTTGCAAGTAATCGTCTAACACTAAATGCTTATAAAACAGAAATGATGACCGTTACACTAAAGCAACCTACTATTCAAGTCTATGTAGCGGATAGAGGAGTCAGATTTTTGGGGGTTCATCTGGATTTTGGGTTTATCGGGAATGTTTATGGTGAGAAATGACCCTAACGCTTAAGTTTCGCTACCTTACTGTTGGGTCATCTATCCGAAGTTCCTCTACTCGGTTATTGCGTTCCGCTTATTTTGCGCTTTTTCAGAGCCATCTAAGTTACTAGGTTACTAGTTTGAGGACATGCCGGATCAATAAAATCATATTTGGTATACAAAGAAGAGCTATTAGAAATGTTGCTAACTTGCATTATACTGCTGACCACTTTTTTATCAAATTGAAAATATTGACACCACCTTCATTATATATTTTGAAGTCTTTAAAGCACACTTTTTTACATTGTAGTTAGCAGGAATTATGACACTATGGAATGACATTCGAGCAGAAGCACCACGACTGGAGAGGTCAAGTAACACATATAATTAGTATGAAGCGAAATTCTTCAATGTCTTGCATTGTGGTTATAGCAGTTTTCCTTATAAAGCTCTTATAACCAAAATTAAAAATCTTTTAATAAAGAGAGCATATTACTTTATAGATGAATTCTTAAATGACATACAGTCCTTCGATTGATATTTTCATAATCTGTTGCGATTATGTCATCGATGGTTTAATGTAATGTAAAGTATTTAGTAATTTATACTTTCTTATATATGTTTTTATGTTGCATTTATATTTAGATTGTGACAAATGTATGCCCTCTATATTATTAACATAATATAATTATTATTATTATTATGAAATCGATTATACCATGGTAGTGACCAACCGCCACAAATGTGTGTTCTCGATTCAGCTTTCTCCCGATTTCTCAAAATGAGAGACCCGCCTCTTTCATTCCAATAATTTTGTCCCCATCAAGGTCATTGATATGGGCAAAATTTCGATGACGTTTCGATTACAAGACGTCTACTTGACAATTTGATAATCATATGAATATTTTGTGGGTAAAAGTTATGAAATGCTAGAAAGAAAATATTATAAAGTTGAAAGCATTATTTTACCAAAGTTTCAAAATTGTAGTGGGAGGTGGATTTCATATTAAAATGGATTATCAAGGTTTTAGTTTAATTACCTAAGGTGATTGTTGCACCGACAGTTTCCAAAATGAGGAATATATCCGATGGGAATTCGTTGTGTTCATGTTTAATAGAAAGATTTCCTGCAATTGTTCCTATCTAAATTTAAAAAAAAATAGAGTATATCATTAATGTAATAAATAACTTACATTTCTAATGGGTTCACTGGCTATTAAATCAATATGATCTGCCAATAAATCTAAATAACTAAAAGATTTATGCAATTGAGACGTTGTTCTTAAAATAGTTTTTAACTCATTTAATGATGTACCAGCTCCTATTGTAACAAGATTTTCTGATATACTATTAGAACGCAAATCTTTTGCACCAGCAATTTCGATATATAAATCTTTATCACCAGAATCTCTATAAACCCCTTTTGCTGTATTTCCTCCGACTAATTTATACGAAGCATTTGGGTATTTATCAAACAATTCAAATATTTGTGCTATATTAACCACTTTGTACCATCTAGAATTTGAAAACTCCAACCCAAACGGGCCTGTATTCGAATGAAATAATTGTGTGAAATCCTTTAGTTCATCTTTGAGGGGACAACTTGGAACATCTTCAATATCACATGAAACATCATTGCAGGATGTTTCATTTTGTATTTGAGGAGTCAAAGATTTGAATGCTTCCAAAATTGGTCTATATCCTGTGCAGCGGCAAAGATTTCCTCCTAAAGCATCCTCAACGTTGTTTTTGGTTAAATTTGGATTCTTAGATAACGCATACATCGACATTATCATTCCAGATGTGCAAAATCCACATTGAGTCCCATTATATTTAACTAAAGTGTCTTGAATTTTGCTAGGTGTACCTGAAGTATTTTTTAACCCTTCCACGGTTATAATTCTCCAATTATCGCAAGAAAATATCGACACTAAACACTGTTTTAAAATTTTTAAAAATTATTATTTTATTAATTAAAATCTTACTGAATTGATGGCTAAAGTTTCATTTTTGCCGGTAACTGGATGTTTAATTATAGCTGTAACAACGCAACATCCACATCCACCCTCCTTACACATCACTTTTGTGCCCGTCAAATTAGATACGTTTCTTAAGTAACTGTTTAACGATGTGTGAGGAGCATAATCGGATGATTTAACTGAAAAATAATAGATATTAATAATTATTATTTTGTGTTTTCGTTGTTCTTACCAACGTGAAGGTCGTCGTGGACGTAGAATTTAACTTCATTTTTACTGAAAAATAATTTTGATAATTTTTAAATTATTTTGGTGTTAATGAACGAATTCTTACATTTCGATTGAAGTTTTATTCCAACCTACTCCGAATCCGAAGAAATTCATTTTGCTACTGCCATTCACTCAAACTTTACGCTCGATGGTTTACTGCGTGGATTCAATTACTAAATTATTAACTTTCACCTTCAGATGTTCAATTCAATGAACAAAAAAAAATAAAATTGGAGTTGTGTTATAAAATTTCAGTTAAAAAAAATCAAATTTTTTACTTAAATTTGATTCTTTTTAATAAAACCTATTAATTAAATAGTTAATTTTGAATGTTGTTTATATTGCGTACAATCATTTAAACTGTTCATAAAGGACATCCCGACCATCTTGATAATAACCAAGTACAAATTCAAGGCCATCTATAAATGAGAATTTTTATTTTATTGGCGAATCTTACATAGAACCATTTGGAAAAGTACCAGGTAATAAATCAATACATACAAGTGTTCGTTAAGTATAGAATATTTTCCAAACGTGCTTGTTGAATCAACATGAAATTTGAAATGTGAATTTGACTAAACAAAACATTTTGTTATGATGTTAATTTTGAAGTGTTATTTAAATCTGTATTCAAGAAAAGTTGTTCATTTTTTAAACCTTAACTATGATTAGGAAAATAATGATTTTATTTCAGTATTCATAAGGAAATTTAAAAAAAAATAATTTTAAAAAATTATGGAAAGAAAAAATTGACAGCAACTTGATTACATTAATGGATGAATTTCTACAAAAACGAAGACTACAAATAAAGATTGGCAACATATTTTCGTTCTCTTGCTCTTCTAACTACTTCAACCCAGAGTTGTATAATAGCTAATGAGTTCTCTGGGTTCATCATTATGATAAATTGATAAATAATTCTACAATTTTTCTTTATTTATGTTTTATCTACAAAGTACTGCGAAGAGATGGAAAGTAATTTTTATTTTCATTATTTTAATTTTTTAACTTACAATAACTTTCAATTCAAATACATGCGCACGTAATTTAATAATTTAATATTTCAAGGTTAAGTTTTTTCCCTCTTTTCATTTCATTTTTAATATATATAATCGAATTTTTCTAAAAAAATTATTGCTAAATTTGTAACTGTTACATGTTGTAATACCTGGGATACATTATTTTTGTTCTTCTTTTTCATAATTGATAATTATTGTTGTTAAGGTTTTTCAATTCTTAAATTGGTAAATTTTAATTAATTTCGTTTATAAAATATTTTTTCTCTTTTCAACTACCGTATGTTTTGTAAAACAACAAAAAAATTAAAGTTTTTATAGAATGTTTCCAAAGTGTCTCGATCCTACACTGTACTATCCCTAGTTCTGCGACGTCGTGCCTGAAGATGATTTTACTGTAGATCGAAACATATTTAGCACCGAATTCATATCAATACATTTTTCATCATAACCAAACTTGATATTTTTAATCATTTGTCAGAGTTGTATATCTTACAATCATAGCCATCTATTGAAAGATATTTTCCCTTCAATATTGAAACAGTTCATCGTGATACCGAAGGTATCAAGTCCAAAGAAATACTCATGCCTAAGAGCTACAGATCAGGTAAGTGACCTCCCCCATTATCCATATACTGAGTAAACCGATTTCTGGCGTTTGTCATAACTCGAGCTCTCTCATTTAGTTCATAGCCCATTTAGTTCTAAATATTTTTGTCTTATAATATTATGATTATATAAGTGGTTAAGCCAGAAAATTGCAATTGATCGTACTTGACAGTGATTTCTCTGGGGACATTAAAACTAAGAGTCCTCTACAATTGATAGTGATTGAATTACAAAGAAAAATGTAGGTAGTATTTAATTCCTTAGTTGAGATCGACTAAGGATCGAGATGACGCTAATAAGATTTGCATAGATTGAAAGTTCTGGCTTAACTACTTATGTAATCAAAATATTATAAAAGACAAAACAGTTTCAAAACTAAATGAGCTATTCAGAAATTATAAATAATGATGTCCACCAAGCTGAATTCCGATTCAAGCTGGACAAAATTATTGGAAGGGCTTAACAACGGTTAGAAGGCTAGAATAGCTTCAAAAATAATAAAATAACAAGATCCACTAAGTCTTCATAGATTTTATTAACTTTTTGAAAATTATTATACAGTGAGACACTTTTTGCATGAGCATTGTTTGTAATGAACCATTTACGTTAATCCAACGTAATTATGAAGACTGGTGGAATTGGCAAATGTCTCCAAACTGTCATCATTTAAGAGTCTTACTACAAAATTTAAAAGAAAATGAAAAATTAAAATCGATAGAGAAAATTTTTATTCATGAAATTTATCGGTTATGGTCTGAAGATGCATAATCCATTGGTTAGAATTTGGCTATTACACTTTTCTAGTAATAACGCCAAAATCTCTAAAATATCATAATTGATGATTTTTGTAGTGAAACACTTTTGTTCCTCAAAAATCAAAATGTATGGTTGAAGACCTCATTCTTTAAGATTGTTCATAATGATGTGGAAAAGCATAATTCATGACCAGTTACGACCTAGATAAAAAAGGAATACAGCAAAAATTTTCTTAAAATCATTATTTTCAGTTTTCAGCATAAAAATCTAGCACAACTCTAAAACTAAAATAAACGGAACGGCTTTTTGCATGAATATTGTTGACAATGAACTATAAACGTTAATTGAAGGAATGATCCATGTTGCAAGATTAATGATCAAATAAAAATCATAAAAATCTTTTAACTTGCGTTTATAGCAAAAAATTTTAAAGTTTTTTTTTTCATTGTTCTAATTAATTTCGTTTCATATTCGCAACAACGCCATTAAAACCTTTTTTGCAATTTTCATTTTGTTTATCCTTCAGATTACAAAATGCTTCACTTTATTAATTATTCCCGTCTACGCCCTTCGTAGCTCTTTTGACTTTGTCGCTGACTTTGTCGCTGACTGATTCATTGATAAGATATTAAAACTTTTGAAATATTGATTCAGTCTAACAGCCATAATTATGATAATAATTATGGCATACTAATGGGTCTGAGGTCTTTGAGTTCACGATGGTTAGCAGCTCTTGGAATTACTTGCGCCATCTTCCAAAGTTCCGAAAATACAGAATGTTCGAGACAAGACTTTACAATGTAGCAGAAATAAGGAATGATAACCGGACAGCAAAAAGTCAATATTTTAGTGTTAACTCCGTCATTACCGATTGTAGTTATGTAGTTTTAATACTATATAGGATATACGAAACGTTTATCTCAGATGCGAGCGTGAATGATAACAGTTCAATTATATCAGGCAATCTCGAATGCATCAATTGGTAATAATGAATGAAATTGGCATCGCTTCGGACATTAACCTGAATACCATAATATTAAGTTAATCAGAATTGTCTAAAGAAACAGGGATTGAGCATTGATTCTGACCGCTGTATCTGAAATACTTTGTACTAAAACTAGAACTAACACTAAAGCTATCACTAGAAAGAGAAGCGAGTCCATGCCATACTGCAGTCTTTCTCAGGAACGGGTTTGAAGTAGACGCTTTGAACCAGACCTTCTCGACTTTTTGAAAATATCAAAAAGTCGAGAAGACAATTTGAAAATATCTCACTTAGTTCTTGAAATATTATCTGCTGAACTTAATTGGAATTTTTCCGATATTTTGTATAAATTTAAAAATTCCTGAAAAATCGATTTTTTGAAAAAGTGTTATGAAATTACTTTCAATTACTAATTACAGCATCTATTTTCTAAAAGTGAAATCAATTTGAAAATATCTCACTTAGTTCTTGAGGTATAAACTGCTGAACTTAATTGGGATTCTTCCGATATCTTGTATAAATTTATAAATTCCTGAAAAATAGATTTTTTGAAAAATTGTTATAAAATTAGTTTCAATTACTAATTAAAGCATCTACTTTCTAAAAGTGAAGACAATTTGAAAATATTCTACTTAGTTCTTGAGATATAAGCTGCTGAGCTTAATTGGGATTTTTCCAGTATTTTGTATAAATTTAAAAATTCATGAAAAATCGATTTTTTGAAAAAGTGTTATGAAATTACTTTTAATTACTAATTGGAGAATCTAATTTCTAAAAGTGAAGTCAATTTGAAAATATCTCACTTAGTTCTTGAAATATTATCTGCTGAACTTAATTGGGATTTTTTCGATATGTTGTATAAATTTAAAAATTCCTGAAAAACGGATTTTTTGAAAAAGTGTTATGAAATTACTTTCAATTACTAATTAGAGCATCTACTTTCTAAAAGTGAAATCAATTTGAAAATATCTCAAATAGTTCTTGAGATATAAACTGCTGAACTTAATTGGGATTCTTCCGATATTTTGTATAAATTTAAAAATTCATGAAAAATCGATTTTCTGAAAAAGTGTTATGAAATTACTTTCAATTACTAATTGGAGAATCTAATTTCTAAAAGTGAAGTCAATTTGAAAATATCTCACTTAGTTCTTGAAATATTATCTGCTGAACTTAATTGGGATTTTTCCAATATTTTGTATAAATTTAAAAGTTCCTGAAAAATCGATTTTTTGAAAAAGTGTTATGAAATTACTTTCAATTACTAATTAGAGCATCTACTTTCTAAAAGTGAAGTCAATTTAAAAATATCTCACTTAGTTCTTGAGATATAATATATAATGTCTTGAGATAAAAACTCTTAAATAATGGCACTTTTGCAAATTTTTTAACAATTCCCTAGTTGTATATCTAGGTTGCATCTGGTTATGAATTAAGTGTTTATAGTTCATTATCAACAATATTTATGCAAATAGTATCTTTCTATCTATTTTATGTTTTGAAGTGTGATTAATTTTTGTTCTGAAAATCCGAAATTATGATATTTTGAAGATATTTGCTGTATTATTGCAAATTCTTTGTTTTCAGGTTGTAACTGGTTATGAATTATGTTTTTTCACACCATTATGAACAATTTTCATGAATAAGGTCTTTGATCATCCATTTTGACTTTTGAATTATGAAAAAGTTTTGCAATAAATATCATCAATTATGATGTTTTAGGGATTTTGACGTTAAACTGCAATAACCAAATTCTAATGCGTTCTGGATTTTTAGAGTGTGTTTCGAAAAATTTCTCTTTATTCCCGCAATCTTGTTATATCTAGGTTGAAATTGATTACGGATTATGCTTTTCTGGTTCACTAACTATTAAAGAACGAAAAAAAACCTATTAAACAATATTCGTTTAATAGGGCTTTTTGCAACTTGTTTTTTGAGATATGGTCGATTTTGGAGAAATGATATGAATGAAAAAGAGGAATCTTCAAAATAAATCTTCAAAACTGCCAAAATATTAAATAACCTTCAAAATAATAAAACCAAAATTAAAAATTCTCTAAATTCTTGTCCATTCAAGGCAAATTCTTGACCAAAGGGTTAAAAAGAAAATCCAAAACGCCAAAATAAAGACGGGACAGAGAATTCTTTAAGCAAATAGAAAGATGATTTGGGTTTTGACTTTTTATAACAGTAGTTCTTCTTTTTCTTTTAATAGAAATTATATTATTATTTATTTTATCATGCCATTTTACTTTATACTAATTTTTTTCTAAAAATTATATGGAAAATTTCAAAATTTAAACAAAATTCTCTTTTGAAAACTAAAATAACACCTACTTTTTCTTCACATATCTTTTTTAAATATTTTTGTAGGTTATTCTAGCGTCTAACACCTGTTAAGCCCTAATCACAAGTTGGTTTATCTAAAATCGAGATAAAGCTCAATGTGCATCATATTATTCCTCAGCGTCTGTAACTTGTGACGTCACCTTTACCATAACCGCTCCAGGAAAATTGCGGTAAAGTATGATAAAATATATTGTACATATTTTACTGATATTCTATAAAATTTCGAGAAAAACCACGATTTAATTTTCCATTAAATAAATCACTCTTCAATATTTGAGTAAGAACCGCATTGAAATACGCAATTTTGTTTTCAAAATAACCGCATCCGACTAAACCGCGGTTTTTCGCGAAACTATTCGCAATATCGATAAAATAAAATATATCCCAGATTAAGAACACATCGGTTAGCTCCCAGTTCAAATTTGAAATGTTTTCGTTAAATAATTTTTGAGAAGAGATCGAAGTATAAAAATCAAAAGAAGACCCGAATGTTTCCAAATTAACATATATACGCAGAAATATTATAATTAATAAATTATAAATGTTATAAGAAATATACACGCAATTACGAAAATATCGATAAAGTGAGGGACCTTAACTTTTTGTACGGAGTTTAGGTTGCTACTTTTTATTTCTATTTCATTATATTTTTGGCATAGTGACTACTAAATCAGATGAAATTGATGGATAAAAAATTGTAGCTTGTAGCTAATTTCTAATTATTTTTAATGAAATTTAAAACTATTAAGTCATTGTGATTTTCTTATCATTTAATCGGCTATATCGATATCGAAATTAATACTCTAATAAATCCCATTTAAAATGATATCGTTATTTCTTATAGATGTAAGAGAATTAAAAACTTGAATTGTATGGCTATGTATGGTATTATTTTTTTCCTTTTTTATTTCAATTTATTTTGTTAATCCTTCAATAATATCAAAATCCCCACATAACAATAGATATCAACATTAATGTATTTTATATTGTGTATAATCGTTTAAACTATTCTCAAAGGTAAATTCAACAGTTGTGGGACCATCTAAAAAAATAATATTTTAAAAACATTCAAATAATAAGCCGTTTAATGTCATACTCATGGGAATCCACTCTGTTTCTTTTAGTTTTGAGTCTTTCCTAGCAGAGTCTAAAGCTTTCCTTATAGCAAAGGGAATTGCACATGCCATACATAATGGAGGCTCACCGGTCGCTAAAAATTTTATTTATTTTTGTAGTTATTTATTTGTGGTTTTTTAAATACCTTTTGACTTATAAATTCCTACGGGATTTGCATTATTCTTGGGAAATTTGACGCGGAAATCTACTGGAATATCTTTCGCTCCAGGTATTTTGTAATTCCACGTCCTGTTAGTTTTGATTTCGCCGGTATTTGCCATGATGATTTCTTCAGTTGTCCAAAGACCCATACCCATCACAAATGCTCCTTCGACTTGACCAATATCCACAGCTGGATTCATACTGTTTCCTACATCTTCGAGAAGATCCACACGACTTACAATATGATTACCTGTTAAAATATCTACTTCTACTTCAGCAGCACATATGCCATAAATCACATAAGGAGACACTTTGGACTTATCAAAGCTACAAATAACATTTATTAATAATATTGCTTAATTATATGATTTATTATTTACCTATATGTTGCGGTTAAATCAATATCTTTAGCGTAACATGCTTGAACTAGTTGAACCCAGTGTGCATCTTTGTTTGCATCTTTTACAGGTTTCATACGTTCTTTAATAACATCTGCAGCTTTACTAACAGCCCAACATACGGATTCACTAGTAGCACTTCCCCCAGTTGTGAAACAATTTGGTGAAATTAAATTATTGGAGGGTTTTACCTGAATCATATCCACCGATATGCCGAAACAATAAGCACAAACTTGAGCTACTTTAGTATTGATGCCTTGTCCAATTTCGATTCCTCCGTGGGCGATTGCAACTGTTCCATCTACATGGTAGATAGAGATAAGTACGTTCCATGGTCCAATTATGTCGTAATGATAAGCCATAGTTACGGTGGATATACCTCTCTTTGTCCATCTATTTTGAGTATTATAGTTAGCAATATCTTTTGTTCTTTGAGAAATATTTGCATCTTTCTCAAATTGTGACATGAACTCTAAAAGTTTTGGGTGATTAGTTTTGTCCCAATTTGCTAATCGTACTTGTATAGGATCTAGATTTAGATCATGAGCAATATGTTCCATTACCGATTCAATTAAACCAAGACCTTCAGTTGTACCCGGTGCTCTGCAGCTAATATTTCCTGGTGTATCTGTTAGAGTATCATACGCGGTTATTTTCATAGGGTCGGGGTTATAGCCGTTAGAAATCATCGGAAGTAATAAGTGCATTAATGGTTCATTACCAGATGTGCTATAATCGACATATGCAACTACATCTAAATATTGTATGAGGCCTTTATCGTCAACACCAACTTTGTATTCAGCGTAACATGGAATTCTTTTACCCAGAACTGATATATTTGTTTCAAAAGGTAGCCATATTCTAGTTGGTCTTTGTAGTAAAGTTGCCCCAATAGCTGCTTGGCATGACGGCATTGTATTTCTGGTTATTTTCCCCCCATATCCACCTCCACAACGTCTAACTTGTACGTTAACCTTATTTGCAGGGAGTTTACAACTCATAGCAATACCGTGTTGTACAATATCCATCCATTGAGTTGAAGGAAATACATCTAAACCATCCTCGACAGGTATCACGTTGCAACTTTGGGTCTCCATGTGAAAATGATATTGTAACGCAGAAAGATAAGTTCCAGATATTTCATGTTTAATGTCACTCCCTTTAGATTTTCTGGGTACCTCTTTGTCTTTTACTATTTTTGACGTATCATTCTTTTTGAGTATATCGGGTATCGTCAATAATGGCGTTCTCGTTGGCTTGGAGTATTGTACCGTCACCAAATCAGCAGCACGTTCCGCTATTTCTTGAGTAGTACCTAACACCATACCCACAGGTTGTGAATAATATTCTATCACTTTGTCCGCAAATGTTTTTTCTTGTTTTGGCAGAAAGGACGTAAAAAACTTTGTACCAGGAATATGATCTGATGAATAAAATCCTAAAAATCCTTTAACTTTCTAAAATTGAAAACATTTAATAATAAAACAAAACTTATTTTACTACTTATTTTATTGTATTACCGATGCTTCAGACGTATCAATTTTAGTAATTGTTGAAGAAGGGGCTGCTTTCGCAAGAACTAAAGCAGCAAAAGCCTGTCCCGGTTCATCAGGATAATCCATAACGTATTTGGCAGCACCTGAAGCTTGAGCTTTCGCTTCTAATTTCGTAATAGCTTCTGTTATGGGATAAATATCTTGTTGTGGGTTCAAAATATCTTGTGTTGCAGTTGAAATAGGTCTCAGCAACTTCTTTCCACCAGAAGAGTACTTGCTATTTACCATATATGCAGGAGCACTACTCAAAATATATTTGTAAAAAAGAGCGATTGCTAAACCTTTTCGAAATTCTGGTTTAGGATCTGGCAATACATAATCCGGTTTTAATTCTTCATCCAAAGCTTTAAAACAGATTTGCAATGTTTTGTCATCAAATACGGTTTTTCCCTTAATACGAAATTCCAAATTTGTTGCGTGAACAAATGTTGGATTTATTCCGCCGTATACAACTCTTGCTTCGTCAACCGCTGACACATCATTAACTTTAAGTAAAAATGCCGCGTTTACCATTGCATGTGCGTTTTGAGCACGTGGCATAATTTTATAACTATCGAAGATATATGATGTATTTAATGATGGAAATGTAACCTCCTTTATTACTTTATGAGTCATATCCATGCCTAGATACTCAACTAAAGTGACTAATTCTGATTTATCTTTATTTGCAATGTTGAGTTTGGCACCCACACCTTCTAGAATAAGAAAAATATCTGATGGAAACTCTTTGTGTTCGTGTTTTATCGAAAGATTTCCCGCAATAGTTCCAATCTAAAAAAATGTTTTTTAGATGATGGAGAAATTAGCCAAAATAGCACTTTCATATGAAATAACATCACCCATTAACTAATTAATTATACTATAATTTTGAAACTTAAATACGTAAAAAAATGCTTTATTATCAACTAAGAAACAATGAAGTTTTCGCCAATAAAACTCAACTATTATGTTTCTTGTACCATTGTTGACTTCCATTGCTAGTGGTTCGAAAATTTTATACATCTTAACTGTGCATCTGTGTAATACTGATGAAAAGGTAATTGGTACAGTAATTGAACAAGCATCAATCGTTTCATGGTCAAGAATTTACTTTGAATGGACAACAATTTAGAAGATTTTTTAAGTTTGATTTTATTATTTTGAAGATTATTTAATATTTCGGCAGTTTTGAAGATTTATTTTGAAGATTCCTCTTTTTCATTCTTATCATTTCCCAAAAATCGACCATATCTCAAAAAACAAGTTGCAGAAAACCCTATTAAACGAATACTGTTTAATAGGTTTTTTTTCGTTCTTTAATAGTTAGTGAACCAGAAAAGCATAATCCGTAATCAGTTACAACCTAGATATGACAAGATTGCGAGAATAAAGAGAAAATTTTCGAAATACACACTAAAAATCTAGAACGCATTAGAATTTGGTTATTACAATATTTTTTGCATAAATATTGTTGATAATGAACTGTAAACACTTAATTCATAACCAGATGCAACCTAGACATACAACTGAGGAATTGTTAAAAAATCTGCAAAAGTGCCATCATTTAAAAGATTTTAAAAGAAAATTGTCTAATATTACATAATTGTGTTTTTTAAATTATCCACATATTTTTGATTAATTTCCAATAATTTACTGGTTTAAAACTTATGTATTTTGTTTAATTAAATAATAAAAATCAAACCACGTACCTTTCACAAACAACATTAAAAAAGTAGCGCATAATAGAAGATAAATTAAATTGATTCAACTTCTAAGGCTCGTTTACTACCATCTTCTGCTTAGTAATTGAAAGCAATTTTATAACAATTTTTCAAAAAGTCGATTTTTCAGGAATTTTTAAATTTATACAAAATATTGGAAGAATCCCAATTAAGTTCAACAGTTTATATCTCAAGAATTAAGTGAGATATTTTCAAATTGACGTCACTTTTAGAAAGTAGGTGTTCCAATTAGTAATTAAAAGTAATTTCACAACAATTTCTCAAAAAATCGAGTTTTCAGGAATTTTTAAATTTATACAAAATACTGGAAAAATCCCAATTAAGCTCAGCAGCTTATATCTCAAGAATTAAGTGAGATATTTTCAAATTGACTTCACTTTTAGAAAGTAGATGCTCCAATTAGTAATTGAAAGTAATTTTATAACAATTTTTCAAAAAATCGAGTTTTCAGGAATTTTTAAATTTATACAAAATACTGGAAAAATCCCAATTAAGCTCAGCAGCTTATGTCTCAAGAATTAAGTGAGATATTTTCAAACTCACTTCACTTTTAGAAATTAGATGCTCCTATTAGTAATTGGAAGTAATTTCATAACAATTTTTCAAAAAATCGATTTTTTAGGAACTTTTAAATTTATACAAAATACTGGAAAAATCCCAATTAAGCTCAGCAGCTTATATCTCAAGAATTAAGTGAGATATTTTCAAATTGACTTCACTTTTAGAAATTAGATGCTCCAATTAGTAATTGAAAGTAATTTCATAACAATTTTTCAAAAAATCGAATTTTCAGGAACTTTTAAATTTATACAAAATACTGGAAAAATCCCAATTAAGCTCAGCAGCTTATATCTCAAGAATTAAGTGAGATATTTTCAAATTGACTTCACTTTTAGAAATTAGATGCTCCAATTAGTAATTGGAAGTAATTTCATAACAATTTTTCAAAAAATCGATTTTTCAGGAATTTTTAAATTTATACAAAATACTGGAAAAATCCCAATTAAGTTCAGCAGTTTATATCTCAAGAATTAAGTGAGATATTTTCAAATTGACTTCACTTTTAGAAAGTAGGTGCTCCAATTAGTAATTGAAACTAATTTCATAACAATATTTCAAAAAATCTAGTTTTCAGGAATTTTTAAATTTATACAAAATACTGGAACAATTCCAATTAAGCTCAGCAGCTTATATCTCAAGAATTAAGTGAGATATTTTCAAATTGACTTCACTTTTAGAAATTAGATGCTCCAATTAGTAATTGAAAGTAATTTCATAACAATTTTTCAAAAAATCGATTTTTCAGGAATTTTTAAATTTATACAAAATACTGGAAAAATCCCAATTAAGTTCAGCAGTTTATATCTCAAGAATTAAGTGAGATATTTTCAAATTGACTTCACTTTTAGAAAGTAGGTGCTTCAATTAGTAATTGAAAGTAATTTCATAACAATATTTCAAAAAATCGAATTTTCAGGAATTTTTAAATTTATACAAAATACTGGAACAATTCCAATTAAGCTCAGCAGCTTATATCTCAAGAATTAAGTGAGATATTTTCAAATTGACTTCACTTTTAGAAATTAGATGCTCCAATTAGTAATTGGAAGTAATTTCATAACAATTTTTCAAAAAATCGATTTTTCAGGAATTTTTAAATTTATACAAAATACTGGAAAAATCCCAATTAAGTTCAGCAGTTTATATCTCAAGAATTAAGTGAGATATTTTCAAATTGACTTCACTTTTAGAAAGTAGGTGCTCCAATTAGTAATTGAAACTAATTTCATAACAATATTTCAAAAAATCTAGTTTTCAGGAATTTTTAAATTTATACAAAATACTGGAACAATTCCAATTAAGCTCAGCAGCTTATATCTCAAGAATTAAGTGAGATATTTTCAAATTGACTTCACTTTTAGAAATTAGATGCTCCAATTAGTAATTGGAAGTAATTTCATAACAATTTTTCAAAAAATCGATTTTTCAGGAATTTTTAAATTTATACAAAATACTGGAAAAATCCCAATTAAGTTCAGCAGTTTATATCTCAAGAATTAAGTGAGATATTTTCAAATTGACTTCACTTTTAGAAAGTAGGTGCTTCAATTAGTAATTGAAAGTAATTTCATAACAATATTTCAAAAAATCGAATTTTCAGGAATTT
The DNA here is from genome assembly GCA_036711965.1 of Onthophagus sagittarius. Classification (NCBI taxonomy): domain Eukaryota; kingdom Metazoa; phylum Arthropoda; class Insecta; order Coleoptera; family Scarabaeidae; genus Onthophagus; species Onthophagus sagittarius. The sequence goes on along the minus strand of JASERS010000007.1, from coordinate 7,663,632 downwards.
TTAAATTTATACAAAATACTGGAACAATTCCAATTAAGCTCAGCAGCTTATATCTCAAGAATTAAGTGAGATATTTTCAAATTGACTTCACTTTTAGAAAGTAGATGCTCCAATTAGTAATTGAAAGTAACTGCATAACAATTTTTCAAAAAATCGAGTTTTCAGGAATTTTTAAGTTTATACAAAATACTGGAAAAATTCCAATTAAGCTCAGCAGCTTATATCTCAAGAATTAAGTGAGATATTTTCAAATTGACTTCACTTTTAGAAATTAGATGCTCCAATTAGTAATTGAAAGTAATTTCATAACAATTTTTCAAAAAATCGAGTTTTCAGGAATTTTTAAATTTATACAAAATACTGGAACAATTCCAATTAAGCTCAGCAGCTTATATCTCAAGAATTAAGTGAGATATTTTCAAATTGACTTCACTTTTAGAAAGTAGGTGCTCCAATTAGTAATTAAAAGTAATTTCATAACAATTTTTCAAAAAATTGAGTTTTCAGGAATTTTTAAATTTATACAAAATACTGGAAAAATCCCAATTAAGCTCAGCAGCTTATGTCTCAAGAATTAAGTGAGATATTTTCAAATTGACTTCACTTTTAGAAATTAGATGCTCCTATTAGTAATTGAAAGTAATTTCATAACAATTTTTCAAAAAATCTAGTTTTCAGGAATTTTTAAATTTATACAAAATACTGGAACAATTCCAATTAAGCTCAGCAGCTTATATCTCAAGAATTAAGTGAGATATTTTCAAATTGACTTCACTTTTAGAAAGTAGGTGCTTCAATTAGTATTTAAAAGTAATTTCATAACAATTTTCAAAAAATCGATTTTTCAGGAATTTTTAAATTTATACAAAATACTGGAAAAATTCCAATTAAGCTCAGCAGCTTATATCTCAAGAATTAAGTGAGATATTTTCAAATTGACTTCACTTTTAGAAAGTAGATGCTCCAATTAGTAATTGAAAGTAACTGCATAACAATTTTTCAAAAAATCGAGTTTTCAGGAATTTTTAAATTTATACAAAATACTGGAAAAATTCCAATTAAGCTCAGCAGCTTATATCTCAAGAATTAAGTGAGATATTTTCAAATTGACTTCACTTTTAGAAATTAGATGCTCCAATTAGTAATTGAAAGTAATTTCATAACAATTTTTCAAAAAATCGAGTTTTCAGGAATTTTTAAATTTATACAAAATACTGGAACAATTCCAATTAAGCTCAGCAGCTTATATCTCAAGAATTAAGTGAGATATTTTCAAATTGACTTCACTTTTAGAAAGTAGATGCTCCAATTAGTAATTGAAAGTAATTTCATAACAATTTTTCAAAAAATCGAGTTTTCAGGAATTTTTAAATTTATACAAAATACTGGAAAAATCCCAATTAAGCTCAGCAGCTTATGTCTCAAGAATTAAGTGAGATATTTTCAAATTGACTTCACTTTTAGAAATTAGATGCTCCTATTAGTAATTGGAAGTAATTTCATAACAATTTTTCAAAAAATCGAATTTTCAGAAATATTTAAATTTATACAAAATACTGGAAAAATTCCAATTAAGCTCAGCAGCTTATATCTTAAGAATTAAGTGAGATATTTTCAAATTGACTTGACTTTTAGAAAGTAGATGCTCTAATTAATAATTAAAAGTAATTACATAACAATTTTCAAAAAATCGATTTTTCAAGAAATTTTAAATTTATACAAAATATTGGAAAAATCCCAATTAAGTTCAACATCTTATATCTTTAGAAGTAAGTGAGAAATTTTAAAATTGACTTCATTTTCGGAAGGTAGATGCTTCAATTAGTAATTCAAATGAATTTCGTAACAATTTTCCAAAAAAACCGATTTTTAAGGAATTTTTAAATTTATAAAAAATATTAGAAAAATCTCAATTAAGTTCAGTGATGTTATTTGTGGTTAAAATTAGTTAAAATGTCAAAATATTAGGCCGACTAAATGGTTACCAATTTAAAAATTTAACCCAAATATCATTAGAGTCTCTGGATATTTCAGGGATTTTTTATCTGTGAAATAACTTGAGATAGTAAGGCTTGTTATTACCATCTTCTGATTAAGATATCTAAGGAATTATTACCATGGTGATGGACATAGTAATGGACCTAACTATCACTGCTACGTAACTCGTGACATCACCCCCCTCCTTACCCTTCAAAACGTTTTTCAGTCTCTGGCCAACCTAGTACAATACGCTTTACGGACTTTGGGTAAAAGAAGATATATCGAAATTTATGGCCAATTAAGATGTCTTTATAGAAAGAAGAAACGAAATCTCGTCCTCGAAATTTATTTGCAAGAATCATCGTATCCAGTAGCTTAACAAATGGATTTGGAGGAAATTCCATTTTCATTTGCAAAAGCAGTTTTGTAACTGATAATTTTAAATGAGAATGAGTTATTACTTCATCGTTTAATAACTTTATCCGAATAGAATAAAATATACTGTTTTCTCCCAGCTATGTTATGAGTAAGTCATATTATGGCCATTAAAATGTTTAAGCATACTTAAAATAATACTTAGCATCTGATGTCCGATAAGGTTTTTGACAAAATTCTGTATCATCAACTTTGCTTATTTTTCATTAGCACTGTCCTAAACCTAGGCGTTAATAGAAATCTAGGCTTGAAGAGCAGACCTTTGAATTTTGTGTGAAATCGGGTGCACTCATTTTGTTCGCCGAATATCTTAGGATGGATCTAATCCAAATATACAGGGTTGGGTTGAGTTGGGTTTAGCCGTGCATCTGAACAGAAGGGCTCAATGTGAATTAAATACCAGAGTAGCCGAGAATTATGGGGTAGTTTTAAGAAAATGGGTATTCTAAATACAAGACAGCGTTCTATTCCTGTTTAACTTGATGTCTAGCTTTAAATGATTATTTTTCGTCCTCTCAGAATAATTAATGCCTACGATTATTGAAAAGCTTGAATTATCGTTAACTTCAAAGCACGAAGTAATGGAAATGTTAAGCATTCTTGCAGTATGTTATCAATGCATGAATATTAGTTATGTTGTCCCATTATCTTACCTTATGTATGTCATATTATCAATTATTGTCTTGATAAAACTCTCTCTAAGGACTAGTTTCCAGCCATCCTCAGCCAAATGTAAATTAAAAGGGATTACAAATATGTTTCATCAACAATTCATCATAGACAAATTGTTGCGTGATGAGAAATGGAAACGCTTCAAAAATCTTAACCATCATTACGAAAGATTGACGAACATTCACAGAGTACTCAGAGAATAAGTGAACATCTTGAACTAGAGGACTCATTCAAAATTCTATAACAGAGACCGAAGTAATCAAACGGGATGACCAGAGAAAGAAAGAAAATGAGCAAGAAGAACAATAACAAGAGAACATTAAACCATTGCATAATACAGCAACCTCATTAACATTGAATTCACCACCCAGGAAGAAGAATTCTTGAACAGATTATAATTTCTTTTTCAAACATTTCATCTCATAACAATAGAATTTGACGTTGTTATAAAAAACCATGTAGAAAGGTTCAATATTAAATATGAGGTTATTTTGCGTATTAAGAAATCAGAATTGCGATGAACATCTCTATCATAGAACAAAATAAAATCATTAAATCGATAAAAAACTCACTAACAACAACGCTGCACTTGTTAAGGTAGATAAAGAAGCAGGAATTGTAATCATTAATAAGGAATATACCAATAAAACATTAACATTCATGAAACATAACAATTGAATGAAACAACATGTCCATCATACAAAAATTCATAGGTATGAACTCATTGATTCGTGGATGATATTCATTACTTAAGGTACACAAATAATGTATGCCAATACGTCCGATCACAACATGGTTATTACAACATAATTATTACAACATGTAGTCTCCCAAAAATTATTGTTGTTTTAATGATAAATACAACGAGATAACCGAGGGACTACCAATGGGTATGACCCTATCCGATATTCCGTCTAATATTTTCCGAGATCATAAAAACAAGATGTTCTCACATTGTCAAATAGATAAAATATATAGACATTTTTTGTATATGGAGTGGTAACCAAAATCAATTAAATATTCACATATTTCTGAATAATTTACACAAAAACTAAAATTTAATTTTAAAATTTCCTCGACTTAAACTTCAACCATTCTTATGGAAACATAAAATACTACATCTATAGAAAACCTTCCATGATATCTACAATAATATATTGATACAATTTTCAGAATTAATTGACAGTATTTTTGTTATTTACGGTCAAATCGATTAAATATTTTGGCTCAGTGAATTATTTTTTGTTAATTTTACATTTCCATTTTTGTTTTTGCCAATCCCGAGAAAACACCGGACATCATAAAATTTTACAACAAAACATCATCAGCGTCGATATGTTAGACCAGATGGTTGATTCGTCAGTCTAAACTAATTAAACTAATTTTAATCTGAAACCTTCAAGACCTCCGATGATGATGATGATGAAATGATTGAAATGATTTCTCATGCTTTAATAATTGAATTAATAATTAATTGAAGAGTCTGAAGCAAGAAGATGACACAAAAAATGATAAAATTTGAAGGATCTTTGAAAATGAAGCCGAAATTGATGATTGAAGTTTCCTCTTTCAAATGATGTATAACTAGTTACTTCAATTTGAAGTCGATTCCACTTAAATAATGTTAAAAGCTGAGATGTTTTTGACGTTTTAAGAGAATAAAGATAAAAATGATAAAATTTGAAGGATTTTTGAAAATGAAGAAATGGCTTATACATCAAATTAAAGGTTGAACCTTCTTCTTTCAAATGATGTATAACTCATTGTTTCAATTTAAAATCTATTCCACTTAAGTAATGTTAAAGGACGATATGTTTTTGACGTTTTAATAGAATAAAGATAAAACGATGAAATTTGAAAGATTGTGGACGGAGAATGAAGCGTGCAAGCATAAAGTAAATATGTCTGTTGCGTTGTTTTGCAACAAGCTTGACTTTTCTACATACAATGCTTTCCTTTTATTTACTGAATTGAATATCAATTAGAACCCTACAAAAAAAAGAGTTTCGCAGCCAAAGAATTAATAAATCGCAGATTTTTGTGATGGCGTCTGGTTTGATGAGGCTACTGCGTTGTCTGGCGTTCCTAAAAAATCTGAACTCGATTTAATTCTGTTCTAACCTTTTCGGTAGCTTGCATCACTGCCGTAAGCATATGTATGCTAATGATTATTCCTTTGATCCTACTCAAATGCACATTGCTCAGAATTATATTATTATTCCTCCCAACTGTGCCTAAACATTCATCCAACAAGTCATCCATTATGGTTTTTGGGATTTGTGTTCGAAAGTCCTTTAATATTAGTGTTTATGGTATTAGTTTACAGTTCAGTGATGTAAAGAACCGGGGCGTTATTAATTCATCACTTAGATTTCGGTCACATGTCTCTAATTTAGTTATGCGAGCTTACGCAACACTCTGGCTACCGTACGGCAATCGCAATTTTTTGAATAAGCGTTTAAGAATTCAATTATGTGACTCAGTTGTGTTACCCCATTTCAATTCCTATGACGTAGTTAATTATTCGTGTATTGATATGGTTTCTGTCCTTCAAATTCAACTTTTGTAAAACGCTTGTTTAAGATTTATATATGGTATAAAGCGAAGAAGCAAGATTTCTCATCTACTTCTTTGAAATAGCTAGTTGAACATATCACAACGCAAAAAAATACATTCTACTTGTTTCTTTCATAAATTGATTCTATCTGAAATCCTTCTCTATTTATCAAATAGTATTAATTCCCGTTGTGATGTGCAAAACATTAATGTTCCACATCGTTTTAGGTTGTTTATTCCTAGATACCGTACTTGACTCTTTAAACGCTTATTTTTTTATTATTTTACTTAACATGTTATTATAATATGTTATTTGTAGTTTACAATAGCATATACTCCTAGTCACACCATCAGAAGTCTGCGATAACGTGAATTATTCAAGGTCTACAAGTGATGCTGATGGAGTTGGTCTCAAACCTCTATTTCCTATATTGGGTATTGATGTTACTCCAATTAACCAAATTTTTAATTTTTCCTTTGAATGTTCCTCATTCCCTTCAATCTGGTTGTCCCAATACTTAAATCCAAGAACCCCTCAAGTTTAAATGACTTTCATCCTATTTCTTGAATTTGATAGTTGATGAATTGAGTTGATTGAATTGATAGTTTCGGGTTTTCGTAAAGGTCATAGCAAGATAAAATTACAGATAATATTAGATATTTGCATGCAACAAACGTTGTGTTACCATTTTTGTACTACTTAATTTCAACAAGGCGTTTGATTCGGGTGATCATGATCTCTTGAATTTACTTCTTCATATTTATCTTGGTTTTAATCTTACCTTTTCTGTCATTAATTGTGTCTGCATGTTGATGCTGCGCTATAGAAAAAAAGAATTAACCATTAAAGAACATTGAGACATTGAGCCACTACAATCGGTCTGTTAATAACATATATACGTTAGGGTAAAGGATGTAAGAACTCCAAACATCAGTATGTCAAAAGGAATTGATTTATACTAGAGACGCGTTTTGCTCTTGCAACAAGCTCGCCCGTAACCTTCTTTTAAATGAGAGCACCGACAGTGATTTCAATGAGTTTGCGATATCATTATATATTTTAGCAATTTGATAAGAGACTGATCTTTTGAACATTTCCGTCTAGTGCAGAGGTGGAGTAATGAGACCATTGTATCTGAGATTGAGGTTATGGACATCAGTTCTGAAGGTCACCTTGTTGAGAAGGTATTCGGGAGTATGTGTACGAAGTATCTTGTGAAAGAAAATAGCCTTATGCAATTCACGTCGTCCATTTATATTTAACCAATTCAGGTCTACTAACTTCCTGAGACAAAAAATAAATCTCAAACATGTATTTTGAATACGTTGAATGCGTATTTCATCGCTTTTAGTTAGACAAGAACCATATATAATGTCAGCATAATTAAATTTAGACAGAATAAGTGCATCACACAGCAACGTCTTAATGTTAACAGGAAGCATATGTCTCATAAGGTTATATAGGGTTACTTCGATGGGTATCATCCTCTATCCGCAATAGGACAGTTTCTGACAAGGTGTCAATGTCAGACCATAGGTGGACAACTTTTGATCTTAGTTCCATAAAGATTGGAAAGAAACTAAAGTGTAACCCCCAAATGATAGAGGTGGACACGTTCAAATCTGTGTTAACTGCGAGTTTGAGCGATTTTGGTTTGCGTAAGTCAACTGAATATTTTGAAGTTGAAGAGTACTTAACTATTATTAGTGACTCCTTAATTAAAGCTTATACAAAGGCCTGTACCCCCCGATCAGACGCCGTTTCGGGGTGTGCTACCATTTTGTGGTGCCTTGAACTCCGCAAACTCAAACAAGAGGCAAGGAGTACCTTTAATAGATCTAAAAGTTCAAAATTAGTCTCGAACTAGAAACTTTACAGTTAACCTCTAGAAGAGAGGAGTTCAAAAAAAGCGTTCGTTATAGAAAACCAGAAACGTGGAGGAAATTTTATGAGGAAGTTGCCTTCTGACCTCTTCATCTATTAATGGAGATGTATTTTTCAGGTTCCGAAAGTCCCATGTGTTAACATCAGAACACCAATCATGAACCTACTGCAGATGATTGCATTTCAGCTGAAAAGATCTGCAGGAAGAAAAATATACGATGGGCATTAATAGTTTCTCACCATTCAAAACATCGGGACCAGATGGTATTGCTCCTGCCCTTTTACAATGGGACTTAGAGGATTTAGTACCTCACCTATTTGGAATCTTCCAGCAATACCTGACGGTGCACTATACACCCAATTGGTGATATGAAGTCACAGCATTAGAAGTCCGCGATGCCTTGAATCATTCGTGGTCTATTAGTAGATCTGATGAAATGGCTCTCAACTTCTTCTTCCTACGTTGGATATTACTTCTACTCCTATTATTCATATTTTAAATTTTCCTTTGAACGATCCTGAATCCAAGTCCTTCAAATTTATATGATTTTCGTCCAATTCCCATTTTATCTGTTTTAGCCAATTGTTTAGTTACGAGCTCAAGTATATTTTTAAGGATTTAATTTGCACAATAAGAATAATCGAGAACTCAATCAGGTTTTTGTAAAGGTCACAGCACGACAAAATTACAGATAATATTAAATATTTGCATGTAACAAACGCTGTGTTACCATCCTTGTATTACTTAATTTTAGCAAGGCGTTTCATTCGGGTGATCGTTATCTATTGAGCCTTTGAATTTACTTCATCATATTTATCTTGGTTTTAATCTTACCGTTCCTGTCATTCTTTGTGTGTGTGTCTTGATTCTGTACTCGCTTTCGTCTGCTTGTGATACAAAAAGTGGTGTTTCTAGAGCAGTGTGTTGGGTGCATTACTCATTTCTATTTGTATTAATGTCACCACTCATTGCAACTTTGTAATTATCATATGTATGCTGATAACCTCCAAGTTTAACTACGACAGCATAAACCTTATTGATGATTTTCTGGAAGCAATTGCAAACATTAATAGCGATCATTTTCATGATCTTAGTCATGTTCGAGACTCATAATACTGAGATTTGTCATAAATTATTTACATTATTTCAGCCTCCATAAGTTTAACAACCTAATTCAATTGAACGCGAAGGAATCTTAGAAGTCAATTTGATTAGACATATAGACTCATCTCCATGATCTTGATCTTAGAGAGATACTTAATAACTCTCTGGGATCTTCCAACTTTTTTCTTGAACTCTAACTTCTTATAAGAATGATTTCTAATTATATTTGAATTGAGATGCTTTGTAGATTGACTTCATGGTGAACTTCACGGTGATCAATTTCCTCTTACATTGGGTTGGGTTGTATCAAAAAACCTTCAGAAAGCATTTCAAGTCTGCTGGTACCAATTCAAGTCTTCTGAAAGTATTTTAAGACTTTTGGAAGCAATATGAAGTTTTCTATTTTTTTTCATATTTATCTTGGTTCTAATCTTACCTTTTCTATTTTTGTTAATACCACCACCCATTGCAGCTTTGTGATTATCATGTGTATGCCGATAACCTCCAAATTTACATTACAACTATTGATGATTTTCCGGAAGCAATTTCAATTCTTAATAACGATCATTTTCATGATCTTAGGCATGTTCGCGACTCATAATACTGAGATTTGTCATGAATCAGTTACTGTGCAGGTGATAACCGTTTAGAATAATCAGCCTAATGAGATTCTTCTTCTTTTACTTTTTTTTTCTTCTTTTATTCTAGCAAATAACATAATCCACTATTTCAGTCTCCATAGGTTTGACGTAGCAGATTGCCATTTATTTATTGTTTTTTATAGCTCTGCTGACTGATTGAGTCTCTTCGAAGATATCGTTTATGAGATAAATTGATCCTTTCAAGCTCTAAATATTGTTCACGATACATGGAACGACCAACGCATACGAAGTAGACCGAGATTATTTCTTATATCATGAATACCATTTAAAACGAAATAATCTTGGTCGACTTTGAAGACATCCACCGTTCCAATTATTGTTCCAATTATATGACAAGGATCTAACTCCTAAGAAGTTCCACATATATGTAAAAAGCCTATTACTCGTAAAATGTTTCTATAGTACAGGTAAATATTTAAATTGTAGTAAATTGGACACATTAGTGCTAGTACTGTTTTTTCCTTTCTTTGTGTTAATTGTAAGACTGATTATTTATTTTGACGCTTTTGCACTTTTGCACGACATTGTATCAGCAAATAAATAAAAAGTATGAATATAAAGTTTTAACCCAATTCTACCCAACTCAACCCAATCCAACTCAAACCGACTCATTGGAGTGATATCATACAATAATCCAATTCCAAATCAATCTAAAGATCAATTCACTTCTAATATGATTAGAAAGCACCAAAAGTCTAAAGCAAGATATTGCCAAAATAAGCCAACCCAACTATGTAGTAATCAACTACAATACAAACTAATTCAATTTAACGCGAAGGAATCTTGGAAGTCAATTTGATATATAAACTCATCTCCATGATACTTTGAAGATCCTTAACAACTGTCTGGAATCATCTAACTCTTTTCTTCCACTCTAACTTCTTGTAAGAATGATTACTAATTATATTTGAGCTGAGATGCTTTGTAGATTGACTTCATGGTTAATTTCCTTTGAGATTGGGTTGGATTGGGTTGCATAAAAAAATCTTCTGGAAACTGTTCAAGTTTAATATCAAGACTTTTGAAAGCATTTAAAACATCCTAGAAACAGTATCAAGTCTTCTGGAAGCAAGATTACCTTTTATGTCAAAAACAATGTTTGGGACGGCCGACGTCTTCGACGTCGTTCGAAATTACTGCTTATGTCAAGAACAATATGTGGGGCGGCCGACGTCTTCAAAGTCGCCCAAGATTACTTCTTATATCAAGAACAATGTTTGGGGGCTGAGATTATCATCCTAAGTAGTATTCATGTTATATAAAAAGGGAGTCAAGAATTGAAAAGGCATCGAGAACGACCTTTATTGGAACTTAACCAAACTCAAACCAGATGCAGACTAAAAGAAAGCTGAAGACAGCGATATAAGAAGATAACTCAAACAATAACTCCTCATATCTTTTACAAACATACAAAAACTTTCAAGAGTCAGTCAAAAAGTTGAAAAGGTCACCTTCAAGATTTTGAGTTTCTGATATTGAGCTGTTTTTCAAAACGGGACAGATCCTGTTTTTATCTTTTTTTGATAAACATTCTATTCCTTACTTTCTTAAAACAACGCCAAATAAGACAGAATTTATTAATTAATATCTAAGGTAAATGAATGTATGGCTACGTAAAAATTATTCCTATAAATTTTACCTCTTAACATACCTTAACGTCGTGCTTGAGCAAGGCCACCCCTTCATTAATTCCTGGTGCATTAAACGCATATCGTTATATCGACAACGTTCTGGCACCCGTGTTATTACCTTTCATGCGAACTTTGCAAATGCCACATTCCGACAGGATAATACAACACCCATAATGCTGTGGTTATAAGAAGAATCCTGGAGAAAGGTGGATTCCAGATTTTGCCCTGATTTGCACTTATCGCCGATTGAACATGTCTGGGATATGATGGGTCAGCGTCTAAGACAAATATCCAATCCTTCTGAGAAGCTGTATGGAGGGCATCCAGACATGGATGCCCTCCATACTAACAACTAATGACAAACCACTACTAACATTTTCTTGAAAAATATTAATTCTCCTTTTTCTCAACTTAATTTCATCGTTTCTTATTTGATAATAATTACTAAACTTTCAAAATTATAATCTAATTCCTAATGGGTGGTATATTTCATGTAAAATTATATTTACATTTCTGACTGGATCACTGGCTACTAAATCAACATGGTCAGCAAGTTTATTCATATAGCCATAAGATGTCGACTTAGCCGTTTGTCTAAAAAAATCTTTTAACTCATTCAATGTTGTGCCAGCACCAACGGTAACGTTTGGTGGACCCGTCGTCAAACGCAACTCTTTCACTCCTGAAATATCTATATATAGATCTTTATCAGTGCTTCTATAAACACCTTTCGCAGTATTTCCCCCAACTAATTGATATGTAAATTTTGGATATTTGTTAAATAATTCGAAAATCTCCTTCATCGAGAATACTTTATACCAAGTTGATTCGGCAAATTCCAATCCAAATGGTGTGGTGTTTAAAGGAAATAATTGAGTCCAATCGTTAAGTTCATCTTTTAAGGGGCAACTGGGAACATCTTCGATGTCGTACGCCTTACATGGCAACTCATTTTCCGTTTTAACTAAAGATTTGAACGCTTCTAAAATCGGTCTATATCCGGTACAACGGCAAAGATTTCCCCCCAAACAATTTTCCATATCAGCTTTTGTCAGGTTTGGTTTCTGTAATGCCGCATATGCTGACATTATCATACCAGGTGTGCAAAATCCACATTGAGTTCCATTATTTTTTACTAAAGCTTCTTGTATTGGGTTATAATTTCCCTTGCTATCTTTTAATCCTTCTATTGTTACGATTCTCCAACCTTCACACGAAAATATTGACACTAAACACTATTTTAAAATTTTAAAAATTAATAATTATATATATTGGTAATCTTACAGAATTAACTGCTAATACGACTTCTTTTGATGTAACCGGATGTTTAATAATAGCTGTAACAACACAACAACCACATCCACCTTCTCTACACATCACTTTAGTTCCGGTTAAATTTGATTGTTTTCTTAAATAAGTATTTAAAGAAGTGCTGGGAGTAAAATTATCCGATTTCACTGCAAATTAATTTTATTATTACACCCTGTATCGAAGAAAAAATCTTACCGATATGGAGTTCATCGTGAATGTATAATCGAACTTCATTTTTACTACAAAAGAAATTAATAAAATAATAATAAAAAATGTTTGAATTAAATTTTCTTACATTGGTATAGAATTTCCATTCCGATTGGAACCGAATTTTAAAAAATTCATTTTAGTGCTTTTTAGAGCCACTTCAATAATAACTCATTTATTATTCAATCAATTTTGAATAGAATTTACTGTGTACTAACATTTATTTTAAAGCGAATATTTTCAAAATGAAGTAGCTATCGCGGAAACGATAAGAAAAGCAATTAATGCATATATTTATTAATGCCAAAATATATCTTCATTGGTTGAACTTTAACTTCGTCTATTTCAAAATTAATGCGAAATAACATTTTTTCTAAAAACTTGATAAATTATATTCATTAATGATTATAATAACTAAACCGAACTATTTGTTTATAACTGTTATCTCAGAAAATTATTTTCTATTTTTGATTTAAGAAATATTTTATTTATTAGAATCAATGTTTTATTTTGGTTTATTCCTACTGCCTTCCTATCACATTTTTGTTCCAAGTTTCTGATAATTCTCTATATTTTTATCCAACAATTATAGAGATTACTTAATATATTATTTACTTAATATTTATTTTAATTTTATTTTAATTTATCTTAATTATAGTTGGAGATATAACAAAATGCTGTACAAGGATATTTGTTACATTTATATATTTTCGTATTTTTCTAGATATTCATGCATCCGAGAAATATGAAAGAAATATTTTTAAAAATAAAATTTGTTACTTATTTTATTCTTATCTATTTTTTGTTGTATGCTCCGAATTCTATGTATTGCTCGTGATATAAAAAATACAGATTGCCGACGTCTTCTACAACATTCGAACCACCGAAGAAACATGAAGTGAATGAAACAGAACTTTTTTGCCAAAGCGAAAATTTTTATCACGAGAAGCAAAATAACCACCAAGTTCCAAAGTTGCAAAACACCGTTTTTTTTCTAGATGGTTAAAATTGAAATTTGTACTTGTGCATTATGCCAAAATCCCAAGGGCCATGCACGGAGTTGTAAAATCAAATCTACCTATCAATTGGGAATTCAATACCTATCAATTCAACAAGATTTCTTAATCGTGGATCACAAGAGACTATTTTCAAAATTGGTTTACTACACATTTAAGTCCATTTGTAAAACATTACCATGAATTACATAATTTTGAATCAAAAGGTCTATTATTGGTGGATAACGCACCAAGTCATCTCGTCAACCAATGGGGTTTGAACACTTCCGTTGCGGTGGAAATAGTTTTCCTATCACAAGAGTACGTCGTTAATTCAACCAATGAAGTTGTTGCAAATTTTAGGCATATTGTTTTCATCGTTCATTTCAACAACTTATAAAAGATAAAATAGAAGGTTGGATGCTATAAGCTATATCAGCGTCGCTTGACAAGAATTAACTCTACAGCTGGAGATACCCCAGGCTATTGATGGTCAAACTGTCAATCTAGTCTAGTCGAAACAGGAAAAACAAGAAGGGTAGATAACTATAATTAGGTGGAAAATTCTGTTATGACAATCGTAAAAATACTAAACACCATCATAAAGACGTTTTAGCTTAATTATTGATATTTCAAAAATATTTGCTAAATGCTATACAGGGTGACATAGAAAAAAGTACATTGCACAATGCTACACAATAGAGGATACTAAAACAAGAAAAAATGTTCCTATAAACATGAGTCCGCAAGGCCTTCGCTTAAAAGATACGGGGTGTTGAATTTTAATTTTTTTTATTTATTTGCAAAAACAATGATAAATACATCAACAATTAAATTTTAATGGTATGATCAAAAATATGATTAATTAACACAAAACATTAAGTTTTTAAAAGATGTTCAAATTGTTACCCTTGTACTTCAATACATTTTTCCATTCTTCTTCTTAATGATTGACGGCATCTTTGAAATATTCCTGGATTATTACGGAATCTATCTGCCGATTCCATAATTCTTATCCACAATTGTTCCTCATTATGTATTTCTACAGCGTAAATTTCATTTTTCATAAATCCCCAAAATGAAAAATCGAGGGGATTAAGGTCGGGACTACGAACTGGCCAGCGTACAGGTCCCTCTCGACCAATCCACGATCCATTTCCAAATCTACTGTCCAAATATTCCCTTGCCACTCGAGAAAAGTGAGCTGGCACCCCATCATGCATGTAATATATTCTTCCAATAATGGCCAATGGGACATCCTCTAATAATGTGTTTAAATCATTCTCTAAGAAATTTGGACACAGTGCACTTGTCAATCGATTGGGCAATCTAAATGGGCCAATTAAGTAATTGTCAATTATATCGGCCCACACATTAATAGAAAACCCATATTGGTGACTTCGAATTACAGTTTGATGAGGATTTTCATCACTCCAATGGTGTATGTTATGTAGGTTTAGAATACCATCACAGCTAAAACCAGCTTCGTCAGTAAACAAAATGGATGAAATAATTGAACTAAAATTAGAACTAACACTAGCACTAACACTAGAACTATCACTAGAACTATCACTAGAACTATCACTAGGACTAACACTAGATCTAAAACTAGAAACTTGCGGGTTTTGCCGTGCGTTTTTTGAAAAAATGTTTGACGTTTCGGATGCCATGTTGCAACCTTCTTCAGAAACTGGTTCTAATTAATACATTACATTGATGAAATAATGTTTTGTCTTTGGTTTTGCAACCATTCGCAAAATTGTACACGGAAAAAAAGTCATGTTTCAACAGTGAATGAATTTTTTTGAAATGATATGGGCAAGAAGTTGTTCATTGAAAATTTTTCTAACTAATTTACGGTTAATGTTTCGCACCGCTGAACTTGTTTTTCTGGTGCTTGTGTCGGATTATTTTCTACCATTCGTAATACAGTTTCTTTGTTTCGCACAGTCGACGAGTTCTGGAAACCCCATTATTCAATTTTGGTTTTCTAAATCAGCCATCTTCTCCAAAACGCCTATACACATTAATAAATGTTCAAATATTCGGAACTTGTCTTAAAGGATATCTTTCTCGATAGATACGTTGAGCTTCGTAAGAATTTGATCTAGCTTAACATAATCATCTCCCTGTATTCCTCAAAAGTGTAGCGAATCATTTTTGAAAGCAATTTTGAATAATCAGTGAATAATCAACTATCGAAAATAAATTTACCTTTATTTCCCTACCCCTTTTAGTTCGAACATTATTAGTAAGAGAGTATTATTCTTTAGTCTCCGAGTTTGGCTTGGAGTCATCACTGTATATGATGTTAATAAAGTATTCTTCCTTAATATTAAAATTAATTTATCATTTTGTTTTGTCGTAATATACTTTTTATAGTTTGCAAAAGAAATATGGAAAAATATTTTGCGGAGAATTCCTTTTTTCTCTATAAGCAACTTTTTCTATACAAGAAACTTTTTTATATAAATTAGTTCACATGAGTTGCTTATACAGAGAATTAACGTATACAATACGTTAATGTATTACGAAAATATTAGCAAAATGCAGGAAATATTGGTAAAAACAATACATTCAACAGGTACCGTAAGTATTTGACAACATTTCTAACAATTTTAAGATAAATAATGTTTGTCTCCCAACAATAAATTTAGAATTTGATGGTATTTATGGAATTTGAACAAATTCAAAGTTCACCAAAATAATAAGTTATCAAATGTGCAATAATTCATATATTTAAGATCATCTTTAAAAGACACTGTAGCCGAAGTTATTCAATCATTGGAAGTCTCAAGCGAAAATTATCCAGTTGCTATGGAGTTATTAAATACGCAATTTGAAAACTAAAAGATCATTATGAATAGCATTAGTTATATAATAATAATAATTACTACCTCTGTCCGAAAATAGTTGCTACATTTCAATTCAAAGCAATAAATATTGTAAATATTTAAAGGTAAAGTGATGTATTGTATTCAAAGGGCTGAAAATATAATAATTAAAGTATGCCATGTCTAAAATACAACTTAACTATCGTATTTGATTTGTGATAAGTAACTGTCAAATGTTAAATTTGAATATTTAAGCAACTTAACCGCTGCTTTTAAAGAATGGTGAGAAATTTTACGGAAATTAGTCAAAAAGGTGGTAAAAAGGGTGGAGAATTTAGTAACGATCAACGTAAGCAAATTTTACATTATTTATTGCAAAATGTGACGGACGAAAAACTTAAAAGAGGTGCGATAAATGCTGCTGCACATAGGTTTTGTTGTAGCCATTCAACCATTTCCAAATTGTGGAAACAAGTTAAAGAATGCCAAAACAATGACTCAACAATTAATGTAGATTGTAAGAAAAATAAATGCGGTCGAAAAGTGAAAGATAATCGCCACCAAATTTCAAACATTTCCTCCCTTCCTTTATGTAAAAGAACGACCTTAAGGTTAGGTTATGCGTGTAAAATTCCAAAAAGTACATTGCATGACAGATTAAAGAAAGGAAAGGAAATAAAAAGAATCACTAGTTTTGTTAAACCATTGCTGACTGAAGAAAATAAACGCCGCCGAATCGAATTTTGTTTTAATATTTTATTGGGTATTTTGAGAACTTGCTAGATTATGTACATATTGACGAAAAATGGTTCTACTTAACTAGAACTAAAAACAATTTTTAGATATCTTCCGAAGAAGAACACCCTTATAGACCCTGTAAAAGTAAAAGATTTATTACAAAGGTAATGTTTATGGCAGCAGTGGCTCGTCCACGTTGGGATTTTCATAAGAAAGCATATTTTAATGGAAAATTAGGAATTTGGCCATTTGTTTCTTCTTCGCCAGCTAAACGAAACAGCAAGAATCGAGCTAAGGGCACTTTAGTAACCAAAACTGTAGAAACAGTCAATAAAGAAGAAATAAGAAAAATGATTCTGCATAATTTAGTTCCAGCAATACGCAAGAAATGGCCTGTTGTTCTAGGAAAAATACAATATATATTCAACAAGACAATGCAAAACCGCATTTGTACAGTAACGATCCTACATTAACCCAGGCATTCGGTGCAGATGGTTGGGATATTCAACTGAAATATCAACCACCAAACAGTCCTTACTTAAATGTACTGGATTTAGGTTTTTCAATTCAATTCAATCAGTTCAACATCAATTACTCCAAAAAAATATCGATGAACTGATCGATGCAGTCAGAAAGTCCTTTTGGTGTATAAATAGAGAAACTTTAGACAATGCATTCATTTCATTGCAAAAAGCAATGGAGTGTACATTATTTCATAAAAGTTCTAACAATTATAAATTAAAACACATAAATAAAATGAGATTGAAACGTAATCATTGGAGTTCGACTTTATTGTCCATTAAATGTGACGAAAATGCTGTTAAAACGGTAAAAGAATATTTGAATCACTGTAAACTGCTTAGTATAATGTACTTCTATAAATAAGTTTAAGATATTGTCTCTTGTATTTTCAACTTAAGTAATATAGTTTTGTTATACACGGTTTTTCTGTATGTCATGGCATAATTTTAATCACAAATACTTGAGTTAAAGTGATAACGATTTCTGTAAAAATTTTTGGTCTAAACCCATAAATGGCTAAGATATGGGCCTTCAAAGTTAAGAGATTTTTTAACATTTTCTTAAATATTTTGAATATATAAAAAATAATTTTTCTTATCCTTTTTTCACCAATTATTAAATTAGGGTCTTTTTAAAAAATTTACTTCTGGTGATAATTAAAATTTATTTTTCTAAACTAGTTTCGAGCCTTGCTCTTCTTCAGTAGATACCTACAAGTTTACAACATACGAAAATGAACATATTAATATAAAAATAAAATAGTAAAATCTTACGTAATTGTTAACAAATTAGAAAAATTAATTAAAATTTTTTTTTCAAAATTTACGTCAAAAGTTATTGTGTGACGTTAGGTTTTTTTGTTTTTGTTTTTATTTTTGTGTTTTAGGTACGGATCTCGCAGGCAACTATAGATTGGTTTTTGGGTTGGGATAATTTGTTCATTAAGGCTTATAATATTACTGTTAATTTCAATAAACTTGTTGATTTCGTACATTTCCATTATTTCCATAAGGTTGCTTTTATTAAGCTGGTGTAGTAACTTAATATTTTTATTTTCGTCAAATTCGTGGTTGTTAATCTTACAATTACGTAAGATTTTACTATTTTATTTTTATATTAATATGTTCATTTTCGTATGTTGTAAACTTGTAGGTATCTACTGAAGAAGAGCAAGGCTCGAAACTAGTTTAGAAAAATAAATTTTAATTATCACCAGAAGTAAATTTTTTAAAAAGACCCTAATTTTGAATATAGTTTGTCCTAGAAAGATAAAATTTGGCAAACAGTGCAATGTTATCATAAAAAATCATTTAAGACCACTTTTGAAAACATACAACCACGGGATCAACCAACAGGATGTCCACAAAGGAAATTTCATAAAAACTATTTTATTATGTCGTAAACCCTTAAATTTTCCAACTGATTCTAAAAGCCTATTTCATTTTAAAACTATTTTCACTCTTAGACCATTTTGATTAGATGCATCCTTTTCGAGTTATTCGCAAAAAGATTCAAGCTTGTTTTTTAGGTTTTTCATTAATCGTAAGCGCCTATGAAAACAAATTGTAAGTAAAGTGGTAAAGCAATCTGTCAAATTATTACCCAACATACGTTAGTCGTTAATTATTGTTTAAAATGGCAAATAATTTCAGTTTTTAGGAGAGTGTTTAGGCAATGCTAACGCAGCAGCAAGACGATATTGCGAAACATTTCCCAATCGCAGACAACCTGACAGAAAAACATTTCTTAATATCGAAAGACGTTTACGCGAGACAGGAAATTTAAGACCGAAGTATGTAAATAATGGAAATCAGAGGTCAGTTCGTACACCCAAACTGGAAGAAGATATTTTGGATTTTGTGGCAGATCGTAGTACTGCTAGTACTGCTGATATAAAACGACATTTTAGAATATCTAGAACTACAGCTTGGCGTGTCCTACACGAACAGCAATTATATTTATTATATATAATAGAATATATATAAGAATTAAAAATTACTGATTATCCATTGCGAGTACAGTTTTGCCGTACTATGGTGGAAAAATGTACAATTGATGGTGCGTTTTTAGAAAAAATACTATTTACAGATGAATCTACCTTTTTAAAACATGGAACAATTAATTTGAGAAATGCTCATAATTGGGCTGAAGAAAATCCACATTTTACGTGTGTTCGTCAATCGCAATGGAAATTCAGTGTAAACGTTTGGGCTGGAATTGTTGGCGATTTTATGATCGGACCCGTTTTTTACCCTCCAGACTTAATGGTGTTAGTTATTTGGAACACTTGGAAAATCTGGGAGAGTTATTGGACGATGTTTCATATGAAACAAGACTTGAAATGTGGTATTTACATGATAGAGCGCCTCCTCATTATACAAATATTAATAAGGAGTAGTTACATCAACACTTTCCTGGGAGTTGGATTGGACGAGGACCAGAAGCCCCTATCACTTGGCCGGATCGATCGCTAGATCTAACTCCCCTAGACTTTTATTTATGGGGGCGTGTTAAAGATTTGGTATACAATTCGAATATTGATACTGTTGAACAATTACGCCAAAAAATTATGGAGTCGTTTACAATAATACGGCAAGAAAACGCATTGCCTCGATTATGTATTAATTTAAGACATCGCTTTGAAATCTGCATTGAAGCAGGCGGGGGACACTTCGAGCATTTACTGTAATATGTACTATACTTTATCCACTTTAGTTGTTGTTTTTCAAGCTTTTTTTTTTACCCTGTTTTCTTAACTGATTTCTTATTGGTATTTACTATAATTATTAACTATGTTCGCATTTACTAATAATGCCAAATTGCTTTACTTACGATTTGTTTTCATAGGCGCCTACGATTAATGAAAATCCTCAAAAACAAGCTTGAATCTTTTTGCGAATAACTCGAAAAGGATGCATCTAATCAAAATTGTCCCAGAGTGAAAATAGTTTTAAAATGAAATAGGCTTTTGGAATCAGTTGTAAAATTTAAGAGTTATAAAAAAAAAGTTTTAATGAAATAAGCTTTGTGGACACTCCGTATAGCAATGATCCCGTGGTTGTATGTGTTGAAAAGTGATCTTAAACGATTTCTCATTATAACCTTGCACTGTCTGCGAAATTTTATCTTTCTAAGACAAACCATATTGCAGATATTTAAGAAAAAGTTTAAAAATTTCTTAACCTTGAAGGCCCATATCTTAGCCATTTATGGGGTTAGAGCAAAAATGTTTACACAAATCGTTATCATTTTAACTCAAGTATTTGTGATTAAAATTATGCCACGACTTATGGTGGGTTCATGCAACGTGTTTTAGTTTTAGTCGTAGTTTTAGACTTAACCGTTTGCGTTAGCTGTAGTTGCAAGGAAAAGTATTGGTTCAGGCAAGATTTAAGCACAGTATATTAAAGCAAAATTTTGACATATACATTGTCGTGCCAAATTAAGAATACAAAAAGAAATCTGGAGAATCAGGAGTGAATAATTAATATGAATAACATGAATAATATGAATAAAAATAAAATTGTTGTCGCTGCTAGTGTTGGAATGCAGCTTTATTAATTACACAAAGATTGAAGAATAGGAGACGACGACGTTTTGGCAGAAGACTCATCAATAAGAATCGAGAATTAGAGGGGAATTATGCCACTCTTATTAGAAATATGTTAGAAAAGGAAGAGGACGATTTACACTTTTTTAAATATGTCCGCATGTCATTTGAAGAGATTAAATAATTGTTAAAACTGGTTGCACCTTTTTTATCAAAAACACCAAATAAAAGTAATAAAAAATTTAATTATTAGATTTAATTAATTTTTAATTATTATTATAAAAATAAAATTATTATTGTTACTTGTCAGAAAAAAGTACTATGCAAGAGCTACCTTGGAATTTTGGAATGGGAGAATCTACTGTTCATTATATTATTAAAGAAACAATAACTGTTTTGTGGAACTACCAGACTAAACAAGAGACATATTAATCTCTGTTGAAGATATGTTTTACAAAAACATACACAATTTTAGCGGGGCTGTTGTTGGGAAACACATCCACATACAAGCGTCAAAAGTATCGTGAAGTGAGTTCTTTATTTACAAGCAAAGCTTCAGCTTTGTTCTAATGGCATGTGTAGATGCGGATTATAATTTCAATGTAACAGATATTGGAGCTAGTGGAAGAAATCATGATAGCACTATCTTTAAAGAATCTTTTTTCGGGAGAGCTTTTTTAAATGGAAACATAGATATCCCTATTCTCAAGAAACTACCTGAAAGTAACATTACACTTCCACATTTTGTTGTGGGTGATGCTGCATTTCCTCTACTGGAAAATATAATGAGACCATATCCCAGACAGTACTTAATTCTGGAAAAAAAACATTTTCAGTTATTGTTTATCTAGGGCAAGGAGGACCGTAGAAAATGTCTTTGGTATACTCTGTCAGCGGTAGCGAATTCTACGGAAGCCATTCATAGCTAATGTAAACATAGCAGATGGTATTGTAAAAGCCAGAGTAGTCTTACAAAGCTTTCTCAGCATTGAACGGCAAAACCAAAGGTACTGTCCTCTAGGATATGGTAATACCAAACAGTACGAGTCAGGGTATATTATAAATGGTCAGTGCAACAACGCTACTGGAAGGTATTGAAGTGTTGCGTCTATTGTTGTCTGTATTGCGTTTTCTATTGTTTCTATGTATGTATACCATGGTACGATACTGAAGGTTTTAATACTAAAGGTGTGGTTGAACATGATGTTCCGCTATTGCTTGTTACATCCAAAATCTCAAAAATTTTAGATGGTGCATCTGATGTACAACCCAACGTATTCTTATTCCTAAAAATGTCATTCTTTTTTAATAAGACTCAAAAGGTCAAAAATGTTAAAATGTTTTATAATTGAGGGAAGAAGTTATTCCTAAAATAATTTCTGCAGTCACTTCATTTCTTAATTATCTTTTCTTCATTTTTTGTGAGGAATAAGCTATTTTTTCAATAAGGATCATATAACATCCGATTTATCTGTAAAAAAGTACTTTCTGTCTCCTTTTTACAAATGAGTTTAAAAAGCCTAAAAGCATTATGTATGGTGCTCCCATTTTGGTTGAGCAGCGGACCCTGATGGTAATTGCCTTTTACAGCGGGTATAATACTGCCTTAAATTACTCTATAGTTCCTGGCATAAACTTGCTAAAATATTTATATTATTGTATTTTTATATTATATTTACTATTATATACTTTTTAAAATTTTTTGTTAATAAATTTACCAACCATTCATTTCTAATATACTCTCAATTTCTGTAAAGTTATTTTCACACATTATTTATATGATCCTTGCAACCTGGATCATAAAGATATTGGTACCCTTGTACCAATTCTATTAATTTTGGATCAATTTGTGCGCATGCGTCAAGTTGCGACGGAAGGTTTTAAGCTTTAAGAAGTTAAATGTTGGGCAACTCTAGGGCTACAACAAAAACCGTTTTAGTCGTAAGATATTGCATGAACAGTAGTACTATAACACAATACCTTAACTTTTCACTCTTACGACTATAACTACGACTAAATCTAAAACACGTTGCATGAACCCACCATAAGACAAACCATATTGAAGATATTTAAGAAAAAGTTTGAAAATTTCTTAACTTTGAAGGCTTATATCTTAGTCATTTATGGGTTTAGAGCAAAAATTTTTACACAAATCGTTATCATTTTAACTCAAGTATTTGTGATTAAAATTATGCCACGACTTACAGAAACACCTGTATATATATATATTTCAAACTGAACTGTAGCAACTATTTCCGGGCAAAATTTAAACTGAAATGTAGCAACTATTTTCGGACAGAGGAAGTAATTAGCATTAATGAATGTCATTAAGACATTTTTTAAACATTTTCGTGCGCTCAATGATTTGAAATTGCCAGTGAAGCATTGGGATGTTGCCATGATCTATCTATTAACAAAAAAAAAACTAGACACGTGGTTTATGGGAACAATTTATGACGAATGGTATTCTCCTAATGGCAAAATTATACCTAAGTCTCCTAAAAACATTAGGTCTTTAGTAACTTTAAGGTTGATGAATCATTTAATAGATGAGTAAAAGATGATTAATATGAGGTTAATTGCGATTAATTGAATTTAAGGTTTATTACAAAATTATACTACCAATAAAGATTGTTATTTTTATGAAATCTTATTTCTATATTTTGAAATAATAATAAATTTGAAAGTAGAAAAAAAATCTTTTGTTACGTCACTGTTTTTTTATAATAAAAAAAAGCAAATTTTATAATGTATATAATTAATACTGTGAGCGTCAAAAGAAAGTAAACAGTAGCTGTTTACTTCTAAAAACCCTTTTTACTACGATTCTGTTAACTTACAATAAAAATGTATATACCAAAATTTACGACTTCATTTGTGAGCAATCCTATCGTAAAAAATAGTTAAGCAAAAAACCCCACACATATGGTAAATCCCCTTTAGAGTAAAAATACCCCGATTTTTACGCGTCAAAAGAAAGTAAACAGCCGGTCCGGTTGTTGTAAATTCATTTTAGATTTAGGGGAAGTACCACACTTTTCGTATAAATACTTAGAAAACCCTCCCAGGACAACTTTAGAACATTTTAGAAGAAACAGCAAGTGGTTGAACGTCGAAATTAATTATAAATACCAAAAATCATCATGGGAAAACAAACAAGTATAGAAACGCGTAAAATTATATTAAGTTTAAATAAAAAAGGTAAATCCTTATGCGAAATAGCTAAAATAATGGGACGAAATCACTGCACAATAAAAAAAATTTTGGATAAATACGCAAAACATCATACTGTAGCCGATTTACAACGCGTTGGACGACCAAAGCGCCTTACAGAAGCACAGGCTAGAGCAGTGGTAAGAGAAGTGAAGAATAATCCATGTTCAAGTGCGGTTAAAATAACAAATGACATATCGCAGATAGCAAACACAACCATAAGTTCCAGTACCATATGAAGAACACTCCATAGAAGTGGCCTGCATGGAAGAACACCCCGTAAAAAGCCTTACATATCGAAAATAAATAAACAGAAACGTCTTGATTTCGCAAAAAAATATCAGAACGAAGCTCCAGATTTTTGGAAAAATATATTATTTAGTGATGAAAGTAAATTTGAAATTTTTGGTAAAAGAAAACCACCAAAGATATGGCGGCCAAAAAATGAGGCCTTCAAAGAGAAATTTGTTACCAATACCATCAAACACGGTGGAGGCTCGGTTATGGTCTGGGGCTGTATGGTGGCGTCAGGGGTCGGTAATCTAGTTTTTATTGAATCAACAATGAATAAAATGGACTATTTAACCATTTTAAAGAACAATATTTCCCCGAGTATTAATGAATTGGGCTTATCACAGAACTGGATCTTCCAACAGGATAACGATCCAAAGCACTCTTCCAAAATTTTGAAGGAATGGATGCTATACCGAGTCCCTAAAACCCTTGATCATCCACCGCAGTCCCCAGACCTTAATCCTATAGAACATCTGTGGGATCACCTTGACAGGAAGATCAGAGAAAGGACAATTTCAAATAAAGACGACCTTAAAAAAGCTTTAACTGAAGAATGGATGAAAATCCCTCAAAATATTACAAAAAACTTGGTGGAATCCATGCCAAGGAGATTAAAGGAGGTGTGGAAGGCCAAAGGAGCTCAAACCAAGTATTAAAAGTTAATATTATATTTATTTTTGTACTTAATACCTATTAGTTCCGAATTCTGTTTACTTTCTTTTGACGCGTAAATTCGGTAGATATTTACAATAATCTGAATTATTACGGGTAATGATTTGTTTTTTTTTTTCATGTTTCTATTGATTTAAATATAGTATAGATGAGTTCTGAAGACTGCAATAAAACTTTTTGATTTTCGTTATTAACTGCATTTTTATTAACCTTTTAATAGAAAAGCAACAGCTGTTTACTTTTTTTTGACGCTCACAGTATATAAAAAAATATCTTTGGAATTTCAAAATTCAATCGATAACTTGGTTGATAAAGCGCTAAATTTCCGGAGAAAATTTAAACTAAAATGTAGCAACTATTTTCGGACAGAGGAAGTAATTAGCATTAATGAATATCACTAAGAAATTTTTTAAACATTTTCGTGCGCTCAATGATTTGAAATTGCCAGTGAAGCATTGGGATGTTGCCATGATCTATCTATTAACAAAAAAAAACTAGACACGTGGTTTATGGGAACAAATTACGACGAATGGTATTCTCTTAATGGCAAAATTATACTTAAGTCTCCTAAAAACATTCGGTCTTTAGTAACTTTAAGGTTGATGAATCATTTAATAGATGAGTAAAAGAATGGTGATTAATATGAAGTTAATTGTGATTAATTGAATTTAAGGTTTATTACAAAATTATACTACCAATAAAGATTGTTATTTTTATGAAATCTTATTTCTATATTTTGAAATAATAATAAATTTGAAAGTAGAAAAAAGTCTTTTGTTACGTCACTGTTTTTTTTTATAATAAAAAAAAGCAAATTTTATAATGTATATAATTAATATATAAAAAAATATCTTTGGAATTTGAAAATTTAATCGATAACTTGGTTGATAAACCGCTAAATTTCCGGAGAGAATTTAAACTAAAATGTAGCAACTATTTTCGGACAGAGGAAGTAATTAGCATTAATGAATATCACTAAGACATTTTTTAAACATTTTCGTGCGCTCAATGATTTGAAATTGCCAGTGAAGCATTGGGATGTTGCCATGATCTATCTATTAACAAAAAAAAAACTAGACACGTGGTTTATGGGAACAAATTACGACGAATGGTGTTCTCTTAATGGCAAAATTATACCTAAGTCTCCTAAAAACATTCGGTCTTTAGTAACTTTAAGGTTGATGAATCATTTAATAGATGAGTAAAAGAATGGTGATTAATATGAGGTTAATTGCGATTAATTGAATTTAAGGTTTATTACAAAATTATACTACCAATAAAGATTGTTATTTTTATGAAATCTTATTTCTATATTTTGAAATAATAATAATTTTGAAAGTAGAAAAAAATCTTTTGTTACGTCACTGTTTTTTTTGTAATAAATAAAAGCAAATTTTATAATGTATATAATTAATATATAAAAAATATCTTTGGAATTTCAAAATTCAATCGATAACTTGGTTTAAAAACCGCTAAATTTCCGGAGAAAATTAAACTAAAATGTAGCAACTATTTTCGGACAGAGGAAGTAATTAGCATTAATGAATGTCATTAAGACATTTTTTAAACATTTTCGTGCGCTCAATGATTTGAAATTGCCAGTGAAGCATTGGGATGTTCCCATGATCTATCTATTAACAAAAAAACTAGACACGTGGTTTATGGGAACAATTTACGACGAATGGTATTCTCTTAATGGCAAAATTATACCTAAGTCTCCTAAAAACATTCGGTCTTTAGTAACTTTAAGGTTGATGAATCATTTAATAGATGAGTAAAAGAATGGTGATTAATATGAGGTTAATTGCGATTAATTGAATTTAAGGTTTATTACAAAATTATACTACCAATAAAGATTGTTATTTTTATGAAATCTTATTTCTATATTTTGAAATAATAATAAATTTGAAAGTAGAAAAAATCTTTTGTTCCGTCACTCTTTTTTTATAATAAAAAAAGCAAATTTTATAATGTATATAATTAATATATAAAAAAATATCTTTGGAATTTCAAAATTCAATCGATAACTTGGTTGATAAAGCGCTAAATTTCCGGAGAAAATTTAAACTAAAATGTAGCAACTATTTTCGGACAGAGGAAGTAATTAGCATTAATGAATGTTATTAAGACATTTTTTAAACATTTTCGTGCGCTCAATGATTTGAAATTGCCAGTGAAGCATTGGGATGTTGCCATAATCTATCTATTAACAAAAAAAACTAGACACGTGGTTTATGGGAACAATTTACGACGAATGGTATTCTCTTAATGGCAAAATTATATATTAGAATTGTAATCCATGTTGCAAGTTTAGTGAATAAAGTATTTTAATTAAAAATTAAAAATAGGAAAAAAAAAATAAAAATAAAAAATAATAACGATAAGCGCTACAAACCTCTCCTATACAACTGTATTACTTCACAAGCTCAACATATTTTTTCCAAGTTTGATATCCATTTGGCCTTTTCTAATAAAAACACTATTATGAATCTTTTATCCAACTGTAACATAAAAAATAATGACATAATGAAGGAATGTGGAGTTTATTCAATTAGATGCTCTAATTGCGAATCCATATATATTGGACAAACGGGACGGAGACTCGAGATTCGCGTCCGTGAACACAAAACGAAAGAAAACTCTAATGTTTTTAAACACCATCTCGAGACTGGTCACCACATAAATTACAACAATATCAAACTGCTTCATAAATGTGAAAAAGGCCCTAAACTTGATTTTTTGGAATTGCTGGAGATAATAAAACATAAAGATGATAAACAATATAAACTCCTCAACGAACAAATTGAGGTTTTTCAAAAACCTATTTTTACTTATCTGAAGGAATTTAACTCGAAGCAATTTTAATGTACATAACGGTTACGTTTTTTGAGTGTTCTTGAATTTTGGTCCCTCTCTTTCTTTTTTTGTCATTTTTCCGGTTTTGCTTGCTTATATTTAGTCTCCTTTTTCGCCATTGCCACACGACACGTTATTTTGTGCTGTTATTTTATCTTTTAATTCTTGTTTAATGTGTATATTTTTCAACATTTTTATAACTATCACAGAAAGAAAAAAAAAATTTTTTATATATGTACTTCATTTTTAACCTGTCTTTTTTGTGAAAGAATTTTTTCGATTAAGTTTGAACAATTCTATTTTTCGAATGTTTCTTGTTTTTCTAATGTTTCACTTCAAATTTTGACTGTAAGTACATTTTAGTTTCTATTTATTTGATCTTTGCATTTGTCACCATATTTTTTAAACGATTTTTTTGTTGTTTCTTTGTAGTTTTCGACTGATGATGAGGTTTGGGCCTCGAAACTAGTTTCGAAGTAAATAAAAAATTTTGCAAGTAAGAGGTTCATTTTTTCCTATTTTTAATTTTTAATTAAAATTATATATATTTATATATATTTAAGGTTTATTACAAAATTATACTACCAATAAAGATTGTTATTTTTATGAAATCTTATTTCTATATTTTGAAATAATAAAAATATGAAAGTAGAAAAAAATCTTTTGTTACGTCACTGTTTTTTTATAATAAAAAAAAGCAAATTTTATAATGTATATAATTAATATATAAAAAAATATCTTTGGAATTTGAAAATTTAATCGATAACTTGGTTGATAAAGTGCTAAATTTGTAATAAAAAGAGTGTTACGTTATCATTTCGAGTGAGTCATTTATAACGATGAAATCATTTTAAAGACTTGAATATGTGTACAATATCAGTACAATGCATTAATCAAAGTTTCGCAGATTAGTTTTATCGATAACGTTATTCGCGTCGTACCCGGGAGACCCCGGACAATAAACGACGATACGCCACTGGTTAAAAGTCGTAGTTGTTAAGCTGTCACTGTCGCGGGTCTAAAAAAAGAAAATGAGTTGGTTTCTTTGACATTTTTTCAAGTAAATACAGTTCGAACCACACCGATTTTAGTAAATCCAACAATAACACGTCGATTTCGTTTGTATAAATACAAGTAACAGCTTTTTGATCGTAGCCTTTGATAAAAACTAACCAAAACAAACAACATGGAATCAACCATTTCGTGTGTCTTGTGCTTTTTCCAAGTGTTCCTAGCATTAAATCTTTTGGATTGTGATGCCGCAGAAACCGATATTGTTTTAGATGCTAAAGCTCAATCAACGCACCGTTTGGATACATTGAATTTATTATCCTATACTATATTATTAATATTAACAGTGTTGACTATTTGGTTGTTTAAACATCGTCGAGTTAGTTTTCTACATGAAACAGGACTTGCTGTTATTTATGGTAATAATAATAATCTAATACTAATATTATAATAATATCTACATGTATATATATATGTGCCATATACATTTTAATTAAGACTACCTTATAAAACAGTAGATACAAACATATTAATTATTTAATAATAATCCATACATATATACATTATGTAGATATTATAATATGTTTGTATATAAAATAATAATAATATCTATATGTATGTATATATATATATATTAGTGATGGGACCGAAGCCGAATAATTATTCGGTATTCGCCCGAATATTAGGTTCTATTACTAAATATTCGGTTTTTTTTTTTTTTTTTCATTTTATTTTAACTGACTGCAAAACAGTGAATGTCACTGGTATCGAAGCCTTAATACACAAAAAATATATGTAAACAAAAAAAATCACAATAGGTTATGTATAAAAAACGAAAATAAAAATCATCAAAAATGCAAACCCACCAGAAACAGATCAACACTCATTCACTTCAAAAACATTTTCAGATTATAAACTAATTTTTTCATTGTCCTTGCCTCCACTATTATTATCGGAACACTGTTGTATGCTTTAATACCAAGATATAATGGTGATCTCTGTGCTGTCGTTGTTCTACAATATTTATTTCTAAAATCATTTGCATTCCGGGTGCTGTATTCATGCCAGTTCTTAACTTGTTTTGTATTTATATTAGTCTTTATTAGTTTGTTTTTTATAGAATATATATATTTTATTTGCTCATAAGTCCGAATTTTCTGCAAGTTCCATATATTTTCCATTTCATACACAAGATCAGTTGACATACAATAGTTCAACTGAAAGATAGATTTTACTGCTTTATTCTGCGTTCTTTGTAATTTATTTAACTGGTAAAGCGGAAGACCTCCCCAGCAGGGAATTAAATATCTAATTTGTGGCAGTATAAAGCTATTATAGAGTAAACGCCTAGAGTTTTTATTTAAACAATCCGTACACCTTTTTATTGCACTAACCATTGGCACAATTTTTTTGATGATAGCATTCACATGTACATTCCAATTGAGATCATTTGTCAAATTTAAACCTAAGTATTTGTACGTTCATATTTGTACGTTATTTGCACTTCTTTTAGTTTTTCTCCATTGAGAAACACATTAATATCACTTTTTTGTTTATTTTTTTTGTTTAATAATCATATATACCGTTTTATTAACGTTCACCGATAATTTATTATAGCACAGCCATGTATAATACAGATTTAAGTCGTCGTTCGCCACCTTTTCAAGTTCCTTTATATTACTTGATGATATAACCAAGACGGTGTCATCAGCAAACACAAAATATCTCGCTTGAAGTTGTAGATACTTTAAGTTTTGAATGTATAATAAATATTGCAAAGGACCAAGTACTGATCCCTGAGCTACTCCAATACTTAGGCTTTTTTTTTTACTCTTGGTTTTATTGATTTGAGTATAATGCTTACGGTCCTTAGAATATGACTGGAAGAGGTCTTTTGCAATGCCTCGCATTCCCATTTTTTCTAATTTATTGAGTAAAATATCTATGTCCACAGTATCAAATGCCTTTTGTAAGTCAATAAACACTGTCAAAACATACCTCTTCTTATCGAGTTCTTCTGTAATATATTCTAGTAAATCCCCTGTCGCCCCCAAGGTACTACTCTTCTTTTGAAATCCTTATTGATATGGATCGATGTTAAAGAATTTCTGTATAAAGTTAGTTAACCTGTGTTTGATAACTTTTTCTGTTATTTTAGAAAATATATTTATGATTGAAATTGGTCTATAGTTACCAAGTTCTGTTTTTGCTCCTTTTTTATGAATAGGGGATATTTTCGCCGTTTTTAATTCATTCGGAAACAGGCCAGTAACCAGGATATCATTAATGATATTCACTATTTTGTCTCCCAAAACTTCAAAAAGCAGCACTATATCAGATTTAGTAATACCATCTTCTCCCGGCGAACTATTATTATTTAAATCCCTTATGATAGAATTAATTTCTGTTAAATCAGTTGGTTCCAAGTAGATGGATTCTTTTGTTTCTTCTTCTCTAAACTGGTGATTAAGAACCGGTTTAATTTTCGAGGCTAAATTCTTACCTATTTCAGAAAAATAAGTATTAAATTCCTCAGCTATTTGTTGCTCATCTTCAATGACTGCACCTGTCATACTTTTCATTTGTCCCATTTTGCCCTTTTTTTTTGTTCGTTTCAAACATATATCGTTCAGGACCCTCCACATTTTTTTACTGTTTGTTCCAGCCTCATTAAGTGTTTTTTCCACATACTCCTTTTTTAATTTTCTTCTCATATTATTTACCACATTCTTTAAATTTTTAAAATGTCTTTCGGTTTCTGAGTTTCTTATTAATTTCCATCGCTTATATGAATTATCTCTCTGTTTTATTTTCTCAATAAACTCAGCATTTATCCAATAGTTGTTGTTGGATAGTTTTATTCTACTTTCCTTTGTACACTCAATTTTTGTTTTTGTTATTATTTCTGCTAATTTTCCAAAGGAAGTTATTTCTTCCTGTTGTAATTTCACTTGAATTAGTTCTTTCCATTTTCCTTTCAGCAATTTAGTTTTATTGATAACTTCTTTAGTTTTTTTTCAATTACTTTGTTTAATTTAATATACATAACTTTATGATCTGATATCACATGATCCGTAAGGGTTATATCACAGTAGAGGTTTTTATTCATTAAAACATGATCTAAAATAGTAGCTGTTTTTTC
This sequence comes from Onthophagus sagittarius, assembly GCA_036711965.1. Taxonomy (NCBI): domain Eukaryota; kingdom Metazoa; phylum Arthropoda; class Insecta; order Coleoptera; family Scarabaeidae; genus Onthophagus; species Onthophagus sagittarius. The sequence goes on along the minus strand of JASERS010000007.1, from coordinate 7,631,361 downwards.
CGTTTGTCTTGTAGCATTCTCAGTAGTAAGAATATTCTGTATTGTAAATGTGTTCATTTCGATAATATTTTTATACTCTCTAATCGTATCAGTTTCACTGAGTAAATTTAAATTCATGTCTCCCAAAATAATACAAGGAGACTTCTGAGTTTCCATAATTTTATCTATTTGTGCTAAAGAAACGTCAGCTTTGTTTCTGGGCGCTCTATAGATATTTATAATTACGCAATTAACTTTAGTAAGACAAACACAAAGTATGTTACAGTCCTCAATTTCCATTTCTCGAATATGTCTCTGATCATACTCCAAATTGTCTTTTATAAACAGACTCACCCCTCCTCCCCTTGAATCTCTACAATGATGGACAACGTTATAATTTGGTATATTAAAATATTCCACCTCATTAGGATAAATCCATGTTTCAGTAAGTGCAATTATGTGAATTTCAAAATCATGCTTATTTACAATCTCCATCAAGTCATCAACTTTATTTCTTAGACTTCTTATATTTATGTACAAGATATTAAATATTTCATCCATTTCTGTTACGATCTAGACATATATACATTAATTCTAATTTTTGTACTTAATATTTTAATTTTATGAAGTAAATTTATATAGTAAGATCTTGTTCAGATCTTATTCTGATAGACTGATCCTTAAATGTTTTGCGAAGGTAAATCTTACCATTTCTACAGAACGCTGCTGCAAAGTTATTTTCTTTTCTAAAATCACGTGTACTTTTAAAAAGTCTCTGATTCGCAATAGTAAGATCTTCATTAAAGAATATATTTCCATTTTTTCCATTCAGTCCACACTCACCAGCTTTGATACCTTTAAGTTCTTTAACCTTTTTGAAAACCTGCAATTTCAGGCTTTCTTCTAAGAATTTGACAACGATAGGTCCTTCCCTCTTCTGTTTAACTCTAAAGCAGTCCGTTATTTTATTCATTGGTATATTCAGCGTCATTGTCCCAAAAACCTTACACACAACTTCTTTTGTATCTTCATTTTCTTGGATCGGTACACCAGAAACAATGATATTCCTTTGTCGTTCTATTTGCTCTTGGTTATTTGCTTTTTGTTCCAGTATTTCCAATCTTTTCTTTAATATACGATTTTCATCTCTATAGAGCTTCACCTCCTCAAACAAATTTTCAGACACCTTTTTTTGATCCTCAAAAGAATCTGACATAAATTGAACTGATTTTTTAAGATCCTCTATATCTCTGAGTATTTTTTCCTCAAAGGGTTTAAGGGCTTCGCTTAAGAGTTGCTTCACTATATGTATTAATTTTACTTCATCCACAAGTTTCGATGTTTCATAAACTTTATCTTCCCTAACCTCACTTCCATCGCGCGGTTTACAACAAATCATTTTATTTTCCTTATTCATTACTTTTGCTTGTAACGCACAACTAGGGTGGTAGTAGGAATTGCAAATTTCACATCCCACTGGTGCATTGACCTTCTTCCTGCAGGATTTACAATTTTTTTCCATTTTTCATTAACTTTATAACTGTTTGTTTTGAAATACATAACCTCGATTTACATTTAGATGCCTTAAATTAATATCAATTTGTTTACTTTTCTTATTTTATTAAAAGAAATAAACTCTAACACAATCGTCTTAAATAAAAATCAACATTCATATTGCATGATGATTTGATCTAATTACTGATTTACTGGTAACAGAATACATAATGTATAAGACAACATGCAACATTTTCTAATGCGACTCTACAGTAAGCTATTAAAAAAATGTATTCTGCTAAGAGATAAAGTGTATTCTGCTCTTTAATATTCATAATTAATTAGAGGTAGATTATTATGTAAAAATACTAATTGTTCAACTTTATCAGGCAGTAAGCGATTTCTTCTTTCCTTGTAGATTCTACTTGCTTGAGAGCATAGTCATTCACTGCACACTGTACTTGAAGGTGCTGATAGATATATTTTAACAAGTTGGCTCATTTCCGGATATTTTAAGCTACACTTTTTCCACCAAACTAATGGATTCTCTTCTTTGCCCAAAACTTCTCCACATAAATAAGAATCCAGCTCAAGAGCAATATCATTTTTTCTTGTTCTGTCGCTATATTTAGTATATTTATTAGAAGACGCTATTTCTCTGTAACAGTCCCAGAATGTACAATGAGCTTCATCTACTGCATTTGAACATAGTTGCTGTTTATTTTTCGTACATTATCATTAGTTTCATCATCGGTGCTATCGCTTAAATCCCTTCGAAGAGTTTCAAAAAAAAAGTTTGTCTTATTTCAGAAATATTTTCGGGTGAAAAAAATTGCAACCGATATCGAGGATCTAATAGTGTCGCTAGAAAATAGTACGCATTCTTTTCTATTTCAGCGAAGCTTGTTCGTAATCCCTGCATTAAATAAATTTGCATTTGAATGACATTTCCTGAACGGGCTTCCTGCTTTGTTAAATATTTGATTAATGCTTTAATATTAGGAATCACTTCAGATATTATTGCGATGGAAGAACTTGCCATTTTTGTAACTTCTTCGAATGGCTTTAAAAGCATTAAACAATCTTCTAACAGTTGCCATTGGATCACCGACAAGTTTTCAAATTTTACCTCATTTTCCGAAATATATAATGTAACTGCCCTCGTTTGTTCAACTAATCGGATAAGCATATAGTATGTACTATTCCACCTTGTCCGAACATCTAGTGTCAGTTCATGAACAGGCAAACCTAGTTCGTGTTGATGTTTCTTCAGCTTTTCTTGGGCGTTTTCGGAGTGGCGAAAGTGTATCACAATGCGTCTTGACGCAGTTATCATTTGAACTATATTTTCCTGAATATTTATTGCGTCGTTTATCACCAGTTGTAATGTGTGAATAAAGCAAGGGATGGCCGTGTAAGTAGATTCGTTAAGACCTTTAAGTATATTTGCACCATTATCACGTAAATAACATGAATTTTTTCTATTGGTATATCCCAATAGGTCAGTATCCCTGATATCGCCTTTCGAATATTATCACCTGTGTGCTGTTCAGAAAAATGTTTCATTTGCAAAACACTATGTTTCTGTAGAAAATCGTTTGTTATCCAATGAACAGTTAAACTTATAAAACTTTGCATGTTGTTATTATTTGTCCACATATCTGTAGTACACGAAATAACCACAGCTTCTGTAATTTGCACTTTAAGAACATTTTTGGTTCGGTTATAGATGTCAGGAATTACTACATCAGTAATATGTTTTCGGCTCGGAATAGTGTATTTTGGTTTTAACTTTTTGATTAGTTTGGAAAATCCAATCATTCCAACAGTTGATAATGGCTGATTGTCAATAACAATCATTTCTGCAATGGCATAATGCAGTTCTTTTGCTCTTACATCATCATGATCCCATTGATAAGAGCTTGCAAAACAATCTTTAATATTCGATTGTATTTTTGTTGAACATTCTGCTTCAGACGATACTTCATGTTGTAGATTCTTAATTGGACCTCTCAATTATATGATTCGGGATGCTTTCCTCAAATAAATGACGGGAGTGAGATAAGTCCTCGAATATATCGAATATATCGAAGATATCGAATATATCTGTATATATAAAATACATTTTATTTTATTTATAAGGATCTACCTTTAATGTGGTTCATAAGTGAACTTGTTGTTGCCAATTTTCCCTTGCCTCCTCTTGAAATTAACGCATTACACAATATACATTGAGCTTTGTTTTCATTCTCCTCATCATCTTTAAAAAATAACCAAACTTTTGATTTTCTTGACGAATTCATTATTTCTCTTCTTATTTCACTCCAACTATATCTCAATAAACCACCCTCTCAATAATCGTTTCTCGAAGACTGAACAATGCGAAGTGAACGACAAGAGGTATCAAGTATTATCGGGGAATTACCGTATTATTTCCAAAGTACGAATAAAATACCGATTAAGCGTTACACCGGTTATTCGGTTATTCGGCCAAACTACTATTCGTCGCATCACTAATATATATATTTAAAGTAAGACTACCTTATAATAGAATAACACAAAGATACAAAATATATATATCTATATATACACAGCGGCGGCCAAATAGTGTATGTATTTCTTATTTCACAATAACATGAAATTTTATCAAATGAAGAAAAGACATCTAATTAAGGACACTAACAGTTTTTTTGATTTAGTCTTTACGTTGAGGTTTCTTCGTAATCAAATAATTTAATATTTTGTTTGTTTATCTATAACTGCCCTACATCTTGATGGCATTGACTCCACAAGTTTACGACTCGTTTGATATGATATCCCATACCAAGACCTTTCCACTTCATTGTAAAGTTCTTTTAAATTGTTGCACTTTTTATTTGCTACTAGCATTTACTTCATGCCACAGATTTTCGATTGGATTCAAATCAGGACTATTAGGGGATCAATTCAAAACGGTCCAATAAAAATTTTTTCACAGATCGTGCCGTGTGTTTTGGATCATTGTCGTGTTGAAACTGCTAAGTAACACGCATAAAATCTTCCGCATATGGAAGTTTCCTCTTAAATATTTTTGTACTGATGTAAAAACATCCCCAAATTTTGATATTACCACTACCGTGTTTTACCATAGGTTTGGTGTATCTAGGGTTCAATTCTTGGCATGGAGGACGTCATATATATGTTTTTCCATTGGGACCTAATCGGTTTATTTTCGATTCATCGAAAAACAAAATCCTTTTCCTTTCAAGTGGTCCAGTTTAAATGTTGTCGCGCAAATTCAAGTCTCTTCTGAGGATTTTTTTTTGTTTGTAAAAGACCAGACGTCTTCTAATAGTTCGAGTAGATAATCCTCACCAAATAATTCTCTTTATAGCTGTTGCAGTGAGCTCTGGATTAGATTTGGATAGACGAACAATAAAAGAATCAGTTTTTTAGCTGTTTTTCTGGGCCATTTTTTACGTGGAATATTTTCGGTGGTATTATGCCTTCTAAAACGTTTACACCCATGATGTACCATGGTTTTTAAGCAGTTTAAATGGACAACCACTTTTTTTATTGACCAATTTTTATTTAACAACGTAATAATAATTTTTCTGATCGCAGGATCACAATTCTTTTTTTTTTCCCATTATAAAATAAATTTAATATTGTCACTATACGTCCAAAACTAAAACTACTAACGTCGCTGGACAAAAGTAAACTGAACAAAGTATTAAATTTGTTTAATTTACTTTTCTCCTTATTTTGTTGTCCAACCATCAAAAACCGGTCCTTATCTGAAAAAGACCGTGGGAATTGCAGATATTTGTGTATCAAGCCCTACGATCGCCGCAATTATAAAGCATGAATGTGGGATTTCGATTTATAGCTTTGTATGTAAAATGGACAACGATTCTTTGATTCGTGGGAAACAATATTTAAAAATTAACTAATAATAAGACTGTCCTTAATTAGTTGGCCGCCACTATATATATATATATATATACCAAATGAGGAATTTAAACTAAGAATAATTATGAGGTAACTCATAATCTATCAATTTTATTGAAAACAGTTTCATATAAAAAATTGAAAATGAAATTCATATAAAACTTTTACTATATAAAGGTGGAAGATATTTTGCATGGTTTTATTGCATTTTAGGAGCACCATATATATTTTATTACTATGCTATTCTCCATGACTAAATATGTAGGTTTTATACGAAATATTTTTTATATTTATGGAGAAATATGCAATTATGGAAGATTGATATATTTTTTAAATTTACAAATTGCTAAGGGTAGGGGAAAGTGGTTACCCTTCGTACGTTTTTTAGATTTAATTTTTTTAAATTTATGATCAATGATCAAATTTATCTAATTTATATATCTAAGTGTAGCTGTTTAGGTTATTTCGGTGACTCGGGGCACAAATTAAACCATATTCAGTCACATTCATTCTTGTATAAGAGTGAAAATGATGTTGATTCGTGTAAAAATTTTTTATCTAAACCAATAAATGACGGAATTATAGGTCATCAAAGTCAAGAAATTTTACACTGTTAAAAGTGGAGCGCTGAAATTTGGTACAGTGTAAACTAGTAGCAAGTAGAATCATTAGTCAGGGTGTAAGTTAAATCGATCCACGGGAACCATACTAGACAGGGTGTTCCCAAAATTTATATGCTCAGAACTTTTTATTTGCTCGCAAACCTACACTTATCTTTGCACCTTTTATTTTAGAAACTTTTATTACTTTTATGAAATTTGGATAAAATTTACCGTTTTTGAGTTAAATCCAAAATTGTTGGACCTTGACAATAAACACAGTAAAAAAATCTAAGACTGCTATGACAATTGAACGACGAATTAAGTTATCAACTCACTAATAATCGTTTAACAATTAATCGTATGTATAAAAACTTAAAAGATTTAATGTATTATCGACTTTTAGAAGCTCTTTTTACTGTAATTTTGCCCGGTCTAGCATTTTTGAATTTAACTTAAAAACGGTGGATTTCATCTAAAATTTAAAAATATTTGTATTGGATGGTGCAAAAATAAATGTAGGTTTACAAACAAATAAAAAAGTTCTGAGGATATAAATTTTGAGAACACGAAGTATAGGATTTTTTCCTACGGAACGATTTATTAAGTTTAGTTGAATCCATTTTCAATTCATATTTATAGCTTTATTAAATGATTTAACGTAAATCAATTAATTTATTTGACAACAATATTTCTTATTTTAACGGGAATAATACAGGAATAATTGCAAAAAACAAATAAAGTAACACAAAAATACCACAAAAACAACAATTATAAGTTACAACGTTAAAGAAGACGATTTAAATAAATAATTGTTCGGGAAACGATCTATTGAAAAATGAACGACTTCATTCCATACTAATATTTCGACTGCTATATTTCAGTCTTCTTCAGAGTACACTAAAATGAAGTAAATAACATTTACTTTTCAAAATAAAATATACCATCAAATTTCAGGAGTACCAATAGGTTCACCTATTTTGCTCAATTTTGGCCTTAATAGTTATGGATTATTGTGTACCCAAGATTTTACAAACAAATTATTTACAGTTAACGTTCATCAAAAAATATGTTGACGATCTAATTTTAGCCTGTAGAGAAGATAATATTGATAACATTTTGTATATTTTTAATAACTTTTATTCTAACATTCGTTTTACTGTGGAAAGGGAAATCAATAGAAGCATTCCCTTTTTGGATACTATGATGATCAGAGATGAAAACAACCGTATTATTTTCGATTGGTACAGAAAGCCAAACTCTGGTAGATTTTTAAATTTCCACTAAAATCACACATTTAAACATAAAGTTGCTACTGTACTTACCTTGAAACATAGAATTTGTTGTCGAATCACAATTTAAGGAAAAGAATCTAAAAATCCTATGTAATATGTTTGAAAACAATGGTTACCCAAAGAAGCTCCTTAACAAATTACTGTTTTCTACAAACTTACAACACAACATAAATCAAAATCTTAACACATTCCAACAAATTCAACAATATAAAAAAATTCCACATATACCCGGATTAACAGAATTACTTAGAGTACATTTGAAAACCGATGGATTAACTTATTAACATTTACCCAAATAAATTGACCAATTACTTCTCAACATTAAAAGATAAAGCGGAAAAATTTCTAGAATCAGGACTTATATATTGTGTTAATTGTAAAGATTGTACTAAAAAATACATTGGACAAACAAAATAGTGGTTAAAGAATAGAATTAATAAACATAAAAGTGATACAAAATTGAAAAAAACATCATGTGCTCTATCCAAACACGCAGTTCACCAAAACTATCAGTTTGATTTTGAAAATGCAATAATTTTAGACAAATAATCAAATTTCACAACAGATTGTTTCTCGAAATGTTCCATATAAACGCAGAAAATAGTGTTATTAATTTCAAAACAGATACAGAAAATCTTAGTGATATTTATTCTTATCTTTTTCAACTTATTCGATGATTTCAAAAATGTTTCCTAAAAAGTGGTTATACATTTGATGTAACGGGTTGACAAGTGTTCATGTTATTTTATAATTTTAATAAAGAACTAATTTAATAATATTTGACTCTATAAAGTTTTCTTTAGAAACAACAAAATATTAAATCGTTCACCCTTAGTTTGCTTATTAATAATTCTAAGCTTTACAATCAATCTAAATAGTATCTTTGCAATATTTTTCTGTGAGATTATTGTACAATCTTTGACAACCTAAACTTAAAGTAGATAATCATATATTTGGTTGTTACTTTGGAAGTTATTGCACATTACAATTATTTAAATTAATTGCAAAAGTAAAAAGTTTTTTCCACCAATTCTTAACATAGCTTATCATTTTCTTCATTGGCAACTGTTTAATCGACGGTGGTAGGTGATTATAAAATTTTGTCCTTCAGTAATCAAAGTTGTTCTGCGTTTTTACCAACCGATGACGAGGTATTTGTAGTTTATCTATTTGTCATGTGGGATAGCGATAGGATATGGTGCAGGACTTTTTTTCTAATGATCTGTATACAACTTAGAACATATACACACGGTATAGTGAGAATTTTCTGTACTTTAAAATATGCTTTGCAGCTATTTCTATTTCTTAAGTGCGGGAGTGGTCGGATCTTCTGCAACAAAAAAATTTTGTCAGGCGATGAAGACATACCCCAGAATAATATAACATAAATGGTAGTTTGGCAGCCTCTCCTAGTCTCTCCTAACACAAGAAATTACTCCATTTAGATTCTTTGCTGTATTTTCAATATGGATGCACCATTTGAGCTCTTCATCTAGGTATAATCCCAAAAGTTTCAATGATTTATTTTCTGTTTTGCAGTGGCCTTTGTTACATCTTATATTTTGTATTTTTTCTGCATTCAGAGATAATCCATTATCTTGAAAGCCACTGTTTAACAGTATTTAACGATTCGGTAGAATCAATGTGAAGATCTTCCATTGATTCTCCAGATGAAACTATGGTTGTATCATCTGCATAGAGGCAGTGGTCCGCCTGTGTTCTTATGTTTGGGATGTTATTTATATATATTATAAATAATAAGGGTCGATGGCACCGATGAGCGTTACCTCAGAAACGACTGTTTCAATATCAGTCATATACTTCAAATTATTATGGTTGTTTGAGGTTATGTTTCTCGAAGCAGTGAGAATTGCTTCATTGTAATATTGACATGATAAGTGAAAACTATCACTGCATTTAGCCCTACAGGCCATATAGTTGTTTTGACGAAATATATTTTCAGAGCACTTAACACATAAACGTCAATGGGAGCGAAATCTTTATCACTGAAGGTCATTTTATTGAACGGCCATATACCTGGCTTTTCAAATCCATTTGTAATATTTTTTATTGTAAAAGATTCGAAGTATGATGGTTTTACTAATTTAGGTATATTAAAAATATTGATTATTTTGCCAGTATTCGACAAATGGCAATTATTGAACGCTAGTTTCAACTTTGCCTTGAATGGGCCGAACACTGTAACGTCTACTAAAGGTTGCAATCGACGATTGGTGTGCGGGGGAAAATACACAAAATGATGTCATTAGCTTGAGCATATATAATAAGCTGTGGCTTTCGTAATTATCACATAATAGTAAAATCGTATGCTCTTTAAAGCTCAGTGTTTCTGAATGTGCTTTAACACTGAAACAAATATGTCAGCATTTATCCACCCACTTCTATTAGCAACTCCGAGGCTTCTTTTAAACGCACCTTTAAGAAAATGGTCAATACAACCTGACATTTTCACGTCAGGTTGTATTATATAAATATACAGAAATGAAAATATACAAGAAACAAATTCATACATGAACATTTGCAAATACATGTGTCAAATTTAAAAATTAATAAGTAAAATAAAATAATAAACAAAGTCATGATAAACAGGGTGTTACCTGTTTCGACTCATAATAGCTATTCTCAGAAGAATCACGTCAAAGGAAAAATATTTGATAAAAATTGTAAATACTTAAAATAATAAATAATATAAATATTTTAAGTATTGTATTGTGAGTATGTAACAAAAGATAAATCTATCAAAATTATCTTAAACACTTTATGATAAAGCTGTGAAATTTGGTACAGTATAAACAACCATCAAGTAAAATCACTCGGCAATTTATGAGTTGAATTGTTTTGTCAGAAATACTATACAGAGTGTTTCAAATATTTGTTTACTCAGAATTTTTTATTTGATTGAAACCCTACAATTATTATTGCAATTTATAATATTGTTTTATTTTCAAGTTTGTTGTGATATTCAAAATTTGATTAAATACAGTTTATAAGTTTAGTAAGATTATCATATTTTAATCATCATATAGGATGAATGCTATAGCATAAATGACAATACAGATCAAAGTTTTCAACTGGGATGACGTGTGTAGCATTGGCACAACATTTGCAAATCCCCTTTCAACAACTAATAATATTAATAATATTTGTAAAAGCCATATTATTTGTTTTACGTAGCCTTGCTCAAAATAAGGGAAAGAATATTATTATTTATGTACGACACATTTTTTGTACTCTCAAGATCTAAAGAACCTCTAAAAATTAAAATTTTAATTAAAATTACAAAATTATAACACTACAAACACAAATTATTATTTGAAGGATAATTAATATTATTGAAAAAATAAAAAATTATTAATCATCTTTAAACTTTAAACACCAGAATCGCCAGACCACGTTAGAGCAGTTAATCTCTGTTGGGTAATCCACTAACGTGGTTCTGGCAAATTGAGTTACAATTTTCCCCCAGGTAGGATCAGTAATGATCGTTATGTATCTGAGGCTGGTATTAAACCCTCAAAATCAAGAATTGATGTTATCAAAATTTCCTTAAACGTGGATGCTATAGCATTCATTAATAGAATAGATGAGAGAAAGGAGTTTCACTACACTATTCACAAGTAGATCTTTATACCTATACAGTGAATTAATGATAAAAGGAATAAATTCAATACATGCAGTTTTGAATGCTCGTCTGGTTAATTGTTAATTTTGATGAACCAACCCGAATAATATCTAGTGCTAACTAGCTAATTGGGATCAAATTGATAGCTCAACCCAACTAATATTTAGTGCTAACTAGCTGGTTGGGTTGGGTTGGATTAAGATTAATGGCCGATCCAAACCCAATCAATATTTAGAGCTAGCTAGCTAGTTGGGTTGGGTTAAGGTTAATAACTCAACTCAACCCCACTACTATTTAATGCTAACTAGATATGTACTTAGGTTCGGTTGAATTAAGATTGGTGAATAATTATAAAGATTATAACAGCGCAAAATAGGTGCAACGCATTCAAAAGGATTTTTTGAATTTCATTTTACTAAATGACCAAAGAACTAATTGCTTCCTTTCGCGAAACATTTATGATGTTTCGCGAAAGGAAGCAAAGAAGGTTTTTGAATTTTTTGTAAATTTTAAAATTTCTTTTCAAATTCTTTATTTCTCTCTCAATCTTTATTCAAGTTTGAGTACAGACTTTTAATACTACATCAAGTCTACGTCAAGTTTTCATTTCATTTTGTGTAATGGGTTAACATTTTAATAATTTTGAGGTAACTGATTTATTTTTTTTTAAATTGCGATTTGTTATTTTTGTTATTATTTATTATACATATACATTTTATGAGTAGTATAAGTTATTAATCATCTTTTATTAAAGTCATTACATAATCGGAATACCTTTCATTACAATTGAATTTCCTGTTTAATTATAGATGATGAATTTATAAAAATAATCGAAAACGGTTTTGCAAGAAATTGATTTTTATATATTTTTCTTACACATATTAACTGAACTTACAACACGAATTCAAACAGTTAGTCATTATAAATCTTTAAACTTTAGTGCAGTATAAACACATATCAAGTAAAATAACAGGGTAATTTATGAGTTGAATTGTTCTGTCAGAACAATGGTATACAGGTTGTTATGTTACATAATACTTATGACGACTTAGTTCGATTTTCCCGTTACACGGAAATCTTAATATTTATTAATACTAACTAAGAGTAATAACAGTTTTTAAAATAAATTTTCTATCAAAATCTGTAAAAATAAATGTAGGATTACAATCCCGTAAAGATAATTTCATTAAATCCAAATCCATTACAGAACATTTTTCCACAGGAGTTTCGAACATGTCACTTCTCTTTATTTGATATGTTAAAGAACTCATACCAATCAGTTTTCTCACTTCAAAATTTTCCGTAACACTTTGTAAAAATATTAAAAGAGTTGCGCAGTGGAGCTTATATATCTGTATATGATATCTGTACATGAATGTTATAGAAAAATATTCAAAACTTTTTGATTTTGTAGCCAATTGCTCATCTATATTAACTGCTAATGTATTAATTCTTTGAATCCGAGTCATCCGATTTAGTTGAATTTTCTCAAACTTCTTTGCATCGACATATAACCACTGCTTAACAAAGTAAATAACACTCAAATTGTTACTTTGGTTTGAGGTCCTCTTTCAAATGAGGTTTTGAGAGGGGTATAATGATTTCTCAAATATGTATACAGGGTGTAGTTGAATGACGTTCCTAAAGTTCATGGGGTGATTCTTCAGCTAATTTTAAGGGTACTTTCTTTTATAATAATAATTAATTACGAATTAGTATAATATTATAAGATAATAATATAAGCCATGGACGACTTCGGTTCCCCTGAGGAGTTAAGCTTCTTTAAAAATGGCGAAAAATTTTTGTTTATTTTATTTATCTCGAAAAATATAAACACCAGAAAATGAAATTTGGGTTGTAAGTTTAGGTCACATTGTTAGGCAATTGGTCACTCAACCACATTATCTGTGAATGATTATGTTTAAACTTGATAATTTTTGGTATTCCAACATCTTCATCAAGTAACTTTTGTTCTTGTAATGTAATAATAAGGATGAATTTTCTTTTTCGTTGAAATGGTAGTCTTTGTTAAAGATATCTCTAATTCTGGTCTTGAGAAGTCTTTACATTTTGCCAATATAGGTTTCTTTACATGTTCCACAATCTAATTTGCTATTTTTATCCTCAACGATATTGCTCTGTTGCAATATAATTATAAAAGTATCCTTAAATGCATATATATTGAGAGAAATATGATAATATGAATATTTGATGAATTTGGTTGCTTTAGAAGTTCTTAATGATATTAAGAGAAATACGAAATTTTGATGAATTTCATTGCTTTAGAAAACTTTAAAAATTACAAAAATTGTTGAACTAAAATTTTTATATGTGAAATACGACATCATTTTTCTCCTTTAAAATGTTTATTTCTAAACCAATTTATACTATTCTACAATATTCTACAATTTCTATCTAAAGAACTAACGAATTCCACAATTAAACGCTACCATAATTAATTTTACAAAAAAAAAATAAAATAACAAAAACTTAAAAAATAACTATTAATATTCTGTATGCTGTTTAAGTTTAAAAAAACTATGTGTTTTTTGTGTAAAATTAATTACAATATTGTTTAACTGGGAAATTTGTTGACGTCAACCGTCCCAAATAACATGAACATTAATTGACCAAAACCAAATCTTTCTAATTCCAAATCGAGTCTTAGAACGAGAAACTTTCAGATTTAGTCGTGCGTCTCACTCCGTTTTGAGAGACGCACGACTAAACCTGAATATTTCTATTTCTAAATCCGGTTTTAGAACTAGAATCATTCAGGTTTAGCCAAGACGACCTTGAGACGCATTGTTAAACCTGAATGTTTCTAGTTCGAATATCAGTCTTAGAACTAGAAACATTCATGTTTAATCGTGCGTCTCAACTCCGTTTTGAGAGACACACGATTAAACTTGAATGTTTCTAATTCTAGGTTCAGTTGTAGAACTAGAATGATTCAGGTTTAGTCATGATGGTCTTGAGAGGAAATTTGTTAAAGCCTGATGATAATGAATAGTTCCCGAAACGTCGACTTAATTGTGATGGTATAGAAATAAACATTTTAATTGAGGAAAATGATGTCGCATTTCATATATTAAAATAACAATATGCAACATACAAGAAATTATATCTAGAATAAAAGTTGTAACAAATTTGATGAATTTTGTTACTTTACAATATCTCAAGGGTGGGTACAAGCAATATTTTATTTTGCTTTTATATTATTAACTCATTTTTTAGATGATCTTAATTATTTTTTTACTTTTCAATATTGGACATATTTATTGAATTTAATTTTAGTAGAAATATTACGTAGCTTGCAAAAAAATATTAAACCTTTGTAAAAATCATGTTGATCATGTAAAAAATAATTTAAATCATCGAACAAAAAAAGAAAGTAAAATATTTAATAATTAATAAGTTCCGCCGATTTTTCTTTGATATTTTCTTGTCGAAGTGGTTCGCAGCAATTCTTTGAGATGTTGATTGGTTAATTCTGAGCGATATTATGTCACATTTAGTTAGTTACTAAATGTGTGACTATAAACTCTCGCTAAAATGTGTTGTACTAAAAATTGAAAATAGTTAACAAGCTGCTTTCCTTAAATTAAGATATTTTGTTTCTTGCATCAGATTCCAAAACTTGACTGGGTCAAGAGATTTGTGCTGAATTTGTAATATCTGGTCATATTTCATTTCTAAAAATTAAATAATCTTAAAATACCATCTTGAATTATATCAATTGCAAATGAATTGACAAAAAAATAAAATTGTTGATTTGAAACATCTCAAATCTTCTATTTTGTTCTATTTTCGTTTATTAAGTTTATTTTTCGTAATATTAAAGTTTGTTTTTAAATTAGAAAAATGTTTCGTGATTTGACCTCGCATCATTTTGAAAAACCCGAAGTTTTGATTGAAAACTAAGTATAATTTGAGGCAAATCACTGAGGGTTTTTTCTTTTCCTGACAAAGCTACATTAAGTTTTGCATGATGTAAGTCAAAAATGTCAAATCTTGAAAAGAGATTTTTATCTTCCAGTTTTAGATATTGCCTTGCGTATTTTTTAAAAATATGCAAATGTATGCGAATAATTCATTGAATCGGTTCATGAATATCATAAAAACTACACTAAGCAAAATAGTTACGTTTATAATAAATTTTGTATGTATTATCATAGTATATCATATGATAATACATATAAATATCATATGTATTACCAAGTCAAACCAACTCCAATCCAATTCAAACTCAACCCAAGTGAAACCTAACCCAACCCAACCCAATCAATACTAACAGAAGAAGTTGCTCACCTTTGCAACATTTAACACTTGAGAATCAGAGTATGTTACAAAAAAATTCCTCTCAACAATATAGGTATTGAGAAAAATAAGAAAATTTTATGAATTTCATTGCTTAAGAGTACAAGATCTTATTGGTAACTTAATACATAATTTTATTCTGAACAACATGCTATGTAGTATATTTGCGTTAGATGCGTCAATATTGACAAAGACACGAGTAGAAAAATTTGATCTGATTGTACTTGGAATTATAGGTAATAATAATTCACTAAAAAAAATTTCAAACAAAGGTTATGCATTTTGTCATTGTAAATAGCATAGTGATGAAGAAAAATTGATTTAACAATCGTAAGACGAAAATGGTGCTTTTGGTATTATGATAAAAGATTTATCTGAAACTTTTGCTATAAAAATTGATAATGATTGTATAATGTATAATGAATGATAGTGTATGAGTTATAAGGTCGTCTTAATTTAACTGCTTTACTCGATATATACAGGTGTGTCTAATATCTGGAATGAAGTGGCTTAGTTCCAGGCAATACTTGCTTGTATCCATTGTATTTTTTTGCATTTCTATGACAACCAACATTCTTATTTTAAATAGAATGAATATATTGTTTTGCGTCATATGATTGTATATGAAAAAAAATCGAGAATATGCGTTTTCTGAAAATATTCAGCAAATACTAAAAACTGATTAGATGGATTTATCCCCTATCAAAATATGCATTCCATTTAAAATAACAATGTAGGTTGCCATTGCCAAACATTACAAACAAGCACATATCGCCTGAAAATGCGCCTTAATTAATAAAGAAACTTATTTGAAACATTTTTCTTTAAAATAACGCATGGTGAAGTTATTGGCTATATTCCAGACACTTGACATAGCCTGTATAGAGGATGATTTTAAAACGGCTGACAGACTTCTAGAGTACGTAATACATAAAAAATTAAGATGAATAGCTTCACAATATATTGGCTACTAAATGCGTACTTAACGAGATATAGGACGTCAAAAGTTCTTAAAAATTTCTTTTTAAAATTAGGTTCTCCTAATTCTTTTTAAAATTAGGAGAAATTTCAATGTTCCTAGTTCTAGATCAATCTTAAAACTGGAATCATTCAGGTTTAGCCATGTGTTTCTCAACCTGGCTAAACATGAATGTTTCTCAAGGCTGACTTGAGACACATGGCTAAACCTGAAGGTTTCTAGTTCTAAATCGTATCTTACAACTAGAATCATTCAGGTTTAGTCGTGCGTCTCAACTCCGTTTTGAGAGACGCGCGACTAAACCTGAATGTTTCTAGTTCTAAATCCAGTCTTAGAACTAGAATCGTCCAGGTTCAGCCATGCGTCTCTCAAGGCTGCCTTGAGACACATGACTAAACCTGAATGTTTCTAGTTCTAAATCTAGTCTTAGAACTAGAATCGTTCAGGTTCAGCCATGCGTCTCTCAAGGCTGCCTTGAGGCACATGGTTAAACCTGAATGTTTCTAGTTCTAAATCCAGTCTTAGAACTAGAATCGTTCAGGTTCAGCTATGCGTCTCTCAAGGCTACCTTCAGATACATTGCTAAATCTGAATATTTCTAGTTCTAAATCCAGTCTTAGAACTAGAATCGTTCAGGTTCAGCTATGCGTCTCTTAAGGCTGTCTTCAGACACATTGCTAAACCTGAATGTTTCTAGTTCTAACTTCTGTCTTAGACCTAAAATCATTCAGGTTTAGTCGAGCGTCTCAACTCCGTTTTGAGAGACGCACGGCTTAGATTCAGCCATGCGTCTCTCAAGGCTGCCTTCAGATACATTGCTAAATCTGAACTCTATCTTAGAACTAGAATCATTCACTTTTAGTCGTGCGTCTTGACTCCGTTTTGAGAGACGCACGGGGCTAAACCTGAATGTTTTTAGTCCTGGATATATAGTAATAGAACTAGAAACATTCGGATTTTATCTATCTCTTCGTCTTTGGATTGTGTTCAAAGACGCGCTACTAACTTAGAACTACAAACTTTTGAAGAGTATTGCTCTTAGTTTTTTCATATATTATCTGCCCTAGGAATCTATCAGCGTTTTTATTTTTTTGATTTTTTATTTTTTACGCTGTTTATAACAATATAATAAAATATGTATATTTGTATAATTTTATTTTATTTTTTTAGGATTAATAGTAGGAGCTATAATACGTTATGCAGGAAGTACAGATCCTGTATTATCAATGACAGTAATTTCAAATGATGACAAATATAATTCAAGTCTTCCACCTGACATATTATCGTTAAAATTTCCTGTAAACGGTTTATTAAAGAATAAATCGTACGAATACACGTTCCGCGGAGAAATAAACTTGCAAGATAACGAGATAGATTTAAAAGCAACGTTCGATCCGGAAATATTTTTCAACATCATTCTGCCGCCGATCATCTTTCACGCGGGATATTCGCTTAAAAGGGTAAGAAACTATCTTAAAATAAAATTACAAATGTTACGGCTTATTAATTCACTGCATGCGTCCCACAACTAACGTTTTTAAAAACTTTCAGAAATATTTCTTTCGCAATCTCGGTGCTATACTAACATACGCAATAATAGGTACCGCTGTATCTTCGTTTTTGGTGGGGGCGTTGATGTACGGCTGTGTCCAGTTGATGCCCGCACATTTGGCGAGTAGTTTCACGTTTTTAGATACGTTATACTTCGGTGCATTGATATCCTCCACCGATCCACTTACAGTATTGGCAATATTCCACGATCTTCGGGTCGACGTCAACCTTTATGCCTTAGTATTCGGCGAAAGTGTCTTAAACGATGCTGTTTCTATTGTATTGAGTGGGTATGTTATTTGACGTTTTATGTTTCAATTATTTATTATTAATCATTTTTTTTGTTTGATAGTTCTATACAAAACTATGGAGAAAGATATTCTGGAACTGGAGATTTTGAAACTATAGCGTTCTTTAAAGCTGTTGGGGATTTTTTCGGAATTTTTATGCTATCGTTGTTTATCGGAGCTGTTATGGGATGTTTTACAGCACTAATATCCTTTTTTTATACTTAGTGTTCATTTTGTGTGTCCGACCGAAAACAAAAATTTATCGTTTTAAATGAGTTATATTACAATTTTAAAGTTCGTGCAAAAAGTCAAGGCCCCTTACTTTTGGGATCGACTTTTTGCACCGATCTTAGTTTCTTATTTGGTTAGGACATTATTTGTTTTGTAGACATTGGCTACCCTAAGTATTATGATATTCATTATTTGATTCATATTCAGAACATATTGGGCTATCACCTATTGAGGAACCAATTTTTTTTGTTTCATATTTTTTGATAAAAAATTTATAAAATGACGATATCTACAACAATCTTAAAGATTGGGTGTTCTTTTATGATTACCTCGCTATAAAAAAAGAACAGAAGTCAAAAATGTATAAAGTCGCGTTAATATAGTGGAAATGATCAGTTTCATTGTAACAAAGTTTACTGCAAATTTTTTCATTGAATAGTTGTTGTGAACTCAATCATTAAAGAGAAAACTCTGCAGGAATGTATGAAGATTTGCTGGAATGTATGAATTTGTATTTTGATCATTTGTTAATAGTGTCATTGAACCAAGTCTAGAGTGAATCAAAGGCTATCCTCCTTAAGATTTACAGAAGAAATAATCTCGGCCGACTTCGAAAACGTTGGCTGCCCCAGATCTTTTTCTAGACATGAGAATTAATTTCGGCCAGTTTCATAGACGTCGGCTGCAACAGGCAATAATATTGATCGCCCAAAGTATTGTCCTTAATACTTCGGTTGGCCGACGTCTATGAAATATATTTTAAACAATAAAATAATGGCGGCCAACTTCGAACACCTCGGCCGCCCCATGTATTGTTATTAATGTAAGACGTCTTTTTCTTGATACAAGAATTAATCTCGGCCGACTTCGAAGACGTCGGCCGGGTGAAGTATTAAAAACAATACTTAGAGTGGCTGATATTATTGTCTGTTGTAGCCAACGTTTATGAAATCGGCTAAGATGATTTGTTCCATATATTTTAAGCAGGACATCATGGCCGTTACAAGCTTTTTTATTAATAGAAGACGTAATCTCAACCTACTTCAAAGTTTTTTCTTGATTTGACTTTCCAATGCATTAAGAATAATATTTAAGACGGCCGAAGTTTGAAAAAATCTCGCTAAGATATCTATTAAACAAATTTAAATCTCTACAAGATAGAGATGAATTTGCCACTACAAGATATTGATTTAATATTCCGTGACTAGCGTTACTTTCTTATTTAGCAGAATATAGCATTATATCATGTTAAATTTTTCAAAACTTAGGACAGAAGAGGTCTTGAAAATTAGCCAAGATGATTTCTTCCATAAATTTTAAACAGTGTTGACTTGATTTCATGCTTCGGATCTTGAATGATGCCATTAATAAGGCCGAAATTACACAATCATAATTCTATGTGATAGATCTATTATAATATATCTTTGATGAAAAATATCACAGAACATATAATAGTTGGAAACAAAATAAAAGAAGAAAATAAAACGTTATACAATGTTAAAGTCGTAATTATAAAAATTGATACAAGAGCCTGTTTGTTTATAATTCACTTGCTGAAGTTGTGAGCGATATTGAATGAATTCATCTTTCATTGCATTGTTTTATATTTCGCCTTACAAATATTTGGAGTAATTAGCGAAAGAGTACGTTACGAGTCACCAATTGCTAAGAATCTAAGTGCTATAATAATGTTTTCAATACTTATACTGTTTCTCAAATGAGTATGTTTCTTTAAAATCAATTTCTGTACCTTAGATGCCAAGAAATAAAAGGTTTTCTTATTCATTCTTAAATTAGTTCTGGTAATGTTTTGAATCGTTACTTTTCAATTTTCGCAATAATTAATTTTTCATTCCCATTCTAGTCTCTTCTAATTTACGTTATTTTTCAACACTGAACAATTTGTAATTATTGAATTTGAGCAAGCACCAAAAGCAAAATTCTGTAATTCATCCATTTTGTGTAATGATAAACTCAAATATATTCGTCAGTTTTGGTGTTACACTCATGATCATTGGAGACAAAATGAGTCCCAACTTTTTCACAGTTCAACAAACTAATCGGATCTTCTCATATTCGTTCATCTTCCTATCATTCTCAAAGAAATTGAATCTTAGACAGATTCCATAAATCTTTTAAAACATCCATTTCTACCAGAGGAAGTAGGATCAGTTTGAATATGACCGTGTTTGTTTAGCTGAACTAGCTTATGGCCAGCAATTTCATTTACGTGGAGAATTTTTTGTTGATACGCATGTTTCTCCTGATACTGAACCACTACTTGATAAATAAGCAAGTTCCTTCTCCAAGATCATCGTTATGTGATTAAGTGAAAACGCACAAAATTTCAATAAACCAGGATTTGGCCTTATAACGATGAGTTTAAATTTTTATTTTAATTTTATGTGTTACAGTGTTTCGACCTCTTGGTCATCTTCGGACACAACGTCAAAAATTTTTAAGCAAACCACATGGTAAAACTTGAACAGAAATATATGACTTATAAGCTATAAAAGGAAGCTGATTTAATTAGGAACATTAATAACACGTTGAAAAATTATTGAAAAAGTTTCGAAGTTATACACGTTAAAAAATGAGTTACGTTAATTTGTAACTTTGTAACCTGAACGACAACAAGAACCGGAAAATTTTTTTTTTTAAAATTCTTAATTTTTGTAAATTTAAAGATCTTGCGTGTCGGCATCAAATGAAGTTTAATTTTTCTTTTTGTGTTTTATAATTTTTGTTTTATGCGCAATTTTATTTTATTATCTTCCAGTTCTTGTTGTTGTTCAAGTTACAATGTGCAGAATTTAGCTTTTCAATCCTTTTTAGCCTTTAACGTAACTAAGAAAATACTTTTTTTTTTGTGAATTATTTCACGAAAAAATATTTGTTTTGATAATTTATATAATTTTGTAGGTTCATATAAATAATAACATCACTATTTATATGTGTAATAAATTTTCAAGCAGTTTTGAGATATGATGATCTTAAGAAGACTTATAAAAACATAATTATGAGAAATTCGCATTTTTTGAAGATTGACATTTTACAATTTTCAACGATTTGCCTGCTACTCTACAATTGCAAGATCATACAATAAACCTTCTATTTCTTCATAAAAAGGCTTTCCATCGCCAGTTATTTTTCCGTGCTTTTTCTGCTTTCCAATGGCAATATTCAATGAAGTCAAGCAGAAGAAAGAAAATTTCTACTATGTTTATGCCCGATTGTAAATATTTTGGGGCATTCTGAATCTCCCAAACATCTCAGTAACAAATTATTTTAAGTTGGATCTTCATAAAAGTTGCTAGTATGATTATTTACATCTAAGCAAAGTTGTAGAGGATTCTTCACAAGGATCCGGAAGCTTCAACAATTTAAAATGATGATTTGTTTCAGTTTTTCATTTCCATTTTGTCACAGTATCATTTTGAACAGTTGTTCAGTTTTCTTATTACAGCATCTATCAATTCCTTTCATTTCATATTATTTTATTTTATTTATATTGTTATTTTAATCAATTTTTAAAAGAATTAGAAAACTATGTGTTTCAAGGAGAACGAATATTTCTGAAAATAAAAAGAAATTTCATTTAAAAAATTTTTTTATCTCACATAGTGAACATGTTTGAGAGTATTTTGTAGATTTGCTGAATTCATAGTTTTATAAATTGTTAATGGTATCACTCACTTTTGTCCATAATATGAGAATTAAGTCAAATATGAACAATAATATTTGAGAGGACTTTAATGTCAGCTGAGATTATTTCTTCTGTACAGGTGTATTCAAATTAATGCGATAGAATTTAAGGGATGATATAACTATTAATCTCAAATATGAACAATAATATTTTAGTGAAAATTTGAGAAAATGTTAAGAAACAAAAAAGTTGCGTATCGAATCCCTCCATTTAAAACAAGTTATTAAACAGAAAATCTAAAGTGTACTATTTATTTTAGTTCTTTAGTTTCTACCGGTTTTGGTCCTTTTGGCCATCATCAGGAAACCACGTTACCGAAACCATATAATGTTTTATTCATTTTATATCCGCTGTTATGTACTTTTCGTTTATTTACTATATTTAATTCTTCTTTTGCCTCTGCAAACTTTGTATTTATTTTAGGCAAAAGAAGAATTAAATATATTAAATAAAAGAATAGTACATAACAACGGATATAACATGAATAAATCGTTATTATGTTAAAGAATAACGATTTTCCTGATGATGACTTACAGGACCGAAACCAATGAAACTAAAAATTAAAATAAACAGTATCATTGTTAACCCTTAATTAGGCGAGCCAAAAAATTAACAAATCCCGGTGTATTTCAAGCACTACACGCTATATAACTATTTTGTACTTTATAATACACCAGCGCGATAAAGAAGAAACAAACTGTTATTAGAAAATATAGACGCATTAAATAGGTTTGATGTAAAATATTATAGGACTTGACTTTTTGCTCTTGTAATAACATTTTAGGGTTACGAAAATCGTCAAAAAGTATTATTTTATTAGCAACAATTACCACATTTCATTCTTCTAAATTATTCCAAAGTATATTTATTAAATAAACACAATTTTTTCGTCATAGCTTTAGGAGACTATAGAGCTATAGGCTCAGTAATAATAAGTTTAACAAATCAGAAGAATAACAATTTCTCAAACAATTTGAGGATTGATGCTTCAAAACAAATAATTTGTTGAGAGCGATGTAGGTGACTACCAATTGTATACAGACATCCCTTGGTTGACGCTGATAATATGATAAATGATAAAGTCCCTTAATGTCACCGCGAAAATCAGAATCGCAATAATCAAATATATCTAGTATGGGATAGATAAAGCTCGCCGTGATAATTAAATGTGATACCGCACAAATTAAGGGATGGTCACAATTTATTTACACCCGATAATCAAAATTGCGCTAATTAAGAACCTCGTTAATCAAGGGATACCTGTATATAGAAGCAGTTGTAAACACTAAAACTTGAAGCCAACATAAGACCCGGTTTGTTTTACTAACATCCTTAACGAAATCGAGATTACGCAGAGATCGGACTATCGATTCGGCCGATTATCACCGAGCATTCCTATATTTGGCCGAATCGATAGTCCGATCTATGTAGGTTTCGCAAAGAAACCTGATTTTGCGTCGGTTTCAAACTATTATAGGCGATGAGGCTTCTATGTCAAAATGTCAAAATCTTCCCTGTACTAAAATAGCAAAATAAATCTTCCGTGGTATTATCATTAACAATTTCAAAATATGTATTACGTATTAAATAGATCTAAGTGTTATTATTATTATTAACACTACAATTTAAACAGAACCACTGATTAAAGCATAGCATCGATCATCGCTTGAGAAACAGCAAATCAAAAGGAATATAGGGTTGTTTATATTATTAACTTAGCTACTATGCACCAAAAGTTGTAATACAATTTATAATTACTACCTTCTAACGTTAAAAAATAACAAATACATCCTTTTATCAAAACCTATTAGGGATTGTGAAATTATGCTGTCTAGGTAACTTAAGAAAAAATTTAAATTTTTGAACGTAACGAAATCAGTACAGTTCTAGATGACTGTATCTATTGCTTCTAGAAGCTTGATAACGCTTTCAGAATACTTGAAATACTTTCAGAAAGCTTTATATTGCTCTTTGAGAGTAGAAAAGACTTTCAAAAGGCTTGTTATTGCCTCAGAAAAGCTTAAAATGTTTTCAGAATACTTCTGGACGTGAAATGCTTCGACAATACATGATATTCCCTCTGGATGACTAGAAATACTTCCAGCAGACTTGATATTGCTTCCAGAAGATTTAATACTGCTTCCAGAAGATTGGAAATGTTTCCAAGAAAATTGATATACTTCCAGAAGACTTGATATTGCCTCTAAAAGACTTGATATTGCCTCTAGAAGAGTAGGACATTTTCCAGAAGACTTGATATAGTCTCCAAAAGACTTGAAATACTTCCAGAAGACTTGAAACATTTCCAAAAGACTTCCAATGTTTTCAGAAAACTTCAACTAATTTCTAAAGGTTTGCTACTGCCCCTGGAAGACTAGATATTTTTTCTAGAAGACTCACATCCGGTACAACCGGAAGTAAAACGAGAATAAAATGATATAATAAAAAAATATTGGGTTAAGCTACCTAAAATTGACTATTCTCGATTTATAAAAAATAAAAGTAAATTTTGACCACATTGTCATAATTATTAAGTCCATAATTATCAGTAAAATAAGTTTCGATCAATTTATGAAACATTTTCGGTCGGACACTAATGTTTTCTTTATAATTTGTATATTTTTCTTAACTCAAAATTTACTTGACGAAGTTTACTAGAGTTAGAGATTTTCCACTTTTAGAGTCGGCACTTTTTGTACTTATGTCATACAGTACGTTTTTAATCGCCGAAGCTTCTGAGCTTACAGGTAAAACATGACATTTAAAAACTTTCTTATTAATATATATTAATACAATTATGTTTTAGGGGTGGTTTCCGTCTTATTCTGCGGAATGTGTCAAGCTCATTACACATACAACAATCTTTCCGACGACTCGAGACAACGTACGAAACAAATGTTCGAATTACTTAATTTCTTGGCGGAGAATTTTATTTTCACCTATATTGGAGTGTCGATGTTCACGTTTCCTAAGCATCATTTTGATCCGTTGTTTATTTTAGCTGGATTTGTATCCTTTCATTACTCAATAATTTTTAATTATTTTGAATTTTAAATATTTCTTAATTAAAAATATTAGATTTGTGCAATGATAGGAAGAGCAGCGAATATATATCCGTTATCGTTTTTATTAAATATAGCGCGTGAGCCGAAAATTTCGCCGAATTTCCAACACATGTTGTTCTTCTCTGGTTTACGCGGCGCGATGTCGTTTGCTTTAGCAATACGTAACACTGTCTCCGAAGCTCGACAAATCATGTTAACTACAACGTCGTTAATCGTTATTATTACGGTTATTATACAAGGAGGGGCCGCCTTGCATTTGCTTTCATGGTTCCAAATACCGTAAGAATAATAAAATAGCAAAGAAATAATTTTTAAAGAAAAAATTTAAATTTTAGCGTAGGGGTTGATGAAGAAACTGAAGCTTTATCAAATCAAGCATCTCAAAATGTAAGTAAAATTAATTTAATTGTGTTGTAAATTTTTTTTATATGTATAGTAGATCAGTTGAGTGCTTTTATTTAATTTTGGGTTGTACTCACTGCTACTGAACATACAATTTTACAGGACTTAACTTAATATAAGATGAAGGTAGTGTCATTTTTGCACCATCCTTTAATGATAGTGTCATATTTACACCATTTCCGGTTATACCGGAAATTGTTAAAAACATCAATATTAAAAAAAAAATATTTACCAGGTGCTTATTTAATGTAATTCTAAATAACTTTTATTCGAAAAACATTTTTACTTCACTTGTAATTTCTCAGAAAAAAAATTAAATCAATTTAAAAACATTGTTATAAGGTGAAGAAGAGATAACTTCACTTAACATAACTTCTTCAATTAAATTCCAATAAACATCCGCTAACTTTTTTCCGATCAACCAACTTTCAAGAGGTGCTATTATTTAATAAAGTTTTACACCGTGTTCATCAGATTCCGTTGGAATTTGTGTTTCAAACCGGTGTAAATGATGGTGGAAAAAACTGAATTTTTGAAAAATGGCAAATGGAGCTGTCAATATATCAGAAGGATTCGCAAATTTGCCGTTCGATGTATATCCAGATAATATTCTATAATTGATTTAAGGTTGTCCCAGGCAATTCGTTGATTTGGCAAAAGAGCTTCCTCAAACTTGCCTAAGTTCTAAATTCCGGTACTTGGGATAAAGATCCCGAAATCAAATTAAAATTAAATAAAATATAACAAAAAAAATGGCGTTGTGGACTTTATTATTTGATTAATATTTTAAAGAGGAAAACAATTTTGGTTTCCTACACTAAATATTAAAGCAACTTGGTACTTTATAAAGTTTTAAAAAATTGTATAATAAAATATACAATTTTTGCAAAAATTTCAAAAGTCATATATTCGTTAATATTTCATAAAAAAATAATTAATATTTTAATAACTGATTATCTATGTTCATGTCTCAAGTAGGCTTGATTTGCATTGTCATGGAAACAAATAATTGAGATGACTATAGTCAACAAGTCATTGCTGTCAAAATTAGTAAAAATATTGATCTAGCTCTCGACTATAAGTTACATTTAATGAAGTATAATTATAGTATATAATTATAGCAAAATACAGTTTATTAATATGATCTATAGTCTATATATATAGATGATATAGATGATCTATAGTCATCTATAGTGAAGCCGTCAGAAATGCGTTATTAACGTCTAGAATACATGCTCACCAATATCTTGATAGACGGGATTCTCAACCAAGTATTGTAAACAAGGTTTAGCTGCAATTTGAAGATACAGGTAATATTAATTACGAGCACAAAACGGTAACCAATGAAGAAAATGAATATCTAATATTGGCAAGCATTATAGAGGATCCGTACACTAGTATTAAAAAAATTAAAAATAATTTGGGATTAAGCCAATCATCAGTGTCTAAAACAAAAAGACATAAATATCATCCATATCATGTACAACTTGTACAGAAATTAAGCGAAAATGATTTTTAAACGCGATTACATTTCTGTAATTGGGCCTTTGCACAAATTCAACAATACGCAAATTATTTCAAATTTAGGCTTTTTACGGATGAAGCAACGTTTCATAAACATGGTTATGTTAACAACCATAATTTCCATTATTACGTCACGGAAAATCCTCATATTAGTAGACCCATAAATCACCAACACAGATGGTCTATCAATGTTAGGGAGGAATTGTAGGTACATTTAATAGGAAAATTCGGTTAATTTAAATTTTCTCACCAACCAAATACACGAACGAATGGACAACAAGATCTTACATTATGGCCACCAAGGTCTCTAGAACTAAATAAATTAAATTTTTTTTGGGAATATGTAAAGGAGCTGGTATACCAAACGGTACCTACTACAGCAGAAGACCAGAAGCTTCATATACCAGATGTTTTTGACGATCTTAAACAGAATAAGAGGCATATATTAAGGAAGGGATACCCCAAGATCATTTATACAGTGCGTGAATTAATGCTTGTAGAAGGGAAAATGGTCGACATTTTGAACACCTTCTAAATATTAATTAAATTTATACCTCGTTTGATTTAAAAATGACGGAAGAACAAAAAAGAAAAAAATTTAAAAAATCAACAAGAAACGGCAGAATGTAATATTAAGTATAATAAGGACATATTACACACTTTCCCTTATACTCTAAATATCAGGAAAACTACTACAAGTAGACATGTGACAGATTCATCATTAATTAAAAGAAACTTGATGGCCAATTCAACCAGTGCAAAGTATATAGGGTTTTCAAAAAAAAACATTTGAAAACTACTGGCCTTGACTATTATCTAACGTAATTTCATGGCAAAATCGGAAAAATGTCGTTTTTACATAGTTTTTAAAAAGATCCTGCAATGGGCACATTTGGGAAAAATAGTTGAATATCTGAAGAACTATGAATGCTACGATTAACATATACGGTTATATAAACAAATTTATTTGTATTCATAATATGATAGAATATACAATATGTTCCAATACAAAAAAAAACATACTCTCTGTTACGCTTAAATGGTAATAGAAAGTGGTGAGTCTCTTTTGTATAAAACATTTTTTGCTTCCTCAAACGGTATGGTAACTATCGTCCGCCGGAATATAATAACTCACCCTTTATAGAAAGATTTTAAAAGCTTTCAAAAGACTCCATGAGGAATTGATACTGCTTCTAGAAAACTTGATATTGCTTGAAGAAGACTTGAAATGTTTTTAGAAGACTTGCAGTACTTCCAAAAGACTTAAGCTGCTTCCAGAAGACTAGATACTGCCTCTGGAAGACTTGATACTGCCTCTGGAAGACTTGATACTGTTTCTAAAAAACTTGAAATGTGTCCAGAAGATTTAAACTGCTACTAGAAAATTTACTACTGACTCTGGAAGACTTGATACTGCTTCTAGAAAACTTGATATTGCTTGAAAAAGACTTGACTCTGGCATGTAGTAATAAATTCCTCCATGATACTTCAGAAGTTTTGTAAAAATAAAACAACTTGAAAATGTTTCTGATGTAGTTATATTTAATTGTTCTCAAATGGCTAGTACTATACTTTTGAAGTGTATTACGTTTGATTACTTCGTCTTCAGGTCTTTTGCTGAAAAGGATTATGGTTTTTCAATTTTTTTTCTTTTTATATAGGTTTCTATATCAAGAAACATAAATTAAAATAAAATAAATACTTTAGATTCATATTTTTCGTCAAAAACCTGCATAATTTTTAAACATTGAAAATTCCTTATTGGATTTGTTCATTATTGTAAAGTTATGTTTATTTCTTATGTACATGTGTCTTCTGTAGTAATTTTGGTTACTTTTTTTCTATTGTATAACTTTTTTATGTTGAAAATTGTAAAAAGAAGTCAGAATATTTTTAGTGTGTTTTTTGTTGTTACATTATATGAAGGTTAAGTTGTATGTAGATAACATGGAAAACTGCAATGTAAGTGGTGTTATTTTGGTCCAATAATTTGGTTCATGAGTGAGATGTTAAAATAAAATATTTGAAATAATGCTGGAAAACTTGATATTGATTGTGGAAGCCTTGAAATGGTTCCAGATGACTTGATACTGCTTCTAACAGACATGGTATTGCTTCCAGAAGACTTGATATTCTTCCAGAATGCTTAATACTGCTTTTAAAAACTTGATATGCTTGCAGAAGACTTGATATGCTTCCAGAAGACTTGACACTGCAAGTAGAATTTCAATGCTTCCAGAAAACTTGAAATTACCTCTGGAAGACTTGATATTACCACTGGAAGACTTTAACTGAGTCTAGAAAACTTGATGCTGCATCTAGACGACTAGATATTGCTTCCAGAAGATTTGAAAGGTTTCCAGAAAACATTATACTACTTCCAGAAGACTTGAAATGCTTCCAGAATACATAATACTGCTTCTAGAAAACTTGATATTGCTTGCAGAAGACATGATACTGCATCTAAAATAATTGCAATGCTTCCAGAAAATTTGAAATTACCTCTGCAAGACATGATATTACCTGCTTCCAGAAGATTTATTACTTTCCCTAAAAGACTTTTTATTGCTTCTAGAAAACTTTATATTGCTTGAAGGATACTTGAAATGCTTTCAGAGGACTTGCAATACTTTCAGAAGAGTTGATAATGCATCTAGAAGACTTAAAATGCTCCCAGAAGACTTAATACTGCCTTTAGAAGACTTAATATTGGTTTCAAAAGATTTCAAATAATACCAGAAGACTTGATATTGCTTCTGGAAGATATGAAACGTTTCCAAAAGACTTGATACTGCTTCTAAAAACTTGATTTTGCTTGTAGAAAACTTGAAATACTTTCAGAAGACTTAATACTGCTTATAGAAAATTTGCAATGCTTTCAAAAGATTTGCTACTGTCGGTATAAGATTTGAACTACTCTCAGAAGACTTGATACTGCCTCTGGAAGACTTAATACTGGTTTCAAATATTTGAAATAATACCAGAAGACTTGATATTGCTTCTGGAAATTTTTAAATACCTTCAGAAGAATTGATACTGCTTCAAGAAGATTTGACATGCTTCCAAAAGATTTGATTTCCGTCGATCGCGAAGAATTAGGAAGTGGATCGCATAGTTATTACAGAATATATGAGTCCAGTAACAATGAGAAATTATCTAGATGCAATGTGCAGTTATAATGGCTGCAGGAAGTAACGACTTTTTTTGTTTAGAGTAACCATAGTGTGCAGGCCTCTTTTCGAAGTTGATTGCACATAAATAACTACTAACTTTGCCCGCCCTCAAATGTATCCCATACATATAAAATGCGCATGTTGTTTGTATATATAATAATAATAATAATATTTATTTGAAAAGACACAATTACAGAATATTATAATACAAAACTTCCAATACTATTACTAGCAAAGAAAACAACCAATACTGTATCCTTCCAAAGGGGATTGAGTCAGCGCACCAGGTCAAACCAGGAATAACTGTTTTTCATCAACCCCAAAATAACAAAATTAAGAATTAATTTATAATAATAATAATAATAATGACAATGATCTAAGAAGACTTACGAGACGAAAGAAAAGAGAAAAGAAAGAGAAAAACAACAAAAAGGAAGGAAAGCAACATAAGAGAAACATGTACAAGAAAAGAAGGAAAGAGAATGAAAGAAAACAAAAAAAGAACAGAAAAAAAGATAAGAGTCTATTGGCGCTGCTGCTGAAGCAAATGAGATCTGTAAGCTGATCTAAAGGATTGCTCACTCCGCTGCTTAATTTGCTCTGGGATGCTGTTGAGAACTTTGCAAACAGAATACGAAAAGGACCTTTTAAAAAGTTCAGTACGGTGAGCTGGTATCGTAAGCGTGAAATGATGACGAATGTTCAAATTATGAACATCACAGCGAAAGCAAATTTTGTTCCATAAATAAGGAGGGGTTTTATATAAAATGACTCGGTGAAAGAGACAAGCAGCGTGTAGAGACCTCCGATTCGCCATATTAAGCCAGTTGACCCGACCTTGAGCACTCGAGACATGATCTCTCCTTCTCAAACCAAAAATGAAACGCAAACAAGCGTTTTGAACACGTTGAATACGAGTGGAAGTAAAGTTATCTATACAAGAGCCGTATAAGACATCACCGAAATTAAAGAGAGACAAAACCAAAGATTCACATAACTGTATTTTTAAACGTAAATTAAGTAAGCAACGATTACTGTAAAGGAGTCGAAGGGTAGAGTAAGCACTACGAATAAGGTTTGAAACATGAGATCGAAATCTAAAAGAAGAATCTATAACAATACCTAGATTCCTAGCCTCTTCAGTAAAGTTAAGTGAAACATCACCAATCTTAATAGATAGAGACTTTCGCATAGAATCACGGAAGGATGGACACCCAAACAGCATAACGGAGGATTTCTTAGCATTAATATTTAAACATAGCTGAGACGCACGAGTGATTAACCTTTGCAAATCGTCGTTAATACATTCCTGAGCAACGCAAAGTTGATCTGGAGTAAAAGAAAAATACAGTTGCGTGTCGTCGGCGTACATATGCACAGAGCAGTGCCTCAGAACATCAGTTAGATTAAAAGTATAAATTAAATAAAGTAAAGGACCAAGAACTGATTGCAGGCCATTGAGTGTGACAATCTGCTTGCGATTACATAAATAGTGCTTAAAGAAAGAACACACATTGCGAGAACATCCAATGTAATGAAGAATGGCAAGAAGTATCTCATGATGCACAGTGTCAAAAGCTTTTGAAAAGTCAAGTAAAACAAGAACAGAAGCAGATTTGCGATCAATTTTCCGGATAATGTTATCGCAAACTTCTAAAAGTGCTGTGCTACAACTGAAACCGGATCTGAAACCAGATTGAGTGCATGGTAGAATCTTGAACATATCTAAATGACTGCGTAGACGTAAACTGATGATTTTCTCCAGAACCTTGGCGAGAACCGAGAGAATGCTAATAGGTCTAAGGTCACTGTAACTTGCAGGGTTGCTGGTTTTAGGAAGAGGCATATATACTAATTGTTATTCTGTTAACAAGCAGATAATTTTTAGATCAGCACAAATAGTGCCGTTACACACTTCTTTTTCATTTGCTTATTTGATACTTTAGCAAAATTAATGACTTTCTTTATTTTCAAACTGGGCGAAAACTAAAGCCCAAAAAAATACCATCGTACGCGGATGTACAATGCACGTCTTCACCCAGATAGGTCTCTATATAGAACCTTGAAGAATACCCCTGACCTGGTGTTAAGAGTTAATTAATAAATTTAGTCCATCAAAATTGTAAAAATTATTTATCAAGTAGTATTTGATGTGAAGCGGTGTCAAATCCAAAAAAAAATGCAGCACAATACTTATTCCTTTTTTCGAAACTATGTAGGCATAGGTCAATAAGGATGCAGTACATTCTTCTTGACATTCTCGTGTGCAGTACATCTATTCCTTCTAAAATCAATTTGATTTATAAGTAATAAGTTATTATGCATGACAAAATCTGTTATTCTCTTATAGGTAGCACATTTATAGACCTTGGAAAAAATTGGACGAATACCAATTTCCTGATTTTTTTTGATTTTTCCTGATGGGCTGACGCAACATCTGTACATCAGGAAAAATACCCGAATCAAATTGATGAATTGATTGATTTTTTTATTTATTATTATTTTTTGTTAATAACTTATTACTATGATTTTAATATCAACCATCATAAATGGCAACCTTCACATATACTTGATTTAATTTATGATGTGAATAGTTAAGGAATTAATGCTTGTTTCAACATTTAGTAGCAAGTAGAAATGTGCGCGTGAGTGATTATTTATGTCCGTTCACGATCTATTATGGATCACGCATACCACTCACGTGAGTATCGTGCATAAATCACGTGACTGAGTTGCTTACATCAATTAATTAATTTAATTATTAATTAATCGTGCTTAACAGAACGGCAGAATTAACAGAAAGTTAAATAAATAATAAAAGCTAACATATTCTTATGGGTTTTTCCCTTTAATGCTTCAAAGATCTTCCTCAATTCATCATAAATTTTAATTAAATTTTGTTCTATTTCATTAGTTTGTAGAATGTTTTTACAATAAACGTGCACTTCGCTGAACTCGTTTTTAGTTAAAAATTGTTGAGAATTTTAACCTCAACATTCATTTACTGAAAATGTTATTAAAAATCCATGTATTATAGAACAAAAACGAAGTACATATAGATAACAATCAACAAGTCTTCCATATCGAGATCGGTTTTTATATGTAGACAAAACGGAATTAATGCCGCATTAAGTGGCACTTTTATTGCAAATTGTAAAGAAATAATAAGTTTAAAATAATTTTAAACTCAAGAAATTTAAATTCGATCCTGTTCTCGTCTAGCCCACTTTTATTTATTACCGTCATAAAAATCGATGTTGTTTGAAGTTGTGATATAGTTGGCAATACTTCTGATAATTTTTACTATCATGAGAAATAGTACTGGTAATAATTGAAGACATAAGTGGATAAAGGTGTCATGTCACATTTTTAAACTTTTGAGTAAACTAGCATAACACATCTTAAACTGGAACTTTCTTGTGAAGTTCTGGATTCAATTTATTGTAACCTCAAAAAATAGTAATAAATAGAATATTTCCTATCACGTACTTTCTTATTAAAGAAAAACATCCTTTTCTGGAAAAATTAAGATATAGTGTACATAACACCTTTATCCACCAACTCTCAGCTTGAAATGTTATTTCTTTTATCATGAATGAAGGTGTCATGTAACATCTAAATCTATATATTTTTGAAGATATAGAAAAAAAGCAAGATGACAGAATGAAAAACACTTCAATTTATAGTTTAAACTATTTTATTTATAGAAATTTATAAACTGCTTATGAACTTAAAATATGAAACAAATAAAAAATTTAAAGTAAATAGGTATAGATAAGCAACTAATATGATGTTCTCCTTTTCTGCTTGGGATTTAGACTAGTTTGTTCCAACACATCTTTATAGTACCATCTGTAATCCTCTTCAACGAACTTTATTTGTTCTTTCAAGTTGGCAATTTTTTCGGTAGTTAAACCCCCACATTTAGGTAATACGCTTAGAGTAACTTCTCCAGTTTGAATTTTCCTTGCACCTTTCTTATGTAAATCAACCTGCAGAAACGGTGAATGAGAGTGTAAATTTGTTTTATATAAATAAACTCCAAAACTGTCTACTCTAATCCATTTGACACTGTCTCGTAGATTAATCTTCCCGTTAATAGTGTTCTTAGTTTTTTTATATAAATGAAGTTTCATTGGAAGTTCTTCTAAATTATAAAAAAATTTTCCATATTTAAACATAAACTATGTCTAGTACTTGCAGATCTGATAATCTCCCGATATTGGTCCGGAATAAAAATATTTTGATGCTTTCTGAGTTCTTTCTCAATACAACCAAAATCTCGATCTGAGTCGAGGTAGCTGTGGCCAACCTCAGGAAATTTATGATCTATGACTCTGAAAATCTTGTTTAGAATAAACTACTGGTAAAGACAAAGGATGGAGAAATTCTTATTTTGCCCTGCACATGAATCAGACCAAATTATCATGTGATCGACATCAGGGTGTTCTTTTTTGAGTAATTTGCAGAACCTTAATAAACAACTTCCAATTTCGTTACTGCCTCTATTGGCAATGTCTTCTGTCCAATTAAAAAAATATGACTTGTGGTCTGAATGAGTGATGCAGTGAATACCAAAGTTGTAAAGCCACATTTGTCTCAAGTAGAAAGCCTTTGATGTTGATAATTTGGGTAATGGCATAGTTTGTTGTAAATCCATGGTTATGTAACATTTTGTTCTATCACTTGTTGGTATTTGCCTGTCTACTTTTTGGGAATAAAAGGCATATTCCCAGTTGTTTTTGTGTTCAACTGAATTTTCTCCAGCATCACATATGCTGCAAGTGTCACTTTTTGGGTGACCAAAAGACAAATTAAACTTTGTTTCAAAAATATGTCTATAGAATGAAATTTTGACCATGTATTTATCATCCAGTTTGTTCTCCTTGCAATGCTGTATATAAAGCTGGTAAAGTTGATTCACATTAAGTAAAGAGGACAGATATTTTTTGTTATGATTTTTGTTACGGGAGTAATGTGATTGTTCAGCAGGAAACATATTAACATGATTAATGATGTAGTTGATAACATCCTCACCTATCTTATGAGGGCGATTTATATGATGCCCTCGCTTATCTGGAGAAGGAGCAGACTGGCCAAGTTTTAACTGTTTTTGTGTTATTTCAATTTCTTTCTTCCTATTTTATATAGAGAGCATAAAGCATCTTTACACACTGGTATCAGCTGCTTATCATAAGTAATTGCATATTTAAATGAGTAATTTTTTGATGTCTTTCTGCCTAATCGGTGACGAAGAACTGGCTTAATTTCGACGCTCTTGAAAATCAGGATACTCTTACTATTTACATCTAAGCTGTAAAATTTCTTCAAAATTTCTTTTCTGTCTTCAATGTTGAATTTATCAGAACAATTCATGCGACATTTCTGTTTGCAGAGTACTCCTTCCTTTATTGTCTTTTTTTCCATAACTCTTCCAGTTTGTGATACATATTCTTGACCCTTTTGCCTTAATAGAACAGCTTTTTTCCGTTTCCATTTTTCTGGTTTACGGGTTCTTTTTTTGGAAATCTTAGGCTGCAATTCAAATATCTTCAATTTTTTAACTTCTGGGCCTTCAGCAATATCATGAATAGCATTACTTGTTTCTTGTCTGTTAGAAGAGTCTATATCTTCCTTTTCTGCTTCGATTTCTTTTAGTTTCAATTCTGTATTTAATAATTTTTTCTTAATATTCTGCTGCAAGTTGACATCCGAGTTTTGATTATTTATCGCTTGTACTAACTCCAGCATCCGTTTACCCCTAGATCCCATAATGGTTTACTTATATTTGCTAATAAAAATCGCTTTTTAAATGAAACACTCTATAAACACTGTCTAAAAATAATGTTACGCAAGAGGA
This sequence comes from Onthophagus sagittarius, assembly GCA_036711965.1. Lineage (NCBI taxonomy): Eukaryota > Metazoa > Arthropoda > Insecta > Coleoptera > Scarabaeidae > Onthophagus > Onthophagus sagittarius. The sequence goes on along the minus strand of JASERS010000007.1, from coordinate 7,595,320 downwards.
ACATAACCTCAAAATATGACATGATACTTCACAGCTAACCTGAACCCTTCAAATTTTAAGCTGATAAAGGTGTCATGTAACAAAAACGTAACATAACACCTTTCTCCACTAGATAATATATGTAGCATGTGCGACATGACACCTTTATCATCTGAAAACTACCAGAAAATATCGGAAATAAGGAATCCCTGTTTATTAAAGGTTAGATCAATATCAGGGGGTGCCTACAAATGCATAAAGTCATTTTTTGAAAAAATGAGACATGACACCTTTATCCACTTATGTCTTCAATTATTGTTGGGAAAAGTCACGTCAAGGTACGTGAATTATGATAGACCCTTGTAGCGAACTAAATTCAGAGGCGCAATTCGTTTTTATTTTATGCAAATACTTTTTTTACGCATGATATCAAAAAATAACCACTTAAAAATTATAGTACTAATTATTGTATACTTTGAGAAATACAAATTTGAAATAAATTGAAAGAAATAAAAAACAGATCATATCTCTTCCGTATAAAGATTGATAAAACCCAACTACACATTTTTGTTTCATCACTATGTAAAAATATTCAAAACTTCAAAGCAAGATATTATTCGATACACGGGTCTGATCGGTGTTCGATAAAATATTATTGTTAAAGAAAAACAAAAAAAATCGGTCCTATTGGGTCGCGCCAGGTTCTGTCGAAACCATAGTTGCTCATGATCACGCACGCTCTCGTGAGTCATGCGTGACACACCGTGAAGGGGATGCATGGTCTAATTTATTGATCTCTATTAAAAGATATCGTATAATAAAAAGAGAGAGAATACCAGATTTTATCGGCAATATTAACCAAGTCATTTAATCATCTTTTTCGGAATATAATAACGCGACTGATATGGTTTGAGGTAGAGTTATCTGCCAAAGTTTTAATAACAGATTTGGGCTCATAAATTGTGATCCACCAACTATCGACAACATATTTCTGTAATACTCAGGTAGTTTCTCAAGAAGTTTTTTTTCACTTAGAGAAAGCTGGTTGATGAGAGTTGTCTTTAAAAACGTATATGAGTCGACATCCGGTGATGAATCCACATCATATGTTATGGAGACTATTTCTCCATAGTAATTGTATGATTACTAAATTATACTTAGTTTTATAACCACGTTGCCAAATTCGCGCTCTAGATGGGAGGTAATTTAATGTTACTAATAATGTCAATTGCTAAAAATTGACCACCTGACGTATTCATATCATTATCCATTTTATACACAAAATAATTAAAAATCTTTATCTTTCTTTTCCCGCTTTTCAGTGTAATCGAATTTTCTGATAATTAAGATGAAATTTACTACATAATTTACACAAATGTACGTTGCTCTACGTTGGAGTTCAATAATTGAGTCTACTGTCCGTTATCAGTTTAAGGGTTTGATGCAAATTATTCAATTCGAGGTGTTTCCGGTGTTGTTGAATATTGCGTGATATTGCAGTTATGGTTTTTATTTTTTGTTAATAACTTATTACTATGATTTTACTCATAGTAACTCTAGTCCCACTCAAACTCCAGCGGGAGTACTGAAGCCGACGAATCGCATAATTTAATAGGGATTCCCCCATCTAACCACTTCTCCAATCTTATGAACAAGATCACTTTGTATCATGTCAATGTCCAGAGTTTAACTGCCCACTTTAATGACTTTTTGATCACATTTGAGTCTGGTATTTTTGACATCATCTTGGTGAGTGAAACCTTTCTCAAGCCTTCCCTACATTCTCCTATGTTTACTCTTCCGGGATAATGGATAAATCCGGGCAAATGGATCATTTTATCGCACAAGCGATATCTGCCAAATGACCCAACAGAACAAACAAAAATAGTATTTACTAAAGCAAAATTATCCTAGGATTAATATGGCAAGTAGTGATAATTAGATATCAATAACATTTATCACCAAATAAGATTAATCAAGAAGAAAAGTAAAGAAAAAGATACGACAAGAGAGACAGAAGCTAAAAAAACCAAAAGAATTTGCCGGATATCAGTTGCCAACAAGTGAGAGCAGTTGAAGAGAGGAAAAAGAGAAAGACAAAGAACAAAGAATCAGGAAACAGACAATTGAAGGGCAAGCAAGTGGCTCTTTAAAACACGTCTAAAATTAGCAATATTAGAAATATTACGAATTTCAGAAGGCAGTCCATTCCACAGCGCAATCGACCGTACTGTAAATGATCTGTGATAAATTTCAGTGCTATGAACGGGAAATGTAAAAATAGCATCAGAACACGAACGAGTAGCAAACTCATGAGATGGTAATTGCTGGAACCTATCTGATAAGTACTTTGGGGTGCAGTTATGAAGAATTTTAAATAAAATGTTTAATAAACGAAAGGATCTACGTCTCTCACAAGTTAACATCTGAATGTAATTGCGATACGGCGTTACATGCTCAAATTTATTTATGTCAAATATGAACCGGATGCAATTATTTTGTAGCCGCTGCAATTTATCACGGAGAGTTACCGAGAGATCGGGATAAACCGCGTCCGCATAGTCGAAGTGAGGAAATATAAGTGAATAGCAAAGATTACGACGGACCAAAGGAGGAAGAGAGTAACAAAGTCTCTTTAAAGAGTTCTTCACTGTCTCTCCAAGACAGTGAAGAATCCATAAAGACTCCGAGATTCTTAACTGTGTCAGAAAACCGTATGACAGTACCATCCAGCATCAGATCACTGCAGCTAGATGGATTGATCTTACCAAGTATTTGAGGAATACCAAACACAATAGCTTGCGTTTTAACTGCGTTCAACTTAAGTCCGTATCTCCGAGACCAGTTCAAGACGTTAGACAGATCATTATTAAGTCGCACAATAGCTTCCGGAAATTCAGCAACAGTTGTAGTAGTGTATATTTGGCGGTCGTCAGCATACAAATGATAATTACACGAAATATGATCAGTAACACTGTTAACGAACAAAGAAAAAAGTAACGGTCCCAATACACTGCCCTGAGGAACACCACATTTGATTGCACAAGCAGAAGAAACTGAAGAATTAGCGCGTACGCACAAGGATCGATGGGAAAGATAGGAATGAAACCAAGAAACACAGGAAAGAGTGAATCCGTAGGCAGAAAGAGATGAAAAAAGTAGGTTGTGGTCGACAGAATCAAAAGCATACCTAATATCATCAGTAACTTTAATGAGGGCAGTAGTCGTACTATGCCCACTGCGAAAACACGATTGCAACTCATTGTGTAAATTAAACCTCTCGAGATATCCTTGGACTTGTAAATAAACTAAACGTTCAAGAGCTTTTGATAGTACGGATAAAATTGAAATCGGACGGAAATCAGTGTTACATGAAGGGGACTTGGATTTAGGTATGGGGACGACATGAGCTACTTTCCAGACAGAGGGAAATAAAGACCGTTCAAAAGAAAAGTTGAAGATATGTCTTAATGGTGGAAGCACTATATCCAGTATAGGAAGAAGAAGGTTGAGACCGATACCATCAGAACCCACGCAAGGGGACTTTGAATATGCCATAGCATCACCCACTTCGGTCGCGGTTACAAGCGTAAAAGAGAAGAAACACGATTTAGGAGCAGTAAGAATTTCATTAATTGTAGCCGCCTTAGTTACGTTATCAATGATCAGGGGAGGCTCTGCAAAAAAGTTTGCCAGCGACTCACAATCAAGATCCATCTGGTCAGACGGAGAGTTTATCGCTCCGAGAGACCTCATAGTCCTCCAAAATGTTCTCGGCGCGACTCCAGACAGCCTTTGGTAGAAATAAGATCTCTTAGCATACTTGCATTTATGATTACGGAGGTTGCGTAGAATTCGATAGTTTTCCCGATCAGTACTAGAGGGTGTACGTTTAAATACCAACTTTGCATGGTTACGCAGTCGCATAAGAGATCTTATCTCATCACTCAGCCAAGGTGCAGGCGGATGCCTCATCTTGCGTTGCCTAAGCGGGGCATGTCTATCATAGAGCTTAATAATTTTAAAATTAAAGTAGTCCACTTTAGCATCAATATCTGCTAAACGATATAGTGGAAGCCAATCAATCATCAGTGCATCTGACAAGAGCAAATTAGTATCAACTCGCCCTAGATCACGGTAAGTCACAACACGTCGAGAACGACTCAGATGCTGCACCTGTAGAGCACAATAGATTAAATCATGGTTGGAAAATTGAAAGGCAGGTAGTTGACCGCGTGTAAGTATACTGTATTTACTTCCTTTTCTTCTGAGCTTCTTATTTTCTACTTTCTTTCCTATACTCCTTATTCACCTTCTTTCTCTTATGTTTTGTTACTGTATGAATTTCTTATAGTTTTCTTTTTTCCTTTTTGTTGTCTTGTCGTTTATTGTTTTGCCGCATTAGTTAATTAATTACTATTCTGTACATCTGGTGGTATCATTGTAATTTAGTTTAGACTGGGTCGATTGGAAGATATCGTCTGTGGCGATAAATCGTTCCGTTTGTCAAAATTGAAAATTGAGTTTATAAGTAATTAAGTCATTGTAATTCTTTTTTTACTATTATTAGTTATTTTACTGATAATTATAACAATGTACATTTTTTCCTTTCTACTTGCTTTTCTCTCTTTTTTTTGACAATAAAGATTTAGTTGAATTTTGAATTTGAGAAATTCACGAATAAAGCAACGTTGACATTGCATAAATTGACTGCAATATCTAAGGTATGCGGAAATTTTTCGAAAAGATCCTCAGCAACATCCACTAAATAATCATTTAGAGCATTTCAGTTACACATGTTCGTTTTTTCTTATTTTTTTAAGCCTAGAATTTACTATCATCTTCATTAGTAACAACATTAAGTTTCATTATTTCAGTTAAAAATATAATATTTTAGCGTATACTTTTCATATCAAAATTTTTATATTATTGTTTCTATATTATATATTTTTTGATTCATTTATTTTTTTATGGGAAATTATAAATGAAGTAAAAAGAAAGTTTCAAATAAGTTATTTAAAATTACATTACATAACTAAAATAATATAGTGATGACGTGTAAATTTCGTCGCCTCATATTAAGGTGCCAAATATCTAATTCATTACCCTATAAATCCTATGTTTAGCATCAGTAAAACACGCAAATAAAAAATACGTAACGTGTTACAGAAAATATATTGCATATTAACTGAAAATTTCTTGCATCATAATATTTTTAATCAATTCTAGATGTATCCTTTTTTAGGGTAATGGAACCCCAAATTATCAAGAATGGAACTACGTAGTCGGTGGGGACATACCCAAACCGAACGAGAAAGGTCTTTTGGCTCGGGTTTGGGGTAGTTTCGATACAAACTACATGAAACCGCTTTTAACCCATTCCAAGCCAACTTTATTGGAAACACTCCCCGTTTGTTGTAATCCTCTCGCTCGATTACTAACAACAATGGAACAAATGACTCAGGTAATTTCGATTTTAATGATTATAATTATACATGAATTTTTTACATGAAATTTTAAAAATTATAGGAAGGTGGTAATGCGAGAAACGGGAGTGGTTTAATCGATTCAGATTCCGATTTATGTCTAAACGACACTGATTTGTCTCGAGATAGATACCCGAGTTCAATAAGAGTAAGTACTGATTAATTGTGTATCTGTCTCGTTTTAAATTTTGATGTAAAGCAATAAAATGTTTTTGCAAGCAGCAAATACAATCGATCAGTGGACATCAGGTGTAAAAAGTCGATAAAAATAACTATTATTTTTAGTTAGATCTTTTTGTTTAAGTATTGCGAAAAAAATTAAGCAGCAAAATAATTATATAAACGTAATTGTTCCCTATTAAACAATTTCCTATACGTTTGTGTAAAAGTTGGTAAACTTATATTATTTTGCGAGTACTAGTCACTAAAAAATCCTAAATGATAGCTTTATTTTTTAAAGGGATGTTTTTTTTTGTTATATTTATATATTTTGTAGCCGCTAAGCTTATTGTCAGTATTGGCGTGTTTATTAGATATTTAAATGTAAACGTTCTTTAGTGAGAATAGTTCTTTTTTTAGTTTGGTTTATTGTAAATAGTTTGAAATAGGAAATATTTTTTTGATCTAATCTAATTAAAAAAGAAATAATTAAATATATATTAAAAATCGTTTTTAACACCAACGTTTTGATGTATTTGGAAGCATTTACCCATTTATAAAAAAAAAACGTAAATAGATTTATCACTATTAATAATCTAAAAGAGTGTAGAAAAGCAACGCAAAAGCAAAAAATAGCTATATATTTAAGTAAATTTCATTTTTTCTTTGTTTATATTTAGATTATTTTGTGTATTATTATAATTACCGATTTTTATGGCTGTGACCATTTTTGTTGTTATTCACTTGTAAACCAGTACTTACAATATTTACGTTTATTCTATGGTTATAAAACACGTTTGAGAATGAATCAATAAAAATTTCTTTTTGCCACAATACGAGTTGTAAATAAACTTTATTTCTTTCCAAGTTTTCTTTTCTTTTTTTTTTCTAGTACAAAAAATAATCGATTAAGAACAAAATCAGATTAAGACAATAAAAAAACAAATATTAACATTAACTTAAACTTATTAAATTTGACATTTTAATTGGAGTGACTTTGCAATAAAACTTAATATATCGGTAATTTCATCAATCTGTAACAAAAAAAATATTAATACCAAATATAAAATGTACAGTAAGGCCCCAACATTCGCGAGGGTTAGGTTCTAAAAATACGCCGCGAATGTTGAATCTGCGAATATTGAAGCACTAGATATTATGAAGGATAAACTACTACTTCTATGTTCTTTTAACACGTTAACCGCCAAATGGTCACCGACGCCAAAAGTTTCATTTAATTTAATTTTAAAAATTTCAAAAATTAATAAATTATACATACTAAATAAAACGCTTAAAATTGCAAAATAAAACGACTGGTCTTAAAACTTTTGTATTCGGAACTAATACAGATATTAAAATAATTACAATTGTTTAAAATATAAAAAAACCTAAACTCGATAGCAATAACAAACTGCAACAAAATAAACTAAAAAAAGAAATAAAAGTTAACATTTCTACTCATCAATAATAATTGCTTTAGAACACGATGGTTTAAAAAATGAAAGGATAGTAGGTTGCAATGCTTTGTGTTGCATATCCTTTTGAAGCTCTTTGTAAGGAGCAAGAAGAGTATTCAGACCATTTTTAAATTTTGTGCTTCGTTCCGTTGATGGATCATATTCTACTATTTTTTCAGCAAGATTATTTGCTTCTTGTATAAATAAATTAAGTTCCTTCAACGTTAATTTATTACATAGGGAATTACTATTATCTTCTTCATCCGTTCCTGAAACATTTTCTATTAGTAGCGCTTCTAAGTCTGCACTGGACAACTCTTCCTCTTGATCATTGACGAGAGATTCGATATCAGCTGGTACAATGGTATGAAAATCATCTCCCGGTAGCAACCGTGCAGAAAGAACAGCTCTCTCTATTGCCTCATCAATTTCGCTTACACTTTGCGCAGTGTCTTTTTTCAACAGTTTTTTCCATGCATTACTTACGGTTGATACTTTAATGTCATTTAAAGCAAGTTTTATAGATGTAATCGCATGGTCAATATTGTATAATTTCCACACATCTTTTATTGAGAAAACACTATCATTTTGTATTTTCTCATGTACAAAATCGAACATGTGCCGGATATAATGACTTTTAAAAGCTTTTATAACACCTTGATCTAAAGGTTGTAATAAGGATGTTGTGTTGGGCGGAAGAAATACCACCTCGACACATGGATGAGCTAATTTGAGAGCATCTACTGGATGAGATGGGGCGTTATCCAATATCAATAAAACGTGAAGTGCTAAATTTTTAGATTTTAGGTAACGCTCCACTTCTTTAACAAAGCACTCTAAACCACTCTATAAATAGCTGAGAAGTCATCCAAGCTTTTGAATTAGCTCGCCAATAGACCGGAAGAGCTTCTTTGTCCTTGTTCTTTAAAGCTCGTGGATTAGCTGCTCGATATATTAACATTGGTTTTGTAATAAAGTCTCCGCGTGCATTTGCACAAAATAAAACTGTAACTCTATCCTTAGCCGATTTAAAACCAGGTGCTGTCTTTTCATTTTTTGAAATGTATGTTCGTGTGGGCATTTGTTTCCAATAAAGCCCGGTTTCGTCCGCATTAAATATTTGTTCAGGACGGTAACCTTTTTCTTCTATTAATTTTATTTTTCATCAGGAAATTTTGCAGCCTCTTGATGATCTGCTGAAGCTGATTCTCCACACAACTTAATGTTATGGAGATTAAAACGAGTTTTGAATCTTTCGAACCATCCTCTGCTGGCTTTAAATTTACAATCGTCTTCAGCACAGTCCATTCCACACGAAAAAAGGTGATAAAGTTCCTTGGCTTTATCCATTAATCTAGCCCTAGTTAATGGTATATTTTTGCGACCATGGTCCTCAATCCAAAGATAAAGAGACTTCTCCATTTTTTCAATATTAACATCACGAACTTGTGACGTTACCTTTAATGATGACGGTATGCCACTTTTTACGCTATTTCTAATTACCTCTTCTTGTTTCTTTATAGATCTTATCGTAGATTCATTGACACCGAAGACCCGGCCTACTTCGGTAGCTCTTTTCCCTTCCCGGAGCATATCAAGAACTTGAATTTTTCTTTCTAGAGTCATAACTGACTTTGCACGTTTGGCAATTAAATTTATTTCCATCGCAGGCCTTTTTGTACCCATTTTGAGTACTGTTGTGAGATTAATTTATTGTTTATAAAATTATAGTAAAAAAACGGGCGAAACACTAACCTGAACGAAATACAGAACACAAAAATAAGCACCTAACACAAACATTAAAATCGATCATAAATGAGGGATTCCCAGAGAAACGCATATGTGAAGCTGGTTGCTTGTACAGTAAACCTACGGTAAACTTCGTTTTAAATTTTTAAAAAATGACATACATACTTGCTATGTATTCGCGAATAATCGAGTCGTGAATGTTGAAAAAGGCAGCAAAATTTAAAACGCGAATATGCGAATCCGTGTAATTTGAAGCCGCGAATGTCGGGGCCCTACTGTATATGATGTGTTTGATTTTAGCTGTCACAAAGATATCTTGAGTATTTTTGGAGACACAATAATTCTAAATGAATCTATGATAAGATGTTTGTTGATGAAGTTATAAAACGTTTTCTACAGGGTTACTGGTAGAGATGTGCGCGTGAGTGACTTTTTATGCCTGCTCACGATCTAGACTCACGCACGCCACTCACGTGATTATTATACACGAATCACGTGAATATGACTATTTTATACATAACATAATCAATAATCAATAAAAATTTGCGATTTTCCATGAATTTGCGAGTATTTCAGTGGTTATTTGGCCGTCACCATGGATAACGATTATAGGAACCCCTATAATACAAAGGTTCATATAATCGCTCCTATGACATTTAAATAATTTCAAGATATCCGTGAATGTTTCCATAACAATCAATGCAATTTATTTTTTAAATTGTAGAAGTTATGAACCTTTAAAAAGTCCGGTATAGATAACAATTGTAGATAACAAACTCCGTCTCTTTACCACGGTGGGAATAAAACAAAAAAAACAGGTTTATTCACTGTGTATTAAGAAACACATCTTTCTTGTTGTTGTAAATTGTAGAGAAATAATGGGTTTAAAATAATTTTGTTAAATTTAAATTCGATCAAAATTCTAAATCAAATACTTTTTTGCGCATAAAAAGCAATAAACAGTTATACTACAATTATAACTTAATTACTGTGTATATTCTAGAAATACAAATTTTAAATTATTTGTGTTTTTGTATTTTTCGTTAATGCGGACCTGAACAACTTCGATATACCGGTCTGTTCGACGTTCGGTAAAATATTATTATTAAAGAAAAAATAAAATATCCACATAGGGGGTTTAAATTGATGCATTTTTGTTGCCCTTTAATCTCCTGCAGGAAATACGTCGAGTTACCCTCTATGTTTTTAATGAAGTTATTGAGAGATGATCATCTTCTATGTTATCTGATCGGCGGGATGATTATGATTTTGGTTTGTGTGTTATCTAACATTTTTAGATACCTTTTAGGAAAAAGTTTCGAGCACAATGTTCAAGCAAAATGTTAGATTAAAGACGGTAAGTTCATATCATTCAAATATACTTTAAATTTTGAGAATTTCATTATTGTGATACAATTAACAATATATTCAAAAAAGGAGGGCCATAATGAACCATAAATTAAGATATAACAAAAATACATAAATTAAAACTGATAACACTTTTTCATTTTTTATAAAGCTTTGATGTGGTATGGAGCGTTTACCTAGCTGGTAAAACCTATTAGTGCATACTTTGATTGTTGACTGTTGTATAATCCGAAATTAAAAAATTTTGAAGATATTTGCAGTATTCTTGCAAATTTTTTATGTTCAAGTTATATCCGGTTATGGATTATGCTTTTCCACATCATTATAAGTAATTTTAGTGAATGAGATCTTTGACCATTCTTTTGATTTTTGAACTATGAAAGAGTTTTGCAATAAAAAAACAAAACTGATCAATTATGATATGTTATAGTTTTTGGTGTTATTACTTAGATCATAACGAATAATTTTCATGGATAAGTTTTTAATTTTTTAGATTTATTACAGACCACATTCGTGAATTAGGCTATACACTAATGAATCAAAACAGTTCGACTTTTGATTCGATTTGAAGATTTTCGATTAATTCCTACAAAATTATGATAGCTAATCGAAACTAGATATGGATCAAGCATTGGTGAATCATTATCGACAATTTTCAATAATTTTAAATCACATGCTTTTAATATGATCGGATTCTGTCATTTCAGGCCTTAGAACGTACAAGAAAGTCTCATTGATCTTTGTTGCATTGTAAATTTCTGAATTGGGCTGGAGTGAAGTGTTGATCTTTATAATGTATTGGACGCATATGTTCCAAATCCGTCATGGTATAGTAAAACCCTAAGGCCCGTATTCAGAGACGTACCTGGGTACAATTGCAACCTCCGATCTGTTCGGGTGCACTCGGGAGTCGAGAAGACGTTGGCCATCTCAAACCCGAACATGCCCGAACAGATCGGAGGTTTACAATTGTACTCGGGTACATGATGTATCCTCGTCTCTGAATACGGGCCTAAGAAGCTTACTTTGAAAGAAAATGCATGATCGTAAAATGTATAAAAAGTACAGATCACAGTTTTACCGTCACATGCTTTCGCTATAGTCGGGAATACAAATTGAGGATCCAATTGGGTCCTCAATTTGTTGAGATACAAAAAAAATGAACTTTTGTTAATAGATCCCGTAGCACTGAATGTATTCCCACAACATTGACCGATGGCGATTCAACTGCTACCACTACCCAAGCCATTGTAGACGTCTTCGCCTCTCACTTTGTTAATGGCTATACGTTATCGGGTAATACAGCAACCACTTCTCATGGTATTGATGATGGCGGTGCTTTTGGAATCTCTGAAATAACTGAAGAGGAGATGTGGACATTTTTCAAAAAAATTAAGTCAATGTTCACAACTGGATCTAATGGTATTCCGGCTTTCTTGGTTAAAGATTCTGCGATTGTTCTCCAGATGCCTCTTCGGTATATATACAACCTCGTTATCTTGTCAGTTCCCTACTTGCTGGAAATTGAGCAGAATATGTCCTGCATTCAAGAATGGTGATAAGCATTTCATAGCGAACTATAGACCTATTGCTATAATCAATAGTTTTGCTAAGCTATTTGAACAGATTATCTTTGGAAAGATGGAATTTAATGTAAAATCTCGTGTTTCGCCGGCGCAGCATGGTTTTTTCAAAGGTCGCCACCACTAATTTAATTATTTTCAGCCAAAGTATCCGTGACGCTTTAGATCGTCGCTTACAAACGGACGTGATCTATACAGATTTTCTTCGTGCTTTTGATTAACTTGACTATACTGTATTACACCAACGTATTAAGGAGTTTGGTTGTGATTTGTCCCTTTCCTAATTATTACATTCATATATATTGAATTGGACGCAATATATTGAGATGTGTGGCATCAGATGTTAGTGGACGTCAGTAGTGGTGTGCCTCAGGATTCATGTCTTGGCCCTTCATTGTTCGTGATGTTTATTAATAATTTGCCTGGTCAGTTTTCAAGTTCAGCATTAATGTATGCCGATGATCTGAAACTGTTGTGAGTAATTGAAGAACCTTAGGTATCATGACTGCTCTGACTTGCAGAAAGACTTGAATCGATTGTGCTCACGGTGTCAATCCAGTGGTTTGATATTGAATGTAGCAAAATGTGAAGTCATGTCTTACACAAATAACAGAAATATGGTAACTTACGACTATACTAAGATATACAAGGAACGATCTCGCCTTAAATTGCCGAGGTCGCGTAGCGGGCGAGGCGCTGGCGTTGAAATTTTGACATAAAATCGTCTATTTTAGAAGATTCTAGCGCCTCGCAAGCAAGCGTCCTTGGCGGAGTGAATGTAAAATGATCTTGTAGCAGACTTTATATATTTACTAAGATATACAAGGAACGATTTCGCGTCAAATCGCCGAGGTTGCTGGCGGGCGAGGCACTGGATTTGAAACATTAACACAAAGTCATTCATTTTGGAAGATGTAGCGCCTCGCCCGCTTCGCGACCTCGGCGGAGTGGCAATAGAATCGCCTTCTATGAGGCTTTGTATGTTTACTAAGATATACAAGGAACGATTTCGTCTCAAATCGCCGAGGTCGCGTAACGGGCGAGGCGCTGGAATTGAAATTTTTACAAAAATTGTCCATTCTGGAAGATTTAAGCGCCTCGCCCGCTTCGCGACCTCGGCGGTGTGACGATAAAATCGTCTTCTATGAGGCTTTGTATATTTACTAAGATATGCAAGGAACGATTTCGCCTCAAATCGCCGAGGTTGCATAGCGGGCGATGTGCTGGAGTTGAAACTTTTACAAAAATTGTCCATTTTGGAAGATTGGAGCGCCTCGCCCGCTTCGCGACCTCGGCGGAGTGACAATAAAATCGTCTTCTATGAGGCTTTGTATATTTACTAAGATATGCAAGGAACGATTTCGCTTCAAATTGCCGAGTTCGCGTAGCGGGCGAGGCGCTGGCGTTGAAATTTTGACATAAAATCGTCTATTTTAGAAGATTCTAGCGCCTCGCCCGCAAGCGTCTTCGGCGGAATGAATATGAAATGGTCTTATTAGCAGACTTTATATATTTACTAAGATATACAAGGAACGATTTTGCTTCAATTCGCCGAGATCGCTTGCGGGCGAGGCACTGGATTTGAAACATTAACACAAAGTCGTTCATTTTGGAAGATGTAGCGCCTCGCCAGCTTCGCGACCACGGCGAAGTGACAATAAAATCGCCTTCTATGAGGCTTTGTATATTTAGTAAGATATACTAGGAACAATTTCGTCTCAAATCGCCGAGGTGGCGTAACGGGCGAGGCGCTGGAATAGAAATTTTTACAAAAATTGTCCATTTTGGAAGATTGGAGCGCCCCGCCCGCTTCGCGACCTCGGCGGAGTGACAATAAAATCGTCTTCTATGAGGCTTTGTATATTTACTAAGATATGCAAGAAACGATTTCGCTTCAAATTGCCGAGGTCGCGTAGCGGGCGAGGCGCTGGCGTTGAAATTTTGACATAAAATCGTCTATTTTAGAAGATTCTAGCGCCTCGCCCGCAAGCGTCTTCGGCGGAATGAATATGAAATGGTCTTATAGCAGACTTTATATATTTACTAAGATATACAAGGAACGATTTTGCGTCAATTCGCCGAGATCGCTTGCGGGCGAGGCACTAGATTTGAAACATTAACACAAAGTCGTTCATTTTGGAAGATGTAGCGCCTCGACCGCTTCGCGACCCCGGCGAAGTGACAATAAAATCGCCTTCTATGAGGCTTTGTATATTTAGTAAGATATACTAGGAACGATTTCGTCTCAAATCGCCGAGGTGGCGTAACGGGCGAGGCGCTGGAATAGAAATTTTTACAAAAATTGTCCATTTTGGAAGATTGGAGCGCCTCGCCCGCTTCGCGACCTCGGCGGAGTGACAATAAAATCGTCTTCTATGAGGCTTTGTATATTTACTAAGATATGCAAGGAACGATTTCGCCTCAAATTGCCGAGGTAGCGTAACGGGCGAGGCGCTGGAATAGAAATTTTTACAAAAATTGTCCATTTTGGAAGATTGGAGCGCCTCGCCCGCTTCGCGACCTCGGCGGAGTGACAATGAAATCGTCTTCTATGAGGCTTTGTATATTTACTAAGATATGCAAGGAACGATTTCGCCTCAAATTGCCGAGGTAGCGTAACGGGCGAGGCGCTGGAATAGAAATTTTTACAAAAATTGTCCATTTTGGAAGATTGGAGCGCCTCGCCCGCTTCGCGACCTCGGCGGAGTGACAATGAAATCGTCTTCTATGAGGCTTTGTATATTTACTAAGATATGCAAGGAACGATTTCGCCTCAAATTGCCGAGGTCGCGTAGCGAGCGTGGCGCTGAAGTTGAAATTTTTACATAAAATCGTCCATTTTGGAAGGTTGTACACAAAAACTTAATATTTTTCTTCATATTTTTCTCAGCATTTACGCTAATACAAATATAATGCAAATACAATTTTTCTGTTTTTAATTAAAACAGATATTGAGATATCTATTATGACAACCAAACTCAAACACATTTTCTAAATGTAAATAATAACTTACAATTTTTGACGTCGGTTTCCCCGCACCATGTCCCGCCCTCGTTTCAACCCGAATCATAATAGGATTTTTTTGTTGAGGTAAATTTCCAATTTTCCGTTGAATTTCAGCGATGAATTTTAATGAATGCAAGGGCACGACGCGATCATCATGATCAGCCGTTAATAATAAAGTAGCTGGATATTGGACGTCCTTTTCCGGGACCTTCACATTATGCAATGGCGAGTATTTATACAAATATTTAAATTGATCCGGTTCATCCGAACATCCATAATCCGTTTTCCAAGCGTATCCTATCGTAAATTTATGGTAACGCAACATATCTAAAACGCTAAAAAACATTTTTTTGTAATTACTTAAATTTTGTGTTTTACCCGACTTGGCAAATGGCCGCGCCAAAAAGTTGGGGTGCTTGATTAATACAAGCTGCAATTAATAACCCGCCATTTGATCCACCTTGAATGATCAATTTTTCTTTGCTTGTGTATTTATTTTCGATTAAGTATTTTGCCGCGTTTTGGAAATCGTCGAAACAATTTTGTTTGTTTTCACAGCGACCCCCATTGTGCCATTTATCGCCGTATTCCCCTCCTCCCCGAATATTTGGGAGAGCAAATACCCCATCGAAACAATCCATAAATATTAATCGTGTAACTGAGAATGAGGGGGTTAACGTGATGTTAAAACCGCCGTATCCATATAAAAGACACGGATTTGTCCCATTTTTAATTAACCCCTAATAATAATAAAAAATTATATTTCATAAAATAATCAAATTAAAAAAATTACTTTTTTGTTAACAATAAACATTGGAACTTGAGTTCCATCGGTGCTTTTATAAAAAATTTGTTCGCTTTCGTATTTATTGGGATCGAAATTTTCCAGTTTAGTTTCATAAAAAATCTTAAAAAAGAAGGTTAATAAATATCACTAAAAGATGATGTTTTTTACTTTAGGAGAAATCGGTTCTTGATTTAAATCGACTTGATAAATAACGTTAGGTTTTAAAAACGAACAAAATCCATAAAACATTTCGGCCGAATTATGCTTTTCCGATAAACAAGAAATTGTTCCCAATTCAAGCGGAAAATCATAAATTTTTTTGCCACTTTCTAACTTATGAAGCGACATCACGTTTTTAACATCGCGAAGATAACACAAAACTAATTGGTCGTTATTAACCGGTTTTGCCCAATCCAAAACGTCGTTTTCATGATCCGGGATTAAATCCTCCCATTTATCTTTTAAATTATCGAAGTTAATGAGCACTAATTTATAATTTGGAGCATCTTTGTTTGTGCGGAACACAAATTTCCCTTTTATATTTGCAACATACTAAAAAATATGAATATGATTTAAATTTTAGAAAAGTATTTAATTACTTCATAATCAGCTTCGAATTCAGTTACAACTGGATGTAAATCCAATAATCCCGAAATTTTTTCGATGTTATCCAATCGGGCGAAATATAACAAATTATTTTTGCTTCCTATTACGGATGTTACAATTAAATATTTCCCACAAGTACTTACTTGTGCACCTCTGAAACATGAATATAAAAAATAAAAATAAATAATGTTTAAGTATTTACAAAAAACATTTACATTCTTAATTTGGGATCTTCAAATTGAACGACAACAACATCCTCAGACTGCTCAGTTCCCAATCTGTGATAATAAAGTTTTTGCTTTTCATTACTATCAGTTTCTGAACCATCTGATTTTCCTTCTTTATCTAAATATGCCTTTAAAGATAATAATGGATTATTATATAGCGTTTGTGGATTATAATTAAAATTTTTTAACTGTCATAAATTGTTTGTGGTAACCTTTAATAGGCATTACATAATTTAAAATAATAAAATTTTCTCAGCTTTAATATATAGGATATTAATGTATATGGAGGAAATTCTTGAAAATTACCGATGTGAGTCATCATAAGCAGAAATGATTTCTAAGTGGAATTAAACTAACAAACAACGAGACGCTTGAGGACGTTATACTTAACGTATTTTGAATTGAGACTTGACACTGCTTCAAAAAACCTTGATACTACTTCTAAAAAACTTACAATGATTCCAGAAGACATGACACTGCTTTAGAAGACTAGATATTGCTTGCAGAAGATTTGAAAGGTTTCCAGAAGACTTAACACTACTTCTAAAAGACTAGATACTGCTGTCAGAAGACTTGTAATGCCTCAAGTAGACTCAATACTGCCTCTGGACGACTTGATATTGCTGTCAAAAGACTTGTAATGTTTCCAGATGACATGTTACTGCTTCTAGAAGACTTCATATTGCTTCCAGAAGACTTGATATTTCTTCCAGAAGACTTGAAATTGCTTCCAGAAGACTTGAAATGCTTCCACAACACTTAACACTGTCTTTCGAAGACTTATAATGCTTTCAAAGATTTGATATTGCTTCTAGAACACTTGATATTGCTTCCAAAAGATTTTAACTGCTTCCAGAAGACTTGATACTGTTTTCAGAAGACTTAAAACGTTTCTAAAGGACTTGATATTGCCTCTGAAAGCCTTGAAATGCTTTCAGTAGACTCGGCACTGCCTCCAGAAGACTTGATGTTGCTGTCAAAAGACTTGTAATGTTTCCAGAAGACATGTTACTGTTTCTAAACGACATGATATTGCTTCTAGAAGACATGAAATGCTTCCAAAATAAATAATAACTGCCTTTAGAAGACTTATAATACTTCAAAATATTTGATACTGCATCTAGATTACTTGACATTGCTTCCAGAAGACTTGAACTGCTTCCAGGAGACTCAATATTGCCTCAAGAAGATTTGATACCGCTTCGAAAAGATTTTACACAGCTTCCAGAAGACTTGATATTGCTTTCAGAGGACACGATATCAGGAGACTCCACACTGCCTCTGGAAGAGTTGAAATATTTTCAGAAAACTTGAAATGCTTCCAGAACACTTGAATTGCTTCTTGAAGATTTGATACTGCTTATAGAAGAGTTGATACTGCGCTTCTGGAAGTTTTGACATTGTTTCCTAAAGACTTAAAACATTTCCAGAGGACTTGATATTGCCATTCAAAACCTGCCTTTGAGAGACTTGATATTGCTTCCAAAAGACTCCCAGAAGATATGATAATAACGTAGAGTTTGTAAATTAACTTGTATCTAAATTTAACCTTTCTTGGAAGCTCTGTTCATTATTGTAGTAAAGAAAAAAATCATGTAAATTCATGAATTATAAATCAAAGTTGCCATCTTTAGAATGATAAGATAAAGGGCTGCATTTAGTTATAAGAAATTTACGTTTTGACGATGTATAAACTGGAAAGGCTCGAGAAGAAACTGATAAATTAGCTGCTACTAAAAATGTCAAAACTACCATAAAGTTTAGTAATTGGATAATTTGTTACAATAAACGAGATGCTACATCTACGTTGAGATAGATGCGGATTTGTACAATACATGCCACAGGAACCAGCCAAGCATGGTATAAAAATGTAGGCTCTGTGTGATATCAAAACCTTCTATACTTGGATATTCGAGATATATACTATAAAGAAATTATATACAAGCAGTTGCCCTTCTTAGATGTATTAGTCACTAGAACGACAAATGATGATATGGAACTGGGGGTGTATCGAAAGAAAATCCACACCAATAGGTACTTAGAGGTATCATCGCACCATCATCCCCAACAGAAGAGGTCCGTAATTCGCACTTTGTTTCAGAGAGCAGTAAGAATATGTAAAGGAGATAACCTAAAGGAAGAACGGTTTCTACGGAACGTACTACAGAAAAATGGATATAGTTTAAAGGACATCAACCGAGCCACCAAGCAGCGGAAGCAGGGAGAAGAAGCTACAGCAAGTACAGAACCAGCTGGTTTCATCTGTCTTCCTTACGTTTCCGGTGTAACGGAACGAATTGCGAGACACCTCAAGAAAAACGACATCGTGGTGCGATACGGAACGGTCACCAAAATTCGGAATATACTCCCGGTAGCCAAGGACAAGCTACCTCTTTTAAAAGGAGCGGGTGTCTATCGGCATGTCTATCGGTATGTATATATCGGATATGCAGTTGTGGGAAGTTTTACGTTGGCCAAACCGGACGAATCATCGAATGCCGTATCAAGGAACACGAGAGGGATGTGAGGCTGAGGAAGATTCAACAGTCGGCGGTTGCGGAACATTGCCATTCGGAGGGACACCGAATAAACTTCGACAAAACAAAGGTTCTGGCTATAATAAATATCATCAACAGCTGACAAGAGAAGCCATAGAAATCCACCGACATAAAAACAACGTCAACAGAGAAGATGGCTGGGAACTCAGCAGAACATGGAAGATGGTGGTGAAGACGAACACGACTCCCAAACCGGACGCGACGCAGTAATTAGTTAGTAATTAGCTTGTAATTAATATAAATTAATTATTAATTAGTTTTTCGACCTATATATTGTTTTACGATCCCCGATTTTGTCAGTTAGAACCAGTTTCTGAAGAAGGTTGCAACATGGCATCCGAAACGTCAAACATTTTTTCAAAAAACGCACGGCGAAACCCGAATTTTTCTAGTTTTAGATCTAGTGTTAGTCCTAGTGATAGTTCTAGTGTTAGTTCAATTAACACCGGTCGTGAAAGCCTTCGTACTTAAATTATGGAAGATTTAGTAAAATTTTTGTCTGGATATTGAGAGGTATCCTTAGCAGTAAACCAAAATCGAAGTGCAAGATGTCAGCATTATATTGCTCATAAAAACAATAAAACTAGTTACTAGTACTACATGTTATCAATTTGTTTGCAACAACCACTCAAAAAAGACTGTCTTTTGCGATATTTGTTGCAAAAATTTTCAAATTAAAGAAGACTGATTTTATATTTAGTGCGTTGTTAATTTTTCACGTTTTCGCAATAATAAATATAGTTACATTTTATTTTCACACTTCTTTCCATTAAAATAAATGGTTAATTGGCGTTTTGATCTAAAAAAAGAGCTTATCGCTTAATTTTCCATTCTTCTCTTATATCCTATCGGACGTAACGTATGAAGTACTTGGTAAGTAATCATTATTATATGCTTTAATTTGCTATAGCTTTGCTTTAGAAATTTTATTAAATTATTTTCCCATTTTATATGTAAATCGCCATTAGGATGGAAATTAAAACGTAAGTATAAAAAGGTTACCTACTAAAGACTACCCCTAATGCTTTTAGCGAATTACATCAACCCTCAAAACACCGTAATCATTAGCGGTTTTTGAGAAAAAAAAATGTTGATAGATTCTAAGCATAAATAGCACTCTGCGGACTTAGAGAACGATAAAGAGTTTTTAAAATATTCACATTTTCGTTTTATAAAGACATAGCACCTACAATGCAATATTGGGAGTATTTTAAATTATTGACTGTAAGTCTATTTATATATATATATATATTTCTTTATCGTTTGTGTTCATTTTAAACATTCGCTTGTAGATTTAGCTGAGGATGATAAAATTTTTTTGTCAAAACCGGTTCTAAGTATATTTAATTTTTAACTGAGCAAGAGGTCTATTATTTATTTATCAACCCATTCGAAGAATTTAACTCAGTAATTATGGATTTATTATATTTTTTAATAATTTTAGAAATTTTACAAAATTAAAATATCCTAAATCATCATGTGTCCATGGCATGGAAGTAAAATTAAGAATTTTTTTAAGATTGCAATATGTTTATAAATTCATTATTTTTTCATTGTATTAAAATTTCTTATAGCTTTGAAGATGAGAATTGAAAATGAATGAATGAATTGAAGATGAGATTTAATTTTTAACTGAGCAAGAGGTCTGTTATTTATTTATCAACCCACTCGAAGAATTTAACTCAGTAATTATGGATTTATTATATTTTTTAGTAATTTTAGAAATTTTACAAAATTAAAATATCCTAAATCATCATGTGTCCATGGCATGGAAGTAAAATTAAGAATTTTTTTAAGATTGCAATATGTTTATAAATTCATTATTTTTTCATTGTATTAAAATTTCTTATAGCTTTGAAGATGAGAATTGAAAATGAATGAATGAATTGAAAATGAGATTTAATTTTTAACTGAGCAAGAGGTCTATTATTTATTTATCAACCCACTCGAAGAATTTAACTCAGTAATTATGGATTTATTATATTTTTTAGTAATTTTAGAAATTTTACAAAATTAAAATATCCTAAATCATCATGTGTCCATGGCATGGAAGTAAAATTAAGAATTTTTTTAAGATTGCAATATGTTTATAAATTCAGTATTTTTTCATTGTATTAAAATTTCTTATAGCTTTGAAGATGAGAATTGAAGATGAATGAAGATGAATGAATGAATTGAAGATGAGATTTAATTTTTAACTGAGCAAGAGATCTGTTATTTATTTATCAACCCATTCGAAGAATTTAACTCAGTAATTATGGATTTATTATATTTTTTAATAATTTTAGAAATTTTACAAAATTAAAATATCCTAAATCATCATGTGTCCATGGCATGGAAGTAAAATTAAGAATTTTTTTAAGATTGCAATATGTTTATAAATTCATTATTTTTTCATTGTATTAAAATTTCTTATAGCTTTGAAGATGAGAATTGAAAATGAATGAATGAATTGAAAATGAGATTTAATTTTTAACTGAGCAAGAGGTCTATTATTTATTTATCAACCCACTCGAAGAATTTAACTCAGTAATTATGGATTTATTATATTTTTTAGTAATTTTAGAAATTTTACAAAATTAAAATATCCTAAATCATCATGTGTCCATGGCATGGAAGTAAAATTAAGAATTTTTTTAAGATTGCAATATGTTTATAAATTCATTATTTTTTCATTGTATTGAAATTTCTTATAGCTTTGAAGATAAGAATTGAAGATGAATGAATGAATTGAAGATGAATTTAATTTTTAACTGAGCAAGAGGTCTATTATTTATTTATCAACCCACTCGAAGAATTTAACTCAGTAATTATGGATTTATTATATTTTTTAGTAATTTTAGAAATTTTACAAAATTAAAATATCCTAAATCATCATGTGTCCATGGCATGGAAGTAAAATTAAGAATTTTTTTAAGATTGCAATATGTTTATAAATTCAGTATTTTTTCATTGTATTAAAATTTCTTATAGCTTTGAAGATGAGAATTGAAGATGAATGAAGATGAATGAATGAATTGAAGATGAGATTTAATTTTTAACTGAGCAAGAGGTCTGTTATTTATTTATCAACCCACTCGAAGAATTTAACTCAGTAATTATGGATTTATTATATTTTTTAGTAATTTTAGAAATTTTACAAAATTAAAATATCCTAAATCATCATGTGTCCATGGCATGGAAGTAAAATTAAGATTTTTTAAAGATTGCAATATGTTTATAAATTCATTATTTTTTCATTGTATTAAAATTTCTTATAGCTTTGAAGATGAGAATTGAAGATGAATGAAGATGAATGAATGAATTGAAGATGAGATTTAATTTTTAACTGAGCAAGAGGTTTATTATTTATTTATCAACCCACTCGAAGAGTTTAACTCAGTAATTATGGATTTATTATATTTTTTAGTAATTTTAGAAATTTTACAAAATTAAAATATCCTAAATCATCATGTGTCCATGGCATGGAAGTAAAGTTAAGAATTTTTTTAAGATTGCAATATGTTTATAAATTCATTATTTTTTCATTGTATTAAAATTTCTTATAGCTTTGAAGATGAGAATTGAAGATGAATGAATGAATTGAAGATGAGATTTAATTTTTAACTGAGCAAGAGGTTTATTATTTATTTATCAATCCACTCGAAGAATTTAACTCAGTAATTATGGCTTTATTACATTTTTTTAGTAATTTTAGAAATTTTACAAAATTAAAACATCCTAAATCATCATGTGTCCATGGCATGGAAGTAAAATTAAGAATTTTTTTAAGATTGCAATATGTTTATAAATTCATTATTTTTTCATTGTACTAAAATTTCTTATAGCTTTGAAGATGAGAATTGAAGATGAATGAATGAATTGAAGATGAGATTTAATTTTTAACTGAGCAAGAGGTCTATTATTTATTTATCAACCCACTCGAAGAATTTAACTCAGTAATTATGGATTTATTATATTTTTTAGTAATTTTAGAAATTTTACAAAATTAAAACATCCTAAATCATCATGTGTCCATGGCATGGAAGTAAAATTAAGAATTCTTTTAAGATTGCAATATGTTTATAAATTCATTATTTTTTTCATTGTATTAAAATTTCTTACAGCTTTGAAGATGAGAATTGAAGATGAATGAATGAATTGAAGATGAGATTTAATTTTTAACTGAGCAAGAGGTCTATTATTTATTTATCAACCAACTCGAAGAATTTAACTCAGTAATTATGGATTTATTATACTTTTTAGTAATTTTAGAAATTTTACAAAATTAAAATATCCTAAATCATCATGTGTCCATGGCATGGAAGTAAAGTTAAGAATTTTTTTAAGATTGCAATATGTTTATAAATTCATTATTTTTTCATTGTATTAAAATTTCTTATAGCTTTGAAAATGAGAATTGAAGATGAATGAATGAATTGAAGATGAGATTTAATTTTTAACTGAGCAAAAGGTCTATTATTTATTTATCAACCCACTCGAAGAATTTAACTCAGTAATTATGGATTTATTATATTTTTTAGTAATTTTAGAAATTTTACAAAATTAAAATATCCTGAATCATCATATGTCCATGGCATGGAAGTAAAATTAAGAATTCTTTTAAGATTGCAATATGTTTATAAATTCATTATTTGTTTCATTGTATTAAAATTTCTTACAGCTTTGAAGATGAGAATTGAAGATGAATGAATGAATTGAAGATGAGATTTAATTTTTAACTGAGCAAGAGGTCTATTATTTATTTATCAACCAACTCGAAGAATTTAACTCAGTAATTATGGATTTATTATACTTTTTAGTAATTTTAGAAATTTTACAAAATTAAAATATCCTAAATCATCATGTGTCCATGGCATGGAAGTAAAATTAAGAATTTTTTTAAGATTGCAATATGTTTATAAATTCATTATTTTTTCATTGTATTAAAATTTCTTATAGCTTTGAAGATAAGAATTGAAGATGAATGAAGATGAATGAATGAATTGAAGATGAGATTTAATTTTTAACTGAGCCAGAGGTCTATTATTTATTTATCAACCCACTCGAAGAATTTAACTCAGTAATTATGGATTTATTATATTTTTTAGTAATTTTAGAAATT
Source organism: Onthophagus sagittarius (assembly GCA_036711965.1). Classification (NCBI taxonomy): domain Eukaryota; kingdom Metazoa; phylum Arthropoda; class Insecta; order Coleoptera; family Scarabaeidae; genus Onthophagus; species Onthophagus sagittarius. Next base: position 7,571,251 of record JASERS010000007.1, on the reverse strand, counting down.
TTACAAAATTAAAATATCCTAAATCATTATGTGTCCATGGCATGGAAGTAAAACTAAGAATTTTTTTAAGATTGCAATATGTTTATAAATTCATTATTTTTTCATTGTATTAAAATTTCTTATAGCTTTAAAGATGAGAATTGAAGATGAATGAATGAATTGAAGATGAGATTTAATTTTTAACGGAGCAAGAGGTCTGTTATTTATTTATCAACCCACTCGAAGAATTTAACTCAGTAATTATGGCTTTATTAAATTTTTTTAGTAATTTTAGAAATTTTACAAAATTAAAATATCCTAAATCATCATGTGTCCATGGCATGGAAGTAAAATTAAGAATTTTTTAAGATTGCAATATGTTTATAAATTCATTATTTTTTCATTGTATTAAAATTTCTTATAGCTTTGAAGATAAGAATTGAAGATGAATGAATGAATTGAAGATGAGATTTAATTTTTAACTGAGCCAGAGGTCTATTATTTATTTATCAACCCACTCGAAGAATTTAACTCAGTAATTATGGATTTATTATATTTTTTAGTAATTTTAGAAATTTTACAAAATTAAAATATCCTAAATCATCATGTGTCCATGGCATGGAAGTAAAACTAAGAATTTTTTTAAGATTGCAATATGTTTATAAATTCATTATTTTTTCATTGTATTAAAATTTCTTATAGCTTTCAAGATGAGAATTGAAGATGAATGAATGAATTGAAGATGAGATTTAATTTTTAACTGAGCAAAAGGTCTATTATTTATTTATCAACCCACTCGAAGAATTTAACTCAGTAATTATGGATTTATTATATTTTTTAGTAATTTTAGAAATTTTACAAAATTAAAATATCCTAAATCATCATGCGTCCATGGCATGGAAGTAAAATTAAGAATTTTTTTAAGATTGCAATATGTTTATAAATTCATTATTTTTTCATTGTATTAAAATTTCTTATAGCTTTGAAGATGAGAATTGAAGATGAATGAAGATGAATGAATGAATTGAAGATGAGATTTAATTTTTAACTGAGCAAAAGGTCTATTATTTATTTATCAACCCACTCGAAGAATTTAACTCAGTAATTATGGATTTATTATATTTTTTAGTAATTTTAGAAATTTTACAAAATTAAAATATCCTAAATCATCATGTGTCCATGGCATGGAAGTAAAATTAAGATTTTTTTTAAGATTGCAATATGCTTATAAATTCATTATTTTTTCATTGTATTAAAATTTCTTATAGCTTTGAAGATGAGAATTGAAAATGAATGAACGAATTGAAGATGAGATTTAATTTTTAACTGAGCAAGAGGTCTATTATTTATTTATCAACCCACTCGAAGAATTTAACTCAGTAATTATGGATTTATTATATTTTTTAGTAATTTTAGAAATTTTACAAAATTAAAATATCCTAAATCATCATGTGTCCATGGCATGGAAGTAAAATTAAGATTTTTTTTTAAGATTGCAATATGTTTATAAATTCATTATTTTTTCATTGTATTAAAATTTCTTATAGCTTTCAAGATGAGAATTGAAGATGAATGAATGAATTGAAGATGAATTTAATTTTTAACTGAGCAAGAGGTCTATTATTTATTTATCAACCCACTCGAAGAATTTAACTCAGTAATTATGGCTTTATTATATTTTTTTAGTAATTTTAGAAATTTTACAAAATTAAAATATCCTAAATGATCATGTGTCCATGGCATGGAAGTAAAATTAAGATTTTTTTTAAGATTGCAATATGTTTATAAATTCATTATTTTTTCATTGTATTAAAATTTCTTATAGCTTTGAAGATGAGAATTGAAGATGAATGAATGAATTGAAGATGAATTTAATTTTTAACTGAGCAAGAGGTCTATTATTTATTTATCAACCCTCTCGAAGAATTTAACTCAGTAATTATGGATTTATTATATTTTTTAGTAATTTTAGAAATTTTACAAAATTAAAATATCCTAAATCATCATGTGTCCATGGCATGGAAGTAAAATTAAGAATTTTTTTAAGATTGCAATATGTTTATAAATTCATTATTTTTTCATTGTATTAAAATTTCTTATAGCTTTGAAGATAAGAATTGAAGATGAATGAAGATGAATGAATGAATTGAAGATGAGATTTAATTTTTAACTGAGCAAAAGGTCTATTATTTATTTATCAACCCACTCGAAGAATTTAACTCAGTAATTATGGATTTATTATATTTTTTAGTAATTTTAGAAATTTTACAAAATTAAAATATCCTGAATCATCATATGTCCATGGCATGGAAGTAAAATTAAGAATTTTTTTAAGATTGCAATATGTTTATAAATTCATTATTTTTTCATTGTATTAAAATTTCTTATAGCTTTGAAGATGAGAATTGAAAATGAATGAACGAATTGAAGATGAGATTTAATTTTTAACTGAGCAAGAGGTCTATTATTTATTTATCAACCCACTCGAAGAATTTAACTCAGTAATTATGGATTTATTATATTTTTTAGTAATTTTAGAAATTTTACAAAATTAAAATATCCTGAATCATCATATGTCCATGGCATGGAAGTAAAACTAAGAATTTTTTTAAGATTGCAATATGTTTATAAATTCATTATTTTTTCATTGTATTAAAATTTCTTATAGCTTTCAAGATGAGAATTGAAGATGAATGAATGAATTGAAGATGAGATTTAATTTTTAACTGAGCAAAAGGTCTATTATTTATTTATCAACCCACTCGAAGAATTTAACTCAGTAATTATGGATTTATTATATTTTTTAGTAATTTTAGAAATTTTACAAAATTAAAATATCCTGAATCATCATATGTCCATGGCATGGAAGTAAAATTAAGATTTTTTTTAAGATTGCAATATGTTTATAAATTCATTATTTTTTCATTGTATTAAAATTTCTTATAGTTTTGAAGATGAGAATTGAAGATGAATGAATGAATTGAAGATGAGATTTAATTTTTAACTGAGCAAGAGGTCTATTATTTATTTATCAACCCACTCGAAGAATTTAACTCAGTAATTATGGCTTTATTATATTTTTTTAGTAATTTTAGAAATTTTACAAAATTAAAACATCCTAAATCATCATGTGTCCATGGCATGGAAGTAAAATTAAGAATTTTTTTAAGATTGCAATATGTTTATAAATTCATTATTTTTTCATTGTATTAAAATTTCTTATAGCTTTGAAGATGAGAATTGAAAATGAATGAAGATGAATGAATGAATTGAAGATGAGATTTAATTTTTAACTGAGCAAGAGGTCTATTATTTATTTATCAACCTACTCAAAGAATTTAACTCAGTAATTATGGATTTATTATATTTTTTAGTAATTTTAGAAATTTTACAAAATTAAAACATCCTAAATCATCATGTGTCCATGGCATGGAAGTAAAATTAAGAATTTTTTTAAGATTGCAATATGTTTATAAATTCATTATTTTTTCATTGTATTAAAATTTCTTATAGCTTTGAAGATGAGAATTGAAAATGAATGAAGATGAATGAATGAATGAATTGAAGATGAGATTTAATTTTTAACTGAGCAAGAGGTCTATTATTTATTTATCAACCTACTCAAAGAATTTAACTCAGTAATTATGGATTTATTATATTTTTTAGTAATTTTAGAAATTTTACAAAATTAAAACATCCTAAATCATCATGTGTCCATGGCATGGAAGTAAAATTAAGAATTTTTTTAAGATTGCAATATGTTTATAAATTCATTATTTTTTCATTGTATTAAAATTTCTTATAGCTTTGAAGATGCTATAATAAGGGAAACTAGTCAGACTTAAACAAAATTTAAAACCTGTTACCTGCAGATAACAAAACTGGTTAAAATAATACACTTAGTTCAACTCATCTTAGCATATTAAATGAAAACTGACTGAGAAGACAGAATGAAAGATTAAAAAGTGTTTAGTTCATTACACCTTATAGAAAGACAATCCAGAGGTACTTTAATATTATATGTTAATTTAAATATATACTATTATTTAATAATTTTAAATATCTTACGCAATAAAAAAATCCTAAATCATCATGTGTCCAAGACATGGAAGTAAATTTAACCTTCCTTAACACTTCATCATAATCTTTCCCTGTATTAACATCCCTGCATTTAATTTCTAACCAATCAGATCCATTTTGGCTTAACCCATAAGCAAAGTAAGCGCCGTTTTCCGAGAAATCCACCCCAGACAAAGCAATTGTGCCATCTTCAGACAACAAATTAGGATCTAAAAACACTTTAGCTTCACTGCTTAATGTGTCCTGTACATAAATAACACTTTGGTTTTGTAAACCAGTATTTCGGAATTGGAAGTATTTATTTCCATGCTTATATGGTGGAGAAAATTTTGGATAATTCCATAATTCAGTCATCTTTTTGTTGATTTGTTCTTTTAATGGGTAGCTATCTATGTAGGGTCTTGTAATTGCATTTTGAGCGTCAACATAAGCTTTGGTTTCGTCGGAATCTGGGTCTTCAAGCCAACGAAAAGGATCAGAAATCTAAATGTTATTTAAAATAAAAGAATTGTTAAAAATATTTTTTTTTATGAAAGTGACTTACCTCAACGCCATGGTAATTATCATTAACGGTGTCGTCTAAGCGTGCCTTTGGATATTGGAAAGACATTTTTCTTGATGAGCGGAGAACAGTTTGAATTCTAAAAAGTCAGCGTTAACTTAACCTCGCTTTTCTTTTTGTTTGGCATTGAGACAAAATAATAACCTCGAAGTTACGAGACGTAGTAAAACGAACATTAAGTGGATTATTCACTTATTTTGTAATTAATCTCTCTATGTTAAACCAGAATATGCTAGTTATTATTATTATTTTTTTGAAATATTGTAACCTCTACATTGACAGATTTACGGTCGTCTTAGTTGAAGAGTTCTGTAGTTCCGAACAGTTCTGCGCATACATATACCGTGCAGTGTGTATGCGCAGGTTGGATGTGAAATCGGTTTGGAAATACAGAAATCTTGATCTGAATTGGGGCCGTTGATATAAAATTTCCAATTAAAATGATAATTGATTCATTTTAATTTGAAATCTTATACCTTATAACACAAGAGATTTAAATTTTTTATCGAAGATGGTTTCATATCAAAATAGACATAAATTGATATTTACATTAAAATTTACTGTAGGTACATAATTATTGCTATTTAAACGAAACAAAATGGAAATTTAATATTGATCTTTATGTCTCGATTTATTTATCATCTCACAAAAATTAATCATATGTAATCGTGATATCTTAAAACAATTCCTAAAATTATTTATTTATTATATTTGAGATGAAAAAGGGACAAGCCCAGCATTCAGTAATAAAACACAATAAATAACATAAACAAATAATTTCTTAACAAAAATAAAAAATTGCTGAAAAAGATATTAATAATAATGAAAATTAACAAAAGAAAATCAAGTAATAACGAAAATGATTAGTAAAAGAACATAATTAACAAATAAGAAATTTAATAAGACATTTTAAAGGCTCAATTACCTAGAAAACTTTTGTAGGTAAATTACATTTATTATCAATTTCAAAAAATCATAAAAAATCAGGTCAACTTCAATCTTTATCTCAAAAACGAATAGATTTTCTAATTTTAATTAAAACGAATAAATATTTGCAAGATCCGGTTTCATTACGAAAAAGTAGACACTTTCCTCTATAAATCATGAATAGTTCATTAAGATATCTTAAGAATTCGATTTTTCGTGATTTTTAAAACAAAATTATTAATTTCAAAAAATCATAAAAAATTACGTTAACTGAAAAAATCTTTATCTCAAAAACGAATAAAAATTTTCTAATTTGGTTCTCACCATGACAAAATAGACACTTGCCTCTATAAATTTTGAATTTTTCATTAAAATATCCCAAGAATTCGTTTTTTGGTGATATTTAATTAACTTGAGATATCCATAAATGTTCACGTTGAATTTAATGATTTATATCTCAAAAACAAACAAATATTTTCAAGATCCGGTTTCATCACGATAAAGTAGACATTTTCCTCTATACATCATGAATAATCCATTAAAATATCTTAAGAATTCGATTTTTCCTAATTTATAAAACAGGATTATTAATTTCAAAAAATCATAAAATATTAGGTTAACTTAAATAATCTTTATCTCAAAAACGAATAAAGATCTTCTAATTTGGTTCTCACCATGACAAAATAGACACTTACCTCTATAAATTTTGAATGTTTTATTAAAATAATTCAAGAATTCGATTTTTGGTGATTTTTTAATTAACTTGAGATAGCCATAAATGTTTATGTTGATTTAATGATTTATATCTCAAAAACGAATAAATATTTTCAAGATCCGCTTTCATCACGAAAAAGTAGACACCTTCCTCTATAAATCATGAATAGTTCATTAAGATATCTTAAGAATTCGATTTTTCGTGGTTCTTAAATCAAGATTATTAATTTCAAAAAATCATAAAATATTAGGTTAACTTAAATAATCTTTACCTCACTTACCTCTATAAATTTTGAATGTTTCATTAAAATATCTCAAGAATTCGATTTTTGGTGATTTTTAATTAACTTGAGATAGCTATAAATGTTCATGTTGAATTTAATGATTTATATCTCAAAAACGAGTAAATATTTGCAAGATCCGCTTTCATCACGAGAAAATAGATACTTTCCTCTATAAATCATGAATAGTTCATTAAGATATCTTAAGAATTCGATTTTTCATGGTTTTTTAAAGCAAGATTATTAATTTCAAAAAATCATAAAATATTAGGTTAACTTAAATAATCTTTATCTCAAAAACGAATATAGCTCTTCTAATTTAGTTCTCACCATGACAAAATAGACACTTACCTCTATAAATTTTGAATGTTTCATTAAAATATCTCAAGAATTCGATTTTTGGTGATTTTTAATTAACTTGCGATGGGCTATAAATGCTCATGTTGATTTTAATGATTTATATCTCAAAAACGAATAACTGTTTGCAAGATCTGCTTTCATTACGAGAAAATAGACACATTCCTCTCTAAATTATTAATAGTTCATTAGGACATCTTAAGAATTCGATTTTTCGTGGTTTTTTAAAACAAGATTATTAATCTCAAAAAACCATAAAAAATTAGGTTAACTTAAATAATCTTTATCTCAAAAACGAATAAAGATTATCTAATTTGGTTCTCACCATGACAAAATAGACACTTACTTCTACAAATTTTGAATGTTTCATTAAAGTATCTCAAGGATTCGATTTTTGGTGATTTTCAATTAACTTGGGATATCCATAAATGTTCACGTTGAATTTAATGATTTATATTTCAAAAACGAATAAGTATTTGCCAGATCCGCTTTCATCACGAGAAAATAGACACTTTCCTCTATAAATCATGAATAGTTCATTAAGATATCTTAAGAATTCCATTTTTCGTGGTTTTTTAAAACAAGATTATTAATTTCAAAAAATCATAAAAAATTAGGTTAACTTAAATAATCTTTATCTCAAAAACGAATAAAGGTTTTCTAATTTGGTTCTTACCATGGCACAATAGACACTTAACTCTATAACAAGTAGAAACTTAAAAAATAGACACTTAACTCTATAAATTCTGAATGTTTCATTAAAATATCTCAAGAATTCGATTTTTGGTGATTTTTAATTAACTTGAGATAGCTATAAATGTTCATGTTGAATTTAATGATTTATATCTCAAAAACGAATAACTATTTGCAAGATCCGCTTTGATCACGAGAAAATAGACACTTTCTTCTATAAATCATGAATAGTTCATTAAGATATCTTAAGAATTCGATTTTTCGTGGTTTTTTAAAACAAGATTATTAATTTCAAAAAATCATAAAATATTAAGTTAATTTAAATAATCTTTATCTCAAAAACGAATAAAGGTTTTCTAATTTGGATCTTACCATGCTACAATACACACTTAACTCTATAAATTCCGAATGTTTCATGAAAACATCTCAAGAATTCGATCTTTGGTGATTTTTAATTAACTTGAGATAGCTATAAACGTACATGTTGAATTTAATGATTTATATCTCAAAAACGAATAACTATTTGCAAGATCCGCTTTGATCACGAGAAAATAGACGCTTTCTTCTATAAATCATGAATAGTTCATTAAGATATCTTAAGAATTCGATTTTTCGTGTTTTTTAAACAAGATTACTAATTTCAAAAAATCATAAAAAATTGCAAAAAGACTACGGTCGATAGCCCTTTTAAGCCAACATATTTTTTTCTGTATGTATATATAAAGATAGGTACTCATTTACTTATTTTTTTATTGTACACTATGTATTATGTTACTGGCATAAATAAATTTTGTTTTTCTCTCTCATAAAAAAATAGGTTAACTTAAATAATTTTTATTTCAAAAACGAATAAAGTTTTTCTAATTCGGTTCTCACCATGATAAAATAGACAGAAAAGCTATCATAATAATGAATCATCATAGGTGAGTTTGGTTAATGTCTAGAATTTTTAGAATATGGGTGTTTGGATGAACTTGAAATTGATAAAATCGACCTGAATTCTTTTGAAATACAATTCTGTGAGAAGATTTTCGAATTTTACTTAATACATGTAATTATATTTTTGCGAAATTTTATCTTCCTTCCAGGATTTTTTGTTTCTTACCGTGTTAGAAAGGAATCAAAACGCAGAAGTCCTAAAATGCCTGTGAATTTATCAAGAAACATTTCCTCCCACAGATAGTTCTTGTTTTCGCGTAATTCCAGGAAACATCCTGTAATTAGCAAAGTCCCAAAAAATTTCTTCAATTTTAAAAGATTCAAAGGGATTTAATAAGGGATTCATTAATATTTCCCCCAATTCCTTCTTCAAATATGGCAACATTTCCAATACAGATATTGTATAAAACTACGCATGCAGAAAATGAAAGTAATATCGTCCTACGTTTTAATCGCATTCTCATCGGTAGGCAAGGAAATCTTGTTTCTTAAATTTCAAAATAATGCACAATGTTTAATTACATAAATATTTATGTAAATATAGACAATAGAAACTATCACTTTTGACATACGTCACTGTCGTTAATCACACTTATCGAGTCGATATAGGTACTTGGTGCATGCGATATAGTTATCGGTTCGATATCGGTCCAATACCTCCTATTGGCTCTTTCAGAAACCCAATTGATGGATATCGCTCGAGTTATCGATCAACAGCACAATATCGGTTCGATATCGACATGTGAATACGTACGAGAAACCCGCTATTAGTGTTTCCTGATTTACTATGAACCCAAGTATCATAAACAATAATTAAAATACTTTAATGTTTGAAGTTTATGGAAGAAATCTCGGCTGATTTCAATGTCCCATCTTCGCAAGAATCACAAATAATATTTAGGGCGGCCAACTTGAAGGACATCGACCAGAATAATTCTCTTATACCACTTGGCATTCAGCTCTGTAAACCTAAAATCCGATTTTGCGATATTTTGGTTTTATTAGCACTATTTGATAAAGAATCGTTTGTTCTAGTTTGTACCACCTTTAATTTCGTTTGTATCTTAGGAATAAAGAGTCAACAAAATTTTGAAGAATTGCCTGAATCCTACTTTTTGATGTTCTAATTTTATTAATACCATTCGGTAAAAATCGCTTGTACCACTTTCAATTTCGTTTGTACTTCAACCGATTCCAAATTATAGCTATTTTTTCATTTTTCAGAACACCGCGGAGAGTGTGTATCTCTGTTATTGAAATATTTAAGAGATATCGCAAAACGATCGTTTATACCTCAACCGGTTCCAACATACAGCAATTTTTGATCAAACACACATACGATCAATTTACGGTACTGAGAAATGCTTAAACCCTACTTATTTTATTATATTATGAACATTTCCAAGTTCTATATGCCAATGTTGGATGAAATATTAAAATTGAATATGCCAGCTGAAGTCAATAACTGCGACAATTCAAAGACTTAAGGTAAATTTAGGGTCTCATAAAGTTGAAAACACGGATACATTGAATATGTCAAGGATTTAAGAAATATAGACAATCAAAATTAATATTCAAAATCAAAATTAATTTGAGAATAAAAACGTTTTCAATTTATGGCGCACCAATGAAAACCTATAAGAAACGATCGAGTTATTGGGCAATATTTGGTTTGCTCAATCAAATTGATAGTCATATCAGTTAGCAATGTAATGACTGCAATAACTACATTGTCCATAATGTTCTCATTGTGGACACAAATACCAAACTTTTCTATCAGTAGGATATACAGGATCTTGAAGGCGTCATCAATGAGAAGATATCTGATTCGCACTATAAAAGTTGCGTTCAATGTAGATGTAAGAACGTAACGTCACAGTAGAAAATATGTATGTATAAAATATGGATTTTTATTAACTGGCCAGGGGTATTCTGTATTTCAGATATTCCTTGTATATTAATTTTTGGCGCCTTATCATCTAATTTTTGTAATAGAATATATTGGAAATTCAGAGGCGGCGTATATAGGACACTATACCACGTACATTCCGAATAAATGAGAGTAAATATGTGTTCATAAAAAACCCGCTTTAGTCACAGCAAAAAAATTACAACAGAAAAGAAAACTCGTATTATTAGCTTACGAAAATAAATATAAAATGTACTGTTAATAAAAATAAAAAAACGCTGCATTTTGGAACAGGTTGAGGTAAAAACGAAATCGAACGTGATACAAGACGATTCTCTACCGAATGGTATTACCCGACTTAATTTTTAAATATTGTTTCCCACGAATCAAAAAATCGTTGTCAATTTTACATACAAAGCTATAATCGAAATCCCACATTCATGCTTTTTAATTGCGGCGATCGTAAGGCTTGATAAACAAATATCTGCAATTCCCACGGTTTTTTTTCAGATAAGGACCAGTTTTTGATGATTGGACAACAAAGTAAGGACAGACGTAAATTAAACAAATTTAATACTTTGTTCAGTTTACTTTTGTCCAGATGTTAGTAGTTTAAGCGGATTAAGGTTTGTACGTATAGTAACAATATTAAATTTTATAATGGGAAAAAAAAAGAATTGTGATCCTGCGATCAAAAAAATTATTATCACGTTGTTAAATAAAAATTGGTCAATAAGAAAAGTGGCAGACCACTTAAACTGCTCAAAAACCATGGTACATCAAGCGCGACAACATTTTAGAACGCATAATTACCGAAAATATTCACGTAGAAAATGGCCTAGAAAAACAACTAAAAGAACTGATTCTCTTATTGTTCGTCTATCCTTATCTAATCCAGAGCTCACTGCAATTGCTATAAAAAGAGAATTATTTGGTGAAGATCGGTGAAGATGTCTTCTGCCATAAGTATTGTTCATGATAATACTTATGGCCTTAAGTGGCCGAAGTTTTTGAAGTCGGCCGAGATTACGTCTTTCATAATGTAGTTAATGGTATCATTAGGAAAATAAAATCAAATGTAATCTGCTAAAAATTTATGGAACAAATTATCTCGGCCCATTTCTACCATAACACTACCTTATTCGTGATTCTTGGGGCGGGTCGATATCTGAGAAGTCGACCAAACTTACTGCTACCATACATTTTAAGCATAGTAGACTTGATTTCACGCTTCGAATCCCGAGTGATACTATTAACAATTTTCTGGAAGAAATAAGCTCGGCAGACAATATTTTTTCCTTAAAGTTTTTAATGGTACCACACGGAATTCGAAGCATAAAGTCTATTCTGCTTCAAATTTATGAATTTCGAACTTCGAAGATGTCGGCCAGAATATTTCTTCTATACCACTCGACATTGGGATAAAATTAAGTGTATCCTGCATAAAATTTATAAATTAAGTTATGAATTTATTATTGCCAATTTTAAAAACGTCTTCTTCTATATGTATTGTTCATGGTGCTTAGGGTGGGCAATGTCTTCGAAGTTGGCCGAGATTACATCTTTCATAAATTTGTTAATGGTACCACAGTCTGCCCTGCTAGAAGTTTGCAAATAATATTTAGGGTGGCCGTCTTTAAAGACATCAACCAAAATGTTTCTTCCATATTCCTCGGTATTCGGATCAAGAAATGAAGTCCATCCTGTTCAAAATTTATGAATCAAGTTATGAATGTATTATTACCAATTTTGAAGACGTCTTCCACCATAAGTGTTGTTCATGGTAGTTGGGGTGGTCGACGTCTTCGAAGTCGGCCGAGATTACATCTTTTATAAAGTTGTTAATGGTACTCCTCGAGATTCAGAAAGTGAAATCAAGTCTAGCCTCCTAAAAATTTAAAGAAGATATTATCTTTGCAGACTCTGAAGATGTCGGCTGTCCCAGAAATCACAAATAATATTTAGGGCGGTGTACAGAGATTATTTCTTCAATAAAGTTGATATTGGTACTACTAAGGATTCGGAACGTGAAATCAAGTATAGCCTGCTTCAAATTTGTGGAAGAAATAATATCGGTCAAGTTCGAAGATGTCGGCTGCTCCAAGAATCACAAATAATATTTAAGGCGGCCAGCTTCAAAGACATCCGACCGTAGTATTTCTTTTATACCACTCGGTATTCGGAGCAAAAAATGAACTCTATCCTGCTTAAAATTAGTGAATTGACGTATGAATTTATGATTGCCAAATTTTGAAGACGTCTCCCGCCATAAATATTGTTTTTGATACTTAGGACTTCGAACACGTCGGCCGAGATTACTTTTTCATAAAGTTGTGAATGCTACCAATCGGGATTCAAAAAGTGAAATCAAGATTAGCTTGCTAAAAATGTATGGAAGAAATTATCTCGGTCGACTTCGAAGATGTGGACCTACACAACGGTACCAACACGTTGATGTTGGTACCACTAAGGATTCGGAGCGTAAAATCAAATGTAGCCTACTTCAAGTTTATAAAAGGAATAATCTCGGCCGATATGTTCGATGTCGGCCGCTGACTTCTAAGACATCGGCCGAAAATATTTCTTCCACTGGAATTTGGATCTAGAAATGAAGTCTAATGAAGTCTGCTTAAAATTTATCAATTAAGTTATAAATTTATAGTTACCTATTTTGAAGACGTATCTTCCGCCATAAGTATTGTTCATGGTATTTAGCCGAAATTATTTCTTCCTAAAACTTATAGAAGAAATATTCTTGGTTGATTTTGAAGATGTCGGTTGCCCTAAGAATCACATAATATTTAGAACTGTCGACGTCTTCGAATTAATGGACACTCTAATTACATGGAGGAATTACATTATGCGCAATAAAGTGGAAGGGGTTAATTTCAAACGTAAGATGAGAATTGCTACGTCCTCCTTATATACAAGGAATGATGTTGCAAAATTGTAGTGAATTGTAAGGCTATTTTAGAGTAAATCCAATTAATATGATTTGATTCGTGAATTATCAAGATATGTTTTGACAAAAACTAATAAGTATGAAATCGACTCATGTATGGATGTTGTTATCTTTGGAATTTATTTTAAAGCTCAGCTGAAAATTAAAAATGTATTAATTTATTCTGACCAAATATTAATTAATACAATACCTTTAAATATCCATAAAATAACAAGCCAATAATCCCAACATCACTAAAATCACTTAATATTTGGCACTAGTATCAAATATATTTATCACTTAATTCGCGTAATAAGTTTTCTTTTTCGAAACTACTTTATCATCACTGGTGTAAAGAAAAAGTGGAGATGAATAAATAAAGAAACGTAAAAGCGATGTAACAAAACGGTTTCTAACCACGATTTCAACTAAAACTTGGGTTATTTTATTAAAATAAATCATACTAATGGAATTTTAATCTGCACCAGTAGCCAATTCTCTAAGGCGTTGGTCTTATGCCTCATTCTCGTATAAAATAAATCAAAGCAACAGCTTTTGTAAGCCATGTAAAAACAAACTTTTTCGACGTAATTAGCGTAATACCGCGTGTAGAAGCTAAAACCACATAGACTATATAGAGAGTAAATTCCGTTCATTGTCCACAATAAGGTGGAAAGCACTTTGTGTTGGATACGCGGGTGTTATGGACCCCATAAGCGCCCATTGAAAACTTGTAATACTGTACAAATTTTAATAACAATTTTAGCCTACTCGCAAAGTTATCAGGTAATACTAATCATATCTAGACTATTAGAGATATGTTTTAGACAGTTTTTGATCATTTTAGATATCTTATTAAGTGCCGAAAACATTCGGTATGCCAAATAGAAGCGGAGGCTTGATAGCTCAGAATGGTAGTTTTTTTGTACCGTGGGAGAACGATTGCAAAATAGAGAATAAAAAAATGGAAAAAAATTATGGGCGCCACCAAGCAGAGCCCCTTACTTTTCCAAAATTAATAGACTAGGCTCAACTAAAATACTAATAATTATCGATTAAAGTAAATTTAATATAAGTACAATAATTGTCAAAAGTTTGATTTTTTTTCACAAATCCCAAATTTAATTAAAATTGATGAAAATTGAACTTATGTTGAATTAAGGTATTGATAGCTATGTTTGATTTTAAAAAATTAGGTAATACACCTAAAAATAATACTAAATTTTGCGAGTCAATATCACAATAGAATGTATGTTTATGTTTATATTTATTAAATTGTCAATTAAATTATTAATTCCTTTTTTAAGTGATTGTTTCTCTTCCAAAACAAAAAAAATTAAAAAGTAAGACAAAAAAAACCACAAATTATAAAAGGAATAGTTATTCTCACGAATATTCCTCGACTCTTATCAGTTGACAGGTTGGCTATAATATTTGATCCAACGCCTTTTTTTATCACAAAATTGGCAAGTAACCTGGTTTCAAATTATTAAAGAAAAAGGAAAATTGTAAAATGCAACGATAGTAATTGTAAAATCTTCTTTTCGTCTTAAACCAATAGGTGTAATAAAAAACGTGAATTCGCGGTTTTAAGTTAAAACCGAAAAGATCGGTTCGATCAAAGATCCACCAAAATGTTTAGTTAATTTTTCAGGAAATTTTGGCTTCTTAAAGACAATTAATAATAATTGTTATTGTCAAAATTTACCACCAAACCTGATTTTGATCAACGCAACACCAACTGTTTTGATCGAAGGACAAATTATGCGGTCAACACGAACAAAAATCAAAATAAAAGAAAAATTCTAATTACAAGTACAAATTGTAACATTCATTTTTCACAAAAAAAATTTAATTAGAATTATTCAAATAAGTTTTAAGTTTATAAGTTTTTAGAATTAATCAATAAGTAGCTATAAGAGACATATATTTTAGACAAATTTTGGATGATTTTAAATAACTTGTGGATGATTTTAGACATATTTTAGACAGATTTTGATGATTTCAAACAACTTTGGACAAGTTTAGTTAACTCGATTAATTTAGTTAACGTTGAATGATTTTGGGCCACCAGTTGGATGATTTTAAATTAATTTTGAATGATTTTACACAGACAGTTAGGAATGATTTTAAATAACTGTTGAGACAATTATATTTAAGACAATTATACATTAATAAGACAATTATATATTAAGACAATTATAGACGATTAAAGACATATTCTAGACAGTTTTTGATCATTTTAGACATCCTTAGACAATGATAGAGATATATTTTAGACAAATTTTGAATGATTTCAATCAAATTTCGGATGATTTTAAACAAGTTTCGATAATTGGAGGCTATTAGAGACATATTTTAAACAGTTTTTCATGATTTTGATGATTTTAAGGTCACTCATAGTTTGAGGGTTTTACAAAATCAGTTTTTACAGCACCCAGCACTTAATTTTTAATCGTAAGGAGAATAGCTACACACCCCCTGTTATTAAAAAAAAGTGATGCAAAGGAATTCGAATCGCAAATATAGAAATATGTTTAAAAATATGTTTTGAAAAAAAATAATTATTAGATTTGGAAACGACTTACTTCATGGATGTTGTTTCCTTTGGATTTTACTCAGCTGGAAAGAAAAGATAAATTAATTTATTGCGCCGAAATACTAATTAATACAATACCTTTAAACATCCATAAAATCACAATCCGATGAACTCCCAACATCACTAAAATCACTTAATATTTAGTACAAATATCACATATATTAATCGTTTAATTCGCGTAATAAATTTTATTTTTCGAAACTACTTCATCACTCTTAGCCGTCCGCATATCAACTAAAATTTGTTATTAGTCTATTTTTACATTTAATACCTTTTCATTATGGTTAATTTCCATAATTGTTTTATTGAATTTATTGATAATATCTAAACAAATTGAATTTTGTGTAGTAATGCTAGTAGTTAGTTTATCTTGATTTTTCTGTAATTGATCAATAAGATTATCGTAACGTTCTCCATCAGAAGCATCTAAGTTGCCTGAGACAGCTTTAAATATTGAACCAAGTCCGTTTATTAATCCACGTTTTGTACGTTCTGGATGAGGTATAATTTCTTTTAATTTAATTTCAGTACGTTTGCGGGTCAAACTTAAAACTTTCAAATAGTTGGACATTTCTAAAGAATGTTCATAGCTTTTGGTGATTAGTCCGATAATCGTTTTGGTTTTTAAATAAAGTTTGTTGGTTTCTATAATAATTGGATTTAAGTCTTGATAATGTATTAAGGTATGGGAATATTCTTCTAATTTGGCATGTCCTAGTCGTAAGGGTATAATTCCTGTGTTTTTCTCTAAATTTCTTATTGTAATTCTGTCTTGAAGTCCGAGGACGAGGGGTAACCTATAATTTTAAGAAGTATTGGTATTGAAATCGTACGTCTTTTTAAGAGGTCGTCTAACATTGTCCATGTGGATCTTTGGATGTATATGAGTGGAAATTACTTTTTTATCTATATCTGCTGATATGATGTTAATACCTTTTTCGAATTTATTTCCTAATTTCTTTCTTTCATGTTTTTTAATAAATACTTTCTGTTGTGGTTGGAATAAAGTAGGTTTATCGCGTGTTTTATTAAGATGTTCTGTAACAGTTTGCTTTTTATTAATTAAGTTTTCGTTAATTTTAGAATACATTAATTTAGCTTTTTCTTTATGTTGGTACATGTAATCATTTAAAAGATGGGCATTTAAATTCATATCGAAAGGGTCACCATTATTAGTATGGGCATTGATGACATCAACTGGTTTAAATTTTGTACTAGAGTGTAATGATTGATTATATGCTAATATTGCATAAATCATTCGAGATTGTATAGTTGTGGTTGCAAAGCCTTCGGAGTTTAATAACCGAATATGTTCAGCGATAGTTGAATGGAGTCTTTCTATAACACCATTGGATTGAGGATGATGAGGCGTAATAAAATGTAATTTTATTTTATGAAGTGCTAACAGTTCTGATAAAAGATTATTTTTAAATTCAGTTCCGTTATCTACAATGATTTGAGTTGGTATTCCATGATGTGAAAAGTAAATTAATAGTTTGTCTATTATTTCTGTAGCAGCTAAGGAACTTAAAGGATATGCTTGAGCATATTTTGAAAAACTGTCAATAATTATTAAAAATTTAGATCTTTCTAGGGTATATGTGTCTAAATGTATAATTTCAAAAGGTTTAATAGCGGTTGGGGTGATATTTAATTCCATTTTAATTGGGTTTCTCTGATATTTCGCTTGTTGACAAATCTCACATTAGTTTATGTAAGTTTGTACAGAACTTTTTAAATTTGGCCAATAATATTTTGACTTCAGTCTCTGTTCGGTTTCATCTATTCCGCGATAGTTAGATTTTCCTTCGTGATAATTTTTTATTAATTCAAAAATGTCGTCTCGATCGGTAACATCTATCAACTTGATAAGACATCGTTTAAATTTGAAAGAGGGCCATTCAAAATTACGTCTAATAATTTCACAAAGAGGTTGGTATAAATTTTGATCTTCAAGATAAATGTGATATTGAACATTAGGTACAATAAATTCTTTTATAAACTTAATTATTTCTGCTTCTAAATTCGCTTTTGAAAATTGTACATAGATTCTTTGTTTTGTCTCAAATAATTTTTCGAGTCTGGGTTTGGCTGGAGTATGTAATACCGAAGATATAATTATTTGATTGTTTCCGTGATTTATAGGAGTGTCGGAAATAGGTATGTCAACTATGGGGTTTTGATCGTTATTAGAATGAAGTGTATCATCTGGATCTAGAATGTTATCTAAATCTGTAATATCTAAAGTTTCATTGTCCGGATGAACTTGAATGGAATCGTTATCATCGATAGGTACTGAATCAACATTAGTATTAGAATCATCCATGTATTCTAAGATATCAAATGTTTCTTTAGTGTTTAGTTCAATTCGTGAAAGTGCGTCAGCGTTAGTATTTAATTTACCTTTTTTGTAAATAATGTTATAATCAAATTCTTCGAGCTTAATGCGCCATCGAAGTAATTTTGAATGAGGGTCCTTTAATGAAAATAGCCATTGAAGGGGTTTGTGGTCAGTGACTATATTAAATTTCCTACCAAAAAGATATGGTCTGAAATATTTTGTGGCCCATACAATCGAAAGTAATTCTTTCTCGATTGTTGAGTAATTCTGTTCGGAATCATTCAAAGTGCGTGATGCGTAAGCTATGGGCAAATCGTTACCTATTGGTCCTTGTGATAAAATAGCGCCAAGTGCTACATTGCTAGCATCGGTTGTCAAATTAAACTGTTTAGAAAAGTCTGGATATTGAAGTAGGGGTTCATTAATTAATATGTTTTTACATGTTTCAAAACAATTAATAAATTCGTCGGTGTGTTCTATCTTTGATCCTTTCTTCAAACATTTTGTAAGTGGTTTTGTTATTCTCGCGAAGTCTTTAATGAATTTGCGGTAATAACCTAATAAACCGAGAAATCCTTTAATTTGTTTGGTGGTTTTTGGAATTGGGTATTTTTTGATTGCTGATATTTTGTCCGGATTTGGTTTAACACCTTCTGGGGTAACTATGTGGCCTAAATATGCGACTTCTTTTCTAAGAAATTCTGATTTGTCTAATTGAATTTTGAAATTTGATTGTCTTAATCTATTAAATACTGTTTTTAATCTATCTATGTGCTCTTGGAGTGAAGTGGAGAAAATTATAATGTCATCTAAGTAAACGAGACATTTTTCGTTTTGAATACCACGTAAAATGTTATCCATGACACGTTGGAAAGTGGCAGGTGCATTTTTTAAACCGAATGGCATTCTTAAAAATTCGTAATGTCCATTTTCGCAATTAAACGCGGTCTTTTGTATGTCTGCGTCATTCATTTCTATTTGGTGGAATCCACTAGCCAAATCAAGCGTTGTAAAATATTGACATTTACCTAGCTTGTCTAAGAGGTCGGTAATATTGGGAAGTGGGTACTTATCGTTTACCGTCTTTTCATTTAATTTGCGGTAATCAATGACTACACGCCATTTTTGTTTTCCGGTAGAATCTACTTTCTTTGGGACAACCCAAATAGGAGATGACCAAGGGGAATTACTGGGTCTGATAATTTTTTGATTTAACATTTTTTTAATTTGCTTTTCTACTTCAGGTTTGTGAACAAAGGGGTATCTATACGATTTTGAATAAGTCGGAATTTCGTCTGTTGTTTTAATTACGTGTTTAATTTCATTTGTGAACGTTAAATTGTCATTTTCATTGTAAAATATGTCCGAGTATTCTTTACATAATTCTAAAATTTCAAATTTCTCTTCGTCATTTAAATGGTCAGCTCTAATCTTTGAAATATCAAGTTGGGGTTTTAATTTGTTGTCTGTTGTCAAATAATTAAATTGAATAGTTCCTAGATCTTTTTCGGAAAATTTTTCTACTTCTAAGGGGTTAGTTATTAAATCTAATGAAACAGGATGGTCGTTTTTATTTATTATGGATGTTATGGCTAATCCATCTGTAGCGGTAGCTAAACTTTCAGGAATTTCGCAATTTTGAATTTTTGTGTAAGGAATTATTATTTGTCCGTTCGAAATAGACGTTCTAATTTTTATAACTTGTTCTGATCTTTCCGAGATTATTATGTTGTTGTTATTGGTTACCTTTGATTGATAATATTTTAGTTTAATATTTGTATACGGTGTTGAAATAATACCTTTATCGTAATCAAGGGTTGCTTTTAATAAGCGAATCCGATACATCCGTCAAATGTTTCGTGAAACTTAAACAAATAAAATTTAAGTAAGGTTTGTCGTGGTAATCTGAATAAATTGGAAGCGGGCATGTAAGTGCTATATTTATGTGTAGATTTTTGAAGGGCTGTTTTGACAATGAATGGGTCATTTTGTATGAAATTTGGAAAAAGTTTAAATGCTATGTCTGGATTAATGAAAGATCTTGAAGCTCCGGTGTCTACCAAAAATTTAAGGTTGTGTTCAGGGAAAGTAATGTAAGATAGGGTGTCAGAACTAGACATGGAATTTATTAAAATTTCTTCTAATTCTACGTTTGGTCGGTTGACTGAGGCTGGTTGTGAAAATTTTCGTTCTCATAGTTTGGTAAAATATTTTCATCGGATTCGTAAATATTTACGTATTGATCATTAATGGAATCGTTAGGTATGAAGTCTGTTTGGGAATAATGTTGATATTCGTTGTTAAATTCAACATTTTCGACAAATTCAGGTGTATTGTCTTCATAGGTGTTTTGATTTGTTTCGACAGCGAACATTCTCATTCTCTTTAAAGGATTGTTTTGCACGGTATTCGATTGTCGAGTGCTAGTACTCATAGGAATAGGTGCGGAGAAATTTTTATTTTGATGTGGTCGAAAAACGTTTTGAGGTTTTCCGAATGTTTGAGCATTTGTCGGAAGCTTTTGTGGTTGATTATTAAAATTGGGTCTTATATTGATTGGTTGTGATGGAAAATAAGATTGACGAGGTGGAAGATTTTGATAATTAAAATTTTGGGGTGTTCGTTGTGGGTTGAAATAATGATTTTGGTAATTGAAATTATCTGATGTGCTTTGTGGGTTAAATTGGAAAGGTGCAAAATGCTGCGGATACTGATTATTATAATTAAAATTTGGTTCTTGTTTTAGAAAATGTGGTTTTGGTGTTGATTTTGGTAAAGAATGTCTGTTAGTGTGATTTTGGAAATAAAATGTGTTATTTTCTTGAGTTACACATTGTAGGGCTTCAGTTAAGGTGGTAGGACGCATGCAACGTATGGTGGTTCCTAGTGGTTCTTTTAATCCCGATAAAAATGTTTTTAGAGTTAATTTGTTATAAAGATTTCGTTTTAATGCTTTTGCAGGTTCCGTAGTTTCATGCATATCTACGTATGAACAAATTAAATTTAAGATGTACAAACAACGGTCGTAAAATTGTTGGGGTGTTTCATTATTGTTTTGTCGTAACATAACTAAGTCTCTATTTAAACAAGCTTCATCTCTTTGATCAGCAAAGTTACGTTGGAGAGTATTTTTTAAAGAATCCCAGGTGGAGACGTTTTGAATATTAACTACTAATCTAGCATTTCCGGTTAATTTACCAATTAAAGAATTTAATAAGTAAATATTTTGAAAATCGTTAGGTCTAGCGGGGTCGTAAAATGCGGAAATAATACTTTGACAGGTTTGCAAGTATCGATTCAATTCATTTGGGTTTCCATCGAATTGTGGAACACAATTTAAGTATTCTGGTTTGAAAGCCATTTTTAAATTTAAATTATTTGTAACGTTTACGGGTACGGAAGTTGTAAGGTTAATTGTAAGAGATTCGTCTGAAGACAGTGTGAGCTTTTGTAATTTATTGAGCAAATCGTCTATTGACATAAATGAAATGTACTTACAAAACTAGTGCGATTTTCATAGCGTTTTCTATAGGAAATTGCCCTGCGCCGTGGTTGGGTTGGGTTTCTTCCTGCGGATGTGGACGATGATGTTCCAAATCCCGTGAAGTCCGTGAGTTCAGATGTTGAGCGATTCAATGTCCGATCACTGATTTCACCGTTCGAATTACCGATTAATCGAAGATGCGAAAATTGTTGTACGATACACCAATTTCGGTAATCCTACTGACTGCGCCAGTTTTCTATCGACGTTATGAAAATTTGTTTTTAAAAAACTTTTATTAAAATTATTTCTTATTACATTAATTGTTTCTTATTCTAAGGTTTACAAAAGACTAAATTATAACTTCTTAATATCCCACTACTCTCATTGCGATAATCGAAAACAAAGGAGTAGTTCCTGGAATTAGCGTAGTTTCGTTGGTTCAGCAAAATGTCTGTATGTAGGTGGTGAGATAACTTTCGAAGCGGTTTTTAACAATTTTTTATTTTTAAAACTCAACCTTCCATAAAAGAAATTATTGATTTTCTCGAAACATTTAAACTAAAAGTTTCGTAATTTTATTAAAATAAAACACATTTACAGAATTTTAATCTGCACAACATAGAAGTGAGAATAAAACATCATACCCATTATTCTTCCCATCGTGAAATATGAATTCAAAAAAGTCAAAAAGAAATAAAAATGATTTTAATAAATGTATATGTTAACATACATATGAAAGTCGTAAATTTAATTTTCTTTCAATGCAACTTTATCTTACATATAAACATTATGTACTGTTATATGGTATTATTTTAAAAATAAATAGTCCTATATCTGATACTGCAATATAACAACATGAAGAGTAAAATGTTTTCGTACATTGAAATTTGAAAAAAGAATACGGTTCTAATTACTACACATGGTATTCAAATACAATTCTTGAGACCATGCAAAGCAAAATACAACATTTTAACATTAAGATTTTCAATTCAGAGTAGAGCGAAGCATGACACAACATATAAATAATCATATAATAATCGTATCATATATTTATAATACATCATCATTTAATATAATATTGAGTGTATGTTCCCAATTCAGTTCTTTTTTTTTTTTTGAGCACCCATACTTATTTTCATAAAACGGTGTCTATGCTCTAGCGGCTGTCGTGCAGTTGTAAGAAGTTTTACGTTAGCCAAACTGGACGTAACATCGAATATATATCATGGAACATGAGAGGGATGTGCAGTTGAAGAAAATTCAACAGTTGGCAGTAGCGGAACATTGCCATTCATAGAGACATTGAATAAACTTCGGCAAAAGAAAGGAAATATTACCAAAAGCTGACAAAAGAAACCATAAAAATTTACAAGGAGAAGAACAACATCAACAGTTAGGATGACTGGGAACTCAACAGAACATGGAAGATTGTGGTGAACTTCGCAGTAATTTTAACATTAGAGTTAATATTTTTAAACTTATTCTCCGACTACTCAGTCGGATTATTTTACGCCGAAATCGCTTCGATCCATCAGTCTCTCCTTCTCGGAGAAATTATGTGATTATTATATTGGATTATACGCTTATACTCAGGGGACGTCCACATTAACGACTCGGTGACCAGGAGTCCGCCCTGGGTGTTTTCATGTTCTTTGACAAAACAACTTTCAACAACCACAGAGCATACGACTCTTTGTGTTTGGATTTAGAGCACTCTTAAACACAAGCTAGTAAAGCTTAGGGCTGGCGATGTCAGTCTTCAAGGAGGAGTTACTCGAGGCTGTCCGCAAGGGGTGTATTATCCCCACTTTTGTGGAATCTCACCCTGGATAGCCTCTTAAAATGCCTCACTAAAGCCAACCTTACAATATTTGGTTATGTAGATGATCTAACTATTTTTGGCAAAGGCAAGCACATAAATGTGCTTTCTGATACGATGCAGCTCTCAAATTGATTGATGCTTACACTAACTCTCACTAACAGACTAAAAAAGATTCTCTGTGAATCCTAAGAAGAGACAGTTGATTCTTTTTACACGGTTGAGGATGTTTGGCAAGTCCAGAATGCCATCTTTTGCTAATACATCATTAGTTTTTCCAAAAGAAGTCAATAACATGAAATGGAAAGTTCACCATGAAAAGCTTCTACACGTTTTGTGTGATTATACCATTCTGCAACACCTTAGAATGAGAGTCTTCGGAGAGGAATGGCCGAGTATGAACTACATCAGGAATACACCTCTGAGCTCTATGCTAGTCTTCGGAAATTCCTTAGACTAGTTGCTGGAACCGGAGACAGAGCAGGATGGGCCACGTAGATTTACGTTTTTGTATGAAGTGTTAATATACTAACTCTCTCTACTATGCCGTAGTTTTGATTTTAGAAAATATTTCTAAATAATTTTACAAGCGTAAAAATGGCAAGCAGTAAAGAGTTTTTAGAAAACTTATCCGGAAGTGATGTTGAATGTGAAAACCTTGATGAAGAAAGTGATGTTTCAAGTGACGACAGTGAATTTTTATTTCCCAGGAAAAAATTGCACGTAGGTTATCTTCTTCGGGGAGTGAATTTGAGGATAATGAATTAAATAGGGATCTCATCTGGACACCTAAGGATAAGTTCATCTCTTTAGAACCTTTTCTTGGACTGGACTACAACAAGTGCCCAGTAATCCAACGTTTATTTCTGAATGCGTTGAATTATTCATAAAAGAGGACTTGTTTGTAATGATGGCAGAACAAAGCAATTTGTATTATACATAATCAAAACATAAATACCAATGTTCTTCAAAATCGAAAAAAATGACCTCTATCACAAGTAATGAAATGAAGAAAATTATGAGAATTATACTTTTAATGGGCCATACAGTGAAAAATATTTTGAAAGATTACTGGTCAAACGATCCTCTGGAAGAAATGCCAATTTTCTCAATAGTAATGAGTAGGGATAGATTTATCCAAATTTTACAGTTTTGGCATTTTAACGATAACTCACTTTTAAATGAAAACTCCACCAGACTTCATAAAATAAAACCGATACAGGATTATTTCCTTGAAAAGTTTAAAAGCATTTATAAACCAAATCAACAGATCTCAATAGATGAAGGGGTAATCCCATCGAGAGGCAGACAGTTTTAAAACGTATAACACTAATAAACCTAACAAATACGGTGTACTTGTTAGAATGCTTTGTGAGAGCCAATCTGGATATATAACTAACTTTCAAATTTACTCAGCTGAAAGGTAAACTCTTGAGAATACCATATTTTCTTTATTAGATCCTTGTTTAGACGTTTATTTATTGAAAATTCAAAAGAGAATAATCTTTATTGTTTGGCAGTTATGCTAGATATTTCAGGCGCTTTTGATCACGCATGGTGGCATTTAATATTGAATCAGTTAGTTAGAAAACATTGTCCTAAAAATTTATTAAATTTAGCTAAATCTTATTTTTCTGATAGAGTAGCGATTATTGATGAGCCAGGCATCAATATAAATTATAATATTGAGAGAGGTTGTCTGCAAGGCTCTAGGTCAGGTCCTGGTTATTGGAATATTATGTTTGATACTATTTTTGAAATAAATTTACCAATAGGTTGTGAAATTGTAGCTTTCGCGGATGATACAACTCTTTTAGTTAGAAGTAATCTTTATAAGAATATTTCTGTTATAGCTAATGAGGCGTTAGAAAAAATTAATATCTGGAGTAAGAATTGCAAATTAAAATTTAATGCTTCTAAATCAGAAGCAATATTCTTTGGGAAATTAAATCAAAGATTACCAATTTTGAATTTAGATGGTAATAGGATCATTTGTAAAAATGTGGTTAGATATTTAGGGGTTTATTTAGATGATAAACTTAATTTTAATTTTCATTTAGATTTTGTAACTAGGAAAGCTAGGGAAATTTCAAATAAAATAGGAGCTGCTGCAAAGGTTACTTGGGGTTTGAACGGTAATGCTTCTAGTACCATTTACAAGGGTGTTATTGAACCTTGCATGTTTTATGCAGCTCTGGTTTGGGAAAGTAAAATTAAAAGTATTAAAGCTAGGAATAAATTAATTAGTGTACAGAGGGTATTAGGATTAAAGGCTGTTAAAGCCTATAGTACAGTATCCAATGAAGCGTTTAGTGTTATTGCAGGTATTTTACCAGCTGACTTAAGATTTAAAGAATTAGTTCTACTACAAAATTTTGATAGTTTATGTAATGATGAGTTAAAGTTAATTACGGGTTTAAGTTTAAATAAAAATCTTATTGAAAAGGAAAGTGAGTTTTTGTCAATTGTTCATCCGGCTAAACGGGTTGAAATGGACTTTAAAATTTGCGGGAGTGTTAATAAAGTTAGTGGTGTTCAGATATATACGGATGGTGCTAAAAGTGATGTTAATGTTGGTGCTGCATTTGTTGTATTTTGTGAAGGTGTTGAGACTTATTGTGAAAAAATTAGATTAGGTAGTTTGTGTAATAATTTTCATGCTGAATTAATCGCGGTTAATTGTGCATTAAAATATGTTATTAATAATAATATAGAATTGTGTGATATATTTAGTGATAGTGTTTCTGTTTTAGAGGGGTTGAAAAATATGAACAGACCTACTCAACTTCAGAAAGAGACTTGGGATTTGATTAGAGACCATAAGAATAGGATCAACTTCTATTGGGTTAAAGGTCACTCTGGTATCAAAGGAAATGAGAGAGCGGATCAACTGGCTAAGGAAGCATCTTTGCTGGAGAATTCTCATGATGGTTTTAATTTTATTTCTAGACGAAGTGTTAAGAATAAAATTAGAAAATATTTTGTGGGAGTTTGGCAGGAAAGATGGGATAAGTCGACGAGTGGTAGATTGACTTACCAGTTTATGCCGAAAGTTGGCACTGCTATGAATTTCTTATATCCAGAAACGATAGAATTGATAACTGGACATGGTAACTTCGAAGATTACCTCAATAAAATTGGTAAAAGGGAATCGTTACTATGCTCTTGCGGAGAAGTTGGAAGTTCTGTTCATGTGTTGTTTAAGTGTGTAAATAAATTTGAAAATGGAAGTAGATTAGAGAATAAATTGTTAAGTAAAGGTCTATGTTGGCCTAGAAATATAGATGATATAAATAAAACAAATAAAACATCTGAATGGTGGTCTATATTTAATGATTTCTCAAAGAAATTCATTGATAAGAAATAGTAAAAATAATAATAATTATAATAGATAAATAATAAATAATTAAATAAATAAATAATTAATAATAATTTTAAAATTTGATTTCCGGGACTGTGTTATGATTTAGCTTTCTTTTGATTATTGTATTCTTTTAGACACGCTTTTGCCAGCTTGCAAAATGACGTTTATGGGAGGGTTAGGAGAGGTTGGAAAGACGTTGGTAATGTCTATTTTATCAAAACTTGTCTATTTAATAATTTTCTTTAATAGTATCAATTTTAATTTGTTATATCATTTTTGGTGTAGTACCTTTTGGTGGAGCACCATAAGATAATTTTTATTTATCTTTAAATAATATATACATGTTTAGACGTTTGCAAGCATTTATACCAAGATAACTTTTGTAATTACGTACATATAGCAGAAAGTCTTCTTAAAAGGAAAGTTAGAGTTTATGGAAGTATTCGGCAAAATCGAGGCCTTCCTTTAGAATTGAGGGAAAAATATGATATAATATATGATATCCTCAATTCATGATGCCAGCATGATAGTTGTTGATAAAAAGACTAGAGATGGAAGAGATGTTATTAAACCAAATTGCATTAATGACTATAACAAACATATGAAAGGTGTAGATAGGGCCGACCAGTACCTCTCATATTGCGGTATTACGAGGAAAACTAGAAAATGGACGAAGAGAGCAGTTTTGTTTCTATTTAATTGCACTCTCTTCAATTCCTTAGTAACCTATAAGAAATTAAACAAAAACAAACGTATAAGTTACAATACTTTTTTGGAAGAAGTCGCAAGAATCTGGATAACTGAGCAGCAAATAAATGATTCTGATTCCGAAGAACCTGGTATTAATATTCAACCAACCAGAAGAACTCTAAGAGTGGATCCAGAAGGTAGATGGTCAGGAAACATGAAGCAGCATACCCTTACACAAATTGTGGGAGCAGGGAAGAAAATATATCCCCAAAAACCATGCAAAGTCTGCAGCTCGCATGGAAAAAGGAGCGAAACTTGATATGTTTGTCATTTTTGTCAGGTTCCACACATATCACACGCTTAAAAAATATTAAATGCTTTAATAAATACTGTTATAAAATATTATAAGAAATATAGTTGATTTAATAAAGTTTTATTGTAGCTACAACGCTTTAAATCCATATAATATCTTGTTTATTTAATTCCCATGAAAAATTCCTTGACATTAGGAAAGACAGAGCAGATTCGACCCGTCCGTTAAGTGTTAAATACGCATTTTAACACTTTTGAAAATAAGTACAGGTAACCCTCCTATAACACGGTTTTCCCCAACACGGTTTCGCTCTAACACGATTAGAAAATTGCGGAAGCCCTCCTTTAACACATTAGTGGGTTTCACTGTAACACAGTCATGAAAAACAGAAATTTAATTGTTTTCAAATGGAAATTTATTTCTTCATCATATCTTGTGGATCATCAACATCCGCAAGATATTCGGCTCGCCCACGTATGCCCATTATTGAAAAAATGGAAAAGGCGCTTAGCATTTGGATTGACGATTGCTGCACAAAATAGAATCCCATTGGGTGGTAATATGATTAGAGCAAAGGCTGTCAAAATTTATAACCGATTAAAAGAAATTGGTTGAATCTTCTATAAACCCGGACTTTATGGGAAGTAATGGTTGGTTAGAGAAGTTTAAAAAAACGTTATGCAATACATAACGTAAAAATTGTAGGGGATTCCTGGTCGGCTGACCACGAAGCTGCTAAAACGTATCCACATAAAATTCAAAACATAATTGAAGAATAAGGTTACACCCCTCATCAAGTTTTTAATGCTGATGAGACTGCGCTCTGGTGGAAAAAAAATGCCTAATACGACATTTATATCAAAAAAAAAGGAAAAATCAGCAGCTGGTTTTAAAGCTTCGAAAGACCGTGTAACATTACTTTCATGCAGTAATGCATCGGAGGATCTAATGACGAAACCCTTGTTAGTTAACAAGTCGTTAAATCCTCGTGTGCTTAAAGGTGTAAATAAAAATAATTTGCCGGTACATTGGAGAGCAAATTCGAAAGGTTGGGTAACAAAAGAATTATTTAAAGATTGGTTTTTTAACTGCTTTGTCCCGGAGGTGGAAAATTATTTAATGAAAAACAATTTGAGTTTCAAAGGGCTTTTGCTGCTCATTTACGCGCCGGGTCACCCCCAGGATCTAAGCCATCCCAACGTCAGGATAGAGTTTTTGCCACCAAATACAACGTCGTTAATACAACCTTTAAACCTGGGCATTATTTACACCTCTAAGTCATACTATATACGACAGTCCCTTCAATGGATTTTAGAAGCAATGCATTCAAAAACAAATGATATAATGGGAGCGTGGAAAGAATTTTCAATCAAAACATGCATGGACATTATTCTGCTTGCCATGAAGGAACTTAAAAAACAAACCCTAAATGGATGTTGGAAGAAAATATGGCCATCATCGGTGGAGAGTTGTGTTCCATTAACAGAAAATGGAGTGCAAGATATATTGGAAGTTGCTAAGACGATCGGAGGAGAAGGTTTTGTAGATATGAATATTAAGATGTTCAAAATTTATTGGTAGAGCAAGAAGATAGTGAAGAAGATTTAGTGTTAATGATATCACAAGATGATCCCATAGAATCAGAAGACAGCACTGATGAAAAAAATTCCGAAGCTGCTAATTTCTCTCTAAAAAAGTGCAAAAAGTACTAAACTTGGCAAAAAATCTCGAATTATACATTTTAAGCAAAAATCCTTGTTCTAAAATGAGTTTAAAGTTTAAACGGGAACAGCGAAATGCCCTATCACCCTATAGTGAAATTTACCAAGCACTTACAAGGCCTTCGAAGCAAACCAAAATAACAGATTTTATAAGGAAGAAAAAAGATGGAAAAAACCCTATCGAAGAAAAGGATGAAGAACCTTCGAACAAACGACTTCGCCTTGTTATATCGAGTGATGAAGAAACTTATTAAAACTATGTTTTAATATTATTAGAATACATTTTTTGTTTTCTGTTATATATTTTACTGTTTATTTATTTCATTTGTAGTTATTTTAATAAAAGATGCGTTATGTTTTAAAAAATTGTTTTTTTTAATTGTTTCAAATTATTTTGTATTACTCATTTTGTTTTAAGCGACCTCCTGTAACACGATTTCACATAACACGACACTTTCTAGGAACCTATCTACCGTGTTATAGGAGGGTTACCTGTAGTGCAGATGAAAATTGTATTAAAGTGTTTTATTTCAATAAAATTACGAAAGTTTAAGTTAAAATGTTTCGAGAAAATCAATAATTTTTTTATTGAAAGGTTGAGTTTTTAAACCAAAAAATGGTTAAGAACCGCTTCGTCTCGTCGTTTTTACGTTTTTTGCGTTTCTCACCTCCACAATTCCTTCTCCCCACATTAAATTAAGGAAGGGATGTTAAGATGTTTGACTGGCTAATAACAAATTTTAGTTGGAATGCGGACGTCTAAGAGTGATGAAGTTGTTTCGAAAAATAAAACCTATTACGCGAATTAAACGATAAATATATGTGATATTTGTGCTGAATATTAAGTGATTTTAGTGATGTTGGGATTGTCGGATGGTTGTTTTGTGGATGTTTAAAGGTATTGTATTAATTAATATTTTGTTGCAATAAATTAATTTATCTTTTCTTTCTAGCTGGGTAAAATCCAAAGGAAACAACATCCATACGGTGAGTCGTTTTCAAATTTTTTAATTATTATTCTTTATCAAAAAATCTCTCTATAATTTGCGATTCGAATGCATTGAATTTGAATTCTCTTTTTACAATTAAAAGTCAACCCTTTTCACCATAGCCGGTTTTGGAAAATAAGTGTGGGTACTGAAAAGAACTGATTTTGAAAAAGCCTGAAACTATGAATGACCTTAAAATATTCACAAACTGTCTAAAATCATCAAAAAAAAAAACGTAAAATATTCCTCTACAATTGTCTAAAGTCTAGAATATATCTTAGATAGATAAATGTATTTTAGAATAGTTAATAATGGTCTAAAAATGTCAAAAATCATCACAAACTGTCCTAAACATGTCTCTAATAGAATGTAATTGTCTAAAATTATCTAATATCATCTACGAGTTGACCAAATAATCCAACATTTGTCTAAAATATATCTATAATCGTCTATAATTGTCTGAAGTTAGCTAAAATCATTAATAACCGATTAAAATCGTCCAAAATTAGTTTAGAATCATCCAACGTTATCCACGTCAATTCAGTTGTCTAAACATGTCTAAACTTGCCTAACGCTGTCTAAACATGTTTAAAATTATCAAACACTTCCTAGAATAAGTTTCTAATAACTTATAATTGTCTAAAATCATCTATGAGATGGTTAATTAATCCAAAATTTATCTAAAATGTGATCGTCTACGATTGCCTAAAGTTAAAGTCATATATAACCGTCTAAAGTCATTCAAAATTAGTTTTGAATCATCCATAAGTTGTCTAAAATCATTCAACGTTATCTAAACTAATTCAGACAACTGAAACTTGTATAAACACGTCTAAACGTGTTTAAAATCATCAAAAACTGTTTAAAATGGGTTTCTAATAGCTTATAATTGTCTAAAGTTATCTAAAATTATCCGCGAGTTGTCTGAAGTCATCCAAATGTTAAGAATCTTTATTTTTAAATTAATAGCAAATAGGGTTACATATTTTATTTAAAATATTTTAAGTTTAAATACAAGTTTTTATTTCGTTGTATAAAAAAAGGTTCTAAGAGAGCCTGTGATCTCAAAAGCATCATCATTCGTATTTTTATTCCTATCATTTCGTTTACATCTTACAACCAGACAATTCTTCGTTTGTAAAAATATTTAAGTTAACGTTTGTAAACAAAATAAATTATAAGAACAAGAAAGAAGAGTTTTAACCAGCGCACATCAGAGTTCCGGAAAAATTCTAACAGAAAATGTGTCTAATATATACCTCTAATCGTCTATAATTGTTTGTTATAACATCGTTTATTATCTACATTAATCCAATTATCTAAACATATCTAAACTTGTTAAAACTTGTCTAGACTTGTCTAAACATGTTTGAACTTGATTAAAATCATCTATGAGTTGGCCAAACAATCCAACATTTGCCTAAACTATATCTATAATCGTCTATAATTGTCTGAAGTTAGCTAAAATCATTAATAACCGATTAAAATCATCCAAAAGTGTTTAGAATCATCTACAAGTTGTCTGAAACTATCCAACGTTATCCACATCAATCCAGTTGTCTAAACATGTCTAAACTTGTCTAAAGCTGTCTAAACTTGTTTAAAATCATCAAACACTGCTTAAAATAAGTTTCTAATATCTTATAATTGTCTAAAATCATCTATGAGATGGTAAAATAATCCAAAATTTCGTCTATAATTGTCTAAAATTAGTTAAAATCATTTATAATCGTCTAAAATCATCCAAAATTAGTTTAGAATCATCCACAAGTTGTCTGAAATCATCCAACGTTATCCACGTCAATTCAGTTGTCCAAACATGTCTAAACTTGTCTAAAGCTGTCTAAACTTGTTTAAAATCGTCAAACACTGCTTAAAATAAGTTTCTAATATCTTATAATTGTCTAAAATCATCTATGAGATGGTAAAATAATCCAAAAACTGCTTAAAATGGTTTCTAATAGATTATAACAGTCTAAAGTTATCTAAAATGACAAGTTGACTAAAATATACCTCTAATCGTCGATAATTGTTTATTATAACATCGTTAATTATCTACGTTAATCCAATTGTCTAAATATGTCTAAACTTATTAAAACTTGTCTAAACTGGTTTACACTTGTCTGAACTTGTCTAACCTGCTCTAAACATTTCTGAACTTGCTTAAAATGATCAAAACCTACCTAAAATATGTTTCTAACAACTTATAATTGTCTAAAGTTATCGATAATCCTTTACGAGTTGGTAAAATCACTCAAAATTGGTTTAACATATAGGTTTCAACGAGTTGTTAGCAGTCATTAAATTTAACAAATTTAATAACATTCATTGCATTTTTAATGAATTTAATTCTTTATTGAAATTTTTTAATTATTATTTTTATCGAAACATAATTCTATAATTCGAACCCTATTCATTGGATTTGTTTCTATTTGGTATTTTTGCAATACCGATCCTCGTCTATAACAGGGGGTATGTACCTATTTTTTTTACGACTCAAAATTAACCCTTTCCATCATAGGCGCCGATTTTTTAAAATACGTATGGGGGCTGAGTTCTAAAAAAAATGACTTTGAAAACGACTCAAACTATGAATGACCTTAAAATCACAAAAATCATCAAAAACTATCTAAAATATGTCTCAATTGTCTATAATTAAAATAATCGCAAAGTAGACAAAGTCTCTCAAAAACCGAGTACTTTGTTTACTTAATTCGCGATAAAAGAAAAACTAAATTAACCTTCAAATCTTCCAAATTTTGAGGTTTTTGAAAATAACCCAGTATTTTAAAATACGTATGAAACTAAGTATGAGTGTTCTCAATAGAACTGAATCGGAAACAATGAACTTAAACGAAAATATTAAATGATACTAACGTGTTTTGGTACAAACTGTTGAAATGTGACTCGAAACACTTTTCCATATTCCTTTTATGTTTATATGTACTGTTATATGTAGGTTAAAATAGCATTGAAATAAAATCAAATTTAAGATTTCCATACGGTTAACATATGCGTTTATTAAAATCTTAAGACAAGATTTTTTTCGAATTTCGAACTTCCCACTTTTATAAAGTAGTGCAGATTAAAATTCTATTAATGTGTTTTATTTTAATAAAATTACGAAACTTTTAGTTTAAATGTTTCAAGAAAATCAATAATTACTTTTATTGAAACGTTGAGTTTTAAAACCAAAAAATTGCTAAAAACCGCTTCGAACCGGCGTTTTTACGTTTTTTGTGATTCTCACCTTCACAATTCTTTCTCCCCACACCAAATTAAGGAAGGGATGTTAAGATGTTTGATTGGTTAATAACAAATTTTAGTTGATATGCGGACGGCTAAGAGTGATGAAGTAGTTTCGAAAAATAAAATTTATTACGGGAATTAAACGATTTATATATGTGATATTTGTACTAAATATTAAGTGATTTTAGTGATGTTGGGAGTTCATCGGATTGTGATTTTATGGATGTTTAAAGGTATTGTATTAATTAGTATTTCGGCGCAATAAATTAATTTATCTTTTCTTTCCAGCTGAGTAAAATCCAAAGGAAACAACATCCATGCGGTAAGTCGTTTCCAATTTTTTTTGATAATTATTTTTTTTCAAAACATCTAATAGCCTCCAATTGTCTAAAGTTGTCTAAAATCATCCAGAATTTGTTTAAAATCATCCGAAATTTGATTGAATCATTCAAAATTTGTCTAAAATATATTTCTAATAGATAATAATTGTCTAAAGATGTCTAAAATAATCAAAAACTGTATAAACTATGTCTTTAATCGTCTATAATTATCTACAGTTATTTAAAATCATCCACAAGTTGCTCAAAACCATTCAACGTTAACCAATTTAATCGAGTTATCTAAATTCGTCCAAAGTTGTTCAACATCATCAAAATCTGTCTAAAATATGTCTAAAGTCATTCACAAGTTATTTAAAATCATCCAAAATTTGTCTAAAATATATCTCTTATAGCTAGTTATTGTCTAATTAAATTTGTTTTTTTGTGAAAAACGAATGTTACAAGTTGTACTTGTAATTAGAATTTTTCTTTTATTTTGATTTTTATTCGTTGATCAAAATCAAGTTTGGTGGTAAACTTTGACAATAATTTATTTAACAATATTATTATGTGTATTTTAACAATAAACGAAGGAAAAATCCTTCGCTACACTTATGAGCAACAGTCGTGTTGTGAAAAATTATCTATAAATTTTCTTCTTTGATCGAACCGATCTTTTCGATTTTAAATTAACTCTTCAACAATTCACGTTTCTTTATTGCACCTGTTGGTTTGTGACGAAAAGAAAATTTTACAATTACTACCGTTACATTTTCCAATTTTCCTTTTTCTTTAAAAATTTGAAACGATGTTACTTGCCAATTTTTTGTTGTCCATCTGGTTAGTAACCATCAACGTTTTATTAACGAACACATAAAAAATAGATTGGATCAAATATTATAGCCAACCTGGTCAACTGATAAGAGTCGAGGAATATTCGTGAGAATAACTATTTCTTTTATAATTTGTTGTTTTTTGTTTTACATTTCATTTTTTTGTATTGGAAGAGAAATAATCACTTAAAAAAGGAATTAATTGATTAACAATTTAATAAATATAAAGGTACATAAATATACATTCTATTGTGATATTGACTCAAAAAATTTATTACTATTTTTTTTGGGTGTATTACCAAATTTTTTTAAATTATTTAAAAAAAAAATTTTAAATTACCATTCTGAGCTATCAAGCCTTCGCTTCTCTTTTGATATACTGAATGTTTTCGGCACGTAATAAGGTAGATACCTTAAATGATCAAAAGCTATCTAAAACATATCTCTAATAGTCTAAATATGGTTATAGCAGTACCTGATATCGTTGAGAGTGGGCTAAAATAATAAATCTTATAAACTTGTAAAGTATTACGAGTTTTGAATGGGTGCTTGGGCCCCACAACACCCGCATATCCAACATATAGTGCTTTCCACTTTATTGTTGATAGAAAGGAATTTACTCTCTATGTAACCTATGTAATTTTATCCTCTACATGCAGTATTAGGCTAATTATGTCGAAAAAGTTTGTTTTTACATTTTTTACAAAAGTTGTTACTTTGGTTATTAGATCGATTGGTTATAATGCTTTACTCTACATCTGAATCTTTCTTTGTACTGGTGCAGATTAAAATTTCATTAATATGATTTATTTTAATAAAATTACCCAAGTTTTAGTTGAAATCGTGGTTAGCAACAGCTTTGTTACATCGCTTTTACGTTTCTTTATTTATTCACCTCCACTATTTCTTAATACATAATATATCTGATATTAGTGCCAAATATTAAGTGATTTTAGTGATGTTGTGATCATTGGCTTGTTATTTTATGGATGTTTAAAGGTATTGTATTAATTAATATTTGGTGAGAATAAATTAATATATCTTTCTTTTCCAGCTGAGCTTCAAAATAAACTCCAAAGAAAACAACATCCATATATGAGTCGATTCCATACTTATTAGTTATTAGTTTTTATCAAAACATATCTTGATAATTCGCAATTCAAATCATATTCATTGGATTTACTCAAAAAAAGCCTTACAATTCACTTAAATTTTGGAAGACCATTCCTTGTATATAAGAAGGAGGACGTAGCAATTTGCCTCTTACGTCTAAAATTCCTAAAACTCCTTCCACTTTATTGTGCATAATGCAATACCTCCATGTAATTAGGGTGTCCATACGTCAATACAACCGTTTTGTTTTGGCATCCCTTGAAGTTCTTTCGGGACAGTTAATTCAGCCAAGAATATGTGTTTTATTTCAATAAAATTACGAAAGTTTTAATACAAATTTTTCTAGAAAATCAATAATTTTTCTTGGAAGGTTAAGTTTAGAACTAAAAAATGATTAAGAACCGCATCGTTCCGTCGTTTTTACGTTTTTTTGTGTTTCTCGCCTCCACAATTCCTTCTCCCCACACTAAATTAAGGAAGGGATGTTCAGATGTTTGATTGGCAAATAACAAATTTTAGTTGATATGTGGACGGCTAAGAGTGATGAAGTAGT
The DNA here is from genome assembly GCA_036711965.1 of Onthophagus sagittarius. Lineage (NCBI taxonomy): Eukaryota > Metazoa > Arthropoda > Insecta > Coleoptera > Scarabaeidae > Onthophagus > Onthophagus sagittarius. Next base: position 7,534,481 of record JASERS010000007.1, on the reverse strand, counting down.
TTCGAAAAATAAAACTTATTACGCGAATTTAATGATAAATATATGTGATATTTGTGCCGAATATTAAGTGATTTTAGTGATGTTGTGATCGTCGGGTTGATGTTTTATGGATGTTTAAAGGTATTGTATTAATTAATATTTTGTTGCAATAAATTAATTTATCTTTTCTTTCCAGCTGAGTAAAATCCAAAGGAAACAACTCCCACGCGGTGTGTCATTTTCAAAATTTTTTATTTATTATTAAAACATATCTCTATAATTCGCGATTCGAATTCATTGAATTTGAATTCTCCTTTTACGATTAAAAATCAAACTTTTCAACCATATTCGCCGGCTTTGTAAAATACGTATGGGAGCTGAAAAGAACTGATTTTGAAAAACCTTGAAAGTATGAATGACCTTAAAATTATCACAAACTGTCTAAAATCGTCAAAAACTGTCTAAAATATTCCTCTACAGTTGCCTAAAGTTGTGTAATAATCCACAAGTTGAATTAAATCATTCAAAATTTATCTAAAACATGTCTTAGATAAATAGATATATTTTAGAATAGCTAATAATATTCTAAAAATGTCAAAAACTGTCTAAAATATATCACTATTTATTTATTTAAATTATTCGGGATACAAACAGGGTAAACCCCACAACAGTATCCACTAACAAATAACAAAATAACAATTCAAGCAAACTTAAAGAAAAGAAAAAACTCGAACAACAAACAAAAAAGAATGTAAATGTAGCTATAAACAACAATAAGCAGTAATTAGCTACAAAAAAAAACTAAGAATATTTAAAAGAAATTACAACTCTGGTACTATTATTGACATGCGTTCAATTTACAAACAACATTCCGAAAACTAATAAATGATAAAACAAAAATGTCCACGTCAGAACAGTAACGATTATACATATTCATAATTCGGGGAAGTGGCGAATTAAAAAATGTATTAGTGCTACAAGTGGGCAATCTAAATAAACACTGATCCCGAGTGGAATAGCCGGGCACCGCGAATGAGATATGGCTCAAAAGATCAGGCGAATCCACTACTCCATTGATCAATTTATGCAAAAGCAATATATCGGCAGCAGTTCTACGACCACGGAGTGTACGCAAACCGAAGATGGTGCACCTCTGCTCATACGAACAATACGGTAAATTAAATTTGTGAGCCAAGTATCTAGCAAATTTTTTCTGCAGTCCCTCAAGGCGATCAATGTACACATTATAAACAGGATTCCAGACTACCGATGCATAATTTAGTACACTATTGACGTATGCCATGTATAAAGACCTTATACATTGTAAGTTAGTAAAGGGTCTGGAGTTTCTAATGACATAACCTAATAATCTGTTAGCTTTAGAGAATACTTGTTCCGAATGGTAATTGAAGAGCAATTTAGAGTCAAAAACGACACCCAAATCCTGAACACTGGAAGTAACTCTCAAGGACTCCGACCCGATTCTATAGTCAAAGTTCACGTTGTATCTTTTTCTGCTGAACTTAATATGTGTGCATTTGCCATAATTTAGATAAAGAGAATTTTTTGTACAGTAATTTTGCAAACGATTAAGGTCATCCTGAAGTTTAACTCAGTCAGATGTAAATCGTACCTTAATAAATATTTTGCAGTCGTCAGCGTAAAGCAAAAATTTACTGTGTTGAAAACATTCATGAATATCGTTAATGTAGGCAATGAACAAAAGCGGGCCTAAGTGACTTCCTTGAGGTACACCAGAAGTAACCAAAGCGAAGTTGGAGGTATAATTATTGATTTTTACAGCTTGATATCATTGGAAATATAAGAAGCCAACCACGATAAAAGCCAATTTGACAAATTGTATCCTTCAAGTTTAGATAGAAGTGTAGCATGATTCAATTTGCCAAACGCTTTAGAGAAGTCCGTATAAATGGAATCTGTCTGACAGTTTTCGTTCATACACGTTTGAATGAAATTTATATATGATAACAGATTAGTATTAACCGAGCGACCGCGGAGAAAGCCATGCTGTTGCTGAATCAAAGAATATTATTAAAGAATATTATTAAGAATATTCTAATTAACGATATAAATTATTATAAACAATTTTTTCGAATACTTTAGCTATAATCGGTAAAATAGAAATGGGACGATAGTTCGAAACAATATTTCTACAACCCGATTTAAATATAGGTAGAACAAATGCTCTCTTCCACTCTGAGGGGAAAACTGATTGTGAAAGAGAGCAGCAGAAAATAATGAAAAGTGGTTTAGCAAGTTCCGGTGCACAAGTTTTTATGAAAATACCAGGTAATCCATCGGCCGCAGGACCCAATTTACTATCAACAGAAGCAAGACCATTCAAAACATCATCAACCGAGAACCGGGGACAAAAGTTATTAGAAACCGTTAGATATGCTGGTATCTGATTTGCACTATCAACAAAAACCGAACTAAAATATTTGGAGAATAACTCCACAATCTGGGGACCCCCGATTGCAGAATCATTATTATATTCCATACGAGCCGATACACTGTCACCACCACGTTTTCTATGCTTTGCATATGACCAAAGATGAGTTGGATGATCAATTAACTCAGACTGTACATTAGTTAAATAGGTATTATAATCACTCGAGATCAATGTCTTAGATCTTCTGCGTAAAACCTGAAACGATAGATAATCCGCGTAATTACCCCACTTTTTCCATTTTTTATGGATTTTTGATTTTTCCTTAATAGCTTTGATTGTAGAGGATGAGTACCAATTAGGATAACGGTATTTACAGGAAGCAACACGTGGTACATTATTAACAATAATATGATTGACATGGTTATAAAATTCGCTAACACATTGATTAACATCACGATTATTAAGTATTACATCCCAATCTACATTCATCAAAGCACTTTTAATACCATCGAAGTTAGCTCGACTAAATACAAAACTGGCACACGGACTATCCCGTAAAAGTAGTCTATCATTAAACCGATAACAAAATTCCAAGGGGTGATGCCCATCGATACCAACAAGTGGATCATCACACAAACAAACTGAGCACACCGTATCCGCATTACTCAAAATTAAATCAAGAGTTCTACCATTGCAGTTTAGAATGTTATTATACTGTATAAGGCCGCAGTTAGAAAAAGTCGACAGAAATTCCCTTGACCGAGCATCACTACCGCCGGAAGGAAGCAGATGTCCGGAAGGAGATAGGTGCCAGGAGATGTTAGGTAAATTGAAATCACCCACTACCAGAGAGTATCATCTGAATAAAGATCATTAATGTGTTGCAACTGTTGAAGGAACATAGTAAATGGAACCGTATCACTAGGAGGAAGATAGACACAACACAAGAGCACTCGTTTATCACCAACATGGACGGAGAGCCACAAATCTTCAGCGCCAGTAGTTAATTCTGGCAGAGGCGTAGCTGAAGCACTTTTTCGTAAGGCCACAAGAACGCCACCACCTTCCTCCTTCAGAGAGATCCAAGACCTTCTGTCTCGTCTAAAAATAATATAATCCTTACAAAGCAGCTCTCCATCATAAATCAAATCATTAAGGTTAGTCTCTGTGAGACAAATAACGTCACAATTACAGTTCAAGGAATTCACGTAAGCTGATTCAGTTTTAGTACGCAAACCATGTACATTCTGATATAAAATTGACAGAGCCATGTCACTTGAGGAAATCAAATGGAAAGAACAGGATTATTGCAGTGATCCAAAAGTTAAAGTTTTAATAAATCAGCGTCAGATTTGATTACCATGGCTCTAGAATGATCATCACGGCGAACATGAATCACGCAATTTTTCAGCCACACAAATTTGTAACCCTTATCACGACAAGCTGCTCTAGCAGACTTCAACAATCCGGCATTATGTACAGTTAAATGTTCATTAACGAATAACCTTTCGGTGATATTAGGAATGCTCAAACCAGGGGAACCATTATTATTATCTTTGCGGTACCGCTTCGAGGCCGAGAGAAAGTGATCACGCAAACCACGCAATAAGAATTTAACCACAATGTTCCTGTGTTTAGGATCACGAGTCTCGTTTCCAGCAGGCGGACGCGAGGGAAGACGGTGAATTGCATCAATGTCATGTTTGGTTAAAGGACAGTTAATCACTTCTCCAATTCTTAATATTGAAGAATAAAGATCTTCATCTCTCTTTTCAGGAATTCCGGTTAGGATTAAATTGTTTAATCTTGAGTACTGTTTCAGATGCTCCACCCGCGAGGTAAGGTCAACAACTACGGATCTAAGCCTTACATTTTCTGCGGTAACAGACTCAAGCCTTTTCACCTTATCTCCAAATCCTTTAAGCGTGTTTTCAAAATCCGATATTTTATCACCATAAAAGGATATTGAATTGACCAACTTAGTGCATTTAGCGTTCATTTGCTTAATTTCAGTCTGTATAGACCTTAAAAGTTGGTACATTGCTTCAGGTGAAGGCGCGGAAGAAGGAGACGCTACCGCTATTTGATCCTCATTAATGATTACAGAGCGATCAGCAACCTCCAGGAATGCTACTGGAGCAACATTTCCAGAACACTCTCTCCTTTTTATAGTTTGCTAATTCAGCGACCGTGATCTTTACACATTTTGCGTGATAAAAACGCCCGCAATCGCCAGAACACTGTAATCTAGGCTGTTTCGACGATAGTCGTCCGTTACATGATCGACATACGGACATGTTGTTCTGAATGAGCCTTTAAACGCCGAAAAAAGTGGACCGATCGCTTTAGTTGGTCTGGTAAGCGACGAAATGTGGAAATAAATATTAGGATAATTGGTCACAAACCAATTGCAGACCTTAAATAAACACTTCGACACACCACCGACCTCGCGTACGACTAATTAGCGAAAATCACACAATTAAATCCCGCGAAAATAAATCAAAATAGAACTATTCACGAGATCACGAAAAACACGTGTATACAGCACCGATTCAGAGTATCACTAGTAGAATATAATTGCCTAAAATTATCTAAAATTATTTATTAGCTGGCCAAATAATTCAAAATTTGTCTATAATATATCACTAATCGTCTATAATTGTCTAAAGTTAGTTAAAATCTTTTATAAGCATCTAAAATCATCCAAAATTAATTTAAAATCATCGACAAGTTGTCTAAAGTATACCTTTAATCGTCTATAATTGTCTAAAGTTAGCTAAAATCATTAATAACCGATTAAAATCATCCAAAATTCGTTTAAAATCATTCAAAATTAGTTTAAAATTATTCACAAGTTGTCTGAAACAATCCACATTTCAGTTGTCTAAACATGTCTAAACTTGTTTAAAGCTGTGTAAACTTGTTTAAAATCATCAAACACTGCCTAAAATATGTTTCTAATATCTTATAATGGTCTAAAATTGTTTAAAATCATCTATGAGTTCCAAAATTTGTCTAAAATATATCTCTAATCATCTATAATTGCCCAAAGTTAGTTAAAATTATTTATAATCGTCTAAAATCATCCAAAATTGGTTTAGAATTATCCATAAGTTGTCTAAAACCATTCAACGTTATCTGAATTAATCTGTTGTCTAAACTTGTCTAAACATGTCTAAACTTGTTCAAAAACTGCCTAAAATAGGTTTTTAATAGCTTTTAATTGTCTAAAGCTATCTATAATCATTCACAAATTGTCTGAAGTCACTCAAAATTTGTATAAAATCGTCTGTGATTGTCTAAAATTTAAAAAGAAATCATCCAAAATTAGTTTAGAGTCATCCAAAGTTATCCACGTTAATCCAGTTGTCTAAACATGTCTAAATTTGTCTAAAGTTGTCTAAACTTGTCGAAACTTGTCTAAACTTATCTGAACTTGTTTAAAATCATGAAAAACTTCGTCGTTATTATCGCTCCCAAATTATCGCCTACTGAGAAATGACCGGGAATATTCACGGGGTGGGGACGTTGCGTTGTTTGTTCGCGACCATTTCAACATCAACATTATTGCTTCATCTGATGGGTCACAACAAAACGCAGAGTATCTTCTTACTGAGATAACGTTAGCTAGCAGCCGCATGCTTTTGGGCATGTTTTATTGTCCACCGAACCTTCATTATTTTGATCAGTTGGAGGATGTACTGGAGAGGTACACTCTTAATTATGATACTACTCTTCTTATGGGCGACTTCAACACTTGTCTCTTAAGAAACGATCTGCGCTGTGAAAAACTTAAATTCATCACCTCTTCTCTCAATCTTTCTATTTTACCGACACAACCCACATACCATTTACCAACATCTCAGTCGATGTTGGACCTTATTTTAACGTCCTCTCCAGACAACATACTTTCTCATGGTCAGATTCCAGCGTGTCAGTTCTCCAACCACGACTTAATTTATTGTGCACTTGAGATTGGACGTTGTGTGATACCTAGACGTTCTATTCCGACTCGAAACTACAGTGGAATCAACAGCGAGTCATTGATGTCTGATGCTTCGATGATCGATTGGTTTAAATTATACAGCATGTCGGATATCAACGAAAAGGTTAACTACTTCAATACGCAACTCAGGGAATTGTATGATTGTCATGCCTCTTTGCTTCCACGCAAAACAAAGCACTTACCTGCGCCCTGGCTCAATGGTGAGGTTAAAGATCTTATGCGCAGACGCAATGCTGCAAAAACTCTTCTTCGAAGACATCCATCCAATGCTAACTGGGAAACCTACCGTACCTTGCGTAACCGCTGCAACCACCGTTGTAAGAACTTAAAAAAATTGTATATTTATCGGAAATTGTCTTATGCTACCCCTAACACTTTCTGGAAAACTATGCGTTCGCTTGGTGTGGTTGAATCACCTTCTTATCATGGTGGTTTTGATTGTGATTCTCTCGTCAATTATTTTGCCGAACCTCCCATTACTCTCGATGACTCAGTTAAGGCATCAACTATTACCGCTATTATTGCCTCTGCTAATGTCAATTCTAAATTTTCCTTGGAGCTGTTTGACGAGCTTCAAGTCCGCCAGGCTCTCAGTCATTCTAAGTCCACTAGTGTTGGTGCTGATGGTGTCAGCATTAAGCAGCTCCTTCCTATTTTGGATGTAATCATTCCTCCACTACTCCACATATTTAACTTCTCCATTGAGACATCGACCTTCCCCTCTATTTGGAAACTAGCTTACGTTGTACCCATACCTAAACTTAAATGTCCCACTTGTCTGAGTGATTTTCGTCCTATATCCATTATTTCTGTAATTTCTAAAGCACTAGAGCGCTTGGTATATATGCAGATGCTGCAGTATTTTGATGAGCATAAAATTATCACTGATTTTCAATCAGGTTTTCGGCCAGGCCATAGCACGACATCGGCGCTCATCATGATTACTGATGATATTAGACGTGGTTGTGTTGATCGGCGTTTGACCTTATTGGTCTTGCTCGATTTCAGTAAGGCATTTGATTCTGTTGATTATGGTTTGTTGGTGGCAATTCTTTCTTCTGTGGGTTTTTCGTCGAGCTGTGTCGCGTGGTTTCAATCGTACCTTTCTAATCGTTCGTTGTGTGTACGTGACTCCTCATCATCTTCGTCTATAGTTGCAAGCCACTGTGGTGTGCCCCAGGGCAGTGTCTTGGGTCCACTCCTATTTTCAGTATTTATAAACTCCATTTCTAAAATAATTAAGTGCAACTTTCACCTATATGCAGATGACCTCCAAATTTATACAACTGCAGCTGTGGATACACTTCCAGCAGCGGTGATGCGGCTTAATAGGGACCTTGCTAGCGTTCTGGACTGGTCTAGATGCCATGGCTTGGGTTTAAATGTGGCAAAGACTCCGGCTAGTGCTTTTGGATCAAGGCCTCTGGTAACAAAATTTTACTCCCTTAACAATACCTATTTGTCACTTGACGGTAATATTATACAATTCTCTCGAACTGTTAAAAACTTGGGTGTGATGATGGATTCTGCATTGTCCTGGCAGCCCCAGATTCAGTCTATCTGTAGGAAGGTCTATTTCTGTTTCTACTCCCTACACAAGCTTGGTTGTTTCCTTCCACCTACTGTTCGTCGTAACCTTTGTTACTCTTTAATTCTTCCCCATTTGGACTATGCCGATACCGTATACCCGGACCTTCCGATTGGTCTTCGTAACAAATTAGAGAGGTTACAAAATAATTGTGTGCGCTTTATCTTCGATCTGAGAAAATGTGAGCATGTTACACCTTATCGTAATCACCTCGAAATGCTTACCGTTGAGAACCGTAGATCTTTCCGTATACTAACTACCTTATACAAGATTCTTTCCTCTCAGTCTCCAATCTATCCGTTCACTACATTTGAGTTCATGGCCTCTCGCGGTCTTCCTACTAGAGCACAATCTGGTGTCTCACTCATGTTTCCGATTCATCGTACCGAAATATATCACGGGTCATACACAGTGCAAGCTATAACTCTCTGGAATAACTTACCCACTGAGTTGCGGGAAGCCCGTAGTTTTTCTGTATTCAGAGCATCGCTTAAAGATCGCTTGTTGTCACAACAGTTGTCTCAGACTGTTTCCTGATTTAATCTGCCTGTTCTCTTTCCGTTCTCAGCTGACAGCTTTATTTCTTCTTCTCCAATCATTTTTCTTTTGTTTAATTCGAGTCTCTTTCCTTCTTATTCTTGCGTACTCTTTTTCTAATACTTTATACATAAATTTATTATTATTTTTTGTTGTGTTAAGGAATGATGTACATTTTTTTTTCTTTTATTGTATATCTTGGTGGCAATAAATTGTAATTGTAATTGTAAAAACTGCCTAAAATATGTTTCTAATAGCCTTTAATTGTCTAAAGTTATCTATAATCCTTTACGAGTTGGTAAAATAATCCAAAATTTGTTTTAGATATATGCCTAATCACCTATAATTGTCTAAAGTTAGTTAAAATCTTCAACGAGTTGTCTAAAGTCATTAAATTTACTAAATTTAATGATATTCATTCGCATTTTTAATTAATTTATTTTTTTGTTTATTTGTTTAATTATTATTTTTATTAAAACATATTTCTATAATTCGAAACCTATTCATTGGGTTTGTGTTTGAAAAAAGTTTTTATTCGGTATTTTTGCAACACCGATCCTCGCCTGTAACAGGGGGTATGTAACTAGTCTCTTTTATCTCTCAAAATCAATTCTTTCCACCATGGGCGCCGATTTTCAGAAAATACGTATGGGTGCTGAGTGCTAAAAAAGTATTTTTGACAGCGACTCAAACTATGAATGACTTTAAAATCATAAAAATCATCAAAAACTATCTAAAATAAGTTTCAATAGTCTTTAATTGTATAAACTTATTTAAAATTATCAGAAACTGCCTCAAATAAGTTTCTAACAGTTGTTTCTGTAAAAAAAATAGAAACAGTAAACAATATTTATACAGAGCGCGCGTAAAGTATGGAGACATGAAAAAATCTTTTTAACTTGGACAAAAATTTTCAAATTGCGAACTCAAATTTTCTATCGGAAATGTTGCCAAGTGTATAGTTTCTGAAATATTATAAAATTCTTTTTAATGGGACACCTATATATTTTAATATTTTTTGAGAGATATTATTATTACCTATTCAGCGATATATTTGTTATACAATTTTCATTCTTTCAATTAATGAAAAGGGCCTTGAAAGAAAAATAAACGATACGAACACTTTTACAATGAAAACCACTTTTAATATACTGTTGGTGCATATGAAAACGGCGTGTGTGAACTTATCCCCCATTTTTAATATTTAAAAACTCTTTAAAAAAACCCTCAACTGGGTGGACTATCAAACTCATTTCAAAACTCGAAAATTCTCATATTTCTTTATTTGTGCAGAGAAGTGTATATTATATAACTTTTTGGTTCTGGTAGCCCAGAACTATGATTAGTTTATTGAAATAATTAAGAAGGGGGCAACTGGTGTCATATTAGATTCTTATTTTTTCCTTTCACATTTCTAAGTAATTACATGTACAAACCTAGGTATACGGATATGACTGAATAGAAAAGAGTAATATTAATTGAATTAAAATATGGCTGAATAATTGAATAAAATATTTTATTAATATTATATTTTATATGTAAATTTATGTAATAACACTAAATCTGCCGCTAAAAGTGTACTAAATAAATTCTTCCTTTCGCGGTTAACATCGTATTCAGAGACTTACTCTCACTGACATAAATTATAACTTTTATGGTTTCTATGGTTACGTATTACAAGTTGAATTTTTAAATCTTTTAATATAGAAAAGACTTATTAAATAATAATATAAATAACATTTGAAATCCTTTCAAATCAAATTTATTAAATAATAACTTAAATAATTAAAAATAATAACTTAAATAACTAATTAATTTTTATAGTTAGAACATAAAATTCATGCGATTTAGGGATTTGCACATATTCGACGCATTATTTATGCTGAAGCAATAAAAATTTTCTTCCTCTTTGTAACTCGATCCGGGGATATATAGTATATTATATGAAAACATTTTATATCGATTTTCTTCACACAATATGCTAGCTAAAATCTTCTAAAGCATCCTTCTAAAGGTTAAGAAGACCGACTGACTTACCATAAATTCTGTGATAAAATTGTATGAGAAACAGAAAAGGCTATAGGAAGAAAATGGCTATCATTACTTCCTGACCTAAAAGTTAAATTATTATATTCGTGAACATAAAATTCCAATGTCCGTAACTCTTCGTCAAGCTACATTTAAAACCAACATTGTGTTGAATCTTTACATGTACCAATAACTTAAATGAGCTTAAACGTCAGGGCAAAAAATAATATTTCGGCGACGTAGTTTATCACTCTTGTCTTGACAATATCCATCGGACAAAGAGCTAAACACTTCAAAATTCTTGTTTGCGATTTATATACGGTATACGTAGGGGGGAGCGTATATCACTTGCGCTAAACGTGGGTTGGGGTGGTATGGCTGAATATGACGCGACGTAGAACTCTACACTGCCTGTGTCTCTAACATAAAATTATCTTATTCAAGAAGCCGCCTTAAATGCATAACAAGAATAAATTTCGCCAGAGTATACGCAATATTAATGTTAGGCATAAACATACACTGACATTGCTTCTCCATCGCTTAGAACTATTTAAACGTAGCTTTTCTTACTGTATGCCTAACATTTATATCACGCTACCGAATTTATTCAAAGGTTTCGTTCCGATTTCCTTCTAGAGCAAAGTTAAGGTGGTTTTGGTGAGCTGTTGAACGATAGTTTTTAGTTTGTTATAATTTTTGTTATTCTTTTTTAAATTTAATCAAGTTTTCTCACATTGCTTTAGATTTGTTTTACTGACTTGAATCTGTCGGTTGTACTTTTTTTGTTTTTAAACGAGGGTCTTTGAAAAACAAATTGATCAGATAACTATTGCTCTTGGTCGATCTGATATGACCCTTTTTGATCAGTTTAGGAGTATCTCATTAACTTCTTAATCTTACTTGTTTTTATATTACACTTATCTGATCAATAAACTTCAATCTTATTATTATTATCTCAATATCTCTATCTCAATATTTTTATCTCTATAGCACCTCGCCCGTAAGCGATCTCGGCGAAGTAAGAATGAAATCGTCTTATAGGAGACTATGTATTTACTAAGATATACAAGGAACGACTTCGCCTCAAATCGCCGAAGTCGCTTGTGGGTGAAGCGCTAGATTTAAAATATCAACACGAAATCGTTCATTTTGGAGGATTGTAGCCCCTTGCCCGCAACCGATATCGGCATAGTACGAATAAAATCGTCGTAAGGAGACTTGTAGCGTACTCTGTAAGAAAAAATACTTTTTTCGTTTGTTTATAAAAACAACAACATAATAAATAATCAAACTGCTGACAAGTCAAAATCTCTCAATCTTTTTATAATAAATAACATAGGATAGTAAACCTTAACACTACCCTATATATTGGTGACCCCGACGTGATGTAAAAACCTTATCATACATACTGGTAATCCCGGAACCCAGAAGAGAGACACCAACACTCCTGCCAGCAGCCGTATTGAACACCAATCAACCTAAACTGCCAGATCAAGAGCATCCAAAGGCTCGGCGTTCAAACCCAAACAACCAAACACCTACCACCGCCCGCTCTGCATCAACTATTTGGATCATCCATCGAAGGAAACGTCCATGAGCAACCATTAACCGCTTTTGGTAGTTGTCCCAAGGATCCTGGAAGCGGAACTCGATTAAGTGTTACAAAGTGAAAATTAATTCCCATTCAAGTGACTGTTCTCAGAATTAAGAAAAACACTCACCTGTGGAATAAATCGAATACAACTGTTCTATTGTTCAAATGTCACAGCACGTAAGTACACTATACTTTCTGCTCTGAGGGAGAAAAATAGAAAAAGGAAGAGGAAAAGGAAAAAGTTACATTTTAAATAAATTAAAATTTCTTTTTTATTTTAAACCTTAACCTTTTCCTTTACATAAAATTATTTAAAAAATAATAATTAAAAATTAAAATAAACAATTTTAAATTTTTTTATTTTTGAAAATAATAACGACAATGACCACTGACAACGGTGACAACTCAACGTCAAATGAACTTCAAAATATATGTAACTTAAAATTACCACCCTTCTGGTCTTCCAATCCAGAAGTGTGGTTCCGTCAAGTGGAATCCCAGTTCGTACTGTCTAGGATCCACTCCGAAAAAACACGATATCACTACATTTTGGCAAATTTGCCAACCGATGTAGTAAATCTGGCGCTAGATCCTTTACAAGATCCCTCTACCGAAAACCGATACACTTCATTAAAGAAGTTATTAATCGAAAGACTAACATCGAGCGAGGAACAACGCCTAGATGTTTTTCTTTCAGGTACCGAAATGGGAACCCAGCGACCGTCGGAATTCTTTCGACAGCTTTCCTCGACGATCGCTGATCCCCATTTGGTACCCCCTAAACTACTAATTAAAATATGGTTACGTCGCTTACCCCAACCAATTCATCTCGCGTTGACTTCTTCTGGTAAAGAAGATCTAGACGAACTTCTTCGCCTTGCAGACAAAGTATGGGACGCCCTATCGTCCTCCACACCTTCACCATTACCTTCTACCATCCCATCGCTTCCATTTTTTCACCACACCACTACACAATCATATAAAACACGTTCAGATTTTCGCGCGAACTCTACCGACACGACACCCACACTGACGTACGATGACGGACAGTTACTAAACGTCGTTCAAAAACTGACGACTACGTGTGAAAAATTAATTCAGACAGTTGCTCAGCAACAAGAAAATAACGTAATTTCGACCAGAAACTTACAAAAAGAAATTAATTATCTAAATTCCAAATTAAATTCTCGGCTATTAGACCCTTGTTGCAATCACACATGCAACAGACAACGTATCAATCATAGAGGCCGATCACCCGCACGTAGTCGATTTTCAGAGAAGTCTCCTTCCCGACCAGTAAAAATTTGCTGGTATCATAGCAAATTTGGAAGCAACACCCAAAAATGTGAAGGAACTTTCTGTACTTTTAACGATGATTTCCTTAAAAATCACCATAACATCGTTCCAAAAAACGATTAAAGGTTTCAAAAGAAAAAACTTAATTTTCCAAATTCAAAATTAAAGCTAACAATACGTCCCACCATTCGGCCAACACCCTTTCATCAACAAGGCTTTTTATTTTCGATAACAAAAATAACATGAACTTTTTAATCGACACGGGTGCCGATGTTTCCGTGCTACCGAAAAAGTTTTTTCCGCAGAGTCAACAAGACTCTATTTCAAATTTAACCGCTGCAAATGGTACCGAAATAAATACGTGTGGAACGGAAATGATCACAGTTTCATTAAACTTGAGACGAAACTTTCCATATGTATTTAGCATCGCCAGCGTAAACAAAGCTATTATCGGTGCGGATTTTCTAAACGCATACGGCCTCCTTGTCGATATTAAACATAAAAAATTAATTGATCCAAAACAAACCTTTTTGCAATTGGATCAATTAATCAATTCAAAATTGAGTCACCTAAGCTTTTTTCTTTTGAAACTAAATATACACTACTCTTAAAATTTTTTCCAAATTTAACATCACCTCCAAATTTTTCAACCTCTGTTCGACACAATACTAAACATAAAATCATCACTAATTCGCATCTTCCGTATTGTCGTCCTAGGCGTTTAAATCCCCAAAAGTTATTGCTTGCCAAGCAAGAATTCGAGCAAATGGTCTCATTAGGCATTTGCCGACCATCTTCATCATCTACTGCATCACCACTTCACATGGTCCCAAAAAAGGACTTCAACGATTGGCGACCATGTGGAGACTACCGTCAACTAAACAATATCACCGTTCCAGACAGATACCCTTTACCACATATTCATGACTTCAATTTACATCTGGACGGTTGCAAAATTTTTTCAAAAGTTGACCTGGTACGTGCCTACCACCAAATACCAGTGGAAGATGAAGATATTCACAAAACAGCCTTTACTACTCCATTTGGCCTTTTCGACTTTACGAGGATGCCATTTGGACTTCGAAATGCTGCCCAAACATTCCAACGTTTCATGAACGAAATACTTTCAGGCCTTAATTTCATTTTTATGTACCTTGATGATATTTTAGTAGCAAGTCGCAATGAAGAAGAGCATTACACACATATCAAAATACTCTTCGAACGACTTAATGCATTTAACATTAACATACAAACAGCAAAATGTGTTTTTGGTGTTAATTCAATAAACTTTCTAAGGCATCACATTTCATCTGAAGGCATCCGACCTTCAACTATCAAAATACAAGCCATTACAAATTTTCCGCAACCAACAACTTTAAAACAATTACAAAGATTCTTAGGCATGATTAACTTTTACCACCGTTTCTTGCCTAACATTTCTTTAGTCTTAGCACCCTTACATGATCTTGCCAAATCATTAAACTCACAAAAACAGAAAACAATCACTTCTTGGTCAAAAGAACATGAAAATTCTTTTTCGACCTCGAAAGACATTCTTGCAAATCGCAGTCTTCTTGCCCATCCCTCTCAAAATTCAACCCTTAGTCTGACAACTGACGCTTCCAGCAATGGCATAGGAGCCGTCTTGTCACAATCAACAAATGAGAAAAATCAACCTTTAGCGTTCTTTTCTCAAAAATTAACTTCAACCCAACAAAAATACTCAACCTATGACAGAGAGTTATTGGCAATTTACGCTTCAATCAAATTTTTTAGACATTTCTTGCAAGGAAATGAGTTTACAGTCTACACAGACCACAAACCAATTACTTCCTCAATTTTCTCGGCCACTGACAAATCACCTCGTCAAACACGATATCTGAACTATATAACACAGTTCACATCCGATATCCGTTATATAAAAGGTGATTCCAACATAGTTGCCGACACCCTGTCAAGATTGAATGTCGAACTTCTCGATACTCAATATCCTGACGCTCAAATTATTAGAAATGAACAATTCAATGACACTGAGTTAACACATCTACTCGATAAGCAATTTTCAGCAACCAAACCATCACGATATTTGTTATCACAACAATCAATCTTACCGTCAAACATCAAAGTATGGTGCGAAATCTCAAAGAATAAACCTCGCATCTACATACCTCAAAATTATCGTAAATAAATTTTCGACAAATTTTATTGCCTAACGCATCCAGGAATTCGTTCAACAATTCATTTATTAAAAACCAGATTCTTTTGGCCTCACATGTCAAAAAATATATACTTATGGACAAAATCTTGTTTGCAATGTCAACGCACCAAAACTTTTAAACACACCAAATCACCACTTCAGCGAATTCCAATACCAAACTCACGTTTTGAACATATTCACATCGACATTATTGGTCCCCTAGCTTCGTCTCTTGGTTGCACTTATGTCCTTACTGTAATCGAACGATTCACACGTTGGCCAGAAGCTTTCCCACTAAAAGACATAATTTCTGATACCATAGCAACTTCTCTGTTTCGGCATTATTTCAGTCGATTTGGTATTCCTTGTACAATAACTCACGACCAAGGACGACAATTTGAATCAAAATTATTTGCAAAATTTCAATCATTGTTAGGCACCCATCAAATACATACTTCACCATTTCATCCACAAAGCAATGGAATGGTAGAAAGATTCGATCGAACTTTGAAAGCTGCGATTATTGCACGCGGTAACACCATCAGGTGGAACAATGATTTACCACTGATACTCCTAGGTCGTCGATCATCACTGAAAGAAGATTTAGGATGTTCATCAGCGGAACTAGTTTATGGCCAGCCTCTTAGACTACCTGGAGAATTCTTTATTCAAGATAGACAACCTCCTGAACATGAACCTTTCCTTTCCAGTCTTCGAACTACCTTTGCTGACCTCAAATCAATTCCTGCAACCAGACATGGTAATCAAAAAACCTTCATACATAAAGACTTAGTCTCGACCAACTACGTTTTCACTAAAATCAACGGACTTAAACCTTCCTTAACACCACGATACGAAGGACCATTCAAAATTCTTGAAAAACATCAAAAATATTTCGTTATATACAAAAATAATAAACCGACTACTTTAAGCATTGATCAGCGTAAACCTGCCTTTATACTAAACGAAGACATAAACTCAATTAATAAATCAATTCTCTAAACAAACAAACCTAAAAAAATCGTTTCAACATTTAGTTTAAACGCTAAACAATTTAACAAAATGTTATTTACTTTATTCCTTTTCTACTTTTCTTCCGTGGGGGGAGTAAGTGTAGCATGCTCTGCAAGACACCACGGCTAACTATTGTCATTTAGTTATATAAAAAAAATACTTTTTTCGTTTGTTTATAAAAAACAACAACATAATAAATAATCAAACTGCTGACAAGTCAAAATCTCTCAATCTTTTTATAATAAATAATATAGGATAGTAAACCTTAACACTACCCTATAAGACTATATATTTACTAAGATACACAAGGAACGATTAATTACTTTAAATTGCCGAGGTCGCTTGCGGGCGTGATGTTGTATTTGAAATTTCAACAGAAAATCGTCCATTTTGAAAGATTGTTTGGAATGAAAATGAAACAACTAAAATCAACAGATTTAAATTTATTGTCCGAGATAATTTCACATTAGAATAGACATAAGTAATTGATATTCATATTAAAATTTAGTATAGGTACATAATTATTGCTAATTAAACCAAAGAAAATGGAAATTTAATACTGATACGCATAAATCACAACGCAGAGTGGTCCTTTTAATTTAAGACAAGTCTATTTTACATCTTATTTCAAGTTAAAAAGATCACCTGTATAAAGAAATGTGTAAACGATCACAAGAAGCTCTGCGAATTTCAATTTGTTTTAAAAATTATACTATTACAATAAGAATAAAAATGGAAATTTTTGTACGTTTAGGTTGTGTGGGGTGGAATTGGGGTACTATCGTCGCCTTTTTCCCAATCTTTCTTTTCTTCCTCTTTTTTGGTATCATTTTTAACTTGGATCTCCCAATTCTTAATTAATTCTACTACTTGCATATGCCCAAACGCCATAGCTTCATCGGTCGGGGTCTTCCCCCATCGATCTTTAACATTATATCTAACGTTGCAATATTTCAATAAGAAATCAACACATTCTACATGTCCTTCAGCTGCTGCTAAATGCAAAGCAGTTCGTCCGTCGTAATCGGATAATGTCATATCCATTCCGGATAATTTATGCCGTCTTAAAGCTGTGATGTCTCCACTGGCAGCGCAAAAGAGTAAATTGACTATGTTTAAACCTTTTGTTTCGAATTTATGCCTCCTTGGATCAGATTTATTGGTTGCGTGTCTTAAATTGTCGTACCGATGGAAATTAAATTTTTTCACCAGCTCTTCGCAAAACTGTACACCTTTACAACTGTTTCCTAAGGCATCTAACGGTGGCGACCAAGTACTAATACCCATTACGTTGGGAATAACTACAATTAAGCCACCACAAACACCAGATTTTGCTGGAAGCCCAACTTTGAAGGCGAATTGACCAGAATAATCGTACATCCCACAACTATGCATTAAAGATAAAGTGTCTCGAACGCTTTCGGGATTTAAAACTTTCTCTTCCGTTAACGGACATATTCCACCATTCGCTAAAGTAGCTGCCATAACCGATAAAATATCGCAATTAGCTTCCATTGAACAACACTAAAAAAATAATATTTTAGAAAATTAATTTTTATTTTTTTTTAATTATTTACTTGGAAATAAAAATCCATACATTCCCGGAAACTAGTTTTCTCGGGATAACATTTGTGTTCTCTCATAAAGAACCCTAAGGCGTAATTTCTATCAGCCGCTTCTCTTTCGGAGAGGAACACGGCGTTATTAAAACCTAAATCTTCACCACCAGCTAAGCGTTCAAAATAATTCATTGTAAAATCGAATTTTTCCGCCAACGTCATCTCGGGTTTTACTAACGTTTTTAATAGTGCACATACCAAAATTGCTCCGGCGTTGATCATGGGGTTATGTGGTTTTTCTGAAAAAATAATCAAAAATTGTAAAAAAAATCATATGAATAATGGAATAATCTGTTGGTGTTACAAAAATAAGGATTTAAGAGTCAATTTTTTGGTTCTGATTATATTTGAGTTCTCATAAATAGTTCGCTACACTTCGCGATCAAGGAAGATAGTTTTGTTTGCAAATTTTACATGGCTGTTATTTCTGAGGAACGACGATGTTAATATCGAACCGGTAGCTTAAGAGACATTCAACCAAGCTGACTTATCTCAACCTACTCGCCCAGGACACTAAGCTTCGACAATTCGAAGTATTATTTGTGCCAGCTACGGGAGAACAAATAATGGTTAAGATTGCACTAATAATCTTGAGTCGACATTGTTGCCGGAAGCGATCAGAACTATCCATGTACCATACCAGACTACTACTAATGCGACACCAGTTTACCAATGATACCAATGATTGCAAATGTGGTTCGTCATAAGCAAAAACGAAGGTAGCTTGTGCACAATTGAATTAGCAGACATGAAAGTATATTAATAATAATAATAATAATGCCTTTATTCGTACTAATACAATGAATACAAGAGAGTATATATATATATAATACTGAACAATAAGTACGAATTGGCGAAGTTCAGTACTGATGCACTGCTCAACTTAACCAATTACCGCTCTTAAAAATAATTTTGTAAACGTTCAGTAAGAGAGCGAAAAATTGAGAGGAAAAAAAAATAATAAAATAAAATAAAACAAAAGAATGAAACTAAACATAATAAAAATATAAAACTAAATATAATTAAAAGAGGAAAAAAAAACAACGTACATAAAAAAAAAATCCTTTTTATACTATCTAGTCATGGCAGCCGTTTGTTGATCAAGTAAGCGATCGAAAACCTGCTTCTTGAATGTGGAGACGCTTGCAAGTAGCTTTATTTGCGGGAGCAAAGCATTGTATATCGTTACAATCTGGTGACTAAAACACCGTTTAAACTGCTCTGTGCGGTGGAGAGGAGGTGTCATAGCCCCCCTAAATCTCAAATTCAAGTTATGAATGTCAGTACGATACTGAATCTTATGATATAGATATTGAGGTTTTTCTTTCTGAACGATATTGTAATAAAACACACAACTATGTAATCTTGTCCTTCGTGACATACTTAGCCATTTTGCGTCCAATAACTTGTGCGAAATTCTGTCAAATTTTTTAATGCCGTAAATGAAACACAGGCATGCGTTCTGTGCCTTTTGAATTCATTGCTCGTCGACTCGAAGTAAACAGGGCCCGTACACCACATCTCCAAAGTTAAATTTAGATAGAATTAAAGAGTTACAAAGTAGTGTTTTAGTTTTAATATTGAGTAGATGACGAGAAGGGTATAGAGATTTTAGTTTGGCGTATGCACCCTGAAATGTGAATGGATAAAGTTGACCCCTGAATAGTTACCTTAACGTCAGCGCCATAACACAAAATATCAGTTTTTCGCCCGAATATCATGACTTTTGATTTGTTGGGATTTATAATTAAGCTGTGTTGGTCAGCTGTTTTTACTAGGTTAGATAATTCTGCATTCAATATACTAAGAAAATGCTGTTGTTCCGACGGTTTGTATGAAATATACACCTGAGTATCATCTGCGTAAAAATGTACTTTACAATGTTTAAAGATATTAATCAACGGTGCAGTATATATTGAAAAAAGAGTAGGCGAGAGTACAGAACCCTGCGCCACCCCAGATCTGATAGGACGAGCATCAGATTGACAATTAGACAACTGCACGTATTGCTGTCGGGCGTTCAGGAATTTTTCAAAGAATACAATAGCTGAGTCTTCCAGCCCGAAGTGCTTAACAATAGCCAGCAGGAGTCTGTGATTTACCATATCAAAAGCTTTGGTGTAGTCCAGCAGAACAAGTACTGTCATGTACCCTCTATCAGTTGCACCTATAATATCGTCAACCACACAAGCCAAAGCAGTCGTACAGCTATGACCTTGTCTAAATCCAGACTGAACCGTTGGCAGGATTTCATTAATTTCCAAGTGATGCTGCAGTTGAACATTAATAATCTTTTCCAATATTTTTGACATTGCAGTTAGTATACTTATCGGGCGCAGATCGGAAGCAAGAATTGGATTCGGAACTTTTGGTATCGGACGCACGACCGCTGTCTTCCACGATGAAGGAAATACACTGTATTGAATGCAAAAATTTACAATATGTGTGACATAAGGAAGTAAAAAAGGCATACAGTAGAGTAGTGTTTTAATTGATACACCATCGGAACCTACAGCGTTAGACCTGATTGACTGTAACACTTTTAGAACATCACTTTCAGATGTAGTCGAAAATGCAAGAGTGTTTACAACTTGTTTATTTAACTTAGAATAACTGTCACTATCAACTGTGGCATTAGTAACGGGAAGCGAATCAATAAAAAAATCGTTAATAACATTAGCATCTGTCAAGTGATTTGGAAGCGATCCACGCTTGGATCTAATTAATTTCGTGGCTTTCAACGTTTGCCAGGTTTTAGCAACGTTGCCTAACTCTAACGTATCCTGCAAATATTCTCGTTTACACTTACGATACATATTAGTAACTAAATTTCGAGATGATTTATATTGCTGCCAATGTATGGGGTTTCGAGAACGCTTAAAGACTTCAAGTAATTTGTCCCGATTTTGCATTGCCGCTTTTAACTCAACAGAGATCCAAGGTGCACTTGGTTTAGTGATTCGAGCAATTTTTAACGGCGCATGTATGTCAAGAAGTAATAATATGTTATCGTTTAGAAATTCTATTTTTTCATTTATTGTCTGCAATTCATACAGTATTCGCCAGGGCAATGATTTTAAGTGTTCATAAAATACCAACTCACTAAAACCTCTAAAATTTCTGTATGTTTTGAAAAGGGGAGTATTTCGTTCTTGTAATATTTGTAATTCAACAAAAACTAAAGAATGATCCGAGAAATCATTTTCCAAGACACCACTATTTGATACCAATTCATCATTCGAGAATAAAATAACATCAAGCAGAGTGGCAGACTTCACAGTAACTCGCGTTGGTTCATTAATTAACCGTTGCAATCCAAACACCTCCAACGCTTCGGTCAACTCTGACGCAGCCCTATCACATCTGAGCATATCGATGTTAAAGTCACCTACATATAAGACTTCATCAGCTATTAAAGTAACCTGTGCTAAGACTTCCTCGAGACACGTAATAAAATCCCCTCAAGCTATATTTGGGGGTTTGTATATAACTCCACAAGATATCGACAGTCTTTTCAGAGAGATTCTTAACCATAATTGTTCTAACGTACTCACCACCTCCACAACATCACAATCGATATCAGACCGTATGTACCAACAAACGCCTCCACCACGTCCACATCTATCGTGGCGATATAAATTATAACCCTCCACTGCAACATTATTATTTGGAACTCTAGGGTCTAACCAGGTTTCCGTTATAGCAAACATATCAAACTTGTGCTCCGTAAGTAGCAAACTCACTTGATCAATTTTTGGCTGCAACGACCGGACATTAAGATGCGCTATCCTAAATTCTTTAAAATTCATCAAAACAGAGATAATTAAATAATATAATTAAAAGCAAGAGAAAAAATCGAAAAAAATAAAAAAAAAAAATTGATTGTGTAACTCTTAGACACCTAAACTTCCGCCCCACATTAAAATTAAATTTAACTCATTAAGTGACTCAAACGAAAACAACAAACAAACAAGAGCTGTACTATATTTTAAATGCTATTTAAATCTGAGGATGTTGTGATTTTCATTTTTTTACCGTTACTTAGTATATAAATCACACCGTCCATTGTCCACACCGATTTATAACCAAATTTATTTGAAGCCTCACGATAAAGATTATAGCGCATTCTAGTTAGATCTTCAACAATTGTAATTTTTGAACCTTTAAGTTTTCTTTTATTTTGCATTACCAGTCTTCTATCTCTATAGCTAACAAATTTCACTATTAAATTATGCGTGCCATTTTTTGGTTTACCAATTGAATGGCAGCGATCAATTGCTTCTTCTCGTATGTTAATTTGCAGCTTTTCACGGAATAAATCCTTGATGTGTTCTTCTACTCGGTCCGGATCGCATTGTTTCATCCCAATGATCCGCACGCTTGTGCGTCGTGAGTACTGCTCCAGCGCGTCACATTCCTCGGACAGTTTACGGTTCTTCTCTTCTAGATCGCTTACTCTGTCTTCTAAAGACTGGATTTTGTCCGCAAAAACACGGTCCACCTCCTTAGCAATGGAATCTCGCAACACTTTAATAAATTCGTTATCTTTAATTATATCCATGATACACGATTTAACTAACTCCCGGCGCTCAACAGCAAGACGAGTTTTCTCGGTCATTTTAACAACCTATTACAATTTTCTTTGATAAACGGTAGAAAGGCAAACAGATAATGTGGAGCAGAATAAACGCGTGCTCACCCGCTGAACATCTGTTAAAACTCATTTCTCTAAAACTCTATTCATCCACTTGAGACCTCTCTGTTAAACGGCAGAAGTATACCCAAGAGGAAATCAGTAGTTTTTCTAGAATCTTAGGTTTTCAGGTTTGCTTGCTTTGTAGACGTAATTTCAGGCGACTTGGAAGATGCCGGTCACCTCAAGTATCATGACCAATATAATAAGTCTACTGTGTTTGAAATTTATACAAGAAAAGACTCGATCAACTTCCAAGACGTCAGCCACTCTATGTTCATGGCACACGATAGCTGACGCTTTTGAAATCGAGCGAGATTGTTTCAGAAGAGACCAGAATTTAAAAGGATTTGTGGAATTTCTTTATTATTATTGACAGGGTTCACAATTATCTTTTGCGGGTTTATCAAGAGATTCTCGAGTCACCTGAAAGACTTTAAACCAATATAGGTAAATAATAAATTATTATTATTAACCTATATTGGACCAAAATCCGCCAGGTGGCCTCAGAATTTCTCGATAAATCCGCAAAAGATAATCATTTTGCCCTTCACCAGGAAACGAAAGTTGGTTGGACTAATCTGCCCTATCATCCGAGGTGAAAAAATTCCTACCTCAAAGGAATGGAATATCTATTATAATCCTGCGATGAAATCGGTGTTTGCAGGGAGTTTTGTTCAAAGCTAGAACCACCATTTATAGTTTTAAGCATATGTTTAAATATTAATTATTGCTTGAACAAAAACATATAGCTTATTTTAAGATATCGTACCAATGAGCTGCGGAAGAGACTATAATTGCTAATATTGTACTCATGTCCGGTAAATATGGTGGGACCGCTGTCGTTAAGCACATTGTTTAAACGGCACTTCTGGATTTGAAACGAATTTTCTGGCTCAGGCAGATTTTTGGATGTTCCTGGAGTTTGGCCTATACTATATTCCAAAAGGAAGTATTTACTATTGACATGGGTGCTAAAATCCTTGTAGAGAGAGATGTGAAGAACATGACAATACAATTTTTCTCAAACAAGCCAAAAATCTAAACGCTACAAGCTGTAAAAACAGCGTCGCCTCTTCTTAATGACTGTGTAACCAGCATCAAGATAATTATTCGGTACTGTCCAAGGCCCAGATTTTCATATTGACTGTGTTTTCAAGAATTATTTATTAATTCGGGATACAAACGGGGTTTTTCCCGTTATAGAATCCTCTAACAGATTTCACTCAATAACAAACAAGAAAAATCGACATATAACAAAATCAAATAATTAACAAGAAATCAATACATCATAAAAACCTAGTACCTTAGCAAAATAAATAATGAATTCTAGATATAAAAAAAACAAGTTGCTGTTTGTACTTAATAACACAAGCAAGGTTGAACACGAATTATCAGATTTAATATTTATTGACAAATACTTAAACTTAATATACTGTCGTGCATCGAACAATGACGATGTAACAGTTTATCAACTGCGGAAAGGCGAGTTATAACAACTCGCCTTTATGCTGCCATGCTTGGTCGCGTGTAGTCGAGTTTTATTTTTGTCCTATATTCTGTACGAATTTCTGGTTTGCTGGTTGAATTCTTGGTTTTAAGTAATATAAAGTTAAATCGTTGATATGGCCGCATCGGGTCCTTCATTAAGATCTGGGGCAGACAAAAAATTGTTAAGAGATACAATAATTGGATTATTTAACGATGAAAAATTTATTTTGGAATTAGCGGATCGTACTGTGAGCAGGTTTGAAGAGATTGTCAACAAAAAACTTTTTGCTCTTGAGACTCGGTGTCGTTAGTTTGAGAAGAAATGTAAAGAAATAACTGAATATACAAGCAAGACCATGAAAACAAGAGCTTGCAAAGTAAACTCGATAACTTGGAGCAGTATACCAGACGAAATAGTGCGAGAGTTATTGGAACAAACGACTGGTAATACGGAGAGCGAAGTGTTGAATTTTTTAAATGAAACTAACTTAAAAAAACTTTGGATTTCGACGTATTGTTCTTGCGAATAGACAGCGTCTAAAGGGTAGTGCTGTGTTTATTACCGAAGACTTGACTAAGAAAAAAAATCATTTGTTCAAGGAAGCATCGCTTAAATTTGGAAGGAGGTCGGTATGAACGTCCGATAGTACCATTTATGAAAGAGTAAATAATGAAAAACGTAAAATTGTCGGGATAAATGATATCAATCTTCAGCAATCTGGCAGTTGGTGCGATTTGGTTCCGGCCAGATGTGAGCGATGATGTTGCGATTCATGACTATATTCTTTTGCAGCGTGATAGACTGAGTGGACGTGGAGTAGCTTTTTATGTGAGACCTACATTGTTACCTTCTGTGGTGGCTTGCTAGCCGCCTCATCCTCTTATGGTGCCTAATAGTGTGCCGCAAAGATCCATTCTTGGACTATTGTTATATTCAATTTATTTTGCACATCCGAGGATCTTAAGGCATTGCAGTGTTCATATTTATGCTGATGATGTCCAAATTAACTTGCCCTTCTCCTCGGCCAGCTCAGAGGAGGCCCAGGAGATTTTGAATATTGATCATGAGGCGATAAGTAATTACTCGCGGCTTCACTGTCTGACTTTAAATGGCGAGAAATCTTCCTCGATGATTTTTGATGCACATGGTAGTTTTGATAGTGGTGACCTTTTTCCAATTAATGTCTATAGTATTTCTCTAGCGCCCGTTGACACTTGCCGAAATCTGGGTATGATTCTAGATACTCAGCTTCGTTTTAAAAACCATATAACTCGTTGCATTCAAAGGGCGTATGCCTCATTGAAAAGGATTTAAAGTTATAGGGGTTGTTTAACCAGAAAAATGAAGCGTCTCTTATGTGAAATTATGGTGTTTCCACATTTTAATTTTTGAGAGAGTTGTCTGCTGTATCATCAAATAATAAATAATCGTTCACTTCCATATTTGTATAACCAGCTTACTTTTTGTACTGATGTACATAATATTAATGTTAGATTCAGGGGCCGATTTACTATACCTCGCCATTGATTGTCTTTCATTAGGCGGTCATTTACCTAGGATATTGTTTGTAAATTTATTGGTGTATCGCCTGTTTCTTGGTAGCTAAGTAAAAGCGACCAAAACAAAGCTTCTTGTTCGCGAACTGATAACAGTGCATTTCTGCTCCTAGGAGCAATAAGATTATGTGCATTTGTGGGTCAAAAAATGCTCAAATCTGATCTGCAAGGCCTCAATGCGGTCAATGTATACATCATATTCAGGATTCCATACAACTGAAGCAAAATTAAAAATACTGTTTACATAAGCCATGTACAAAAATTTGATGCACTGTTGATTAACAAATGAATTTAACATTTTAATAATGAATCTCAAGCTTCTGTTCACTTACTGACAAGTTCATTTAGAGGATAGAAGAATAAGAGCTTGAAATTGAGCATTCAGCACAGATCCTTAACTTTTCACCACAGTCTTAAGTGAACAAGACCAATGTTGACTTATAGTGTGTATTTTTCTGGTGACCGTTATTTGATTATATTTATCATAGTTTAGAAAGATATTATTAGTAGAGTAGCTTTGTAAGTGATGAAGATCCATAGGAAGTTTATCGCAATCAGAGATCATCCTTAGAAAACATCTTACAATCATCGGCATATAGCAAAAAATTACTATTGTGAACATATGTTAAATTGTCGCTTAAAGAGTGTAGATTAGGGCTGGGCGAACAGTCTGTCTGTCGATCGCGAACAGTTTGACAGTTGATACTGCGGAATATATGGGCAAAAAAGCATCACACATATTTTGAATTTGGCTCCATTTTGTTTTTTAGGCATCCACTCACTAAATAAGAAAAGTTGATATCGATCAAACCACTACTGACTTTGCCTGCCTCTGGTTTATATAGATTTTGATATGATATAGAACCCATTGGTTAATGTTAAAAATTGACTTAACCGAAAATTGGTTAAAAAAATCGGATTTAAAATATTCCACAATAACAATTGGATCCCTATTAAATGGTATATTTATCCTCGAAAAATTTATTAAAAGAGATATCGAGTTTATGGATTAAAACGATGCAAAATTTTTAAAAATCATACCGGCTGTACTTTTAAAATTTTTGATGTCTAAATTATGATATGACATAGGTACTATTATTATTATCTAATGAAACTTTCCAAGAAAAATTATTAACCCTTCAGTACACGCGTCAAGCTATCAAATAAAATTGCATGCCCCGATTTGGGAGACCGTAATTCGTAAATGGGATTGCGTTGATATAATATGATATGATATTTATGTAGCAAAAACACATAAAAGCATAACGTAAAAGTTTTACTGCTGTGATCCATTACTATGATTTTTTTGCGTTATAGAGAAAAAAAAATTAAATTCTTCTACACATGCAGTTTTATCGTCAAACTTTATAATACATCTAATAGGAATTAAATCTATTGATGGATAGATTTGATGGATATGGTGATACGAAAAATCTCCATTCCACCACCACCTGTTCGCCATAAACTGTTTATTATGGCTATTCACTTTAAATGTTCCAGCATTATAAAATAAGTCGAAGAAAAGAAGTAAGTATATCGTTATCTTATTAGTAATTTTCGGCCAACGTGTGAATAAAAGAATCTGCGGTTTTTATTATTGAGGATATCATTGCATCACATAGAAAGTATATCCTAATTTATAAAGGAGCTTTTAGATTTCTTGCCTAGCCTTTATTGTGTATAACTTCTTTCAGCATTTAAAAGAATTCATTTTCCTAATCAGCCGTTGAAGAATCGTTTGTACCGATTTCATCGTCAACTGCACATTCCTATATAAACTTATAAAGTAGAACTAACAGTAGAGTTATCAGTACAAAGAAAAGCGTTTGGATCTTGCCATCTTTCTTCTGAAAATTTTTTGGCGTGCTGATGCCATATTGCTATCTTCCTTAGGAACTTGCTCGAAGTAGTCACTTTACATCAGACTTACTCGACCTTCTTAATAATAATAATAATAATAATCTTTATTGTGCATACTTTTCTACAAGTAAAAAAAAAAAAACACAAATAAAAAGCTAAAGGGCACAAAAGGCGGGTTCCAAACTTTAGTCTGTTCTAACCAACCCATTAAAGAAAAATAAAAAAAACAATACTAATAAACACAAAAAAACTAAAAATAATTACGTAGTATTGTATAGATAAGGAAAATGAAAGTAATAATACGCGGGCGATATGCAAATAATAATAATATATATAAACAACAGCGACAACAGGATGCACACCAAACGTAATATCATGAAGAAAAAAAACAAAATTTAATAAATGGAAAAAAAGCAGCAATACACAGGGGACAAAATTTAAATTTATGTGGCCTGCGAACTTAGTCTCTCACCTACCCGCCTTTTGAAACCTATCATACCTAATTTTCGAACTGATAATGGCAGGCTTCCATAGAATTTGTAGACATGATAGGTGAAAGAGTGCTGAAACAATGATGTTCTGAACTTAGGTGGCACGATTGCAAGGCCAAACCTGGTTGGATATCTCCCGTCCTCTAACTTAAAAGTTATTTTGTCATAGAGGTACCGCAGCGTTCGAGTTGTAACTATCTTATGAAAAAGCATTAAACTAAGTAGTTCACGCCTGGAGCTCATATTCAACCAATTTGCATCTCTGAGTCTATGTGATACTCGGTCGTACTTCCTAATGCCGTAAATATATCGAATACAACAATTCTATATTTTTTGTATGCGGTAAGACGTATCCAAGTCGATTGCAGCATGATAGATAGGTGACATATAATTAAAGTGTGATAAGACATATGTATCACATAATTGTTTTTTCACGTTATATGATAAATAAGACCGATGGGGATATAGCGTTCTTAGACATAAATATGCCTTTTTGATATATTCATTGATGTGTTCGCGATATCTAAAACTACGGTGGAGCGTTAAGCCTAAGCACTTCACACTATCTACACGCTGCAAACATCCCCAAATTTCATATCAATGTCCTGTGTGACTAATGGTATCAAAGGCCTTAGAAAAGTCTAAGAGTACCACTGCAGTCAGCATGCCATTATCAGTTGCCCTCAAAACATCATCTGTTAAGCCCAACATAGCTGTAGTACAACTATGATTTGCACGAAAGCTAGATTGCTGGACAGGCAATAAGCTGTTCTTTTCAATATAATCAACTAACTGTCTTTTCATGATTTTCTCCAAGATCTTAAACATTGTTGGAAGGATACTAATGGGATGCAGGTCTTTGTAGTCAACTGGTATTTTTTCTTTGATAAAGGAACTATGACAGCACGCTTCCACTGGTCAGGAAAAATATTTTCAACCAAGCAAGAATTCAATATGTGCGCCAAATATGGTAAAATTGTGGGACAACACATTCGTAGCATATGAATACCAACCGAGTCCGCACCTATCGATGGAGGTTTTATCTCCGAAATAACCTGCAAAAGCTCAGACGTGGTAATCGTCTGAAATGAAAACATATTAGAAGGGATAGCAGGAAATTCTCCATAAAAATCGTCAGAATCGTCTGATGTAATTTCATCAAGAATACCCTGAACACTCTGAATGAAAAAAGTATTAATACCTTGAGGATCCTGTAAATGTTCAGATAAATGCTTTAAACCTCCCCATCTCTTTTTAGAATCTCGTTCACTCGTGATATACTTAAAATAGGGTCTTTTTTCGTTTTTCATTAGTGGTGAAGTTACGCAAGTCTTTATAATAGTTCCAGTGGGACATATTACCTGTTTTTCTAAATTTTGATTTCGCCTGATCTCTTAAACGCATCATGAATTTAATGTTGTCCGTTAACCAAGGAGCATTAGGCTTTGTGAATTTACCTAATCTCAAAGGAGCATGAACGTCAAACAGATTAAGTATCTGTTGAGTAAAATACTGAATTTTATCATTTACATCGTGCATGTAAAATATTTTGTTGAAAGCCAAACCGCCCAAATCAGAAATAAAAGATAAATGATCAATATTCTTCAATGATCTAACGTATGTAAACATTGGTTCAAGTACTTGGCTACCATATTTGCAATCACAGAATACCAGATCATGATCTGAAAAATCACATGGCAATACACCACTACAAACTATCATTGACGAGTTAAACGCAAAAATAAGATCTAAAAGCGTCGAAGTTGTCATTGTAATTGGACTGGTTGGATCATCTATTAACTGAATATCTCCTAAAGACTTAAAAAAAGACAAAATATAGTCTGTATCTTTACTATCGGATTTCAACAAATTAATATTAAAATCGCCACAGCAGAACACTTTGTCCGTCAACATTAATATGTCGGACAATGAGTTTTCGAGCTGATCTAAATAAGTTTTATAATATTCACTAGGGGTTTATACACACAACCCACGCATAGATTCTTAGATCCAACGGCTATCTTCAGCCAGAGCTGCTCAATATTATCAAAGGAATCGACTACCGAGCATCGCAAATCAGTACGAAAGAGAAATGTAATTCCGCCGCCCATAGCACCGCGACCTCTATGCACAAAAGTGAAATTACCAAAATCAAAGTTTTGTATGATTTCGAGCTTAACCTCACCAACCAGGTTTCCGATAATGCCAATACATTATTGGCATACAACATCATATTGTCCTCAAGAAGAGACTTTACAAAATGTAGCTTTGATATAAGTGATCGTTCATTTAAATGTGCAATCCTGATATGAGTTCCGTTGTCCATACAACACTACTTCAGTTATACAATGGCCGAATTGATTAATTATAACTTACAATTAGATGTAACCGTTCAACAGTCGAAACAGCTCCGATTCGCGCGCAAAGCAGCAGCGCCAATAAGTATATTACTTTATGTAAGCAAAGAAAACAAAAAAAAAAACAACCCAAAAAAAAACGAAAACAAAAAAAATGCGATTACAGCGATAACGAAAAGTCTCTTGGTTTACAATTAGATCATCTTTGCTTTTAATAAGAAGTTTTATCCCATTGTCCCTAGCGAAAATTCTTCCATCTCTCATCCAACACTATCTGTTACCACACCTCTTACACGCCTGCTTGAATAACTTATAATACATCGCCGTTAAGTCCTCATGAATCACAATTTTGGTTGTTTTCAATTTACTACGGGATTTACAAACCAAGTCCCTTGTTTTGTAACTGATAAATTTAACAATTACCGGGCGTGGATACTTGCTATTTTCCTTCACAAATCCAACACGATGACAACGATCCAATTGCTTAGCAGTAACCGAGATTCCAAGTTTATCATTAAAAACAGCAAGTATCTTGTCTTCAACATTTTCACCCCTGTCCTCGCCGATTCCAAAAATGCGAATGTTATTACGACGCGTATATTGTTCGAGATCGTCGATTTTTCCTTGCAAAAACCCGTTTTTCCTTTGTAATACCTCGTTTTGTTGCTTTAGAGTATCTATTTCCGCAACAAAATGCTCTTTAACAATTTTTATAACCTTGGACGTGAAAGTGTCATTTTTCATTAACTCGTCGATTGACTTGTTGAATAAATCCTTTATCTGACGCAAATCCTCACCCGTCAAACGCATTTTTAACGCCGAATTTTTCCATTTTAACACGCTAAACCATACTCGTTTCGAATTAAACGAGTATGTCGGATCAGTTTCTGTAGAAGGTGGCAATATAGCCTTCGAAACCTTTTCAAAAGATGCACAACAAAACCCGAAAGCTTCTAGCTTTAGTATTTGTTCTAGGACTGGTATTAGTGTTAGTTCGATTAACATCGACCGTAAATGCCTATATGTACATCACAAATCACAATATATGTATAAGGTACAGTAAATAACGCCATTCCACGCCCTGGACTCACACAGTGTAATTATAACTAACAGTGATAAGATGCACTCTAGGAGTTTCCAATTGCAAACTCACCTATAATAATACATTGCCTATAGGTATTATGAATGATGTAATCGGTAAGTGTCTCGTTTTAATATCTACTTGATCTCAGAGACCGTGCGCGTGTACTGAAAGGTTAAAGATGAAACTGGTCAAAATGATGGGAAATTGTAAAAAATCATTATTCATGACTGCGAAATTCTACGTAAATGTTTAATACTAAACAGCTAAAAATAGCTTCATTAAAAATGGGATCCAAAACGGTTGTGACCAAAACCGTGTGTAGGGATTTTTTTTGCATCGAAACAAGATTTGGCGACTCGTGCCATAAAATCGTCTCCGGGTGGAACGCTGCCGAGGCGAGATACAGAGCATCAAGCGGAGACGAATCCTCAGCTTTTCTCGAGTGATCACAGCGAGAGTGTGGAGCTGGCATAAGAGAGCTTTAAATGCAGTGAGTGGTGATACCACAGTTTTTCTGATCTGTGTCTCAAGTTATTCTAGGATTGCTAGTAATAAACTGGAAAATTAGTTTGAATAATGAGCTATGGTTAAACACAAGATTGGACCATGGTCTAAAGAAAGACTTTCGTACATTTTGGATAATTTCTCCTGGAATGAGATATGCGTTATATTTATTAACATCGCCACTACCAAGCTAGGGAAGTTAAATTTACTTCCATTGTCTTCCTATAAGCTGTAATGAACTAAACAATTTTTTTATTCTCTTTTGTATTCTCTTTTCGGTTAGTTTCCAATTCATTAATACTTCATTAATAATATGAAACACCCCTATTATGTTGTTTAGATCATGGTTCTTCCTGTTTTTTCCACTTTCATTTTAGCTTTCAGTTGTATAAATATCAAGAAAAAAATTATAAAAATATGAAACATTTTTGAATTTACGAAAATTGATCTCTTTGAAAATTTATCAAATAAAATAATCGCAACCGCCTTAAATATCGTACATGTTACAACAAATAATCTGGGTAGTTTTTGGAAACTCTTCCGTGTCAATTATTATGAACCATACTAGGCGTGGGTAACTTTATTGAGCACTTTCGCTTGAAGACACCGTTAAGTTTTTTAAATTAAAAAGTATTTTTTATCTGTACTTGTATTGGTAATTTATTATGAATTGCAGCTTTACATGTTTCCACCTATTATGGTCATCTTCAGAAGCTCTAAAACAGATGAACTATAAAAATAAAAAATATTAAGTAAATCAATAGAGTAAAATGTAAAAAACTATGACATGAAAAACATCTAGAAACAGATTTAAAATTACAAAAATTACTTGTTAAA
Organism: Onthophagus sagittarius; assembly: GCA_036711965.1. Lineage (NCBI taxonomy): Eukaryota > Metazoa > Arthropoda > Insecta > Coleoptera > Scarabaeidae > Onthophagus > Onthophagus sagittarius. The sequence continues at coordinate 7,501,336 of JASERS010000007.1, read as the reverse complement.
AAATTAAAATAATGAACATTCCAAATATTAAATAAAGTTAATTATACATTTGTTACACATAAAACTAAACACATTAAAATAAGTAAAATTGAACGTTAAAACTGTAAAAAGGACGAACAAGACAACTGTATCAAATCTAACAAAAATGCAAGCATTATGTGCGAAAGAACAAGTTCTCGAAAGAAACGGCATTGCCAGAATACCTTATGTGTAAGAACAAGACAGAAAATGATAATTTCTTTTGAAAAACAAACATTAAACCAAAAAATTGAAATACAAGGGTCTATATTATTTATTTATTGTACTGTTTATTCTGTTTTTGGGGAAACGGATTAGATAGGTATTTATATAGAGGAACTTTTGTGAAATTAATTTGATCACAGTCGAATTATTGGATCTGAAATTATCAATTTCATAAGTTTCTAGAAGACTTAGTTTATAACCTTAGTCTTGTTTATGTAATAAATCATCATTTTCATCAATATAAAAATCATGGTTGTGAAATAGTAAATGTCTACCAAAACTCGATTCTTCTTTCTGTAAATGTTCTCTAACCCTAATCTTCAGTTTTCTGCCTGTTTCCCCCACATATACCTCCACAAGTATCACACTCAAGCTTTTAAACTCCATTATTATCCAATGTCTCTGTTTGATCTTTAGCGTTGAATAATGCTTCTTGCAACGTGCTGTTATTTCTAAAAGATATGTTAATATTGTGGTTTCTACAAACAGTTTGGATATTGTAGGCTATATTCCGGGAAAATAATGGATCTGTAAATTTTGTTATTTTGTATAATAGGTTGAAGGCTTGTTGAGAATCTTATTTTATATAGTTTATTATAGTTTATTTATGAATTTATTAATTATAGAATTTAAATGTGAATGTTGATAACCATTATTGATACCAATAGCTCTTATTATATTTAATTCTTTAGTTTTATTAATGTTAGATAAAGGTGTATTAAAGCATCTATGTAGATAACCTTTAAAAGCTGCAATTTTATGTGAATTAATATGGTACGAATTTGCAGGAATGATCGTATCAGTCTGTGTAGGTTTTCTATAAATTTCAAAATCAATGGAATAATTGTTGTTAATTAATGTGATGTCTGAAAAATTTAATCTATTATTGTTCTCAACTTCTAAGGTGTATTTTATGTTTTTATGTAAAGTGTTGATGTAAGTGTGGAAATCTTTCGTCTTTCGAAATCGTTCTAAGTTACTAATATGTCGTCAACATATCTACTCCACAAAATAATATTATCATTAATGTTGTTATCGACTCTCAAAATTTCATTTTCCATATTATTAAGAAAAATATCTGATAAAAGTACTTAAGGGAGATCCCTTGGTCATATTTATAAAATTTGCAACTGGCAGAAATTTTGTTCAGTGCAAATTTTTAATAATTTATAAACATGTTCGGCACCTTTTAATTTAATTTTGTTTATAAGTATAGTTTTTGCTATCTGTAAAGTTTCTTCAATGGGGATGTTGGTATAAAGGTTAGTAATGTCGAAAGGTAACAGAGTATAATTTTTAGGTAACGTTAAATTTTGTAAATTATTGATAATTTCATATCTGTTAGAAATGGTGTGATCTGCTTTAAAATCAATTAACTGTTTAAAAAACTGAATTAAAAATTTTGAAGTGTTGTAAGTACTAGAACCGATAGAAGAAATTATTGGTCTTATTGGATAGTCATTTTTGTGCAATTTAAGCAAGGAATAAAGTAGAGGAATCTTTGGATTCATTGGTAGGAAGTTGAAAACGTTAACGTTATTTTCTTTAAGAAAATGTTGTGTATCTTTAATTATTTTTTTGGTTTTAGTATGAATGGCAGAAGTAGGATTCTTTTTGATCTCTATGAAATTGTTTTCGTTAAAAAATAATACGTTAAATAGATAAAAACGTTGATTTATTACATAAACAAGACAAAGGTTATAAACTATGTCTTCTAGAAACTTATGAAATTGATAATTTCAGATCTAATAATTCGACTGTAGAGTGTCTCAATGATCAAATTAATTTCACAAAAGTTCCTCTATATAAATACCTACCTAATTCGTTTCCCCAAAAACAGAATAAATAGCACAATTAATAAATAATATAGACCCTTGTATTTCAATTTTTTGGTTTAATGTTTCTGTTTTTCAAAAAATTTTATTATCATTTTCAGTCTTGTTCTCACACATAAGGTTTACTGGCAATGCCGTTTCTTTCGAGAACTTGTTCTTTCGCACATAATGCTTGCATTTTTGTTAGATTTGATAAAGTTGTCTTGTTCGTCCTTATTACAGTTTTAACGTTCAATTTTACTTATTTTAATGTGTTTAGTTTTATGTGTAACACATGTGTAATTAACTTCATTTAATATTTGGAATGTTCCTTGTTTTAATTTTTTAACAAGTTATTTTTGTAATTTTAAATCTATTTCTAGATGTTATTTTTCATGTCATAGTTTTTTACATTTTACTCTATTGATTTACTTAATATTATTTATTTTTATTGTTCACCTCTTTGAGAGCTTCTGAAGATGACCATAATATGGATTATAGTTTAAATCGTGTTAAGTTTTTTGGCCTAGCGGCTATGTTGAATGCCGCCTATGTGCAGAGGATAAGGAGATGGTTGAACATGTCTTATGTCACTGTCTTAATTGTAATTAATTAGTAAGCAATAGCAATTATCTGTTCCTAATTGTACTAGATTCGCTATTTTTGTGTCACAGTTCTAAGGATCTTAAGCTAGGAAACTTAGCTTATATGATAATGAGCACCAGTTCATTTGCATGTGGAAATGGCAAAAAAACACTGACGCCAATAAACTTGACGTTATTCCTACTTTTTGGTGCCAGTAACTCAATTTATAAAGAAAACGTGTAACTATTAACGTTAGTTGGACAATCAGCTAAAATGAAGAAATCCGCTAAAAAATCATCTAAAAAATAGACATCAAAACAAATAACTTTTTTTTTGTGGAATCAGAAAATTCCATAAGGACCGACTAGCACGAAATGAAGCTGTCAGAAGGGTAGTTGAAATTGTGAAGAAAACAGTTCCTAATTTTGGCGAAAACTTTGCAAAAGAAAAATACGAAGTATAAGCAATGCGTATACAATTGAATGCCATAAAGATTAAAATTTATATACACCTCGCATGTAATATTTTTAGCAAAACTCTTAAAGTTGCTTGTAGTTTTAAATAAGCTGGCAACTCACATATGAGTATTTTGGTTTTCTATTTTAGAGGATACTTGACTCAACAAAATTATGAAACTCCCTTCAGTAATCCTTAAATGATTAAACAATGTTTCCTGATCTTCATGGCATAATTCTATAATTAAAGTACTAGACACACATAAGTTATTTCTACGTGCAATCCACGATCTAACCCAGCAATTATGTTTTCGCTTTTTTTCTTAGTTCCAAGGAGCACATTAGACTACCACATTGATACCAATGCGAAGAACATCACTTGACGCCATTATTATTACTGCGTCCGTACACATTTATAACGATTATGTGAAAACAACTTCTGGTTAATTGGCGCCACTAAGCTGCCTTCGTACTGGTGCTAATAATCCGCGCAGCTTAAGGATTGAAATGACTTTTTACTAAGCAAGTTATTAATGTTTGTTAAGAGCATGGTAAAATTTGATAATGTTATCGATATGTTAAATTAAGATGATAATATTAAAATCTCATTGTATTATTATTTATATCACGAATAATATTTTCAATAGTAGACATCTACAAAGTGCACAAAGGAAAGAGCACTTACAATCAGATTTGTTTGTTTATTCTTGTTATTTTATTTTGTTTTTTTTTTGCAAATAATTTGTACTGATTCACTTATATATTTAGTTTGTTTTTATTTGTATTTTACTACTGATTGATAACTGCTTAAATTTCAGCTTGTGCTATTTGCTCTATAATTGTTAATTATTATTTTTGTTTTTTTTATTAATATGTTTTGGTTTGCTTTATTATTAGAATTTATAACTGGTTTATATCTCAAGTGTGTGCTATAACTTTTTTTTTTCTAGCAGGGATGATTTTTATGTCATTTATTGTATTATTCTTACATCTGTTGAATTGAGTCGAATTTTCGACTGACATTATTTAGTTTTGTTGAGACCCAACCTGTGATTGTATTGTTTCCGACCTATTCTACGTACTTTACGTGTTACATAGCTACAGCTTTTTATTTCTATAGATATCAGCTCTTCCTCTGATACTCATTCCTCTACATTTTTTTCTTGCGGCTCTTCTTCTGTTAATTATTCACCCTCAATCTCTTATGACTCTCTCGGAGATGGCGTGGGCAATGTTGATGATGGTTCTATTTCGTATACGGGGGCACCTCCGACTGATCTATTTCACGGTCTTAATAACTTTGTTTCAATATGCCACATTAATTCGCAAAGTCTCAATAGACATTTCGATGACTTTGTAGCAACATTCGACTCAAACACTTTTGATGTCATCATGATTAGCGAAATGTGGCTTATGCCCTACCTTCTGCTTTATATTCATTGCCTAATTATCGTCTCATTAGAAATGATCGGGTGTATTCGCGTGGTGGAGGAGTTGCGTTATTTGTCCGTGAACATTTCAACATGACTATTATTGCTGCATCAGATGGATCACTTCCGAAAGCTGAGTATCTGCTGATTGAAATGAGGCTTGGTGGGGGTCGCATACTCTTGGGCACGTTTTACTGTCCGCCAGGCATGAACTACTTTGATGAGTTAGAGGATACTCGAGCGACACACAATTAACTACGATACCATTATCTTAATGGGAGATTTTAACACCTATCTACTTAGGAACGACTTGCGCTGTGAGAGACTTCACTTCATCACCTCGTCTCTTAATCTATCTATTCTTCCTTCCCAACCAACTCATCACCTTTCGACCTCCGATTCCATCTTGGACCTTATTATTATATCTTGCCCGAATCAAATTCTTTCTCATGGTCAATTACCAGCACCTCAATTCTCTAATCATGACCTGATTTATTGTGCTCTACGGACTTGTCGTGTGACAGTTCCAACTCGTTATGTTTCTGCTCGTAACTATGGCAAAATCAACTATGATACGTTGAAATCTGATGCAATGGCGATTGACTGGTTTACTATGTACCACTTGTCAGATGTCAATGCAAAAGTTAATTATTTCAACACTGAAATAAATAACTTGTACGATCGTCATGCACCGTTAAAGCAACGAAAAACGAAGCGCTTGTCAGCTCCTTGGCTGAATGATGAGATCAGGGATCTTATGCGAAAACGTAATGTTGCTAAGATTACTTTTCGAAGAATTACTTCTATTGCAAATCGGGAAAACTATCGCATTTTGCGTAACCGCTGTAACTACCGGTGCAGAATTGCAAAAAAGAATTATATTTATCACAAGTTATCTTATATAACCCCAAGATAGGCATAGTTGAGTCGCCTTGTCAACATAACAACATTAATTGCAATTCTTTAGAGGGCTATTTTGCAGAACCTCCTGTTATTCTTGATGACTCCATTAAGAGTTCTACAATGCTCACGATCGGCTCTTGTACTAATATCACTTCAACCTTTTCTTTTGCCATGTTGGATTCGGTCCAGGTTACTGATGCTCTTATGGATTCGCGCTCCACTTGTGTCGGTGCTGATGGTATCAATATTAAACTATTGGTTCCCATCATGGACATTATTACTCCTCCACTACTACATATTTTTAACTTTTCAATTGAATCCTCGACCTTTCCTTCTATCTGGAAGCAAGTCTATGTTGTGCCAATTCCTAAGATCGAACGTCCTACTTAACCCAGTGACTTCCGGCCAATTTCTATTCTTTCCGTAATATCTAAAGCGCTTGAGCGTCTGATATATATTCAAGTGAATTTCAATCTGGTTTTCGCCTGGGGCACAGTACGTCGTCGGCACTCATCAAAATTACTGACGATATTAGAAGCAACTGTGATGACCGACGCCTGACCTTATTGGTATTGTTCGACTTCAGTAAGGCATTTGATTCCGTTGACCATGCCCTTTTGCTGGCGTCTATGTCTGCCATTGGTTTTACCCCGGAGTGTGTTGCTTGGTTTCGGTCATATCTTTCGCACCATTCTCTGTATGTGCGTGATACGTCATCGTCCTCCTCAGTATTTGCAACTCATTGTGGAGTGCCTCAGGGCAGTGTATTGGGTCCATTACTGTTCTCAATCTTTGTAAACAGTGTTACTAAGCTAATCTCATGCAACTATCATTTATACGCAGATGACTTGCAAATTTATACGTCAACAACTGTGGACGAGCTTTCGAGGTTTTGGGCTAGTCTAAGCGATATGGTTTGAGCTTAAATATTGCCAAAACCCAGGCTATTGCTTTCGGTTCAAGACCTTTGGTTGCTAGATTTTACTCTTTCGGTGCTGGACAATTGATGCTTGATAACAATGCTATACCATTTTCTCATACAGTTAGAAACTTGGGAGTGGTGATGGACTCTGCACTGTCTTGGCGGTACCAGATTCAGTCCGTTTGTAAAAAAGTATATTTCTGTTTTCATTCTATACGTAAACTTCGTTGTTTTCTTCCGCCTGATGTTCGCCGCAACCTCTGCTACTCCTTAATACTTGCTCATATAGATTATGCTGATACCGTGTACCCCGATCTATCTGTTATTCTCCGTAACAAATTGGAAAGGTTACAAAACAATTGCATACGTTTCATTTTTGACTTAGGAATTCTGTATATTAACCGTTGAAAGGCGCAGATCTTTTCGCATACTGTTAACTATATATAAAATCCTCTTCTCTCAATCTCCAACATATTTGTACACAAAATTTCAATTCATGTCATCGCGCGGTCTACCTACTAGAGCACAGGGGGACACATTACTTATGTTTCCAGTTCAGCGTACTGAAATGTATCATGGGTCCTTCACGGTTCAGGCCATATCACTTTGGAATGGTTTACCCTTCGAGATTCGTAATGCCCGTAGTTTTCTTGCGTTTAAGTCCTCTTTAAGATGCTATTTCTTGTCTCGTCAGGTGTCCCAGTCGGCTTGTTAGAGTCATCCGCTTATTTTCACGCAAAGGAAGAGTTAAAACTTTTCTTTTATGTTTCTTCTCAGGGGCTGGGCTGATGTTTTCTAGTTGTTTTGTTTCTTTGCTTGCTTTGCATCTCCTTTTCTCCTTTCTTTTTGTTTTCTTTTTCTATCTTTTTGATATTTAGACCTCCTTTTTTTATATACACGCCATATTATTGACTTACATTGATTTCATACATATATTACCAGTTGGGTCTTTTGGAAGACATCGCCTATGGCGATAAAATGACCTATTGTCAGCCTTGTTTTGTCTATTATTTGTATATAATTACATATGTATTGTGAGTGTGGCAATAAATATATTATTGCTGTTGTTATTGAAAGAAATTAAGATCGTAATATAATTCAGTATTTTAACATGAAAAATGATGAATCCTAGAAGTAAATCATATTAAAATCGTATTCTTGGTTTTGTTTGCTTCGTAGACGTGGTGGAAGAAATATTCTTGGCCGAATTCGAAGATGTCCGCCCTAAACATTATTTGTGATTGTTAGGGCAGCCGACATATTTGAAGTCCGCCCCAAGAATCCCAAATAATATTTAAGACGGAAATAAGCTCGGCCGATGTCTTCGAAGACCGATGTCTTCCACAAATTTTAAGCAGGATAGACTTGATTTCTCGTTCTAAATCTCGAGTAATACCAGTAACAACTATGGAAGAAATAATTTCGGTCAACTACGAAGACATCGGCCGCACTAAGTATTATTTTCAATTCTTGAAGCGGCCGACATCTTCGAAGTCAGACGAGATAATTTCTTTACTAAATTTGAAGCAGGATAACCTTGATTCAGGATTCTTATGGAGCTATTTCTTTATACATTATTTATTTGAGACTATTTTTTCCATAAATTTGAAGCAGACTAGACTTTTGACATCTTCGAAGTCGGCCGAGATGATTTTTTCCATAAAATTGTTAACGACACCATTCGGAATTCGGAGCGTGAAATCAACACTACTCGGCTTAAAATTCATGGAAGCTATAAGCTCGGCCGATATCGAAGAGGTTGGTCACCCCAATAATCACGAATAATATGTAGGGTGGCCGACGTCTTTGAAGTCGGCCGGGAATTTTTCTTCCATAAAATACCACTCGAGACTCGGAGCGTGGTGTCAATTTTATCCTGATGTGATTCTATTTGTAAAACTTAATTCGCAAACTTTTATATTTTCGTATTTTTCTCGATTTATGTATCTGATCATGAGAACAGAAGTGAAAGAGAACAATATTTAAAAATTCACCACACCTGTAGTTCTAAAAGTTCCCCAAAAGATATAAAGTTCCTTTACGTAATATAAAAATAATATCAAAATCGACGTTGTTGGAGGAAGTGGGCCATCGATCTTTTGTTAAGGTCGTAATTTCAGGGATGATACCACTTTACCTAGAGTACACTCGAATAGAGTACCTCAAGCCCATGTAAAGCCATAAAGTCGTAAAGAATAGATAATCAGCGTATGAATATCATCAAAACGAAAAGATCAAATCCGAGATCACCTCAAAGCAAACGCTTTCATTGAAAATATTTATAATTTGATGGAATCTTTCAACTTCAATGTTGTAATACCGTAAACGACCTCGACTTATTAAATAAGAAATCTATCTTATTTTAAATTAGTTAATAAATTAAAAAAAACTTACTGTTATGATCCAAAATTAATTCATTAAAATTTCGTCCACTTGGTTCTTGCCCAACGTAATTATGAACGACTTCTTGTCCAAGTTCATCTAAAGCTATAGCATATGTCAACGGTTTGCTGCAAGATTGGAGAGTGAAAGGTACGTTAACATCCCCTATTGAGAACCGTTGCCCATCGATGGTGCATATACTAACCCCCCAGTGGTTCGGATTCATCCGAGATAATTGTGGAATATAATCCGCCACCTTAAATATTTCGTAACGTTTATAACCTTTAATTTATTTTTTTTTGATAATTACTTTTCCATTTCGATTATCTTTACATTTCCAGTAGATCTCCTCGATGTCTTTCGAAAACGTTTGGAAGTCGGGAATAATAAATTGGTGTCTAAACGCTCGCGTAATTAATCCTATATTTTGACTTACAATACTAAAAAAAATTAATTTAAAAAAATGTTTTCTCTTGGTAACGAGATAAGTTGCAATTAGCGTCGTTAAAATTATCGCGTTGTTTAACACTTAATTATTGAGACGGTAATCTCGTTAACTTACCTACGGAATGTTTCAAGATCGAGTTTTTGGGTGTCAATTGAGCCACCCTCCGCATTTGATCTTTTTTGTGCCCTTTTGATATTCTCCATCATCTCTTTCAAACGCGGATCATTTTTGCGTAAACCAGTATTTCTAAGAGCCTAAGAGGGAATAATTAATTTTTTCGCAAATTTTAAACCAACTTTACCGCTAAAAATTTTCCCATCGATAATAACCCCGTTTCTTGATTTTTGAACATTTCAAAAAGCGCTCCTTCCGGTTCATCTTGATCTGAGGATCTGGAATGATGATTAATTATTAATGAAAATGATCGGGGAATGTTTGGGGTAAAACGCAACTTACAAAAACGAATAATTTGGGTCATGGATAAAAGAATATTTCCGTCTGAAATGTATGTAAAAGAAAATAAAACATAAAAATAAAATTGGATTAAATCAAAAATTGGGGGGAAGATGTAAAATAAAAGAATTGTTTAGTGTAGACAAAAGAGGTACCTTTGTGGGATTTTTCCTTCGTTATATTGAGTAAGATCTGCCTAAAATGATAATTCAAAAATTATAAAAATCAAAATTTTTTTGATTACTCACATTTTCGTTAAAGGAATGATACGAATGTGTATGAGAATTTTTGAAAAACGCTCTACACGCGGTGTAATTCGGTTTCGTTTCGTTTCTTAAGAGACAATTTAGTATTATCCGTTTCATCGTCCTTTATCTAATAAAGCTGAACTCTTTCGTAATGGACGGTTCTGAAAATATAGCGGCGGATCTATACAATTCGGACCGTAGGAGCGTGAAAATTATGTGCGCGCGCATCATCTCAATTTGAATCGGACCTTTTGCTATATATAACGTCACTAAAATAAACTGAAATTTCGTAAAAAATCAGGTAACCAATGTCAATTAACGCCTGTACGCCAATGATCCGTACTAAGCGTAAACAACGCGACACCAATTATTTTACAATTTTCTTATAGGTTATAGCAATCTATCCCAGTTCAAATAAAATAAACGGTGCTTAATTTATTATTTTTGGGTATAAAAAAAGTTATAATTACAATATTAAATATGTTTATTACAAATCGTTTTTTTTTGTTCACATACAAATTTCAGTACAAATATATATGCGTTTATTTATTATTAATACTTTGGTCGATATCGCTTAGTTTGTTAATTAAACTAATCGTAACTCTATGGGAACTTAAAATAAATTATTAGCTGCACACGTGAACACTATCAGTGATATGCTTCGTTTTCTATGGGAGATGAGGGAAATAATTATTGTTATTTTATTGTTTGAGGGAATCTTATATAACTATGAGAGTTTAACGAATAACAATAAACTAATTCGTTCTGAAACATTTGGCGACCACATTGGAACTAATTAAATTCTCAAAAATGAACGATAACTAATTTTGCGAAAAAATTTCGGGATTAATCGGCGTGATTTAACTTAATATAAAAATAAATAATTTTTTTAAGGTAAATCACAAAACTAATGTTTTAATTTATTTACAATTATTTACATGGAAAACAAGTTTCGATCTAGATTATTAGATGAGAAGGTAGCTAGTTGAATGAGCAATATTTTTTTATTATAATTAAATTATTCAAATAATAATAAATTTTATTTATTATCAGACTTATTGACTTGATACATTATTCCTTTTGTATATAATTTAATTTTCGGCAAGTCCTAAAATTCTATTATTATTAGAGTAAATAATAAGTAGTATATTTATTCGATTTTTAAAACAATCCTAATAACACTGTGTTGCAAGAAATTTTAACAGTTAATGAGTTGAGAGTTTTTAGGTAATTTTGAGTTGATGATTTCAAAAATATCTTTTTATTATAAGACGTTTTTTTAAATTTTTTTTATATTTGCGTCTTAACACCGATGTATGATGACTGTTTTATCGTGTTACAGTTGATGGTTCGTTATGTTACAAATCACTTAACAACCTATTATCCGTGCCAGATGTCAAGGCCTCTTACTTCAGAGTTAGATATCTTTGAAATCTTTCGATGAAAAAAATTGCGGTAAAGTTTATTGTAATCAGTGAACATTTCTATGTATCATAGTTTAATTTGGAAATGTTCGGATCTGCGGTTTTTCTTTTATCGCGAGTTAATTGAAAAAAGTGCCCGATTTTTGAGAGTGCCGGCAACTTTATCTTCTTTGCAATATTTTTTCTCAAAAACTATTTGACGAAAAATTTTCAAATTTGAATTGATGGTAACCCAATGTATTCTTAATTTCTTTTAGTTTATCGATATTCCTTATAGTTTCGAGGAAAATCGCAGATTAGTAAGATGCGGTTATTTCGAAAACGACCAAGCGGATTTCATCGCGATTTTTACCAAAACGTGTTTAATAATGTTGTATGTTGAATTCCGTTACCAGTTTTTCGAAATAAGGACTCCCTACTTTTTTAAGAGCGATTTAATGGAATACAAGTTAAAGAAAAACATAAATAACACTCCGGGGAGGACGTTTTTTAACACATTTTGGTAAAAATCGCATTGAAATCCATCCGGTCGTTTTCGAAATAATCGCATCTTACTAAACCGCGATTTTCCACGAAACTGTATGGAATATCGTTAAAATAAAATATACCCCACATTACGAACACATCGGGTTACCACCAATTTAAATTTGAAATTTTTTCGACAAATAGTTTTTGAGAAAAAAATCGCAAAGTATACAAAGTTGTCGGCACTCTCAAAAATCGGGTACTTTTTCAATTAACTCGCGATAGAAGAAAAACCGCGTATCCGAAAATTTTCAAATTAATCTATGATACGCAGAAATGTTCATTGATTACAATAAACTTTATTGCAGTTTTTTTCATCGAGCAATTTCGAAGATATCGATCTCTAAAGTGACGGGCCTTGACATCTGGCACGGATAATAGAGTGTTATGACCATACATTAGGAACCGATATAAGAAAGTTTTGGTTATTGGCAAAATAACACAAGCTCGATATTATAAAGACATGTTGTTCAATAGTTGAGTCGTAGTCACTCGAACAAAAATGCGTGGATGACTGCCCCGATATTTTTAAAAACTGATCAATCGAATGGGTGCAAGAATTAAAAAAAATCATAAAATATTTTATTATTAATCAACAAATATTGCGCTTTTCTTCGCTTGGACCAACTAAAAAGCAATTTTTTTCAAATTTTTCCTACCAATTTATAACTCAATAAACATACATAGGCGAAATACAAGAAATATTGTTTATATTATCGTCTGAATACTCAAGAGTGATACAATAAGTCATAGAATTTGTATAAAACATTTGACATTTCAAAAAAAGTATTGTTGGTGAGTAGTGGAAATGGACGATAATCTTTCTTTGTTTAAAAAAATAATTATTTTTTGAATATAAACATTTTATTAACATTTTTATTTTTTGGCACGATTTTTATCTTCGTTAAACTATTTTTATATACAGTACGTCCCGTATCGAGTTACAAAGAGGAAAAATTATTACTGCTTTTTCAAAGCAGCATAAATAATACACCAGATATAATCAAATCACTAAATCGTGCGAATTTTGTGCTCTAACTATATAAGTTATTAATTATTTACATTTTTATGAAAAAATTGGATTCTTTTAAATTTTTTAAATCCATAAAAGTTACAACGTATGTCAGTGAAATTAAGCCTTTTCATGATTCAATAATAAGAATATAAAAAATTATTTATCGATCGTAACTAATTTGATTTAAATAAATCATTATTCAGGAAACGATCTATTACAAAATATACGACTTTATTTTATACTAATATTTCGACTGCTATATTTGTTTTCTTCAGAGTACACTAAAATAAAGTAAATAACGATGAAATACAATAATCAAAACATATTAGAATACATACGAATGTGTGTTCCTTATTTAACAATATCATTAAGGTTGATGAAAAATTTTATTTGTGGTAGCGTTATTTCAATAGTTTTCAGAACCAATTTTGTATTCTAATCTGTTTTGATTATTGTATTTCATTGTTATTTACTTCATTTTAGTGTACTCTGAAGAAGACTCGTCGAAATATTAGACAGTCGAAATATTAGTATAAAATAAAGTCATTCATTTTGTAATAGATCGTTTCCTGAATAATTATTTATTTAAATTTTCATGATTCGTTCTATAGTTCTGGTAAATCACGTTTTCGTGTAGCTCTCAAACCTGAAAAAAAAATTTTTTTTAACGGGTAATAAGAGCGGGACTATAGAGGCAAAAAAAGAAACTAAAGTTCGTGCAAAAAGTCAAGGCCGTTCAATGAAAAGAAAAATATTGTGGTAAATTTTGTTATATTTTTGCGTATCATGTTAATTTAATCCTCGTATGACCAAATCTGGGTTAATAATGACCCGAAAACAATAATATTTTACTTATTATTATTATTCTCATGTGATATTCAATTAGTTTATACTTTTTTAGATCGGGTCATAAATGTCGTCATTTATGTAGTAACGAAAGATACATAAGTGATGCTCCTTTATACAAGTTAACTCACCCCAAAAATTGCAGAGAAGTTTATGAATGTTTTGAGTGTGGAATAATTGACGAATAATTCGTTTTCTTTCAAAGTTAATATTCCAAGTAAACTTGGAAAGTTTGGATGTTGTGCGACTCAAAATTATTTTATTGTGCAAATTTCGAAATTTATTTAGGAGAAGTTGAGAATAAACCTGAGAAAAATTAAGGAGAATGAAAAAAACAAAAAAGCAAATTATACAAAGTTTTAACACTGATTTATCATGACTGTTTTGTCATGTTACAAAAATCACTTAACAACCTATTATCCGTGCCATATGTTAAGGCCCCTCTACGGAATAAAAATTTTTATGTTGTGCGACTCAAAATTATTTTATTGTGCCAACTTCGAAATTTATTTATTAGAAGTTGAGAATAAACCTGAGAAAAATTAAGGACAATGCGTAGTAAAATCGTTATCAAAATTTTGGAATGGTGCTGGATAAAACATTAATACATACATTTTTTTACCGATATTTTCTTTTTTACCGAAATTTCTCGGGACTCTTTGTAAAAATAGAAAGGATTTGCCAAAAATATTAATTGAACTAAAAAATCGAGTTTTATTCATCCTTCTTCTTATTTACGTAAGAGATAACTAGTTTTATATGTAACAAAGCTAACTGCTAAACAAACTAACTGCGAAATAAATTACAAAGCTGGTATTGCTTTGGAATATAATGAAATAAAAAATGGAGTTGATGTCTTGGGCAAGCACATATATACACATTCGTGAATAACACAATCAGAAGAAGACCATTTGAAATGCAAACCATCAAATGCAGTCTTTATGAATTATGATATTGCGGCATACAATGCATTTGTAATTTGGAATAAAAAGAGTCCTAATTGGGCTGGAAGTATTTCTACCAAAAGACGAACGAAAGCATGTATCTCTCTTACTAATCCTGAAATAAATATAACATCAACCATTGAAGAAAATGGAAAAGGAGTACCAACTAGCATAAAAATTGCAATTGAAAGTATAAGAAGAAAAATCATTTACCGATGTCCCAAAACATCCACAGCCCAAAACCGGAGACGATGTAATTTATCAAAGTTGCAAACAAGATGAAGATAGAGAATAATAATAGAAGCATATTTAAATGTAGTATTACTAATTATTGAGAATATTTATTAAATATAGTTTCTTTGTAGTTATAGTTTAATAATATATATCTAATACATCTCGCATTATTACTTAAAGAAAAACATAATAATGACTCGTCGTCCATGTTCCTTCAAATATTTTGGAATATTGATAAAATAAAATATGCCCCGCATAAAGAACACGTCGTGTTACTATCAATTCAAATTTGATTTTTTTTAGTTTGTTTGGCAAAAACAAATACCCGACAATTTCCAAAATAACATACGATACGCAGAAATGTTTATTGATTATAATAATCTTTACCGCTATTTTTTTTTTCATTGAGTGATTATAAAAATATTGACCTTTAAAATGAAGGGCCTTAACTTTTTGCACGGACTTTTCATTACGAAGACGCTGCAAACTGAAATTAGTAAATCTCTAGAATTTACAAAATAAATAAATATCTTGTCTGAAAAAACTTGCTCTCAAAAACAAAAATGTTACAATTATTTCTCTTATCTCCTTTCAACACATTCGCAACTTTAAGAAGCATTGATTTAGACCTCGATTTAGATTTAGGTGTCGTTGTTGATCATGTTCGTTTAAATATTTTGGTCGTACGAGGCTTAAAACTCGTTTGAAACTATATGGAATATCTATGAAATAAAATATACCCCACACTAAGAACACATCGTGTTACTACCAATTCAAATTGGAATTTTTTTCGTTTTTAAATCGGGTACTTTTTCATTTACCTCGCGATAAAAAAAAACAATTATCGGGCAATTTCCAAAATAATATATGATACGCAATTTTTTTTCATTGAGTGATTATGAAAATATTGATCTCTAAAATGAAGGGCCTTGACTTTTTGCATGGATTTAACATTACGAAGACGCTGCTGCTCTAATAGCATTAAATTCCGTTCATGAAATTCCAAAATTATTACTTCAATAATCAAATTGAAATTAGTAAATCACACGTCTCCAGGATTTACAAAAAAAAGTAATTTTTATGTAGCGACCCCTTTCCAGAGAAAATAATTGTAAACAAACCCTAATAACTTGTCTGAAAAACTTGCTCTCCAAAAAAACAATTCTTAAAATTATTTCCTTAATCGAAAAAGTTGCTCAAAAACAAACATGATTAATCTAAAAAATCTACGACTTCCTTTAAACATTTTCGCGACTTTAAGAAGCCCTGATATAGACCACAATTTAGATTTTGGTGGCGACGATAATGTCAAAAGTTTGAATTTTTGGCTTAAGATTGGTAATAAAATATTCAATAACCGAAATTGTCATAAACTTATTGTATTTTCGGATGCAAGCATCTTTTCAACGAATGGTTGGTTTCTTGCCAGCATAGAATAATTGTACGAGGGTTAAAAATTGTTTGAAACTATATGGAATGTCCATAAAATAAAATATTACTACCAGTTCTAATTTGGTTATTTCGTCGTTTTTAAACCGGGTACGTTTTCAATTAACTCGCGATAACAAAAACCAAATACCCGACAATTTCCAAAATAACATATGATACGTAGAAATATTTATTGATTATAACAAATTTTACCGCAATTTTTTTTCATTGAGTGGTTATGAAAATATTGATCTCTAAAATGAAGGGCCTTGACTTTTTGCACGGACTTTATATTCCGTTCATGAAACTCCAAACTAGTAAATCACACGTTCTCAGAATTTACAAAAAAAAATGATACCATTTAGATCAAGAACTTTTTATATAGCGACCCCTTCCAGAGAAAATAATTGTAAATGACGCAATATCTCGAGAAAAGTTGCTCAAAAAAAGCATAATTAATCCAAAAATTCTGCGACCCCTTTTCAACACTTAAGAAGCCCCGATTTAGACCACGATTTCGATTTTGGTGGCGGCGATGATGTCAAAAGTTTGGATTTCTGGCTTGAAATTGGTAATAAAATATTAAATAACCGAAATTGTCATAAACTTATTGTATTTTCGGATGCAAGCACCTTTTCAACGAATGGTTGGTTTCTTGCCAGCATAGAATAATTAATGCGATAAAATTTCTACCACTGGAGGAAATTCGTAATTTTTATAAAGAATTTAGAACTCGTTTTGTGCCAAATGTGTTCTAACTTAGGAGGTGATTTGTTTGACGGAATGGTTCACTCACAAATAAATAATATTTATTGCTATCTTTTTTTTTAATTATTTACCCCTATTTTAATTTGATTTCTTCGTACATTTTTTTATTAACATAAGTTGTAATTTTTATTTTTGTTGATTGAATTTGAACAATTTTTAATTTAGAAAAAAGCCGATTTTTTATATAAAAATATCCAAAGCATTATTTATGCTGAGATAAGTTTGATAAATCATTAATAAATTCTTTTAAAATTTAATTCTCCACAAATCATTACGACATGTGCCAATACCTATGTATTGCAGTTGTTGAAATTGGACGAAATTAATCAAAGTCATGCAATAAATGAGATCTTGTTAATTTCGTCATTGGTAGGCTATGAAATAAGATGATAAAACTTCGTAAAACGGCTTCATTTATGCATAGAGCACACAGGTCAGATTTTTGAATACTTATTAAGTTTGGTTGAGAATTATTTATCGTTTCCTTTTTTAAATCATTATTAATGCTTAATCACGTATTTTTATCATATTATTTCATGCCCTAGTAATGAAAAAATTAGCAAGATCTGCCATTTATTGCTTGCTTGATTAATTCCGACATATCTCAACAACTGCAACAGATAATTAAATTCTCTATGATAAGGAAATCAGATTTGGGGTGTTCCATTTAATGTTTTCGACTTTGTAACTGAATATGGTAAAACAACAGTTACATTTTTGAACACCTGTATAAGAGAGGCTGATGTGACATTTTTACCAACCTCCAATTAAACTAACTAGCGGTGGTTACAGCGATTTTAAGCGCTCACATTGGCTATAAGCCGGTTTTTAATTATTAGATACATCTGTTAAGAGGTGGTAAAAATGAAACTTATCGAAGTCAAGATGTTTGTGTGCATAGAACCAGAATATGCAATAAAAAGTATATTCTTTATTTTATTATCTTTTATGTTTGTTATATTATTTAACTAAAAATAAGCTTCTATTTAATATTTTTTATCAATTATTAAAATTTTTATTTCTATGATTACTCTTGGCGCGAATATCTTTATAAGATAGTATTATGGTAAAGTATTTTGATAAAGAGAAAACATAGAATCGGAACATATACGATGATAAAAGGAAATATAAGCATAAATAGTATCTTAAAATATTGACAACTCGTTTTTGTTGACAACATTTGGTTTTTATGTCTATGGGATATACATCACGAAGATCAGTATACGAAAAATGATTGGATGTCATAAGACAACGTTTTACTACCACTTTCGTTAATTTCGTAATTTCATATAAAATTAGATTTAATGAAATATTTTCTGAAACTACCAGATGATATTTTCCCAAAATTCTCAAAAAATGTTAAGAAAGTTTATTAAAATCAATGTAGTATTCAACATATTATTTTATGTTATTTTTATAAAACATTTATTTTTAGAAATATTGAATGGGCAAGTTGATAAAAGATATGCAGATTTAGGTATAGAAGCCACTATAAGTTATAAGCCGTTAGAACGTAATGTTCTATTTCCGTACATCGATCGGCAAATTAGCGAATCCTTATTACTGTTACGTTGACAGTTTTTGACAACAGCAATATCCGAATATTATTAAAAATAATTTTTTTCCACTATCATTTGGACAATTTGATCAGATAATAGCACTACTTGAAAGTTGGTTCAGGACAAAAATTAGATTCCCTGTTAGCCGATGTTTGTTAGAATTTAATTGAAGATGCCGATGATGATGGAGGAAAGCTGTTAACTAAATATTATCTCTTCACCTTATAATAATGTATAAAATAAAATATTTCTAACTTGCCTTTATTGTTATTTAAATCGAAACCAGTTTCAGAATCAAAATTCCGTTGTTAACCGGAACTGTTAAAACAGAAGCCAACACACTTGAATAAATATATTTAATGGAGATATTCGATGATAAAATGCAGAACAATTCAGAAAATTGCTTGGAATATGTAAAAATAAAATCAAAGTTAATATTTAAAAATTTGTTACAAATTTGTCTTATGGTGAGAACTAGAAATTTAATATGTGATATTAAGTTTCTAGTACTTTTTGTATAAATTTATAACAAACACGCATTTGCATTTTTGGAAAAGGTTTTTAGATGTCTCTTAGATTTAATACATATAAGTATTGGTATATGATTCTGAGGATAAAGGTGCTTGCGCTCCCATTGAGCCTGGCGATGACATCCCTAAGAGATTATCAAAGCCCACCCCAGCAAAACCCAACTTAACCCAACCCAATGCAAGATACTTGATGGAGGAGCGAACTTGCAGATGATGCTGAGGATAAAGATGAGTTGCTTGAGCCCCCATCGAGCTTGGTTGTGACGCCCCTCAGAGAATATCAAAACCCAAAGCAACCCACTCAAAAAAAAATCCAACCCAACCCAACTTAACCCAATCGAACCCGAAGTAAGATATTTGGTGGAGGAACGAAAATTGTAGATAATGCTAAGGGTAAAAGTGATTTGCTTGCGATGATGACACCAGGCTAGAACACGCACACGGTCTCTGAGACCGAGTAGTCATTATTTCACAGTACTTGTAGACAATGTATTATTATAGTTGATTTGCAAGCCCTCTAATATTTCGTCAGTATTAGTATTAGATGTTTTGTATATTTTGCTATATACACACATGTACAAAGGCTTTTATGGTCACATAAACACAACACTTGTACTAGAAGCATACGCATTCTATCAAATCTTTTGGATTTTACTAACTTTTATAACGAATTTTTAAATTTTAACTTTCAATTTTCTAAATTTTACGTATTATTTTACATTTTCAAAAAAGCTTTCTGGATTGTTGGATTTGTCAACTCGACTTCTTCATCATCAAAATCCAACTCGATCCAATTCAATAAAATTCAAATCAACCCAACCTTCTTAATTTTTGAAAATTTTGATTAGATGTCCCTTGGATTTGATGGAGGAACGAAATAACAGATGATGCTGAGGATATAGATGAGAATAGAACATCAAAGCTCAACCCAATCCAAGGTAATATGTTTGATGGAGGAACAAAATGGCAGATGACGCCGAGGATAAAGATGAGTTGCTTGCGCTCCCATAGAGCCTCAAATCAACTTCTTCATCATCAAATGTCAACTCCACAAAATGCAATCCAACCCAACTTTTCCAATTTTTGAAAAACATTTTTAGATGTCTCTTGGATTTGATTAACTTTTGTAGCAAATTTTTAAATTTCCTTTCAAAAGGTTGGGTAGGGCCAACCTAACACAACTCAACTCAAAAAAATCCAACTCCACCCAACGTAAAATATTTGATGGAGAAACGAAATGGTAAATGACGCAAATCAACTTCTTCATCAACAAATGTCAATTCATCAAAATCCAATCCAACCCAATTGTTGGACAATATTTTTAGATGTCTCTTGGATATAATTAACTTTTGTAACGAATTTTTATATTTTAACTTTTAATCTTATAAATTTTACATAATATTACATTTTCAAAAAATTTTATTGGATTGTTGGAATTGTCAAATCGACATCAAATGTCATTAATTCACAGTACCTGTAGACAATGTATTGTTATAGTTGATTTGCAAGCCCTCTAATATTTCGTCAGTATTAGTATCAGATGTTATGTATATTTTGCTATATACACATATGTACAAAGGCTTTTACGGTCGCTGTTAATTGCACTAACATCAACTGACATCACTAACACTCGTACTAGAAGCATACGCATTATGTCATGCGTTTTTTGAAAAGGTATTTGATGTTTTAGCTGCCATGTAGCAACCTTCTTCAGAAGATTAAAAAGACTGGTTCAAAGTGACGACTTCGAATTAGTTTCTGAAGAAGGATGCAATATGGGATTGACACAAAAAAAGCCTTTTCAGCATAAAACGGCAAAATCTGAAAGCTTTTCTTTCTAGTTTTAACTAAATGAGGTATACAAACAGGAACGCTTGGAGGCTTCTTTTTAGTTGAGCCAAATTTATATTGGAATGTGCACTCCATCATTGATACCAACGATTGATGACAAATGATGAGATGACAAAAAAGGAGTATTTAGACCATAGAAGAACAAGAGAGTGATACTGAATAAGAAATGACTGCGAAGGTAATTTCGAATGTGAAGAATTATTTTGTTTAAGAAAAACAAAATTACTAAATGGAATAAACGTATATCAAATAAGAAAGTAAGGGCTAAGCCAGAGAATATATTTTGAGCAAATGCAAAATTAACCACTAGCAATCCAAAAGAATCTCTACAAATTTGGAAATATTTCCTAAGGATAAAATCACCTTCAATAGTAAATAATACAAATTCATTTATCCACACATTGACCGAACATTAGTCACGAGATAGTGATTTTCACCCAACCACAAACGTGAAGTTGCAAACTTTTATTGGCTTGTTTTATTATGCCGGATCATTTAAAGCATCTCATTATAAACAATTTATGGCGAACAAACGATGATGGAGTTGAGATCTTTGGTCTCACTATTTCTATCAGTAGATGTTGATTTCTACTTAGATGTATAAAATTTGGTAAGCTAGGGCCTATTCGGTAATTATTTGAAGAATTTATAAAAAATTGTAAAACTAGTTAAAACGGGCCTTTATTATATTACTTTTACTCTTCTACTATTTACTTTTTATGAGTGCATATACAATCAAACTAGAATTTAACACTGACTCAATGAAATTAAAACTTAGCTGTTTCACTGTAGCCTACTTCAAAATATTTTCTATACTGTAATAAAAATCATAGTAATATCTCACACATTATATGTTTAGGTCTTTTTGACACATAAATGTCATATTATTTTAGTCCAATAAAAACGTTCATGACCCAATGTGATCCATTTACGAATCACGATCTCCTAGACCGGGGCGTGTTGTTTTGTTTGATAACTTGACGCGTGTACTGAAGGTTTAAGAGATTGATATTTTCTTAAACTCAACAAAATCCAACTTAACCCAACCCAACGAAAGATTTTTGATAGAGAAACAAAATAGCAGATGATGCTGAGAGTAAAGATGAGTTACTTACTCCCATCGAGCTTATGCTCGTGAAACAAAATCTAATCCAACCTAAGGCAAGACATTTGATTGAGCAACGAAACAGATGCTAAAAACACATTTGCATTTTTAGATGTGTCTTGGATTTGCTTATCTTTTGTAACGAATTTTTAAATTTTAACTTTCAATTTTTTTAATTTTATGTAATATTACATGTTTAAAAAATTTCAGGGATTTGTTAAATTGACTTCTTCATCATCAAATGTGAACTCGGCAAAATCCAATCCAACCCAATTCAACTAAAAAAAAAGGCAAGATATTTGAGGATAAAGATGAGTTACTTGCGCTCTCATCGACCCTGATAATGACATTAATAAGAGAATATTAAAGCCTAGCTCAACTCTATGCAACAAAATCCAACTGAACTCAACCAAATCCAACTCAAGATAAAATATTTGATGGAGGAACGAAATGACAGATGCTGCAAGCAAATTACATTTTATCACACATATTTGTATTGTTGGAAAAGATTTTTAAATTTCTTTTGGATTTGACTAACTTTTGTAACGAATTTTTAAATTTTAACTTTTATTTTACTAACTTGTATGTAATATTTTTACATTTTCAAGAAATCTTTCTGAATTGTTGGATTTGTCAAATCGACTTCTTCATTATCAAATGTCAACTCAGCAAAATCGAATCCAACACAATCCAACCTAACGTAAGATATTTGAAGGAGGAACGAAATAACAGATGATGCTGACGACAAAGATGAGTCGCTTGAGCTCCCATCGAGCCTGATGATAACATCCCTAAAAGAATATCAAACCCCAACCCAACCAATCTCAACGAAATTCAACCCAACCCAGCTCAAGATTAAATATTTGATGGAGGAACGAAATGACAGATGCTGCAAACAAATTACATTTTATCACACATATTTGTATTTTTGGAAAAGATTTTTAAATTTCTTTTGAATTTGACTAACTTTTGTAACGAAGATTCTAATTTTAACTTTAATTTTTCTAATTTGTACGTAATATTTTTACATTTTCAAAAAATCTATCTGTATTGTTGGATTTGTCAAATCGACTTCTTCATTATCAAATGTCAACTCAGCAAAATCGGATCCAAGACAAATCAACCCAACGTAAGATATTTGATGGAGGAACAAAATAACAGATGATGCTGACGATAAAGATGAGTCGCTTGCGCTCCCATCGAGGCTAATGATAACATCCCTAAGAGAATATCAAACCCCAACCCAACCAAACTCAACGAAATTCAACCCAACCCAGCTCAAGATAAAATATTTGATGGAGAAACGAAATGACAGATGCTGCAAACAAATTACATTCTATCAAACATATTTGTATTTTTGGAAAAGATTTTTAAATTTCTTTTGAATTTGACTAACTTTTGTAACGAAGATTCTAATTTTAACTTTCATTTTTCTAACTTGTATGTAATATTTTTACATTTTCAAGAAATCTTTCTGTATTGTTGGATTTGTCAAATCGACTTCTTCATTATCAAATGTCAACTCAGCAAAATCGGATCCAAGACAAATCAACCCAACGTAAGATATTTGATGGAGGAACAAAATAACAGATGATGCTGACGATAAAGGTGAGTCGCTTGCGCTCCCATCGAGGCTAATGATAACATCCCTAAGAGAATATCAAACCCCATCCCAACCAAATTCAACAAAATTCAACCCAACCCAGCTCAAGATTAAATATTTGATGGAGGAACGAAATGATAGATGCTGCAAACAAATTACATTTTATCACACATATTTGTATTTTTGGAAAAGATTTTTAAATTTCTTTTGGATTCGACTAACTTTTGTAACGAATTTTTAAATATTAACTTTAATTTTTCTAACTTGTATGTAATATTTTTACATTTTCAAAAAATCTTTCTGAATTGTTGGATTTGTCAAATCGACTTCTTCATCATCAAATGTCAACTCAGCAAAATCGAATCCAAGACAAATCAACCCAACGTAAGATATTTGAAGGAGGAACGAAATAACAGATGATGCTGACGATAAAGATGAGTCGCTTGCGCTCCCATCGAGCCTAACAATAACATCCCTAAGAGAATATCAAACCCCAACCCAACCAATCTCAACGAAATTGAACCCAACCCAGCACAAGATTAAATATTTGATGGAGGAATGAAATGCCAGATGCTGCAAACAAATTACATTTTATCAAACATATTTGTATTTTTGGAAAAGATTTTTAAATTTCTTTTGAATTTGACTAACTTTTGTAACGAAGATTCTAATTTTAACTTTAATTTTTCTAATTTGTATGTAATATTTTTACATTTTCAAAAAATCTATCTGTATTGTTGGATTTGTCAAATCGACTTCTTCATTATCAAATGTCAACTCAGCAAAATCCAACGACAAATCAACCCAACGTAAGATATCTGATGGAGGAACAAAATAACAGCTGATGCTGACGATAAAGATGAGTCGCTTGCGCTCCCATCGAGGCTAATGATAACATCCCTAAGAGAATATCAAACCCCAACCCAACCAATCTCAACGAAATTCAACCCAACCCAGCTCAAGATTAAATATTTGATGGAGGAACGAAATGATAGATGCTGCAAACAAATTACATTTTATCACACATATTTGTATTTTTGGAAAAGATTTTTAAATTTCTTTTGGATTTGACTAACTTTTGTAACGAATTTTTAAATTTTAATTTTCATTTTTCTAACTTGTATGTAATATTTTTACATTTTCAAAAAATCTTTCTGAATTGTTGGATTTGTCAAATCGACTTCTTCATCATCAAATGTCAACTCAGCAAAATCGAATCCAACACAATCCAACCTAACGTAAGATATTTGAAGGAGGAACGAAGATTTTTAAATTTCTTTTGAATTTGACTAACTTTTGTAACGAAGATTCTAATTTTAACTTTAATTTTTCTAATTTGTACGTAATATTTTTACATTTTCAAAAAATCTATCTGTATTGTTGGATTTGTCAAATCGACTTCTTCATTATCAAATGTCAACTCAGCAAAATCGGATCCAAGACAAATCAACCCAACGTAAGATATTTGATGGAGGAACAAAATAACAGATGATGCTGACGATAAAGATGAGTCGCTTGCGCTCCCATCGAGCCTAACAATAACATCCCTAAGAGAATATCAAACCCCAATCCAATCCAACTAAACTCAAAAAAATTCAACCCAACCCAGCTCAAGATAAAATATTTGATGGAGGAACGAAATGACAGATGCTGCAAACAAATTACATTTTATCACACATATTTGTATTTTTGGAAAAGATTTTTAAATTTCTTTTGGATTCGACTAACTTTTGTAACGAATTTTTAAATATTAACTTTCATTTTTCTAACTTGTATGTAATATTTTTACATTTTCAAAAAATCTTTCTGAATTGTTGGATTTGTCAAATCGACTTTTTCATCATCAAATGTTAACTCAGCAAAATCGAATCCAACACAATCCAACCTAACGTAAGATATTTGAAGGAGGAACGAAATAACAGATGATGCTGACGATAAAGATAAGTCGCTTGAGCTCCCATCGAGCCTGATAATAACATCCCTAAAAGAATATCAAACCCCAATCCAACCAAACTCAACGAAATTCAACCCAACCCAGCTCAAGATAAAATATTTGATGGAGGAACGAAATGACAGATGCTGCAAACAAATTACATTTTATCAAACATATTTGTATTTTTGGAAGTTTTTTAAATTTCTTTTGGATTTGACTAACTTTTGTAACGAATTTTTAAATTTTAACTTTCATTTTTCTAACTTGTATGTAATATTTTTACATTTTCAAGAAATCTTTCTGTATTGTTGGATTTGTCAAATCGACTTCTTCATTATCAAATGTCAACTCAGCAAAATCGAATCCAACACAATCCAACCTAACGTAAGATATTTGAAGGAGGAACGAAATAACAGATAATGTTGAGGATAATGATCGAGTCTGATGATAACATCTCTAAGAGAATATCAAACCCCGACCCAACTCAACGCAACGAAATTCAACCGAACTTTACTCAAAATAAAATATTTGGTGGAGGAACGAAATGGTAGATGACGCTGAGGTTAAAGATGAGTTACTTGCGCTCCCATCGAGCCTCAAATCAATTTCTTCGTCATCACATGTCAACTCAACAAAATCTAACCTAACCCAATCCAACCTTAATATAAGATATTTGATGGAGGAATGAAATAACGGATGACACTGAGGATAAAGATGAGTTTCTTCTTGTGCTCCGATCGAACCTCAAATCGACTTCTTCATCATTAAATATCAACTGAACAAAATTCAATCGGTTTTGAAAAAACCGGTTTTGATTTAAATAAGAATAAAAGCAAGTTAGAGTAGTTCCACTTGCAACACGGAAATTTTCTAGAAAATTATAACAACGTGTTTTTGAATTCATTTAATTTCTTTTTCTAGGAAATTATAGGCGAAGTAAACATTTGTTCAAATGAAAGTTATTTAGAATAACAGAATTTTCTAAAAAAAAAAATAGTAATGTTATTAACTTCCGGTGGAACCACGACACTGTCACTAAAGGGTAGTACATTTTCAGAAAAACTTTCTGAATTGTTGGATTTGTCAAATCGACTTCTTCTTCAAATGTTAACTCAGCAAAATAATTTAACACAACCTAACCCAACGTAAGATATTTAAAATAACAGATAATGCTGAGGATATAGATGAATTGCTTGCGTTGCCGTCGAACCTGATGATAACATCCCTAAGAGAATATCAAATCCCAATTCAACCAAACTCAACAAAATATTTGATGGAGGAACGAAATGACAGATGACGCTGAGTATAAAGATGAATTGGTTGTGCTCCAATCGAGCCTCAAATCGACTTCATCACTAAATATCAACTCAAGAAAATCCAGTCCAACCTAAGGTAAAATATTTGATCAAAGAACAAAATGACAGATGATGCAAATAAATCACGTTTTGTTTTAGAAAATATTTTTAGATATTTCTGGGATGTAATTAAATTTTGTAACGATTTTTTAAATTTTAACTTTCAATTTTCAGACATCAAATGTCTCCATTAAAAACCGGTTTCGATTTAAATAAGAATAAAAGCAAGTTATTTGTTTCACTTGCAACACGGAAACTTTCCCCAAATTATAACAACGTGTTTTTGAATTCAATGAATTTCTTTTTCAAGGAAATTATAGGCGCAGTAAAAAATTTGTTTAAATGAAAGTAAAAACTGACTAAAAAAATAATGATGTTGTTAACAATTTCCTGTGTAACCATGAAAATATCACTAAAGTGTAGATCTCTCTTTTCACCTTACAGTAAGGTGCCAAATATCAAATTAATTTCATTTCCTTATAAAATCCTATGCTAGGCAGTGAGACACACAAATAAAAAAAAAGTGTTACAAAAAAATTGAAGGCGTATTTGAAATCAGCAACCCAAAATTAACTAAAACCACTCAAATATATATAAACAAACAGTTTAATTTTGCAGCACAGTGTAATTATCTTAAAAAATACTGAAAGATGATGTATAAAAAATATGCACTAACCGTATTTTAATCATTGCTATAGGTATCACAGGTTAGAAAAGAGGACATAAACAAAGAAATTGTATATATGGAAGTAGTTGTAAAAAAATCGAGAATCGGACTTGATATAATCGATCTCGATTTTCCTAAACAAACCGCGTCTTGTGTTGGTTTCAAACTGGTATATGAGCAAAAAAGATTTTATATATACAATTTCTTTGGACATAAACGTATAAGATCATTTATATATTCCTTTTTGTGCCAAAATAACATAAATCATCTTATACAAAAAAATTGCAAGATATAGTTAAATGGTTGTCTCAGAATCCAAAGGTGAAGAATGTCCTTGAGAACTATAAGCTGGAGGGCCATTATTTAAAAACGCCATTGATCGCATGCTATGTCTATTGGGGTTTGAGCTTCGTTTTTGCGGGACTTGAGGTGTGGCGCCATGATAATGTTGCGTATTATAATTAATAGCACGTGTACCGTGGAAATTCGAGTAACTCGACCTAACACTCGCAGGCCTATTATTATACAATTCGTCGAAATCTTCGGGTTCGTTTAAAGATTGCGTCGATGATTGCTGATAAGTAGGGTTCGTATGACCGTTACTTTGCCAATTATTTTGTAACGATAACAAATTATTATTCGATACGTTACTGTAATAATTCGGTAAAGTTTCAATCGGGGAAGAACTCGCCGGCGGGTCATAATGTTGAATTTTTTGCTGCTGCTCCAGAAGTCTTGTGACAGGATTTTGCGCCATTCTTCTCGAACTCCGCGTTGACGACCTCGCAGTGTTTTGTCTACGACTACCCGTACTATGTCGGCCGGAAGAGCCCCTTTGCATGACGCTTCGTCGCTTTACACGGCGAGGTGTCATTGGTTTTGGGGAAACTTGAGATGGAACATGATCGGTAGGAAAATCTGGACTTTCGCTACCGCCCCGTCCGTCCATTTGCGTGTTAAACTCTATGGAATAGAGAGAAGTGCGGTTCTTTGGTTTACGCAGTTGCTTACGTGACGCTAAACGTGAATAAAAATATATAAATACTAAAAAAAAATTAATTAATTTTATTATTTGGATTAGTTACTACAAAACGTGCAAAAATTGCAGTCATACAACTTATTAAAGATAAAAAAATACAAGATGGCACCCAATAAAAAAACTAAAAGAATAAAAATAATACTACATGCGTAAAAATAAATAACAATAAAATAAATAAAAAAAAATAAATAAAATTGAGATCAATAAGCATCTGTTGGTGCGGAATAAAGGGATATTGGCCTGGCCATTCTGTCTGGGCTGATGGAATAGTCGACGTCCTCATTCAAAGCATCACGATATACCGAACTTTGGAACCGTATTAAGTCCGTATGAACGTGGCTACCGAACGACGACTTTTGTTTACCATAACTTCCGCCCACCTTAGATTTGTTAGAATGCAGCGATAAGAGCGATTCAGTCTTTTCAGAACAAGCGTGCATCGTATGCAAAGGGAAACTATCATTCTCCACGTACATCGGTTGCAAGGACATATGATGCGGATCTTTACCATCCCCACTGATATAATTAACTGAAAATTAAACCGTTAAAACCACCACTTAGATACATTTCATTCAATACATTCAAGAAAATCACCCTTTCTTTTTATCATATTTTGTGTAACATGCAACTTATTTTAATTGATTTCATACTTTATGTACACTCTGTATAAAATAAAATTAAGTGCTTGTATTTGCGCATGCTAATTTTATTTGATTGAATAAAAAGAAAAGAAAGAGTAATTCAAAATATAGAAAGTTTAAATTAAACAATTAAAGATAATGCGGATGATTAGCAGGAACATAGATACAATGCAACGCCACCGAATGCAACTTACCATATTGTTTGTGGATCAAACCCACCAATGAAATCAACTGCAAGCACATATAAGTGTGAAAAATACGCTACCACCAGTTCATTATTTTTTTGTTAGTATAATCATGATCTAAGCCTAATTTACAAATAAAATCTCGATTTAAGTACTTACAACTGTCGTCTTCTTCTAAAAATGTTCTACTTAAACATAGCCCGGAAATTATTCCGAAAAACTGGAAAATATGGAATTAAATACGAAATTAAAGAAAATGCATAGTGTGCGTACCGCTAAGAAACATTGTAGACCAGCTTGAAATATTTCAATGTAACGATAATCAACGATGCAGTTTTTGTCCTCATACATAGGCATCGATCCTGTAACGTTGAGAGTTCCTTGACATCCCGGTCCATTTTGGCTCCACCATGTATAACTATCCGGATCCAATTTAATTACAATATTTTGCTAAAACAAAAAAAGTATTTTATATAATAGGCGTATAAATGCCGGAATAAACATAATATATACAGGGTGTTTCGTAATGATATGCGAATATTGAATTTTACATTGAAAATTAATGATAGTTTCTTATATAAACTATGGTCCCAAAATGTTCCGTTATTAAAATACAGGACGTTAAAGTTAAAAAAAAGGATATTAATTAATATTTTCGGAATCGCCTTAGGTATTTTTATGAAATTTGGCATATAGTAATTATTAATAAAGACGCATATCTTTCAATACAAATCTAATTTCTATCTTTAATATTTTTAAAGAAAAAAATGGTACGCCAATGGTTTTTCCAAAATAAAAAATATTTTTGAACTCCCCCTTCAATTTGACAAATAAAAGCCCTCTTGAGTTTTTGGACTGCAATGCGCCATTTTTGAGAGAAAAATTAGAAACCGTCGGTTGCTCAACAGAAATAATACGTATTGTAATTATTAAGGATAGAATTTTGCAATAAATCTAGGTGGCTGAGCCTAAAATACATGTCATTATTCAACAGAAATAATAGCTAGGTATTATACTCTGTATTCTAATTATTAAAGGAATTGTGATAGAAAACAACAACATAATACATACATTAATTTAACATTACTATAACCTAAGTTATAACTAATAATTTCTGTAATAATAGTAATAAGTCATTATTACAGAAATTGTTGAAAATGGCCTCCATTACTTAATATGCACGCCTCCGCTCTCCTATCCATGGAATTGCGCACTCGTTCAAATATTCCCGGAGTATTTCGTATTGTATCACATGCTGCAACTATTGTTTCTCTTAATTCCTCTTCGGTGTTAATGGGAGTTGTGTAGACGAGCGTTTTAAGGTGACCCCAGAAGAAAAAGTCTAAGCTATTGAGGTCGGGGGACCTTGGTGGCCATACTTGAGGCCCACCACGACCAATCCAACGATTTGGATAAATAGTATTTAAATAATTTCGGACTCTTACATTGAAATGTGCTGGTGCACCATCGTGCGTGTACCACATTTGACTTCTTACTGTTAAAGGAACATCCTCAAACAACAAAGGCAATTGATGTTGAAGGAAATTCAAGTAAGATTGTCCATCGAGTCGTCCAGGGAGAAAGAATGGTCCAATTAAAAAATCGCAAAGGATTCCTGCCCACACGTTAACTGGTGTTGGTGTTGGAAATGAGTTTCAGTGATGGCATGGGGATTTTCATCCGCCAATATGGCATTTCTTGAAAAATTAGGTTCATCAGTGAACAAAATGTGAGATTTAAATTGCGGATTTTGGGCTACATTATCAAGAGAGAACACTGAGAGAAAGTTACACGCTGCGGAAAATCTCAAGGAAGTAACGCTTGTACCCTTAAAATATGATAAGGATTTAACAAAAAATCCACTAAAATTCTCCAAACGATTTGGTGGCAAAAGTTCAATGTATTTTAATAACGGAACATTTTGGGACCATAGTTTATATAAGAAACTATCATTAATTTTCGATGTAGAATCACCCCCTTCAATATTCGCATATCATTACGGAACACCCTGTATAAATATAATATATAAATACATGGACAATATGAGTATAAATGTCTTAAGTAAGTGTCTTTATAGATAAGGTTAAGATATTAAATCTTTTATAAAATAACATTTACACTCAAATATCAACTATTCAAGTTGAGTCGCTTGCGGTTTAGATGAGGCGCTACCACCTTTAAATAACAATTTCATTAATTCTAGTAATATAGTATTCATTAAACATTTCATTTGATACTTGGCTCAACAAAATCGGAATAAACTTGGCAGATTACAGCTCACACAACTTTAGAAAACAAAAAATTGTTATACAGGGTCTTTCAGCTCAGCTCCCGTCTTCTATAGCTCAGTTATTGATTAGTTAAGAGTTTGATATTTTGTAGGCTTGTACTGTATCTCAGACCGCATTTCAGGAAATTATTTTTGGTTATACAGGTGTCCCAAAAAAACGTGACGCTATAATGATATATTTTTTAAATTGCACGATATATATTTTCTCACATTTTTGGGTATCTACACCGCTCTAAAATTTTATTGAAATTGGCTGAATAACAGCAGCACAAAAAATAAAAATGAAAAAAAAAATCGTATTTGCGTCGCATGTTTTAAAAATTAATTAAAATTACAAACAGTGTCTAATGAATAAAGTTTTATTACAAAGTTATTAAGTAAGGTCTAGTGGTTTTGTTAACCAAGTCCTATTGGTTCAAATTTATACAGGCTGTCCAAAATCTAGTGTTGTAGTTTAAATTAGACCCCCTACATATTTTTATATTATTCGATGAAGAAAAAATATTTTGTAATAACAACCCCATCATAATTATACTTCTAATAAAAATCGACGGTATGAAAAATAATTTATTTTATAAAAAATAAACATAGTAATAATTTATTAATGTACTGGAGCTCCATCATGTGGCAGTCACATTTCTGCCCTTACAGCAGTGGGTAAATTTTTAAATAAATTAGGCACTGATTCTTCAAGAAATTAGGTAACAATGAACAAAAGATAATAATGTTTAAAATATTTACATTACTAACATTAAAATATGTTTTTCTTAGTCAATTGTTTATCATAGCCACGCTGGATTTTTATTAAACTTGCCGTTGGAATAGATGAAATACGAGTGTTCGGCAAATAACTTTTTAAATGTTAAGAATTGTGATAGGGTTTAATTCTGCATCGATCGACATAATTATATGTAGGGGGTACAATTTAAAATAAGAAAGATAAGATGCTTTGAGGTTTGAAAGTTTTGATAGTAAAAGATATATCACGCAATTTAAAAAAATATATCATGGCGTCACACTTTTGTGGGGCATCCTGTATAATCAAAAATAATTTCCTGAAACGCGGTCTGAGATACAGTATAAGCCTGCGAAATATTCGACATTAAGAAATCTTTCGCCAACGTGCGCCTTAAGCAAAAAATGCCTGTTAATGATTAAATAACCAATAATTCTGGATCTTACATTTATCCTAGAAATGATTTTCGTTATTTTGTTGCTATATTTTGGCTTTTATATATGTATTCGAAAAAAAAATATTTTGAGGCATGTTGTTTTAATACTGCAAAGAAGTATGTGTGTTAGCTATTATACTGTCTATAATGTACTTAATTTCTAATTAAAAATGGGACACTTCACTAAAAATTTTCATCTTTCTCTACTTTAATACAACCAATTACGATCTATTTGACAGCATATGAAGAGTAATCGTATTAATGTAGAACTTTTTTGTATGAACGTTAGCTGAGAATAGACTTCTAAAGGACATGGTAAAATTTTTCAAAAAAAGCTAAAACCAAAATAACGTTTTATCAAAGTCAACATATTTTTTACATACACTGTGTTAAATAATTATCGTAACCTATGTCACCTTGTAATGTTGGTTATCTATCTCATTGTGTAGTGGTAACGGCGATATTTTTAAATTAGTAACCAAATTTTAACCAGATGTTGACAGCAGATCGAACGTTATTAGGTTATTATTGTCGCGATTGTCGTATGCTTTGTGTGTTTCCGGATTTTCTTTATTCTTTAAACATTTTTTGCTGCCTTTATATTTCTCCAAATAGTTCTTCTTAGAGCTATCGTTGTTTCTAGCGATTGATCAAGCGGTAAGTCAATAAACAAATTAAAATAACGAAAACGGTCAATGAGAGTTTCTTTCAAATTTTTATTTCTTTCGTTATGATGTTCACACCGGAACATGATGCCTTTATTTTAATGGTACATTATCTAAGCGGTACGCAGAATGCGGATTTAAATTGGGTTTATTCCTTACAAAGCTGTATACAGCACTTCAACCAACGTTTCCCAGTTTTCGACGTTGATTATGACGCTTTTAAGCATAGGAAACACGTGGTTGTAACTCGTTTTGAAGAGCGAAGTTGCATTTGCAAACAAAAACCTGGTGGTAGAAAAGTTAAAATCACTGATGATGTGGTGATTTGTTAGGACCACAGTCCTAACAAATCAATGAGAAGGTTATCTGCCGAGACAAGTTTGTAATCTTTTTTAAATTAAAACGAAATTGCCTATCTAAAATATTATTATTTTAACAGGACTTAGCGTTACAAGCTGTCACAAAGTAGTTTCAAAACAACTTCAAATGTATCCCTATAAAGTTACTGTAGTGCAACGACTGCAACCACTTGATTATAACAAACGAGTAACTTTTTGTCATTGGTTCAATCAAAATTTAAATAATGACGAGGTACTGGATAGAACCTTTTTCACCGACGAAGCTTGGTTTCATTTATCAGGTTATGTCAATTCGCAAAATTATAGAACATGGGCTACCGAAAACCCAAATCAATTTGTAGAAACGGATCTGCATCCAATAAAAGTTGGCATATGGGTCGCAATGTTAAGACGACGAGTGTTTAATAATTTACAAAGAAGAATTAATATTTGTTTAGAGAATAATGGAGAGCATTTTCAACACATGATGTAATAATCGTAATGTAATAATTGCAATGTAATAATTATAATGTTCTTTTAATAAATAAATAACCACTTCTTTCAATATTTATTTCAACATATCACTGAATGTTTATTTTTGATTCTAGATAGCGAAATTACACAAAAATCATTCTAGAGATCAAACAAGATTTTTTCGAAAACTGTGTTTTTTAAACTTTATAAATTAACAAATCGGCGAAATGAAACAATGTTATTTAGAATTTATGTCATATTTTTTTAATTGACTGTATAGTTTTGATCCATTTTGATTCTTACATGTTTATAAATGTCACAAATTAAAAAAAAGATTATAATTTGGCATTTAAACGTGAAATCAAATGACATACCATTAAAAGTGTTAATCATGTTGTGTTTACAATTTGTCCATGACAATAATACCAAATTCTTTGATTGTCGTAGCCGGATATCAATTTTTACGACATTTGAACAAAAGAAGATCATTTTTACAGTCGTTAATTGCTATACAAAAGTCAACTTTTAATAGCATTTTTCGAAAAAATTATTTCAAATAATAGGAATATTCGTCGCGTTGCAATACCAATACTGTGATATTGGTTGCCTAGATTTCGGGTACGATAATTAGTTAACACACTGTATAATTGAAAGGTAGTAAAAACTAAGCATTCCATTTAAAATAACGATGTTGTGATGAAGAACGCATTCTATAAAAATTTCAAACCTCTATGAATAGTGGAACATTGCAAAGTTCTAATGAATCAGTTACGTGAGACACTGTCTGTTGAATGCGTTTAGGAACTTCCGGCCACTTAACACATTTGGCACGGCGTTCTCTGAATAGTACTGTGAAAAAACGGATGTGCTTAAAGTGTTAAATTCACGAAAGCTATAAAATAATAATATGTTGTGCGTTATATGATGCCTTGTACGAAATCTTTTAGTGACATTCTACTTTGAAGTCTTTATTTATATGAAAATAAAATGAGCATAAATATAAGCAAAATACTATTTCCGTATTGCTACTTCCGGTTGACGAAAAACTATGATTATAAAACTTTTGGTTTTATAATCATATGCAAAGTTTCGTAATGTTAGCTTATTGCTAATAGCAAAGTGATATTAGAAATCTGTCGATATATTTATCATTTTTTTCTCGGTATCCATTTGTATTGTATTTAAGAGCAAAAGTCAATGTTGTTAAGAACCAAATTTGCTACCACTTTTATTCTACAAATTTTAGGCTCTTAGAAGGTTAATAATAATTGTGTTATATTTGATATTGTAATACTATTTATCCTTTGTAATAGCGACTTTTTAAAAGCGGGTTTGTATATATAAATCTCAGCTAGTACGAGAAACATTAAAAAAAAATGGTGCCAACAAATGCTCTTGCGTTATGAAAGTATAAAGTAAAGAAGTAAGTATAGAGTAAAGAATACGATTACGAACAACTTTCTTTCCAAATATAAGGAGAAATATCCGAATTTCAGTGAATTACCAACAAACAGTTCATTAAGTCATCACTACAATAGCGTCATTATTATTTAACTAAGTGACTACAGAAATGCTAAACGTGAACTGAATATTGAATCAAAGTATTCAACGATAATATAGTACTGTCCAGGATAACGACAAAATAATAATGTAGAATATATTGCACTATAATATAGATCATCTAAAGTCCGTGCAAAAAGTGTAGACCACGAGATATCGATATCTTCAGTTTTTCAAAATTGGGTCTCCTTAATTTTTAGAAATAGAAATAAGAGAGCACTGCGGGAATAGGTGCTTATTAAAGGGATCTAATTAAAAAAAACTAGATACGTTGGAAGCCGTCAGGTCGTTTATTAAACCGCGGAACTACATGGTATATCGACAAAATAAAATATGCTTTATATTAAGAACACATCATGTTATCACCAATTCAAATTTGCAATGTTTTCGTTGAATAGTTTTTGAGAAAAAATACGCAAAGTGGACAAAGTTATATGCCGTATATGCTCAAACTAAAATCTGAATAAAAATATTTATCGCAGAGTTAATGTCGAAGAATCAACCTTTCGAACAAAGAAAGCATCTTCAGAATCGAATGCAAGAGCCAGCTTTGAAGTTGTGGGTAATTAATAGTGCCCGTTTTTTTGGCCGGTCAGTTTAGATTAAAAGCCATCGTTAAGATGAAAAAATAAATACAAATATAAATACAATTTGCTACATTAATAATAACAATAAATAGGTTTTTAATAATAATTTAATATTTTTGGACTTATGTGAAGTCAAATGTCTTCACAAAATATAAAAAATATAACAAATATAATAAATAATGTATATTAAATAGTTTATATTAATTAAATAATATATAATAAAAATAATATAACGAAGCATAAAGAACTTTAAATTGATTTTTTTATTAGACTTATTTTATTTAGCTTTCAAAGTTTGTTTTTAACATTTCTTCTTCAAACGTGATTAAAAATTAAAATGAATTATTTTTTCTTGAATTAATGTAATTAATAATGTTGCAATTTTGATGAATTGAATTTGAAAATGAATTTAAGATGAATTGACGATAATATGTATTTATTGATTGATTTGTGTACAAATGCAATGCTGCCATATATTTTCGTTTCTTTTAAGTGCTTCCTGAAATCATACGAAGCATGATACAACATTTTAACATTAAGATTTTCAATTTATCCGCCAATTTCTGAACATCCTATAAGGTAACACTTGATAATTACACAGGTTACAAAAAAAAATTTTGTAGTAGATACAGTGCCCAAAAAGCTGTAGTTTTATTACATAAAATGTCAGAAATTATTTTTATTTGTTATTGGTGTGACAATGGAATTTTAACGTATGTATTGTTATTATTATTTGTGCCTCTCTCTACCATTATAAAAGCTAGGGCCAATTATAAATGCCAGTAAAATTTGTTAACAAACAAAATAAATAAAAATTAATTTATAATAAAAAATTATGTTGATACACTCATACACGAAAAACCGCAATAATTTGGTGAAATTAAACCAATGAATTACAGTAATAAATTCAAATTGGGCTCCAGATTGCCTTACGGTCAAATAAAAACAAATAATTTAATTATGATATTTTGTCTGAACATCTCGCGTCTGAAGAATATTCACATTTCATTCGAAAAAAATTGGAACTGTTGTAAACCAATTCAAGAAACCTCATTTAAGGTGGATTAACGTGGAAGAAAATTAAATGGCTGTTATGCAGATAGTGATTGACACACCGAAAACATCAATTACACAAGTTGCTGAAATAAACTAATTTAGCGCGTTTACAGTCAGTCAAAGATTATCAACACCTTGCAAAATTTGGATTTTTATTCTCGATTGGATTTTTATTTTTGGTTGCAAGGGCAATTGGAAGGTAATGGAAATGTAAATGACTTGTTGGACAGTATGACTGGAGTGACTTTCTGCCTCTACATTGACGATACAATGTTGGTAGTGCGAGACAGTACAGCGAAATTTATTAATAACAAAAGTACCGAAATTCTGCACTTGGTAACTGATCGGATGAGAGCAAATAGAGATACTGTAGACACTGTATATTTATTATTACTATGCTATTCCTCATGGCAAAACACATAAATAAAACATTAATAAAAATAATAAAACTTATAATCTGTATACCATTATACAGGGTGAGTCAATAGTGCGAGGATGGAAGGTTGTGGCAATACTGTTAAAAATAAAGCAAATGTTTTTGTGTAATCATAGATTACAGTCAAAGCTGCGGCAATTAAAATTATTTTCATCTATACAGGGTGTTTCACTATTCCAAGCCCGTATTCAACTTCATTTTTTTTAAATGGAACCCTACGTATCTTTTTACATATGCTGATTAGTTGTCTTAAATGCTATAAGTGCATATCTTGTTTTTAAATTTTGAATGCAATGTTGCCAAGTTCTTAATCATTTTGTAAAAATTTTGGATGAATCATGTTGTCACTTAAAATTCATTATCACCATTATTATTAAATATTGAAGATTGCAATTTGGCATATCGATAAACAAAGCTTTGGTCTTTATTATATATAAACATGTATACTTTTTGAGATAATTACATTATTTCAAAAATATCGACATAAACTTGATTTTTTCACAAGTAAACTATGAAGAAGACATTTTTAAACAAATGCAAGTAAGTTTATTTCGTAAAAGATGGAAAAGTATGGAGCTGTGCACAGACAATAGTATTAAAAAAACAACTTTTTAAAAATTCTATTTAAATATGTTGCAAAAATCCTATCATAGTGGGGAGGTGTACCATCGTGCGGAGACCACATTCTTTGTCAAACGTCTCGTAAAACATCTTCTAAAAGTTTTGGCAATTGATTTTCTAAGAACTTCAAAAAGATTGTGCATTGGCGATTGCCTCGAAGAAATACGATCTGATCAAATAAGATTCTAGAATCCACGCCCAGATAGTTTAGGACCATTGTTGTTAGTGGGCTACTTCTCATATAAATTTACTGTTGACAATATTTTAGTAATGAAGATTAAGGCGGTTAACATAGTTATTTTTACAAAACATCGTTTATTCGCTGTGGTCGAAATTACTTTGTTGTTGATCTTTTTGTAATACTCGTTTCGAAAATTCCAGTCTTTTTTGAACTGAATATGCACACATGTATACTTCTTCATCTTTTACAAAATAGATGCACTTGCATTTGTTTAAAAATGTCTTCTTCAGAGATTATTTGTTGTGAAAAAATCAAGTTTAGGCTGACATTTTTGAAATAGTGTAATTATCTCAAAAAGTACACATGTTAGATATACCATATGCTTAACAAAAATGAAAGGTAATTAATAAAGTCTTCCGAGGCATTGAAAAAATATAGGGTGTTCCGTTTAAAATAACAAAGTTATGCTCCCCCAATCATTTCATAAATTAACCGGTTCTAGTAACCATCCTGTTAAGCTTTGTTTATCGATATGCCAAATTACATCCTTCAATATTTAATAATGATGCTGATAACGAATTTTAAGTGACAACATGATTCATCCAAAATTTTTACTAAATGATTAATAACTTAGCAACATTGCATTCAAAATGTAAAAACAAGATATGCAGTTATAGCATTTAAGACAACTAATCAGCATCTGTGAAAAGATACGTAGGGTTCCATTTAAAAAAATGAAGTTGAATACGGGCCTGGAATAGTGAAACATCTTGTATAGCTGAAAATAATTTTAATTGATGCAACTTTGACAGTAATGTATGATGACATAAGATTTTTTTTAATTTTCAACGGTAAAGCCACAATATTCCGTCCCCGCACTATTGACTCACCTGTATATACTTACAAATTCTCTAATATGTTTCTGGATTGCAAAAAATTCTAAGTTTGTTCCTGTATTTAAGATGACATTTCGAATTATAGACCTAGATCTAGAATTGTTATCAAAGGCGAAATATTCGAAATAGTATTAAAAAATCAAATAATTGATTTTCTTGAATGTGGAAATCTCTTGGATAGGGCGCAGTTTGATTTTAGGAAGAATTTCTCTACTACACCCGCAGTAAACTGGCTAGTGGGCTATGTTCAGGATTGTTTTGAGATAAATCATATGTCCAGGTGCAGTTCTACGACTTAACCAAAGCATTTGACTATGTATCACACAGCTTGCTTCTGCGAAAGCTGCATAACCTTAACTTCGGCACGAAAGCATAAACCTCTTAAAATCCTAACTGCTAAATTAGAAGAATCAAATGTCTGATAAAGTACCAATAAAGTATGGTGTTCCTCAAAGTTCAGTATTGAGTTCCATACTTTTTCTCATTTTTATAAACGATTTGCTATTTTATGTGTCTAATAGTAGTAAACTGATTTTATTATTTGCTGATGATACCTATACTTTGTAGTGCGACATAAGAAGCTGATTTGAAGCAAAAAAATCGATGAGTCTACCTACAATGTCTTGAAATGATTTTCCCATAATCGTTTGAGAATAAATAAAATAAAAGCTCAAATGGTAAATTTCAGCTTGAGAAATTTTCGAGTTAAAACGACTTCTGTTAAATATCTTGGTATTATTCTTGATTTATACTTGACGTGGAAGGACTATATAATAAATCTTTCAATCGCAGTATATTTTTGTTGCCTAATTTAATTGGAATTGTTTCTCCGCAAGTACTAGTAAGTGTATATTATGGCCACTTCCACTGTCATTTATCATATACTATGTTATTTTTAATTAATGTTATGAAGGGGTCATTCGACTTCTAACACATTATTATTTAAAACTCAAAGGCGTACCTCAGAGTGATGGATGGCTTGAGTTACGAATTATTAATTTCGTTTTCTTTATATTATGAGATGTTTGATGTATGTCAAAAACAATGTTAATAAATCCAAATTAATGGCAACTACCATGTTTATAACACACACATAACGAACCAATTTATGATTGATTATGCTAGGATGGCGAGGGTGAGAGATAATAAGAGCAAAAATGAAATTTGCAGCACCATCTGTGATTTTTTTTTAATAACGTGCTTCGATTCTCAACCATTATTAACTTGAAAAAGTAACAAATTATAATAATGTTTATTGATGCACCTCAAAATAACAAAATACAATATAATATAAAATCAGAAAAGAAAACAGTGAATATAGAGATCATCAAAGAGAGTTGAATCAATGCACCTACAGATAAGTATTTTTGTTTTCATCCCCGAACAAATAAAAAAAAATTTTAATATTCAAATTTTTTAGGGGTGGAACGGATATCCGGCAACTATCCGATTTTTTTTAAATCGTTCCAGATATCGCATCGTTGTTGAATTGGCTTTGACCGGATATTAAGGACATTTGTTTTGCTTATACAAATGTTATTTAAAAAAAACTAAGAAATTTAAAATCAGCTAAGAAAATGTATATCGGAGATGCATTTAAATTAAAACTACCTTATGACTAATAAACTATCAATTTTATTGTAAAAAGTTCAAATTTTTTAAAAAGTTTGTCTCAGTCGTCATAATACTCAATGCATTCGTTCGCTAATTATATCAGAAAGATGTGAGGCAATCTATGAACCAATAAATTTCTTCATACCTGTTCCTACACAACCTTCAATAACATTACTCATAGTTTCAGCAATTGATTTATAAACACGCTTTTAACGGTGTAAAACAATTCGTTCTATTCATATTCGAAAATTAAGCAGCTAGTGTCCACTGAAAGTTAATTTGTTTCCAAGTATTACAACATGCTCTGTTGTTTCACAAGAACATATGATTAGGGATGCGTCATGGACAACTGATTATCAATTACTCTTAAGCAAATTTAATGAAGACTTTTTGCGAAGCAGATAAATTCTTGTTTTCCATAATAACCGTTGCTTTACGATTTTTTAAATCCACCTCTGCTTATTATATCGTTATTTATTTAAAAATAGAAATTTAAAATATCATATCTCAAGAATGAATTAAAATATACTGATAAAATAATAAGCAGTTTAAAGCAAATTTAATCAAGTTTAAGTGTGCGTTAAATTATTTTTTATTTTTCATAAGCACCATTGTTAGATCTTTTTAAGTACATTTGAATACTGAACATGTGAATAATAAAAATTTTAAAAACTCGTATCACAAAAACGAATATCAAATTAAAGCAAATTTAATTAACTCACGATAATTGGTACCATTAATATCTTCAAAATACACTTGAAAATGTCGTTTATAATTTTGTCATTCAAAAGTGATTAAAAATTAAAATGAATTATTTTTTCTTGAATGAATGTAATTAATAATGTTCCAATTTTGATTAGTACTTTAAGATGAATTGACGATAATATGTATTTATTGATTGATTTGTGTACAAATGCAATGCTGCCATATATTTTCGTTTCTTTTAAGTGCTTCCTGAAATCATACGAAGCATGATACAACATTTTAACATTAAGATTTTCAATTTATCCGCCAATTTCTGAACATCCTATATGGTAACACTTGATATAGTGATTATCAAAGAAAGTTGAGTCAAAAAAAATTCTTTGATATTCAAATTTTCTAGGGGTGGAATGGATATCCAGCAACCATCCGATACCCGGCCTATCCGCCATTTTTTTTAAATCCTTCTAGATACCGCAACGTTATTGAATATTTGGCTTTGGCCGGATATTAAGGACATTTGTTTTTCTTATACAAGTGTTATTTAGAAAAAATCTAAGAAATTTAAGATCAGCTAAGAAAATATATATCGAGTGATGCATTTAAATTAAAACTACCTTATGACTAATAAACTATCAATTTTATTGTAAAAAGTTCAGATAAACATTCGTCTCAGTCGTCATAAGCAAAACAGTCATCATAATACTCAAAGCATTCGTTCGCTAATTATATCAGAAAGATGTGAGGCAATCTATGAACCAATAAATTTCTTCATACCTGTTCCTACACAACCTTCAATAACATTACTCATAGCTTCAGCAATTGATTTATAAATACGCTTTTAACACTGTATGACATTTCGTTTCTTTCATATTCATAAATTAATAATTTGGTGGCGGATAGTGTCCACTGAAAGTTATTTTGTTTCCAAGTATTATGATATGTTTTGTTGTTACATGAGAACATATGATTAGGGATGTACCATGGACAATTGACTGGTCAGTCAAATATAATAACAACCATATTCAAGCAAATTTATAGAGATTTGTTGCGAAGACGATATTTTTGTTTTCCATAATTATCGTTGCTTTACGATTTTTTAAATCCACCTCTATTGTATCATTATTTATTTAAAAATAGAAATTTAAAATATCATATTTCAAGAAAGAATTGAGATATATTGATAAAATAATAAACATTTTAAAGTAAATTTAATCAAGTTTAAGTGTGCGTTAAATTATTTCTTATTTTATCTTTTATATTATATATCTTGTTTTTTATTTCTTAGCACAATTGTTAGATCTTTTTAGGCACAACATTGCATATTTAAATACTGAACATATGAATAATAAAAATTTTCTAAAATTATACCTCAACAACGAATTGAGTTATTATCACGTAATAACTACCATATTAGAGCAAACTTAATCGAAATTTGTTGCAAAATAGATAAATTCTTGTTTTCCATAATCATCATTGCTCTCTGATTTTTAAAAAGTTGAACTTTGCGCGTTGTATCATTACTCATTTAAAAATAGAAATTTAAAATATAACTCAAGAATGAACTCCTTAATTAAATGATCACAAATTAAGATTATTTTCAACATTGAGTTGAATAGTTCACTTTTTGAATATCTATAAACGTAAATCGCAAAAGTGAATCAATATTTTTGCGTTAAATTTTACAAATGAACATTATGTATTTTGTCATGAGGAATAGCATAGTAATGAAAACATACACATCCATTTAAAAAAATTGACTTAACAATTAAAAGACAGAAATATTTTCCCGCCTCATATGATAAAAGTATAAATTACAAGTATAATATTGCTCAGAATAAAATTTTAAACAACTTGTGTTTGAAACGTTTTTTATGACATGCTTCAATTCCCAATAACTCACCAAAGAGCAACAACAAACAAACAACAACAACAAAGAGCAAAAGTACAAGAGGGTTCTTCCTAAGAATGAAATTTTAAACAACTTGTGTTTGAAACGTTTTTTATGACATGCTTCAATTCCCAATAACTCACCATAATTGGTATCATTAATAATTTAAAAAATAACAATTTGTCAAATTTTCATATTTTTGCATTTTGCGCAGATGTTGAGTATATCGCTACATCTGAGATCATAAGTGTGAGAGAGCAATATCGCTAAGAATGAATTTTGA
Organism: Onthophagus sagittarius; assembly: GCA_036711965.1. Classification (NCBI taxonomy): domain Eukaryota; kingdom Metazoa; phylum Arthropoda; class Insecta; order Coleoptera; family Scarabaeidae; genus Onthophagus; species Onthophagus sagittarius. The sequence goes on along the minus strand of JASERS010000007.1, from coordinate 7,457,035 downwards.
GAAATTTTTTTGTAATATCATCACACATCAAAGTGATTATATATTATCATATAGCATATGGTAGTCACAAAGTGAAATATTGTTTAAATTTCAGCAAAACTAGTCCTCAAAGAAAAAAAGTGAGTTGAATATTAAGTCTAAAATGTATCTGTGAATCAAAGAGCAAAAGTACAAGAGGGTTCTTCCTAAGAATGAAATTTTAAACAACTTGTGTTTAAAACGTTTTTTATGACATGCTTCAATTCCCAATAACTCACCATAATTGGTACCATTAATAACTTAAAAAATAACAATTTGTCAAATTTTCATATTTTTGCATTTTGCGCAGATGTTGAGTATATCGGTACATCTGAGATCATAAGTGTGAGAGAGCAATATCGCTAAGAATGAATTTTGAGAAATTTTTTTGTAATATCCTCACACATCAAAGAGATTATATATTATCATATAGCATATGGTAGTCACAAAGTGAAATATTGTTTAAATTTCACCAAAACTAGTTCTCAAGGAAAAAAAGTGAGTTGAATATTAAGTCTAAAATGTATCTGTGAATCAAAGAGCAAAAGTACAAGAGGGTTCTTCCTAAGAATGAAATTTTAAACAACTTGTGTTTAAAACGTTTTTTATGACATGCTTCAATTCCCAATAACTCACCATAATTGGTACCATTAATAACTTAAAAAATAACAATTTGTCAAATTTTCATATTTTTGCATTTTGCGCAGATGTTGAGTATATCGGTACATCTGAGATCATAAGTGTGAGAGAGCAATATCGCTAAGAATGAATTTTGAGAAATTTTTTTGTAATATCCTCACACATCAAAGAGATTATATATTATCATATAGCATATGGTAGTCACAAAGTGAAATATTGTTTAAATTTCACCAAAACTAGTTCTCAAGGAAAAAAAGTGAGTTGAATATTAAGTCTAAAATGTATCTGTGAATCAAAGAGCAAAAGTACAAGAGGGTTCTTCCTAAGAATGAAATTTTAAACAACTTGTGTTTAAAACGTTTTTTATGACATGCTTCAATTCCCAATAACTCACCATAATTGGTACCATTAATAACTTAAAAAATAACAATTTGTCAAATTTTCATATTTTTGCATTTTGCGCAGATGTTGAGTATATCGGTACATCTGAGATCATAAGTGTGAGAGAGCAATATCGCTAAGAATGAATTTTGAGAAATTTTTTTGTAATATCCTCACACATCAAAGAGATTATATATTATCATATAGCATATGGTAGTCACAAAGTGAAATATTGTTTAAATTTCACCAAAACTAGTCCTCAAGGAAAAAAAGTGAGTTGAATATTAAGTCTAAAATGTATCTGTGAATCAAAGAGCAAAAGTACAAGAGGGTTCTTCCTAAGAATGAAATTTTAAACAACTTGTGTTTGAAACGTTCTTTATGACATGCTTCAATTCCCAATAACTCACCATAATTGGTACCATTAATAACTTAAAAAATAACAATTTGTCAAATTTTCATATTTTTGCATTTTGCGCAGATGTTGAGTATATCGGTACATCTGAGATCATAAGTGTGAGAGAGCAATATCGCTAAGAATGAATTTTGAGAAATTTTTTTGTAATATCCTCACACATCAAAGAGATTATATATTATCATATAGCATATGGTAGTCACAAAGTGAAATATTGTTTAAATTTCACCAAAACTAGTCCTCAAGGAAAAAAATTGAGTTGAATATTAAGTCTAAAATTTATCTGTGAATCAAAGAGCAAAAGTACACGAGGGTTCTTCCTAAGAATGAAATTTTAAACAACTTGTTTTTGAAACGTTTTTTATGACATGCTTCAATTCCCAATAACTCACCATAATTGGTACCATTAATAACTTAAAAAATAACAATTTGTCAAATTTTAATATTTTTGCATTTTGCGCAGATGTTGAGTATATCGGTACATTTGAGATCATAAATGTGAGAGAGCAATATCGTTAAGAATGAATTTTGAGAAATTTTTTTGTAATATCCTCACACATCAAAGAGATTATATATTATCATATAGCATATGGTAGTCACAAAGTGAAATATTGTTTAAATTTCACCAAAACTAGTCCTCAAGGAAAAAAAGTGAGTTGAATATTAAGTCTAAAATGTATCTGTGAATCAAAGAGCAAAAGTACAAGAGGGTTCTTCCTAAGAATGAAATTTTAAACAACTTGTGTTTAAAACGTTTTTTATGACATGCTTCAATTCCCAATAACTCACCATAATTGCTACCATTAATAACTTAAAAAATAACAATTTGTCAAAGTTTCATATTTTTGCATTTTGCGCAGATGTTGAGTATATCGGTACATCTGGGATCATAAGTGTGAGAGAGCAATATCGCTAAGAATGAATTTTGAGAAATTTTTTTGTAATATCATCACACATCAAAGAGATTATATATTATCATATAGCATATGGTAGTCACAAAGTGAAATATTGTTTAAATTTCACCAAAACTAGTCCTCAAGGAAAAAAAGTGAGTTGAATATTAAGTCTAAAATGTATCTGTGAATCAAAGAGCAAAAGTACACGAGGGTTCTTCCTAAGAATGAAATTTTAAACAACTTGTTTTTGAAACGTTTTTTATGACATGCTTCAATTCCCAATAACTCACCATAATTGGTACCATTAATAACTTAAAAAATAACAATTTGTCAAATTTTAATATTTTTGCATTTTGCGCAGATGTTGAGTATATCGGTACATTTGAGATCATAAGTGTGAGAGAGCAATATCGTTAAGAATGAATTTTGAGAAATTTTTTTGTAATATCCTCACACATCAAAGAGATTATATATTATCATATAGCATATGGTAGTCACAAAGTGAAATATTGTTTAAATTTCACCAAAACTAGTCCTCAAGGAAAAAAAGTGAGTTGAATATTAAGTCTAAAATGTATCTGTGAATCAAAGAGCAAAAGTACAAGAGGGTTCTTCCTAAGAATGAAATTTTAAACAACTTGTGTTTGAAACGTTTTTTATGACATGCTTCAATTCCCAATAACTCACCATAATTGGTACCATTAATAACTTAAAAAATAACAATTTGTCAAATTTTCATATTCTTGCATTTCGCGCAGATGTTGAGTATATCGGTACATCTGAGATCATAAGTGTGAGAGAGCAATATCGCTAAGAATGAATTTTGAGAAATTTTTTTGTAATATCCTCACACATCAAAGAGATTATATATTATCATATAGCATATGGTAATCACAAAGTGAAATATTGTTTAAATTTCGCCAAAACTAGTCCTCAAGGAAAAAAAGTTAATTGAATATTAAGTCTAAAATGTCTCTGTGAATCAAAGAGCAAAAGTACAAGAGGGTTCTTCCTAAGAATGAAATTTTAAACAACTTGTGTTTAAAACGTTTTTTATGACATGCTTCAATTCCCAATAACTCACCACAATTGGTACCATTAATAACTTAAAAAATAACAATTTGTCAAATTTTCATATTTTTGCATTTTGCGCAGATGTTGAGTATATCGGTACATCTGAGATCATAAGTGTGAGAGAGCAATATCGCTAAGAATGAATTTTGAGAAATTTTTTTGTAATATCCTCACACATCAAAGAGATTATATATTATCATATAGCATATGGTAGTCACAAAGTGAAATATTGTTTAAATTTCACCAAAACTAGTCCTCAAGGAAAAAAAGTGAGTTGAATATTAAGTCTAAAATGTATCTGTGAATCAAAGAGCAAAAGTACAAGAGGGTTCTTCCTAAGAATGAAATTTTAAACAACTTGTGTTTAAAACGTTTTTTATGACATGCTTCAATTCCCAATAACTCACCATAATTGGTACCATTAATAACTTAAAAAATAACAATTTGTCAAATTTTCATATTTTTGCATTTCGCGCAGATGTTGAGTATATCGGTACATCTGAGATCATAAGTGTGAGAGAGCAATATCGCTAAGAATGAATTTTGAGAAATTTTTTTGTAATATCATCACACATCAAAGAGATTATATATTATCATATAGCATATGGTAGTCACAAAGTGAAATATTGTTTAAATTTCACCAAAACTAGTCCTCAAGGAAAAAAAGTGAGTTGAATATTAAGTCTAAAATGTATCTGTGAATCAAAGAGCAAAAGTACAAGAGGGTTCTTCCTAAGAATGAAATTTTAAACAACTTGTGTTTGAAACGTTTTTTATGACATGCTTCAATTCCCAATAACTCACCATAATTGGTACCATTAATAACTTAAAAAATAACAATTTGTCAAATTTTCATATTCTTGCATTTCGCGCAGATGTTGAGTATATCGGTACATCTGAGATCATAAGTGTGAGAGAGCAATATCGCTAAGAATGAATTTTGAGAAATTTTTTTGTAATATCCTCACACATCAAAGAGATTATATATTATCATATAGCATATGGTAATCACAAAGTGAAATATTGTTTAAATTTCGCCAAAACTAGTCCTCAAGGAAAAAAAGTTAATTGAATATTAAGTCTAAAATGTCTCTGTGAATCAAAGAGCAAAAGTACAAGAGGGTTCTTCCTAAGAATGAAATTTTAAACAACTTGTGTTTAAAACGTTTTTTATGACATGCTTCAATTCCCAATAACTCACCATAATTGGTACCATTAATAACTTAAAAAATAACAATTTGTCAAATTTTCATATTTTTGCATTTCGCGCAGATGTTGAGTATATCGGTACATCTGAGATCATAAGTGTGAGAGAGCAATATCGCTAAGAATGAATTTTGAGAAATTTTTTTGTAATATCATCACACATCAAAGAGATTATATATTATCATATAGCATATGGTAGTCACAAAGTGAAATATTGTTTAAATTTCACCAAAACTAGTCCTCAAGGAAAAAAAGTGAGTTGAATATTAAGTCTAAAATGTATCTGTGAATCAAAGAGCAAAAGTACAAGAGGGTTCTTCCTAAGAATGAAATTTTAAACAACTTGTGTTTGAAACGTTTTTTATGACATGCTTCAATTCCCAATAACTCACCATAATTGGTACCATTAATAACTTAAAAAATAACAATTTGTCAAATTTTCATATTTTTGCATTTTGCGCAGATGTTGAGTATATCGGTACATCTGAGATCATAAGTGTGAGAGAGCAATATCGCTAAGAATGAATTTTGAGAAATTTTTTTGTAATATCATCACACATCAAAGTGATTATATATTATCATATAGCATATGGTAGTCACAAAGTGAAATATTGTTTAAATTTCAGCAAAACTAGTCCTCAAAGAAAAAAAGTGAGTTGAATATTAAGTCTAAAATGTATCTGTGAATCAAAGAGCAAAAGTACAAGAGGGTTCTTTCTAAGAATGAAATTTTAAACAACTTGTGTTTGAAACGTTTTTTATGACATGCTTCAATTCCCAATAACTCACCATAATTGGTTTCATTAACAACTTAAAAAATAACAATTTGTCAAATTTTCATATTTTTGCATTTTGCGCAGATGTTGAGTATATCGGTACATCTGAGATCATAAGTGTGAGAGAGCAATATCGCTAAGAATGAATTTTGAGACATTTTTTTGTAATATCCTCACACATCAAAGAGATTATATATTATCATATAGCATATGGTAGTCACAAAGTGAAATATTGTTTAAATTTCACCAAAACTAGTCCTCAAGGAAAAAAAGTGAGTTGAATATTAAGTCTAAAATGTATCTGTGAATCAAAGAGCAAAAGTACAAGAGGGTTCTTCCTAAGAATGAAATTTTAAACAACTTGTGTTTAAAACGTTTTTTATGACATGCTTCAATTCCCAATAACTCACCACAATTGGTACCATTAATAACTTAAAAAATAACAATTTGTCAAATTTTCATATTTTTGCATTTTGCGCAGATGTTGAGTATATCGGTACATCTGAGATCATAAGTGTGAGAGAGCAATATCGCTAAGAATGAATTTTGAGAAATTTTTTTGTAATATCCTCACACATCAAAGAGATTATATATTATCATATAGCATATTTTAGTCACAAAGTGAAATATTGTTTAAATTTCACCAAAACTAGTCCTCAAGGAAAAAAAGTGAGTTGAATATTAAGTCTAAAATGTATCTGTGAATCAAAGAGCAAATGTACAAGAGGGTTCTTCTTAAGAATGAAATTTTAAACAACTTGTGTTTAAAACGTTTTTTATGACATGCTTCAATTCCCAATAACTCACCATAATTGGTACCATTGATAACTTAAAAAATAACAATTTGTCAAATTTTCATATTTTTGCATTTTGCGCAGATGTTGAGTATATCGGTACATCTGAGATCATAAGTGTGAGAGAGCAATATCGCTAAGAATGAATTTTGAGAAATTTTTTTGTAATATCCTCACACATCAAAGAGATTATATATTATCATATAGCATATGGTAGTCACAAAGTGAAATATTGTTTAAATTTCACCAAAACTAGTCCTCAAGGAAAAAAAGTGAGTTGAATATTAAGTCTAAAATGTATCTGTGAATCAAAGAGCAAAAGTACAAGAGGGTTCTTCCTAAGAATGAAATTTTAATCAACTTGTGTTTAAAACGTTTTTTATGACATGCTTCAATTCCCAATAACTCACCATAATTGGTACCATTAATAACTTAAAAAATAACAATTTGTCAAATTTTCATATTTTTGCATTTTGCGCAGATGTTGAGTATATCGGTACATCTGAGATCATAAGTGTGAGAGAGCAATATCGCTAAGAATGAATTTTGAGAAATTTTTTTGTAATATCATCACACATCAAAGTGATTATATATTATCATATAGCATATGGTAGTCACAAAGTGAAATATTGTTTAAATTTCAGCAAAACTAGTCCTCAAAGAAAAAAAGTGAGTTGAATATTAAGTCTAAAATGTATCTGTGAATCAAAGAGCAAAAGTACAAGAGGGTTCTTTCTAAGAATGAAATTTTAAACAACTTGTGTTTGAAACGTTTTTTATGACATGCTTCAATTCCCAATAACTCACCATAATTGGTTTCATTAACAACTTAAAAAATAACAATTTATCAAATTTTCATATTTTTGCATTTTGCGCCGATGTTGAGTATATCGGTACATCTGAGATCATAAGTGTGAGAGAGCAATATCGCTAAGAATGAATTTTGAGAAATTTTTTTGTAATATCATCACACATCAAAGAGATTATATATTATCATATAGCATATGGTAGTCACAAAGTGAAATATTGTTTAAATTTCACCAAAACTAGTCCTCAAGGAAAAAAAGTGAGTTGAATATTAAGTCTAAAATGTATCTGTGAATCAAAGAGCAAAAGTACAAGAGGGTTCTTCCTAGGAATGAAATTTTAAACAACTTGTGTTTGAAACGTTTTTTATGACATGCTTCAATTCCCAATAACTCACCATAATTGGTACCATTAATAGCTTAAAAAATAACAATTTGTCAAATTTTCATATTTTTGCATTTTGCGCAGATGTTGAGTATATCGGTACATCTGGGATCATAAGTGTGAGAGAGCAATATCGCTAAGAATGAATTTTGAGAAATTTTTTTGTAATATCCTCACACATCAAAGAGATTATATATTATCATATAGCATATGGTAGTCACAAAGTGAAATATTGTTTAAGTTTCACCAAAACTAGTCCTCAAGGAAAAAAAGTGAGTTGAATATTAAGTCTAAAATGTATCTGTGAATCAAAGAGCAAAAGTACACGAGGGTTCTTCCTAAGAATGAAATTTTAAACAACTTGTTTTTGAAACGTTTTTTATGACATGCTTCAATTCCCAATAACTCACCATAATTGGTACCATTAATAACTTAAAAAATAACAATTTGTCAAATTTTAATATTTTTGCATTTTGCGCAGATGTTGAGTATATCGGTACATTTGAGATCATAAGTGTGAGAGAGCAATATCGTTAAGAATGAATTTTGAGAAATTTTTTTGTAATATCCTCACACATCAAAGAGATTATATATTATCATATAGCATATGGTAGTCACAAAGTGAAATATTGTTTAAATTTCACCAAAACTAGTCCTCAAGGAAAGAAAGTGAGTTGAATATTAAGTCTAAAATGTATCTGTGAATCAAAGAGCAAAAGTACAAGAGGGTTCTTCCTAAGAATGAAATTTTAAACAACTTGTGTTTGAAACGTTTTTTGACATGCTTCAATTCCCAATAACTCACCATAATTGGTACCATTAATAACTTAAAAAATAACAATTTGTCAAATTTTCATATTTTTGCATTTTGCGCAGATGTTGAGTATATCGGTATATCTGAGATCATAAGTGTGAGAGAGCAATATCGCTAAGAATGAATTTTGAGAAATTTTTTTGTAATATCCTCACACATCAAAGAGATTATATATTATCATATAGCATATTTTAGTCACAAAGTGAAATATTGTTTAAATTTCACCAAAACTAGTCCTCAAGGAAAAAAAGTGAGTTGAATATTAAGTCTAAAATGTATCTGTGAATCAAAGAGCAAATGTACAAGAGGGTTCTTCTTAAGAATGAAATTTTAAACAACTTGTGTTTAAAACGTTTTTTATGACATGCTTCAATTCCCAATAACTCACCATAATTGGTACCATTGATAACTTAAAAAATAACAATTTGTCAAATTTTCATATTTTTGCATTTTGCGCAGATGTTGAGTATATCGGTACATCTGAGATCATAAGTGTGAGAGAGCAATATCGCTAAGAATGAATTTTGAGAAATTTTTTTGTAATATCATCACACATCAAAGAGATTATATATTATCATATAGCATATGGTAGTCACAAAGTGAAATATTGTTTAAATTTCACCAAAACTAGTCCTCAAGGAAAAAAAGTGAGTTGAATATTAAGTCTAAAATGTATCTGTTAATCAAAGAGCAAAAGTACAAGAGGGTTCTTCCTAAGAATGAAATTTTAAACAACTTGTGTTTGAAACGTTTTTTATGACATGCTTCAATTCCCAATAACTCACCATAATTGGTACCATTAATAACTTAAAAAATAACAATTTGTCAAATTTTCATATTTTTGCATTTTGCGCAGATGTTGAGTATATCGGTACATCTGAGATCATAAGTGTGAGAGAGCAATATCGCTAAGAATGAATTTTGAGAAATTTTTTTGTAATATCATCACACATCAAAGAGATTATATATTATCATATAGCATATGGTAGTCACAAAGTGAAATATTGTTTAAATTTCACCAAAACTAGTCCTCAAGGAAAAAAAGTGAGTTGAATATTAAGTCTAAAATGTATCTGTGAATCAAAGAGCAAATGTACAAGAGGGTTCTTCTTAAGAATGAAATTTTAAACAACTTGTGTTTAAAACGTTTTTTATGACATGCTTCAATTCCCAATAACTCACCATAATTGGTACCATTGATAACTTAAAAAATAACAATTTGTCAAATTTTCATATTTTTGCATTTTGCGCAGATGTTGAGTATATCGGTACATCTGAGATCATAAGTGTGAGAGAGCAATATCGCTAAGAATGAATTTTGAGAAATTTTTTTGTAATATCATCACACATCAAAGAGATTATATATTATCATATAGCATATGGTAGTCACAAAGTGAAATATTGTTTAAATTTCACCAAAACTAGTCCTCAAGGAAAAAAAGTGAGTTGAATATTAAGTCTAAAATGTATCTGTGAATCAAAGAGCAAAAGTACAAGAGGGTTCTTCCTAAGAATGAAATTTTAAACAACTTGTGTTTGAAACGTTTTTTGACATGCTTCAATTCCCAATAACTCACCATAATTGGTTTCATTAACAACTTAAAAAATAACAATTTGTCAAATTTTCATATTTTTGCATTTTGCGCAGATGTTGAGTATATCGGTACATCTGAGATCATAAGTGTGAGAGAGCAATATCGCTAAGAATGAATTTTGAGAAATTTTTTTGTAATATCCTCACACATCAAAGAGATTATATATTATCATATAGCATATGGTAGTCACAAAGTGAAATATTGTTTAAATTTCACCAAAACTAGTCCTCAAGGAAAAAAAGTGAGTTGAATATTAAGTCTAAAATGTATCTGTGAATCAAAGAGCAAAAGTACAAGAGGGTTCTTCCTAAGAATGAAATTTTAATCAACTTGTGTTTAAAACGTTTTTTATGACATGCTTCAATTCCCAATAACTCACCATAATTGGTACCATTAATAACTTAAAAAATAACAATTTGTCAAATTTTCATATTTTTGCATTTTGCGCAGATGTTGAGTATATCGGTACATCTGAGATCATAAGTGTGAGAGAGCAATATCGCTAAGAATGAATTTTGAGAAATTTTTTTGTAATATCCTCACACATCAAAGAGATTATATATTATCATATAGCATATGGTAGTCACAAAGTGAAATATTGTTTAAATTTCACCAAAACTAGTCCTCAAGGAAAAAAAGTGAGTTGAATATTAAGTCTAAAATGTATCTGTGAATCAAAGAGCAAAAGTACAAGAGGGTTCTTCCTAAGAATGAAATTTTAATCAACTTGTGTTTAAAACGTTTTTTATGACATGCTTCAATTCCCAATAACTCACCATAATTGGTACCATTAATAACTTAAAAAATAACAATTTGTCAAATTTTCATATTTTTGCATTTTGCGCAGATGTTGAGTATATCGGTACATCTGAGATCATAAGTGTGAGAGAGCAATATCGCTAAGAATGAATTTTGAGACATTTTTTTGTAATATCCTCACACATCAAAGAGATTATATATTATCATATAGCATATGGTAGTCACAAAGTGAAATATTGTTTAAATTTCACCAAAACTAGTCCTCAAGGAAAAAAAGTGAGTTGAATATTAAGTCTAAAATGTATCTGTTAATCAAAGAGCAAAAGTACAAGAGGGTTCTTCCTAAGAATGAAATTTTAAACAACTTGTGTTTGAAACGTTTTTTATGACATGCTTCAATTCCCAATAACTCACCATAATTGGTACCATTAATAACTTAAAAAATAACAATTTGTCAAATTTTCATATTTTTGCATTTTGCGCAGATGTTGAGTATATCGGTACATCTGAGATCATAAGTGTGAGAGAGCAATATCGCTAAGAATGAATTTTGAGAAATTTTTTTGTAATATCCTCACACATCAAAGAGATTATATATTATCATATAGCATATGGTAGTCACAAAGTGAAATATTGTTTAAATTTCACCAAAACTAGTCCTCAAGGAAAAAAAGTGAGTTGAATATTAAGTCTAAAATGTATCTGTGAATCAGAGAGCAAAAGTACAAGAGGGTTCTTCCTAAGAATGAAATTTTAACAAGAAAATTTTTTATAAAATTCTTCAATTTTCAATTTTTGCGTTTTTCTTATGTATTGCGAAATTTTATTTGCCAAAAGATTATATCTAATTATACAGCATACAGTACTCACAAAGTGAGATATTATTTAAATTTAACTAAAAATAGTCCTCAAAGAAAAAAAAATAGTTTAATCTTGATCTTAAAATAGCAGCAATATCAACAGCTATGATCCACATCCGTAAAAAAATCCATGAAATGAGAAGGATATTGATAATAATTATGACATTGAATATTTATCTGAAGCTCTAATAGAAAATAAAGTATGAATAATAAAGAAACTATTTTCCATTATTTGAATTACAAATTAATTGGATCATATTACTTCACTAATTCCAAGAATTATAGCCTAATCAAAAAACTTACCCTATGATCTAATATTCCTATATCTAAGTATAAACAGATAAGGAACATATTCCATCCAAGATAAAAAAGGTGCCAAATGGAATACTAAAAAAAATAAAATTATTAATAAATGGGAATAATATTAATAAAGTATTCTTACCGAAATTATGTACTTTGGTCGATATTGAAAGGTACCATAAAATCCAAAAATAACAAATATTATTTGGAAAAAATTAATTAGAATTGGTATCCATAAATAACCAAGGAAATCGAAGACTTGCCGTTGGGCAATAGATACCTTTAAATAAAAAAAAAATAAAATTATAATAATAATACCATAATACAATACAAATATTTCTCAGAAATAATCTCTTGCATTTAGCTAGAATTAGTATTCGAGGAAATTGATAACATTAGGTTGAACAATAAGTATTGGGTTTAAAGAGAATCTGATAATGTATGCATTTAAATATAAATGAATGATTTGTTTGCTAATAATAGTTAAATAATAAGATTTAGATTGAAAAAAATAACTAAAAATAGACTTACTATTTGAAGAAAGCATATTGTTAACATAAAAAACCGTTGCTGGCAAAATCCCATGTCATTTGCTTGGTTTAAGTATCCTCGGGAATCAGGGATTCTTGTGCAGTGTGAATTTCACGAGGTCGAGCACGAAAACTGATTCGAAATGGTTTTATCGTTACCTCCCATTTTACGACACACGAATCATGTGTGACTCAACATTGAACTGTTCCATAACACTATCGTCCTATCGTTGAAACCGAGAACATTGTGATGATAAGATACCTGCTGGATCGTTTGTCTCGGTTGTTGTGTATCAGGTGCTATTCATCTTTCTCTCACGCATTCCTCAGGACATTTAACTCATCGTCAGATCGTCTCTTCCTCCGAGCGATCCAAGCGATCCAAGCGATGTTATTCGCCGAACACCGAACGCCGAATACAAATGGACTTTCAACTTTCTAATGCGCATGGCTAAATTCTATACGCGCGTACCTTTCAAATTTAAATGTTAAATATTCTATCTTATTCATAAATGGTATGGTACAAATTAATTTGAAATATAAATTGGGAAAAGACATAAATTATTTTTGTATTCAAACAAAAATAATATCAACCAGAACTTTAGCAAAATATAGTCTTAAAACGGCTAAATCTGGGATTGAATGATTTTATTTAATAATAATGTATTATTTTTTGATACAGTCATAAGACTGTTGTCAAATCATAATTTATAAGTAGTGTGGGTTTTGTCCACAATAAAGAATAATTTGTTTTAAGTTTAATAATTATATGTGAGGTGGTGGAGGTTCCTACGAGGTTTTCAAACACATTGAACTCCCTTCTTGACTTAATCTTTTTGTCTAGTGGTTTGCCTGCTATTAAATGCCAAACGATTGATCTTGGTTTCTCTGATCACTTGTTGGTTTTTTGTGAATTATCTATAGAAAAGATTAGGGTTGGGTCCAGAGTTGTAACTTACCGTAATTTGCGCAATATCCAAATGGACAACTTTAATTTTGATTTGAATATTATGAATTGGGAGAGGGTATTAGATCTTCCTTCCATTGATGATAAAGTTAATTATTTTAATCAGGTTATAACTTCTTTGTTCGATGTGCATGCACCACTGATAACTAGGACTTTTGGGAGAAAGTCCTTACCGTGGATTACTGCTAACATAAGGGAGATGATTGCTCTTCGTGAGTCTGCTTTAAAACGTTATAAAAGATCAAAAAACCCTACACATTTTCAGTATTATAAACAACTGCGTAATTTTGTTACAGGCGCTATACGGCGTGAGAAAAAAGCTTTCATTGAACATAACTGTATGCTTGATGGATCTCGTACCATGTGGAATACATTGAAAAAGTATAATGTTGTTGGGTCTGGTACTAATGATTTACCTCCTCATTTGGCTGCTCCTGAAAGTATCAACTTATTTTTTGCTAAATCTACTGCTGATATGATTATTGAGCCTGACATGGACTTACTGAATTTTTATGATATTAACAGACTAAATATTGACACTACTCTTTTTATTTCTGATGAGGTCGCCGTGGATTTCATTGAGCGACTTTTGCTTTCGTCGAAGTCTACTAGTGTTGGCTCGGATGGAATTTCTTTAGATATGGTTAGATTGTGTTGTCCTAGAATTTTAGATGTTCTTTGTCACATTCTCAATTTCTGTTTGCGAATGGCAGTTTACCCCAAAGTATGGAAGTTGGGTTTGGTGACACCTGTTCCTAAAGTAAACCAATTAAAGAGTTCAAAGAGTTGAGGCCTATTACTATTCTTCCAGTTCTATCTAAGGTATTGGAGAAGATCATGCCTATTCAATTAAATTCCTTCTTAGATATGAATAATATATCACCCGCCAAACAATCTGGCTTTAGGAGTCAGTAAAGTTGCGCCACGGCGCTTCTTGACTTAACAGATGATGTATTTAGATCTCTTCATATGGATAGATCAACTATTCTTGTGTTGCTTGACTTCAGTAAAGCGTTTGACATATTGAATCATAACCTTCTATTGGCTATTCTTAAGTTTGTTGGTGTATCAGATGGTGCTGCTTCCTTGTTTAGAAGCTACCTTTCTGACAGATCGCAGGTGGTTAAGGTGAAATCGTTGTGTTCTAGCCCTACAAAAGTTGATTCTGGCGTGCCGCAGGTTTCGATTCTTGGTCCAATTTTGTTTACCATCTACACTAGTAATCTGTTTTCAAAATTAAGTTATTGTTCCTATTATCTATATGCCGACGATTCCCAGCTTTATCTCGATTTCCTGCCTGGAGAGTTGGTTGAAGCTTGTGATAGGATGACGGAGGACTTATGTAACTTATGTGTGGAGATAGAAAAGCATGCTCTTGTTGTCAACCCCGATAAGACCCAATGTATTTTATTTACAAAGAAGGGTAGACTATCTGTTAATAAAAATGATATTAATATTAACATGTTTGGTGTACAATTAAAATCATCGAGTTTGGTTAAAAGTTTGGGTCTTCTCATTGATGATTAACTTGCCTGTGCTGATCATGTTAATTTATTGTGTAGGCGTGCGTATGGTTTATTAAGTAAATTATTCAGTAAAATGCTATTATCGAGGAGTATGAAGAGGCTTTTGTGCGATTCTCTGGTTCTGTCTCATTTTAATTATTGTAATGTTGTGTTTGGTTCATGTTTGTTTTATGAGAGTTTGCGAAAGATTCAGGTTGTGCAGAATTCGTGTCTTCATTTATAATCTTCGTAGGGGTGATCATGTCTCTCAGGCTTTATTAGATAGTGGTTGGCTGACTATGAGGCAGAGATCTGTTTTTCATTATTTGTCTTTTATCTATGGGATTATCTCAACGGGTAAGCCACCTTACCTCTGCCGTAAGATTACTTTCCGGACGGATATTCATCATCTGAATCTTAGGCATAGATTTTGTGTTAACGTCCCTCTTCATTCATCTGCCAGGTTTCAGCGTTCGTTTTCATATCAGGTGTCTCGTCTTTGGAATTTGATTTCCGTTTCTGCGAAGTGTGCCGGCTCGGCTCGTGTTTTCAGACGTATTGTTTTGCGTGAGAGGATTTTTGACTTATTTTTCTAATGCGCTATTTGTTTTGAGTTTTATTTTAGTTTTATTTTATTTTATGTATTAATTAGTTTAAATCTAATTTTTGTTTGCTGTAGAGTGATATTTGCTGTTCTCATTGGGTGTACGTAAAATCAGTGGCATTTTGTCTTTTCTGCTCCTGCACCCTTTGGGCTTGGAATAAGAATTGGTATTATAAGGTTTTTTTTTTGTTCTTTGTTTGGATTTATTGTATATATTTCTTTTCTGTTTATTCTTGGCTCAATAAAGTTATTATTATTATTATTATTATATTGTAATTTTACAATCCAATTACAAAATTCAAATTGCATTAATGACTTGCTGTGTATACCACAGTTATTAATAATAATTTTGTTAGCAACAACATCACTATGCATGTCGTGTGCACAACATGCTACAGCCACTTCCCCTTCTACAAAGATTAATAAAAAGAGGAATATGGTGATCAAAGAATAATTAAAATTTAAAAATTGAAAGTAACTTTCCTTTGAATTTTAATTTTTTTAGAATTGATCTCACTGGCCGTATGAATTTGACGGGCTCCTAAAAATGTGTGAAATTTTGTTAAGAGTTTTGATACAAATTGTCGCCCCTGATCATGGGTGATAGTGCTAGGAATGCCAAATCGGCTGAAATAATGCCGAAACAATGTATCCGCAATTGTATTAGAATTAATATCTTTGAGAGGAAAAGCCTCTGGCCAACGTGTGAACCGATCTATTACGGTGAGCACATATGAGCATCCAAGGGACGGAGTGAGAGGACCGACCAAATCAATGTGAATATGATCAAATCTTAATTTTGGAATCGGAATTTTGCCAATAGGTGATTTTGTGTGTTTGTAAACTTTCGTTTGTTGACATTGCAAAAAGGTTTTTATCCATAACTGAATGTGTTTTGTCATGTGTGGCCAAAAAAATCGTGTTTTCATGCTGTGTGTAATACCGCGAATACCTGGATGTGTTAAATTATGAAATTTGTTGAAAAATGTTTTCCGAAATTTTTGTGGTATATATATTCGAGGATTATTTGTTGAAATGTCGCATCAAAGCTTTACATCTGAATGTGATGTTGATTGATGCGAAAGGTTATATGTAATAGTTTGTTAGTTTGAGTATTGTTTATTTAGTAAATGAGTTAATTCTGTGTCATTAAGTTGTGAGTTTTTTAAAGTTTGTGTGTCAGGGTATTGTGAGTTTAGAGAATCAATATTTGTTCTGGACAACGTGTCCGCTACAATGTTTGATTCTCCTTTAATGTACCTGATATCTGATGCGAATTGTGTTATGTATCTAAGATATTGTGTCTGACGTGGAGCTTTTTCTGTGTTAGAAAAAATTGTGTTGATTAGCGGTTTGTGATCAGTATAAACTATAAATTGATGTCCATATAAAAAATGTTTAAAGAATTTGATACTAGAGTAAATTGCTAATAATTCTCTGTCAAAAGTTGAGTAATTTATTTGGCTTGATGATAATTTTTGGGGAAAAAATGCTAAAGGTTGTGTTTTGTTGTCTATAGTCTGCAATAAAACTGCTCCTATGCCTTTACTTGAGGCATCTGTCGTTAGTGAAAAAGTTGCTTGTGGTGATGGATGTGCAAGTGAAACGGATTTTGATAAAAGTTCTTTAGCTGTAGTGAAAGAAATGTCGTGATCATGTGTCCAAAAAATGATTGATTTAAGTTTTTGTGAATAAAGTGCTTTTGATAAATGATGTAAAGGAGCTAAAATGTTTGGTAAAAATCTGTGGTAAAAATTGATCATTCCTAAGAATCGCTGTAACTGTTTAAGTGTGGTTGGTTCGGAAAATTCAGTTATGGCATTAACCTTAGATTGCGAAGGGCGAATGCCATCAGCAGATATTTGATAACCTAGGAAATTTATATCTGAAACTCCAAAAATACATTTTGTTGGTTGTATATTGATATTATAGGAGCTTAACCTCTCAAATAATTGTTTTAAATGAAAATAATGTTCTTCTTCATTGTGACTGGCTACTAGAATATCATCTAGATACACGGAAAGGAAATCTAAACCAGAAAGAACTTCGTTAATAAACCTTTGAAAGGTATGTGCAGCATTACGTAAACCGAAAGGCATTCTTGTGAATTCGAACAGACCAAACGGTGTATCAATCGTTTCTTTTTAATATCCACCAAAGTACCAAATGCATAAAGGAAATCTGCACCAATGATTGGGGTACTAACAATAGCTATGGTAAATACGAATGGGAAATTCCTTCTTAGATTTAATGAAATAGTAAGCATTTTTTTACTATTTCTTTTAGGTGTAATTTTAGGTGTCAGGTGTAGGTTCCAAAATTTTCGTCGGAAGCAGGTTAAAAATTTTCGTCGAAGGCAGGTATCACGTCGAAGGTTTTCTTATCACGTCGGAAGTTTTCTGATCACATCGGGGTTGTAATCACGTCAGAGGTTTTTTTTATCACGTCGGGAGTTTTTTGATCACGTCGGAGGTTTTCTGATCAAGTCGGAAGTTTTTGATCACGTCGGGGGTTATTGATCACGTCGGGGGTTTCTGATCACGTCGGAGGTTTTTGATCACGTCGGGGGTTTTTGATCACGTCGGGGGTTTCTGATCACGACGGGGTCACCAATTTGTGGGATTCCACAATAAAGAATAATTTGTTTTAAGTTTAATAATTATATTGTAGTTTTACAAACCAGTTACGAAACTCAAATTCAAATTGCATTAATGACTTGCTGTGTATAACACAATTATTAATAATAATTTTGTTAGCAACAATATCACTATGCATGTCGTGTGCACAGCATACTACAGGTAGGCTTTCATAGACGGTATTAATAGAACTAACACTAGAACTATTACTAGTGCTAATAAATAGAACTAACACTAGAAGCTTTCGAGTTTTTGTAGTGCGTTTTTGAAAAAAAAATTGAGGATTTTGGTGCCATGTTGCGACATTTCTCAGAAACTGGTTCGAATCAGAAGCAACATTGTTTAAATTTAAATTTGTTACAACTTTTCTTCCGAAAGTTATTCGTATAGGTACCATCAAAAGTGAAGCGAAATCGTTGCCATATTAAAAATACTACTTCTCGCGCCAGATTTGAAATAAATCCAAAAAATTGCAAGTACACAATAGTTATTATATATATTGAAAATTTATTTAAATAAAACTCAAAGATACATCTATAACCGTTCACAGCAAGTTGTTTATAATGGTGAGTTATCTTTACCAGCTAATATCACACCGGGTGTCCCACAGGGTTCCATAATGTATAATGTTTACTATTTATGTTTACTATATATTACGAACTATAATGTATAGTTCGTCAAAATATAATTTACCACCAAAGCGAAAAACATAATAAAATATAACAATATAAAAATATATATAAAAATATTACATATGACAAATACACAGTCATAATAATCCGTGTTAGAACAGTAATCTATGTTAACTATCATATACTAAACACATTCAAAGGCCTATAAATCATTCGAAAATTCTTCAATAGAGTAATATGCCTTACGTAATAAAACATTTTTAATTTTAGTTACAAAAGCTTTAAATGTTAAACTCCTATAGCTAGATACCTAGAGACCAGGCAGATTATTAAACAATTTTACTCCATAATAACACTAGTTTACAAATTTTAATCAAATTTTTCCTCAAAGTCTGCGATATTTTTTTATAACGTAGAATGTTGTGCTGATTCTGAAACTGTCTTCAGTTGTAGAAAATCAAAAATGTAGAAAATCGTAAATTAAAAAACACTGTAACGGTTCATGTTCAGTATATTTTTTCTTTGGCATAGTGTATTTCTGTAGCTATATGGACATGAATGTGGACATCCAGGCAAATATTTTGAAGTATTGCTACAGCCTAAAACAACTCAACAAAATCAAATTTTTTGACATTTTTTTCATTTTTTTTTGCACTTAATCGCACCGTAACGAAAAATAATTACATATGAACAAAAAAATTATAACTATTCTATCTTGTACAACATTTAATTCTCTAAATTTCGAAGTGTTTGACATCATGATCGAATGTATTTTACCAGAGATATCGTCAATTTACGAAAATCGTGCAAAATTTATTTTTTTACCATTTTGATTGTATTGTTGAAACATTACTGCAAACATTTTTTTAAATAAAGATGTATTTTAACTGTTTCAGGCATTAAGTATACACATTAAATTCATTGAAATCAATATTATTATTTTGACTCTAATTCAGTATAACGCATTTGAATGGAAAGTTTCTAAAGATTTAAGAGTAGTTTCCGCAGTAAAAAAATTTACTAACTTCTACTTTTTAAGTATTGACTATCTATGATTTTCAGGTAATTGCGGTGGTTACAGGTTTACAAGGCGATTTTACAAAATATTGCTGTTTTCGTTGATTGAAGAATTGTTGAACGAGAGCATCATTATGTGCGCAAAGACTGGCCTTCTAGAGAACATTACGATGCCGGTGCTTTCAATGTCTTAAATAAACCTCTGGTGAGATCAGCATCTGTCATATTGCCTCCACTACACATCAAACTGGGTTTGATGAATAACTTTGCGAAAACGTTGAATTCAGTAGGCCCAGTATTTAAATACTTCACCCAGCTCTTTCCACAAATATCGTACGCTAAACTAAACCCAAAAGAAAGGCATATTTGTTTGCCATCAAATAGGAAAATTAATAAATGACAACGAATTCATGTAAACATTGACAACAAAATAAAGAAAGCGTGGATTAGCTTCAAACAAATCGTCCGTGGATTTTTAGAAAACCATAAAACATGCCATAAAGGCAAACATGTTGCTCAAAATCCATTTTCTCCATTTGTACTTACATTTGCTTCCATGCAATCTTGGACCGGAAAGTTACGAAAAAGGCGAGCGGTTCCATCAAGATTTAATGACATTGGAAATATGTTATCAACGTTACTGGGACGCAGGGATGATGAGAGATTATCTTTGGAGTATTATTAGAGAAATCGACCCAAAGGTATATAAGAAATTGTCGAAAAGGAATGATATCCCGCACTATACTAACAAGAAGTAAAGTACTATACATTAAATATAAAATTTAATTCCATAAGTTTCTGTAATATAATTTGTAATACAAACCTAAACAATATAAATAAAAAGACAAGGAAAAGTATCGTTTGTAAGATCAGCCAAACACCAGAGTACACATAGTCAATAAAGCAACGCTGTGACGTATTGATGACGTGCGACTCAATGGTCGTGGAACAGACTATATGTCATACATGTATCATACATATATCATACATTGTCAACTAAAAAAAATTGTGATTTTCACAGTTACAAGACTAGGAGGGAGGGTGACATCCGACATGATGCACTCAGACTGAAACTAAAAAAAATGGTGATTTTCAATGAAGGCAATGTCGAAATTTTTAAATTGATAAAAGAGAGGCCACAGTCTTTAGTATAGTTTAATTTGGCGGTATTTCTAATAGCTCTTCTTTGTATACTAAATAATCTTTTATTAATCTTGGCGTATCTCCAGGCAAGGAGCCCGTAACCAACCGAAGCCAACGCTTCGCCACGACAACTCTAGGTTAAACTGGAGTCAACATGCATTGGAATTGCAAGGTCATTGAAATTGTTTTATCATTATTCAACGTTAGTTGATTACTTGTAAACGAAAGCTTTTGCTTTACATGAATGTTTACTTAACAAACTTGTGTCATCTGCATACACAACTGATTTTTCAGGATTCAAGAATGAGGGCAAGTCATTTATGTATATTAAAAATAAGATAGGGCCCAAGATTGACACCACTATCAAAATTGCAAGGTTAGATACCAAAGAATTAAATTTAATAGATAGTTTTCTGTGTTATTATCATCTTCATTTAACATTAATTTATTATAATTATTAAGATGATCACTATCAATATCCCTGCCAATGCTGATCGGGCACAGGTCAAATAAAATATCTGTGGAGACATCACCGACACAACATATTATTACTACAAGATTCGAGGGTGAGGGTTATTATATTCCTGTTAAAATAATAATTAATAGATATGGTACCCACAGATACAGTAACATAGTCTAACACTAACGAAATTATGCGAATTCTTCCATAGTTGAGTTTTATCCAAATCAGAAAGATGAACAATCCTATTATTTGTAATTCCTCTAGTTAATATTGAATTTATATCAAAATAAACTGAATATGAAATTTGCCTGGTTTGCTTACAATAATTGAACATACTTAAGTTAAAATTATAAATTGTCCATGTATGGAACATCACAAACAATAACATTTGTATGTGATAGCTGAGATACAATTCCATGAACACCAAACATATTGAAATTATTAGATCTGAGAACATCATTAATTCCCTCTAAAAAATCACAAACAATAACATTTGTATGTGATAGCTGAGATACAATTCCATGAACACCAAACATATTGAAATTATTAGATCTGAGAACATCATTAATTCCCTCTAAAAAATAACAAAGTTCGACATTCTTAAGTTATACGTGAGCTGTTTCGCATTATATCAAGTAGTAACGCACTTGGTTTAATTAGAACTTCTATGTCAAAACTGGAATAAAATAATTCACTTAACTTGGGTCAATCCTTTTTATAATATATACGGTCCAGCTATGCTTTGTATTGAAACACTGTACTCCGCATATGTATGTTGATAACATCTAACTCTACTACACATTTCCTACTACTAATGTTGTTGTGGCTGAAAATAATATAAATGCAAATTTACAAGCTTTAATTGTTGTTGCCGACAAACACTGTTTGACAATCAATCCCTCGAAATCCTTGGTAGTAGTTTTTGGAAATCGGAGTTGATGTGCAGGGTTAGAACTGCATTGAGACTGCGAATTAATTCAAATATTGACTAAAACTGCTAAGTTTGCAAGGAACCTCGGTTTCAGCAACGATAGTAGGTTAAGATTTGATTCGCATATAGCCGGTCTCCTGCGTCGGACCTACTCAGTAATTTGATGATAGTGCAGCCCTTGTATTAATAATATGCATAAAGTGAGAATTCAGAGAGTTCAAAATACTTGGTTACAGTTCAATTATGGTATTCGTAAGCATGAAAGTACAGTAGGGCCCCGACATTCGCGGCTTCAAATTACACGGATTCGCATATTCGCGTTTTAAATTTTGCTGCCTTTTTTAACATTCACGACTCGATTATTCGCGAATACATAGCAAGTATGTATGTCATTTTTTAAAAATTTAAAACGAAGTTTACCGTAGGTTTACTGTACAAGCAACCAGCTTCACATATGCGTTTCTCTGGGAATCCCTCATTTATGATCGATTTTAATGTTTGTGTTAGGTGCTTATTTTTGTGTTCTGTATTTCGTTCAGGTTAGTGTTTCGCCCGTTTTTTTACTATAATTTTATAAACAATAAATTAATCTCACAACAGTACTCAAAATGGGTACAAAAAGGCCTGCGATGGAAATAAATTTAATTGCCAAACGTGCAAAGTCAGTTATGACTCTAGAAAGAAAAATTCAAGTTCTTGATATGCTCCGGGAAGGGAAAAGAGCTACCGAAGTAGGCCGGGTCTTCGGTGTCAATGAATCTACGATAAGATCTATAAAGAAACAAGAAGAGGTAATTAGAAATAGCGTAAAAAGTGGCATACCGTCATCATTAAAGGTAACGTCACAAGTTCGTGATGTTAATATTGAAAAAATGGAGAAGTCTCTTTATCTTTGGATTGAGGACCATGGTCGCAAAAATATACCATTAACTAGGGCTAGATTAATGGATAAAGCCAAGGAACTTTATCAACATTTTTCGTGTGGAATGGACTGTGCTGAAGACGATTGTAAATTTAAAGCCAGCAGAGGATGGTTCGAAAGATTCAAAACTCGTTTTAATCTCCATAACATTAAGTTGTGTGGAGAATCAGCTTCAGCAGATCATCAACAGGCTGCAAAATTTCCTGATGAAATAATAAAATTAATAGAAGAAAAAGGTTACCGTCCTGAACAAATATTTAATGCGGACGAAACCGGGCTTTATTGGGAACAAATGCCCACACGAACATACATTTCAAAAAATGAAAAGACAGCACCTGGTTTTAAGTCGGGTAAGGATAGAGTTACAGTTTTATTTTGTGCAAATGCACGCGGAGACTTTATTACAAAACCAATGTTAATATATCGAGCAGCTAATCCACGAGCTTTAAAGAACAAGGACAAAGAAGCTCTTCCGGTCTATTGGCGAGCTAATTCAAAAGCTTGGATGACTTCTCAGCTATTTATAGAGTGGTTTAAAGAGTGCTTTGTTAAAGAAGTGGAGCGTTACCTAAAATCTAAAAATTTAGCATTTCACGTTTTATTGATATTGGATAACGCCCCATCTCATCCAGTAGATGCTCTCAAATTAGCTCATCCATGTGTCGAGGTGGTATTTCTTCCGCCCAACACAACATCCTTATTACAACCTTTAGATCAAGGTGTTATAAAAGCTTTTAAAAGTCATTATATCCGGCACATGTTCGATTTTGTACATGAGAAAATACAAAATGATAGTGTTTTCTCAATAAAAGATGTGTGGAAATTATACAATATTGACCATGCGATTACATCTATAAAACTTGCTTTAAATGACATTAAAGTATCAACCGTAAGTAATGCATGGAAAAAACTGTTGAAAAAAGACACTGCGCAAAGTGTAAGCGAAATTGATGAGGCAATAGAGAGAGCTGTTCTTTCTGCACGGTTGCTACCGGGAGATGATTTTCATACCATTGTACCAGCTGATATCGAATCTCTCGTCAATGATCAAGAGGAAGAGTTGTCCAGTGCAGACTTAGAAGCGCTACTAATAGAAAATGTTTCAGGAACGGATGAAGAAGATAATAGTAATTCCCTATGTAATAAATTAACGTTGAAGGAACTTAATTTATTTATACAAGAAGCAAATAATCTTGCTGAAAAAATAGTAGAATATGATCCATCAACGGAACGAAGCACAAAATTTAAAAATGGTCTGAATACTCTTCTTGCTCCTTACAAAGAGCTTCAAAAGGATATGCAACACAAAGCATTGCAACCTACTGTCCTTTCATTTTTTAAACCATCGTGTTCTAAAGCAATTATTATTGATGAGTAGAAATGTTAACTTTTATTTCTTTTTTTTAGTTTATTTTGTTGCAGTTTGTTATTGCTATCGAGTTTAGGTTTTTTTATATTTTAAACAATTGTAATTATTTTAATATCTGTATTAGTTCCGAATACAAAAGTTTTAAGACCAGTCGTTTTATTTTGCAATTTTAAGCGTTTTGTTTAGTATGTATAATTTATTAATTTTTGAAATTTTTAATTTTTAAAATTAAATTAAATGAAACTTTTGGCGTCGGTGACCATTTGGCGGTTAACGTGTTAAAAGAACATAGAAGTAGTAGTTTATCCTTCATAATATCTAGTGCTTCAATATTCGCGGATTCAACATTCGCGGCGTATTTTTAGAACCTAACCCTCGCGAATGTTGGGGCCTTACTGTATATCATACGCGTTGAAATGGGTGGGCTGGTTGAATATGTAATGACTACCCTTCACTCTGCCAGCCTTTACCGTAAGATTTTAACTACTAAATGTCCACCGTACTTATTTAACAAAATTTGGTTCCGAATTTGGTGTGCCTATGCCTAATATTAATGTTCACAACATTAATATTACGCATAGGCACATTAACAATACCTCATCATAGACTGGAAAGTTTCAAAAAAAGCATTTTATTATTGCATGCCTAAATTATTAAACGATTTTACGCTTTTAGAGCAATTGGAGAATGGGCGGATTTTTAGGACGAAATTCAGGTTTGTGTTGCTTGGAAGATAAGGTGGAGACCAAACATAAACTAGCTTTGCTTATATATAGTATAGATAGCCCACGTCAATTGTAGAAAGTGGAAGCAGTATCGAGACCCAAATGGGATGATAAAATATCAGCTGATGAGACTACACCTCACCTCAGAATCTGCTAACGGTCTTGTAGGTTTCTGCTAGATAACAACAGATGGCACTGTCGAAATCAAGATTTATTTATTGTTAATTTTTTAGTAAAAAAACAGATTATTAAATTTTAGACTTTGTTCTGAAGGTTAGAAATTAAGGTTGGGCCGACTATGATTTTGGCCGACTAACGATTGTCTGATTAATCGGTCTTAAGAGGGACGATTAGTTGGCCGATTAATCGGTCATTGTCGATCATTCCAACCGAAGTTCAGATATGTTCGGATGTTAACCTGCTGGCAGCATGAGTTAGAACTGTTCCAAACACTGTACATTATCTTAAAAACTGCAAACTTTTGAGAGCAGACTTTGGAGAGAAGGAGTTTGGATGTCTCCAAACTTCCTCTTATGAAATTAAAGTCTGCCAACTTGTTGGCAGCATGAGCTATTACTGTTCCACAGATTATATGCTATTTTAATGAATACTAACTTATTGACAGCATAAGCGAATACTGTTCTAAATACTATACATTATCTTACAGACTGCTACCTTACTGGCAGCTGAGCTATTATGTCTCCAGAGTCATTTTTAGCAATTTGAGGTCTGCCAACGTGTTGTCAGCTTGAGCTGTTATATTTTCAAAGCCTGCTCACCAGTTTGAAGTCTGCAAACTTGCTGATAGCATGAGCCATAACTGATCCACAGACTATACATTATCTTAAAGACTTATGTCTCCAAAGTCCTGCTTCTCAGTTTGAAGTTTGCCAGCTTAGTTATTACCGTTCCAAACACTGTACATTATCTTAAAAATTGCTAACTTTTTGGCATCATCAATTATTATGTCTCCAAAGTCATACCCATCAATTTGAAGTCTACCAACTTGTTGGCAGCCTGAGCTATTATATCTCCAAAGTCCTGCTCATCAGTCCGAAGTCTGCTAACTTGTTGACAGCATGAATGGCTCATGCTTTTCAGCTTCAGTTTCACAGACAGTTTCACTACCAACTTGTTGGTATTATTATATCTTCAAAATCTTGCTCATCAGTTTGAAGTCTGCTAACTTATTGGCAAATGATCCAAATATTGTACATTATCTTAAAGACCTCAAATACCATGAGCATTATGTCTTGAATCCGATACTCATCATTTTGTAGTCTGCTAACTTGTTTACAGTTGGCTTATTCCAAAAGAGAATTACGTATTAATTTATAAAAAAAATACGAATTATTATGGACAATTAATTGCGAACTAATTGCGAATTTTATCACAGCTCGAATGGTAGAAATAAAAAACAAAATTTTTTGATATGCATGGATATGACCTAACCTAACTTTAGGAAGTGAGTGTCAGTTGTGTATTAATACGGAATTATACGAAAAAAATGGAGAAATGGATGCACCGATCACATCTGCTCACTGCAGGATATTAATTTGTTTGAAAATGTTTTCTGTATATCCTTTCACTGTCTCAGTACGCCATTCTAACTTTATCTAATAGGTTTCTTCCAAAATAAATTGTTCGTTGTATTACAGGTTGTAGGAAACTTATGATAGTACCAAACTTATCAGCTGCATGTCGAAAAGACGCCGTTCAATGACTTATTAATCACAGACATGTTAATAT
The DNA here is from genome assembly GCA_036711965.1 of Onthophagus sagittarius. NCBI lineage: Eukaryota > Metazoa > Arthropoda > Insecta > Coleoptera > Scarabaeidae > Onthophagus > Onthophagus sagittarius. Next base: position 7,430,124 of record JASERS010000007.1, on the reverse strand, counting down.
TTGCTGTTTTTCCATAAATTTTCCATTTCTCTTAGTAACTAATAGGGCTAATCTTAGTAACTAATATATACGCTAAACCTGAATGATACTAGTTCTAAGGCTTAGAACTAGAAACATTTAGGCTTAGCCATGCGTCTCTCAAGACTACCTTGAGACACATGGTTAAACCTGAATGTTTCTAACGCTAGATCCAGTCTTAGCATGGCTAAACCTGAATAATTCTAGTTCTAAGGTGGATCTAGAACTAGAAACATTCAGGTTTAGTCATGCGTGTGCCTCTAGGCAGATAATTAAACCTGAATGTTTCTAGTTCTAAGCCTGATGTAAAACTAGAATCATTCAGATTTAGCCATGCATCTCAAGGTAGTCTTGAGAGACGCATGGCTAAACTTGAATGATTCTAGTTTAAGATTGGTATCGAACTACAATCATTCAAGTTTAGCCATGCGTCTTAATTAAACCATGAGAGATGCATGGCTTAACCTGAATGATTCTAGTTCGCACAAATTCATCATTTACATCAGATAGATGAGAGAGGTGGTTCTAATTCTTTTTGTATTTAATATTATTGGTTGAAGTGTATAAAATTGTAAAATATGGTTGTATATAACAAAACACTTATCATACTAAATTCTTCAATTATATAAATAGAATTAAAGTGGATATTGAATAAATTTATATATCAATTAATTTTATTAATTAAATATACTATATAGTGTAATAATTTAAAAAATTAATAATTTCTTAAAAATTCAAAAAAAATAATGGAGATAAGTTGTTGAGAAACACGTATCGAACTTCATACAAACAAGTATATTTGTGTAATTTAGTATTTATTAAGAATTGATAACAGAGAAAGATGTTGGGGTCGCGTGCAATGCTACATGTTTTATATTTTAAACTGCCGGTTTCCGACTTAAATCTAACAAAAACTTATCGCCCAATGCAGTTCGACCACTTGTAAAGAAGTGCATTTTACGTCCGCGTGCAAAATGGATAATAACGAAGAACGAAAGCCTCTTTTAATGTATGTATAAGCATTTTTTATTGGCAACTTTTTTCATTTTGCATACGTTTTATATTTATTTTTATTCGACCGTGACAACGTTTTCAATTTATTGTGGTTTACAGTTCGGTTTTAATAACATGCGGTTTTTAACAAATTTTAAATTCAGATCGAATGGAATGCACTATGGGGCCCGATTCAATCAAAACGACCAAACTCCAACTAGTTCACCTGGCAGAAAAGTTATTTATTGTGTTCACGGTAAACCCAGTACAGGTTGTTGTAAAGTTTTAGAAGGTGAAGTTATTGATATTGATAATAGTAATGTTAGTATTGGTAGTAATGCGAGAGAAAATCCAGATGCAACTAATGAAAGTAAGTAGTATATTAATAAATTAATAATGATGTTAATTTATATTTTTTGTAGTAAATAAACATTGCCATATCTCGCAAAGTAAAGAAATAGATAAAAATGCCCGGAAGAAATTAATTATTGCTAGTATATTGTGTGTAATATTTATGTTGTTGGAAGTTACAGGTAAAATAAGTTATCAAGTAAATTTTTTATACACATTATTTTTTTAGGTGGATATATTTCGGGTAGTTTGGCAATTGCAACAGATGCAGCTCACCTTTTAACCGATTTTGCGAGTTTTATGATTTCCTTATTTTCCATATGGATGGCAACTAGACCCGCAACGAAAAATATGCCTTTTGGCTGGTATCGAGCCGAAGTAATTGGAGCTCTAACTTCAGTTCTTTTAATTTGGGTGGTAACGGGGGTATTAGTTTATTTAGCTATTCAAAGAGTAATTGAAGAAAATTTTAATATCGACGCTCTTGTTATGCTGATTACGTCAGCTGTTGGTGTTGGAGTAAATTTAATGTAATATTTATTTTTAATAATATAGTAAAATCTCGATATAACGGATTAATAGGGGTTAGGGAATGTCAGAATGTCTAAGAATATAAACATAAATATGTGTCTAGTTGTAATACTACATCCTGGACTAAAGATATTCAGGCTTAGCCATGCGTCTCTCAAGATTACATTGAGATACGGTGCTAAACCTGAATGTTTCTAGTTCTAGATTAGTCTTAGAACTAGAATCATTCAGGTTTAGCCATGCGTCTCTCAACACTACCTTGATACGCATGGCAAACCTGAATAAAATAATTTAACCTTTTGTATAGCTTAAAAATATTTTAATATAACATAAAAAGTATTTTCTACTTTATATCTAAGATCCATTAAATCGAGATTTACTTGAATATATTTTAATTAATTTCCATTTTGTTGGAGTAGAATGGGATTAACACTTCACCATCATGGTCATTCTCATACAATGGATAACAAAAAACATTCGGATAGGCACGATGAAAATATAAATGTTAGAGCAGCTTTTATTCACGTCGTTGGAGATTTTTTGCAAAGTTTTGGCGTCTTTTTGGCGGCATTGGTGATATATTTCAAGCCGGAATACAGGCTGATCGATCCCATTTGTACGTTTATATTTTCGGTGATTGTGCTGATAACAACTTTTAATATTATAAAAGATACCTTGCAAGTACTCATGGAAGGAATACCGAAAGGAATCGATTTTAATGATGTTATGAAAATCTTTCTGGAAGTCGAGGGAGTTAAACGAGTTCATAATCTGCGATTTTGGGCTTTAAGTTTAGACAAACTTGCTCTTTCGGCTCATTTAGTTATTGTTCCGGAAACAAATCCGCAACTCATTCTTATGAACGCCACTAGAAATATACACGAAAAGTATAACGTTTTCGAGATGACTTTGCAAATTGAAGAGTTTCAAGAGATTATGGAAGATTGTTATCAATGTAAAAATCCTGTGTGATAATTAATTTTATTAATAAATATTTTATGTTATTTTTAATTTAAAATAACAATTTTATCTCTTTATTATTTTCAACGTTAAAAATAGGTTAATTTGACGTAAAGTAATTACGATAAAAAATTGTTAACTCCATAAAGACATAAAAATTTAAGTTAGTAGTAATTATTATCTCCAACACGAATTGATGTTTTCAAGTGCGGTTTAGTAATCCATAAATCTCGAATATATCATCAATATATCTTAATGATTCGATTTATTGCGATTTTTAGAAAATTACTAACTTATGGCGTTAGTTATTATTATTCGGATTAACCTCAATAATTATTATCTCAAAAACGAATTGAGGTACTCAAGTACGGTTTTGTTACAAGTCGTAAATATTTCATCATGATATCTTGATGATTCAATTCTTTTAAATTCATTAAACTATAAAAATTAAATTTAACCTCAATAATTATTATTAAAATGAATTAAGGTTTTCAAGTTCATCAAATAGTACATGTTTTTCTATAGCTGATTTAGAACTAGAAACCTGAACGTTTCTAGTTCTAGATCAGCCATAGATTTAGAATCATTCGGGTTTAGTAAAGTCTACCTTGAGACGCATTGCTAAACCATAATGATTCTAATTCTAAGGCTGATCTAGAACTAAAAACATTCAGATTTAGCCATATATCTCAAGGCAGTCTTGAAGTACAGTCTATTCGGGCTAAGTCTGAATGATTCTAGTTCTAAGGCTGATCTGTAACAGAAACATTCAGGCATAGCCACACGTTTTAGGGCAGTCGCGAGAGACGCAAGGCTAAAGCTGAATGTTTCTAGTTCTCTATTAGTCTTAGAACTAGAATTATTCAGGTTTAGCCATGTGTCTCTCAAAATGATCTGCAGGCGCATGGCTAAACTTGAATGTTTCTAGTTCTAGATCAGACTTAAAACCAGAATCATTCAGGTTTAGCGATGTGTGTCCCAAGACGGCTTTGATTCTAGTTCTAAACTTGAATGATTGTAGTTCGATACCAATCTTAAACTAGAATCATTCAAGTTTAGCCATGCGTCTCTCAAAATGATCTGCAGGCGCATGGCTAAACTTGAATGTTTCTAGTTCTATATCAGACTTAAAACCAGAATCATTCAGGTTTAGCCATGTGTGTCCCAAGACGGCTTTGATTCTAGTTCTAAACTTGAATGATTGTAGTTCGATACCAATCTTAAACTAGAATCATTCAAGTTTAGCCATGCGTCTCTCAAAATGATCTGCAGGCGCATGGCTAAACTTGAATGTTTCTAGTTCTAGATCAGACTTAAACCCAGAATCATTCAGGTTTAGCCATTCGTGTCCCAAGATGGCTTTGATTCTAGTTCTAAACTTGAATGATTGTAGTTCGATACCAATCTTAAACTAGAATCATTCAAGTTTAGCCATGCATCTCTCAAGAATACCTTGAGATGCATGGCTAAATCTGAATGATTCTAGTTCTACATCAGGCTTAGAACTAGAAACATTCAGGTTTAATTATCTGCCTCAAGGCACACGCATGACTAAACCTGAATGTTTCTAGTTCTAGATCCACCTTAGAACTAGAATTATTCAGGGTTAGCCATGCGTCTCTCAAATCTGCATTAAGACGCATGTCTAAACCTGAATGTTTCTAGTTGTAGATCAGTTTTAGAACTAGAATCAAAGCCGTCTTGGGACACGCATATCTAAACCTAAATGATTCTGGTTCTAAGTCTGATCTAGAACTAGAAACATTCAAGTTTAACCATGTGTTTGCAGACCAACTTGAAAAACGCATGGCTATACCTGAATGATTCTAGTCCCAAGACTGATGGAAAACTAGAAACGTAGGGATAAGATTGTACTTTGATAAAAGTAATTTCCTAAATCAAGTATAAATTTAGCTCTGGGGAATTACAAAGCTAAATATGTATACAATATATTTCAAACAAAAATGATTGCTCTAACGTAAACATTTTGGTTTTGCATTTATACCATAATCCAAAACACTTTTTCCACTCTGTATAAGTGAGCAGATGTTATTCATTCAAGACTATAATATTCTGGACTTATTTTCCTACACTGAGAAAACCGTTAAACAGATTGGCGTCGTAATGAATAGTGTAGCATTAGGTAATTCATGAATTACTTTTGGTCCGTATCTTTTGGATGGTCCACAGTTCTAAGTATGATTACATACACATAGACAACTCACCTAATGGAAACATATAATGGAAGTAATGGGACACGATAATAACAGCTGTGGGACACTAGATAAAATAGGTAATGTTACGGCACTGAATATAAAGTTTCTCCTATTCTATACTAGATGTCTTTACTGTTAAAAGTACTATTAAACATTTTTTAAAGGGAATTATTTAATACCCAAAACAACGAATACCGTTTTCTTCAGCCGTTGTATAATTTTTGTTTTTATTTTATTTTTAAAAAGGTGGTTTAACGTTTTCAAAATTACGTTTTAAAAAATATTTACCAGCCCCAAATATTGCGGTCAATATTTATTGACCGCAATTTTTATTGCCAAATATAAAGCGGTCAGCGTAGCTTTATATACTGTCCTGTTTCCTGTATATAAAAGGAGTGCGGAAAATTAGCTGCACATGTTTTGATTTTTAAATTTTTTGTTGTTCTAGATTGTTCTACAGTTGTTCTACATTGTTCTAAAGCAGCAAGAACGGAGACAAACAAAATTTATTCAGGTCAACGCAAGGAAAAGTATAACATTAAATAAAAAATAATTAAACAAAAAAATTAATGAGTATATATGATAAAATAAAACTGGACCCAAAAGGGCTATCGAACGTGGGGTTCCTGCTCAGGATATTCTTGAAAATGTTCGTTGTTGAAACTACTCTCGCACGTAGAGAAGTTACAAATAGGTTTTTTAATTGTTCAAAAGGGAAGTTGTTAGCAGTGGTATGCATAGCGATTGTAAACGGAGGTGGATTGACGGTATTTCGGTAAGGTTGTAAAGAGAGTTCATTGCTCGGATTGAAGAGTGGATTTTGCGGGTAACGAATGCGAAAGATGCATCTCAGATCAGGTGATAACAACGTTGATTGCATAGCTATCGCAGGTACAGGAGCGTGAATAGATACAAACGGGATAGAAAATAGTGTTTTGGAGGGATTAATTTGAATTCGCCATCTCAGCAGCCGACGCTCAACAGATTGAACCAATGTCTGTAATCTTTGCACTACAGATGCGATTGTTATACCGTGTGGCCTCAAGGTGGTGTCGTCTGCGTACAGAAGAGCGTATGACTCCAACTCAAATCTATCTGGGATGAGATAGTAGATATCGCAGCAAAATAGATTATAGAGCGTCGGGGACAAACCCTGGGAAGGCCTTGCTGAGAAAAAAATTTCCGACAGAAAATTCCTCGATGCCATACTGAGACGGATATCCAAGAATACGGCTGTAGACTGGCGTTTCCAGAAGCGCCAATATACGTTTTCTAGGTTGGAAGCAAAATTGGTAATTTGGTATTTTTATGAAACCCATTCTTCATATGGGTTCCCAAGATCTTGCCAATAACAACAAGGGGCGAAATAGGACGGTAATTGGATGAACCTGATAATAAATGGATAACGTAAATTCTTTTTGGGGCACGCAAATTATAACTGACGACTTCTAAGTTTCAGGAAAATGTTGGTTGCTGAGAGAGAAATTTAATATTTTTATGATATACTCATGAATGAAGGGCTGTATCTTTCTGAGGATTTTTTTTTGTGAGATGGTCGTGCCCAGTAGCGGTGCTTGTACCTATGATTGCGAAGTATTCATCCTCTTGGATTAGAGCATCTTTAGTAGTATCGGCCTGGGTAGTGAAAGCGGATTTACATCAGTCAGCAATTTTAACCTTTTTGGCGGTGTAGAAAGAAAAAAAACACATGCTTAAGGTAATCATCCGGGATGTTGACAATTTCTTCGGGGTCGTGTGTGATGTGCCATCTAGGAGGTTAATGAGTTTGTAGGCTTCGGAAGACTTTCGATATCTTGATAATTTCCGGTCTTCTTGATAATAAGTTTTACCTTTTGACTTGTTGATGTTACTGCAAGCTTCGATATACTTTTCGCTTTTGAATTGTTTAATTAAGGTTTGAATGTGTTTGTTTAGTTGATTGAATGTTCTTTTTAAGTGTAGAATTTCAGATATTCAAGTCCCGGTACAACCGTCTCTTTACTTAATTAATCTTACGATGAACTTAGGTAATGGAAAATTATAATATTTTTCTGGTTCATTTGGACTGGCTTCGTCAATCAATCTCACGAGCTATTCATTGAATTGAGGTAACTTTCTGCAGTAATAATAGAATTAGTGTTGATAAATGCTGAGATGGTCGAATCCATAACTTCTATTTTGCAAAGGTAAATTTTTTACAGTGTTTGGAGTTGGTCTTGGGATGGGGACCGTCAACTGCGGGTGAATCAGAATTCCTAAGTGGTCGGAGTATATCGGGGGTAACCACAACATGTGTAATCAATGATCTTATGTTTTCTGAGAAGAAGATCATGTCCGGAGTTGTACTTTTGTTGTTCTCAATGGCAGACGTTGGAACAGTTCTAATGTAAAATCTAAAAATCTCTAAAAATAAATAATAATAAAATCTCCTATGATTAAATAGTTATACAAGGACGCCATAGTGAAGATTAACTCTTCGATTTGGGTGTGTAATAATTGTAAAGTGAAGAGCGTTGTTTAGGTCACAATTAATTCTTGGGGCTCTAACGCCTTTATTGATAACTTTGCCTCCTTTTTTGATTACTCCCCAGCCCATGAACTTGATTGGATTTTTAGATTTTGTCTCGACAAACATTGCCCAATTGATGTAATTGTTTTTATGTAGTTTCCAATCAAGTGGGATTTTGGATGGTAACTGTGTGATGTTACGTACAGCAATCGTAGTTGAGCCATTGGTTGCATTGAGTGGCAACTTAAGGTCGATCATTATTACGTACATATAACTACCAGAAAATGTAACCATCGTATCAATTTGATGCTGTTCAATAAATTTACGTTTAGGGACTTTAATAAGCTCTTGGCGATTTGTGCACTTCGAAGAATTAACCTTGGACACATAAGTAATGATCTTGGACCATATCGATGATATGGTCGTAGTTGGTTATAGGTTTGTGGATACGTGTATCTTTCGTGATGGTGTTATTAAGCTGAACTGATCTTTTGTTGGAAAACTTAATATATTAGGTACTCCTTTAATAGGCGCAGAAGGTCTGTTTTTACATTTATGACCACGTTTATGACCATGTACTGTGGCCTTCTTGACTGCATGATTTGCATTCTTTTTGGGGAGTTATGATGTACATTTTAAGGTATTGTGGGGCCCCAAGTATTTTGTACATTAGATTTTCGATGTGCATTTGTCCGATGGGTGGGAAAACTCGTTAAATTTATCACATGGAATTGGCAGTGGCCGAGGAGGCCGATTTTCATAGACTGGAAAGTGGCAGCTTTTATAAAGCACACCTGCTTGTAGTAATTTTTGATAGGATTCGAGGCATCCTGTTTCTTTTGTTCGTGTTTGTTCGTTTGTTTTTTGTTCCTTATTTCTTATATGAATTTTGTACGTAGGGTTGTTGGTGGTCTTTGTGATATGTTAATTTGAGAATCCATGTTACAAGTTAAAATTTTTAATATATGTTAAATTTTGGTAAATAAAACTACTTACTTGCTAGTTATATTTTTATATTTACGGTATTAGTTTCGGGAAAACTAGTTTCCCATCATCAGCTGAATCAGCATATATAAAAACTGGTTAATACAATAAATAAAATTAAATAAATACAAATATAAATAAAATGAACACGACACTTTAAAATTATTGTAAATTGACATTTTACACAAACGAAAAAGATGACTAATACAGAATGACTGGTCCTGTTGGGAGTGAATGACAACTTGTTTTTAGAAAACGGGTGTTATGTTATTATGTCCTTTAAATACGTATAAATAGGTCTTTCATATAATTGAACTTGTTCATTAAGTAATGTTCTTTTATTTTTAACTTTATGTTTGTGAATTTCTAATGATTCTAACAAGTCCAATTTCAAACCTTTTCCACAACTGTGAATGAGATGCACATTTTCGTAACCTATTTTGTGATTTGTTTCTATTGCATGTTTGTAAATATTTGAATTTTCTTTTGTTTTGTGTTCATGGATGCGTGTTTCAAGTTTTCTGCCTGTTTGTCCGATATATATGTAAGAGAATAAACTCCACTTTCTTTCATTTTGTCATAATTATTGTTGTGGTAATTAGAAAAAAATTTAAGTAAATTATTATTGTTAGCAAAAGCCAAAGTGATGTATTTTGAAAAAATCTTATTTGATTTGAAAGTAATTTTATTGAAAGTGATGGGTTCCATCTTTTCTGGTTTTACGTATAGTGGATCTGTTTTAATTTGTATTTTTCTAAAAATATTATTTATAACTTTATTAGGAAAACCATTTATTGCTGCTAGATTGTATATAAAGTTCGATTCTTTAATTTTATTATCTTGCGATAAAGGATATTATAAAAGTCGGTTAATTAGAAAACGGAAACCGGCTAGTTTCTGGTGTATTTATTCTATTTTTTCATTTTAAAGACGTTTTAAAGTTAAATCTAGAAAATTCAATCTATTATTTTTCTCTATTTCTATTGTAAATTTAAGTTTTTGATGTAATTTATTTAAATCTTTCAAAAAATCATTCAACATTTCTTCATCTCCCTCCCAAACACAAAAAAACATCATCGACATATCTTACCCAACAATTAATACAAGCGTTATAAGGATTTGAATTGTTGATTATTTTATTATTCTCAATATGATCAAGAAACCGATCAGTAAGAATTCCTGAAAGTGAGATTCCCATTGGTAGACCTTCTGTAATATTATAAAAATTTCCGTTGAATGAGCGAAAAGTTTTGTGTAACGATATATTTAAGAATTATGTTCAATTGTTTAATTTTTTCTATATTATTATTGCAATATGTTGTGACCTTTTCATTAGCTAATTTCAATGTAATGTCTATTGGAATATTAGAATATAAATTAGTAACATTGAATGATACCATAATTTTATTTTTAAAATCTATTGTTTTTAGTCTTTCAATGAAATTGTATGAGTTGAAAACTGTGTGTTTAGTTTAAAATCTTTAAATATGTTCAACATGAAGCTGGCAAGATTATATGTAGGAGATCCTTTAAAAATATTCTTGGAATCTTCGGATTCATGTCGATAAAATAAGAACTAATGAAATATTTGTTATTTCTGTTACTTAACGTTAGTGTGTGTTCAATGATTGTGTCTTTACAAGTATTACGAGTTTCTCGAGTGATTTTGTCTAATGGATTTTGATTTAGTTTTATGTCAAGTGGGTTGATAAATAAATAATAGACCTCTTGCTCAGTTAAAAATTAAATATACTTAGGACCGGTTTCGACAAACAAATTTTATCATCCTCAGTTAAATCTACAAGCGAATGTTTAAAATGAACACAAACAAAATATATATATATATATGGTTCGAGGTATCATCCGTTCATCTTCTTGGTTGTTCCCTGTGAGCAGGGGCAGACGTTTCGTCAAGATCGCACTTGGCATCTTCATATAAATAAACTTACAGTCAATAATTTAAAAAGTCTTACACATTAAAACGATAAAATTAAGTACAAATTTAAAATATAAAAATAAAAAGAACAACACTGAACGATACGACAAGTTAAAATACAAAAGAGAAAATGTATAAAAAAAGAATATTTTCTTTTGAAGAAATTAGAATTTTAAGCATGAATACAAAGGTTTATAGATTGAATAAAGTTGATCATTCATTAGTTTCTGATTTTTGTATTTATGTCTGTCTATATCAAGTTGTTCCAATAGATCTAATTTTATACCTTTCTTGCAATTGTGTATAAGAGAAACATTATCATAATCGATGTTGTGATTATGTTCTATTTTATGTTGGTAAACATTAGATGAAGTGGTATTTCTATGTTCGTAAACCCTCTTAGTGAGTTTTCTACCTGTTTGACCTATATATATACATAGTGTCACAATCGTTGCATTTGATAGAATATACACCACTTTTGTTTAACATTTGTTCTTTGCTTTTGAAGTTCGATAGCAAATCTATTATTTTATAATTGCTCTTAAAACTAATATTAGTGTTATTATGCCTAAGAATTTTTTTAATTTTGTAATTTATTTCGTTGTATGGCAGAGAACGATAAGTTGTGCATTCATTATTATCAGAAGTGTATAAAGGGTCCAACTTTATTATAGTGTTGTAGAGTATTTTATTAGTGATATCTGGAGGATAATCATTTTCTATGGATAAAGATTTTATAAAATTAAATTCATGTTGAATAGAGTTTTTATTAATGGGATATCTAAGCATTCTGTAAATGTATGATTGTAAAGCAGAAAGTTTTTGGTTATTTGGGTGATGAGAGTCATAAGGTATAATGGTGTTTAAGCTAGTCGATTTTCTGTATATATCAAAATTGAGAGCATAATCATCTCTATTTATAGTTAAGTCGAGAAAATTTAGTTTTTTATCATGTTCAATTTCTAACGTGAATTTCAAGTTGTCATGTATGTCATTTATATAACTTAACATATTAACTAAATCTTCTTCTGTACCTTCTCACATCGATATCTAATTCACTTTTTGATATTGTTATAGTATGGATTTTGTTTATTCATGATATAATTTTTCTCTATATGATCGAGATAGATATCGGCGATAAATCCAGATATAGATAGACCCATAGGTAAACCATTTTCGAGTTTGTAAAATTTTTCGTTAAATTTACAATAATTTTGTTTGATAATAAATTTAACAAGTGATGTCAAATCGGAAGCTATCTTTGTGACTTTATATTGTATATCTAACCAATATACATTTCAATAACAATGAAATCGGCTTATTAAACAAAGGACATAAATATGCTTTAAAACCAATAACTAACTTACATCTAATAGAATAGAATAGAATAGAAATTGATTGCATTATTAATAAATTACCTAACTATGTTGATATCAAAAACGAAATAATACCTATTATAAAAAAGAAGGAAAGACTAAATAATAAATATCATGAACATCCTTCACCACATATAAAAATTATAAAATCTATAAAACAAAAACTTAAAAGTAACAATGCACTGTTCGTAAAAGCTGATAAAAATGCTGGTTGTGTTATAATATACAAAAAATGACTATAATTCAAAAACTTTAGAGTTTTTAAAAAACAATTTATATATTGAAATACCTAAAGACCCCCTAAATTTGATCCTTTCTGGAACTAGAAATATAATCAAAGAAATTAAAGATACTCTAATCAAACTAGGAATAAATACTTATAACTTGGTTCCTATGAATTCTTTTGTCCCGCAAATATATTCCACTATAAAGCTTCATAAATCTAATCTACCTATAAGAACTATCACTGCATTTTATGATTCTCCAACATCAAAAATCACCAATATTATTCATGATATTTTTAAAAAATTAAATTTTAATCCTCAATTCACAGTTAAAAACTCACTTGATTTTATAAATAAAATAAAACATATAAAACCACAAAATAACATCTTGATTTCATTTGATGTTACTAATCTTTATACAAATGTTAATGCCGATTTTACTATTGATATCATTTATAAACTATTTGAGGAACAATATAAAGACACAAAGATAGCTTCCGATTTGACATCACTTGTTAAATTTATTATCAAACAAAATTATTGTAAATTTAACGAAAAATTTTATAAACTCGAAAATGGTTTACCCATGGGTCTATCTATATCTGGATTTATCGCCGATATCTATCTCGATCATATAGAGAAAAATTATATCATAAATAAACAAAATCCATACTATAACAATATCAAAAAGTGAATTAGATATGTAGATGATATTTTTTGCTTGTGAGAAGGCACAGAAGAAGATTTAGCTAATATGTTAAGTTATATAAATGACATACATGACAACTTTAAATTCACGTTAGAAATTGAACATGATAAAAAACTAAATTTTCTCGACTTAACTATAAATAGAGATGATTATGCTCTCAATTTTGATATATACAGAAAATCGACTAGCTTAAACACCATTATACCTTATGACTCTCATCACCCAAATAACCATAAACTTTCTACTTTACAATCATACATTTACAGAATGCTTAGATATCTCATTAATAAAAACTCTATTCAGCATAAATTTAATTCTAAATCTTTATCCATAGAAAATGATTATCCTCCAGATATCACTAATAAAATACTCTACAACATCATAATAAAGTTGGACCCTTTATACACTTCTGATAATAATGAATGCACAACTTATCGTTCTCTGCCATACAATGAAATAAATTACAAAATTAAAAAAATTCTTAGGCATAATAACATTAATATTAGTTTTAAGAGCAATTATAAAATAATAGATTTGCTATCGAACTTCAAAAGCAAAGAACAAATGTTAAACAAAAGTGGTGTATATTCTATCAAATGCAACGATTGTGACACTATATATATATAGGTCAAACAGGTAGAAAACTCATTAAGAGGGTTTACGAACATAGAAATACCACTTCATCTAATGTTTACCAACATAAAATAGAACATAATCACAACATCGATTATGATAATGTTTCTCTTATACACAATTGCAAGAAAGGTATAAAAAGATCTATTGGAACAACTTGAGATAGACAAACATAAATACAAAAATCAGAAATTAATGAATGATCAACTTTATTCAATCTATAAACCGTTGTATTCATGCCTTAAAATTCTAATTTCTTCAAAAGAAAATATTTTTTTTTTATACATTTTCTCTTTTGCATTCCATTAAACTTGTTTTACTCAAGCGTATTCACTTCATTTTAACTTGTCGTATCGTTCAGTGTTGTTCTTTTTACTTTTATATTTTAAATTTGTACTTAATTTTATCGTTTTAATGTGTAAGACTTTTTAAATTTTTGACTGTTTGCTTGTAGATTTAGCTGAGGATGATAAAATTTGTTTGTCGAAACCGGTCCTAAGTATATTTAATTTTTAACTGAGCAAGAGGTCTATTATTCATTTATCAACCCACTTGAAGAATTTAACTCAGTAATTATGGATTTATTAAATTAGTTTTATGTAGTTATTATTTTCCATAATGTTTTGGGTTTTTTCTTTTTTTCTTTCTTATTTCGTGGTCACCTATTTCCAAATCCACTGTCGTAATTACAGCCGAGTATGAGAAGGTGTTTTTTTGGCGAGGGGAATAGCATTTTTCTTTTCAGAACAATCTATAATCACGTGTTGTTCTTTTAATTTTTTAATCTTTGCATTTTGATCTTTTTTGTTGGATTTGATTATAAATCCCTGTTCGTTTTTGATAATTATGTCGAGGGAATTAACAATTGATAACAACAACAATTGATAATTTAATTCCGCTGAGTTGAAAAGCTGATTTTACGAAAAAAATGGAATTGTATGTTTTTATATGTTGTTAGTGTGTGCGAAACTGGATTGCGTTCAACGCAAGTTGCTGATTACTGTAAGTTGGTGTATTACCTGGAGAATTCGTGTTTCTAGGAATATTTGGTACCTTAAATTTTTTCTGTGGTCGATTTGCATGTTGGGTGGATTTCCTCTGGTGGCCGTGTTTCTTGTTTTGGAATTGAAACTCACCGTCCAGGTCCGAAAACTTTAGCACTAATTAAATTATATTCGCTCCTTGAGATCAATACAAAACACATATGAATCGGATTGTGGCTTCGAACGAACTGAAATCTAAAAATCTGTCTTTTCCAATCAAGTCAGTTAATCAAAAAATTCGTTTTTCGGTTATCTTTCCGAGTTTTTATTTTTTTTATTTGCTGTTTTAGAGCAATCTAGAATAACTGTGGTACAATCTAGAACAACGACAATTTTGACGTATTGATTTAGGATTTCGTAGCTATCTACGGAATTTCAATGATTTTAAGTAACATTAACGAAATCATTATTTATTTATGCTAGTGTAAAAAACGAGCATAAGTTTTTTAAAAAATTATAAAAGTGAAAAAAAATTGATTTCAAAATTTCAAAATTCATTTAAAAATGAAAAAAGTTTATCAAAATTTGGGGTGCATTAACCCTTAATCAATCGTTTGAAATACCTCTATTGATTTCAACTGGCTACTAATGAATAACCCTTGGTACTTTCATAACGTATACCAAATTTGGTTCTTTTAATTTTATATTTTATTATATTTTTTACTGATTGTGAGATATTGAATGTTTAAAAAATATATAATCCAATTTTGAGGGGTTATAACTCCTCAAGAGTACAACTTATATGGTATAGAGATAAAATGCAATAAACTCTACATGTCTATACTCTGTGTCGGTTCAGACCACGAATATGTTTTTCTTTGGTTTGGTGTTCGTCCTATTCTTCTTGTGTTATTTCCGGAATTTGATCATGATTGTATTTAGATCTGAAAAGTGTGGAGTATCATGCGACTATGAAATAAGAAGGCATTTTTGATGTGTTGGGCAAATAAATCACACTTTTCTTGGTCTATTTTATATTCTGTATTGTTAAGGTTTAATGTGTAAACAATTTTAAGGTTTGAAATGATGTTTCCATCATCATTTTTGGAAAGTGCCGTTCCATGAAGAGCGTGAAGAAGTTCTGTAAATTTTATGTGTAATTTGTGTTGATTGACGCTGATATGGATTTTTTGTTTGCACGGAAACTGTTTGCTTGATGGGTGTTTTGAATATAATTGCTAGATGATCTGAGCATAAATCACCCATGAAGTTGATGTCTTTCACAATTTCGGTGATATTATTGATATTATTTATTGTCTTATAACAAAATCGGAATTATCCAAAAACAACTGCATTTGTTTCCATTTCGCTGAGTTAATATTGAAATCATCTCAATTATTGCGTATTTGTATTGCGATGTTTTGTGGAAAATATTATTTTCTATGAGGGAATGAGGGTGGATATACACAAGGAGGATATGAATCAGTTTTGAATTGAATGGGACAGTGCAACGGAGACATTCATTGAAAGGTCTATTAATGGATGGTGGATGTGCTTTACCCAAAGGGATTGCTGGGTTCATTAATATTATGAAGTCACCTCTTATTCTATCGGTCTTGTATCCGTTACATAGCCGTTCCGAACATTAAAAAATTCTTATATTTGAATGTTTTTGTTGTTGAAGCTGATGATAATTATTATTTCTAATATGAATTAACATTTTCAAGTGCGAAATATTTCCTCTATATCTAACATAAGATAACAACCCTTAATATTATAAAAGATACTTTGGAAGCACTCATGGATGAAATACTGATTTTAATACTACTTTTCTCTACAAATCTCGAATATATCATCAAAATATCTTAATGATCCAAACAAATTGAAATTTTCAAGTGCGCTTTTCTTGAAAATAAACTCAAAAAATTTACACGAAACGTATAATATTTTCGAGGAGACTTTGTAAATTCTTTCAGACTTTGCAACAATCCTATGTGATAATTAATTTTATTAATAAATATTTTTTTTATTATTTTTAATTTAAAATAACAGTTTTATCTCCTTATTATGTTCAACGTTAAAATGGTTTGCCTCCCGGCGCATAGATGGAGACTCAATCTAATTTTTAAACGATTTAGAGCACGTCAACTTTTCGAATATAATAAAATTTATTACTTTTAAAACTTTTCAAAAAACATAAATTGCGTCATTTTAATTAAGTGAGATTAAATAAATATAGATTTTTTTTCGGTTTTATAAAATAGATGAAAACTTATAGTGTCATGTAATATGATATATCTCGTTAGCTTTGATATTAAATAACCCTGAGTGGACACATATAGAGTATCAGAGAAAACTTATGATTATAACGGGATTAATGAGCCCGAGACCTGACCTGGAGTATAATAGAACTCTCTAAACTCCAAACAATTGGGCAAGTAGTAATCGTAATTGTAAATGTTTGACGTTGGGGGTCGATGGGGAAGTAGATTGAAATTAATACACTGATATTAGTGTGTCTGAAAATGAATTTCTCTATCTAATTCGAAATTACGGGATTTAAATTGGATCGTATTCGACGGACTCGTGACCGAGAATAGAAAATAAATTCGATGCTATAGGACACCGACCCCCTTCGATTATTATTTGAAATCCTCATCCAATATCGAGGGAAGAGTTTGAAATTCTTTCGCCAGACTTCCATTAAAGAGCTTTCCGGAACCACGGAAAGCTTTAACTTCATCCCATTAATAATATTTTTTATTTCTTTTATATACAAGTACTATGTTATAATTAATTCATTATAGTATATAAAAATTTTCTCCTGATGATGAGTCCCATCCGAAATCGGTTCCTTATTTTGTATATTTAAGGTATTAATGATGATTATATACATAAAAAATAGGGTATAGACAGGTTGTGACAAGCGCATAGAGGTTTAAAAGAGCTGGCGCTCAGGAGGGCAGGATGAATCTAGTCCTTTTGCGCGCAGTTGTGTACGAAGCGCCGTGTTGTTAGGACGCCCTTTCACCACGGTTCCCTTGGAATCACGTGGTAAGTTTTCTCCCTTTTTTTAATTAACTCCCCAGGAGACCCGGTGTGGCATTATTTACTTTTTCCTTCTTCTCTCACCCGACACTTTGCGCAACTTATTTCTCCTTCGCGTCGAATATTAATAAAAGAACTGGCGTTGAGAATGAGTTTGTACAAGTTTCGAAAGATGCGAATATCCGCCTTACCCTGTGTACGAAATTGCTTTTTGGCACACAGCAACAAAAATATTTTCTATTTTTGAAATGAATTTTTAATGAATTAATTTTAATTCTAAGGAAAAGTTAGAATTTAGTTTTTAACAAATTTTATTCAAAGTTGCGATACCATCACCCTCTAAGGGGAAATAAATTTTAACTTTAAAAATTTTTATTCTCACCAGAAAGTTTCAAGTATTATTCTGATTTATGTAAAAATTTATAACTACACTAAAAAAATTTAAATAAAACTTACAAAGAGTTTCCGGGGTACTTTTGATGCGCTTGATAATTATTTCTGTGGCAAACAAAATGACGAAGCCATAAAAACTTACTAGATTTTACAAAAATCCATCCAACAGAATGGAATAACCAAATTTTCGAATTTCCGATAATAATTTTTGAACGTAATGGCTTTTTCTGTCGTCGGTCGAACATCCCAATTATTATATTGATTCGTTTCGACGAAACGGGTTCACGTTAGTTTTGTTTCCCTTGAAATTTCTAATTTGAACGACGATTTAACGCAAATAATCCGCGGCAAATAAACATTGTTAATGGTGCCCGAAACTCCCATAAAACAGACCTCGGTTGACATATTTATTGTCGTTCATTCGATTATTTAATTTATTCCCGTATCACTTTTTCAAGATATATACGTATAATAAAAATTGTTAAAAATCAACTTCAAACGCAATTTATACGAAACCATTATAAATTTGTGACTAAAATCATTTAATTGTAATAAAAAATCTATCATGATTTTTGAGATATAAATAAATTTTATTTTGTCAAAAAAGAATCTAGATTTTGATTTGTGGCTGTGCTTATGGAAATGTGCGCAGTTTCCAATAGAAGTTGCCAATATTTCATTAGGATAACTAAATAATTCAATTTATCACGATTAAAAAAAAAATAATTCAATAAAAATATAAAAATTTAAGTTAACCTAATTAATATCTAAAAACGAATTGAGATATTCGAGGTACGATTTTGTTAATGGAAAAATACATATTTTTCTTTATAAGACGTGAATATTTTATTAAGATATCTTAATAATTCTATTTATTACGATTTTTTTAAGAAATAGCTATCCTTATAAGCTTAGAAAAATTGAATTTAATTCGAATTATTATTATCTCTAAAATGAGTTGATATATTCAAGTACGGTTTTGTTCATGAAAAAGCAGATACCTTCCTCTACAAGTTGCAAATATTTCATCAAAATATGTTGATGATACGATTTATTGCGATTTTTGAAAAAATTGCTAAGTTCATAAAATCACAAATGTTCGGATTCAACTCAATAATTAGTATTTCAAAAACGAATTAAAATCTTCAAGTGTGGTTTCATTTAAAATAAGTACATACTTTCCTCTATAAGTCGTAAATACTTCATTAAGATATCTTATTGATTCTATTTATTACAATTTTTTTAAAGAAATATCTACCCCTATAAGGTTAGAAAAATTTAATTTAATTAGAATAATTATTAACTCAAAAACGAATTGAGATATTCAAGTACGGTTTTGTTAATAAAAAAACAAATACCTTTCTCTACAAGTTGTGAACTTTTCATCAAAATATGTTGATGATTCGATTTATTGCGATTTTTGAAAAAATTGCTAAGTTGATAAAATCATATATATTTAGATTTGTCTAAACAATTATTATTTCAAATCGAATTGAGATCTTCAAGTGCGGTTTTATTTCTGATAAAGCTTATATTTTTCTCTATAAGTCGTGAATATTTCATTAAGATATCGTAATGATTTTATTTATAACGATTTTTTTTTAATTCCTATCCTTATAAGATTAGAAAAATTGAATTTAATTTGAATAATTATTATCTCAAAAACGAATTGAGATATTCAAGTACGGTTTTGTTCATGAAAAAGTAGATACTTTTTTCTACAAGTTGCGAATATTTCATCAAGATATGTTGATGATTCGATTTATTACGGTTCTTGAAAAGAACTACTAAGTTCATAAAATCACAAATGTTCGGATTCAACTCAACAATTATTATCTCAAAAACGAATAGAGATCTTCAAGTGCATTTTCATTTATGAAAAAACACATATTTTTCACTATAGGTCGTGAATAATTCAATAAGATATCTTATTGATTCTATTTATTACGATTTTCTAAAGAAATAGCTCTCCTTATAAGATTAAAAAAATTTAATTTAATTTCAATAATTATTATCTCAAAAACGAATTGAGATGTTCAAGTACGGTTTTGTTCATAAAAAGCAAATACTTTTCTTTACAAATTGCGAATATTTCATCAAAATATGTTGATGATTCGATTTATATGCGATTTTTTAAAAAAATTGCTAAGATCATAAAATCAAAAATGTTCGGATTCAACTCAACAGTTATTATCTCAAAAACGAATTGAGATCTTCAAATGCGGTTTCGTTTACGAAAAAGCGCATATTTTTCTCTATAAGTGTATATTTCATTAAGATATATTAAGGATTCTATTTATGACGATTTTTTTAAAGAAATAGCTATCCTTATAAGATTAGATAAATTGAATTTAATTTGAATAATTATAATCTCAAAAACGAATTGAAATATTTAAGCATGGTTTTGTTCTTAAAAAAGAAGATAATTTTCTCTACAAGTTGCGAATATTTCACCAAATATATTGATGATTCGATTTATTACGGTTTTTGAAAAGAACTACTAAGTTCATAAAATCACAAATGTTCGGCTTCAACTCAACAATTATTATCTCAAAAACAAATAGAGATCTTCAAGTGCATTTTCATTTATGAAAAACCACATATTTTTCTCTATAAGTCGTGAATAATTCAATGAGATATCTTATTGATTCGATTTATTACGATTTTTTAAAGAAATAGCTATGCTTATAAGATTAGAAAAATTTAATTTCACTTTAATAATTATTATCTCAAAAACGAATTGAGATGTTCAAGTACGGTTTTGTTCATGAAAAAGAAAATACTTTTCTCTACAAATTGCGAATATTTCATCAAAACATGTTGATGATTCGATTTATAGCGATTTTTCTAAAAAATTGCTAAGTTCATAAGATCATAAATATTCAGATTCATCTCAATAATTATTATCTCAAAAGCGAATTGAGATCTTTACGTGCGGTTTCATTTATGAAAAAGCACATATTTTTCTCTATAAGTCGTGAATATTTCATTAAAATATATTAATGATTTTATTTATGACGATTTTTTAAGAAATGGCTATTCTTGTAAGATTAGAAAAATTGAATTTAATTTGAGTTATTATTATCTCAAAAACGAATTGAGATATTCATATACCGTATATGAATCTTTGTTGTTCTTGAAAAAGTAGATAGTTTTCTCTATATGTTTCGAATATTTCATCAAAATATGTTAATGATTCGATTTATTCAAATTTTTTAAAAAATTGCTAAGATCATAAAATCAGAAATGTTCGGATTCAACTCTACAGTTATTATCTCAAAATAGAATTGAGATCTTCAAATTCCGTTTCATTTATGATAAAACTCATACTTTTCTCTATAACTTCTGAATATTTCAATAAGATATCTTAATAATTTTATTTATTACGATTTTTTTAAGAAATTGCTATCCTTATAAGATTAGAAAAATTGAATTTAATTTAAATAATTATTATCTGAAAAGCGAATTGAGATATTCAAGTACGTAGGTATTGTTCTTGAAAAAGAAGATAATTTTCTCTACACGTTGCGTATATTTCATCAAAATATGTTGATAGAAGATATGAAGATATTCCAATGCGGTTCTGTTCATGAAAAAGTTCAAGCTTTCTTCTACAAGTTGCGAATACTTTATCTAGACATCTTGATTATTCGATTTGTTGCGATTTAAAAAAAAATGTTAAGAACATAAAATTATAAATATTTCGATTAAACTCAACAATTAATATCGATATTATTCCTTCTTTCCATCTTTAATTATTATTTTTTAATCAATAATACTATGTATTTTGGAGATGGATTCTATTTATTCTTAACTCTACAGGGATCGATTACCTTCTGTAATAATCTTCAGGAGCTTGCCACGTCATAATTACATAACAATAATAAAAACCATTTTCTGATGATATTCGATCTCCTGTTTCTTAATTAATTCTTTTCACTGTCTTATTTTATATTTTCTTAATTTTTTGTTAATAGTTGTTTTTATTATTTTATATAATTATGAGGTGGCAAGCTCCTGAAGATTATATCAAAAGGTAATCGAAATCGATGAAGCCAAGCATAAATATAATCCATCTAAAAAAACACAGTATTATTAATTTCAACCAATAACTCGCTAATATTTCTAAAATTGTATGTTTTTTTCTAATGATAATATATTATGGTTTCTTTTCTCATGATTCCGGTGAGAGAATGAACAAGATTTAACACGCACCATACATCGCGCCGTTGATTATAACGGATATAATGGTTCAAAAAAGTTATACAATAATAATTCGGATTACAAGGTACTCAAATACGAATTATCGAGTACCGATTTCTGTTGCGGACTATGGGGTACTTTGGAATAACGCATATACGTACATATTTTGATTCTACGCACCAAAATTTGTTGACTTTGATTTGTTGATACTTAGTGCTTATGATTTTTGAGTTATTTAAGTAAAACATTTTTTTAGCAATTAACATTGAATTTCTTAGAGACTCATTAAATTTTTGTAACAGTTGCTCTATAGATATCCTTAAATAGAGTGCCATTGACATCATTAGCGTATCTTATGCGATGTTTTCAAAAATGTAACTACTACTAACCATATTTGATTTGTTAAATCACGTGGGTTACATAAATAGATGTGACAAGTCATACAACAAAATACAACAGCAAATTATAAAAAACTAATATAAGTCACTACACGTCTAAAAAATCTCGTCTGGACTAAAACACAGAGACCAAGAGATACCGTTTTACATCTTGTTGCAATTTCTTAGGACACTCCTGAGATCTGATCGAACGAGGTAATTTATTATAAATTTTTGGTAAGTCATAAAAGGGACTTCTTTCAAACGTGATGGTGACATGTTGAGAAAGAGCTAGGTTATCTCCACCACGGGTATTATATTTGTGAGCGGACTTCACAGAACGGCTTATATTAGTCTTCACATAAAGCAAAGACTTCAATAAATAAATGGATGTCTCCATAAATAGATGTCCCCTGAAAACTTCCCTACATGATTCCCTGCAATTTAAATCGAACAGTAATTTAATGATGCGGTTCTGTGCCACAAACACGCGATTAAACCCACCATCAGATAGAGAACTTGATTCTCTACAAATCATTACTACATGTCCCTATACTAAGATTGCTATAATAATGTGAGTACTGACCGAGACAACTAGAAAAAGAAACAGCACTTTAATTTTTTTTATTTAAATGACTAATAAATCGGATTAGAATTACGTACAACAGTATAATTTAAATAATTATAAATATTCCCTTTTTTTGTAAATAATTTACCGTTTTTGCAATATCATGCCACTGTGGTGGAGCAGCAAAATTTATCGACTAAAATACTCCGTACTTTGTGAGAGAACGAATCCACCGCTGTAAATATTTCAAAGCCGTTTTGTAATAATTATCAATTTTTTTCGTTACACAATTTTATTAAATCTGAATGCCGAGGAATATTTTTTATTTTGTCGTATTCAATTTTTGTTTGAATTCCTAAAATTTTTGCTGAATTTCGCTCTGAAAATGTTTTTCGACACAAATCATGAGTTTCTTAACTTTAATGATTATTATATTAGACTTTTCTATTCTCCTTGTTTTTAAAATAAAAGTGATTGGCTATAAAAACAAAAAGTAAATTTCTGATAATGGGTGATTTCTGATGATGAAATTGGCTATTGCTTTTGGCAGCTGCTTTATAAGATGATTTGAGACATTTATTGCGTACAATAAATATAGAAAAATACTTACAACTAATGATTAAGTTGTTAATAACTCCACTGCACGCACTAACCTATCTTCTGGAGTGTCTTCTTTAATCATGAAATATGAATTATCTCATGAAGTAGAAGCTGCCGACATCTTACACTTATGCCTGTTAGATTTAATGTGATCTTGTATCAAAGTATTATCACTGTCGATCGACAGTTAGAATTTGTCCAGATTCGGGGTGACCCTCTATTTGTGGAACCATGATGATGAAACAATTGCTACTTAAAGGTTTTTCCATGTGATATTAATGTAGTGACATCTGCATATTGCTATATTTCAGTACAGTGTTTATCTGAATGGGTTGGAGGGTGTATGTTAGTGCTATGCAAAGTATCGATACATGTCTATGATACTTATGTATCGATACCTTCCTCGGCATCGATACTCGATACCAGCAAAGTATGAGTATCGAAGTATTGAAAGTATGAAATATGTCGAAGTATCGAAAATTGTTTTTTTTACAGGAAATTGCGTTTACAGTATATTTAAAGGAGTGATCCTACATAAAACAATACTGAGAAAAATTTAGATAGAGATGCGTCCTAAAATACTTCAAGGGAGCTTAGACACTTCAAAGATGACATTCTATATGTGACTATATTCCTCATTATTTCAAAACTTGTTAGGGTTAAAAGTACTAAATATGATGGGGGAATAAAGGTTAAGGTGCAGAATTTATTTTTCTTTCATTTTACCTTTACCTTTTTTCCAGTTTAACTCTAAAATTAGAATCTACGAAAAAAGATATATAAAAATTGTCATCATACTCAGTCTGGGTACATCCCCACATTAGGCTGTTAATGGCGCCAAATGGCGAGTTATCACGGGCAGTTACTCCCAAGATGAGATGGCTTGTATTGGGTTGAGTTGTCTTCATTTTGAAATAAAATGAGTTCGGTTGGATTGCGATGATTTGGCTTCATCTTGGGTTCATATAGATACAAGTTGAGACGGGTTGGGTTGGGTTGGTTTCATTTTGAAACAAGATGTGTTGGATTGGATTAGGTTCATCGGGAAGCAAGATGAGACGGCCGAACATTCCAATAATCGACCAAATCGGTCGAATTGGTCAAATCGGTCGATTTGGTCGATTATTGGAATGTTCGGCCAAAACAGACCGGATCTTGCCTTCAAGTTAGCTACAAGATGGCAAGTTTAGTGTTTATTAACTAAATTTCGTTAACTGAATTTCGTCAGCTGTTATGTACTTACTGTATTATTAAAATATTATTTCCAATAGTTCGATACTTTCGATACTTCGATATTTTCGGTACCTTCGATACTTTTAATAGTGTCGATACCACGAAGGATACTCGATACTTTATTTAAGGTATTGTCCAGCGCTAGTATATGTCATAGCAGTAGACGTTGTACAGGGTAAGTGAGATTGGGGATTTTTGAGATACTCCTTGGAGAGATGAGAAAGGGGAGAATGTAGCATTATTAATTTAGATGCTCAGTATCCTGCGAAGATATTCATCTATAATTTTCAGGTAGGGTGTAGATATTCTTAATTTGTCGATCTTGTATAGAAGGCCCTGGAGCTAGAGTCTGTCGAAAGCTTTATTTATGTTCAGAAATAAGATCGAGAATAATGAGTGAGTGAATTGTTGATTGCTTCTGTTTGAAGCTAAGTTGGTATACAAGGATTTTGTCTTTAATAAGGTGAAGAATTCTGAAGTTAAGGATACTTTCATGGATTTTACTAATTACAAATAGTAGGGTAATAGGACCATTACTTAATAGGAAGATTTGGGGATTGTTATAATTGTAGATTTTTTTCATATTGGTGGGAATATAAGGTTTTGCATGCCAAACTGGAAAATTCCACGGATTAACTTATGTATTTCTGGGTTTAGTTGTCTCAGTAGTTTTTTTGGTTATTAAATTCAATCCGGAACATGAACTTTTGCTTTTTGATAGGTATTTTGGGGTGAGCGCACTTTGAAAGTGTTGGGCAAGTATACTGCATTTCTATTGATCTGTTCTCTATTTCATATTGTTGTACGTTATTATCGGAATATCGTTGGTGTTCTTCTATTTTGTCACTTTTTTATTTTCTGCCAATATGTTCTGCCGCGATTCTCTTTTTGTGAATTATTTCTAGTATGTAGTTGGGGAGTGTATCTATGTATGGAGAGTATCTTTTTTCCGTGAGTTGTTAAGGTTGAGGTCGCCTATTATTATGACGTATTAGTATTGTGCTGCTTTAAAGAAAATTTTCTTTTCAAGTGGCTGATGTAGATGGATGTACACAAGAAAGATTTGGATTTGTTCTTTATCGAAAGATATGTTGAAGTGGAGACATTTATTGAGAGGTCTATTAATCGATGGAGGGTTTGCTTTACCTGGAGGTATTGTTGACTTTAGGAATATGAGGGATCCACGTCTTGTCTTGTTGGTTATGTAACCTTTTTTTTGAATTGTTTGCCAATATTGTTATGTGATATGTTTTCTCTCATTTTTGTATAAGGTTGTAAATTAAGTGTTTCTTATTGTTAAAGCTGTCAATATTTGCATATATGACTTTTACATTTTTTTTTAGAACTGAGTAGTTGTTGATTTCTTCTCCGTTCATCTCAGTTTCTGATAGTTGCTATATGTACCCAGGTTCTCTTGGTTCTGTCTCTGCTATTTCTATCGTGTTTTAAATATCGCGGATTGATTCATATGTGAGCAGCTTTTGAGTTACTGTCTTCAATATCTGGAGATGTTAAGGTGATACTGCCTTGTTATCTCTCATTATCTAGGCGATCCAGCTTTACTATATAAGCACGGTTTCTAGATATATTTACGGTGTGTATCTGTATTTGGCCCGCGATATGAGCACTTTTGTATTAGTTCATTTCTGTTCTGATTTTGTGTTTTATTAAATTCGTATATGTATGTGTCAAATATGTAGTCATGAACTGACATCGGCTTATGAATTGAATTCTTGATTTTTTGATCATTCAAATTTTTATCATTGATTTTCTCACTTTTTTGTTTGCGAATTTTATTTTAATTGTGGGATGATAAATAGGAAGGTCTGTAGTGTAGTTGATAGTATTGTGGTTTTCTTGGCATTTACCATATCGCTGTTTCTTTCAAAATATCAATGAGTTCGAACAAAAGCTTTTTCTCGATAATAATTCCTTTCTACTAGAGATATCATATTCCACAAATGATATGTAGACAACATTCTAATTGTAACGAACTAAATTAATCGGCGTCACTTATTATTTAATAAAATTAACAGTTTCAAGTTAACTATCGAAATTGAATGCAACTACATCAACGTTCTAGATTTAAAAATTACTACAGATCCTATAAATTCAACCCCCAGTTATGATATTGTGGGAACCCACGAACATACATTGCGTCATGTTCACAACATAAATTTGCTTCTTGTCACTTCTTATTCAACAGGCTCATAAACATTCCGTTAAACCTCACTAATTTTATCCTTGAATTGAAGAGAATTGCTAAGTTTGGCTTGAATAATGATTTTTTCAACTTAGGCATATCATCCAAGGCAAATTTAGTCAATATTTCCATAATTGTAATATCAGTCCCATTTTCGCTGTTAATGTCAAACTTGGCAACCTTCTAATTAATAATAAATTAATAATAATTAACAATCAGCCATAATGAAAGAAGCGGTATCTATAAAATTAAATATAATGTTTATGACTGGTTTTATGCCTGTTAAATAGGGCGAAATATCGAAATTAGATTTAGGAAATATGTCACTAAGAATAATTCAATCTTTTATGAACACCTACCAACATTTAAAATCACATTTCTGATCTACACAGTTGGAAAATATTCACAAGCACACCCTGTATAAGCTAAACGCGTCTGTCTAGAGCAAGAAATTTGGTATGGAAGTAGTACTAATGTAGTATAACTTACCCTCACGTGAAGAGTAGCTGAACGTGAGAGTACTGAAAGAAGATGCAACAATAACGAAAGTATCTTCCGTGAACGGCGCATACCATCGCTACAAGAGGTAGCATGGAGTTGATATAATACAAATCGCCTCCATCACTCCTCAAATTTAGCCGAAAGAATCGGATAATATCAACCTAGCTTAAATGTGTTCGATCGGACTCAGATCCGGAGAATGAGCTGGCCATGGAAGCATTCTCATTCAGTACACTTCCACAAAGGTCTATACAACACATTCGATGTGCGATCTAAATTTCATTGTATTAATAACATCCATGAACATCCAGTTCAGATTATACAGGGTGTGCTCGTGAATTATTTCCAACAGTGTAACTAGTATTAAATTTTTGAAACATAAAAAAAACAAAGAAGAAATGGATCTGTAGATATACAATTTCATAACAGGAATAACCGTGAGTTACTTTTGAACTATATAATTTTGAATGGAATTGATTTTGTTTAAATATTTCCTTAACACGAATTTATCTCCTTTTTTGTTTTTCGTTTTCTGTCTCTCTCTTTTTCCTAATTTCGATCGATCCGTTAGTGACCGTCTCTTTTAAGATAATTTAATCCAAGTTCTCTTATATATGGTTATTTTTTGTAATTTCAATTTTAGTGATCTATTTAAATCTACGTAAAATCCATTTTCAAGTCTTTCAAATGTTTTTAAAAATATACTCGGGCTACAAAGTTTTTTATCCGGAATGTTTCTTCTTAAAGAACTTTTATGTAACCTTTGTTGAAATGTCACCGTTCGTCTCCTCATTGTCCCTCTGATGCTTTTAGACGGTAATTAGTTTTTAAATGACTGCTTTATCTTAATTTTATATTTTAAAAGCCTTTTAGCCCTACCTGAAGACGCTTATTTATAAGCGAAAAATATGTATAAATTGTTTTAAATAATTAAATAATAATGTGACCCAGAATCTTTCTATTTTTAATTTTACTCTTACATAATGAATTTGGAGTCAACAATTTCAAATCAATAATTATTATCTCAAAAACGAATTGAGATATTCAATTGCGGTTATATTTATGAAAAAGCACAATCGTTTCTTTATAAGTTATGAATATTTTTTTAAAATGTCTTGATAATTCGATTTATTACGCTCAATAATTATTATATCCTAAACGAATTGGGATTTTCAAGTGCGGATTTGTGTATCAAAAACTACATAGTTTTCTCTCTATATCACGAGGATTTAATTCAAATATTTAGATAATTCGACATATCACGATATTGTAAAAAAATTTATTCAATCAGTACAACAAATTAATATTTTTTTCATGTGAATGATTGTTACAATAATACTAGAAGAGAATACAGTTTGGCGGTCATGACTGAAAAATAAAAATATGTTTTCGAAGCCATCAATACTGCAAGCAATAAACAAAAGGCTGTATAGCAATTGATAAAGAGAGGGATAAAATGAATGAAAGAAAAACCAACGAGAATAATCGTTTTAGTTTGGATACTTAGACTTTAACAGTTATTTTTGTAGTGCTGCGATAAATACAGCCGAAACTATCTTTGGCCCTCATCCCAGAAGTGAACAATCCTTCTTCTTAAGTCTACTACCGAACAAGGAATTCTCTAGATGACCCTTTCCTTGCCAAATAAAAAAATCCCTCACATATGCAATGTCTCAACCTACCTTGTTAAGAATGTTATTGACGTATTAGCTATACACATTACCAATATGGGGAATTGTTGGGTTACAAACGGCATGTTCCCAGATGAACTTAAAATAGCCAAAGTGGTCTCAGTTTTCAATTGGATAATCCAGATGATTATAACAATTATCGACCTACTTTTATTCTTCCTGTTTTTTCAAAAATCTTCGAATCTCTATTAAAACAGTTTTTTAAAAGATGTATTGAGTATATGGAAAATAACAAATACCAAAATAACTATACCCGACTTGTCAATCGCTTTTGATTGCTCCTAACATTAAATTTTGCCAAATAAACTGGAACAAATTAAGTAATATTCTAAGTTAAATAAGAATGTGGTCAGTGATTCGTGGTTATCTTAACAATAGAATGCAGTGTGTTATGAATTTCAGATGTTACTAATATTATATCTGATTTAGAGTTCATGCTCATGATTCAGTTCAATTCAGAGCTCAATGCTCTTTATTATTTATATAAATGATCTTCCTATTAACATCCCATCTGATGCATTTATATATATTCTGATGATAATTCTTTTATGCTTACGTCGAAAGATAAAGTTGAACTTGAAGCTAAATTTGAAGGTAGTATAGGCAAAACTGCGGAATGATTCGGGGACAACAATTTGAAATTTAATGTCGAAAAGACGCAGGAACTTCACTTAACGACTAAAAGTGTGGAGTGGGAGTAAAACCTTATTAAAATCCTGGGTATATAGGTTAGGAACTCTTATATTGAATATCTTCAAAGATACCTGGCTGATGTAATTTTTATGATTTTTACGGCTATAGCTGAATATGATACTTTGCAATTTTCATGGCAGGACGTTGTATGGAGTACTGATTTGGGAGAATTTTCTGGAGACCAAAAATATTTTCCTGCAATAAAGGAAAGCATTACGGTTTTTAGTAGGTGTAAATAGTACTGTAAATTACAAACCACTTTTTGAACAACATTAGATACTTACCATGCATTCTTCCTAAACTTCCTTTGTAAAAGGTTCTGATATTCACAGTTTAAGTCTTTTTCATTGTTTAAGTCTTCATGGTGCTCCTCGTCTCTGCAAACTACGGCGCGTTTGAATTTTCTCATGTTTGAAGCTAATGAAGTTTGATCAAGTTTGGAGCAATCAGGGCAGGCATAAGTTATTAGTGGCCTAATGAGGGCTTTGTAAAGAAAATGCACTTAGTTCGCAGTAGTGATTTTCTGCTCATTAGAGGATACAATTGGCAAAACCTGACATAATCTTGGTTGAACTTCCAGTTTATGTGGAATTTCCAAGTGATTCGGTAGTCAAAAGCCTTGTCACTATATTTCTTTATCAGTTAGTATATAAATATAATAATAATATAAGGAGCATTTCGATGAGGTCTTAGCCTTAGCCTGGCATTTGTTGGCATTCAGCGGAATGGCCCATTCTGATAACCATTCTGATTTTGCCTGCTGACCTTTGAAGCGTTTCAATAGTATCAATAAGGATGTCGTTTTGTCCCATTATAAACATGTTAGCCGCAAACATGGCCATTTCGAAGTTTACGTTGGTCGAGGTACCATGCATAAAGATGATGACACAGCGGGGATAAACTACTACCTTATGGAAAATCTGCAAGTATTTCTTGAGTGCTGGAAGAGTATCTATTCATGATGACGCAGTAAGTTCGTTCCCCTAGGACGGAGAACAGAATGGCAAGTAAATAGTTACTTAACCCAGACAGTATCAAATACCCTTGTTGCATCCAGTGAAACAACAGCTGCAAACTTTTTGGCTTTGAATCCAGTTGATGAACCTTCTAAATCTGTACTGGATGTTTGAGATTATTTTAAGGAGACTTAACTCTTCTTGTAGTCAATGATATATAACTCGCTCGAATGGCTTAGATAAGAATGAGATTGATTGGATGATAATTAAGGATACTATGGATAAATATTTAAGGATACTATGGCTGTTGATAGGCTACTAGAATGGTCGCCATGGTAGCCACACAGTGTTATAAGATAATATATAAGACATTATAATA
This sequence comes from Onthophagus sagittarius, assembly GCA_036711965.1. Classification (NCBI taxonomy): domain Eukaryota; kingdom Metazoa; phylum Arthropoda; class Insecta; order Coleoptera; family Scarabaeidae; genus Onthophagus; species Onthophagus sagittarius. Next base: position 7,398,856 of record JASERS010000007.1, on the reverse strand, counting down.
TTCTAAGTCCACAGTAAGCAACAGGCGCTGGTGACAACCGAAGTGGTTAATTAGTGATGGGTTGCTATGTTAAAGATGACCAATAATTCAGTAACAATGATTTGATTTTATGTATGGTGTCCATAGTCGCGTGTTTTATCTATATCTTCGTATATAATTTCTCGTACTCTTTGAGATTGTGAATATGGTTTTATTCGGATAATTCTTTCTTCTTTCAGAGCAATATCATATTGAACCAAATTGGTTTTCCAGGTCGTTCTGAAAATAATCCAGGAAGTTTTCTTATTAAATTCTTCAAATCTATCCTTTGTTCTTCAGTAAATTGAATTGGACAATTTTGCCCCTTTGCTTGTTGTAAAACTTTTGCATTCAGTAAAGTCAGCATTTCTTGTAATTTTTCAATTTAAATATAGTAATTCCTACTCTTCGTCCCCCGAAGATGTTTCATATATCTCAACTATTTCAGATTTTTCATAATAAGGTTTCAATAAATTTTGATATACGAGAATTTGTTTTCTTCTTGCAGTTAGTTATTTACTACTTTTTTTGACCTCCCCATTGTATTTATAATTTATTCTAGCTGGTTGACATATCATCACTTTATCTCCTTCTTTGTAAATTACTTCTTCTGCTGTTTTGTCATATTTCTATGATGTCTTCTGTGCTTGCTTGTTTTTCAATCGTTCTAGTAATTTCAAAACATAACTAACTACTGGTTCATTAGTATTTATGCCATTCCATAAATCTTTTAACATACTTAACGGCGATCTAATTTGTCTGCGATAACATAACTCCATAGGACTGAAATCATGTGATGCATGTGGTACTTTTCTTAGCAAATATTGCTAGATCAATCTCTCTCTTTTTCATATTCGTAACTCAAAGCTCCGAGTGTTCTCTTAAAGACTCAATGAAACCTTTTGACTGCACTTCGCTGAGGATGGTATGTAGACCTGTGGATTATTTTAATATCACTTTGTGTCTTTGAAGAAAACGAATTTTAGAAAATATGTTCAATAACCACCGATTCTGAATCAGCTACTTTGAGGCTTCAACATTCGCGAAGGTTTGGTTCTGTAAATACCCTGCGAATATCGAAGAACCGGATGCTATGCGAGCTAAAATACTTCTGTGTTATTATAAAAATATTAATATAGCATCAACATATAAAATTTCAAGGTACAATTTCAAATTAACAACTTCTCCACCCATTCATTTTTCATTTTTTTTTCAAAGTGTGCATTGGTTAACTTTTCCTCTTGGTCATTGACGAAAGATTCATGGATATCTATCTACCTCAGCATCGACAGTATCGAAAGTATTGAAAAGAAACTACATTTATTTGTAATATGTATGTGCTTTTTATTTCTTTCATCATTTTAAATAATAAATTATTCTGTAGACGATTAATAATATATAGTGAAATATCGAAAGTATCGAAATATAGAAATATCGAAGTATCAGAAGTATCGAAGTATCGGAATATTAAAATATAGAAAGTACCGAAGTATCGAAAGTATTAAAGTATTGAAAGTGTCGAAGTATCAAAAATTGTTTTTCTATGCAGGAAATTGCGTTTACAGTATACGCCCATACCTCGTTATACGACGGTAATACGTTCCTCGAAATTCGGCCGTGTAAATAAAAACGAAATGCCGTATAAAGAAACTACATTTATTTGTACTATGTATGTGTAAACTCAATTACATACAATTTTTATTAAAATACTGTTTTTATTTCATTTCATCATTTTAAATAATAAATCGTTCTATTTTAACAAGCGATATAAAATAATCTAAAACCTAAATAAGAATATAATAAAATATCGAAAGTAGCGAAGTATCTGAAGTATCGGAAGTATTGGAAGTATTGGAACTATCGGAAGTATCGAAAGTATAGAAACTATCAAAGTATCGAAAGTACCGAAGTATCAAAAGTATTAAATCAAATCAAATAGAGTATCGAAAGTACGGAAAGTGTCGAAGTATCGAAAATTGTTTTTCTATACAGGAAATTGCGTTTACAGTACACATCCATACGTCGTTATACGACGGTAATACCTTCATCGAAATTCGGTGTAAAAATAAAAACGAAATGTCGTATAAAGCATACTACTAAAATGACTTAAACTAAAACAGTATTTTACAAACTTTTATAGTTTGTAAAATACTGCTTTTTATTTCATTTTATCAATTATATTCATTATTATATTCAATCATATTATCAATAAATAACAAATCGTTTTATAGACGATTTTAACAAGCGATATACAATAATCTAAAAACTAAATAAGAATATGATGATAAAGTTATTTTGATTCGAAGGAACTACTTAGATCAATTTTCAATTTTTGAAAATACGTATGGATGTTGGGTGCTGAAGAAAAACTGAATTGGGAATAGACTCATACAACGAAAAGCTCTCCAAAAAATTCTGAATTAGGACTAATTTGAGACTAATTTCAATGGTGCATTAAAATTAATTGAAAATGATAACTTCAATCTAGATAAAAGCATTAACAATTTTGTATGGGTGTTCTTTTGGAACCATTTTAAGGCTTCTGGGATCATCTCAAGATTTCCAGAGGAAATATCAAATCTTGTGACAATATTTCAAATCTTCTAGAAGCAGTATCGGGTCTTTTGGAGGCATTATCAAGCCTTCCAGAAGCAATGCCACGTCTTGTGAAAATATTTCAAATCTTCTAGAAGCAGTATCGAATGTTTTGGGATCAATATCAAGTCTTCCAGAAGCAATATCAAGAATATGATGATAAAGTTATTTTGATTCGAAGGAACTACTTAGATCAATTTTCAATTTTTGAAAATACGTATCGGATGTTGGGTGCTGAAGAAAAACTGAATTGGGAATAAACTCATACAACGAAAAGTTCTCCAAAAAATTCTGAATTATTTCTAAAAAATTCAAAATATATGTTTTCCGAACAACGTTCATAGCAGATACTTCCACTAAATTTGGGACTAATTTTAATGGTGCATTAAAATTAATTGAAAATGATAACTTCAATCTAGATAAAAGCATTAACAATTTTGTATGGGTGTTCTTTTGGAACCATTTTAAGGCTTCTGGGATCATCTCAAGATTTCCAGAGGAAATATCAAATCTTGTGACAATATTTCAAATCTTCTAGAAGCAGTATCGGGTCTTTTGGAGGCATTATCAAGCCTTCCAGAAGCAATGCCACGTCTTGTGAAAATATTTCAAATCTTCTAGAAGCAGTATCGAATGTTTTGGGACCAATATCAAGTCTTCCAGAAGCAATATCAAGAATATGATGATAAAGTTATTTTGATTCGAAGGAACTACTTAGATCAATTTTCAAATTTTGAAAATACGTATGGGCGCTGGGCGCCCATGAAGAAAAACTGGGAATAGACTCAAACGACGAATTGTTCTCCAAAAAGTCTGAATTAGGTCTAAAAAAATTCAAAATATATGTTTTTTGAACAACGTACATAGCAAATACTTCCACTAAATTTGGAGACTAATTTCAATGGTGTATTTATTTATTTATATACATATTCGGGATGCTAACAAGGAGAATATCCCCAACAAAGCATCTTCTTAAAGAAATAAAACAAAAATTAGTATATGAATACTGATATAAACAGAAATAAACACAATAGTAATTCTACCAACAAAAAAAAATCTTCGATAAATTAGATGTTACACTTTACACCTTACTCTTTAAAAGATCGCAAAGAAATGTCGAAGAGAGGCATATGGTTGAAGTTCAGATTCTAGCAATTACGAATACAAACTAATGGCGAGTTTTGATACAAGTTAGTGGTAGCTACGTTAACACGAAACGTAGCGTTGTTGTAAGTAAGCCGTTGCGGTTCTTCTTCTGCCTGAATTGAAGCTCAATTCAGGCAGAAGAACGGGGGTGTCCAGCATGCCATTTGCAAGTTTAAAAGAAAAACCAAATCAGAAACAACTCCACGATGATGCAGAGACAACAAGTTGAAAATGCATCATCATAAATGCAGTAAGGAAGATGAAATTTATGTGCTAAATAACGGACAAACTTCAATGAATGGCTTCAATACGATCACGATAGACCGCATTCAAAGGGTTCTCAACAAAGGGTTGCATTAAAGTTAATTGAAAATGATAACTTCAATCTAGACAAAAGCATTAACAGTATTGTATGGGTACTCTGTTGGAAGCATTTTAAGCCTCCTGGAAGCATTTCAAATTTTCCAGAGGCAATATCAAGTCTTGTGAAAATATTTCAAATCTTCTAGAAGCAGTATCAAGTCGTTTGGAAGCAATATCAAGTTTTCCAGAAGCAATACTAAGTCTTCTGGGAGAACATCAAGTCTTCTAGAGGTAATATCAAATTTTCTGAAAACGTTTCAAATCTTCTGAAAAAAAGAATGGAAGAAATTCAAGTCTTCCAGAAAAAGGCTTGAAATTCTTCCATTCTTCTCTCTTTTAGAAGCACTTCCAATCTTCTAGCAGCAGTATCAAATCTTCTGAAAGCATTTCTAATCTTATGGAAGTATTTCTAATCTTCTGGAAGCAATTCAAATCTTCTGGAAGCAATTCAAATCTTCTGGAAGCTTCTAGAAGCAGAGGCAAGTTTTCTGGAAGAATATCATGTTTTCTTAAATGCAATAACACGTCTTTTGGAAATATTTCAGTCTTCTAGATGCAATGTCATATTTTGTGGAAGCATTGCAAGTCTGCTGGAAGCAGATTTAGTATTTTGAATACATCAAAATCTTTCTGGAATAAGTGTCAGGTCTTCTGAAAACATTTCAAGTCTTCCTGAAGCAGATCAAGTATTCTAGAAGTATTTCAACTCTTCTGTAAGCAGTATCAAGTTTTCTGGAAGCATTTTAAGTCTTTTGGAAATATTTCAGCATTCTAGAAGCAGTATCAAGTTTTATGGAAGCATTCCAAGTCCTCTGGAAGCAGATTAAGTGTTTTGGAAGCATTTTAAGTCTTCTACAAGCAGCATTAAGTCTTCCGGAAGAATTTCAAATAGTTGGAATGCGTTTTAAGTCTGCTATAAGCAGTATCCAGTCTTCGGGAAGCATTTCAAATCTTGGAGAGGCAATGTCACGTTTTTTGGAAACATTTCAACCTTCGCGAAGCAATATCATATTTTCTGGAAGCGTTTCAAGTCTGCTGGAAGCAGATTTACTGTTTTGAATACATTAAAATCTTTCTGGAATAAGTGTCAGGTCTTCTGAAAGCATTTCAAATCTTCTTGAAGCAGATCAAGTATTCTGGAAGTATTTCAACTCTTCTGTAAGCAGTATCAAGTTTTCTAGAAGCATTTGAAGACTTTTGGAAATATTTAAGCCTTCTAGAAGCAGTATCAAGTTTTATGGAAGCAGTCCAAGTCCTTTGGAAGCAGATTAAGTGTTTTGGAAGCATTTTAAGTCTTCTACAAGTAGCATCATGTCTTCTGCAACCATTTCAAATCTGTTGGACGCATTTTAAGTCTCTTACATGCAGTATCAAGTATTCGGGAAGCATTTCATATCTTGGTGAGGCAATATCACGTCTTTTGGAAACATTTTAATCTTCTAGAAGAAGTATCCATTTTTCTGGAAGCATTTCAAGTCTTCTGGAATCAGTATCAGGTAATCTGTAAGCATTTCATGCCTTCTTGAAGTAGATCAAGTGTTTTAGAAGTATTTCAACTTTTCTGTAAGCAGTATATGATCTTCTGAAAGCATTTCAAGTATTCTGAAAGCATTTCAAATCTTTTGAACGCATTTCAAGTCTTCTACAAGCAGTATCAAGTCTTCGGTAATCATTTTAAATATTTGAGAGGCTGATGGAAATATTTTAATCTTCTAGAAGCAATGTCAAGTCTTCTGGAAACAGATTAAGTGTTTTTGAAATATTTCAAGTCTATTGGAATCAGTATCAAGTCGTTTGGAAGTGTTTTAGTTCTTCTGGAAGCATTTCAAGTCTTTTGGAAGCATTTGACGTCTTCTAGAAGTATTTCGTACCTATTCTTATGGGTGTTCTCTACATCTCTCAGGAGCTGAAATCCTGGTAGCAGCTTACAACTCCGTTAATACCATGGTAAATGCGGTTTTATTTCAATTAACTCAGCATGCGAAAGTGGCTTGCAATCAGCATCCAGCACATTCACGATATCACACCTAAAAATAAACTTCTTTTGTTAATCTAATATATTTTGTGTAATTGGGAGCAGATAAGGGCTATTTTGGTGAGATGTGCAATTAACACAATCGGGGATTTTTTTTTTCTATATGCAGATTAATGTTGATTTCAGCTCATCCCATGATATGTCATTATTGTTTATAACTTCTTTTACATTGAATTGCTTTCAAAAATCATTAATTGACCATTTAAATGTTTTCAGCTCAATTCATTGGTTGGATCGGGACAGTGGTATATTTAGGCAGATATTTAATTTTCACATCTCCTGACAAGTCCAATGTAATAGTGGGATGTCCGAGAGTACTATTCAAGAGAAGCAATATTTTTTCAAATCATCCTTCGAAAGGTATTTTTTCATTTTAAGTCAAAAGTGGTTGGAGTTGTTTGAGTGTAGTATCACTCAGGTTAGGCTGTAAACAAAAACATTGTAGACCGAAACACGATATATAGGGAGGTATGAGTGTATTTAAAAGACGTACATAAAAAAACTTAACATAGAAATGTAGTAATATGCTTCAAGGGCGCTAAGATTCTTTGAAGATAACATTCAATCTGTGGTTATTTCTCATTATTTCAAAACCTGCTAGGGTTAAAAGCACGAAAGTTTATGTATTTACTTGGGTTTACGTGACTAGTACGATAATCGAGGAAAATTCTCTAGAACATATGGGGGAATAAGGGTTGGGGTGCGAAATTTATTTCTTTTTTATCTTTATCTTTTTCACTATTCTAACCCCAATATTAAAATCTACGAAGAACAATACATAAAAATTGTATTATGTTCTTCCTATATTATTAAAATATTATTTCCAATAATTCGATAATTTCTATACTTCGATACTTGATATTTTCTTTTATTCATTTTATTATTATATTTCACCAGGAAATTTTGCATTTTGATGATGATCAGCTTATGGAGATTTGCTTAATTGCTTACTGCCATTTTTAACATACTTCACGTATCACCGGAAAAATGCTGATAAGGTTCCTTGGCTTCATCCATTAATCTAGCCCTATTTAATGGTATATTTTTGCGATTTTGATCTTCAATTCAAATATAAAGAGACTTCCCAATTTCTTCAATATTAACATCGCGAATTTGCGACGTTACCTTTAATAATGAAGGTATTAACATAAAAATAATTATTATTATAACTTATGAAGTTCATAATTTTAAAGAAAATACCACTGTTAATAATAAAATTGGTTGAAAAAATATGAATTAATACTTAATAACTATTGTTAGGATATATCGCATATAATGTGATATCAATATGTCAATTTTGTTATAAATTTATTATTAAATTAAAAAAGTATTATTTTTTGAGTACAAGTATTTTTGACGGCCTAATGAAGAGAAGATATGTTAATGTACATTTGATGAGTCGGCCTCGTCAACTTTAGGCACACGGATCGATAGAAAGCATACAGACAAAAATTCCAGCTGCATTTCACAAATTAATTTTACAGTGCGTAGAAATTAAATGTTTGTTGCCCGCGGTAAATTGGCTACCACTGAAATCCCAGCTATTACTAGCACTAAACATTTTATGGTATAATAACTTTAACATTCAAAAAGTTTTGTATAAATTTATTAACAGCATAAATTTATATCTATATATATAATAATCACTAAAATATAAAAAAAATTGATTATAAACTTAAAAAGTCGTAATCATCTCCCCATATTCGTTCAACTATCTTATTACATCGGAAAACCATAACTTTAGGAATTTATTTCGTTCAACGACATAACTGTATTATAAAGAAAGTTATTGGGTATGAAAACGAAATCGATATAACACCAAAGTACAAATAACATCATCTTATCTTTAAGCTTATAAATAATTACGAAGTAAAATGATGAAATAAAACTAATGGATGTTTAAAAAATGGTCGGAGATAAACTGCATTCGATCGTAAATGACAAACGTAGTAGTAACGCGACGGGGAGTGAAATAAATCAAAACGGTCATCGCTCTCTTTTTGTAAATTATCGTCACATTTTGAAAGCCGAAAGTACAAACAGAGTTTTCGATTTGGGGATCCCGACACGTCAGACATTGGTGTAAAAGGAACGGGCCGCGTGAAATATGGGCATAATCTATCGAAATAAATCAATGCTGCGGGCCTTTTTTTTGTCGGCCCAGGAGCTCCGCTATCATTTACTATGTTCGGACGTTCTGTGGGCTCCCCCAATAAAAGTAAATTTATGGAGTACGAGGTACGCGACGAGACTGCGAAAAGGGCCAAACAAACTGCTAATTGGATTCGGCTTAAGCAAATCAGAGGGCCGTTTACGCGCCCGAAAAGTGTGCGCCGGAAATTTTAATCATCCCCCTCATACAGGGGGTAATTATAATCTACTTTATTACTACGGCGATATTGGGCTTTAATTACGTACCGGGCTAAAGTTAATTTACTGCATATTTTGACGTCGATGGGTCTCAACAAAATAAATCTTTAAAAAAGTAACAAAACTAACATACTTTGTACTTTTTTATATCTAATCGATATTCAAACTTCTTTTTATTACTTATATAGGTGTCCCACGTAAACAGCAAAGTACACAAATGATATTAAGGAGTTATTACTTAGCCAAAACAATAATTTAAATGATGACTGATATGGTTTTTATTGCATATTCTGATTATACACACCAAAATATGTTGATTTTGATAAAATATGATAATACGTAGTACTTTCTGTGGTTTTTGTATTAAAAAGTTAGACGTCTGCCACCCTAAGTATGCTTATAATGTATGGAAGCAATAATCTCGGCCGAATTCGAAGACGTCGGCCGTCTCAAGTACCATGAACGAAACTTGCGATATCTAATGTATTCCGGTTATGTAGTCAGCAAGTCAATCCAACCCAACCTAGCCTAACCTAAGTATTTTTTATAGTTGTTGTATCTTCCTTCAATTTCAGCCAGGTTAAGAGAAATAATCTTGGCTGACTTCGAAGACACCGGCCGCTCCAAGAATCATGCATGATACTTGGATTAAGTTCCGTTGAGATGGGATGGAGTTCCATAAATTTTATGTGGGTAGACTAGAAATTGTTTGTTCTATAAAATAGTTAACGATGTCACTCCAGATTGCTCCAGAAAATCTCGCTTAAAACTTTTGAAAGACGTCGACCGCCCCAAGAAACAGGCACGATACTTGAGTTGCAACCCAACTCAACTCAACCCAATCCAAGCATTAAAAATTTTAAAAAAATTAAGCGAGACGCTCTGAATCTGGAGTGATATCATTAACTATTTTATAGAACAAACAATTTGTAGTCTACCCCGTTCAAAATTTATGGAACTCCAACCCAACTCAAGTCAACCCAATGCTTGTATTATTCGTGATACTTGGAGGGACCGACATCTTCGAAGTCGGCCGAGGTATTTTCTCTTAACCTGGTTGAAATTTAAGAGAGGAATCTCGGCCGACTTTGAAAACGTTGGTTGCTTTAAGAACCATGAGCATTACTAGGATTGAGTTTAGTTGAGTTGAGTTGGGTTTCTGTAAATTTGAAGGTGGATAAACTAGGTATCACATTTCGAATCTAAAGTGATATCATCAATATTTTATAGAACAAATAATCTTACTCGGTCGCTCCAAGAACCATGAACAATACTTGAATTGGGTTGGGTTGAGTTAAGATGAGTTGGGCTTCGATACATTTTAAGCGGAATAGACTAAGATCTTCGAAACTTTGATTCTGAAGTGATATTCATAATTCTATTGAACAAATAATTTAAAACGAGAAATAATTCTCAAAAAACATTATTTGTAAATGATCAAATTTCTACCCTATCTATTTCCTCAAAGGAAGGAATTGCAGGGAGTAAGATTAGGGTATTTTATTGGCCACAGTATTAGACCTCTACGATCAATCCAATTGGTGGGTTCAATAAAAACGTAATATATACTAATGTTAATGAGGAAAAAGAATTTATTGCATAGCAAATATCGGATGTAGTATGTCTTTGGTTCTAGTAGAATTTACTTAATTTTAGAATTTATGTACCACGAATTATGTGATGTAGAGTATTAAGTAAATACTTCTTAAAAGTAGTACGTACTTGACATATTTAACGTTGTTTGTAGGAGTTCTATATACAGTATTCTGGGTTGTGTCCCATAAAAAAAATTCCATGCATCTTAACATTGGTAATTTAGCTAGCCAACGCACTGGACCAGATCTACCTATCCATCTCGCAGGATATCCATTTGAAACAATACATGTTTCTGCATGAAAGGTTTATCGTGTAATAAATTGAGCACTTCGTTTTCTAAAAATGGCGAATGATTGGTCCATTAAAATTGAAATCGAAAAAATGTGGACCCACTAAATATCGATCGATTATGCTGTACCATACATTAATTCCAAAATTTCCTCGGTTTTCACACTAAAATATGTTGACTTTGTTAAGATGTGTTGATACGTAGTGCTTTCTGTGGTTTTTGTATTAAAAAGTTAGACGTCTGCCACCCCAAGTACTACGTGCAATACTTGAGGTGGTTAACATATTCGAAGTCGGTATCTGATTATTTTTTCTATTAAATTCTTAATGGTATCACTCGAGATATGGAAAGTGATATCTGGTCTATTTCGCTTATGATGTATGGAAGCAATAATCTCGGCCGAATTTGAAGACGTCTGCCGTCTCAAGTACCATGAACAAAACTTGGGATATCTAATGTACTCCGGTTATGTAGTCAGCAAGTCAATTCAACCCAACCTAGCCTAACCTAAGTATTTTTTATGATTGTTGTATTTTCCTTCAATTTCAGCCAGGTTAAGAGAAATAATCTTGGCTGACTTCGAAGACACCGGCCGCTCCAAGAATCATGCATGATACTTGGATTAAGTTCCGTTGAGATGGGATGGAGTTCAATAATTTTAATGTGGGTAGACTAGAAATTGTTTGTTTTACAAAATAGTTAACGATGTCACTCCAGATTGCTCCAGAGAATCTCGCTTAAAACTTTTGAAAGACGTCGACCGCCCCAAGAAACAGGCACGATACTTGAGTTGCAACCCAACTCAACTCAACCCAATCCAAGCATTAAAAATTAAAAAGAAATTAAGCGAGACGCTCTGAATCTGGAGTGACATCATTAACTATTTTATAGAACAAACAATTTCTAGTCCACTCCGTTCAAAATTTATGGAACTCCAACCCAACTCAAATCAACCCAATGCTTGTATTATTCATGGTCGAAGACATCTTCGAAGTCGGCCGAGGTATTTTCTCTTAACCTGGTTGAAATTTAAGACAGGAATCTCGGCCGACTTTGAAAACGTTGGTTGCTTCAAGAACCATGAGCATTACTACGATTGAGTTGAGTTGGGTTTCTATAAATTTTAAGCGGGATAGACTAGTTATCACATTTCGAATCTAAACTGATATCATCAACATTTTATAGAACAAATAATCTCAGTCGGTCGCTCTAAGAACCATTTACAATACTTGACTTGGGTTGGGTTGAGTAGAGTTGGGTTGGGCTTCGATAAATTTTAAACGGAATAGACTAAGATCTTCGAAATTTCGAATTTGAAGTGATATTCACAATTTTATAGAACAAATAATTTGAAACGAGAAATAATTGTCAACCAAACATTATTTGTAAATGATCAAATTTCTGCCCTATCTATTTCCTCAAAGGAAGAAATTGCAGGGAGTAAGATTAAGGTATTTTGTTGGCCACAGTATTAGACACAATATTAAGATTTATTCTTAGGAAAAAGAAGTTATTACATAGCAAATATTATCGGATGTAGTATGTCTTTGGTTCCGGTAGAATTTACTCATATATGTACCACGAACTATGCGATGTAAAGTATTAAGTAAATACTTTTAAAAAGTAGTACGTACTTGACATATTTAACGTTGTTTGTAGGAGTACAATATACAATATTCTTGATTGTGTCCCATAAAAAGAATTCCATACATCTTAATTCTAGTAATTTAGCTAACCAACGCACTGAACCAGATCTACCTATCCATCTCGCAGGATATCCATTTGAAACAATACATGTTCCTGCTTGAAAGGTTTATCGTGTAATAAATTGAGCACTTCGTTTTCTAAAAATGGCGCATGATTGGTCATCATTTTATCCATCTTCTTGGTGCATTCGCATCTCGTCATTGTGGTACATACAAATATAGATCATTATTTTTTGAAATCATATTGTTTAAATACATACCGGGGCGAGGAGCGACCTAGCTCCTCATGTTGTTCAAACTTCTTCGTTTATTATTCCGATGATTTCCTCCTACGAGCTGGGGGTGACTTTGTCCTAATTCTTCTTTCCTGTCTCTTACGTCTTGCCATTACGTGAAACATATTGATCGTTACTTTTTGAAATAATGTTAGTTCTATACATACCGGGTGCGCGAGTAATCCCATTTCTCGCGCCGTTTTCTTCTTCCTTCAAATTCTCAATCTTCTACTTTCTTCCTTCATTCTTTCATCTATCCAGGAGTCGTCTCCTCATTTCTTCCTTTAACGGTAGTTTCTTCTTTGTTCTTTATTATCATTATTTCTCTAAGGTACTCTAACCTACCAGTACTTTTGTTTTTCTTCCACCGATCGTTAGTATATTCGCCATCGTGTTCTTGTTTATTAATAAACCTATTTTCGTCTCTGCTGTTTTCTTTTTTACTTCGAATGTTAGGCAGTCAAACAAAGTGTGTTCAGGTGTATCCGGCACCTCACATCCATACCACCACACATCACTATCGATTTTCTTTATATTTTTTAGGTAGCTGGCAAACGAGCCATGCCCCGTAATCGCTTGTGTCAGATAGAAATCTGTTGGAGGTCCTCTTTCTTGCCAGGTTTGCACGTTCTTTATAAATACGCTAGCCCATCCGTTGTAGTTTGTCCATCTCTGCTGCCATTTCTGAAGCATTCTTTGTCGAACTTCTTCCCTGTTACTACCTTTGTCAATATAATTTTCTGTTCTTTTCCATACCAGCAAGTCCAAAGGTCCAAAGGTCCAAAGGTCCAAAGTTCCAAAGTCCAAAGGCCTGCTAGAGCGCCCACTGCTTCGGTTGATACAGTTCGGTACGCTGCTGTGATAGAAATTGCGTATTTTCTTTCTATACTTCTAAGCATGTTTTTGTATTTTTTATGCCTGAGTGCACTCTGCCACGCAGGGGCTCCATATAGTATCACCGAACTTATAGTTGTCGCCAATATATTTCTCTTCTTTTGTGAAGGGCCTCCTATATTTGGCATTAATCTGGTTAGAGTATTTTAGATTTTTGCCGCTTTTTCACAGACCACTCTTACATGTTTTGTCATTTTTATGTCTTTGTCGAGTGTCACACCCAGGTATTTCACTGACTTTTCACTATGCGCTACTGTATTACCTACTCTAATGTACACTTGATTAAATTTTCTTCTGCCTTCTAAAATAACCACTTCCGTCTTGGATTCTTCCAGTTTTAAGCCGATTTCTTCTAGGCATTTCGCTACTCTTAAGATGGAATATTCTGCCTTATCCACTATATCCTCACTCGTCACTCGTTGCAACCCAACTTAACTCAACCCAATTCAAGCATTAAATATTTAAAAAAATTAAGCGAGATGCTCTGAATCTGGAGTGACATCATTAACTATTTTATAGAACAAACAATTTCTAGTCTACCCCGTTCAAAATTTATGGAACTCCAACCCAACTCAAGTCAACCCAATGCTTGTATTATTCATGGTACTTGGAGCGGCCGACATCTTCGAAGTCGGCCGAGGTATTTTCTCTTAACCTGGTTGAAATTTAAGAGAGGAATCTCGGCCGACTTTGAAAACGTTGGTTGCTTCAAGAACCATGAGCATTACTAGGATTGAGTTTAGTTGAGTTGAGTTGGGTTTCTGTAAATTTGAAGGTGGATAGACTAGGTATCACATTTCGAATCTAAAGTGATATCATCAATATTTTATAGAACAAATAATCTTACTCGGTCGCTCCAAGAACCATGAACAATACTTGAATTAGGTTGGGTTGAGTTAAGATGGGTTGGGCTTCGATACATTTTAAGCGGAATAGACTAAGATCTTCGAAACTTTGATTCTGAAGTGATATTCATAATTCTATTGAACAAATAATTTAAAACGAGAAATAATTCTCAAAAAACATTATTTGTAAATGATCAAATTTCTGCCCTATCTATTTCCTCAAAGGAAGGAATTGCAGGGAGTAAGATTAGGGTATTTTATTGGCCACAGTATTAGACCTCTACGATCAATCCAATTTTTGGGTTCAATAAAAACGTAATATATACTAATGTTAATGAGGAAAAAGAATTTATTGCATAGCAAATATCGGATGTAGTATGTCTTTGGTTCCAGTAGAATTTACTTATATATGTACCACGAATTATGCGATGTAAAGTATTAAGTAAATACTTCTTAAAAGTAGTACGTACTTGAGATGTTTAACGTTGTTTGTAGGAGTACTATATACAGTATTCTTGATTTTGTCCCATAAAAAAAATTCCATGCATCTTAACATTGGTAATTTAGCTAGCCAACGCACTGGACCAGATCTACCTATCCATCTTGCAGGATATTCATTTGAAATAATACATGTTCCTGCATGAAAGATTTATCGTGTAATAAATTGAGCACTTTGTTTTCTAAAAATGGCGAATGATTGGTCCATTAAAATTGAAATCGAAAAAATGTGGACCCACTAAATATCGATCGATTATGCTGTACCATACATTAATTCCAAAATTGCCTCGGTTTTCACACTAAAATATGTTGACTTTGTTAAGATGTGTTGATACGTAGTGCTTTCTGTGGTTTTTGTATTAAAAAATTAGACGTCTGCCACCCCAAGTACTACATGCAATACTTGAGGTGGTTAACATATTCGAAGTCGGTATCTAATTATTTTTTCTATTAAATTCTTAATGGTGTCACTCGAAATATGGAAAGTGATATCTGGTCTACCTCGCTTATGATGTATGGAAGCAATAATCTCGGCCGAATTTGAAGACGTCTGCCGTCTCAAGTACCATGAACGAAACTTGCGATATCTAATGTACTCCGGTTATGTAGTCAGCAAGTCAATCCAACCCAACCTAGCCTAACCTAAGTATTTTTTATAGTTGTTGTATCTTCCTTCAATTTCAGCCAGGTTAAGAGAAATAATCTTGGCTGACTTCGAAGACACCGGCCGCTCCAAGAATCATGCATGATATTTGGATTAAGTTCCGTTGAGATGGGATGGAGTTCCATAAATTTTATGTGGGTAGACTAGAAATTGTTTGTTTTATAAAATAGTTAACGATGTCACTCCAGATTGCTCCAGAGAATCTCGCTTAAAACTTTTGAAAGACGTCGACCTCCCCAAGAAACAGGCACGATACTTGAGTTGCAACCTAACTCAACTCAACCCAATCCAAGCATTAAAAATTTTTAAAAAATTAAGCAAGATGCTCTGAATCTGGAGTGACATCATTAACTATTTTATAGAACAAACAATTTCTAGTCTACCCCGTTCAAAATTTATGGAACTCCAACCCAACTCAAGTCAACCCAATGCTTGTATTATTCATGGTACTTGGAGCGGCCGACATCTTCGAAGTCGGCCGAGGTATTTTCTCTTAACCTGGTTGAAATTTAAGAGAGGAATCTCGGCCGACTTTGAAAACGTTGGTTGCTTCAAGAACCATGAGCATTACTAGGATTGAGTTTAGTTGAGTTTAGTTGGGTTTCTGTAAATTTGAAGGTGGATAAAAAAAGAAAGTGATCTAAAGTGATATCATCAATATTTTATAGAACAAATAATCTTTCTCGGTCGCTCCAAGAACCATGAACAATACTTGAATTAGGTTGGGTTGAGTTAAGATGGGTTGGGCTTCGATACATTTTAAGCGGAATAGACTAAGATCTTCGAAACTTTGATTCTGAAGTGATATTCATAATTCTATTGAACAAATAATTTAAAACGAGAAATAATTCTTAAAAAACATTATTTGTAAATGATCAAATTTCTACCCTATCTATTTCCTCAAAGAAAGGAATTGCAGAGAGTAAGATTAGGGTATTTTATTGGCCACAGTATTAGACCTCTACGATCAATCCAATTGGCGGGTTCAATAAATACGTAATATATACTAATGTTAATGAGGAAAAAGAATTTATTGCATAGCAAATATCGGATGTAGTATGTCTTTGGTTCCAGTAGAATTTACTTATATATGTACCACGAACTATGCGATGTAAAGTATTAAGTAAATACTTCTAAAAAGTAGTACGTACTTGAGATATTTAACGTTGTTTGTAGGAGTACTATATACAATATTCTTGATTGTATCCCATAAAAAGAATTCCATACATCTTAATTCTAGTAATTTAGCTAGCCAACGCACTGAACCAGATCTACCTATCCATCTCGCAGGATGGATAGGTAATATATATATAGGATCCATTTGAAACAATACATGGTCCTGCTTGAAAGGTTTATCGTGTAATAAATTGAGCACTTCGTTTTCTAAAAATGGCGAATGATTGGTCCATTAAAATTTAATTCGAAAAAATGTGGACCCACTAAATATCGAACGATTATGCGGTACCATACATTAATTCCAAAATTGCCTCGGTTTTCACACTAAAATACGTTGACTTTGTTAAGATGTGTTGATACGTAGTGCTTTCTGTGGTTTTTGTACTAAAAAGTTAGACGTCTGCCACCCCAAGTACTACGTGTAATACTTCAGGTGGTTAACATATTCGAAGTCGGTATCTAATTATTTTTTCTATTAAATTCTTAATGGTATCACTCGAAATATGGAAAGTGATATCTGGTCTACCTCGCTTATGATGTATGGAAGCAATAATCTCGGCCGAATTTGAAGACGTCTGCCGTCTCAAGTACCATGAACAAAACTTGGGATATCTAATGTACTCCGGTTATGTAGTCAGCAAGTCAACCCAACCCAACCTAGCCTAACCTAAGTATTTTTTATAGTTGTTGTATCTTCCTTCAATTTCAGCCAGGTTAAGAGAAATAATCTTGGCTGACTTCGAAGACACCGGCCGCTCCAAGAATCATGCATGATACTTGGATTAAGTTCCGTTGAGATGGGATGGAGTTCCATAAATTTTATGTGGGTAGACTAGAAATTGTTTGTTCTATAAAATAGTTAACGATGTCACTCCAGATTGCTCCAGAGAATCTCGCTTAAAACTTTTGAAAGACGTCGACCTCCCCAAGAAACAGGCACGATACTTGAGTTGCAACCTAACTCAACTCAACCCAATCCAAGCATTAAAAATTTAAAAAAAATTAAGCGAGACGCTCTGAATCTGGAGTGACATCATTAACTATTTTATAGAACAAACAATTTCTAGTCTACCCCGTTCAAAATTTATGGAACTCCAACCCAACTCAAGTCAACCCAATGCTTGTATTATTCGTGGTACTTGGAGCGGCCGACATCTTCGAAGTCGGCCGACTTTGAAAACGTTGGTTGCTTCAAGAACCATGAACATTACTAGGATTGAGTTGAGTCGAGTTAGGTTGGGTTTCTATAAATTTTAAGCGGGATAGACTAGGTATCACATTTCGAATCTAAAGTGATATCATCAATATTTTATAGAACAAATAATCTTACTCGGTCGCTCCAAGAACCATGAACAATACTTGAATTGGGTTGGGTTGAGTTAAGATGGGTTGGGCTTCGATACATTTTAAGCGGAATAGACTAAGATCTTCGAAACTGTGATTCTGAAGTGGTATTCATAATTCTATTGAACAAATAATTTAAAACGAGAAATAATTCTCAAAAAACATTATTTGTAAATGATCAAATTTCTGCCCTATTTATTTCCTCAAAGGAAGGAATTGCAAGGAGGAAGATTAGGGTATTTTATTGGCCACAGTATTAGACCTCTACGATCAATCCAATTGGTGGGTTCAATAAAAACGTAATATATACTAATGTTAATGAGGAAAAAGAATTTATTGCATAGCAAATATTGGATGTAGTATGTCTTTGGTTCCAGTAAAATTTACTTATATATGTACCACGAATTATGCGATGTAAAGTATTTAGTAAATACTTCTTAAAAGTAGTACGTACTTGAGACGTTTAACGTTGTTTGTAGGAGTACTATATACAGTATTCTTGATTGTGTCCCATAAAAAAAATTCCATGCATCTTAACATTGGTAATTTAGCTAGCCAACGCACTGGACCAGATCTACCTATCCATCTTGCAGGATATTCATTTGAAACAATACATGTTCCTGCATGAAAGGTTTATCGTGTAATAAATTGAGCACTTTGTTTTCTAAAAATGGCGAATGATTGGTCCATTAAAATTGAAATCGAAAAAATGTGGACCCACTAAATATCGATCGATGATGCTGTACCATACATTAATTCCAAAATTGCCTCGGTTTTCGACTTCATTAATCACATAAGGCTTTTCAGTTGCCCAATATTTTGCATTCTGCTTATTTAGGACTTCATTACTTACAAATCGTGTCTCAAAATGCCAAAAAAGTCATAAAACGTCCATATCCACTAAAAAAATCTATGCATTTATTACTGTTATCTTTATTTAAAAGCTACGAGTTGTACCGTTTGTATGCAAAATATCCATTCTTCTTAAGTATTTGACGTATAGAGGAGTATAGGAAATGTTTACTTGTTGACTTGCCATATTAATAGATCTTGTGAATATTAATTTACGTATCCCGCTATATGTTAAGAACTATTAGAGATATAAAAAACTCTTTTCTTCATTATTGCTAAGAATTATACGGGCATGCTGTTTCTAAACAGAAAAAATATGTTCATTGGAAAAATAAATATGCGTGCATCTGATGTTTCTTAAGGTACTATTTAAAATGGTATAATTTTTTTCAAAAATTTTATCTGTTTTCCATAAAAGGGTTTGGGCGTTGACTTTGATTGACCATGTACTTAGTATATATCGAGCAACTCAATCAGTGTTCAATCTTATTGTGTAATGCACCATAGGAAGTCTTCTTTTTACTTGTTTAAAACAATGTTTAATTCTGAACCATTCTGCTTAATGAAACTGATTGTACCGTAGACTCAACGTTTGTCATCGGATTTGCAAATGGAGTTAACATGCAGGATGTAAAAGAGTAGCCATTGTTGCTCAGCAAATATAAATCTTGGTCGTTATGTTATTAAGTATGATTCGATATATAGATAAATTGTTCAAATATACGGCTATCATGCACTGACCCAGACAATGAAGCATTAACATACGAAAATATCTCCTTTTTCGATTAACATATTCATCTCCGTGAGTTACTAGTTTCTTTATATGCTCGTAGTCTTTTGATCCAATAATTTAGCTATTTTGCTCAATTTTTTAGCAGCTCTGCTTAATTCCTCACAAATAGCAGGATATTTTACCCCAAAATTTTTTCATTATATGATGTTATAAATATTATGTTTTGATATAAATATTAATTTGCTCAATTTTCAGAATACATACAGTACTAAATTTTTGGATCTTCTTTACGCATACGGCTTGTTACAGCAGGTGAACGAGCCTACTCGTATTACTTCTTCCTCGGAAACTTTAATAGATGTTGTTTCTTCTTGTGCTGATTTTGCATTTACTTCACTGGACAATTTGCATGGTCTAACCGATCATGAATTGGTTGGATGTTGCTTGACAGTTGTACCTATGGTTACTAAACCTGTTTTTAGGACTTACCGGGATTTTAGTTCTATCAATCTTGTTGATTTTACTGCTGATATGGAGTCGTTGCCGTTCTCTTTAATTTATCAACTGGATGACGTAAATATCAAAGTTAATTTCTTTAATAACCTTATTATTTCAATTTTCGATAAATATGCTCCACTAAGGAATAAACGATTTTCTAAAAGACCTAGTCCTTGGCTTACGCCGCAGCTAAAACAAATGCGGTCTTTGAGGGATAGGGCTTACTCTAATCATAAGCTCTCTAAGAATATTAATGAGCTGCGTAGTTACAAAGATTTGAGGCGATACGTAGAAGGAGCGATAAGAGAAGAGAAAGAAGCATACTTCAGTTCGGTGGAGGCTCAGCGTAATTCTGCAAAGCTATGGCGGGTCTTGTAGTTTAATTAATGCAGACGAGATAAATGAGTATTTCACTAGATCTTCTGAATTGAGAGGGGTTACTGATCAGGATGTTGACTTTTATAAAAATTTTAAGTTAAATTCTAGTAATAATTTCCTATTTGAAACGGTAGATGAATATATCGTCGGTTCACTACTTTTAAAGTTAAAATCGGGCTCGGTTGGTTTTGATGGTGTTTCGTCTATAATGTTGCATCTTTGTTATCCCCATGTTCTACCTTTTGTAACTCATATTATAAACTACTGTTTATCTAAGTCAGTTTTTCCAGACGCTGGGAAATCTGCTAAGGTGATCCCACTGCCTAAGATAGCTAACCCTATTTTGTGCGGTGACCTTAGGCAGATTAGTATTTTTCCTGTATTGTCAAAAATTTTGGAAAAATTGCCGGAGATTCAGTCTGGGTTTCCTAAAAATCATGAATGTGGTACAGCATTAATCCATATAACTGATGATATACTGCGGACAGCTGACGATGACATGGTTACGGCCCTAATTTTTGTCGACTTTTCGAAAGCATTTGATGCGGTAAATTATATAGTTTTGGATTATATTCTAAAGTACATTGGGTTTAGTACTAATGCTGCTGCCTTAATATTGGATTTTCTTTCTAATCGAAGACAGGTCGTTTCGTGTGGCATGATTGTATCGGCTGCCTGTGGATTAATGGCCGGTGTACCACAAGGTTCTGTATTGGGTCCGCTCTTATTTAGTATTTATACTTCTGGTCTTCAAAATTGTGTCCAATATGCTAATGTTCAATTTTTATACCGACGATTCTCAAATATATTATTCGTTCAAACAGGATGATGCTCCTGTGGCCCAGCCTAGGATGGCAGGTGAATTTGCTCGGTTCACCAGAATCGCTGCCAGTTAATATTGAATCCCTTAAAATCGGTTATGTTGTTGTTTGGTAAACGCACTGCCCGTAGCGCTTGCTCTGAATTTAGAATTGTGTTGGATGGTGGCGACTTGTGCGTTACGGGTTGTTGTCGTAATCTTGGTCTTCTGATGGATTGTGATGTTAGATTTAGGGATCATGTTACTTTAAAAGTCCGTAAATCAGTAGCGGCGCTGAAGCTCATTTATAACGTTAAAAACTATTTGTCTAGGGACATTAAGGCGAGACTGTGTGACGCCATGGTACTCAACCAATTTAATTTCTGCGACACGGTATGCGGCACTTGTCTGGATCAAGCAACTGTCAAATTTATTTTTGGGTTGCGTTTGAGAGATCACATTACATGTTTTTTGAAAGAGGTGGGCTGGCTTAATATGGCTAACAGAAGGAAATTATATCTGTTAACTTTTTATCATAAATTACTGTTATTAAAATCGCCTTCTTATCTTTATAATATCATCATTCCGGACTGACGTTCATAATTTGAACATTAGATCCAAGGGATTGATCACTTCACCTCAGCACCGCTCGGCTTTGTTTCAACGGTCTTTCTCTTTTAATCTACCCAGGCTTTACAACTCGTTGCCAAGTTCTCTTAAATCGTTGCCACTAAGCACCTTCAAGAAAGGGCTCCGTGAATCATTGTCTATGACCAGAATGGGACATTTGGGAGTTGTACAAAAAAAATACAACTGAATGGCTGTTTTGTTAGCATTAGTATTATTGTCAGGATCGATTTTTTTTTGTGTTTTGTCTTTTTTTTTGATAATTTTTTTTCCACGCAGGGTTGGGTGGTAGAGAGGACTTGGTCCTAACTCCGCCCTGCGCACATTTGTAATCTTTTTTTCTGTTACTTTTATTAATAAAGGCATATTATTATTATTATTATGGCTTTTTATGATACTGTTAAATGTTGAATCCCTAAATCTATGGCAACACCTATTTGAAATCCTGGGTGTCCTTAATAAATGCATAAATGATAAGTAAAGTGATATGTGTAATACAAAATTGAAACATTTTTAACACTGTAACATCGTAGCAAGATTATCGAAGCTGGCCTTTCGTAAGTTTCGCTAAAAGCAAAGCAATTTTCGAAATAGGGAAGTACATGTTACAATTTATTATGTACTTCTCTTCGTAGGAACAACTTCGACTTTCCTCGCAAGAAACTACCGATAATGTGAATTCTAGAAAATATTGAAGTATTTACTGCAATTAGTGGAACTTGCTTCACAATCATAGAATTTACATCAATATCGTAGCATTAGCATTTACTAATGTTTTATTCAATCCACTCAACGTCTCTTGTACCGAATATTTAAAAATTTTAAATGTCCCTGAAATAACGTTCAAGTTTAACAGAGAGTTTTACAGAACTGTCGTCTTGAAATATCATTCTTTGTCTAATTTCTAAATCTACATCTTCTAGCAACTCTTCCTCTAAAAATATTTTGTAAATTTCTCCCATCAATTTCTACCATCGAAGAAAAATGATTAAATATTTCACCCCAAACATTTAATTCAAAATGCATGGTACATTTTGATTGTTTACTGAATTTAGCCATAAAGGATTTTAGGTAGCATAGTAATGTTTACTGTGTCGGTTTACTAATTCGTTCCTTTTAAAAGTAGCTTCATCACTAAATCGAATTGATGATACGAAAATAGAGTTCATTTATTCTATCTGAAGTTTTCGTACAAAAAACTACTCTATTAGCAAAGTCATCTCCATGAAGTTCTTGGTGTAAGTTAAAATGATATAGTCGATAGTTGTGAAGCCCCATAATACAGTTTGTTGAGAATTTACTAAAATCTGTTGCTCTAGCTAGGTTTATCTTTCACGACATTCTATTCAACCAAGAAGTGTATTTCGTTGACATTTTACTCAAAGAAAAACCATGTTCACAAATTAGTCTTGTATGTAATCTTTGATTATCTTTTTAAAATGTTGATGAAGTCAACGCTTATCACCTGTGACATTACAAATAATTATGACGGAATCACTTGAATAAGAAAAATATATTTGCATTTTTTTGCCTGATTTTGATTAATTCCACTATACCTAGATAATTGTAACAGAGATGTATAGGAACAAGTACCGATGATTTGTAGAGAATTAAATTCTGTATCTGACAAGCAAATCAAATATAGGTGTTCCAATTAAAATGTTTTTCTTTTCACAATTGAATACTGTAAAACAGCAATTACATTTTTGAACATCTTGTAGGCATAATATAGACGAGAATACCAATGGCACTCTATTTAAGGACATTCAACATATTTTGGTGTGTAAAATCAGAATATGTAATAAAACCTAATCAGTTTATTTAAAATAATATACTTATTTCGGTACGTCATTATGGAACACCTGTATATATTATATTTTCCGTTTATAGCGTAGTAAACTTCTGGTACAACTTTTGTCTAAGGTTTGCGTGTCTCGGCTCCTTTATGAACTTGGTCCCTTACGTGGGACACTCTGTATATTGATTTTCATAAAAATTGCAACATCATTTTTCCTGTCATTAGAACAAACAAGCGATTAACACTTATATAAAATCTAGCTAGTACAGGGCGGGACATATTGATATGACACATCTAAATTTTAGTTATTCTGGTTGAATGGTGAATGGAAACCAAAAGAGGCCTTTACCATTTTTATTCTAGCCTTAGATAACTACGGTAGCAGACGTATGAGAAAATTTTATATCCGGGTCCCTGAGGAAATCTTGATTTTTCGGAAATTTGCTGGGTCAAAAGATATAAGGCACTCAGATTTTTTTCACGATTTACTTTTTATTCAAAGTTCTAGCAATAACAGGTTAATAATCTATGGCATGGTCCTTCTTCGAGATTACATCAAAGATGCCATTGGATATGCGTTCGTAAAAGGAAACAATCACGTGGACACCGGATGCCATCCCATTCCTTGTTTTGATGGCAGCCTTCAACTCAACACACAATGACGTACTGCATGTTATACACACGATGTACCAAAATGAGTTTCATTTTGGTTTTGTTTTATGGGGTTTGCATCGGGAGAATGTGCCGGCCATGGACGGATAGGAATGTTGTTGGCCGCGAGCTTCGGAGTGGATGATCGGTCGTGTACTGGTTCGTTTTCTTTGTTTGGCAAGGTGCCCATCTGTTTCCCTCCAAATAAGATGAACTCAGCCGTGCATCAGGCGATGCCCCAGACCACACTCGTTCACGTGCTCACCACCTAATCTACCACCAAAACAACGCCTTCCTCCACGCCAGCACCTCCACCAAGGCATGATTTGAGGAAAAGAACATCTTTGTTCTTCCATGACCGGTACGTTTTACCGACACATCCTCCATGGGATACCTATGGGGCATCCTGTCATCCTGACAAAAAGCATTCGTTGTCATGTTGAAGGTTGCCATCAACAATAAATTGAACGGCATCGAACCCCATGTAATTTTTGCCATAATTTTAGGGCCATGCCATCATGATTATTAATCTGTGATTGAGGTGTTCTCGTTAGGCAGAAGTTTGAACAAACAGTAAATCATGAAGAAAAATTTAGATGTCTTATTATTATGTTCCGGTAAATTTACGGTAATAAAGATTTTTCTTGGCGACCGAGAAACAGAATTGGAATTATTAGAATAAAAATGGTGTGGATTTCCTTTAATCTCCATTCGCCATTCGGCGAAATTTAGAGATATCTCATCATTATATTGAAATCTTGTATATTGAAAGGAGTAAATGCTTTATTTTTCCTAACAGTTCGCAGTAAAAAATCTTCCAGTAAATGAAGACTTGTGAAGAAATTATCCATTGTTACGTTTTTTCCAGAATTTTTGTATTTGGCAACTAACTCGCCGTTATCTTTAAAGAAGACAAATATGTAAATGAATGTATTTTGTTAATATTCTTTCTAAACGTCAAAGTTTTTTTAAAAATAATGAATCAAATTCATCCTTAGTTAATCCTTCGAAATTCCTCAATTGATCTTAACTTCATAGCAAAATACTCTCGGTACTCCAGTAACGTATACCAAATTTTGTTTTTCCAAAGGAGTAAACGTAGTACAGAGATAAATTGCATTAAATTATCTTAATTTATTGTCCTCTATTGAGGTGGGTATAACTTCTGATCTTTCTTTTGATTTTACGGCTTTTAAAATATTATGGCTAATTGTTTAGGCTTGCCGTTGTGGTACACTGTTTCACTTTTGCTACTTAAAACAGCAGATTTTGAAGAACGCTCCAATTCTACTTCGTATTCATCGTAGTCAGTTTCATCTGACGTATCATATTTTTCGGTTAAGGTTCGCCTTCAATATCGATTTTCAATTTTCGGGAACATATTCCTCTTCATCTGTAGGAACAAAAAGTTCTTCATCAGACGACTCGTCTAAAGACGCTCTAAGCTCGTCAGGTAATGGTAATATCCAACCTTTAGTAGATATTACCATTATATTTATTATTTTATATATTATTTTATCATTATCACACCTCAAAGATCAATAATATCAAGCTTCAAAAACCGCTTGGTAAGTCAAGAGAAATGGATTTATTTGAAAAAATATTCATTAGAATCAGTGATCAAGATTAATGAGTTTACAGAGTTCAATAACTAGACACAATTTATAAAGCTTTTAAATACTCTCACTCGTTCAATGACCTTGAGTCGCCACAGGGTGCAGGAGAATTTATAACCCCGTTATTTATTACGTGTTGAACGTTTTTAACAAGTCGGTTTTTTTAATATGTGTGGCGTCTCACGTAAATGTTAAAAATGTTTTTATTATTACGTGTAGTTCTGACGGCGAGATTTTTGTTTAAACATTTATATCGCTTATAACACCTAATATTTTAGTCGTACCTGATGAAGTTTTTTAATAAATATTTCATCGTTTCCACCAATAATTGGTCTTATTATTACTGTTACATTATA
Organism: Onthophagus sagittarius; assembly: GCA_036711965.1. NCBI lineage: Eukaryota > Metazoa > Arthropoda > Insecta > Coleoptera > Scarabaeidae > Onthophagus > Onthophagus sagittarius. The sequence goes on along the minus strand of JASERS010000007.1, from coordinate 7,372,734 downwards.
CGATGAATCTGGAGGTAATCATAGTTAAATTAGAGCTATAAGTTTAACCACATCGTTTTGCTTATTGCTCAACTTGAATGGACCATCAAGTTATAATCCCACGTACAATTCTAAGTTAAGAACAAAACATGATTTTGCATCTACAAGTGCAAATATTATCAAACCATACATGTTTTTGCATGTATTGACCAAAAGTTCAGCGACACCTGAATACTTCTAACTTTTGGTCAATGGTGTCTTTTTGTCAATCATTTTCATTTCATTATGTATATTGTCAAAGCGTAAGTAAGATGGTATGAAAATTAGTATTTGCAAAAATATTGTTTCTCTGAATAGACTTATCCCACTTCCATTTATGGACCAAAGCTTCTCAAGATTTAGCCCAGAATTTTTAAAATCTCCTGCCAGGTAGATAACTTCAAGCTCTTATTTCTGTTGCATTTATATCTCGTACAGCGTATTGATGATATATATTTTTGTGTAAATATTTTCGATAGAATTTGATATTTTAGTTGCAGATACTTCTTCTGCGCTGACAGAGTCATGGTTACTGTCACATACAAAATCAGATTCGTCTTTACTTTCGGAGCCAATGGGATTTTCGACTTCTTCAGTCTCTTCCCAAAGAGCTAATAATCGTATTATTCTTATTCTCGTCTATAATGGTATGCCATGATACTGAAAGCAGAAATAAATTACCTACAAAATGTTATATTGACATTTGTATTCAGAGCCTGTATAGATTTTAGCAGAAAAATAATAAACGTATATTTTTGCAGTCAGTCATTTTTCAATATGAGTTTTTTCTTTCAATATTTCAGTCATGTATTCAATATGTATGTGCGTAAAGTTCAGAGCGGTTCGGAACCACAGAACTCTTGAACCAAAATAGGCCTATGATTATTGGTACTAGGTACAGTCGTGTTCTCGGGAGATGCGTAGCGAAGGTAAAGAGATATTGAGATATCCGACATGCTGCTGACTAGACGGGCTGGGTGGTGTGCACTCGATGCTCATGGAGAAGGACCTTACGGCATGTCAAATCTCACAACAGCGCTTGACCTGCGGCATTTCCCGAGTTCCCGAGTACACAATTCGTCAACAATTTTTCGAAAGTCAGCAAATTCTAAAAAGTACAATTAAATTCTGATCGAACAAACGACTGGTAATCAACAAAGTCAGAATTCGGAATAAATTTGTTCTTCTCCAATACGGTTACCATACTGCCGATGCGTCCGTCTTCCAATTTGCAAATTGCTTATTTTATAAATTGCCAGCCAACTCGAACAGTTACAACAGAATCTGGCCATTAGCTTCTTTCTTTCTTCACTCCTTTCTTTTACAAGATATTTTGTAAGCCGCTTCTTAATTATGTTCCCATATATTTTATTGTACGGAACATACTCTCTTATCGGCATCCTTCTGCAATACCTAATAATGTCTATCTCTGGACGTCCTTATCCCTATCGCTTACGTCCACCAATAATTAACTCAACGACAGTGACTTTTTTGATGACTTTTTTGTATAGAATGTTTGTGGTGGAGACATCTTAAAATATATTGACAGAAGCATAAATAAAGATACTGGTTTTTGTGTATATTTTAAATAATTTTTATTTACTGTAGTATAGATAAGAGAATTTATATTTTCAGTTCATATTGACTATTTGTCAAAAAATAGCGACAGTACATCATTGATTGTTAAATTTTATAACTAAAAGAAAACTTATTGTTAGTTAAAGAAATATTGAAAAGTAGAAGGGAAAGCAAGGGCGGTTTCCATCAAAAAGAAGGATGAAATATTCATTCATGCCCGAGTTACAGTCATCCCATGATACTAGAGAACATTCTAAACAAATAGCTTTCTTGCACTTTATACATCTATAAAATGTCACTTTTCCTAAAACAAATTTCGCATCATGTAAAGTCCGCGCAAAAAGTCAAGGTCAAGTTACTTTATAGATCGATATCTTCGTACCCGCTCAATGAAATGATTTTGATTTTTCGTTTATGGCGAATTAAGTAAAAAAAAGTACCCGGTTTTTGAGGGTGCCGGAAACACTTCACATTTGAAATGGTTGTAAACTGATGTATTCTTAATGTGGGGCATGTTTTATTTTATCGATATTCCATATAATTGCGCAGAAAATCGCGGTTTAGTAGTATGCAGTTATTTCAAAAATAATATGGTTGATTTCTACGTGATTTTCACTAAAATATGTGAAATAATATTGTTTGTCGAATTCTGTATTATACTTTCAGTCACTTCTTCGGCGCTGTCAGACTCAGGTCACCTACAAAATCAGAAAATCAGATTCATATTCACTTTCGGAGCCAATGGGATTTTCGACTTCTTCAATCTCTTCCCAAAGAAGTCGAGTTCGTAATGGCTTGTCATGAAACTGAATGCGAAAACAAATTACCGATGAAATGTTATATTGACATTTGTATTCCGAGACTGTATAGATTTTAGCAGAAAAATGTTGAAAGCTTTCAGTCATTTTCTACATGTATTCATTGTTCGAAGATAAATCGCTGTTTTGGTTAATCGTCGTTATTTCGACTTTGACGTAACGTCGTTATAAGCGATTTTGTAGCGATTTATCGTTCATTATAGTAATAACTCATTAGTGCAAAATAGCTTTTTAGTTTTTTTAGGTTTGAATCTTTAAATTTTTAAATTTGAAATTTCAATAAATTTAATTTTTATGAAAATAATTACAATTATAAATATTGGCTTTAAATTACGTTGTCTTAAAATTGGTTGAAAAAATCGAGGTAATTTTTTGTTTCGTTTATGTGTGATACGGATTTATATTTATCCGCCAATTTTACCCGGACGTGTCGACGTATACAAAAGATAAAAAAATGGGGTGAAAGGTTGTTTTGTCCATATTGCGACCGAGCGGTAGCGCTATGTATATTTTTATAGCAATATTTCCGAGCTTTTTTGTTGCGAGGCTTATTCGACGACTACGGGGTTAAGATTCCTTCATTATACCGGATATGCCGGGTTGGTCGCAACAATTGGTCGTTATTTGGAGGAAGCGTACCCGAAAATGTGCGACCTATCGAAGTGTTAATTTAAAATAATTCATATAACGTTCGACGCGATCGAAAATAATTATCCAGCAAAACGTTAAAATCGTCGGCATGTCGTGTATCGATTGAGGCAGGGGGCACCCCGGGGGGTTCGCCCATAGTTATTGGACTGTTTATAATAATACTGTTACGGTTCGCACGCAGTAATCAACGTAATTAATTACTTTATAATATAAACAAGTATGGAATAGCATAAATTCGGAGCTGGCGCTATTCTAAAATATGGGCACAAATTGAAATGAAATTTGCAATAGCGCCCCCCCTAAACTGGGATGATTCTGTTTGTGTGCGGGCGGAGGAGCCGGGGGTTTACGCTTGGACCGACCTCCATGTCTCTATTTCCATTAATTCCGGTTCGTTTTCAGACGAAGCGCCAGCGCGGACAGGTTTGTAATTACCGCGTTCCAAAGCTTGTAAATGTAAATCAAATAATAAACTGCAACGTGTGAATAAATAGGTAGTTATTTTTACGTTTACACGTTTTAGGGCATCTTTATATCATTCATAACACATTTTCTGCATTAATATTTTAACTACAATAATACTTTACATATTTTTTAATAATGATAATAATATGACTAGTAAATTAAAATAAAAATATGTATATATAGTTATATATTATTTAAAAGATAACTGTTGAAAATAAAGTCGTAAGCTTCAAATTGATTTCAATAATTATGTGCGCAAGCTGCATTGTGGTTGACAATAGGAATATTATTCCAAAGGGAAATCGAATGCAACGTAAAGGACTTAGGATAAATAGCAGTATGATGAATTGTGAATATGAGTCACAAATCGGATTGTGATCGTGTGGGCCGGTTGTGAGCTGACAGAAAGCTAAACTTATTGAACAAATACAAGGGGATGCGATATAAACGATCAAATGCAAACTGTAGCGTACGAAAGATTCTCATTTGTTCGCAGTTTTCGAATTATTACTGATCCAATTCTCATTCTGATTAAATATGAAGCCAATATTATTATTTAGAAAATATTTTTTTATTTTTGATCAATATACTTCAATATAAGTTAGCGCTCATAATATAGGTCAGTATAGGGTATTCCCCGGCTTGCTTCACCGATGTGTAAGTTAAAGACAGTAGTCACTCACACGATGGATATTATTATTATTATTTTGTTATTAGCCTAGACGGCACAATGTTATTGTTCAATACTTTAATTCAACATTCAGTTAATGCTTAGCACGTTTATAGCTGACCCAAGTAAAAATCAATATTATTGGGCAACATTGTATATTGCAAAAATCCTGATTTATTAAATCTAATCTCACGCCACTCAAATTGACAATAAGCGACTCCTGGTGGAGAGGGTTACTCCACCACGCCTTTGCTTCCAAATACCATAATTGTCGATTTAGACGGATTAATATTTAAACAAAGATTAGATGCCTCACGAAACAAGTTGTCCAAATCTAAATTAATAACAGTTTGCGCTTGATTAATGTGATTAATATCAAAGGAGTAATAAAGTTGGGTATCATTGGTGTACATGTGAGTGGTACAATGTTCAAGCACTTTTGGTAAATTGCCTGTGTAAATAAGATATAGTAAGGGACCAAGGATTGAACCTTGAGGCACATTACAACTGCGGTCGACTGCTTGCCATGAAGCATAACAGCTTGTGATCGGTTGAATAAATAATTTGCAAAGAAGTTAGTGGCACTTTCCGAAAGGCCGACGTAGTGGAGTATTGCTAAGAGAGTGGGATTGTGAATGGTATCAAAGGTCTTAGAGAAATCCAGCAAGATCAGGACCGTGGCATGTTTTTGGTCAATTGCTTCAAAAATATCATCGGTGAAGTCGAGAAGGGCCGTAGTACAGCTATTACCGGAACGAAAGCCTGATTATCTGACAAGCAGCATATTAAATTTGTTTAGATGTTGGTTAAGTCTATTTGCTACAACTTTCTCTAAAATTTTAGACAATATAGGTAAGATACTTACGAGCCTAAGATCCTTAAGTTCTGGAGGGTTATTTGTTTTTGGGATTGGCGTAACTGAGCTATCTTCCAAAGTTCAGGAAATTCATATATTTGAAGGCAATAATTTACAATGTGACATATATAAGGCCAGATTGTTGGACAACATATATTCAACATTCTAACACTGATTCCGTCAATTCCAACCGTAGATGTTTTAATATTATAAAGAATTTTCAAAACTTCTTCCTCCGATGCGAGAAAAAAGTTAATAATTCTGAAATATCAGGCATAATATTAGTTCTGTAGTAATGAATAAAATGAGGATCCACCACTGCATTGACCTGAGTTTTGAGGAAATAATGATTTATTTGATCAGCATTGCCTATAGACTCAAGAATTGCTCGTTGTGTGATGTTAACAACTCCCATAGTTCACACATTTTTATTATAACATATTTCACATATTTTTATAGACAATTTTTATTATTTACCATAAATGAAAGATACGCCTTCTTCTCTTTTTGAGGTGAAGAATTAGTAAAATTTCGCAGTTCCCCGCTAAAATCCTCCAGAATGCAGGATTCTACGACGCGACATGTTTAACCAATTTGTCCAACTTAAAGTATGTGAAATGAACTCACGCCTTTTGATACCATATATAAACCCTAGACATGAATTATGTACTCTTTGTATACGCGCTGCAGTAACAGAATTAAGACATGGATGTTATAAATCATCCCCATAATTGAATAAGGACAGGACAAGAGCCTCACATAGTTGAATTTTTAAACGTTGATTAAGTAGGCTCCTGTTACTGTACAGCAACTTAAGTGTTCCGTATACCCGGCGCGCAAGGGAAGAAACATGTCCACGGAATCTAAGGGAAGTGTCAAGATAAAATCTCAAATTGGAGGATTCCTCTATAAAATCTAATCTCACGCCACTCAAATTAACAATAAGCGACTCCTTAACCCTCTTCACCACGCCTTTGCTTCCAAATACCATAATTGTCGACTTGGACGGATTAATATTTAAACAAAGATTGGATGCCTCACGAAACAAGTTCTCCAAATCTAAATTAATAACAGTATGCGCTTGATTAATGTGATTAATATCAAAGCAATAATAAAGTTGGGTATCATTGGCGTGCATGTGAGTGGTACAATGTTCAAGTACTTTTGGTAAATTGGCTGTGTACATAAGAGATAGTAAGGGATCAAGAATTGAACCATGAGGTACACTAGACGACACTACAACTGCGGTCGACTGCTTGCCATGAAGCATAACAGCCTGTGATCGATTGAATAAATAATTTGCAAAAAAGTTAGTGGCACTTTCCGAAAGGCCGACGTAGTGGAGTATTGCCAGGAGAGTGGGATGGTGAATGGTATCAAAGGCCTTAGAGAAATCCAACAAGATCAGGACCGTGGCATGCTTTTGGTCAATTGCTTCAAAAATATCATCAGTGGCGTCGATTTTTTGACGTCCTATATTGACGCCTTATTGTCTGACAGGCAGAATATTAACTTAGTTTAGATGTTGGTTAAGTCTATTTGCTATAATTTTCTCTAAAATTTTAGACAATATAGGTAAGATACTTATGGACCTATGATCTTTAAGTTCACGATTATTTGTTTTTGGAATTGGCGTGACTTGAGCTATATTCCAAAGTTCAGGAAATTCAGATACTTGAAGGTAATAATTTACAATGGGACATATATAAGGCAAGATTATTGGACAACACATTTTCAACATTCTAGCACTGATTCCGTCAATTCCAACCGTAGATGTTTTATAAAAATATTCAAAACTTTTTCCTCCGAAGCGAGAGAAAAACTTAATAATTCTGAAATACCAGGCATAGTATTAGTTATGATATTAGTAATGAATAAAATGAGGATTCTGAAGAAATAGTGGTTTATTTGATCAGCATTGCCTATAGACTCAAGAATTGCTCGTTGTTTGATGTTAACAATTCCCATAGAACAGAAACTCTGCCAATTTTTGTTAACTCCAAACAATTTTTGTTAATTAGCATAAATGAAAGATACTCTTTTTGAAGTGAAGAATTAGTAAAATTTCGCAGTTCCCTGTAATATTGGAAATTAGCAGGATTTTTTGTTTTCCTATATTTAGAATACGCATCATCTCTAAGTTTCATTAACAACTTCATAGTGTCGGTAACTCAAGGACGAAAATTCTTTCTAGTTGTAACAGTTCGTATTGGAGCATGGATGCCAAAAAGAGTTACTATAAAGAAATTAAAAAATTAACCTTATCATTAATGTCCTCAAGTCTAACCATATCTTGCCAAGGTGTTGTTAACAAACCTCTTGAAAACAAACCCATACCAAAATTGTTAAAATCTCTGTAGCGCAACATTTTAGGTGGTGCCCTCGAAGTAAATAAATTTAAGTGAACATAAACCAAAGAATGGTCAGCAGCATCATGCACAGGAATTACTCCTGAATCGTTAACAGATGCATCTACATCGACAATAATATGATCAATAAGTGTAGCCGTCGCAGCTGTAATTCGAGTTGCAGATGAAATAATTTGAATCAAATTGAATGATTCAATTGCTGGTAATAATCGGTTGCTATAAGCCCCAGTCACACCAAAGGCATTAACATTGAAGTAATCCAAACACACCAATCTCTCGGAACGCAATACCAGATTGGATAAAGTATCTTCCAAATTAGTCAAAGACAGTTCGCCACGACCCACCTCAACCCACAAATGTTCAACAAAAGGAAGAATTTTGCTAAAAATGAGATTAAAATTATAATTTTAATTTTCCCACATCACCGCCACGATTGGGAACGTCAGATGCCGAGCGACCAACAAATAAGTGGCGATAATTTGGAATCGTATAAATATCATGACAAGAACTAGGGTGATATACCCTGTATGTTTCCGATGTGACAAAAATATCATAAGATTCGGACTGTATTATATTTTTTACAGCAGCAAAGTGAGCTGGAAGAGATTGGAAGAGTGCTCAAATATTAATATTGAAGTTTAAAGCAGAATAACAGTTTTTCATCGTAATTTTAATTATGAAGTTAAATGAGGGACATAGAGAATTATTGTACTATTTCTTGATAAAAGAGAAAAATATATATATAAATTAAGGTTAGTAAAGAAAAGAAAGTTAATTAATAACGCAAGTGAAGCGATTAAAGAGAAGGTTAGGCAGCAGTTAAACTCCACAATCAAGATTATAATTAAGTGTTTAAATACGATAGAATCGCAAATAAAGGAAGCAAAAAAAAACAAAAACTAATAAAACAATAATAAAACAATAATTGCGCAAGAAAGAAAAAAAATATCCGAATAACCACCATACTAATCAAAAATTCAGTCCACCAATGTATTAACTATACTATACTCAACCATCAGCCATCATTTTCTTTATGCACGCGGTCGCAACTTTTTCTTTTTATCTTCCACCACAGTCGTTACGCCTATTAAGGTCCTCAAGATTAGTTTGAAAGAGAATTGAATGGAGGCTGCTTCAATTTTTTACAATTATTCGCCCATCAGACGTCCAAACGTTAGTATTTCCAAAATATTCTCTAGCTTTTTTGAAGACTTCCAATCCTTTCTTCGACAAGGACTCAGTAATTAATGTTTTTGTGCGCTTCAAGTTCTTCTTATTAGACCAGACAATTTTTCTATATCTGTATGACGTAAATTTGACTATAACCGCCCGCTTGGTGTCACTATTCATCGCCCTTCTACCTACATGTGACATCTGAAAATTATATCGACACTTGGAGAAAAGTTTGCAACATTTAAACATTCCATTACTTTCAGCACCTTCTGCTCTAATACATCTCCCGACTTTACCTTCTCACCCTCTTCGATCCCATGGAACACTAAACAATTTTTTCTTGAATAATTTTCAAGAATGTCAATTTCCTTCATGTTGTTTATAACCATGTTCTCAATACTCTCCTAAACAAACGTGTTAAATTGATGAGCACCGGATTTTGACAAAGATGTAACTTCATCAATTTTATTTTGAAATTGCGCAAGTGTTTTATTTATATTACTCGAAAACTTCTCGAGGTCATGCAAGTTCAACATTTTGAAAAACGGGTCGGATGCAGCTAGAAGGAAACAAGAACTCTGTTTCAAGAGTTTTTCACAAAATCAACCCCGAAAACCACACAAACTCAACAAACATCCAATCATAATCTTCGATAAAATAAGTAAACGATAATTTTAAGCAAAGAAATGGCTAGGTTTATTGAAAATTTCCAATTTTAATCGGACCAAAAATCTCGCACGTCTGGTTAAGCTGCCATCTTTCTTACTTCACGAATATTATTATGAGATGATCTAAGAGTAGTCCAAATGGTAAAGTCAGTTTTCGTTTTAATTATGATTAATAATGTTTCATATTTTCAATCGAACTAAAACTAGAACTAACATTACATGGAACTAGAAATGTTTCGGTTCAATTCAAGTTAAGCTCGACGTTATTATCTCCAAGTCGAATTATTTTTTAATTGCAATATTAAGCTCTTGTAAAAATACATACCTTTTTATATAAGTCACGAATGCTTCATCAAAATATCTTTATCGTCCTTGGGGGTAAATTTCACAGCACTTAGGCCCCAGCGGGCCCTTTGTGTATTCGCACAATTAACAATTCATTCAGGGGACAGAAAACGAACCCACGATTTTAATAAACGTTAATATAGAACAGAAAGGCATGTCCTTTTATCCGAAATTTGGGGTCATAGTAGCCAAAAGTGGATTCCTTTATGTATGCGATTTGGGACATTCATTAACAATATGAATGTCAGATGTTTTCACAAGCTTCATGTACAATATATGCTAACGTAACCTGCAGTATCCGGTCAGGAAGTGGGTGAGGAGCCTCGAGTCATTTATTTTATTTTCACAGGAACAGTCTCTTTGCCCAGACAATGAATAAATCAGCTTTGATGTTATATTAAAAGCTAGCGGTCCAAACTAGAGATGAGCGAGTTTGAGACTTTTAACTTTTCTTATTGAAAATTTTTAAAACTGGGATACTGGTATTAATATCGGTATTATTTTAATATATTTTATTAGTCCAACATTAAAGAATGATGTTAAATAATAGGCTATCTTGAGCTGTTATGCTTGTTACTGTGCTTTGTTTAGGTGTGATATGTTTATCACATGAGTCTGTATGTTTTCAAAATACGAACATGAGTGATTCTTAAATATGTATAAAGACCCCTTTTAGAACTTCCAGTACATATTATTTTGTTTTTGTTAGGAAATGATGTTTGCTTTGTCTAATGATCTGACAGATTAGTCCCACTTATATTATACCAATGAGTTGTATTGGGTTGTATTGGGCTAAATTGGGTTGAGTTGTGTTGTGTTGCCTACAGAACTGTCTCTCCGGAAGCCCTGCAACTGATAGCAAGCTCACTACCAATTTAGCTAATGACTATATGGGGGAATAGTTCAAGATTAGAACATCTGATAGAAATAATGTTGTGTATCCATATTGTGAGGAATTTAATTAAATAAATAAATGAAGGTTATGGAAAACGTCTGTGTCGAAGACAAAATAAAGAGACTCTTTGTATGAATATGTTGCGGAATATGTTGCCCTATAATATTTTTACCTAATAGTTATTTCTTGTGTTTGATTGTTTTTAAGTATATAAGATATTTATTTTAGCATACTGTTAGTTATTTAATGATCTTTGCAAGATATGTTTGTCATGGTTCATCGTTCTTTTAATATTTGACTATTCAAACTGATGATAGCCTGATTATGGCCGAAAACCGGTTCATTGAGTAAATAATAAAATTTATTAATTAGCGAGAAAGAAGTTTTCCATAACCTTCATTTATTTATCTGATAGAAAGGTCACATGGACTAAACGAATAATACTTGGATTGGAAATGTGGCTATCTTGTCGAAGAGGGAAGCAAACTACTTTTTCAGTTAGCTGTGATTGGACACGGTTGCTTCAGAGACTATCTGTTTAAACACAACATAGGCGAAGTGGGGCACACCTTTCTTGAGTATGCAAGCTTCTAAGATGAAATGCAGAAAATTTAGAAAAAACGTCGTAGACAGAAGAGAAAAACACTGATAAGATAGGGAAGATACAATGAAAGATATGGGGAAACAAACAGAGTGGTTTCAAAAACACCTTGTGAATGAAGGGAGTAAAGAAAGGATGATGTTGGTGGTCAGATGCTGTTCTAGCAATGAGTAGAGAGCGAACAAGTACTGGGTTGGGTTGTGTTGAGATGAGTCGGGTGGCGATTTGTAGAATGGAAATAAGCCCGCAAGAAATGTTTATGCTCATTCGTGATCTATTTCCAGAGGGAAAGGGAGAGGTGTGAAAAAAACAAAAATCTTTCTCAAGTTGACAAGAGAGGGGGTTTTAGTAGCCTTAACAAACCTCATGAATGATGAACAACCGAGATAGCTAAAGACGCAGTGACGGCAGATCTGTCTAAAATTACCGAAATGTACAGCAGACTGATGAAGGAATACTTGTTTCCGAAAGTTGGTTCCGGTAAGCTGCTTCTGATTGAAAAAAGTACAGATTTCTATGTTTGTTACATAATTACTGTAAAATTTAGAAAAGCCTTTTGAACAAGCAGTTAGGATTTATGAAGGGAAATTTGACAATGCATGCGATCGAGACAGTCATAGCATAGGCAAAATAATGTGACAAATTTAGAAGAAATAAAAATATGCCTAATGATAGCACCACACGGAAATAAGATAATATCGAAAAAGAAAATAATTGTCTAAGATCTGATGAAATAATGGTATAGATGATGAAATGAATAGGAGAGAAAAAAAATGATTGTATTGGGTTATATTATTAATTACTGAGGGGAGATAAGCGACAGAGATAGGGACGTCGTAGATATAAGAGAGAGAGACGCTGATAAGGTAGGGAAGATACAATGAAAGATATGGGGACATAATTACAGAGTGGCTCCCAAAATACCTTGTCAAGGAAGGCAGTGAGGAAAGAAAGATATTGGTTACCAGATTCTGTTGCGGTTATGAGTAAAGAGCGAACAGTTACTGGGTTGGGTGGGGTTAGATTGGATTGGATTAGGAGGCGACAAGAAGGCATGAAAGCGATGAAGTATGAAGGTCAGAAGAAGGAGGGATCACTAGGACTTCGTGTGGATCTCGATAAGAGAAAGAACGAAGATAGGGGGAAGTGAAAATGGGTTTGAATATCTTCGGGGGTCGATGGTTAAAACGCAACAAGGTGTTTCCGACATCCGTGGATGACTGATCCGTGAAAACCGGGTGTCCAGCTTTGGATAAAGATGGACACCAACCCGACATTACCTGATCGATCAACACCACAGGTTGTGACCTGTGGTGTTATCTGATCACAGATTTTTGCCGACATTCCGAAACAAAAAGGATTAGGTTGGGTACCGAAATACCGGTATATTGCCATCAATACCGGTTTTGAAAACGTAGCATACTATGTTATGAAGCTGACTAAATATTATTTTGTACATTTTTATTATTATATTCATGGTTATTATGACAATTTAAAACAACATATTAATTTATGACAATTTTTGCAATCGTAATTTGTTCGTACACTCTTCACACCTTCTCGTTTTGACAGTACCATCATCATATTTTTTGTTTTGAGTATCTTCCTCGTTACCATTCGTAAATTGAAAACGTTTCAATCTTTTTTTGCATGTTTTTAGGCATTACAAGTGTTTGCTGACTTCTTCGTTTCAATTAGGGCAAAACTAACTCCTGCGATATCCTTTTGAGAAACATTTCTCTGCGAATAGATTTTTGATTATTCTCAAAATAAATTACCAATGAATTTATGCCCTTGACGTTCAGCATGGAAAAAATAATACTATAGCTGACCATTATCTCATATTACTTGCGACATTATATGAATTGGCAGATAATTTGTACTATTAGAGAACGTTGTAGTTTTTGTTGACTACCTGTGGCGCAATCACAACACACAAACGTACTACTACAGTCATCTCTTCCTTTAGTGGTAACAAATTGTGCTGCAAGTCAGTATAAGTTTCAAGATTATACACATGTTTGAGCACCTATCAAAGCAAAAATTTATAATTTCATGTGGGGCTTATTTGATATGTACTGATATATACTGTTTGAAACCACACCTACGTCTAATGCTTCTAAATTCTCATCCACAATAACATTTTCTCCCAGACTGTAGAATTTTTGGTAATTATGAACAATCTTTGTAAACTCGTCATGAATTGCATCTATCGTCGAATCAGAAACATTCCATGATAATTTGCATCTTTTATGCTGATTAAGTCTGAATTTATCAACGCCATCTTCAGAATTACACAAATCTTCTAAACTTTGCTTATTAGCCTTAAAAACATCAGGACAAGAGACCAATGAACGCTTTTAATTCAACCAAATTTTCGATTTTATAGTCTCAATTTACTTTTTCGCACGATTGTACATACATTCTAAGGGAGTACATGACGATCTTGCTGCGCTACTGTAGTCTCTCTAAATAAATTATGTTTCTTTGTTTGAATTCTTATTGCAGGTTGATTGAGACTCAATTTCGTTTTTTGTCCTTTCCATAAACATACTGATTGCTTTCTATTTGCAAACAATCAATTTCTCAGAATCTCTTGTTCCATATCACAATTTTCCTCCACAGCTTCTAGAGCTTAAGGTGTATCCGTATCGCTTTCATCTACAAAACCTTCTTTTTCGCTAACACTGTTTTCTTCCCATAATATTTTTTTATATCTCCCTGATATCGTCAGGATTATTCAAACATTCAAAAAAAACCTGTCTTAAAATAATGCAGGGACGTATGGACACCATAACTAAAATCACGGTCACCGTTGCCAACTGTGATTTTTTAGTAACGGTGATAAATAACTATTACTGAAATATCGTACATCTTTAATACTTACAAACGTCCAGAGGGGTTCAGAGAGACGGGTCACTTGGTAGCCACCCGTTTCAACAACGTCTTCGCATGATCATATCCCTTAATTCCGATATGTTCTTTCCGCCACTTTGTCCTAACATTGTTGTACACATTTACCTCTTCAAGTGGTTGCCGACAAGATTTCATTAACGATGATGTAGTTTCACGATGAATAGAAATCGCTCGCATAAACCGGATATGTCGGGTTGGTCTCAACAATTGGATGTTATTTTGGGGAAGCGTACCCAGAAACTATGTGCCCTAAATTAACATCTATCGAAGAGATAATTTAAAATAATTCATATACGATTGAGAACAATTATTCATCAAAACGTCTGTTATCAAAGTAGATTTTAACGTGTCTGCTGCATTTTTTTGAGTCGATGATCACATTGGCAAAAATTCCCGAAGTCGTTATCGAGCATGATATACTTTTTCTGTTCAAACTTGTCAATGGTCTTTTTGATTCACCGTCTTTACTGGCTAGGATTGACTTTCATGTCATTTATGTCATTTTAGTCTCTTTGCGAACTAGTTTTTAAAATTTTCTCTGTTTCCAACTTCTTCATTACATCTTTCTAGATTTTTTGTTACAAATCTTTGCTTCCTTTCAAAAATATTTTGGCATCATTCTAGATTGTTTCACTTGCTTGGTTTTCATCCTACTTTCTGACTTATTTCAGACTTATTACGACCCCCTTCATTCTGACATTGTATTGAAATCAGTAATCATGTTGGGTTCTGCGCTCACATCAAGTTCCAACGTTCTTTTTTCCCTTTACTCAATTTATGCAAATTTTTGGGTTCAATTGCAATTTCATTCCTCTAATATAGTTTTGCAATTATAATGTTTATATTAGCAGTGTCACAAACTTTGAAAGAATTGTTTGGAATTCATAATATGTAGTTTACAAATCTTTGATTCCTTTCAAGAATATTTTTGGCATCTTTCTAGGTTACTTTACATGGTTGGTTTTTATCCTACTTTGTGACTTATTTCAGACTTATTACGACACCCTTCTATCTGACATTCTGTTGAAATCAATAATCATATTGGGTTCTACGTCCATATCAATTTCTGGCATTCTATTTTCTCTTTACTCGATTTATGCAAACTTTTGGGTTCAATTGCAATTTTACTCCTCCGATATAGTTTTGCAAATTTTATTCCTCTGGAATTCATAATATGTAGTTTACATCAAACGGTTAGAACAAAAATCAATTTTTTTAATTAAATATCTTTGCTACAAAGCCAAACATGAATATATTGATTACCCCGCAAGTTGTGAGATGTTTAGATTTCTGACTTTAAACGTCAACGTCGAGCATATAATGATATACTTTTTCTGTTCAAACTGGTTAATGGTATTTCTGATTCACCGTCTTTACTGGCTAGGTTTGACTTTCGTGTCATTTACTGTTTCCAACTTCTTCACTACATCTTTCTAGATTCTTTGTTACCATTCTTTGCTTCCCTTCTAAAATATTTCTGGCATCTAGCTAGGTTGCTTTACTTGCTTGGTTTTCATCCTATTATCTGACTTACTTCAGATTTATTGCGACACCCTTGTTTCTGACATTCTGTTGAAATCAATAATCATGTTGGTTTCTATGTCCACATCAACTTCTGGCATTCTATTTTCTCTTTACTCGATTTATGCAAATTTTTGAGTTCAATTGCAATTTCATTCCTTTGATTTCCTCTCCTATAAGACGACTTATAACGCCTTTTACGCCAATAATAAAAAAAAACCAAAGAAACAACACAAAATTATTTGATTAGCGATCTCTCAATTTTAAAATGATCTGGTTGCGGGACCTCGGCGGGACCCCACTGATTACAAAGTGGAGATCTTACAGAGCGACAAAACAATACAAACTAGATATGATATTTATTAAAAAAAAATAAGAAAAATTGATAATATGAAAATCAAAAATTTAATTTAAGTAAATGAAATGAAAGTGAATACGCCAGTAATACGCCTTCATACGAGCAAGCTTATTCTAAAAGTTTAAAAAAATTATCGATACCGAAATCTCCAAAAAAAAAAAAACGTTTTTTTCCTTAAAATTAAAAAAAAATACAATATTCTTAAATTCTATAGACAAAACAAAGGCACATAATAAATTTAAAAAATTCTTTACAATATTCTTTAAGTTCGATAAACAAAATATGAGATTTATTCTAATATTCAAGTTTTAATATTATAAAACAATAATGAATTTGAAGGTTTTCATCAATTATTCTTTCCGGGATTAAATAAATTAAAATTTGTGACATTCTTTTCAATGTGGTTCATTCAACAACCTCGCAACCCCACCCAAAAACAGCTTAAAAAAAAGAAAAATTGGACAGGTTGATTTCTTTTGTTGAAAGAAACAACGATAACAATGTCTCCTTATTAATTATTTCTAAATTTAATAATGTTTCGAAAATTATAGCTCCCACAAAAGTCTAAAAGGATATAAGACAGGACTGAGTTGGTCGAGACCTTACTTCAGAAAATAATGTTCCTGTTGTCGAAGAAATGACAAAGCCGGAAAATCCGTTATTACAATACAGAATTAATGTCAAGCACGCGGTGAAAATCCCCAAAATAGGAAAATAATTTGTTAGCGACCCAAAATCAGCAAATTATTCCAAAACGCCGCCTTCAAAAACTCAAATTACACACGTGCGATTTCTTCGAAATCTGAAGCGCAAAAAAAAGTTATCCCTCGCGCATGTTGCTCAAATTTTCTCAAAACACGTTTAAAAAAATTGTCTTGCGCGTTACGATTTCAAGTTTAAAAATTTAAGTAATCAAAATAAGAAAACTGTATATTAATGTTATTAAAAAAAGCAAAAAAAGGAAGTAATCTTCAAGGATAATTTGGAAGCTGTTTTAAGGTTTAGTCGCTCTAAAAAAATTCCAAAATGGACGATTTTATATAAACATTTCAAGACCAGCGCCTCGCCCGCAAGCGACCTCGGTGATTTGTGGCGAAATCGTTAATTGTATATCTTAATAAATATAGGAAGCCTTATATAAGATGATTTTATTCCCACTCCGCCGAGGTCGCTTGCAGGCGAGGCGCTGGGTTTGAAATATTTACATAAGATCGTCGACTTTACGTATTTATTGAGATATACAAGGAACGATTTCGCCACAAATCGCCGAGATCGCTTGCGGGTTAGGCGCTAGAATCTTCCAAAATGGACGATTTTATGTATACATTTGAAATCCAGCGCCTCCTCCGCAAGCGACCTCGGCGGAGTGGGAATAAAATCGTCTTATATAAGGCTTCCTATATTTACTAAGTAGATCTTAGTAAATATATAAAGTCTCCTATATGACGATTTTATTCCCACTCTGCCGAGGTCGCTGGCGGGCGAGGTGCTACAATTTTCCAAAATGGACAATTTTATGTAAATATTTCAAAACCAGCGCCTCGCCCGCAAGCGACCTCGTCGATTTGTGGCGAAATCGTTCCTTGTATATCTCAATAAATACATAAAGTCACGTATAAGACGATTTTATACCCGCTCCGCCGAGGTCGCTTGCGGGTGAAGCGCTACAATTTTCCAAAATGCACGATTTTGATGACAGATCTTTGCTTTGCGATTTAGATGCTTCGTGACATATCTTTACTTCCTTTCTAAAATATTTTTGACATCATTCTAGGTTGATTTACTTGCTTGGTTTCATCTTACTTATTTCAGATTTTTTACGACCCCCTTCTTTCTGATATTCTATTGAAATCAGAACCAAGTACTTTTTTTTACTTTTACTCGATTTATGCAATTTTTTGGATTCAATTGTAATTTCTTTCTTTATCATCATTCTGATATAATTTTGACTCTAATTACATTTAATTTCACTTTATTTTTTTACGTGTCAATTTTATCCCCTAGTTTATATATAATTCAGAATTTGAAGGAAATGCGAGATGATTGATGCCCGGATGTAATAATCTTGAAAATTTGATTGGAAAAGTTTATTAATTACTAAAATAGTGATTACAACATAATTTTCGTTGTTAGGTTTTGCGTAGATAATTAAGATTAGAACACCCTGTATAATTATCTTATGAATAATTGGTTCTCCGGGTTGCATATCACCCCATCCACCAATCCATAATCTAAAACGGGAAACAGTTTATAAACTAATTATCCTCGCTTCGTTCTTTGATAGATGGCTTACCGAAGCGTGGAACGGACCAAATTCCATTACAACTCCGAGCTCAGACACTGATTGATGCTTCACAAATAATTTACTTTCTTTGCTACTTCTCCGAAGTAGCTAAATGGCAAGAGGAAAAAAATAACCAGGCTGCTGGCGAAACGGGCTTGGAATGAATGTTGCAGCTGTCAATCCGGCTCGGAACTAAATGACTTCTACTCTACTCTAGCTGCGGCAGTAGACCTACCTACGTTCAGCGGGCAGAATAAAATAAAAAAGTCAATTCTTTGTTATAAATTAGTTGTAAGCTTTTTATTACGGAGGATCTTGTTGATTTAGGATTTAATGGAAGGGAAGCTGGCGGTGGGCAATAATGTTTATATTCCTTAAAGTTATCAGTAAAAAATGAAAAGAGCTTTCATGAACAAAAGAGCGGGCGGAGGCCGGGCGCGATGCGAAAACCCATTGTTGTGATTTGCAATTTGCGCTCGGTCCGGATATGGAAGCAAAGGAATAAAAGAAAAAATGTACGAGTTCGTATCCTAACAGTGGAGCTTTAAAAAATGGCAGGAAGCGAGAATTTCCAATACGTATTTTGCAATCGACTCGCGTAATACAGCCTACATAATGTATCTTTTAATGTCGGCTTTACTGCATTTACATGGGGAATTCGATTAGGGAGCGTTTTAGAGCCTCTTTGCTCGCGGGACGACGAAAAGGAATCGGTAATGAGGATACACTTTTGGACGGCGAGTTTTTCATTAAATTTTCGACGCGTGCCCGTAGCATCTTTGTCCCCTTGTTTCCGGCCCTTTTTCCGGTCCTCTTCCGGCGTTGGCTTCGGCCAAAATTAAAACAACGAGTGCCGTCTATTTGTTTGCACGGCAAACCAACTCCTGGCGGCGCGGTGCGGCGCGTTGCCGTCGGGAATCGATACGTTCATCTCCTAAAGTGCAATCGAATCTATTTCCATAGTGGAGTTTAACATTTCTGCCCTGATAGAATACCATCGCGTCTCTATGGTAACTACTACTTCGCAAATATCCATTTGCCAACGTCTCCACTTATGACCACTTCTTGTTAATCAAACATCTGTCCACCAGTTTGATTTAGCATTCCCTCCTAATTTGTTTATTACGTATTTGTTGACTTTGCGTCACATCGGAAAGCAAAATTGTGTTCTGTCACGATCCGGGGTGATAGTTTATCGATACCATTTAACCTACATACAACCTCCACGATGATTATTTCATAAAGCACGTCGCCGGATCGATAGTAATTATTTTCGGCAGTGGTCCATCTCCCTCGACGCCTAAATAAAACGCCGCTTTTGGTCTCCCGCTATCTCAAATCATGCACCGTTTCCACTTCGATTTCAACTCGCATTGTTTGAATATTAAAGTAGCCAATGCGGGGGAAAATATATTTTTGACAACCCTATAACTACAAGATTTGTTACCGATCGATGTAAGCACGCTTCGAACAGATGCGAATCTTATTTCCTTCGAGAACTATCACATTCCATACATGTACGCAAATATCGCAAATCTTGTTACACGTCTATGTTGGGAAATAAGTTTTAGTTAGTTAATCATTCATCAGATAATGGAGTTAAAAGATTCTGTGGGCATCTGAGTGCTGGGCGCATCTGATATATTACGTTATAAGGACGGACGAAGTAATAAGAGTAGAGCTAAGTAAGCAATGATGGCGCAATAAAACAATAAAGCACTTTACTTTATATAGTGGGTGCCACTAGGAAGTTTCTCAACAATTACCTAGGAGTAAATATTAGAAGCATCTGAGAGCGGCGGCGGTTACGGCGGGAGCTTTTTCTAATTAAGTTAAAGGAGGCAGCACGCAATATGGTAGGACGAAAGAGCGCCATCTGCGTCAGAACGTCGCCTAAGAAAGTTTCGTTTCGTTATTTGGTTGTAACGTTTCCAATCAACTTAGTTAACAAATTTTAGAAAT
Organism: Onthophagus sagittarius; assembly: GCA_036711965.1. Classification (NCBI taxonomy): domain Eukaryota; kingdom Metazoa; phylum Arthropoda; class Insecta; order Coleoptera; family Scarabaeidae; genus Onthophagus; species Onthophagus sagittarius. Next base: position 7,352,586 of record JASERS010000007.1, on the reverse strand, counting down.
CACTTAAATATATTTTATCTTAATCTGATAAATGCAACAACAATAATCGAAATTTAAAAAATCGTCATGGCTAAAATAATGGATAATGAGATGATTTATGGACTAAATTGAAGACGAAAATAACTGATATTATTGAGAATTTCAAATTAATTAACCCTTGTACAAACCAAAACTGGGTCAATAATGACCCGAAAATAATAATTGTTTAAATATTATTCGAAATCAAAATTGGATGTTGTTGTCCTTCCACATATTCTCTAGTATTATTATTCTCATGCGATGTGCAAGTTTATATTACAAAGATTGTGATCATCAGACTGCTTGCTTTAGAATCAGAATATTGCATCAAGTCTCTAGAAAACCTCGAGGAAACGTTACTAACATTTTTCAAAAAATTGCAGAGGAATATGGTGGATATTGTTAGCTGAAGAACATCTCGCAAAATATTTAACATTACTTGAGATTGTTCGAAAGAATATAAAGGATTTAGTAGTAATTGCGAAGTATATTACAAACCAAATATTGTCTTGGAATATAGCGTTGTAAAAAATGTAGTCTTGGACAAACTCATTCATGAACATAGGCACCGATTTTTGGAAATACGTCTGGGTGCTGAAAAAAATCTGAAATAGCAAAAAAACTCGGATAATGAATTGAGTTTGAAAACGTCTAAAAAAATGAAAATACGTGCTCTCAATACATTGGAATTAAAAAATAATTGAAAATAGTAACTTAAATCCAGATAAAACCAGCAATATCAAGTCTTTCAGAAGCAATACCAATTCTCCTGGAAGCATTTCAAGTCTTATAGAAACAGTATCAAGTCTTGTGGAAGGTTTTGAACTATTCTAGAAGGAATATCAAGCATGTAGTAGTAATAGTCAAGAAATGCTTCCAGAGGAAGCATTTCAACTCTTCTAGAAGCGGTATGAAGTTTTGTGGAAAGATTTGAAGCTTTCTAGAAGTATCAAATTTCTGGAAGCATTTCAAGTCTTTTCGAAACGGTTCAAGTTTTTTGGAAGCCGTATCAAGTCTTCTGGGAGCAGATCAAATCTTCTAGAAGCAATATCAAGCCTTCTAGCGGTAGTATCAAGTTTTCTGAAAGCCTTGTCTATCTTCGAGAGTATAGTTGCCATAGAACTACAACACGATGGCCATAAGTATTGTTTATGAATTATTTTGATAATGCGGCGTATAATGCCTTTGTAATTTTGAACAAAAAAGTCTTAATTAGGCTGGAAATGTTTGCAATTCGATTTAAATCAAATATTCAAAAAGATAAAAAATGAAAAACAAATTGTTATACAATTTGCAATATATAATATTGCAAAGTACGAAAAAGAAGAAAAATAATTTACCGAAAATTCGAAACATCAACGACCCAAAAACGGGGATGCTATCAATGTCGAGGAAGTTATTTAAACTATTCCATAAATATTTCTAATACAATATTTAATTTTAATGCTTTGAACAAAACCTAAGATGGTTTACCATGCATGGGTCTAAACTGACCCGTTATGGTCGTCAATGTTCGTTCAATCATTTTGGTCGTACCAGGGTTAAGTTTAAAAAAATCGCCTTTTCTTTAATAATGGAGATAAATGGATGAATGATGGTTAAAATTGATAATGAATATGTCTTCTTTAAAATAATGTACAATCACCGCTGTTTTAGTAATAAATATAATTCTATTAAACGAAAACATGCCTTAGAACATTGTTTTATAACCCATGGGTTGCGACGCAAAATTGGGTCACGAAACATATAAAATGGGTCAAAATTTCCTCGTAAATAAACAATATTAAAAAAATTCTTTTAGGGCTAACTTAAAAATTAATTTCGTGCCTATACGGGAATTTTTTGTGATTTACAAAAGTATGCACATTTCCGAGAATAAAACTATGCCTGAGTATCTCAATTGGTTTTTGAAATATCAAGTTTGGAACTCAACCAAAATTTGTGGTACTTCATAAAATTAAAATTTCCTTAAGCATTTTCGAAAAATCATAAAAAATCGATCTCTTAAGATATCATGGAACGGAGTAATATGCTCAAACCTCACCAGCTCAAAAACGTAGCGAATACAGTTGTTTTCTAGTCTTTGTAATTTACCGCGAGGAGCTAGAGAATGATCAGGATACGCAGCATCAGCGTAATCAATATGTGGAAAAATAAGCGAGTAACAAAGATTGCGATGGACACCAGAAGGAAGCAAATGACGAAGATTTCTCAAAGAATGAAAGGTCTCAGGCATAAACCCTTTTGCAGATATTTTGAACCTGTGACGGCCAAAACAGTGTCGAGTCCATAATTATGTCAAAATTATTGACAGTATCAGCAATCCTGATACTGGTACCATCAAGCACCAGATTACAAATATTTAAAGACTCCAACCTCAACAACATGGCCTGAGTTTTAGCAGGGTTACGCTTAAGCCCATGACGAATAGACTACTCAAAAGCAATAGAGAGGTCGCCATTGAGTCGTAGGATAGCATCTGGAAGATCATAAGCACTTGTGAAAGTGTAAATTTTGGAGGTCATAAGCATATAAATGGTAGTTACAGCAGATGTTATCATCACCATTTATAAAAACAGAAAAATGTAACGGATACCTATGCGCACACATAAAGATCGACAGAACAGGTAGGATTGGAACCAGGAAACACAGGAAGTATTAAAACTAATAGCAGATAGAGCTGTTAATAGAAGCGTATGATCTACCGAGTCCAAAGCCTTAGTAAAGTCAACCAAAACCAGCAAGGTACCACGACGCTTATCATAAGCAGATCGAACACAATCAGTAATTTTAATTAATGCACATGTTGTACTATGGCCTTTGCGGAAACCCGACTGCAGATTATTGATCAAATTAAACTACTTATGATACCTCTGTACCGAAATTGGACGAGTCACCCACATGAGACAGACATTTCGTTTTTGGTATAGGAACAACGTGTGCAACTTTCCAGATTGATGAATACACAGACCGTTTAAACGAAAAGTTAAAAATATGGGTTAACGATGTCAAAACGACATCCAGAATTGATAAGAAAAGTCTGAGGCTAATGCTATCCGCTCGTACAGTTGTAGACTTATTGTTAGAGTGAGTTGCAGCAACATGGACATCTTCTTCAGTAACCAAGGCAAATGGAAAAAAGTAAGAATTACGTGATGCGAGAATATCATTAACAGTACTCTATCTAGTCGTGTCACTAAGGATTAAGCGAAGATCAGAAAAAATTTTGCCAAGGCTTCACAATCAAAAGAGATTTGATCAGTAGTTGACTCTATCACCCCAAGAGATCGCATTGTATTCCAAAACATCTAACAATAATAAAATCTTTTAGCGCTTTTGCATTGATAATTGCAGCGATTGCGCATACGCGATAACGCTTCCGATTAACAGCGGAGGGTGTACATTATATCATATATGATGTACTTATATCATCATTTAACCAAGGCGCAGGGAGATGTCTGACACTCGGATGCTTAACCGGAGCATACTTGTCATAAATATCAGTAAGTTTAGAATTCAAATATTCCACTTTAGCATCTCCAATCTAAAGAGATGTTGCTGATCAATCCCATGTGCATCAGACAACAATAAATTGTTTTCTATACACCCAAGATCACGACTTGAAACGACCCGCCTTAAGAATCGCGTATGGTGCTCTCCACCATTTTAGCCGGAGAGCACCATACATTAAACCATGCATAAGCACACTTTCCGAAGGAGATGAAATGATAAGATCTAAGAGGGAATAGGAAGAGGGAAAATGATGAGTAGGCTGAGAAGGTAAGATAGCCAAATTCAAAAATGAGATAACGAATTTTAGTCACTCATTACGCATATCATTCCTCAAAAGGTATGTGTTAAAATCGCCCATTAAAAGTATTGACTCATAGTTCCATAGTACTAATTAACAATGAATTACTAGCTATTTTCACCTCAACAAGCTAAAACTCGCCACTCCAAGATCCATCAGGATGTTCAATAATGATAGTGTGAAGACACTTGCACGAACTATATCGATTGCTTTGCTGGCCTGAGGAACGAAGGAACTTAGTGACCTTTAAGCAATTATAAAATTTAGTCCTCCATTGTTTCACGTTCTTTGTCAGTTTCTGACGTAGGATCAAAATCACGGGTTAACAATTTTTCAACATCGTCATTTTTTAAATTTTTTACTACGAATAACTCAGAAATTCTTAAAACCTTGCAGAATGCTCTAATTACTGTCAACTTCTTTTACTGACCATAACGTAACGCAAGATTTAGACGATACCTTTTAAAAATCATATTGAGGGGTGTATACATTTCTTTGATGGACCACGGAGTGCTCCTATGTTGGGTCATTTAAAATATTTATGAAAAATAATGAAAGAACATTTTGTTTCTGATATTTTATTAAAAAACATTTCTATCAAAAACTTAAAGATCACATTCTCAAAACAAATCCTAAAATAACTTCAATATACCTATGGACTAATGTACTATGTTTATGACTATAATTATGGCATCAAGATTTACAAACTTTATACTTAATCCACTTTTCTTTACATTTTATTCCAAATTTTTATTACCCATCGTTTCGCTTTTCTTGCACTAGTTTTCCGTGCTTTGACTGCTTTGACAACTGGTGATTTAGTGTCCGTAGTAGAAGGTTCTGGCAATTGAATGATATTTCCTTGACTGGAAAGTCTTAGCGTTATTTTCGGTATATCGGTTGTTAAGGGTGGTAAAAAGTACCAATCTTTAAAAACGTCCGCGTTAAACGAATGTATTTATGTTTTCCTAAAGGAGTTGATAGAGTTTGTGGGTATGGAACTTTTTATATAGGCTCGACTGAATAAAGTTTCTATTTGAAATTGAACTATAGTTTTGCCAGAATTATAACGCAACCATTTGTTGTCCGTAATATGTTTACAATCGTTGAAAAATCGTACTTTCAGGGGTTGAATATGAATATGAACAGAAAAGCAAAATATTATAACTCCGTTTTGTTTTGCATACTGCAAGGCTTCGAGGCTTTTGTGGCTACTATGACAATTTATAATAATAATAGAATCAAAATGTGTAAGCCATTTATAGAAATGTTCGAAAATTATAATAGTAATAGTTTGGGTTTCCTTATTATATTACACTACACCATCTACTGCTCGGAGTTCATTCTGTGGTGAATTTCCGCGTAAATTGGTTGTAGTTGAATTCCTTCGACTGCAGATTGGTCCGTGTTAATTGTCTGCAAAGGAGACAATTAACAACTTCCTAATAACTTCCTCAGTTACAGATGTGTCTTTTGGTTTTGGGTTTTTTTGGCACTTTATTTTACAAAATTGGTGTATGGCGATGCCAGTTAACGTTTTATATCTCCTCATTTACTAGTTCTGCTGCAGCCATCAACTGAGAAACTTCATCTCCTGCATTGATCATATTTTCTACAGATAATTTTAAGATGATCCATGCTTTTTTCACAGAGACATTCGTTGGAAGAAAGATTGGGTGGTTGAAACTGGCTATTGTGATGATACTGTTGAATCTCTTGAGAGTTAATATGATTTGTTTAGTTTTTATAACGATATCTGGAGTACCCCAGTTGAATTTAGTAGTATACCTTCTCGTTTACCGGAACAAGTACAGCGACCTTCTCTTGTTTTGGTGTTATTATGGTGTTATTACGGCAAAATTATGGAACATATTCGATAAATTGATAGCATTTTTTTTGCAATGGGTCAACTTTGATTTATTATGATACCATGTTCACTTCCCGATAGTCATTTTTTCATGAGTTATGACGTCATCGATATTTTTTAAATGGCCCCATACGCACTTGTTTACAGAATCTGAAAGGATAATAAGGAAAATTTTGAGTTGAAGTTAAAAATGAAGAAAAAAAATTTTGAAAATTGGTACTTCGTAATGGAATCAAGTATGTGTATAGCGCTTTTCAAGACTTCCTCCAGACTTTTTTAATGTGACTTCTCTAACATAACCAACATCTGATGGATGCACTTCTGTTATTCATGCTAATGGCCAATGATCGGGATCGATGATATTTTCTTTGAATATGACAATATCACCAGGCTGGAAAGTATGTTGTGGTATTTTCCATTTTACCTTTGTTGTAACCGACAGAGGTACTCAGTGGACCATGCTTACCAGAAATCTTTCTTCATTTTTTGAAATAATTTCCATCTTAAAGGCAGTTCGCATTCATTTTCGACAGAAGGATCATTATAGAATAATAATGATCTGCCGATGAGAAAATGACCAGGAGTTAAAACTGTTGTATCATTTATATGATTACTTAAAGCTGTTAATGGATTGGAAGTAAAAGATACTTCTATTTAGTACAGAAGCGTCGATATTTCTTCAAATATTAACGTTGTCTTCTCAGACTCGTCTCTGGTGGTGTTTCACAGATTTCAATCCAGCTTCCCAAATTCTTCCGATGTGAGGAGATGTGGGCGGATTAAAGTGCCATTGTATTCCTCGAGTTGCAAGGCTGTCTTGAATTGACTGATCGTATAGAACTGGTGCTATTTCTGGGGCTGAGACTCGAAAGCTCCCAACAGTTTCTTATGAACCGACGGCAGTAAGAATCATTTTTGGTAATGAAGAGAGTCGCTCGTACTCTTTAGGCGTTTCGATTTTGAGATTTTCATCTTCACATTGGTGTCCTCTATCTCTTGTTGCGGTCAATAACTTTCTTTTGATAACCATGCTGGACCATTCCACCAGATTTAATGCTGAATCAACTCTCTCTGATCGATACCTTTTGATATGATGTCGGCTTTTCTTCGCTCAAGTGACGCCAGTGTTCTTTTGAAATCGTATTATTTATTTCACTGACTTGATTTGCGACAAACGTCTTTTTCTTCGCTGGATCCCCTGTGATCCAGGCTAGTATGATTGTGGAGTTACTTGCTCTAAATTTAAGGTTGCTATGGTTCTCTTAAATAATCTTGCCCGTAGAAAAGTTGCGTAAAGTTCTAACTTTATTAACATAGATTTTATTCTTGGTGGTTCTGCTTTTCATTTAGTCATTTTTCTGTCGGCTTGAGGTGTGAGTCAGAATGGTATGGATTGAAGTAATTCTGAATTATTGCGGGTCCATTTTCAACATTTCCTTGAGTTGTATCGGAAGAATTTGTGCTTTTGCTATGGAGTCTGTTTCTAATTGTATGTTGTCAATTTCTACCGCCTCTGGGAATTTTCCTATTTCGTCTTGTGCTCATTGTTGTAAAGTTTTAACAACCATGTACGGAACGGCTATGGTTCCGTAAGTAACCGTCAAAAGCTTATATTTTTGTATAGGCTCTGGTGTATTGAATCCCCACAATATTTTTTGAAAGGGTTCGTGTTCTTTTGAAATTTTGATTTGCTTGTACATCATCTCTATGTCAGCTGAGAAGACAATGTAATGCTTTCTCAATCTTAATAAGATATCTGACAGTTCCTATTGTAACCTAGGACCTGTATGATGGTGTTGAAACTGATTCTATTGGAAGTTTTACTTGATGCATCAAACAATACTCTGAGTTTTGTTGTCGTGTGAGATTTTTGGGTTCTATTTTTGCCATATGAGTTTTAAGTATTCTTCCATGAATTTATGGTATTTATGGTTATTTATGGTGGTGTTAGCCTTGCAATTGCTCGACCTCTGGATTCACAAAGTTCTTGTTCACTTTTCAAGAGTGTATGTATCATCACCATTTCCATTGTTGAATTCTTGGAATTACAATTTGTTCAGTTTCCCAGAATTTCATTAATTGAGCATCTTATTCAACTCGATTCATCATGCTTATTATTGCCTTCTGTCCAAACAACCCATTATCAGCTTTGTGAATCCCGTTCTGAATTATTTTTCCATATTCTTCCGCTCTAATAATAGCATCAATGGGACCAAGAGAATTGTAGGTAGGATAAGCTAGGATTTTGTTGTTCCAATGTTCATCTGAAGAATTAGGTAGATTCTTATAAGATAGTAATTGTGTTAACTTGGACAGAATTAAGAAAGTGGTATTCAGGTTAAAGTTACTCGCAAAATGAGGTCTAAAATTTAGGTCTACTTTCCATTCCGATACCTTTGGTGAAAGATCCTTGTGATCCTAGCTCGATAAGAATTCGCAGATTTTCGGTAATACCGGAAACTGTATTGAGTTTCACCAGGGCTGTTGCTAAAAGAACTTCATTTGATGCAATATGTTTCTTTTCTTAATTTTTAGTAAAAACTAGGGCTTCATTTTTTTGTAGATTTTGTGTATTGCTGGATTGTTTAGTCTCATCTCTATGAAGCTATGTAAGGTGTGGTTTGTGGCAGATGTGACATCTTGTTTCTGGAGTGCACTTGTTGTTTTGGTCGTGATACAAGCAATTTTTCACAATTTTTGAATTTTAATGAACTCTGTCCTTTTTGAACTTATTTTTGAATTTCATGCTATGTTAGCTTCTTTTACTTGCATTGGATTGTGTTGCTTCTTTTGTTCAGTAATTGATCGTGGAAGTCTTGTACTTTATATGGCTATTTTAACGATAATTCGTACTGCTTGTTGGTGTCATAGTCCCATTTTCTAACAAGCATTCATCCTATAATGGGTCCCCAAGATTCCGTCGGAATTCCCAAGTTTGATGTCGCTTGAAGACACTTAACTCTTATGTCATGTGATTGCTTAATCATTTCTTCATTTTCAATTGTAGTTGCTGGCAGATCCAAAATCTTATATCCAGTAGCTTTGATAGAATTAATCGATTATTTTGATATCATTTTATAGTTTAATGGTGGTTAAAATTATTCTCAGAAATCGAAACACCCTGTATATATATATATATATATATATACGTTTGAAACGAAAAGAGAGTTATAGTTCGAGTTTTCCCTTTTCCACACGTTTCCATCCCGTAGCGAAGAACGGAATAAAAGAAAATATTCAATTTACCTAAACGCCCTTTCTTAAGGCGGTTAGCGCGGCGACTCCGAGAATTGAAAGACATCGTTTGGAATTTAAAAGAGTCCCTTTCATCTCGACCTCTCCCTTAAGAGAGCATAACAACGTTGATGCAGATAGCGTCGCGGTTTTCACGGTCGCGTAAAAACCGCGCTGAGTTCGAAAATCGTAAATAGGAGAATTTCCTCTTTCATCTACGCCCGGTTCCGTTGAAATATCGTCATTACCTTCAAAAGGTATCAGCTCGCGAACATGAAGATATTCGAGAATTTCGCCGGAATTTATAACGCATTTATTCGTAATTAAAAATATGAAAATTATAAAAATTGTTATTTTAAAGCAAAATTTATCATATTACATCATTAATATAATTATTTTGGTGGAGCTTGTTATTAAATTTAAAAACTATTATCAGTCGAATCGTTTGTGCAAAATGTAAATTGGATATTGTTATCGAAAATGTAACATTTCCGGTAATCGGAACGTCGAATTGAACGGTTCGTCGAAATTGTAAAATTGTTAATTAGGCTCGTTAATTAATTACATGTAGGGCACCCTTTTTGGAACTGGGCCGACTTTGCACATAGGCTCTAATTGCATTATTATCAATATTTACCAGAGAGAACGCTTTGATCTAATAATACTATTAACGGCGACGGCAGTTCATAATTTACCCAAGCTCGGGTACACATTTTGTGATGTAGCGGCAAATCTCTCTCTCTCATACGAATGTCAATTTTTTAATGAAAAATCGTAATCCCGTATGAGGATATGACATAATTATTTTTGTTACAGATGCCTGGGATGTGAATGAAGTATAAAGCGACAAATGGAATCCTTGGTACTTCTGGTGGCTAATATTATCATTCATGGTAAGTACAATAGTATTAAATCGGGATTTCTCTATTTAATTGTGATTTTACATCAAATTTTTTTTTCACTAAATTTATTAATTCCCAATAATATTTTTTTTCTTCACGCATGTCTTAGCTTATGAAGTTGAGTTGAGATTTTTGATATTTTTCGTCTATCTCAAATTCAATTTAAATTAACTATGAAGAAGCTTTAAAAAATAAGACGCGAAATATTGATTTTGAAAAACTAATTGTGTTCGTGGTGCCCTCAACCTATCTTGGAATTTATTCATTATTAAGATTATAACTAATACTAGAACTATTACTAGGACTAATACTAGAATTAAAACTTGAAGCTTTCGAGTTTATGACGTTTCAGATGCCATTTTGCAACCTTCTTCAGAAGCTGGTTCGAGAGGATGAAATTAGATATCATAAGACAATATATCGGTTGAAAATGAATTAATAATTAATTGACGTTAATTTACTAATTATTACGTCGAGTCTGGTTTGGAGTAGGAGAAAGATGTTCGTGTTCACCGTCACCCATACGTTCAATGTTTTGCTGAGTTTCCAGCTATCCTCTCTGTTGACGTTATTTTTACACCGGTGGATTTTTATGGCTTCTCTGGACAGCCTTTGGTGCTATTTGTTAGTTCTATCCAACACCTTTGTTTTGTCCAAGTCTATTCAATGTTCCGTAACCCTCGACTGTTGGATCTTCTTCAACCTCACATCCCTCTTATGCTCCTTAATATGTCATTCGATGTTATATCCGGTTTGGCTAACGTAAAACATTCCACAACTGCACGATAGCCGATCGACTGCCATTCCTTTTGATAGAGTTAGCTTCTCCTTGGCTATCGGAAGTATTTTTCGAATTTTGGTGACCGTTCCATGATTTTATTGCACCATAATGTCGTTTTTTATTGATGGGCCGCAATTCGTTTCGTTATACCTTAAATCTAGGGATAGGCAATACTTTGGTAGTTTCCATTTTCATGGTAAACTTAATCATGGGATGTTGAGCGTTCAATGGGTTGGGTTGGGTACAGGTTTTGGTACCAAAACGATTGTACCAATTGCTGGTGCTATATCAACTGCTTGATATTTTTATGATTGTACCAGCATGATGGTGTCATATATTGTTAAATTAGCATATTTTTGTAGAAATTTTAAGACGTTAAAGATCGTGCAATTATTAATTCAAAAGAAAAAAATGTTTGAGGAGTATTTCTCAAATTATATAAGTCAACCCATATTTGTGGAAAGTTAAAAGTTCATATTGTAATGATATGGTTAAAAAAGAAAAGGGTACAACGAAATGATTGAAAAATTAAAAGAAATACCTCCAGATGCTAACAAAGGAAATGAGTTAAGGAAATTAACGTTTTCCGATTTAACTTAAAAAAGTAAAAAAGTGTAAAATTTGGCGCTGAAGCAGATGGCGTGTTTGAGACTTCGTTGTGGTATTTCGAAAAACTGAAATTTTTGGAATATCAGGAATGTTCTAGAAAATGTACCATGAACACTAAAAACGTCAACGTAAATATTTAAAACATCTTTCCATATTTTTTATATTGAATTATTTTCTTTTTTCTTTTAAATAGACTGCGTCTGCTGATAAAATATTTGTAACACAACTATCCAAAAAGCAATGTCACAGTTGAAGACAATTTATTGAAAATAGCATGCTAGAACTGAATGAATGATGATGACAGATTATTTGTTTTAGCAAACGGATGGCCAACTCAATATGAGGAGGAGTCGAAAGCACAAATTTTCTTCGTAAGCAGGACACTTGCAGATGTTCTTTTTCTAGAGTGTCTGAATAAACATACAGAAAAAATTGTTAAAGATATACATAAAGTGTTAAAAGGAGTTACGGCTCAAATCCCATATTACGATAAATATACACCCTCTCCTCAATCAATAATACTCAGCATATTGAACTACCTTCGCAACTTGGATACCAACTTTGTTGATGAATAAAGTACTAACTACTTTTTATTACATTTTGACAAAACTTATAAGTAATCTATTTCATTTCCACAGTTTACATATTTTGCATTGACTTGGCACTGCCCACATTATTAAAATATTGACAAAATTTATTTCTGACATCTTTTATATGCTTGTTTGCAATCCTTATTGTAATTGGAGATAAATTAACTAAATTTCTACCATCATAGTTCGCTTCACTAGTTTCCATTTCATCTGCAATTTTGTTGATTTTATAGAAATCCTAGTTTTTTCGTAAAAAAATGTGTAGCTAACAGCAGCTTAACATAATAACTGGTGAAGCGTTAATGATTTTCAATAATATTCTATATCTTGATGCCAAAATTCTAAAACTGTTTTCAACTACTCTTCTGGCATGGGAAAAATAATAGTTAAATGTTATTACTTCTTTCATACTTGGGTGGTTATATGGCTGTATTAAATTTTGTTATCAAAAGAATCGCATCATCGCCGACAATCGCCGTGGGTCAGGCATATATAAATAATTATTATTTAATTTCTCAATAAATGCCAAATCAGTAAAAGACCACCATTTGATGCTTTGCCATTCGTACCCACATGAACCATTAAATATTGTTAATTTTTATTCATAGCAGCCATCAAAACTATCGCAAAATTTTTCTTATAATTAAAAAAATAAGATCCAGATTCAGGAGGTTTTATAATGTTAACATGTTCTCCATCAATAGCACGAATGCAATGATGAAAGTTCCAAAGGTAGTTAAAATCATCAGCTACCGATTTCCATGTATCACTACTATTCGGAAGTTGAAAAAAATTAAAATAAAAGTTTTTTGCTGTGCTTTACTGCTTCTTAACTTCATGTATTTTTTAATTACTAACTATTTCCACTAGCTAAATTCCGTAAAGTAGCAGATATTATAAAATACAACATTTCTTAATAATTGACAAAAATGAGGTATATTCAGAAGTTTACTGTCAACAAACTTTTCTGCACCTTGAATTTCTCGATCCAAACACGCATTTTCCTTTCACTGCTTTTTCGCTTTTTTTTCAAAATTATAGCAATAACAAGTGCAGAACAAACTTTGTCACTATTCATAACTACCTTTTCTACACTGTACTCAGAAAGAAATAAATATTGTACCAGCACGGTGTTATTTTATATGCTCCAAGTTAGATGGTCTTGATTGCGCCAATTGTTTATATCTTGTAATAGACCATTAAGTAGTCTTAGAGGTGTTTTTACCATGTTGCCATATCATAAACAGTGTCGTCCACATATTGAAGCCATAGTTTTGATTAGCTCTTCTTCAAAGCATTTTCTTCGAATAATGAAGATCTAATGGCTGCCCCTTCAAATTGCTCGTAAAACTCTCCTTTCCAACAATACGTCGAAGATAAACAATATTTCACCAGATCTGGCACGTATTCTTGTAATATCTCCGGAATTAGTTTCTGGTGAAGATATGGGAGAATATCTTAGGATGCATATAGAGCATTCCAATTGATTTTTTCCTCGCATTTTTTTCTTGGAATATGAAGTGCAGAAATTCATACTTTGGACCTCTCATAATGTGTTCTTTTTGATTATATACTTCCGATTACTGCTCGTAAACTTGTATCTGTAACTGTAACTCTTTTAAGCCTTCTTTCTCGGGATGACCTTCATGATACTTAGGGCTTCATAATAGTTTTTATTACTGCGATTACTTGTTACATCACAAAATAATTTGGGGCGACCGGTGTCTTCGAAATCGGCGGAGATTATATTTTATATCATGAAATATCTTAGAGCGGCGAAATATCTCTAAGTTGGCCGAGATTGTTTCATCCATAAGATTATTAATGAGTATCAAGACTACCTTGGCTATCCCCGATTATCCTGATAACTAACCCAAGTATCAAAACTTAAGATGTCTGCAGTCTTCAAAGTAGACCGAGATTATTTCATCAGTATCAAAGGTATTCATTATCAATGAATGAATTTTGTGGAAGAAACCAAACCAACCCAAGTATCAAGACAATTGGTGCGGCCGATGGAATAATCTAGTTTTTGAAGACTGCGGCCATCTCTAGTTTTGATAGTTGGGTTCATTACCAGGATAGTCTAGGATATCAAATGTAATCTCGGCTGACTTCGAAAACGTCGGTTGCCCCCATGATATCCAGTTGTTCGAAGTTGACTGGGATTACTTGTTATATTAAGAAATATCTTGAGGGTCCTAACTCAACCCAGGTGTCAAAACTTAAGATGGTTGCAGTCTTGGGGCAGCCGACATTTTCAAAGTCGGTCGAGATTGTTTCTTCCATAAGATTCCAATTCTAACCCAAGTATCAAGATACTTGGGACGGTCAATGAAATAATCTCGGCCGACTTTGATGACTGCAGCCATCTTAAGTTTTAATACTTGGGTTGGTTACCTTATCAACATGAATTTGTCAAACATCGTTCAACTTTTAACAGTTTTGCGGTAATCTCTTTGAATCTTTATATCAGACAAGGGATCCTCCTTTGAGATGATGTCTACCCTTTGTCCATATAGGATGTATGGAGTAGGCGTCATCTGCTTCAAATTTCACCTTATTATGATCGAAATTCTGTTCAATATGGTCCATTTTAATGTCTGTTAAATGGTTTAGACATGGGCCCTTGAGGATTTTAATGAGTTCTTCTGAGGCCACATGGGATGTATGGAGTAATCATCATCATCTGCTTTTAAATTTCACCTTATTACAATCGAAATTATTTTCAGTATGGTCCATTTTAATGTCTATTAAGTGGTTTGGACATGTGTCCTTGAATATTTTGGAAATTTTTCTTCTGAGGCATTAACTTAAGTCAAGAGTATTAAGCGGGTTTTCAGTGATAACTCACATAAAGTTGTCTTTTTTTGGAAATATGTAATATGGGACCAAGTAGGACTTGAAAAGTAGCCATTGGATAGTGTTCTTCTGATTTGCTTTTGATTAGTAAGGGTCCGATTGTTGGCTCTGAGACTCCACTTCCTTCAAAGGAGCCTATGGAAGATCTGGTTGACAAAATGAAAATTACTTGCTTTATTTGAGATATTTGATTTGTTTTGTCAAGTGCAACGAAGGATACGCTCAATTTTAGTTACCATCTCTGAGTAAAATAGAGTTGATCCTATCGTGTCTGGACATATGACAACAATAGATACAACAGACGTTATCATTAATGTATGGTTGGTGAAAAAGCTAATAATATGATTACAGTGTGTAACAATGTAAGAAAGGAAACATAATGCGTTCGTAATTAATGATTGGCAATTTTAGTGATATTAATTTAAAGGAAGTCTGACCATTATTCACTCGGTTGAATTCCGGTTTGTGTTAAATGTATCAGAACCCACTCATGGACACGGCCCGTTTTATCCTGATATATATCCTGATAGCTATAGATTATCCTGATAGCCAACCCATGTATCAAAACTTAAGATGTCTGCAGCTTCAAAGTAGATCGAGATTATTTCATCGGTATCAAAGGTATTCATTGTCAATGAATGAATTTTATGGAAGAAGCCAAACCAACCCAAGTATCAAGACAGTTGGTGCGGCCGATGGAATAATCTAGTCTTTGAAGACTGCAGCCATCTCCAGTTTTGATAGTTGGGTTCATTACCAGGATAGTCTAGGATATCAAATGTAATCTGGGCTGACTTCGAAAACGTCGGTTGCCCCCATGATATCCAGGGCGCCCGACGTTGGCGTCGAAGTTGACTGCAATTACTTATTATATCAAGATACATCTTGGTGCGTACAAACTCAACCCAACCCAACCCAACCCAAGTATCAAAACATAAGATCATAATACTCTCCTTATATCAGGAAATATCTTATAGCGACCGACGTCTTCGAAATCGGCCGAGATTACATTTTATATCACGAAATACCTTGGGACGGCCGAAGAAATTGTTTCTTCCATAAGATTCTTACTGAATACCAAAGTTACCCAGCTTGAACTTTATGGAACAAATCAAACAAACCTAAGTATGAAAATAATTGGGGCGGCTGTTGGAATAATTTTGACCGACTTTGAAGACTGAAGCCATCTTAAATTTTGATACTTGGTACTCATTAACAATTTTATGGAACAAACTTTCTCCGGGCGGCCAACTTCGAAGACGTCGATCGCCCACTTGATACTTGGGACACAGGACGTCTTCGAAGTTGACTGAGATTACTTGTTATGTTAAGAAATATCTTGGGGGTCCTAACTCAACCCAAGTATCAAAACTTAAGATGGATGCAGTCTTGGGGCAGCCGACATTTTCAAAATCGGTCGAGATTGTTTCTTCCATAAGATTCTAATTCTAACCCAAGTATCAAGATAGTTGGGACGGTCAATGGAATAATCTCGGCCGACTTTGATGACTGCAGCCATCTTAAGTTTTAATACTTGGGTTGGTTACCTTATCAACATGAATTTGTCAAACATCGTTCAACTATTAACAATCTTGCGGTAATCTCTTCGAATCTTTATATCAGACAAGGGATCCTCTTTTGAGATGATGTCTACCATTTGTCCATACAGAATGTATGGAGTAGGCGTCATCTGCTTCAAATTTCACCTTATTATGATCGAAATTCTGTTCAATATGGGCCATATTAATGTCTGTTAAATGGTTTAGACATGGGCCCTTGAGGATTTTAATGAGTTCTTTTGAGGCCACATGGGATGTATGGAGTAATCATCATCATCTGCTTTTAAATTTCACCTTATTACGATCGAAATTATTTTTAGTATGGTCCATTTTAATGTCTATTAAGTGGTTTGGACATGTGTCCTTGAATATTTTGGAAATTTTTCTTCTGAGGCATTAACTTAAGTCAACAGTATTAAGCGGGTTTTCAGTGATAACTCACATAAAGTTGTCTTTTTTTGGATATATGTAATATGGGACCAAGTAGGACTTGAAAAGTAGCCATTGGATAGTGTTCTTCTGATTTGCTTTTGATTAGTAAGGGTCCGATTGTTGGCTCTGAGACACCACTTCCTTCAAAGGAACCTATGGAAGATCTGGTTGACAAAATGAAAATTACTTGCTTTATTTGAGATATTTGATTTGTTTTGTCAAGTGCAACGAAGGATACGCTCAATTTTAGTTACCATCTCTGAGTAAAATAGAGTTGATCTTATCGTGTCTGGACATATGACAACAATAGATACAACAGACGTTATCATTAATGTATAGTTGGTGAAAAAGCTAATAATATGATTACAGTGAGTAACAATGTAAGAAAAGAAACATAATGCGTTTGTAATTAATGATTGGCAATTTTAGTGATATTAATTTAAAGGAAGTCTGACCATTATTCACTCGGTTGAATTCCGGTTTGTGTTAAATGTATCAGAACCCATTCATGGACACGGCCCGTTTTATCCTGATATATATCCTGATAGTTATAGATTATCCTGATAGCCAACCCATGTATCAAAACTTAAGATGTCTGCAGCTTCAAAGTAGATCGAGATTATTTCATCGGTATCAAAGGTATTCATTGTCAATGAATGAATTTTATGGAAGAAGCCAAACCAACCCAAGTATCAAGACAGTTGGTGCGGCCGATGGAATAATCTAGTCTTTGAAGACTGCAGCCATCTCCAGTTTTGATAGTTGGGTTCATTACCAGGATAGTCTAGGATATCAAATGTAATCTGGGCTGACTTCGAAAACGTCGGTTGCCCCCATGATATCCAGGGCGCCCGACGTTGGCGTCGAAGTTGACTGCAATTACTTATTATATCAAGATACATCTTGGTGCGTACAAACTCAACCCAACCCAACCCAACCCAAGTATCAAAACATAAGATCATAATACTCTCCTTATATCAGGAAATATCTTATAGCGACCGACGTCTTCGAAGTCGGCCGAGATTACATTTTATATCACGAAATACCTTGGGACGGCCGAAGAAATTGTTTCTTCCATAAGATTCTTACTGAATACCAAAGTTACCCAGCTTGAACTTTATGGAACAAATCAAACAAACCTAAGTATGAAAATAATTGGGGCGGCTGTTGGAATAATTTTGACCGACTTTGAAGACTGAAGCCATCTTAAATTTTGATACTTGGTACTCATTAACAATTTTATGGAACAAACTTTCTCCGGGCGGCCAACTTCGAAGACGTCGGCCGCCCTATGTTATTTTGTGATAAAAAATGTTATCTAGGCCGATTTCGAAGACGTCGATCGCCCACTTGATACTTGGGACACAGGACGTGTTCGAAGTTGACTGAGATTACTTGTTATATTAAGAAATATCTTGGGGGTCCTAACTCAACCCAAGTATCAAAACTTAAGATGGATGCAGTCTTGGGGCAGCCGACATTTTCAAAGTCGGTCGAGATTGTTTCTTCCATAAGATTCTAATTCTAACCCAAGTATCAAGATAGTTGGGACGGTCAATGGAATAATCTCGGCCGACTTTGATGACTGCAGCCATCTTAAGTTTTAATACTTGGGTTGGTTACCTTATCAACATGAATTTGTCAAACATCGTTCAACTATTAACAATCTTGCGGTAATCTCTTCGAATCTTTATATCAGACAAGGGATCCTCTTTTGAGATGATGTCTACCATTTGTCCATACAGGATGTATGGAGTAGGCGTCATCTGCTTCAAATTTCACCTTATTATGATCGAAATTCTGTTCAATATGGTCCATATTAATGTCTGTTAAATGGTTTAGACATGGGCCCTTGAGGATTTTAATGAGTTCTTTTGAGGCCACATGGGATGTATGGAGTAATCATCATCATCTGCTTTTAAATTTCACCTTATTACGATCGAAATTATTTTCAGTATGGTCCATTTTAATGTCTATTAAGTGGTTTGGACATGTGTCCTTGAATATTTTGGAAATTTTTCTTCTGAGGCATTAACTTAAGTCAACAGTATTAAGCGGGTTTTCAGTGATAACTCATATAAAGTTGTCTTTTTTTGGATATATGTAATATGGGACCAAGTAGGACTTGAAAAGTAGCCATTGGATAGTGTTCTTCTGATTTGCTTTTGATTAGTAAGGGTCCGATTGTTGGCTCTGAGACTCCACTTCCTTCAAAGGAGTCTATGGCAGATCTGGTTGACAAAATGAAAATTACTTGCTTTATTTGAGATATTTGATTTGTTTTGTCAAGTGCAACGAAGGATACGCTCAATTTTAGTTACCATCTCTGAGTAAAATAGAGTTGATCCTATCGTGTCTGGACATATGACAATAATAGATACAACAGACGTTATCATTAATGTATGGTTGGTGAAAAAGCTAATAATATGATTACAGTGTGTAACAATGTAAGAAAGGAAACATAATGCGTTTGTAATTAATGATTGGCAATTTTAGTGATATTAATTTAAAGGAAGTCTGACCATTACTCACTCGGTTGAATTCCGGTTTGTGTTAAATGTATCAGAACCCACTCATGGACACGGCCCGTTTTATCCTGATATATATCCTGATAGCTATAGATTATCCTGATACTTGGGTTATCCTTAACCCAAGTATCAAGATAGTTGGGACGGTCAATGGAATAATCTCGGCCGACTTTGATGACTGCAGCCATCTTAAGTTTTAATATTTGGGTTGGTTACCTTATCAACATGAATTTGTCAAACATCGTTCAACTATTAACAATCTTGCGGTAATCTCATCGAATCTTTATATCAGACAAGGGATCCTCTTTTGAGATGATGTCTACCATTTGTCCATACAGGATGTATGGAGTAGGCGTCATCTGCTTCAAATTTTACCTTATTATGATCGAAATTCTGTTCAATATGGTCCATATTAATGTCTGTTAAATGGTTTAGACATGGGCCCTTGAGGATTTTAATGAGTTCTTTTGAGGCCACATAGGATGTACGGAGTAATCATCATCATCTGCTTTTAAATTTCACCTTATTATGATCGAAATTATTTTCAGTATGGTCCATTTCAATGTCTATTAAGTGGTTTAGACATGTGTCCTTGAATGTTTTGATGACTTCTCTGAGGCATTAACTTAAGTCAAGAGTATTAAGCGGATTTTCAGTGACTCACCTTAAGTTGTGGCTTGAAGAGTAGCCATTGGATAGTGTTCTTCTGATTTGCTTTTGATTAGCAAGGGTCCGATTGTTGGCTTTGAGACCCCAATTCCTTCAAAGGAGCCTATGGCAGATCTAATTGACATAATGAAACTTAATTGCTTTATCTCGCATTGAGATATTTGATTTGTTTTGTCAAGTGCAATGAAGGATACGCTTAATTTTAGTTACCATCTCTGAGTAGAATAGAGTTGATCCTATCGTTTCAGGACATATGATAATACTAGATAGAACAGGCGTTATTATTAATGTATGGTTTGGTGAAAAAGCTAATAATATGTTTACAGTGAGTAACAATGTAAGAAAGGAAACATAATGCGTTTGTAATTAATGATTGGCAATTTTAGTGATATTAATTTAAAGGAAGTCTGACCATTATTCACTCGGTTGAATTCCGGTTTGTGTTAAATGTATCAGAACCCATTCATGGACACGGCCCGTTTTATCCTGATATATATCCTGATAGCTATAGATTATCCTGATAGCCAACCCAAGTATCAAAACTTAAGATGTCTGCAGCTTCAAAGTAGATCGAGATTATTTCATCGGTATCAAAGGTATTCAGTATCAATAAATGAATTTTATGGAAGAAGCCAAACCAACCCAAGTATCAAGACAATTGGTGCGGCCGATGGAATAATCTAGTCTTTGAAGACTGCAGCCATCTCCAGTTTTGATAGTTGGGTTCATTACCAGGATAGTCTAGGATATCAAATGTAATCTCGGCTGACTTCGAAAACGTCGGTTGCCCTCATGATATCCAGGGCGCCCGACGTTGGCGTCGAAGTTGACTGCAATTACTTATTATATCAAGATACATCTTGATGCGTACAAACTCAACCCAACCCAACCCAACCCAAGTATCAAAACTTAAGATCATAATACTCTCCTTATATCAGGAAATATCTTATAGCGACCGACGTCTTCGAAGCCGGCCGAAATTACATTTTATATCTCGAAATACCTTGGGACGGCCGAAGAAATTGTTTCTTCCATAAGATTGTTACTGAATACCAAAGTTACCCAGCTTGAACTTTATGGAACAAATCAAACAAACCTAAGTATGAAAATAATTGGGGCGGCTGATGGAATAATTTCGACCGACTTTGAAGACTGAAGCCATCTTAAATTTTGATAATTGGTACTCATTAACAATTATGGAACAAACTTTCTCCGGACGGCCAACTTCGAAGACGTCGGCCGCCCTATGTTATTTTGTGATAAAAAATGTTATCTAGGCCGACTTCGAAGACGTCGATCGCCCACTTGATACTTGGGACACAGGACGTGTTCGAAGTTGACTGAGATTACTTGTTATATTAAGAAATATCTTGGGGTCCTAACTCAACCCAAGTATCAAAACTTAAGATGGATGCAGTCTTGGGGCAGCCGACATTTTCAAAGTCGGTCGAGATTGTTTCTTCCATAAGATTCTAATTTTAACCCAAGTATCAAGATAGTTGGGACGGTCAATGGAATAATCTCGGCCGACTTTGATGACTGCAGCCATCTTAAGTTTTAATACTTGGGTTGGTTACCTTATCAACATGAATTTGTTAAACATCGTTCAACTATTAACAATTTTGCGGTAATCTCTTCGAATCTTTATATCAGACAAGGGATCCTCTTTTAAGATGATGTCTACCATTTGTCCATACAGGATGTATGGAGTAGGCGTCATCTGCTTCAAATTTCACCTTATTATGATCGAAATTCTGTTCAATATGGTCCATATTAATGTCTGTTAAATGGTTTAGACATGGGCCCTTGAGGATTTTAATGAGTTCTTTTGAGGCCACATGGGATGTATGGAGTAATCATCATCATCTGCTTTTAAATTCCACCTTATTATGATCGAAATTATTTTCAGTATGGTCCATTTCAATGTCTATTAGTGGTTTAGACATGTGTCCTTGAATGTTTTGATGACTTCTCTGAGGCATTAACTTAAGTCAAGAGTATTAAGCGGATTTTCAGTGACTCACCTTAAGTTGTGGCTTGAAGAGTAGCCATTGGATAGTGTTTTTCTGATTTGCTTTTGATTAGCAAGGGTCCGATTGTTGGCTTTGAGACCCCAATTCCTTCAAAGGAGCCCATGGCAGATCTAATTGACATAATGAAACTTAATTGCTTTATCTCGCATTGAGATATTTGATTTGTTTTGTCAAGTGCAATGAAGGATACGCTCAATTTTAGTTACCATCTCTGAGTAGAATAGAGTTGATCCTATCGTTTCAGGACATATGATAATACTAGATAGAACAGGCGTTATTATTAATGTATGGTTTGGTGAAAAAGCTAATAATATGTTTACAGTGAGTAACAATGTAAGAAAGGAAACATAATGCGTTTGTAATTAATGATTGGCAATTTTAGTGATATTAATTTAAAGGAAGTCTGACCATTATTCACTCGGTTGAATTCCGGTTTGTGTTAAATGTATCAGAACCCATTCAGGGACACGGCCCGTTTTGAAATTAAGTGACGCGAAATGATGCCGCTCTGCTATCGCCATTTTGATAGCGGAGCCCTCTCGCACGCATTACTGATAATGCGCCCTGATACACAACTAACCCATTCATCTTGGTATATCGCGGCCAGGCCATGAATCACGATGCTCGGAGCGCCGCACACGCGGACAACTAGCAATCGGCGTTAATATTCAAAAATAAACCGACCGCCGCGACACGAGTGCCCCCCTTCGGTAGCACCCGAAATCAAACGCGTCGAATGGCGTTGCGAAAAGATTTATTTCGAACACGATATTTAGTTCTGTAACCCGTTTTTCATTGGTTAACGGCGACGTGTTTGATTATTAGTGATGCAGACTTGTATTTACACAAACTAAATGCAAATAGATGGTTTATTAAAGTTTCAACTAGTTACCCTCATGACTGTCGGCGTTGATTTCTAAAATTGGCCCTACCAAATCCGTCTTGATTAACGTACTTATACTTGTATTATCGGGGTTGCTCTATTTTGAGTGTTAAAAGCTTTTTGCTGTAGTCTGTTTTGCGATAAGAACGATTTTTTTTGTTGTGGTAGCCAGAAATTTCATGATTCCATCATCTTGTTTCCGGATGTGTAAGTAAATAAAAGAGACGGAAAGAGTGGATTAAGCCGAAGCGAGAAATAACTAAGTTACATAAAAAGTGAGTTTTCGTCGCGGGGAAAATTGAAACTATAGAGAGAGCGGTAGAAAAACGATACACAATTGGATTAACCCTTCCCGGTTGAATGAGGGTTGGGGGGTTGGAAGGAAGATCGGAGAGCGTCGCGAGTTCGGATGGAAGCAGAAATTGGTTGGACATGTGAGCGTGGCAGTTCTTGATCAAATACTTTATCTAAGAGAAGTCGAACTGAATAGATAAACTCGGCATGGAATAAATGGAAGTCGTCGCGGACCCGTTGGGAATTAGGGAGAAGTTTTTCAAACTAAAATCGAAAACACCGAACTTACGGATTCGATTAGAGCCGGCGAACGGTGCGGACGCGGCTTCCATGTCTTCGCCATTAACTTTCTCATTAAACGTGCACCCTTTACGCTCGACTTTATTACCGGTTGCTTTGGAGCACCCCCACCCGGCTCGCTTCGGGGTGTTTTTTCGCCGCCCCTCGGGAAAATACAATTTAAGTTTCGAGCGGTGCGCCGAATTACACCCGTGTTTATACCTTAATTACGCCCTCGATATTCGGCCTCGATGATTCAACAGGTTCACGAACAAACTCTAGTCCGCAGTCGAGAGAACGGCAGACGGCACGGAAAGTTTAATTGAACGTTATAAATTAAGGGAATTATAGCGCTAACGTTGCATAGATTTTCCCTTTCTAAACAATACCATTCACCACCATCTACCCTCGACTTTGTCGACAACTTCTTAATCGTTTCATTGTCGGCTATAACTTACGCATCCTAAACGTTCATACGTCTCGAATTATTTCTCATAAACTTTCCCTATTCATAATCTTATCACTTTCACTTTTACGAATGCTATTATATAATTATCGAAATATACCGAGAGATTAAAAAAAGCTGTACGTAAAAAAGCACTTTCCCAAGCGCTTAATGTCAATATTTACTTCCCTCCTGCGATCTCCTTGTTTTAAATAGTGATGGAGCTCACAATTGTTTTTTTAGTATCCAAGAAGAGCGTTTAATATAAAAATAGAACGATATACGAACAGTATTTTTTGATCGCACTGTATATATACCGGGTGATCGATTTTATCCAAAAATAATTTCAGTTATAAATTTCTTCATATAAAAGGGAAGAATATTCCACATGGTTCTTATTAGAATTTAAAAGCGAAATCTATGTCTTTTAATTATTAAGTATTTTTATTAAATAAATAACATTTATTAAAAGAAATTTTTGTTTAATCATAATTATGTATAATACACGACTTTATTCAGATATACATTTATAATTTAAAATAATAATTATCTTTGAATGATTGAAGTTCAGCCCTTGCTTTTCAACTCAACCAAAGTAGCGTAAACAAATAATGAAAATTGCAATTAATTGTGCTGTACATACATGTGACATCAGACGTCCTACAATAATTATGAGCTGGTGCGTTGAACGATAAAACAATGAAATTAAATGAAAAGGTAAAAAATGATAATTAAATGGAATCAAAAAAGGTACAAACGATGGATGCAATACTGAGGTAAATTTAACTATATAGTTAATATATCGAGTTTATTTTGGTGTTTTTTCAGCCTTTAAAAAGAATGCGCTTATTAATGGATTGTAAAAATTTAGAATTTATTTCCTTGAAGAATGTTTTGCTACTAAATATATAGAAAGTAGTTAGCAATATTTATTTAGTAATTCCAATATTCGTTTGAGAAAGATATCGCTGAATCCGATGCATCTGTACATAAAAAAATCATGGCTTAAGATTTATTTTAGAAAGATTATTTTAAACAAAACTAACCACAGATACGCAAAGTTCACATGTAAAATAAAAAGTGATATTTTTCATAATTCTAGTCCAATTGAACATAAAATCAGATTAAAATTACCCATATTCCTGGAAAATATACATAATAATTCTAATATAAAATTACATACTGATGATTGGTTGCAAATCAATTACAATGAATTACACAAGAAAGGTAGAATTCTTAATCTCACAAAATTACAAATACCCACTAATTTTTTCAACACGCAAAAATAAAAAATCTTTACACAAGAAAATTTTGAATATGATTATAGACATAGAAAAAATATTCGTTAACTTGAGAACTTCAGAGAATCATATTAATATAACGAGAAGCTATGTAATTAATGAAATTTCTAATTATCTAGATAAATTTAACAAAGTGGAAAATAAACCATCTTTAACAATTAATAATAATAAAACATTTTCAATATTTCGTAGTACAGTGATTATAGATATGAATAAAAAAAAGAATACAAAATAAAGACATTACATAATAAAATGAAAGACTTATTAAATGATATAGATACTTATAAAATATCTAGATTAGGTTCAGGCCTTAATCTAGTTAATTGCATAAATGATTATGTAAAAATTTTAAAAAAGAAAGGATACATAACTAAAAACAAAAGCTAAAATTATCACGAAATCAATAATGTTACGCCTAGGATACATGGCTTAATAAAAGCTCATAAAGATAATAAACCTTTACGTCTAATTAGTAGTTTAATTAGCGGAGTATGCAGAATATAGATACAACCGGCTTATTCGACCAACTTTAAAAAAAATCGAACATCTGGTCTCCGAAAAATTGACAGATATAGTATCCGAAATAAAGTCCTTAACGCATGACTTAAAAAGCAAGGTTGTTGAACTTGAGAATAAACTGCTTATTCTTGATAGATCACTCAGGAAAAATAATATTGTCGTATTCGGATTGAAAGCCTCAGAAGATGACTCGGTTACTAATACTACTACCTCAAAACTAAATGAACTGCTAGACTTATCGTTGATTGAGTCAGCCTTTAATAACATTTATTACTCTAAAAATAAGTCTGTTTTACATGTTGAATTTACGTCATATTTGCGGAAACAACAAGTTAAGCGAAATGTCTCTAAATTAAAAGGTAGTGTTGTTTCGACATGTGATGATTATGTTTAGCAGATAGATTGGAACGTAAAAGGTTATATGAGGAACTTAAGCGTGCCCGTGCTGATGGACACATTGCTCACATCAAAGACAATAAAGTGCACATTGATAGTCAGCGGCATGTTATCGGTGAGGCTGCAACTACCGATATTACTGATGTCACGTCTTTAGCTGGGTTTTCTCTAAATGCCAATAAATTGTTGAATAACACTGAATCGCTTGTAAATGAAACTACCAAGATTGATAAAGGACCCTCGAAACAGCTCTCTCAAAAGGCTAAAGATCAAAGTTCAAACTCTGATCGTCTATTAAGAAAGAAGAAATAAACTCTGAAGTTCTATATTAAGCTTGCCTTTGTAATTTCAAATTCTTACCTTTCAGTGGCTCTCGTGTTTTGTGTTTAGTCGCCATAAATAGCCCTATGGTGTGAAGCTATGTGTCCCTGGCATTTTGTTTCCTTTTAATATCTTATAATAATGCATTTAAAGATTTTAAGAGGTTAGAAATCCGATAACGGTTAATAACTTTGACGTCTTTGCGATATCTGAGATTTGGTTAACCAAAGATATTTTTACAACTGTTATTTCTATTGATGGTTACCATTTTTTTCACTCTGATCGACACGGTCGCGGCGGTGGCATAGGTATATACTTAAGGAATACTATTCGTGCTTCATTGGAAAAGACCGCAATTTCGCCGGCGCTGGAAGAATTATGGATAAAATTTAATATTAGATCAACCACAATTCTGCTTGGAATGTGTTACAGACCACCCGGATCGAATCAATCCTCGTTTCTGGAGCAAATAGAGGATTCTCTCTCAGTGACAGCTGCATTGTCTGATGTGTGCGTATGTACTGGTGATTTTAATATTGACCTTCTAAATACAAATGACGATCTAACTCGAAAATTTCTTGATTTACTACACTCTTTTAACTTAAGTCAGTATATTGAAGAACCAACTTGAATAACTCCCAATTCCCGCACTTTGATCGATCACTTGATAAGGAGTTCGGATGCACCTTTAATCAAAACCTCTACATTCTTCAATGTTATTTCTGACCACCTTGGAATACAGTGTACTCTAAACTTAACACCACCACCGCCTAATTGGTGAATATATCTTCAGGTCATATAACGAATTTGATTATGTGCAATTTCAAAATGATTTGTATAAAGTTCCCTGGTTTCTGATTTATGATTTGCATAACGTCGATTTGAAGGTCGATTTTTTTAATACTAACATCACCAATATTTTTAATGCTCATGCTCCGATAAAGCGAATTAAGAAGAAGCGCCCCTCTGCGCCCTGGCTCACTTATAATATCAGATTGATGATGAAGTGTCGTGACAAAGCTCTTGCTAGATATCGAAAATCTAAACAAGTTAGTCATTATGACTTTTACAAACAAGTGCGTAATGAAACCAATCGCGCAATCAAAAGAGAAAAGTGTGCATTTTACCGATTCCAATTTACTTCTAATCAGAAAGATAGTATAGCCATGTGGAATATAATTAATAAGCTTAAGATCGGAAAAGCGAACAATTCTACTATCACATCTAGTTTAAGTGATATCGAGTTGTTAAACAATCATTTTTCAGCTCCCCCTTCTCTTCCTGTCAGTACCATACCTAACCATAGTCCTCCACCTAGTGAATCACCCACATTTTTATTCCTACCACTCTCGTCTGGAGACATAACTATTAACTGTTGTAACTACAGCTTTTAAGAGATTGAAGAGTAACTCAGTAGGATGTGATGGTATTAATCTGCGTATGTTGAAGATTTTTCTTCCTCTGCTCTTGGATTATATACTCCATATATTCAACTTTTGTATAGAAACTTCGACATACCCTACTATATGGAAGGAAGCTCTTATAACACCTATTCCTAAATCGTCACATATTGAAGACCTCAGAGATCTCCGGCCGATAAGCATATTATCCGCCCTCGCACTGCGGAAGTTCGTGACTGATAATGATATTTTCGCCTTTCCAATCAGGATTTCGTCGAAGTTACAGCTGCATGACTGCCTTATCTCATTTGACTGATGATATTATTTTTGCATGGGACGAAGGAATGATAACAGTTTTGGTTCTTCTTGACTTCAGTCGCGCATTCGATGCTGTTGATCACCTTACCTTAGCATCTACCATGCGATCAATGGGAATGTGCGGCTCGGCTGTGGACCTGATTACGTCTTACCTCCATAGAAGAACTCAGAGAGTAGGCGGTCCTCAGCCATGGAGTGCCAAAGGGTGCTATTTTAAGCCCATTATTATTCTGTCTATATACAACTTCCATCTCGAAGATAAGTAGTTATTGTAATTACCACCTTTACGCTGATGACACTCAGGTGTATTTGTCATTTAAGCCCGACGAGTTCGCCACATCCTTAAAAAATCTAATTGAAGATATTGATAGATTGTTTTGCCATGCAACTTGGTTAAATCTTACAATAAACCCTGCTAAATCTCAGTTGATAGTTTTTGGCCCTAAACAAATCAGAGAATGTCTTTTACCGTCTGTAGTTGTGTCTGTCAATAGCGAGCAGATTCCCATTGCCTCTACTGTATCTAATTTGGGCCTACTTCTTGATAACTCTCTTCGATTTGAGGAACATTCGTCGTCTATGATCAGAAAGGCGATTAGTGCATTAAAATCAATATATATATATATATATATATATATATGTGTGTTTTGGTTGATCCGAGGTATCATCCGTTCATCTTCTGTGGACAGGGAACAACCAAGAAGAACCAAGAAGACCACGAAGATGAACGGATGATACCTCGGATCAACCAAAACGCATACTTCTCAATCCGCGAAGCATTACGAATTACCATATATATATAAATCGACACCTAGTTGATTCCGATACCAAGCGCCTGCTTTGCGACTCCTTAGTATTATCGAAGTTCACATACTGTGATGTAATTTACAATAATTGCATAACCAATCAATGTTCGAATCGCATTCAATGCTTGTAAAATTCTTGCCTAAGACTAACGTATAGTATACGTGGAAGACGTGGTGTGTCAGAAGCGTCCTTAGGCGATCTGGTTCTCTAAATATGAAAAATAGACGACTGGTGCATGAAGTATCGTTTTATTTGAACATCTTGCGTACAAAGCAGCCTCCGTATCTATTCAACAGGATTCAGTTCCGACATCAACAACATTCACGAAACATAAGACACCCTAACTTGGTTTCCATACCTAACCACAAATTGGAGTTGTTCAAACGTTCTTTTTCTTACAATATATCCAATAAATTTAATAAATTAATTTATCCGGTAGTGCGAGACTATATATTCACAGTTTAAGTGCCGTTTCATTAATCAGTTACTTGACAATCAGTGATTAACTGTTGTGTAGAAGACTTGGTGATCTTTAGTATATTAAGTTGTTTATCAATTATTTACATTAATCGAATTTATAAAATATTGTTCATTTTTGTTATTTTTTTGTCTTCATTTAATCTTAATTCTATCTTTTCTAAATTTATTTTGTATTTAATCAGTGGCTTAGCAGTTTAATGAGTTTATAATTTATCATTAATACTTTTCTTTTTTTTCAATTAGCATTAAGAATCTTTTCTTTTGTTTGTTATATGCTTTTCTTTTATTATTAAAAAGGCTAAAGGAAGAGCGCCTAAATACCTATGGCATTGGCGATTTAGTCTTATTGGCACAGTTATCTATCACAATTTACTAATGTATGAATAATCTACTACTGTAAATTTACAACTGCCAATAAATTTTATTATTATTATTATTATAGTAAGTTTTGACGTTAAGTCCCTTTTTACAAATATTCCTTTAAAACTTATGCTTAGAATCATAGATGAAAATTGGAATAAAATTCAAAATTTTACTGACATAAAAGATAAAAAATAATTTTTTAGAAGCAATAAAGCTTCTAAAAAGAGACCTATTATAAACAAATCTATGGACTTCCAATGGGTTTCAACTTGAGTATTAATCTGAGTGGCATAGTAATGAACTTGTTATTAGATACACAACTAAATGATACTTCCATCAAACCTTTCTTAATTGCAAAATATATAGATGATCTACTAATTATACTACCTAAAAATCAATATAAGCAACTTCTAGACAAATTCAACGAGTATAACCCACATTTACAATTTACAGTTGAAACGTTAGATAATGAACAAATTGCATATTTGGATATGAATATTATAATAAATAGAGAACAAAAAATGATATATACTACTTGGTACAAAAAGGATATTAGCAGTAATAGAATACTTCATTAATTTAGTAATCACCCAAGAACATAGATAATAAATACAATTAACAATTTAATCCGTCGAGCTTTCCTTTTGACTGATGTTACATATATGAAGGAAATAAAAACTAAAATATATAGTATATTATTAGAAAATGCACACCCAAAAACATTAATTAATAAAAAAAAGTCAGGCAAAATATAACAGTAAATATAAATAAACATCATTATACAAATGTTAATAAGAATAAAATTAAGGAAAAAACACAAAAAAATTACAGATTTCTTACCAAATACAGATATGATTAGTCAAACGTTTTAAATACACAAAATATTATCGATAAGGCTAAAAAAGGTAAATTCTATAAAATAAAATATATCCCCTCAATAACCAATAAAATTAAATCAATTTTTAAGAAATATGATTTTCAAGACGTCAAATTAGCCCAGTACAATAGTAATAAATTGACAAATGTTTTGAGTATATGAAAGACAAAATAGATAACAGACAAAATTAATACTATGTACCAATTAGTTTGCCATAAATTATATATAGGAGGAAGTAAACAACAACTACATAAGCGTATAAAACAACATAAATATGATGTTAACCAACATAAAATTAACAATAAAACTGCTCTTTGCCAACACGCTATAAAAAATCGTCATAAAACTACGCTTTGATTTCGAAACGCCAAAAGTGTTGACCACTGAAGGCGATTCAACAGGAAGAATATTGAAGCTATCTATATTACAAAGAACATTGATGAATCAATTAATTTCAAATCCGATTCAGGGAATATAGGAATCTTTTATGCTGGCGTAATTAACAAATTAGATATATGATTGAATAAGGGTAAATAAAAAATAAATAAATAAATTATAATAAAATTATATTGATGAATTACAGATATTAAATTCGTAATAAAATTGAAATGATTTCTAAAAAAAATGTATTGAAAAACTCGTTTTTCTTTTCTGCTATGTCCTGCCAAAATTCGTTTGTGTGCATATAAATTAATTCGTTATTTATGTTTTTGAGGAAATTCTTTTGAAGTTTTATGGATGACAATACTTTTCACGTGTTTTAAAAATTTTTTTTAATTTTTGTAATTGTTTTGTTAAAATTGTATGTATTTTGTTCAATTTAGTGTAATGTCTTACAAAATGGAGTTTTGTCGATGTTGATTTAGTTATTTTTAGGGGCATTTATCTGATGATGAACTGAAAGTAGTTCGAAACGTCATAAATTAATATTCAGTAAAATACAAGAGGAATTTTACTATATTTATTTTTTAGAATTGTAATAAACAATATCTCCTCTTTTAAAAACCCATGGATGAAATTTGAAATCATGGCTGTTATGGTTGGATGGGCTAAAATGGTAATATTTGCCAAGGATTTTTTTACTTTATTAACTTAACATTTTTCTTTGAATCTCCAATCAATAACAGCTTTATTTTTTAAAATTGCAATTTGTTTATTAATGTATGCAATGGAATTAATCTTTAGGATATACTCGGGAAACGAAAAGAAAATCGAGACCTGAAAGAGTTTCATTAATGAATCGTTGGAAGGTTTTAGCAGCGTTTCTTAATCCAAAAGGCATTCGTAAGAATTCAAATAAACCGAATCTGAAATCTTTGGGGCTACAGGAATTTGGTGGTAAGCTCGAACTAATCTATTTTGGAGAAAATACTGCAACTTGTTAAACGTAAATTAAAATTCTGATTATGGAGTAGTGGATTAAGGTCAGATTAAGTTGTCTATAATCTCTACATGGTCTCTAATATTTTTTTACGTTTAATAGGATGACTATAAAAAAATTTTGTTAATAGGCGTTGAAGGTTCTTTTAATCTATTATTTAAAGTATGCACGATAGGATCATAATTTTGTTGTATAAATAGGGTGGTTTCTCAAATCTAATGATTTTGAAGTACAAGCACGCAAAATGTTAGATTCAATAGCTTATGGTTGATATTTTCTCTAAGGCAATTTTTCTCACCAAATTTTGTACTTTCTGAATTTAGAAAAAGCAGAAAAAGTAACAAAAATGAAGAACATACATAGCTATAATTAAAATGTAATATAATAATACTTATTAGTCGAAAATGAGAGAATGCAGAAAAATTACTTATTCTTGGTCAACGCAATCTTCTAATCTTTACAAACTTTTTCGGCAAACACAAGAATTAATGATGCTTTAACAAGCAAAATATCTATTTCTACTGCATTTATTTTAATTGAGTTTATTGGCTAAAGCACTTCCAAATCAATTAAAGGCTGAAATAAAAATGTTATGATTTTATGATTTTTGTAATACTTTAACAATCGGTAAAGTATTGCACATATCGGTAGAAAATGCTGCCAAGGTTGAATTTATATAATAATAATTTTAATCATTGGGACGATCAAGACGTTTCAAAACACCGGTTTCTCTTAGTGCCTTCCAGGGATTATTTCGCTTGCGTTGTAAATCTCTTCAAAAAAACTTTCTTCTATAAATTAATTGCCGAATTGGTCAAACTTCTGTTTATAAACAACTGTTTATAATAACCCAAGCTTTTTTTGTTTTTATTTTAAAATCATTATTCCTAAGTCTTTGCATCTCCTTAAGAGTATTCGTAATCTAACTCTAGTAAATCTGTGTCGTCTAAATGGAGCATGATAGTCAATAACTGCTAATATACTAGAAGTTAAATATTAAAAAGAATGGAATGCGTTACAAGTTTTTTATATTAAATTTTTATATAACAAAAAAAACTGTCGTAGTAATACAAACCTGACATCCCGTGTAATTTCTAGATTTGAAACACAAATAACGTCAATCAAAGTTTGTGAACTTGCTGTAATTCGTGTGGCAGAAGTAACTATTTGAAAGAGCCCAACAGAACTCAATAAGTCAAGATATTCTTATTCGTCTGCAGCAATTGAATTCTCTAATAAATTAATATTGATATTACCCATCAAAATTACCTTGTCGTGCGGATCACAGTGGCCACCTTTTTGGATTTTTTCTCTTTTAAGATTGCTTTCATTAATACGCAGTTTAAGGGGTTTATAATAAATAGAGGTTTTGGTACTTATAAAAAAATTATTAACAAAAATAAACATCAAGACATGTTGTCTTGATGTTTATTTACATGGGACGCAGTGGTCATCCAACTAGAATAATAAGGAGAAGAATTAAACAAGACGGAATTACACCACGTTGTAGCCACTAAAGCCACTACCAAATCTATAACTGGTTTACAATCTAGAGATACCTTCAGAATTTAAAGGGGGTAGAAGCACGATAACAATATCACCGATTGGTACTAGAGATGTGCAAATTACGTGAGTCCCGTCGTGTCACGATGGGTCATGCGTGACCCGGCGTGAACGGGCATCAATTTTTGTACCACTCACGAGAACGTGCGTGATCGTGAACGACTTTGGTTTCAACAGGACGCGGTGTGACCCCATTGAATCGATTTTGAGTCGGAGTTATAAAAACCGATTGACCGGTCCCTGGACAATTTTTATCCGTCCGAATTAACATTTTGTTTTGAATATAAAGTGCGTTTGCGATTGAAGGAATAAATTTGATAAATTTTTAGCAATTGGTCTTGGGTAGCAATGATGCACCAAACCAATTTAAACGTTTGATTTGCGATTTGTTTACGAATTTAACATTAACACTAGATATTAGTTGAAGACCTTAACCCAACCTAACTAACTGATTACCATAAAATATTAGTTAGGTTGTGTGGCGCCATCACCTTATCTGAATACAACCTAACCCAACGAGCTACTTAGCGCTAGATATTAACTGGGTTTGGCTGAGACCTTAATTTTAGTCCAACCCAACCTAACTAGCTAGCTAAGCATTGGATATTAGTTGGGTTGGGTTCATCAACTTCGTGAATGATGTGTAAGTGGTTGGCCAATGTTTTCTAAAAAAAAGTGAGAGACCGACAACGAAATTAAGGAGATTATTTTGCATCCTGAAAAGTATCAAAAACTATTTTCCATTATGCAGTTGAGCGTCACGTAAAAAAATTAGGAAAAAAGAAAACTTACTGAAAAATGGAAGTGTTCGTGTTTTTGCTAAAATAAAGCTTTTTTAGAACTAACATGATATTAATAAAGTCAATTGGCTAAGATTATGGTAGGCGTGCAGAATGCTATGAGTAATACAATAACATTGTACTACTTAAAGTATCAAATTGAACAGCTGCTGAACAGCCAAATTCACTGCTAAAATATTTATTTTACTCATCCAGTTGATTTGCACTTAAATGGATACTTTATTTTCGGTTCTATTGATTTTGATCACTCAGATCTATTTATAAATACAGAGTGTTTAATAATTATCGTAACCTATGTCACGTTGTAATGTTGGTTATCTATCTCATTGTGTAGTGGTAATGGCGATATTTTTAAATTAGTAACCAGATGTTAACCAGATGTTTACAGCAGATAGAACGTTATTAGGTTATTGTTGTCGCGATTGTCGTATGCTTTGTGTGTTTCCGCATTTTCTTTATTCGTTAACCATTTTTTGCTGCCTTTATATTTCTCCAAACAGTTCTTCTTAGAGGTATCGTTGTTTCTAGCGATTGATTTAAGCGGCAAGTCAATAAACAAATTAAAATAACGAAAACGTTCAATGAGAATTTCTTTTAGATTTTTATTTCTTTCGTTATGACGTTCATAACGGGCCATGATGCCTTTATTTTAATAGCACATTATCGAAGCGGTACGCAGAATGTGGACGATAGTTGGGTTTATTCCTTACAAAGCTGTATACAGCATTTCAACCAACGTCGTTAATTACTATACAAAAGTTAACTTTTAATAGCATTTTTCGAAAAAATTATTTCAAATAATAGGAACATTCGTCTCGTTGCAATACCAATACTGTGATATTGATTGCCTAGATTTCGGGTACGATAATTAGTTAACACAATGTATATAAAATATAGATAAATTTAAAAAAATCACAAAAGACAATTTCATTAAGTATTAAAAAAAATATGCGAATATTATGCGTAATTAAAAAATTTTTTTAAACCTTACGGCCAATTATAAAAATAGGAAATCATCAACAAGGGGTTCAAACATCAACATTTTTTTTTATTATAGAGGGGAATAGGAAATCTGTAAACAGATACCTGGCCGAAGATATCATGTGGCCAGATAGTGACGGGTTGAAGTAAACTTCGACCGTCTAAAACCCTTCCCCCTCTCTTCCCGGAACCACCCGTTAAGGTATTGCTTCAGGGAATATTAACAATATACAAATTTATTGTCCAATGTTAGTTTCCACAACATTTTCCAAGGTCTCATCTTCACTATTTCCAACTCCTTCTAGGAGTCTTTCATTGCTTTTCTTTACTTCCATTATTTTACTTACAATCTCTTGCACTATGTTCCACAATTCTTCTGTTTCTAGCATCACTTTCACGGTTCACTTTTCGGTTTAACAACCGACCACATTTCCTTTCACAAAAATTTCTTTCACCACTAAACCTTTCACAAACAAATAATGTATGCTCCACCGTGTCTATACTATCACGGAACCAGCACACCCCACTTTCTGATTTTTTTATTTTAAAAAGATACTTTTTAAAAATTCCATGACCTGACAAAACCTATGTTAAGTACAAATCGACCTCGCCCCACTTCCATCGAACCATGGTTCTATTTCCGGGATAAGGATTCTTGTCCATCCCTCATATAGATCACATCTTTCCTACCAGGCTTTTAATAATCTTACTCTACATTCACGGTTTGCTTCTTTGCCTCTCCTATATCACGTTGTTCTTTTTTCAGCAAGTAAGTCCAGCGAAGGCAAACCAGCAATAATTTGAATCCCTTTGGTAGAAACCGTTCGATATGCGGAACAAATTCCGATGGCGAGTTTTCAATTCACTCTAGTCAACATATCACGATACCGTTTAAATTTAAGGGCTCATATAGGTATAGGACAACCGACTTCACCGTCGATGCAAGAAGTTTCCTACTTCTTGATCTTGGACAACCTAAGTTCGGCATCAACCTTAAAAGTAAAATATTCATGAATGTTGCTTGACTTGATACCTCTTCAATACGTTTCGTCATGGTCATGTCTTTATTAATAAACACTCCGAGATACTTGATCCTTTCAGCACTTTGAATTACAGATCTATTTACTTCAAGGTTAAGAGATCTTACCTTTCTTCTCACCTGAAGTAAAACCATTTATGTTTGCTGTGTAGCTATGTCAAGACCCATCTCCTCCAGTTTATCAATAATTTGTTGAACCACATATGACGCCTTGTCTTGCAGTTCACACTCATCTCGACCAATGACCAATAATGCCAGATCATCAGCATAACCAATGATCTCTACTTTGTCCTACAATTCCACTCTTAGAATTCTATCATAATATAGATTCAATAAAAGTGAACCTAATAGAGATCCTTGAGGCACTCCACAAGACGAACTAATGTAATATCGTATGCCAGTTTAAACTATGATGTAGTTTTCCACATTTTATTAGGTAATGACATAACTCCAGCTCTTTTTCAATAGTAAAAACTTTTCTGCGTTCATAATTTGGTTTCATTCTTGGAAAGTCTGGTTCATCCCAATTTATATTTATATCACGGCATTTTTTGATATACGTACGCAATGTGGTTCGTGATATATTGTAATGAACTGCAACCGATTTTGCCGATAAACCTTTTACAGATCTAACAGCTTCGTTTTCAGATCGTTTTCATCTGTTAGACTAATAGTGGTTTTGCATTTCCTGTTGTCTGGCATCGTCACAATCTTACAATCTGAAACCAATAAAAATATGCCTCAGTCCTAAAAGAAATTTTAATGAAGCAACGCTAATCTCAAGTCACCTAATAATAAGTGTGGGGTACCTGCAGTTATGTTAAAATCTCATAGTGAGCAAACCGTCCAAACGTCCCTGGTCACTGTGTACAAATCTAACCTTAAAACAAATTTCCTGTCTAAAATTATATTTTAGTTTTCTAGCTCCCCGCGTGCAATATTTATACATAATAGTAGTATCTAGAATAGATCGAACATCACTTCCGTGCTCAACATCAATGACAGGAATACAAACTGATGTTCCTTTTTGTTCTAGTGGATGAACCTAATCTGAGTCTTTTTTTGCGTTTAACTTGCACGTTTCTATACAGTGGGTCACTTCATTTCTCTGACTTTTAATGTCATTATATACTCCAGATCAGTGAGGAGTTAAATACTATCATCTACGAGTATTTCATAACTAAACAAATTTTGGTTTGTTTCATTTTCATCAGGATTTTCATTTCTATTACGTACAATTTCCTGTTTTTGTTTTTGTTGAAGTTTATCAATTGCGCATTGAACATCCTCTTTTTTTTAGTAGTTTTAAACTTGATTAACTTTGTCTGGACGGGCAACCGAACAATGCACTGTTCAGGGACGGCGCCCTTATGGGCAAGGTCGTGCGGCGCACAACGGCATCAAAGCTTGAAGGGCCAACCGGCTAAATCGGTGGTAAAATTGTACTATTCTTCTATTTAGACGTTTTCGATACTAAACGAAGTTAATCATACGTATACTTTTTTGGAGTGCCGTCGAGCGTACTCGTTTTAATGGCTGGCCAGTTTTGTTTTTTAAAAAGTACTAGAAAACCCATTCTAAAGGTACTAGAATTCACAAAATAGTACTAGATTTTTTTATTGATCGAACTGAAATGATCACTTAAAAACAAATATTTCGTATTATTAAACATAAAAAGAACAGGGACATAAAATCTAATTTGTTTCATTTATAAACTGTACTTCAGATTTTGCTGGTGTTATGATAACTTCGGTATCTGCAGTACCAGGCACGCAGAGATTGCCTGCTACCTCTAGTGCCAACATTAGGGACGGCCTAATCCCTATCATTAAGTGTGACCGTAAAGTAACGGATATAGGCGATATTTTGTGCTTCCAGAAGCCTTAATACTACTTCTAAATGACTTGATACTGTCTCCTAAAAATATAAAATGCTTCCAAAACTGTTGAAGTGATTCCATAAAGCTTGATACTGCTTCTCGAAAACTTAATGTATTTCTCCTGATTTAATTCGGAAGTTTTGAAATGTTCCCAGAAAACTTGGAATGCTTCCAAAAGACTTGATATTGCTTCTAGAAGAGTTGAAATACTTCCAGAAGACTTGAGAATGCTTGTTAAATTATTGGCAGAAAATATTTTTATCACAAGAATAAATAAGTTACTGATAATAAACTACTTCAGTTTGTTTCGAAAATATTAAATATTATTGGACAAAATGCAAAATATTGACGTAACTAGTCCACAAAGTATTAATTACAGACTAAATACTGTTGGTATAAATACAGCTATTGCAAAAGATAATTTTATTGCAAAAGGCAGCTCCTGCTAATAAAATTTGATTTTACTTATAAAGCAACGAATTAAGAGCCCGTAAGCAAAACCGGATATATTCGTTTTTAAGAAAGTGTTAGAAAATGAGAAGCACTGTTGACAGTTTGCTTTTAAAATGGATAATAATACTATATATATTTATTGTGCCTTCCAGAAAAACAAGTAAGATACAATTGCATAATATAAACTTGAGAAGAAACACAAAGGACGGGTTCCAGACAAAAATCAACCCAGTTGATTACAGAAGAAATAAACATGATAAAGAAAACAAGTAAAAAATAGAAATATAAAGTATTTAATGAAAAACTAAATCTATACCAAATTTATACTGCCTTCACAGATATGTATATATATAGAGATCAGATGTTATTATCCACCTTGTTGCTGAAACCTTAACTGCATCAAACGTTTCCTGAAAGCGCATAAACCCAGAGTTCGCAAGTCATTTGGCAGTTTACATTAAGACTTGTAAACATGGTATCTTAAGCTCCTTTCAAATTAAAGGATTGCACAATCTCGTAACATATGGATTTGTTGCCGGTTTGAACTTAATTTTTTTATACAAATATTCGGACTTAGATGAGATTATAATTTTATGAAAGAGACATAAGCTATGAACATCTCTTCTCTATTTCATTGACAACCATTTTACATCTTTCACCTTATGAGTAATTTTATTATATTTTCTGATACCATTTAGAATATATCTCAAACAATTATTTTGCACTCTTTGTATTTGGTTAGAAGTTACCGCATCAACAGCCGGGTGGTAGAGTGGCACCATATAATTAAACTAGAATAGAACAAAAGACTCACATGGTTGCCTTTTTAGATGCACCGTTAAATAGGTTCGATGAGGATATAGATCACACAAATAAGAATAAGCATTTTTGATGTAACAACCAATCTGCGATCTGTATCTAATAGTATTGTCTATTCTTAATCCTAAGCATTTGGACTTATGAACCAAGCTGATTATTTCCCCATTCATTTGTATATTCAATACAGGCCTGCTACTAACCCAGACAGATGTACATGGATTTGCTTGGATTGATTCTCAATAGATGGTTCTATTCTATTTAAATCACTATTTATTTTAGCTTCAGCACCATGATAATCAGTATCTGGGAACAAGAAGTACAACTGTAAATCGTCAGCATACATATTAATTTTGCAATACCCAACTGCTTTACAAATTGTGACGTGTAAAGCGTAAACAGCAATGGTCCAAGAACCGACCCCTGAGGGACACCTCTGGTAATCCTCAACGCATTGGATTCATCGTCTCCTATCCTAGACATCTGCGTCCTATCAGTAAGATAATTATTTAATAAGGAAATCGCTCCTTCAGTAAAACCTAAACATTTTAATATATTACATAAGGTCATATGGTTTATAATGCCGAAGGCCTTAGAAAAATCCAGAAAAACAACCACAGTACTTCATTATCTGAAGCACGCAAATCATCATCGTTAAGTTTAAGATTGCCGTTGTACAACTATACCCAGGTCGAAATAACACGCACCTTTAACAAGTTGTTAGAGTGTGATATATCCACTTTTATCTATAATTGAATATTATTATGCCAAGTATATTTCGTCAAAATGTGCATATAACCGGTTTTACACACGAGCTCTACAAATACTGTTGAAAAACTGAATATTGCTTGTAGAACTAGAAACACTGCGAGTGTAAGGCATTTCCATTGGAAACCAATGGAAGTTCAATCTTTTTTTGGAACCGTCAATCGACGTTTGAGCCTTTTCCCTATTCAGTTTTTTTAACACTCAACACCCATACGTATTTCCAAAAACCGACGTCGATAGTCAATGTGAATATTGGTAATATAAGAAAATTTTCGAGAAAATTCTCGTTAAACTTTCTAAAGTTTTATCAAAACAACGTTTAATTTTTGACATTTGAAACAGTTGGTTGCCATGGTTCCGCATGAGTGCTACTATTTCTCTCTGAAATGTTTCTGTCTTTGTCTCAAATGAATGGAAAATTATGAAATTTTGGGATAATTTTTCTCGGAAATTTTCTTATATTACCAATATTAATTGAAATAGATTCAGAAAAAATCCTCTAATATATTCCGTAATAAAAAGGGAAGATTTCCATTTGAAAAATGTATGCATGACGTCATAACTTTGTTAAGAATGGCCTAAAAAAATTGAACCCTGTACTAAAAGGTTGCAAAAAGACTCTAAACATTTTCCAGGATTTCTTCCATAAATCGTGTATAATAATTTTA
Source organism: Onthophagus sagittarius (assembly GCA_036711965.1). Taxonomy (NCBI): domain Eukaryota; kingdom Metazoa; phylum Arthropoda; class Insecta; order Coleoptera; family Scarabaeidae; genus Onthophagus; species Onthophagus sagittarius. The sequence goes on along the minus strand of JASERS010000007.1, from coordinate 7,311,660 downwards.
TTACTTTTATATTCGTTACTTTACGGACATGCTGTATACTTATTACATATTGATACATTTTCACGAAATTTATATTTGATGGTTTGCAACTTGTAATTTGTTCAATAAATAACATGCATTTAGTGCATTTTTGAAAGTAGCCCTATTACAATTTTTTATTGGGCAAGGACTTTATATTTAATAATTTTTATATATATATATAATTTTTTTAAAGAAGAAATATTGTTTATTATAGTTGTAAAGATTAATACAGAAAAAATTCCTTTTGTATTTTATTAAATATTAATTTATGTCGTTTCGAACTACTTATTAGTTCATCATCAGACAAATGCCCCTTTATCGAGTATCTTTAAAAATATGTTTGTCAATTTCATCATTTAAATGTATTAATCTTTCTATAATTCTCTAAGGATTACCTCAAACTTAAATGACGAATTAACTTATATACGTACAACGAATTTTTGGAAAGATATAACAGAAAAGGCTTTATTTTTCTTAGTTGGTAAATCGCTACGTATGTACATTGAAATGTTTACATAAAATCGTTCATTTCGGAAGATTGTATCGCCTCGCCCGCATGTGACCTCGGCGAAGTGAGAATAATATCGTCTTATAGGAAACTATGACTTCGGCTCAAATCGCCGAAGTCGCTTCTGAATTTGAAATGTTTACATAAAATCGTCCATTTTGAAAAAGTGTAGAAAATCCTATTATAGGAGACCTTAATATTTACTAAGATATATACAGGGTCTGTCACGACGAGCTGAGTTTATACGTATATGGCAAACCACTGGCACTATTATTCAGTTTTTTCCAAAATTTTGACAGATACAGCAGTAACAATAAACAATAATTTTTCGAAATTATACTCGAGTCCGGCCAAATATTCTCAGGATTTGGCCAGGGGGAACTCATAGCTTCCATAATCCACGAAAAGTTTTTTAAAAAATTATACATTTCTGGCCATTATTATACAAAATTTGTGCCGGACTTACCTATCTCGAAATGTCAAACTTCATTTTTTTAAATGGAAACTCAAATTTTTTGTTTGGTCAGCTTATTCTACTTCGAAGAATAAGGTAACTTTATTAATACATCTCTACATTTAAAATCTACGGTTCTCGTAAAAAGATGAAAAAATTAAAATTTTATCGATTATTAGTAAATTTAAAATTGTTAGTTGGCTTTGGTTTGAGGGAAATGAAACAAAAGTTATTATACGATAGAATAGAAGGGATGTTTCGAAGATACAGCACATAGATGGGGTCTGCATTCAAAAATTTTTCTCAAAACCAGATTATCCCACATTTTGTTAATTTCTTAATAGAATAACACTTTTAACATCAAAAGAGAAATAAAGGCACTGTATTTAACAATAGTGATGAAAGAAATAAAAACAAAAAATTGATATAATTATAGTAAATTGATAGAATCTTCTGATTTTTTGTAATTCTTTGTTAAAAAAATAAATTAATTTTCAATTCTCGGTCCGTTATCAGCATGAAAAAACATAAAATTTTATTAATATCATAAAAATTGAAAGAAATAACTTCAAGAAGAAACTATACTAAATGTTCGAATTGGTTGCCATCAACTACCAAACATTTACGAATTCTTAAAAATCCGGCATGAGTAGCATTCCAAATTTATTGAAAAGAAAGAGGTCGAAATGCTACACGAACTCTTTCTTGGCAATCTTCTTTTGTTGTAAGCGGTGTAGCATACACTATATTTTCTATACGACCCCAAACAAAAAAATCTAGTGGTGTGATATCTGGTGAACGTGGAGGCCACTTATGGGGTCCATTGTTCGCTATCCAACGATCTTCAAAACGATTTTGTAAAAAGTTACATATAAGCACACTACTATGAGGTAGAGCTCCATCGTGTTGGTACCACAACTGATTCCAGTTCAGATTTAACGGCTGTAATTGATTTTGTAAAATATCACTATTATATACTTTTTGTATACTTTTTTCATATAAGTTTCGGCTGAAACAATGAACAAGTATTAAATATAAAATCTACCATATAATTTGCAATAAGCTCACCATTCAAATTTTCATTATAAAAGTGCAATATTAGCAATCCATCAATTTTTATGGCAGCAAAAACATTGTAACTCTAATATCCTTGAAATTGCCTTTCACGAATTAAATGCGGATTTGTACTACTCTAATAATGACTGTTTTGCCGGTTAAATTAAAAACACCATGTTTATGAAATTTTGCCTCATCTGTCCAAATTATTTTATCCAAAAAATCTTCATCTTCTTGAGTTTTTATTAACATAAACTCACAAAAGTCTATTCTTCTTTGATTGTCATCCAGCCTTAAATTTTATGCCGACGAATAGGAATAAGGATAAAACTTTTTTTTTAATCCGATGAATGCTTTTCTCAGATATATCCAAATCTCTTTTCGCATCTGATAATAAGTCTTCAGAGTACACTCTGAAGTATCCCAAAACTATAGTTTCCTTTTTCTCTTTCAACCATTGGTTTAATTATTTGGGCTTTCCAACAAACTGAACATACGTTTTACAATTACAATCAATCGCGTCAAGGTGTCATGAGTAGGTTTCGGTCTATTTTATTGCGTCCCCCGTATATTATCAACAAATTAAAATAATCTTCATTAGTAAATCCTAAACGAGACATTATTAATAAAGACCGGATTTATAGAAAATATGCTTTTGCTCAAAATTAAAAGCATTACGAATATATTTAAATATCTTTACGAATCAGTTAAAAATAAGTGAAATAAGATCAGGTTAGTTATGCCTTTTTTGCCTTTTTTGAATTTTCATGCCTATTATTTTTTTTATGCCTAGTTAAAGCCTTTTTCCAACTTTTTGGCGTCTTTTCCCCAAAAATTGGTTGAATTATGAAAAAATATTTCGCTGCGCCTCTGTACATTTCCTCGTTGTGGTAAAAATTGGAAATTATAAAGAATAGCATGACCCAAAATTCACTTGAAATAAAATTCACTATTGATTCAATGTAGTACTTCGATCACTAAAATTAATAGAACAATATATTGATTGTTTAATAATTATGGAAGATATTATAAATTACTGACGTTATTAAATTACTGTTAACAGATTAATTGTGACGAGAAATAATACATAATTCACCATGTCAAAACATCATTGCATCAGGAAAAATTAAAACTGACTAAAAGTCAATCCAAAAAACAACAAACTATAGGTACAGCTATACAATCTGTGGCATCAACATCCGGCTACACTGAACAATCAAAATTCAATTTTGATCATAGCAAAGCTTTGATAAAAGCAAACATACCCATCCATAAAGTGACAAATAAATATTTCAAAACTTTTTTACAAACATATTGTACAATACATATTCCCGATGAAAGCCATCTCCGTAAAAATTATGTTACTTCAGTCTACAAAGAAGTTATCAAGAAATAAAAAATATTATTGGAAATAATTATATTTGGATAAGTGTAGACGAAACAACTGATGTATGTGGACGATACGTGGCAAATTTAATGCTTGGAGTATTAAGTGATGAAAATTCCTCAAAACGTTTTCTAATAAGTACCAAAGAATTAAGTAAAACAAATAATAATACGGTAACAAGATTTATTCACGACGAATTAACGCATTTTTTCTTACCGGAGCCAGTACCGAATTATAAAATTTTACTGATGGTGTCAGAGGCAGCGGGATACATGGTAAAAGCTGCGTCTAATATGAAGATTTTTTACCCTAATTTAATTCATTGTACTTGCTTAGCACACGGGCTTAATCGAGTAGCAGAAACTATAAGGTTACAGTTCCCATTAGTTAATAAATTAATAAAAAGCGGTAAACAAATATTTGTTAAAGCCCCTTTAAGGGTAGAATTGTTTAGGAAGAGGTTACCAAATACCCCATTACCACCACAACCAGTTCTAACAAGATGGGGAACATGGCTAGATGCCGCTATATACTACACAAACGCCTTAGATCATTTTAAACAATTAATAAATGAATTTCCGACTACAAGTAGTAAAGCAATAAAAGATTGCCAGGCCGTCCTAAAAGAAGTGGAGCTACAAAATAATTTGGCATTTATAAAAAGCAATTACAGTTATATAAGTGAATCTATAAAATCACTTGAAAAACAGGATTTACCTTTAGTGAGTGCAGTAGAAATGTTTAAAAAGTTTCAAGACAGCACGTATAGCGTACCAGGACATATTGGTCAAATAATTAAGAATAAATTTAATGACGTTCTGTGTAAAAATGAAGGATTTGCCACATTACAAAAAATTGCATCAATTTTAAGTGGTGAAATTGTTACTGGATTTATTATGGATCCCGAATTAATTACAAAGTTCAAGTATGCACCAATTACAAGTGTGGACGTGAAGAGAAGTTTTTCGGCTTACAAGAATACGTTTAGTGAGAGAAGACACAACTTCACAATGGAACATTTAGAACAGCATTTAATAATTAGTTGTTTTCGTGATTAGTGGTTTAATAATTATATATGAATGTTTAGTTTAACGATGTATTTTTTAATGAAAACGTTATTAAAATACATTATTAATTAGGTATAGCAATTTTTTCGATATCTAATTTTTATGCCTTTTTAATGCTTTTGTTGCCAAAATTTCATGCCTTTTTAAGTGCCTTTTTCCGTCTTTTTTGTGCCTTCTAATCCGGTCTTTAATTATTAGCACTTTTACTGTTAATATGATAGCTTTTGTTTCTCTGGTTTGGTTGTTTTAAACCAAATGCATGTAACAATTTTAAACTTTATAATAATCGAAAAAAAAATTTTTTTTTCATCTTTCTAGGAAAACCATACATTTTAGATATAGAGATGTATTAACAATTTTCCCTTTTTTTTCGACATAGAATAAGCTGTTGAAAGAAAAAATTGGGGTTTCCAGTTAAAAAAAAAATAAGATTTTGACATTTCGAGATATGTAAGTTCGGCACAAATTTCTGGTTTGCCCTGTATAATTTTTTAAAAAACTTTATAGATTATGGAAGCTATGAGTCCCGTCGTCTGTCCAAATCCTGAGAACATTTGCCGGTCTAAAGTATAATTTCGAAAAATTATTGTTTATTGTTACTAAATGGTGCACTGTAGCTATATGATGTTTTGTATAAAATTATATTAAAATTTACTGGGGATTTTGAAAATTTAATAAAAATTGGTACATTCCATTTAATATAACGAAATTGGGGTCCATTTTCCGTATAACCGAAAGTTGAAGAAAACTGAATTTTCATGAAAATAGTGCCAATAGTTTGCCATAAACATATGGACTCAGCTCGTCTTAACAGACCCTGTACAAGGAACGATTTCTCCTCAAATCACCGAGGTCAACAAAAATTGCAGTGAACCATCAGTTAATACAATCAGCATGGTTCGATTTGTATTACTTATCAGTACCTATTTGCAATGTTCTGTTATTAAAGCTGAAATAATTGGTCTTCCTGACTAGATACAAATCAGTGCACACTAAAGCACTAATAGCATCAAACAGTACTAGATTTAGTACAATTGTACTAACGGTGGCAACCCTGTAGGGGGCTTACCACTATTTCGTGCGACTTGGCTTGAATAAACTTTCAGCTTTCACTCCGTTTTGATATTTTATGGTCTTGCATCCTCGTGGTTATCATATCTTCTATGACCTGGTTGGCTGTTTCGACGCTATCTTAATTCTGGTTATATTCCGATTTGCTGTGCATCATTTTAAATTTCAGCCATATATTAATCAGGCTGTCAATATTTTTTTCTTTGATTTCAGTGGTCTTAGCACAAACTTTGTTGAATGGTCGTGGAATACCATTATAAATTTGAAGTCTTCATCATAGTAGATGAAGACGCTTCATTAAGAGTTCTTAAACTTGAGAAGGCTACTTACTTTTTTAGTCGTTTTTAGATCTTGCACTTTTTGAATGTAGCCATCATACTCTAATTTGGTCAATATCATTGAATTAACCTTGGAAGTAGAGCGGTTTTGATGCAGTTTTTCACGAAACAGTTCTACCGTGGAGTCTGGCATAATGACTATGATGCTAATGACTATGATGCTAATAACATAATGGTTATACGTGATCGTTGGGAAAATCGTGTAAGTCGAAATTTGATAAATACATAGAATTTCTGCATAACAAGCTAATAATTTTTTTATTACTTGCGTTGTAGTAATAACTCGTTGTTTATTAGAGTCTATATTTTCCAAAATTTTCAAACTTTTTCCATTTAATCCAAATCTTCGGTTAAAATAATAATAATTCACTTTATTGCCCAACAAAGTACAATTACAGGACAAAATTACATAACTAAAAGGAAGTAACACATGTTACAAAATATAAAGAAAATAAATGTAAATGAATAGAAGAAAATAATAATCATGTCAGGATACACTCAGAACCGCATAACACAACATAAAACCCGTCATTGCTACACAAAAAGAATATCCATTTCACTGTTTGCGTTTATTAATGCACACATCCTCTGGATTGACGAGTTAGCTAAGACATTCGTCCTACAATTTTTCAGGTAGAAAACATTAGTGTAACGCCTGATATACTAAACTATACTAAACTTCCATGAAATAAGTTCTGCAAATAGCTGATCATCTGGTCATCACGTTGCACGTCAAGTGAAGAGAAATTGTAACGAAATAGCAGGGATGTATAATTTGTTCCACGAACAGAATATGCACCATCCAAGCGGAAAGAGAAGTACTTTAAAATCTTTTCTGTATCCGTTCTAAAACAAGGCTATGTGATACATAATGCGGTTACGAGATTACAAAGCTATAGTTCATTCTGGAAAGTACAAATGCACGAAACAGTGACTCATAGACGTTGGGATCAGTAAACGCACGTGAAGTTCGCAAGATAAATCCAAGCACTCGGGCATCAGAGAAAGCAACATCTTCAATGTGTGATACAAAAGTTAGTTTATTATCAAAGATAACTCCCAAATCCTTAACTGTTGATACTTTCTGCAGTGGAACACAATCTACGTAGTAAGTTGACGGAACTGGAAACACTTTACGTGTATAACTAATAGTACTACATTGCATAATGTTTACCTTCAGATGATAACGATTACACCATTCTGCTAAAAAGTTTAAATCGAAATGCAGAGTCAACACATCAGAATTACAAAGAAATGGATCTAAAAATCTACAAATAATCTGCATAAACTAGTACATCCGATGAAAACTTGTCCAATAAGTCATTTAAAAAGATAACAAATAATAGGGGTCCTAAATTCGAACCCTACCACAGGGTTCCAGACTTAACCGCGAATTCCACAGATGTATAACCATTGTAGTGCACATAGTTACTTCTGCCAGACAAGTAAGACATAAATAGTTTCATAAGCTTAGGATAATGTCGGAAAGCACTAAGTTTATACAAGAGGATGTCATGCCGAATCGTGTCAAATGCCTTAGAACAATCTGTATATACAACATCAACCTGGACAACTGCAAGATTGGTAATCGTTGAACGACGTTTAACAAACCCATGTTGGTAGGGTGATACGAATGATTGAACATGAGGATATATCATCGAGTACATAATTTGTTCCAAAATCGTTGCAAAATTCGACAAAAGTGAAATAGGTCTGCAATCATTAATGTTGCTACGTTCACCTTTCTTAAATACAGGAACGTAAATACAGGAAATGAAGTGGAGTGGCAAATATGACACAACAGTCACGAATGAAGAATGCAGGTAAATCATCATCACCAGTTGTACATTTGTTAGGTAACCTTTTTAGTAAATTAAGAACATGTTCAGTAACATCAACCATAAAGACAGGTGGATACATCAAGTGAACATCCGCCAAGTTGTAGTTAGATACAGTGTCGTATACTTTAGAAAATTGATCAGCAAAAGCATGGATTATTTGAACAGAATCTGTATAGGTAGATTGATCACTAGTCATTTTACCTGGAAGCTGTGAATTAGTTGATTTCTGTCTGACATAATTCCAAAATTCACATGGATTACAACTAAGTGGCCGTTGGGCGTTACTGATAAATGACAAATACGCATTAGAAATCTTCTCTTTAGACAAACATCTCAATTCCTTAAATTGAGATTGATAATAAGCACTACCATTTCTTTTCCACCTTCTCCTATAATACTCTTTCAACTTCATGAGTCGCATGACCTCAGACGTGTACCATACAGGATAAGATGACTTCCTAGCTCTCCTTTTTGGGACACATATATCCAAGATTTCATAAATCTTTGTGCAAAAAGCTTATAATGCATCATCAACAACAACATCTACATTCAAGAAAGTTCTATCTACATTAAGTAACAGATCATATAATTCAGGAAAGTTAGCTCTTCTGAAATCATAACGACTTTCCATGGACGGAAAATTCGTAAGGCTGGCATTTGCCATTGATAAAATCATGTTGGTTTCCAAAGCTGGCTTGCTCGCAATTTGGAAACCAAATTCTAAGGCATTGATGATAGTATCTATCTTAGAAAACTGATTTGATTGCCACTTTATTCCTTTTAAGGTAATGCTTCTTATTGGCAATGACATGAGTCATCCGCCAATTGTTCTACTTGATTCAACCTACTTCAACCAATGGACCAAGGGGCCATTAAAATATTTAAGGTTTATTACACACAACGTTCATTTGCACACTTGAATAAAGGTATGAGTCAGAACGATTAAATGTGCGTTAAAAATTTTTTAAAGCAATTCTTCGTTTTAGATGACATTCTCGCGAACAAAGCGTAAATCTTCATGAAATAGTTCAAGCTGATGTTCAGTATTAGTCAGTATCAAGTCGAACAGACGATTATCACAGTTCAGTACCTGGTTGAGTAGATGAAGATCCAGAAAAGCACAAAAATCATGGAACACCTTTGTTTTCCCATACTTGATTGTGTTATTATTAGGTGATATGACGTATTTAGGTAAATTAAGGTCACTGAGAATAAGGACAGGAAAATTCAGAATCTTTTGTTCTAAAGCATCAAGAAAACATATTACATCAGGTTGTGGGTTATCAGGAGGTATACACAGTACCACCACGTATAAGACCACTGACCAAAATAAATATTTGCAACTTAAAACATCAATTAGTGGTACCAAGGTTTGAATATCACTAGAATCAATAAGCTCAACTTCATTGTTATTCGCTATGGCAAATAAAACACCTCCTCCCCGGTTGTGTCCAACTAAGTCAAACTTAAGATCAGCCCATGAAAACAAAACAAACCCCATGAAAAATATATCATATCTAATTCTGACGCAAGATCTATTATTTCTTCGATTGTGTTATCGATCGTCGGCTGTTACTTCCGTTTTGTCGTTGAAAAAATTGACAAATTTTCTTCTAAACATTACTCAATCTCATCTAAAACGAAGAATTGCTGTCAAAAATCTTTAACGCACATTTGATCGTTCTGACTCATAGCATTATTCAAGTGCGCAAATGAACGTTGTGTGTAATAAGCCTTAAATATTTTAATGGCTCCTTGGCCCATTGGTTGAAGTAAGCTGAATCAAGTAGAAAAGTTGATGGATGACTTAGGTCATTGCCAATGAGAAGCATTACCTTAAAAGGAATAAAGTGGCAATCAAATCAGTTTTCTAAGATAGATGCTATCATCAATGCATTAGGAATTGGTTTCCAAATTATGAGCAAGCCAGCTTTACACTTATTTTTTAAAACTGTTGGATTTTCCTATCGGTAAATTGAAGGAGCCTTCTAAATATTACTCAATGTCATCTAAAACGTAGAATTGCTATCAAAAATCTTTAACGCACATTTGATCGTTCTGACTCATAACATTATTCAAGTGCGCAAATGAACGTTGTGTGTAATAAGCCTTAAATATTTTAATGGCTCCGTGGCCCATTGGTTGAAGTAAGCTGAATCAAATAGAAAAGTTGGTGGATGACTTAGGTCATTGCCAATGAGAAGCATTATCTTAAAAGGAATAAAGTGGCAATCAAATCAGTTTTCTAAGATAGACGCTATCATCAGAATGCCTTAGGATTTGGTTTCCAAATTATGAGTAAGCCAGCTTTACACTTATTTTTTAAAACTCTTGGATTTTCCTATCGGTAAATTGAAAGATTCTTTTAAATATTATTCAAAGTCATCTAAAACGAAGAATTGCTATCAAAAATCTTTAATGCACATTTGATCGTTCTGACTCATACCACTATTCAAGTGTACAAATGAACGTTGTGTGTAATAAGAATTAAATATTTTAATGGCCCCTTGGTCCATTGGTTGAAGTAGGCGGAATCAAGTAGAAAAGTTTGTGGATGACTTAGGTCATTGCCAATGAGAAGCATTACCTTAAAAGGAATAAAGTGGCAATCAAATCAGTTTTCTAAGATAGATGCTATGATCAATGCCTTAGGATTTGGTTTCCAAATTATGAGCAAGCCAGCTTTACACTTATTTTTTAAAACTCTTGGATTTTCCTATCGGTAAATTTAAAGAGGCTTCTAAATATTACTCAATGTCATCTAAAACGAAGAATTGCTATTAAAAATCTTTAACGCACATTTGATTGTTCTGTCTCATACCACTATTCAAGTGTACAAATGAACGTTGTGTGTAATAAGAATTAAATATTTTAATGGCCCCTTGGTCCATTGGTTGAAGTAGGCGGAATCAAGTAGAAAAGTTGGTGGATGACTTAGGTCATTGCCAATGAGAAGCATTACCTTAAAAGGAATAAAGTGGCAATCAAATCAGTTTTCTAAGATAGATGCTATCATCAATGCCTTAGGATTTGGTTTCCAAATTATGAGCAAGCCACCTTTACACTTATTTTTTAAAACTCTTGGATTTTCCTATCGGTAAATTGAAAGATTCTTCTAAATATTATTCAATGTCATCTAAACCGAAGAATTGCTATCAAAAATCTTTAATGCACATTTGATCGTTCTGACTCATAGCATTATTCAAGTGCGCAAATGAACGTTATGTGTAATAAGCCTTAAATATTTTGATGGCCCCTTGGCCCATTGGTTAAAGTAAGCTGAATCAAGTAGAAAAGTTGGTGGATGACTTAGGTCATTGCCAGTGAGAAGCATTACCTTTAAAGAAATAAAGTGGCAATCAAATCAGTTTTCTAAGACAAATGCTATCATCAATGCCTTAGGATTTGGTTTCCAAATTATGAGCAAGCCAGCTTTACACTTATTTTTTAAAACTTTGATTTTCCTATCGGTAAATTGAAAGAGGCTTCTAAATATTACCCAATGTCATCTAAAACGAAGAATCGCTATCAAAATTCTTTAACGCACATTTGATCGTTCTGACTCATAGCATTATTCAAGTGCGCAAATGAACGTTATGTGTAATAAGCCTTAAATATTTTAATGGCCCCTTGGTCCATTGGTTGAAGTAAGCTGAATCAAGTAGAAAAGTTGGTGGATGACTTAGGTCATTGCCAGTCAGAAGCATTACCTTTAAAGAAATAAAGTGGCAATCAAATCAGTTTTCTAAGACAAATGCTATCATCAATGCCTTAGGATTTGGTTTCCAAATTATGAGCAAGCCAGCTTTACACTTATTTTTTAAAACTTTGATTTTCCTATCGGTAAATTGAAAGAGGCTTCTAAATATTACTCAATGTCATCTAAAACGAAGAATTGCTATCAAAATTCTTTAACGCACATTTGTTCGTTCTGACTCATAGCATTATTCAAGTGCGCAAATGAACATTGTGTGTAATAAGCCTTAAATATTTTAATGGCCCCTTGGTCCATTGGTTGAAGTAAGCTGAATCAAGTAGAAAAGTTGGTGGATGACTTAGGTCATTGCCAATGAGAAGCATTACCTTAAAAGAAATAAAGTGGCAATCAAATCAGTTTTCTAAGATAGATGCTATCATCAATGCCTTAGGATTTGGTTTCCAAATTGCGAGTAAGCCAGCTTTACACTTATTTTTTAAAACTCTTGGATTTTCCTATCGGTAAATTGAAAGATTCTTTTAAATATTATTCAATGTCATCTAAAACGAAGAATTGTTATCAAAAATCTTTAATGCACATTTGATCGTTCTGACTCATAGCATTATTCAAGTGCGCAAATGAACGTTATGTGTAATAAGCCTTAAATATTTTAATGGCCCCTTGGCCCATTGGTTGAAGTAAGCTGAATCAAGTAGAAAAGTAGGTGGATGACTTAGGTCATTTCCAATGACAAGCATTACCTTAAAAGGAATAAAGTGGCAATCAAATCAGTTTTCTATGATAGATGCTATCATCAATGCCTTAGGATTTGGTTTCCAAATTGCGAGTAAGCCAGCTTTACACTTATTTTTTAAAACTCTTTCCTGTCGGTAATCTCATTTCCTATCGGTAAATTGAAAGAGGCTTTAACTTATAAATGGTGTGGAAAGATAGCGCCCCATTTTTTTTTGTTTTTTATTTTACGGGGACTTAAATTAATTATTTAAATGTAATAAATATTTTCACTATTGCGTTATATAAACAAACAAACAAACAAACACATGGATGAAACAAAGTTTTAGCGTGCGCACAGAGCAGCATCTGTGAATTAACTTTTACGAAACCACAGCAGGTATAGTTAATGCTTCCAAGGAAAACTTGATCTGCTTATTTTCAATCAACAGTTACTGCTACTTTTACTTATATATTAAGATTTTAAATCGTAATTAATTAGAAAGAGGTTGAAAGCGATAAAAAATTCCAGAAAATGAACATTCAGTAGTTACTGGGAGAGGGTGGCTGGAAGATAAATGTTTTGGCGGGTGGGGAATGGTGGAAAAGTGTGGGTATCAGTTAGAAAGCTCACGGCCTTTTGCAGTCTTAGCCGTGGTGGTTCTTCCGGAATTACTTTGAAAGTCATGAATGATCAACGAATGCCCGATAAAGTGGATGGGCGGCCGAAATATATACAGCTATTTGAACCTGGCCCTAATGAATTCTAAACCCGACCGGATTGAATTGGACGCCGCGGCGCCGCCGTCGCTAGATCGATAGTCGAACCGTATGAAATTCAACTAACGCCACCGGATTATCGAAAAAGGAGAGGCCTCAACCCCAATATTTTGTTTCCCCTTACAGTTTTTCCGTAAAAAAGAAAACCTTCTCCTGGTGACGTCATGCCGTACTGGAGAGCGCTGGTAATAAAGCTCTTCTAATCGGCTTACTTGCGTCTGCGGAACGGCTCCCCTATAACATTCAAAACGTGCGCTGCCACTGGAAACGGAAGAACCTCTAATACTCTTGTTATAATCGCGTTTTGTACTTGTTTCTCTTTTTCCATTTTTATTATTTATTCTGAGTACCTACGAAAACATTAATAATAAAACGATAATTATTAAATTACTTGTATGACTCTAAAGATCTCAATAATCAATCAACCATTCAATTCAAAATTAATTCAATAACACGTTAAGTCCACGTGGACAGGATTGAATCGGTAATAAAATTAGGCATTATTGCATATGTATATCTGTCATCTGAATATTAGCTTGTGACTATATGAATAATAAAAATAACTAACACTAGCACTAACACTAGAGCTATCACTAGTACTAATACTACATCTAAAACTAGAAACTATTGTGTTTCGAAGGTCGTGAAAGCCTTCGTACTTACAGAAATAGTATTGCTCCGTTAAAAATGATAGAAAGGACTTTGAGAGTAGATTACATACAAATACAACGTTATTTGATGAAGTTTCGATGCGGCCTCGCGGCTAATGATGTTGGGAACACTTTAATGGGGTTGTCCGTTTGTGTGGGGGATGCGAAAGTTTGTGACGTTGTAAGTCGCGGCAAACTGAATTTCGTTTCACCGGATTTCAGTGCCGGATTTTAGTCCGCGCCGCGGGGGAACGCGGAGAAATAGGGGCCACTGCGATACATTATCGATGTTTATCGCGCTGTAACGCGCAAATTGGCGGCGATCCCGACAATTCGTTCAACGTTTTTCCTGCGGAATAGGTCGATAAATGCGACGCGCAAACAATGAATATTATATGAGGGCCGATGCAGGCGATATTTTGATTGCGCCCGTTTCGGGGTTTGAATATTTAGGCGAGTTACGGTCAGATTGCGTTCGTATACACAAACGGGACGGCGAGACTTTTATTATTAGATTATTGTAGTTGCTCCGGGTCAATTATAATAGCACGGGTATTGCACTTGATAGTCAGTAGCGTATGAAGGGACTCCAACTCATCAGTCGGTAATTTGCATGTAGTAATCCGTTTAGGTAGTGTTCGCGTTGTCGAGCAAAGCAATACGCTGGATTAAACATGTTAATATGAAATTTACACTTGGTCGTCTCCACACTCTGCTTAAAAAAAACGCCCAACGTCCGCTCCAAAATAAAATTTAATTTATCCCACTTTAATTACATACATTCAACACAAAAATTTGTTTACACACATATTTCTCTATTATATACAGTGTGACCCATTTGAAAGCGGAGTACCCTCGTAAAATTCTTATTTATTATCCGACTTTAATAAGTTTCTTTTTGAATTGTAGAGTGTAAAGAACTCTACCTTAGAACAAATATTCATACTTATCTTATAAAAACCAAGGTCTACTATTCCATTTTTTAATAATAATAATAATATATGTATTAATCCCTAAAAATAAAAAGCATATACAAGATAAATCATAAATAAAAAAAATACCTATTAACATTAGGAATTAAATAAAACCAAATCATTGCAGTTGGTAACTGCTAATGTTTTTCATTTGCTCTAACAAAAAAAGAAAAAAAAAGAAAGCAAACCATAATTAAAAATAAAACAAAATAATACTATAATATAAAAGTCCTTAATAGAAAAAATTACTTAAATCTGAAAATAAAAATAAAGTTAACATTTTCACGTCCAAATTAAAGTTTTCAACACTACAAACCTCACGTGCAATTTTCACTACCAGCTAGTTGTTCATTAAATAGGTGACCCCTCAACTTAGTCCTAAAACTCCGCACATTCTCCAACCTCAAAGAATCCGGAATTTATATTTAATGCTACACAATACGAAAAATCGTATCGTCAATGCATTTCTGCGCCTGAGATTAATGGAATGAACGTCAACCCAGAAAAAAATCTTATTATACAGGGTGTTTCAGAATTACACGGCCCTATTTCAGAGATACGATCTCCAACACGAAATAAACACGAAAGCTTATTTAGACATAAATCTCAAATTAATTTTTTATCGAAGTATTGAAAAGTTAAAGATAAATATCGACGAAAACCCTCATACGACTGCTATTACGCATCACCAACATCCCTTCATTAAATGTCTGGTGTGGTCTTCTTAGTGATAATCTCATCGGCCCTTTCTTTTTACCAACAAGGCTTTCAAGAATATCTTACTTGATTTTTTTGCAAAATAATTCAAAGTCAAATAAATCTTTATTGTCAAAAAAAAGAAAGACAAGTAGAAAGGGAAAAAAATGTACATTGTTATAATTATCAGTAAAATAACTAATAATAGTAAAAAAAAATTACAATTACTTAATTATTTATAAGCTCAATTTTCAATTTTGACAAACGATTTATCGCCACAGACGATATCTTCCAATCGACGCAGTCTAAACTAAATTACAATGATACCACCAGATGTACAGCATAGTAATTAACTAACTAATGCGGCAAAACAATAAACGACAAGACAACAAAAAGGAAAAAAAGAAAACTATTACAAATTCACACAGTAACAAAGCAGAAGAGAAAGAAGGTGAATAAGGAATATAGGAAAGAAAGTAGAAAAGAAGAAGCTCAGAAGAAAAGAAAGTAAATTGTTATAATATCGCAATTTGATGGGAGAAGAGGAAATGTGTAAGACAAGTCTTGAAAGATGACAGGGTTGGAGCGTTTCTAATATCCATGGGGAGACCATTCCAGAGGGATATGGCGCACAACGTAAACGACCCATGGTATATATTCGTATGATGTATTGGGAATAGAAGTATTAAGTCTGACTGTGAACGAGTGGTACGCTCGTGTGACGATAGGAATTTAAAATTATTAAACAAGTTTTGTGGACTTTGAGTATCAATAATCTTATAGAGACTTGTTAACATACGGAAGGACCGACGGTTTACGTACGTAAGCAAATGTAAGTTATTGCGGTAAGGAGTAATATGACAATATTTTCCAAGATCGAATATAAAACGTATGCAATTATTTTGTAGTCTCTGGAGTTTATTACATAAGGATATCGACAGATCAGTACAAACCGTATAGGCATAATCAAGATGTTAAAAAATGAGCGAATAACAGAGGTTGCGTCGAACGTAAGAAGGAAGAAAACACTTAAATTTACGAAGGGAGTGAAAACAGGAGTAAACCCTCTTACAAATAGCCTGAACCTGAGGGCGCCAAGACAGTGCAGAGTCCATCATAACTCCAAGATTCTTAACTACATCCGAAAATTTAATGACGGTGTCACCAAGTAGAAGTTGCGAGCTAGCAAAAGTAGTCACCCTGCTCCGCAAAAGGATTTGTACCAAATATTATGGCTTGGGTCTTATTAACATTGAGTTTCAAACCGTATAGTTTAGACCACTCAGATACTCTAGCAAGATCATTATTAATTCGCTCAATAGCTTGAGGAAAGTCATCAACTGATGTATCGGTATAAATCTGCAGATCATCCGCGTAAAGATGAAAATTTGAAGAAATAACCTTGGTGACATTATCAATGAGATAGAGAACAGCAACGGACCGAGAACACTGCCCTGGGGCACACCACAAGAAAGCTCAAAGCGATTGGAAAAGGTTGAATTGGCACGGACACACAGTGTGCGATTCGAAAGATATGATTGAAACCATGAAAGACTCGAGGAAGAAAAACCAATAGATGAAAGTATAGAAAGAAGAAGATCATAATCGACAGAGTCAAAGGCTTTGCTGAAATCAAGTAGAACCAAAATAGTGATACGACAATTATCATAGGCAAGTCTTATATCATCCATAATCTTGATCAAGGAAGTAGTAGTACTATGACCCCGTCGGAAACCAGACTGCCTGTCACTGATCAATCGATGCTCCTGAAGAAAGTCATAAACCTGGGTGTATACAATACGCTCCAGAACCTTTGACAAAATAGGAAGGATTGAAATAGGACGATAGTCGCTAGTCAAAATTGGAGTCTTCAATTTGGGAATGGGGACAACCTGAGCATGTTTCCATATAGATGGGAAGGAGGAAAAAAAATAAAAAAATAATCAATATCAAAATAATCTCTATGAGCTTCTAGAAGATATTCCGATTGCCAACAGGCAGGGGATGTGGTTTATGCATGACGGCGCCCCTGCTCACTTTACTCATATTGTCTCATTTAAACACAGCATATGGTAACCGATGGATTGGCCGAAACGAACCTGTTAAATAGCCACTACGATCTGCTGATCTAACGCGTCTGAGGTTTATTCTACGTCTATTGCCACGCAAGAAGAGTTAAGAAATCGCATCGAAGAAGCAGCAGCTACTATGAGTGGTCGCCCCGATGTTCTAAGCCGTGCCAGAAAGTCATGGATTCGTCATGCTGAATGCTGCATTCAACAAAACAGAGGACACTTTGAACAGTTACTCTGAGTTATTTATTGTTAAATAAATTAACTTTTCAATATCTCGATAATAAATTAATTTGAGGCTTATGTTTATATAAACTTTCTTGTTTGTTTCGTGCTATAGAACTTATTCCTGAAATAGTGCCGTGCAATTCTGAAACACTCTGTATAAATAAGGAGAAGCTTTAAATAACAAAACTTGTGATATAAGCACAATGTATGCAGAAGAATGGGAAATTGTATGGGAAATATATGTATGGGAAATTCTGTCACGCTTTTTAAAACCGTAAATAAAACGTAGACAAGCATTTTGTACTCTCCGAGCTCTATCTCTATGCGTACCATCAACACAAGAGTGGGGTTGAGCGTCATCAAAATTAAATAAAGAGAGTACTAGCGCTTCACAACAATGAATTTTCAATTTCTGGCTCAAGATATGTCTACTACTGTATAAGATCTTAATAGCAGAAAATGCACTTTACACAAGTCCATTAATATGTTTTCTGAATCTCAGATCTGAATCTAAAATGATTCCAAGGTTGCGAGCTTCAGATGAGATACTAAAAAGCTTAACATTGTCAAGTCGTAAATCTAAAGAATATCTAATTATATCCGGACCAAAAACTATAAAGTAACGACTTGGTAGAATTAATAGTTAGACAGTGCCTCTTAGCATACTCAGGCACTCTCCGCATCCCCAACGTTTTCCTTATCCATGGTATAATAAACTTGTGTATCATGTGCATACACAAGTACAATGTATATATCAAATACAATATCGGACCAAGACTTCTGAGGCATACCGAATATGAAAGGGATGGTCTCAGAACACTTGTCATCTACTGCTACGAACTGAGATCGATAATGTAAGTAATTTCTTATCAGGCGAATAGCTAACGGCGAGAACCCAATATAGTGGTTTTGAAAAATCGAGCTATACGATAACCACAAGATACTCACCGTCCATTCCTCTCAGCAGGTCTATACTAAAGGGTAACTAAATACCCTTCGAAAACCCGACTGCTTATCAGAAAGAGTGGAAAATGAATCAATATATTTCCAAATTTTTGCAGCAATAATTTTCTCGAAAAGTTTTACTTAAAAAATACTAACAGCTATAAAATCATTCAAATGCTTACAACCACTCTTCTTACGCACCAGAATAACCGAAGCTATCTTCCATAAGTCAGGATAAACACCATGCTGCACCATTGTCACAACCAACAGCATTTGGTTTTATAGAGTTTTATGCATTGAATATCTTCACTTCAGAAGCCATACAAAACGAAAGTTCCTGGTCTTCAATTAGGTGGTTCAATTAATTAGCTACTGATCACCAATACTATTATTTTGTGTTGAAATAAAGAAATTATTTATACTGTTAACATTAATAAAAGCACAAGTCGCTTGGGATTTCTTACGAGCAATGCCAAACTTTCTGAACGTATTCCAAAGCTACCGGGCATTATTCTCTCGTGATAATTGGGATAGAAGTTAAAACGATTCACAACTTAATAAGCAATTTTATTATCTGTTATCCATGGATGATAATGTTTCCGTTATATAACATAACGGAAACATTACGTTAATGTTTCCGTTATGTTATAGTCCACAGAGGGTTGTGAATGTTAAAAATATATAAAATATGAAAATTAAAGAAATCATGGCACGGAATGGCACAGAGGTCTGTCAGAATATTTTCTGGCACGAAATTAATATAATCCATATAGGAAATAATCCCAAAAACAAAATTAAAAGTAACTAAAACCAAACAGTGGTCAGCAATGTCACCGCACTAGAACTGGGTTTCTGAATAGCAGCATCCAAGTCAGCTATGATAAAATCAATCAAGATACCGGAATAGGAAGTAATTCGGGCTGGGGATGTAATTATTTGCTGAAGAGTAAAGTGTTCGATCATAGGAATGAAACGATTTCCATTAGCATCAAACATGTTAATATTAAAATTACCCATACATACAATACGCTCAGAATAGAGAACAAACAAGGAACATCTTCGAATGCATACGTTTATAACGAGCAATATTTCCAAAACAACCTTTTCAACTTCACGTGGATTACATTTCTTCAACCCCTTAATTCTCACATTTGCTCGTCGTGAATATTATTCTTGATCATCGCATTTAAAAACCAATGCACTGTATTCTTCGGACAGCCGTGCAACTTGGTCGTCGAGAAACTTAATCTTTTCCGAAAAAAAAAGTTTTACGGTTTTACCTTTGATATGGTATCACGTAAAATGTTTAGGAAATCTTAATTTTTAATATCTATTATACAAGATTTAAGGAAGTCTTCCTTGTCTGTTATAGATGAATTTGCTGACCGGGTTTTCCCAGCTATTCTTATCATAAAAACTAAATAATTTTCTGCAATACTCACACCAAACACAACAGATTTAGCGGACCGAAGCAAAGACACGACTCACTTTGGCATTTCTCTTTTTTCTTCCTTCTAGGTGCGATGAAGTGAAATGAAGAAATCATATTACGATGTTTTTATAAACAATCTGAGTACACATCTGCATTAAGCATCTTTTGAAATGGGCATGTACCAAATTTCATCAAAAATGGTTAAAATTAATACCGTTACGGATAATTGAAAAATATTATTTTTTATCAATTAATTTCATCTGATCTAGTAATATACCATTAAAAACTAATTAAATATTTGTTGCTTCCATCAAGCCACCGTTAAGTTCGATAACACTTATCGTACTTTCTTCGTATACTCCTAAATTGCTCGGGGGTAAATTCCGTACATGCCTGAACAAGCTGATCTAGCGACTGTGCCCTAGGTCTGTAAACTTTTTGTTTAAGGATACCCGTAAAAAAAGTTTAGTGGCGTCAAATCGGGAGATTTTGGCGGCTATTAATAAGACGACTATTTCGTCAAAAGTTTGATTTAACCACTGCTTTACTACTACGTTACGTTATGCACGAGAAACCCATCTAATTGCAATTTCATGTTCATGTATACCGGAGGTAATAAATTTTCTGGGCATTCAAAAACTCATTTCTTAAGAAATATAAAAAAAATATTATGTTTATTAAAATTGCTTTCAAAGAAAAATGGACCGATAATTGTATTGTTAAGTATTCTGCACCACACATTTATTTTATGCGAATAATGTCTCCTGGCGTTAATGATCCAGTTTGGATTTTCTGGATACCAAAATCTTGAATTTTGCGATGACAACATGCCATTTGTTGTAAACGTAGCCTTATCAGTGAATAAAATTTTCGCACCTTATTAAATCGCGATTTTCCACTAAACTATGTGGAATATTGATAAAATAAAATATACCTCGTATTAAGAACGCGTCGGGTTATCGCCAATTCCAATTTGAAATTTTTTCGTCGAATAGTTTTTGAAAAAGAAAAATCACAATGTAGACATAGTTGCAATAAATTTTTCCGCAATTTTTTTTTCATCGAGCGATTTCGAAGATATCGATTTCTAAAGTGACGGGACTTGACATCTGGCACGGACAATAGATCAGATGAAATTAATTGATAAACATAATATTTTTCAATTATCTGCAACGGTGTTAATTTTTATAAATTTTTGATCAAATTTGGTACATACCCATTTCAATAGACGTTTAGTGCTGCTTAAGGCGAAGTGATGTACTCAGATTTTTTGTAAAGAAAATTCCTAATTTGATTTTTTCATTCTTAGTACCTAAAAAGTGAAGTAGTAGACCCTAGTTTTTGTAGGAAAAAAGTATGAATATTTTCTCTAAGATACAGTTTTTTACACTTCACAATTAAAAAAGTTTCAATCGAATAATAAATACGAATTTTAAGAGGGTGCTCCGCTTTCAAATGGGTCACACTGTATATATGTAACTACAACTGTTCCATAAAAGGTTCAGTTTTAAATTATTTTGAGAAGATTTTTCAATATTCATGTGATCACTTCAAATTCGTTATCAACAGTATTATTATTAAATGTTGAAATGTAAACGATAGCAATTTGGTATGTCTATAAAGAAAGTTTGAGTCTTTTGAACAGCATTAAGAATTTTATCCATGTTGCAAGTTGTGAATATATTTTATCGAACTTACTCCGCACATAAAGTATGGAATCAATTCGATGTCAATGCGGGGGATATTCTTAGAAAAAACCACATGAATATGTATTAATCTTGCGATCTTAGATTCGAGGTTTATCGAAATGGTTTAAAAAAAAACTTGAAAAAACGATGAAAATGTATTTATTATAAAATATTTAATATCAGTGCGACTAATTTTAGGAGTAACCTCCTTCTTCTGGAATGACTGAAACGTATACAAATTTTTTTGTCATTAATTAAGTAATCAAACAATTTTAAAAGCAGAATTTAATTAACATCTCAAAGGATCTACGAAAAATATAAAAAATGTAAAAATTGGGTTACACATTGTTTTAATACATTTTTGGAATTGTTTCCACATTTTTTGTTGCACTTATAAATTCTAAGTTAAATTTTGAATATTTTTCATGTTTCATTAGCCTGTCGGTTTAGTTGGCCTCGAAGAAATTATGTTTAAAAAAATTGTATTTATCTGTTTTATTTGTTTTATAGTAACATTAATTTGATTCATTTAATACACTACATTCAACTAAGTTTAAAATGTATACAAGGAAAATAAGTGTATATAACGCTTCTATTCCGCAAATGCACAGTGCATGCGATACATCATTGGAATTTAAAAATGTGCTCCTTTTAGTAACATTATAATCAACTACTGTTTATATTTAAAACAATGCAACTTTATGTTATATCTCAAAAATTATCACCTGTATAAAAAATTTTTCAACGACAATGGTATCTCAATTTTGGAACAGCCTGTACAGGGTGTGCAAATTTTTATTAGTTTGCAAGGTATTTTGATAATTATGAAAGATAGAAATTTATAGCTTTCGCGAACCTGAGACACTTTTTTGAAACTTTTAATTTTGCAAACCAAATTTTTATAGCCATTTTATAGGAAGTGTCTGAAGCCTATACGAACTTCAGACACTTCCTGCATCTCGGCTATATGGAAAACTTAACGAAAAAGTAAGAGCGGGTTCTAATAGATTATTTCATGTAGAATTCAATGGTGAGCATAGAAGTTTTCTAATCACCACGGTTTTTTTACATATAAATACAACTTTTTTAGTTAAAAAATTACTAATTAATTAACAAATCAACTTCAAACCATATTAGAATCATCTTTAGTTTTTAATTATTTTTCAATTCTTGCAAATAAAAATTACCATTGATATTTTTTTAGTAAGTCAATAATTAAATAAAAGTATTAAAGTAATAAAAATATTATAGTATTATCAAATTTTTTAATTTATTCCGGTATCCTAGCAATGCGAATTTATCGTAGCCTACTTACAATACAATGAATTTTGTTAATTTTCGAAGTTAATTATAAAGGTAAGCATAGAGTATTATATATTTTTGAAAGGTTGTTCCATTTAAAAAAACCTAACTTGTATTTATAACGTAAAAAATCGTAATATGTAGAAAATTTCTACGTACACCATTGAATTCTACGTAAAAAAATCTATTATAATCCGTTTTTACTTTTTTGCAAAGTTTCCAGATAGTGAAGATAGAGGGGGTGTTTGAAATTCGTATATCAAAATCGAAGAGGGCTATGAAAATTTGGTTTGCGGCATTATAAGGTTCGTGAAAATCGTAACTTTCTATTTTTCATAATTACCAAGATAACCCTGCAAACCCATCGAAATTGGGACACCTGTACATTTCAACTTTAACTTTAATTTTAAGTAATGCGCGTTCAAAAATATAACATAGATCACTAAGCGTTTTCTTTTTCTAAGAACATCATCCGAATTTATATCAAATTAATTCCATACTGTATGTACTCTCTGTATAAACATTCTCCTATATAATTTTTAAATAAATTTTTTTCCTAGCGTAGTTCTTATAAATAAATCACGTCTATGCCAACATATTTAAAATACTTAGTCTAATTATTTCTAAAAATTAATACAGGGTTGGGTTACTGTGCATAAATTAATCGATTCTGGTAATCACCCTGTGTAATAACATGCAATAATATTAGTTAAAAAATAATAGAAATAAGCTTGTTTAACTTGCTTTTATCTAAATATGTATTGAACAGATATGATACTTACACTAAACTACCCCGGCAAATAAATATGTTATATAATTGTTTTGTAATCTCTCAGAGACATAAAAGTGAGTATATTATTTAATTGAAGTCGACCGTTTAATAATTTTTTAAATAAAGTTTTAAATAATAAAGTTATTGTGATTTCTGTGTTTGTTAATTTCCAAAATTCAAGCAGATTGTATAATCTTTTTCACATTTATGTAGAAACAATGCTTCTATATTATTATAGTCTATCTTACGGCCTGTTTGAATATGATGTATAAATACATTCGAATTGTCTTTAGTTTTATGCTCTCATATACAAGTGTCCAATTTTCGCTCTATTTGGTCGATATAAACCGAGTTGCAATTGGAGCAACCATTTGAGTATACACCAGATTCTTTCAAAATATCTTTGTTCCAAATATGGTAGTTGGATAAGAGTCGAACAATCGTGTTATTATTCGAAAATGCCAAGGAAAGATTATAAATAGAAAAAATGTGTTTTGCTTGAAGTGACTTAATGAAAAGGAATAGGTATATATTTCAAGTTATATAAAGATTTAACATAGAGAGGGTCTCTTTGTTTTCTGTATTTTATGAAAACGTCTGTTAACGATATATATTATTATATACAAGTTCATACACATAGTCTATCCTATTCTGTTGCAAGAGGGGATAGTTAAATATTATAAAAGAAAAGAGAAAGGGCGAATTTATAACCATTGTCGAGAAAATTCCTTTGTTTATCACTAAATATGATATTGGTTAGATTCTGAGTTGTTTTATGTTACCCTGAGCCTTCGAGTCCTCCTCTTTTCTTATTCTATTTTTCATCTTCAAGCTAATGAGTTTCCTGTTCTTCTTTTAAGATGATGACTTCATTTTTAGTTTGGCTTATGATTTCTTCCAACTCCAGAAAATGTAGTTGCTCTCGTAGGATTCGTGGTGCTTTAGCAAGCCCCTCATAGATTTTGTTTAATGCTTTGAAACAAATTCTCAAAATAACTTAGTTTTTCATTCATTAAATGAATTTCATTCATTTTATTAAGGAAGTTAACGAGGTAATGTTTTTTCGTTTGAATTTTTCGATTTTCATGTATTTATAGCTTTAAAATTTTATAAAAATAAAAAAATATAAAAATAAAATCTAAAAATAAATTTAATTTATTTTTCTGTAAGTCTAGATATATATTTAAATAAAAACAAGTTAAAGAAGTTTTCTATTATTTTTTAACTAATGTTATTGCATGTTATTACACTGGGTATTTACCAGTATCGATTAATTTATGCAAACTGTGCATATTAGCACAGTTTGGGGCACAATAACATTGTTATTTTAAATGGAACATCCTGTATTAATTTTTTTGAAATAATTAAACTAATTATTTTTAATATGTTTTCATATATATGAATTATTTATAAGAAATGCGCTAGGAAAAATTGTATTCAAAAGTTATGGTTGTTTCGAAAATTTTTATATGTATCATATACATATATTATTATATATACAGCTGTCCCGTTAAGCATATGGAGTCTGAAAATTAATGGAAAGAAAATCCTAATCAACTAAGATAATGTGTTAGTAAATTATTTATAATTTTTTTAGCACATTACTTATAGTAAGTAATATACTTCATTTTAAAGTCTTTCAAATTTAATAAATTTCTTATGTATTCAGACGATATTCTACTTTATTCCAGCTTCAAAGCTGACGATTATAATGCGACGATTGAAAAAATTAACTTGGACATTCAAATTCTGTGGGATACCTCAAATATGCATCAACTGAAGTTGAATTCTTTAAAGTCTGCGGTCGTAATGTTTAGTAATAGTAATACAAATTACTGTTGATGGTTGCATATTTCTTTTGTAGAGGGATCTAAAAGTTTAGGGCTTTTTTAATTAAAGCATAAAACAACTTTTTTGCTAACTTTGAAGTCCTCTAGCGGCCAAATAAAGCAACTTTGGATATAGATAAGTTAACTTAATTTAAGCCAAGGAATCTGTAGTCTTCCGTTGAACACGCATTTCAGAGACACCTGTATATATACTATATCAATGCTGGGCAGTAATTAACTACGTAGTCAACTACCTTTAGTGTTAAAGTAGTTATATTCTAACTACCTTTGTTCTATTAGTAGTGATACTCGATTATTTTATGTTGTCATAAAATATTCCTAAAAAGTAGTTAATTCTTCATTGTTAATTACTTTAGGTATTCTAACTACTCTTGTTTATTTTAATTCCTTTTAAGTACTTTAACTACTTGTAAGATAGTTTAAATACATCTCAACATTTATTATGTACTTATCTACAGGGTGGGCAAATTTGGGTGTTATTATAGGCTATCTCAGAAACAATAAGAAACGAAGACGAAACCTCTTTCGTCTTTTGTTTTTAAGTCATAGCCAAAAAGTCTAATTTTCGCCATTTGAAAAACTTGAAATTGAAGAAGAGTCGTTAATATATTCTTAAGATACCTTTTTGAGTGTTTTTTGAGAATATACTGCTGTTGAAAAATTTTAAATACTGTTAATACTTTTGGAGATATAACATAAAGTTGTATTTTTAAGGCAAACTATAGCTGATTATGATGTTACTAAAAAAAGCACACATGTGGCTTTCCAATGGTATATCGCATGTATATCGCATGTATCGCATTAGTAATTCGATCTCTTACAATCTTATCGAGCAGTTGGTTTTTTTAAAAGCAAACCTATAACCACAAATATCGTGGATAAATAAAATAATGTGAACAATAATATTTTTTTAATTTTTATTATTAAAAGTGCATTTTATTATATAGTAATTAGAAAAGTAATTAGATATTTAACTATTAACTACTTGGTAGTTAGTAATCAAAGTACCATATTCTAATAGTAATTTTTTATAAATTAAATTATAAATTAATTTTTTATAGTTATTTTATACAACGACATTCTCGTTCTGTAGTTTAAACAACCATAAAATTATTAACAAGCGCATTTCTTTTCTTACCATAACAGGGTTGAGTTATCAATTCGAAAGGTAAACACCCCAAGGCAATCGCCTATCTTTTAAGTTCCTTAATGTGAATATTTTCCTTTTATTCACTTTTTCGCTTTCATTTACAAACTAAAAGGCTTCTCCAGGTTCGTACTTTGATTCAATACGAAGGTCGATTTTATTTCAAGATGATGTAACATTTTGAATACTATTGAAACGGTGCAATAACTTATAAAGTTATTCTTAGAAAGTCGATGGCTAAATACATAATGTACGTGTCAAAAAAGTAAGACGAAAAATTAAATCTTGAGGTATCTGTTATCATAAGCAAAGTGTTTAGTGTATCCCATTATATCCCACACATATTAAATCGGGTTTAAATTCTGAAAGCAAGCAGGATAGGGAAGAATTTTTATTCATTGTTCTTGTAGGAAGTTGTGATAGATGTGCGCGATATGATTTTAATCGTTGTTCTGCTGGAAAATGATGTGACCTACGGCACCCTTTGCCATAATAGTCATCTTAAAAAGCCGTATTACGTAACTTCTGTAACTTTGATTGATGATTTATGGCAACGAATTCAACAAACTTTTCAAACAATTTCTAATAAGTTGTGTGTTGTATTATAAGGTGGCTATTCTAACAATTATTATTAATTATCAAACCATTAATGTATGTTTTGTAATACAGTTTTGATTAAAAATTGTTATATATCAAGTTTTGAAAATTAGCAGTGGCGTAGAAAATATTTTTAAAAAAGATTTTAATTTGATGATCAATATTTTTATTTACTTTATTTATTATTATTTTTATTACTTTATTCATTATTATTTTTATTACTTCATTTATTATTATTTTTATTAATTTACTTTTTATTATTTTCATTATTTTATTTATTATTTTTATTGCACAGTTTATTACTATTTATTTAGACAACTCATCTTAATTAAAGAAAATAAAAAACCAATAAGTTCTTTCGTGTGCGTTATTTAATTTCCTCGGTACCGGTTTCGACTAAATAGTCATTCTCGGCCGGATTTACTTGTATTAGAAAATAATATTATTTCCATAAAAATACAATAAAAAACAACAAAAAACTTACGGTCAAAATCTAATTTTAAAATAGGTCGAAAACATCTTAATAAAGTAAACCTCATTCAAGATCAAATTATTAATTGTAGGTTTTCTTGCAAATGTATCAAGGAATCTATAATAGTCAGGTTACACTGCGTGATATCCGTATTTTTGATAAAAAAGAGAATGACAACATTTTAAAAAATAGATGTTAACAGATTAAATGAGTACTCAAACATTAAACGAACGTGACATGCTAATGCTATAATCTACATCTAATACATGTAGATTCGGCTGAAGATGACTATTTAGTCGAAATTGGTACCGAGGAAATGAAATACAAAGCAAGAAAGAAGTTATTATGTTTTTTTATTCTCTTTAATTTAAACACATCCTATAAGATGGATTCTATCATACTCATCTTAATATCTCATATATTAGTTGCCCTAGAAGTCAGTCTATCAGCAGCATTTTAAAGGAGTCTATAATATTATACACGGTGATTATTATTGATTATTATTATTGTACATCATCTAAAACAGGAAGATTTCGCCGATGATTTTAAAAATCAATAAGCTTAGGATAATTTTTATATTTATTGATTATATTTATTGAAAATTTTAATACTTAATTGTACAAAATATTATATACCATCTAAAAAATTGTTATATGACTGAAACGTATAAAATGGGTCGCAAATTTCGTATAAAAAGAGAACTAGGTGTAAACAATATTAAAAAAAAAATCGCAAACAATTTTATGTGATCTATAAACGAAAGTGCACTGTTTTCCGAGAACAAAACCATTCGTGAGTATCTCAATTCGTCTTTGAGATATCAAGTTTTGGGTTCATACTAAAGTTGAGACACTTTATAAAATTAATAATTTTCTTAATCTTTGAAAAATCGTAAAAAATCGAATTCTTAAGATATCTTAATGATTTTTTGTTTGTGATTTAGGAAGAAAAGTGTTCACTTGTCCGAGAACAAATCCATCCATGAGTATCTCAGTTCGTTCTTGACATATTAAGTTTTTAACTAATTTTATAATTGTGGTATTTCATAAAACTAAAAATTTCCTTAATTATTTTGGAAAAATCTTAATAAATTGGTTTCTTAAGATATCTTAATGAATTTTTTTGTGATATATAAAGAAAAGTATGCACTTTTCCGAGAACAAACCCATCCATGAGTATCTCAATTCGTTCTTAACATATTAATTTTTTAACTCATTTTATATTTGTGACATTTCATTAAATTAAAAATTTCTTTAATCATTCTTGAAAAATCGCAAAAAAATGAATTCTTAAGGTATATTGATGATTTTTTTACGATTTAGAATTGGCATTTCATAAAATTAAAATTGTCATTTTGATGATCTTTTTTGTGATGTATAAAGGAAAGTGTGCACTTTTCCGAGAATAAACTATCTCAATTCATTTTTGAGATATCAAGTTTGGAACTCAACCAAAATTTGTGGTACATCTTAAATTAAGATTCTCTTAATAATTTTTGAAAAATCACAAAAAATCGAATTCTTAAGATATCTTGATGAATTTTTTTTGTGATTAATGGAGGAAAGTGTACACTTTTCCGAGCATAAAAGTATGCGTGAGTATCTCAATTTATTCTTGACATGCTAAGTTCTTAACTTATCTTACATTTGTGGCACGTTATATAATAAAATATTTCCTAAATCATTTTTGGAAAATCGTAAAATATCGAATTCTTAAGATATCTTGATGATTTTTTTGTGATTTATGAAGGAAAGTCTGCACTTTTCCCAGTATAAACGCATACTTGAGTATCTCAATTTGTTTTTCAGAAACCATTTTTTGAAGTCATCGTAAATTTGTGGTATTTCATAAAATCAAAATTTCCTAAATGATTTTTGAAAAATCGGAAAAAATCGAATTCTTCAAATATCTTGATGGATTTTTTTTTGTGATTTATAAAAAAAGTATGCACTTTTCCGAGAACAAATCCATCCATGAGTATCTCAATTCGTTCTTGACATATTAATTTTTTAACTCGTTTTATATTTGTTACATTTCATTAAATTAAAAATTTCTTTAATTATTCTTGAAAAATCGTAAAAAAATGAATTCTTAAGATATATTGATGATTTTTTTACGATTTATAATTGGCATTTTTTTTGTGATGTATAAAGGAAAGTGTGCACTTTTCCGAGAATAAACTATCTCAATTCATTTTTGAGATATCAAGTTTGGAACTCAACCAAAATTTGTGATACATCTTAAATTAAAATTCTCTTAATAATTTTTGAAAAATCACAAAAAATCGAATTCTTAAGATATCTTGATGAATTTTTTTGTAATTAATGAAGGAAAGTGTACACTTTTCCGAGCATAAAAGTATGCGTGAGTATCTCAATTTATTCTTGACATGCTAAGTTCTTAACTTAGCTTACATTTGTGGCACGTTATATAATAAAATATTTCCTAAATCATTTTTGGAAAATCGTAAAAAATCGAATTCTTAAGATATCTTGATGATTTTTTTGTGATTTATGAAGGAAAGTCTGCACTTTTCCCAGAATAAACGCATACTTGAGTATCTCAATTTGTTTTTCAAAAACCATTTTTTGAAGTCATCGTAAATTTGTGGTATTTCATAAAATCAAAATTTCCTAAATGATTTTTGAAAAATCGGAAAAAATCGAATTCTTCAAATATCTTGATGGATTTTTTTTTGTGATTTATAAAAAAAGTATACACATTTCCGAGAACAAATCCATGCGTGAGTATCTCAATTTGTTTTTGAGATATCAAGTTTGGAACTCAACCAAAATTTGTGGTATTTCATAAAATTAAGATTCACTTAATACTTTTTAAAAAATCGTACAAAATCGAATTCTTAAAATAACTTGATAAATATTTTTGTGATTTATAATGGAAAGCGTGCACTTTTCCGTCAACAAATCCATGAGTGCGTGAGTATCTTAATTCGTTTTTGAAATATCAAGTTTGGAACTTGATCAAAATTTGTAGTATTTCATAACATTAAAATCTTTTTAATGATTTTTGAAAAATCTTAAAAAATCGAATTCTTAAGACATTATGATGAATTTTATAGTGATTTATGAAGGAAAGTGTGCACTTTTTCGAGAACAAAGCCATACTTGAGTATCTCAATTCGTTTTTCAGAAATCAAGTTTTGAAGTCTTCGTAAATTGGTAGTATTTCATAAAATCAAAATTTCCTAAATGATTTTTGAAAAATCGGAAAAAATCGAATTCTTCAAATATCTTGATGGATTTTTTTTTGTGATTTATAAAAAAGGTATACACTTTTCCGAGAACAAATCCATGCGTGAGTATCTCGATTTGTTTTTGAGATATCATGTTTGGAACTTAATCAAAATTTGTGTATTTCATAAAATTAAGATTTCCTTAATAATTTTTAAAAAATTGTACAAAATCGAATTCTTAAAATAACTTGATAAATATTTTTGTGATTTATAATGGAAAGCGTGCACTTTTCCATCAACAAATCCATGAGTGCGTGAGTATCTTAATTCGTTTTTGAGATATCAAGTTTGGAACTCGATCAAAATTTGTTGTATTTCATAAAATTAAAATCTCTTTAATGATTTTTGAAAAATCTTAAAAAATCGAATTCATCAAATATCTTGATGAATTTTTTTGTGATTTATAAAAAGAAGTATGCACTTTTCCGAGAACAAATTCATACGTAAGTATCTTAATTTGTATTTGAGATATCAAGTTTTGAGCTCAATCTAAATTTACATCATTTCATTAAATATAAAATTTCCTTAACCATTTTTTTTCATTTTCGAATTCTTACGATATTATATCTTAATGAAATTTTTATAATTTATAAAGGAAAGATATACTCTTTTTAGCAAACAAAACGAATATCACGAATATCTCTTATATCACTTTTTGGACTCAACCTAAATTTGTAACAGTTCATAAAATTAACAATTCTTGTAAAAAGATATTTTTTTCTTTTTAAATCTTGTAAAGATAATTCATTCAAAAACAGAATTAAATGTACACTATTAATAATTTCGAATTATGAGTCGTGTAACATATTTTCTGGTGTTTTATGGGTACAAGAGAAAAATTTCAGCTTTAGTTTAAAACATATTTTTTTTATTAATCCTAAGTCCAGCCAATGCGATGATTTAAATATCAACGATTTTAGGTTATTTGAAAAAGTTTTATTGTTTTCTCAAAAATTTTATAATCAATGATATACAGGCTGTTTCAGGAAGAAAGGGAAATATTTCCAGGAAATGTTGATGTTCGATTCTGTTCTAGAAATAATTAATGTGAATAAAAATTAATTTTAAAAATTTTATTTTTTAATTGACGAACAATTAACAATGTTATTAACATGTTTCATTAACATTTTACGTTCATCTTCAATATTGATTTTGCTTTTAAAGAAAATTAAATTAAGGGTAATACCGATATATTGAATGTTGAAATTATTTTAGTGCATATTTCAACTTTTGACACTAGTTAGAATCTGAATAGTTCTGGTTTGCTGTTGCTACTTCATGTATCATGATTTTAGTAAATTTCCCTCTTTTATGAACCTGACACGACGTTGTGCCTGAAGACGATTCTACCGAGAACCGAAACATATGTAGCACAGATCTCTAATTGAATAAATTTCATCATTGAATTTTGAAATCCTTGTAGCTATAATTTTCAAGGATTTAACCTTATTTTTATTTAGGTTACTTTATTTGGCAACCTTAAAACAATGTTACATAAATTTACTCATAGGGTGTATGCCGATATGATATTTGCTTATGACTACTGCAACCAGAAGAATTTCGAATAGGAAAGTTTTTAATACAGTATGTAAGAAACTGAAACATTTCCTAGAGTCAATTTGTTTCAGAAAGAAATGCTGAAATTGAAGCAGATGTTTTGAATCAGTTCAAAATTTACATGGTGATCATACCTCAAGATTGCAATTTTGTTATTGTTTATCTGAAATTCGGAGATATAAGTACATTTTATTTAACGATGAGCCGCAGTTTTTTCGCAATGAAGTTAATAACTGCTGATGGACAGACGAACGAAATTTGAGAATCGATTTAGTGTCAACGTCTGGTGTGTTGGGCGATCAATTATTCGGTCCATTTGTATTGGATCAGCGTCTTATCAGCATCCGATCACCTGATCTAAACCCCCTCGATTGTCATTGCGAGTAGATGACAGATCGAATTTTTAATTCTACGCAAACTATCATTAAACAGGCCGGACTATATATCACAATTGACTGTGGAATTTTTGAAAATAATTGTTAAATCCGTGTTAATTGTTCGTTATTTGAAAAATAAAATGTTTTCATTTCAGTATTATTTACATCAATTATTTTTGTAGCAATTGAGAATCGGATTTAAATATATAGGTTTATTTGAATTATTTTAACTTTGTAAATATGTCCTCGAAATATTTCTCTTTGCTCTTGAAACATTCTGTATAATATTAGATATCATCTAAAAGAGGAAGATATCGGCTTATCGGAAAAATGGCATGGGCGATTAAAAGTTGTAAACGGTTAGGAAGCAATAAATGAGAGGCTCTTGTAAGTAGAGTTGTAGTTAGCAGAAAATGATAAAACTTTTATAATAATTTGTTATGGTCGTAACCTAAAACGAAAATTTTAGGAGGAACTGCATTTGTTGGTAGAAAATGCTGAAGGATAATTATTACTGATGGGTTATCTAAACGCACAGGTTAAAAATTACATTGAAGTATGGGGAGATGTTATCCGTCCATATGGCAACAGCAAGCTTAATAAAAACAATAAACTATTGCTACAATTCTGTTTAGATAATCAGCTAGTTGTAGTATATATGTTATTGCACATTAGACTGAATACAATCAGAGCGCTTAGGCACCAGTGGGTCCTTTGTATAACTTTACAGATCGTTCATTCAAGAGATAAAAAACCAACCAAATGCTTTTATGAACGTTAATATGAAACAGAGGGATATGTTCCTTATATCCGGGATTTGGGGCCATGGTATTCCAAAAATAGATTCCCTTAGGTACGCAAGTTTGGGATAGTCACAAACAATATAACATACCGTCTCGTCTTCCATTTCACACCCTCTATAAAGGGATATGTTTGCCAGCTTCATGTAGAACATGTGCATAAACTTTTTGATTTTCCAAAAAACGGAGTGGATCCCTTTCGGTAAGGGTAGAACAGAGATTTCTTTGCAAGAACATTTGCTTGCGCCTCACTCAATCTATCGCAAAAATCCCGATGGGAGATAGAGCTTATTAGCTTTGATACTGTATTGACGGCTAGTGATATGAACGGTTTACGGGAGTTTACTTGTTAGCCGCCTGTTTTGCCAACCTGTCCGTATGACACATTAGAATTTAGGGATCATAACACTTAATTCCAATGTTCCCTTACGCCACTTTATCGTGACGTTTACGATAAGGACACTTGCCTCCACGAGTGATTGTCCACAGAATGTCACCAATGACGATTTGACTCCGTGTCTAGCAATCGAAAACATAGCCTGTCTGCTATCAGTACTCATTATAACGTTTCGTGCGAGTTTTTTTAGTGTCTATAATCGCAACGGTCGTACAAGGGTCGTACAATACGACCCTATTGAAGTGGAAAGGTGTAGCTGGAGATCATGCAAAAAGTTAGCGTTTTGTCATAGTTTATGTTGCTCTGAGATATTGTCTCAATGTCAAAATGTGGCTAATTAAGAAAGCAGGTATTATGTAGTCTATGTGAGCTTCAAGGAAGAGTTGTTTACGAACAATTGTATACATAACAATTGTATTCCCAATTGCCCTTCAAAATTGAGCTACGCAATTGTTGTTTCTTGGTTTTGCAACTGATGTGTGATGTTCCAGTTAAACCTTTGTCCAAGATATTTCACTTCTGGTATAAAGGTTAATGGACTATTGCAAATATTTTATGTGGTATTAAGTGTCTCAGTTTCTTCTTGATTCTCTTCTTTTAGTGAAGAGAACCATCCAATATTTTTAGGATTGACACAGAGTGTATGTTCTTCACAACATCATTCAACAAGTTTAAGCGACTGCTGCATTTTGCAACAAAGAAAATCGTCAGGTTTACTTCTTAGCAGAATAGCTACATCGTCGGTATTATGAACTGTGGAAAAATATTTATCATTTAACTCACGAATTAGATCATCAACTGTTAAGTACGAGAGAAATGTTGAGAGTACCCCACCTTGTGGGCAGCTCTAACCACATATATTAAAATAACTACACATTAACGAAACTGATGAGCCTTGGGATACTAAAGTTCTATCGAAATCACAATAAAACAATCACGATGATCTGCTAAATTGTGAAACAGATTATACCAAACTTTAACTACGGCCACAACTATACGGTTTGACAATGATATTATATCAAAACGGGTGAGCAAACTACAGTAATCAATACCTTTTATTGGGTAGATGCCATCGATACGGAACGACAAAAACTTTAAATACAATCTTTGTATACGTTCTAATGCGTTTATATATAACTAGTTGATACATGTTTTACAAACGCAAATTTTGCATTAAACACTACACCTAAATCAGTGAAATTGTCAGTAACACGCAAATACTCACTACCGATCTTATACTGAGAAGGTATTATAGAACATTTGGCGTACGACATAAACGCGCACATGGACACGTTTAAGGATAAACGATAAATCGCGTACCACGCAACAATACTATCCACTGTAGAATCGTACAGCCCGTCGGTGATTTGATAGAAGTGAAAATCTTTAGGTTATCCGCAAACGGCAACTTCTTACAATCAATAGTATCCGTAATGTCGGTGATAAAAATTAAGGAGAGAAGGGGTCCCAAGTTCGAACCCTGAGGCACCTCTGACGTAGGACAAATCGAAAAGGACTTATGGTTGAAATAAATAACATTTTGTTCTCTATCTCGCAGATAAGACTTCATAAGGGAACTCAAAGATGCACTAAATCCGATCGAACTCAGACTTCCAGTTTTCTGGAAGACTAAATATATTACATCAACTTGTCCTCTCTTGTCCAGAGTGTCAGACAAAAACTGTTCAAACAGTTTGCATGCCAAGTAACCACGCACGCCATCTGGTTGAGGGTGAGGAGGCACTGGGAGGAATTGATGCTTCAAAGGGCCCGGGTCAGGATGATATACCAGCAATTTTAATTAAAGAATGTTACGCGTCTATGTCAGTACCTGTAACCATTATACTGAAGAAATTCATTAAATTTGGAGTTTTTATACGTCTTTGGAAGCAGGTACATATAGTTCCTATCTTTAAGTCTGGTAATAGAAGTGATGTATCCAATTATAGACCAATATCTTTATTATCTGTGATAAGCAAAATTTTTGAAAAGCTAATTCATAAACGGCTATTTTTTGCACTAAAAATAAAATTGATACTAGAAATGGCTTTTTTGCAGGTCGCTCGGTCGAGAGTAACTTGCTTGAGTACAGCAATTATATTTTTACTTCTCTTGATCAAGTAACTCAAGTGAATGCCGTATCACGTTGATCACAATCTCCAGTTGTCAAAGTTTCGGATTATGGGAATTGATAACTATTTATTGCGATTGTTTGCTTCTTATATACGTGGAAGAACTCAGGTAGTATCTATTAATGGATACTATACTATTCTATAGTCCGTCCCTTCAGGTGTACCTCAAGGTAGCCATCTTGGTCCTTTTCAATATTTACATCAATGACATTTTCACAGTCATAACACACTTTCAGTGTGTTATCTTCAGTGTGTTTATTTATGCTGATGATTTGTAATTGTTTGCACGTATTTCCTCTCCACTCGACGGCTCGAGGATGCAGCGTGACATTGACGCACTGCAAGTCTATTGCAATGACAATTTTATGACACTTAATCCTATTAAATGTAATTTTATATCTTTTTCATGAAGTTCGAATCCCATCAGATATGAGTACAAATTGGAAAACTATGTCTTACCCAGAGCATCTCAAATTAAAGATCTTGGTGTCACATTTGACAACAAACTTACATTTTCTGATCACGTTGATGGAATAGTTGGAAAGGCGCTGCGAATGTTGGGCTTTGTCATAAGATCCACAGAATCTTCCAAAAGCGTAGAAGCAATAAAAGTTTTATATTTTGGTTACGTATTTAGTGCACTTAATTTTTGCACTACCATTTGCAATCCGCAGTATCACACTTATTTAAATGGAATTGACAGAATTCAAAAGAAGTTTCTCAAGCACTTAACCTATAAATTTAATTTAAGCTATAAAGATTATGATTCTGCGTGCAGCTTTTTTCAACTTCTTCTACTTCACCAACGCCGCTTTTGTAACGATGCTCTTACATTTCATAAGATTATCAATAATAGATATGCCTCCTCGGTATGATTGGGGTGTTTGAATGTAGGTATACCATCTCGACCTTTAAGGCATGAGTCAATTTTTTATACTCCCATTCCGAGAACAAATTTATTTCAAAATTCTCCTATGATTCGGATAGCAATTGCTTGCGATCAGTCCCATAATTCTGGCAACGGTATAGATGATTTTAGTAATACATACAGGAGATGTAAGGGCTTGATAACTGCCGTTGAGTTACAGAAGGCACTGATCAACATTACTGTAGCGTAAATAAATGTATGCTTTACTTTTCTTAATTTTATTTTCGGTTTTATAGAATAATTATTGTTTTTAGTTAATTCATTCGTAATTGTTAATATATTTGTAATATAGTAGTTTTTGTCAAACCATTGTGACACAATCTTTTGGGTTTGTCCCGTTTTGTATCCACTGGCAGCAATAAATAAAAAAAATCCAAGCTGAAATTGCGTTGTATGCCGTAATTTCATAGCCGTAAATAGAATTGTATAAAATCCATTCAAATAACTTAGAGAAGTTGCACAGCAAAGGAATAGGATAATAGTTTTCTATGCCGGTAACCTCTGGGCAGATGTAGGGTTGCATTTTCAGCTTCAAGTATCTGCTGCTTATAGGCGGCGCTTATAAGAGTCTTTGTAAGCATACGATAACGTTTGAATAATTCAAGATAATTGGCATTTCCATATCGTTTATATTTCTTAAGCATGCCCTTCTTATGTCGAAGATTTATCTTTATGTCCTCAGTGAACCAGGTAGGGTATTTTATCTACCGCTACAAAAAATTCTGTACTGTAGAGCTGTAACTTTGCAGCTCAACATTACTCATATTCTTAACTGCCAATCAGTCAGTGGTACAAAGTAATTCATAAAGCAGCGAAAAAATTCGCTGTTCCAAAATTATAACTTGGTATATTATAGGAGGCTTCAAAATCAGGTGTCGAATCTATGCATGAAAATGTAGCCCAAAGTGTGGGATGATGGCGATCTTCGTTCAGTATAGGATCAAAGTCACATATGGCAGTACACGAGAAATTACAAAAAAGTCAATCCAGTAATCAGTTGTTGTGGTTGAGTACTGTATTAGCTTGATTAGACTTGCAGAGCGATTCATAGTTCTGGAGAGCAAATCTAAAACGATCCCTGCCGTCAGAAAATGAATATGACGGGACATTACAATCACCCACAACCATAACTGGGTGATTGCATAGGAAATCCAGCGCTTGAAATCGCTATGTCTATATCTCAAAGTCTTCAATCGAGTGTAAGGAAAGTTTTCGCATCCATAATGTCTATTTTTACTTGAACGTCTTGACACTTGTAATAATTCCAAATATCAATTGCAACGAAAAACTATAATTTGCAGGACACAACTCGCTGTTGGTTATCATCTTAACCAGGTTTCGGTCAGTGCAATAAAATCATAATTAGACACAGAGAGGTAATTATAAACATCAATCATATTATTTCGAAGACCATTCACGTTTTGATAAAATAAAGAAATTTGTTTGTAAGTGGGTGGAGAAATCAGTTTAAAGGTACAGATACGATTCTTTGAGAGCCATTGAAATAACGAATTTTAAGGTTTTGTTCCCCTGCATTTAATTTTAATTTGAGCCGGCGTACGATCGTAGTTGGTTGACACATTAGTATAAGCATCAGTACTCTTCAATATATATGCTTTACGAATTAAGTTCAATGGACTATTCCTGAGATGCTCCAAAACGATTCATGAGGAATGGGAAAAGGCTAGACTAAGATCCAATATTGAATACAAACTGCAGAGCGAGTAAAGCGGATTTAGACCTGAACACAGTACGCAAGACCACCTCTTCACTCTTCGCAGCAAATAATTGAAAAAGAGCGAAATATATTTACATATAATAGTATATTTTGCGTTTTTTGATACCGAAAAGGCTTTTGATACTACATAACAGAGAGGCAGTCGCTAGACGAAAAATAAGTAAGTTAATTGATGCCATTAAGATACTATGTTTACATTAACAAAATAGAAACGTCCTAACACTTATTTTATCGCGATATAATAAAGATTTTAAATAAGTTGAATCCAAGGAATTAATTCGTCTTCACCAAAACTATTTTCTAATATTTTCTAAAAATGTTACCCAAAATTAACTTCTCCCTCCGATTTTTCTACATCAACTTATATTACAAAACATCACTCCCATTTACCCATTAACAATCCTCGTCGTTTAGATTACAAAAAATTTAACACCGCTAAAAGAGAATTTGAAATCGTGGTATCTTTAGGTATTTCTAAAGTGTCATCTTCCTCAACAGAGGAAAGAGGGAGATTTCTGCTTTAATTTTAGACAGTTTGATTCATTGTGTATAAATTGGCGAAAAAGTTATATGTGGCAACACTTTATTTGTGTGGTAACACAGTATTTGTGTGCTGTCACGTATCATACTATTTTTTTCAATCAACAAATTGACAGCCTACGAAAGTTTTTAACTTCCGAATGAAAAAATTCAACAAAATTCTATTATTTTGCATCACGTCTGCTTTTCGTGAATGATTGTTAAACCAGAAGTGTTAAAAACAAAGTTCAAAAGCAAAACAAAATAACGTGAACAAAAAGATGTTTTAAAACTACCTTTAAATTAAATTTGATGTTAAATTAAATTAAACTGAAAAATATAAAATTAATACTAAATTAAACAAAATTTAAATTTAATATAAAGTTAAATTGATATTAAATTTATAAACGAATTATCGGATTTTTGAGAACCGCGTGAACACGCACGAAGCATCGTGCAAAATTTTGGAGTTAAGATGTTCACTCCAAAATCAAACGATTTATGTCGCCACTAATCGCTTTTTTGTTAACTTATAAATATCCTATATATCGGATGTCCCATTTGACAAAGTAAAAATACTAAAAAATGTTTCAGATAAAATTTGTTCTGTTTGAAGGGGCACATTCAATGGTGACCAATTTTTGTGGAAGAATCCGATTCTGCTCTACAAAAGGGGGATTAAAATTTGTAAGTTGTTTCTTGTTCCAATGCCAGGGGGTGAGAGCCGGGTTCATCTTTGTCTCCGTTGAATGTCCCCTTCAAACTTATAGGTAGAAGATTGTGTATTATTTAATAATTATTAATTATTACTATAAATTATAAAATAAACTCAAAATTGCTTCGTTTATTATTTTGTTTTGTTTTTGATGATAGCTAATATCATAACAAGTATAAAGTTGATGGAAAAACTGTGGTAACGCTACGAATATTTCCCCATACAAATTCGAGGTTATGGAATATAAAATAAACAGAATTGAAAATAATAAACATTTGAATTTAGTTTAAAAGTTAATCTCTTTTAATTGATTTTGTTATAGTACTGATATCGGAACGATATTCGTTTTAAATATATGCCGATTTTAATGGATCTAGCTGTTTTTGATTTTGATTCTATTTTTTAAGATAACGTTTAATGACTTTCAAAGGTCCTTCGAATCTTGGTGATAGAGATGGTTTTATATGATCAAGTCTAACAAACACGAAATCTGATTAAAGAGTTAAGACCGAGTAAAACATAGGAAGGTTGTTTTTACAAGACTTACTAATTTATCTTCATAAAATAGCAATTTTCAAATATATATGGAATCGTTCTAAAATACTATTGTTTTGATAATGATGGGTGTTAGTATGGGGAATTTCAAAACATAAGAAGTAGTTTTTGAGAAGTATTTTTGTAATGTTAATAGCCAATATATCCTTAAAAGGGTAGGTTTCAGAACATATAGTAAAACAATCAATTACAGTTAAAATATAAAAATAGCCATCAATTGGTAATGGAGGTAATGAAGCTATAAGATCGATGTGTACATGTTCAACCCATCCTGCTGGTATGGAAAATTTACTAATAAGAGATTAATTATAGTTGATTGGCAATTAATACAACATTTAGTCCATCGTGTAAATGTTCCTCTTTATTTTTGGTCTAGTCAAATTTGGATGAGATTACATTTTGAGTTGTTCGTACACCTATCTTAGGTGTAATGAAAATTTTGAAAAAATTTGAATCAAAATTTGATCAAAGAATATAGATGTCTCAGATTTTTGTAGCAGGACTTTAACAGTCGATAGATCTTTTAAAATTCACAGTCATATAATCATATGTCATTTTTGTGTCATATAAACATATAGGTCGACAAACAGTTTGTTTCGGAGATACAATGGATTCAATTTAAATTTTCGATATTGATTTTTCTTAATATAACACATGTCAACCAATTTTGTTCAAATTAGTTATTTTTGTATGAGTGGAGAGCGTTATATAACGTGTTCCATACGTATACTTTTTAAATTTTTGAATAAAAATTACTCTTATCTTATTCGTCAATCGTACCTAGAGTAAATACACGTCGTAACCAACCAGAAAGGGTACCCAGTAGTAAACCTCTCAAAAAGTGGATTTGAATGCTTGCTGATAGCTATGGAAGAAGTCTTACTGAGATTGTGCGCAGATATGCAAACAGTAGTAAATACAATGCAACATCAATTTTCAAGCCAAGTGCTAGGATTAATATCATCGTTGAGAATATGTGTTATTGTTATGGGAGGCTATAATGATGTGTTGACTGGGGCAAGGTTTCGAGCCGACAGTTTTCATGTTCTGCGTAGATGTGCGAAGTGTACAAACGTTTTAATTTCTATACCATTTTGGGGAGATCGTTTAATACTATGTAAGTTGATTTCTGAATTTAATGATCTTGTTCTAATTCTATACTGGACCGTCGTCAGTTTACTCGTCACGGGTTGTATATGAATGGATCTGGCAGAAATTTATTGGTGTGATCTTTGCTGGATATGATCAACCCTATTGATGCTGCAAATGACCATGTAAATATGGGATATCTTGTTCACTTGGTGCCTCGGCCGGAAATTGAGTTGAAGTGTTGGTAGAATTTTGCTAATCCTGTGGTTGGGCGAGTGTCTCGTTCTTGGGGTGTTCAGGCCTGTGAGTGTCTGGTCTGGGCTGTGCATGGTTTGGATTTCGCTGTTGACCGGGACACGCATCATCATGGATAATACCATCATTTTGGGCATGGATAATAATAAGAAGAATGGCACTTCAGCTGTGGTGACTTCTGATGGTGTCTTCAATGCTTGCAACTAGCAAAAATTAATATTTTGCATGTCAGTACTCCGCACTCTGCTCAGAATGAAATTAATGTACCAGATTACCACCTTCTAATTATTTATTTTCGTTCTGCTAGAGAGCATGATGGTACTCTTATACTCGCTAGATTTGACTTTCATGTTAACTCGGTTGACTTGGATAGATTTGCTAAGGATATGTTGTTTGAATGCTGTGTGATCCGGTTTAAACACGCAAACCTGGCATATGTTCACGCTTGTGTTTATAGGTTTCCCTTGACTTGCTTCGACGCATTTGTAGATATTTTAGCTTCAATGCTGGAATTTTTGTATGGTAATAATGATTTTGTCGTACCTTAACAATGAATTTCCAAAATTTCGAAAAATTTAACATGATGGAATACTATATTCTATCAAATAAGAATGCAACGCTTGTCGCTGAATTATATTTCACGAGATATCTGGAAAGTTGACAACTCCACTCAAAAAACCTACAGCCGTTTGGCACAAAATTTAATAGAATTTGGATCATTCACCAATCGACCCCCAAAATTATATCAAAATGACCTTCAAGATGAAATCAATGTCGTGGCTGTAGTTGCAGTAAATTCATCTCCATATGGTAGAGAAGTTGGACATGATATTGGAGTATCCAAAAGTCGTCGCTCCCGTGTTTCCCATCATCCATCATTTACTAGCAGGAGACGCCAATTTAAGATTGGCATTTTGCCAATGATATTTGGAAAAAATAACAATCCCCTGTTTACCCGAAAGGTTCTATGGACCAATGAAATTCATGTTAGTAGTGCTGGAATATTTAATTAATATAAAAAAGATTTGGGCTTAATATATGGTCTGCTCTTTTAAATACTAGAATTTTGGTGTATAGTAAAAATTGTTCTTCTACCTGAAGAAAGTAAATTTCAGGTTTGCCTGTCCAGAAAGGTGGAAATTTTAAAGATGTAATTTTTTCAATATGATGATCACACAGGTCATTTTATTCATTATCTATTCTGAATAAAATTTTGAATAGACAAATTTTATTTATTAATTCAAATTATGATCTATTTATTTTATGTATTCTTCAAAATGTATCAAAAATCTTTATGACGTATTTATCTAAGCTTAATCAAAATCCAATGAAATAATCGCCAAAGAGAATTCCAAAAATCCAAGGTTCAAAATTTTCTTCAAATTCCAAATTGTTAATTAAAAATTATTTTTTGTCTTCGTTTATTTTAGCCGATTATTCCCAGAAAGACTCCGTGATCGTGCTCTATTTAGAGTGGTCTAAAGGAAA
Organism: Onthophagus sagittarius; assembly: GCA_036711965.1. NCBI lineage: Eukaryota > Metazoa > Arthropoda > Insecta > Coleoptera > Scarabaeidae > Onthophagus > Onthophagus sagittarius. The sequence goes on along the minus strand of JASERS010000007.1, from coordinate 7,268,080 downwards.
ATCCAATTTTCTTCATTTTCCGAAATAATTAAGTAGATTACTCCATTTCAACTGATCTTGATATCGTGAACCAAATTATTTTAGCGGGGTCGGTTTTATTTGATAAAGTCTAACAAACACGAAATTTGATGTATTCTGATGTTTGTGCACGAAGATTTTTTGAATATTGTGAAAGGAAATTGGTACCGATTTTAATTTTGAAAATGTTTTCGTTAAAGAGGTTAATAAAGTATCTACATCAGTTAATTCATGTGATGATACAAAAAATTCACCTGCCAACGGTTGATCAAAAACAAGTTCAGCTGAGAGACAACCTAAGTCTTTTTAATGAATTTATGACATAAATTTTATAGTGGAGCGTCGCCATTTTATTCCATTTTATTTTAATACGCATGGGTTGCATATTAATGGATCTGGCAGGAATTTATTGGTGAGATCTTTGCTGGACATGGTTAGCCCTATTTATCCTGCAAATGACCATGAAAATATGGGAAATCTTGTCCACTTGGTGCCTCGGCCGGAAGAGATGTTTGTACCATCATGACGCGATTTTGGGCATGGATAATAATAACAAGAATGGGACTTCAGCTGTGGTGACTTCTGATGGTGTCCCCGACTCTTGCAACTGTCAAAAATTAACATTCTGCATATCAACGCTCCACATATCTTATGCATTGGCGAGCATTGAGCGACTTCTGCTGCTCAGAATGAAATTAATGTACCGGATTACCACCTTGTAATTATTTATTTTCGTTCTGCTAGATAGCATGATGGTACTTATACTCACAAGATCTGACTTTCATATTAACTCGGTTGGCTTGGATAGATTCGTTAAGGATGTGTTGTTTGAGTGCTGTGTTTAAATACTCAAACCAGAGTTATGTTTGTACTTGTGTTAATAGGCCTCACTCGAGTTGTTTCGAGATATTTATCGATACATTAGCTTCAATGCTGGAATTTTTGTATTGTAATAATGATTTTGTCGTGGTTTGTGTGGATTTGAATATTAATATAAACAAAGATACTATAAAATCTAAAATTCTCTAGGATTTATTTCATTCTTATATTTACCGCAATCATTATGTTCCTTTGATGTTTTTGAAGGAAATATAGCAGATCATTTGTCTGCTCCTTGGTCTATACTGCTCAAGGCTTGCGAATTGCGGATTCCAACCGAACGGATTTTTCTAAGCAGAAATTTTCCTATAATATTTTATTCTTTTTAATCATAAACTAATTCAGTCACTATCTTTTTGGGTAGTAGGCTTAGCATGATGTTAAATTGTTTTAAAATACAAAATTTGACACTTGTGTAATAGGTTAGTTAAACTTAACAATGAATTTCCAAAATTTTGAAAAATTTTACGTGATGGAATACTATATTCTATCAAATAACAATGCAACGCTTGCCGCTGAATTATATTTCACAAGGTGAATACGGATTTTGGATCATTCACCAAACCACCTCAAAAATTACACCAAATTGATCTTCAAGATGAAATCAATGTCTTGGCTGCAGTTGCTATAAATTCATCTCCATATGGTAGAGAAGCTGAACATAATATCGGAATACTCCGATATCATGTTTTTTGGATACCCAAAAGTCGTTACTCCCGTACCAAAAAAATATATGAATCCTACAAAGCGAAGGTAATCCATCATTTACAAGCTGGTGTCGCCAATTTAAGATTGGCAGTTTGCCAACGATATTTGAAAAAAAATAACAATTCCCTGTTTGCCCAAAATGCTATATGGACCAATGAAGTTCACATTAGTAGTGCTGGAATATTTAATTGAAACAATGAACGTTTTTGGTCCGATCCAATCCCAATCATATAATTGCCAGACGTTCATAAGGAAGATTATTTCTCTTTTAAATAACAAATTTTTGGCGTATAGTATCTAAGATGACAATTTAAATGCAGACAGATAATAAAGCAACACATTAAAACTTCTAAAATAAACACGCTGTATTGCATTTAAATGATGAATTGGTCATCCTCAGAAAAACAACGTCAACGAATATAATTCTGTATATATGATCATTGAATTGAGATAATGTCTCTTCACGATATATTTTCTTAATTATTGTATTTGAAAAAGGTGGCATTTTTAACTTACGTATGAAAATATTTTAGGAGGGAACATGTTCTGAAACTGTAAGCAACATGTTCGGAACATGATTTGCAGTTTGTCGAAAGATGAGATCATGACATGTAAGCAACTTTTTTACTATCTCTTTTAGTTTCGGAGATAGCCTATGCGAATATCCTGAAATCCAAATATACGAACAGAAAATCTAAAAAATTAGTAACTTCGTTTATAAAACGTTGGAACGTTTGTGCTGCATTTCTCAATGGAATTCTGGTGAATTTGAATAGGCCAAAAGGAGTGGTGATTGCTGTTTTGTATATATCTTCTTTTGCAATTGGAATTTGGTGATAAGCTTTTACTATCTATTTAAAAAAAATGGTACAACCATGTGGATGTAGATTAAAGTCGATCTGATGCTGTAGCCAAAGTGAGGTATCAATAATCTAGTCGCTAGTTAGTACAATTTTTTTAGAATAATAGAAGAATAAGAATCTCAAATCTTATCAGCCAATACGTCTTTCAAATCATCCTTATCTGATGCAAGCAAAGCAACAGAAATGTTTTTTGGTAATCGACTTTTCCATAGTTTTAAAAGAAGGCCATAACTGACCTCAACCAAATTGTTGTTAGTTTTTCGCCACTAGTTCGATACCACGCAATAAATCGTCTCAACGTTTTTCTTCGCTCAACATCAAACGACATATTAAATTTAATTTTAAAGCTTAAAGATATTTTTATTTAATTTTGTACTTTTTATTAAGAAGAATTTTATTTGTTATAATTCTACCGGTTTCGGCCCTGTTTAGGCCATCTTCAGGAACTTTCGAGTACTGTTGATCTTCAGATTATTTCAATTCTATTCAAAATTTGTTGTTATAATGGCGTGTTTTATTTTATAAACAGGGCCGAAACCGGTAGAACTATAACAAACAAAATTATTCTTAATAAAAAGTACAAAATTAAATAAAAATATCTTTAATTTGTTCAAGACGAAAACACATTCCTTTAACAATAATTTTAAAGTGTGAATAGTCTTTATAGGTAGGTTTACTACAACGAGATTATATTTTGTTTTATTGGAATTAATATGATATAATAAAAATTGTGTTTCTACCTGAAGAAACTTGAGTTATTTTATTCATTTTTTCATTCCGAATAATATTAGAATATTTAAATTATAATATTAATTCATTTTTGATCTTTTTATTTTACACATTCTTCAAAATATATAAAGAAATCTTCATGACGTTAAACAAGCTAAACTTAATCAAAATTCAATGAAATAATTGCTAAATAGAATTCCAAAAATCCAAGGTTCAAAAATTTCTCCAAATTCCAAATTATACCCAACTCTTTTTTTACATGGTCTTTTTTAACACGATTTTGAAATAACACGGTTCACCAATTAATTTTTTTTAGACGAATTTTTTTTTGGGATTCGTGCTATAACAAAAAATTTGTAAAAAAACTTATTGGTGAACCGTGTTATTTCAAAATCGTGTTAAAAAAGACCGTGTTAAAAAAGAGTTGGGTGCATTGATTAAAAATTATTTTTCGTCTTCGTTTATTTTTGTCGATTATCCCCGGAAACACTCCGTGATCGTGATCTATTTAGAGTGGTCGAAAGGAAAATCAAATTTTCTCCATTTTCTGAAATAATTAAGTAGATTACTCCATTTCATCTTATCTTGATGTCGTGAACCAAATTGTTATATCGGAGTCACCAATTTTATAATAAATTGTGTATTATTTAATAATTATAAAATAAATTGTTTAATATTTTTTGTTTGGTGATAAGTACAGTATGCCTTTTTGATTGATGTCTTTTTGATCTTTTTGGTTGAGTTACAAAGATGAAAAAAAATTATTAATGATTTTTCACACTTATCTCAGCATAAATAATGCGTCGAATATGTTCAAACCACTAAATCGCACAAATTTTATATTCTATAAAACGATATATAACCGTATTGTTCAATGGGAAATTAAAATTTCGTCTTTCTAAAAAATTTCATTAATAATAATAATAATAGCCTTTATTGCACATTCATCAGGAAGAAAATAAAAGTAATTATAAAAATATAACATAAAATATAATATATTATAAAATCCAATGAAATAATTGCTAAATAGAATTCGAAAAATCCAAGGTTCAAAAATTTCTTCAAATTCCAAATTACACCCAACTCTTTTTTTACAAGGCCTTTTTTAACACGGTTTTGAAATAACACGGTTCACCAATAAATTTTTTTACACGAATTTTGTTTTGAGACTCGTGCTATAACAAAAAAATTGTAAAAAAACTTATTTGTGAACCGTGTTATTTCAAAATCGTGTTAAAAAAGACCGTGTAAAAAAAGAGTTGGGTGTATTGATTAAAAATTATTTTTCGTCTTCGTTTATTTTTGTCGATTATTCCCGGAAAGACTCCGTGATCGTGATCTATTTAGAGTGGTCGAAAGGAAAATCTAATTTTCTCCATTTTCTGAAATAATTAAGTAGATTACTCCATTTCATCTGATCTTGATGTCGTGAACCAAATTGTTTTATCGGAGTCACCAATTTTATAATAAATTGTGTATTATTTAATAATTATAAAAGAAATTGTTTAAAAAATTTCTTCTTCTTTCTAAAAAATTTCATTAATAATAATAATAATAGCCTTTATTGCACATTCATCAGGAAAAAAATAAAAGTAATTATAAAAATATAACATAAAATATAATATATTATAAAATCCAATGAAATAATTGCTAAATAGAATTCGAAAAAATCCAAGGTTTAAAAATTTCTTCAAATTCCAAATTATACACAACTCTTTTTTTACATGGTCTTTTTTAACACGATTTTGAAATAACACGGTTCACCAATTAATTTTTTTTAGACGAATTTTTTTTTTGGGATTCGTGCTATAACAAAAAATGTGTAAAAAAACTTATTGGTGAACCGTGTTATTTCAAAATCGTGTTAAAAAAGACCGTGTAAAAAAAGAGTTGGGTGTATTGATTAAAAATTATTTTTCGTCTTCGTTTATTTTTGTCGATTATTCCGGAAAGACTCCGTGATCGTGATCTATTTAGAGTGGTCGAAAGGAAAATCAAATTTTCTCCATTTTCTGGAATAATTAAGTAGATTACTCCATTTCATCTGATCTTGATGTCGTGAACCAAATTATTTTATCGGAGTCACCAAAATTTTATAATAGATTGTGTATTATTTAATAATTATAAAAGAAATTGTTTAATATTTTTTGTTTGGTGATAAGTACAGTATGCCTTTTTGATTGATGTCTTTTTGATCTTTTTGGTTGAGTTACAAAGATGAAAAAAAATTATTAATGATTTTTCACACTTATCTCAGCATAAATAATGCGTCGAATATGTTCAAATCACTAAATCGCACAAATTTTATATTATATAAAACGATATATCACTGTACTGTTCAATGGGAAATTAAAATTTCGTCTTTCTAAAAAATTTCATTAATAATAATAATAATAGCCTTTATTGCACATTCATCAGGAAAAAAATAAAAGTAATTATAAAAATATAACATAAGAAAATATACAAAAGAATATAAAAAAAAATTATATAAAAAAAAAAGAAAATATAAAAATATATAAATAACAAAAAAAAAGGAAAAAGAAAAAATAGTGCAATCACGAGGCAAAGATTCAGTTGTGAACTAACTGATTTTCAATCCAAGCCTTGACTATTATTAGATTGATATAAACTGTATATAAAACCCTAACTCTACAAAAAAATAAATGATAATAAGTAAGGAAACAAAAAAAAAACCAAAAAAACAAAAAAAAAATACAAAAAAATACAAAAAAGAACAAAAACAAAAAAAATAAAAGTTGTTTGTTAATTCATCAAGAATACATTTTGCTAATAAATAAATTTGATATAACTAATAATTATTAAGATAATAAATACACTTTGTTAATAAAAGAAATTGATACAATCAATAATTATTAATATATAAAAAAGAATGTATATCAATATTTTTCGGTGGGAAATTAAAATTTGGTTTTTCTAAAAAAATTTATTAATAAAAGTTGTTTGTCATTTTTATCAGGAATACACTTTGCTAATAAATAAATTTGATATAACTAATAAATATTAACATATAAAATCACCGTGCTGTTCAGTAGAAAATTAAAATTTGGTTTTTCTAAAAAATTTCATTAATAAAAGTTGTTTGTTATTTCGTCAGGAACACAGTTTGTTAATAGAAAAATTGATATAATCAATAATTATTAATAGAACAAAACCATATATATCACAATATTGTTCAGTGGGAAATTAAAATTTGGTTTTTCTAAAAAAATTCATTAATAAAAGTTGTTTGTTATTTCATCAGGAATACACTTTGTTAAGAAAAAAATTGATATAACTAAAAATTATTAAGATATAAAAACGATGATATATCAGTGTACTGTTCAGAGGGAAATTAAACTTTCTTTTATCTAAAAAATTTCATCAATAAAAGTTGTTTGTTATTTTATCGGGAACACAGTGTGTTAATATAAAAATTTGATATGATCAATATTAAGTCCAATTTTTACATAAAAAGAGTTATAATTAATTAACTTTTATAGTTAGAATATTAATAAAAATGTTTTCCTCTTTGTAACCCGATCCGGGGACATACTATATCATAACAACTATTGACTTGATTTTTTAATTATATTAACGCCACATATATATAATAAAACCTGAACAACAATCCAACACTGAATAACAATTAAAACTAGAACTAACACATGCTGTGCGCACGACATGTAATACACAAGAATGCAAGTTGCTATAGAAAATATGTTTATTATTATTCATTTATAAAATATTCATTCATCAATCAATCAAAGTTGTACAGTCCTTTATTAAAATATCATTATTAATATTAATTATTATTAAAATATTTTGTACCATATTATGGACAATATCAAAATAATAATAAATCATTCATCAAAATATGGTCATTATTAAAATATAACACCATTTATAATCAATATTAGAACTAATAATATTAGTCTTAAGATTAAACGGATCGTTTTATTAAAGAAAATATATTTATTATAGTTTTTATTTTCATATTATTAAGATTAAAATAAAATAAAATAATGGAAATTGAAGAGGTGATAGTTCAAATAAAACTTCCATAAAATTGGAGATCTAAGCCAAAAAGAAGTTGGCAAATAGCCTGAACAATATTACACATGAGCACTTCCACATAAACCGGCGTCGTATTACGATCATGCCTTTCCTTATTGGATTGTGCGAACACCGTTTAGAAAAAAAAGTTTGAACATGGAAAGACCATCCATCGGTCGATTGTAATAAAACATCTAAAGAGCTAGAGGGTGGTCTGGGATCGGATTTCAGCAGCCACTAATTAACGTGCCTGTTAAGTCCGAATGGGATCGTTCCCGCGCGTGCTAAGGCTTCGTTTGCGTGTAAATTGAGATCGAAATTCGCACTCCGGGATCCGTCAACTTTTTGTAACGGTTCCATCACTTTAGTAAGCTTCTGACCGACTTTTGAACTTTGAAAAGTACATACAAAGTGAGAGGCGGACGGATTTGTCACGACGCAGAAAGGAAAGCCTATCTAATTTTAACTTTCAAAGTGTATCTAGCTGTCGACTCGATAAGTAGCTAAGATTCGAATCTTTTTGGGGAGACGGTCTGCGAAAATCGATAGCAGTTTTACATGGCGATTTCTGAAAAGTGATTTCTGCGTTGCCGCGTCGGGACGCACGCGACAATGACGCCCGACGGAGCGCCGGTTTAAAATTCATAGGATTTTTTCCCAGATCTCCAATTTACATATTTACCACCATGATTTGTTGCCTTGCAATTCTTTTCGTAGCAAAAAAATTAATGCTTCCCCTCTCTAACTTCTGGGATGAGTTAACCCGAAAGTTCGGATACAATCAAATTATTCAGAGAAAATAAACATTATTCAAAAGACTTTTTTAGCAGTATTTCAAGAAGAACGTAACATAGTTAAAGAATTGACGTTTCTCTAGGGGGCATCACGACTTCTAATTATATTAATTAAAACGAAACAAAAACTTTAAAGTTTCCGTTTTATCGAGAACAAGTACCTGAAGCGTAAAAATAAACGGGACATCAAGTGGCATTTAAGTAGAGTTCGACCCCCTTAAACCGACTACGCCCCGTTTATGCCCGATATAAAAGCGTCTTGCCCGTCACGTACGCTGCCCGCTTATTTTTCCTTTACGTAAATGCCCGTTCGGCGTCGGTTAATACGATATAGCTCCCGTTTAGCACGAGGCGCGACTCATCTCTTATTTCGGTCACGTTCTAGGGGTGGACGCTCAAAGTCACGGGCCCGTCTTCCTCCAGGAACCCCCGTCCCACCTGACGTTCTCCAATACAACTGGTTCTCAAGTCAGCTGTTCGGCTCATGGATCACCAAATCCTCAAGTCGATTGGCTTCTACAGGATAGTCAGACCGTTACAGCTGTTCCTGGACTAAGGTAAGACCGAGATTTAATAGCACAGTCTTACATAGATAAGAAACCTAATAGAGTTATTGATATGAGTGAGAAAAGCATTAATTTTTCTAAGTATACGTTGCTCAATCAAATTAGCAGAACATTTTTTCGAAATCTGTACCTTTTTAAATAATACACTCGGCTGCATAAAAAAATGTATTTTTAATTCATTTTTAATTCAATATTAGCAAAGCATTACTAATATTGATGGGAAATTTAGTCACAACATTAATAGGAATTCGATGACTCTCTTCTGGAAGCCGATATGTGAGGGGGATGTTGTGGCCACCATTGAATTCTTGAAAAGTGGTTCTTCACTAGATATTCATAATCTATCTTAAACTATCTTAAAAAACTTCAAAAAGTGTTGTATCTCTTCCTTTATCGGTCTTGATCAATAAGTGCCTGGCGCGTGGGTATTTTCTTCACATTTTAAGAAAATCGGTTATAATACCTATTCATAAAACTGGATCTGCCGCCGATTTAACAAATTATAGGCCCATTTCGCTGACTTCCTGCATATCTAAAATATTTGAAAAAAAAATTAAAAATGCAGTTAGAATTATTTTTAACTCTAATAATATTTTATCTTGTTCTCAGTATGGTTTTCGTCAAAATAGGGGAGTTGATGATGATTTTGCTGCCTTTTCAGAGGCTGTTACAGATGCGCTAGATAAATTAACTCCTATTATAGGAATATTTTTAGACTTGGCAAAAGCGTTTGACACAGTCTCTCATAATTAAAGACCGGATTTATAGAAAATATGCTTATGCTCAAAATTAAAGGCATTACAAATATATTTAAATATCTTTACGAATCAGTTAAAAATAAGTGAAATAAGACCAGGTTAGTTATGCCTTTTTTGCCTTTTTTGAATTTTCATGCCTATTATTTTTTTTATGCCTATTTAAAGCCTTTTTCCAACTTTTTGGCGTCTTTTCCCCAAGAATTGGTTGAATGTAATGTCTGTAATGTCTGACGTAAGATACGCGTTTTTCATCGATCCGAATTTAAGCTTTGGAATTCCCCGTTGTACCGTGTCGTCTTACACGGGATTCCCCGTATGTGGTTTGACTTGCGTCGAGTCTTCAATTCATTTAGTTGTATTAAAGTTACTCGAGTGACAGTGTGAAGTTCTTGCGTAGTACAATGCCGAAACCAATGCCGAAGCCAACCGTAGAAGAATGGATTAAAGATTACAAGGAATTGAAATATGAACGCAATCGTTTATTTTGCCAAGCCTGTTCAAAAATCGTAAGTATTGATGGAGTTAATCGAGTAAAAACAATTAATTATATTAACTATATTTTTAAATAATGATTAAATTATGTATAATACCAAAGATTTTTAAATATTTAAAACCGAAATTTAAATCTTTTTACGGTAAAAATTGGAAATTATAAAGAATAGCATGTCCCAAAATTCACTAGAAATAAAATTCACTATTGATTCAATGTAGTACTTCGATCACTAAAATTAATAGAACAATATATTGATTGTTTAATAATTATGGAAAATATTATAAAATACTGACGTTATTAAATTACTGTTAACAGATTAATTGTGACAAGAAATACTACATAATTCAGCATGTCAAAACATCATTGCATCAGGAAAAAATAAAACTGACTAAAAGTCAATCCAAAAAACAACAAACTATAGGTACAGCTATACAATCTGTGGCATCAACATCCGGCTACACTGAACAATCAAAATTCAATTTTGATCTTTGCAAAGCTTTGATAAAAGCAAACATACCAATCCATAAAGTGAGAAATAAATATTTCAAAACTTTTTTACAAACATATTGTACAATGCATATTCCCGATGAAAGCCATCTCCGCAAAAATTATATTACTTCAGTCTACAAAGAAGTTATTCAAGAAATAAAAAATATTATTGGAAATAATTATATTTGGATAAGTGTAGACGAAACAACTGATGTATGTGGACGATACGTGGCAAATTTACTTGGAGTATTAAGTGATGAAAATTCTTCAAAAAGTTTTCTAATAAGTACCAAAGAATTAAGTAAAACAAATAATAATACGGTAACAAGATTTATTCACGACGAATTAACGCATCTTTTCTTACCGGAGCCGGTACCGAATGATAAAATTTTACTGATGGTGTCAGACACAGCGACGTACATGGTAAAAGCTGCATCTAATATGAAGATTTTTTACCCTAATTTAATTCATTGTACTTGCTTAGCACACGGGCTTAATCGAGTAGCAGAAACTATAAGGTTACAGTTCCGATTAGTTAATAAATTAATAAAAAGCGGTAAGCAAATATTTGTTAAAACCCCTTTAAGGGTAGAATTGTTTAGAGAGAGGTTACCAAATACCCCATTCCCATTACCACCACAACCAGTTCTAACAAGATGGGGAACATGGCTAGATGCCGCTATATACTACACAAACGCCTTAGATCATTTTAAACAATTAATAAATGAATTTCCGGCTACAAGTAGTAAAGCAATACAAGATTGCCAGGTCGCCCTAAAAGAAGTGGAGCTACAAAATAATTTGGCATTTATAAAAAGCAATTACAGTTATATAAGTGAATCTATAAAATCACTTGGAAAGCAGGATTTACCTTTGGTGACTGCAGTAGAAATGATTAAAAAGTTTCAAGACAGCACGTATAGCGTACCAGGACATATTGGTCAAATAATTACGAATAAATTTAATGACGTTCTGTGTAAAAATGAAGGATTTGCCACATTACAAAAAATTGCATCAATTTTAAGTGGTGAAATTGTTACTGGATTTATTATGGATCCCGCATTAATTACAAAGTTCAAGTATGCACCAATTACAAGTGTGGACGTGGAGAGAAGTTTTTCGGCTTACAAGAATACGTTAAGTGAGAGAAGACACAACTTCACAATGGAACATTTAGAACAGCATTTAATAATTAGTTGTTTTCGTGATTAGTGGTTAATAATTATATATGAATGTTTAGTTTAACGATGTATTTTTTAATGAAAACGTTATTAAAATACATTATTAATTAGGTATAGCAATTTTTTCGATTTCTAATTTTTATGCCTTTTTAATGCTTTTGTTGCCAAAATTTCATGCCTTTTTAAGTGCCTTTTTCCGTCTTTTTTGTGCCTTTTAATCCGGTTTACTCATAATATACTGTGCGCTAAATTGGTTCTGTATGGAGTCATAAGAGTGTGTCTTGATCTAATTCGATCGTATCTGTCGAGTGGTACTTAGATGGTTAAAATATCTCAACATTTTAGCCTTGATTGTGGTACTTCGTGGGGTGTTCCCCAGGGTTCAATACTAGGGAATACTAGGACCTTTAATTTTTTTGTTGTACATTAATGATTTGCTGAACCATAAGTTTGTGAATGCCAAAATACTATCTTATGCAGATGACACTGTTCTTTTGGTCAGTGGCAGTCATTGGATAAATAATCATTATCTTACTTTAAACTCGACAAAATCTTCTCACTTCATAACATTTCAAATTTATAATTACCCACTGTCACTTGATGTGATCCATGTTAACAGTCCTGCTTGCAAAGGCACTTGTCATAGTTGTTCCTGTGATATCATCGTAAAAAAAGCTGTCTCAATCAAATCACATTGACGTGGTTGTGAAAAAGATTCGTAGTTTGACATATGTTCCTTACATTAAAGAATTGCGTAAATTGGAGGTACCTGAGTATTTTCTATTACTCTTTTGTACAATCGATACTTAACTACTGGACTATTGGTTTGGGGCAATGTTGCTAAAAAAAATCTTCAACGGGTGGAAGAGCGCAAAAATCAATTCTAAAAATATCGTTGTTTAAAGGTAGAATATTCCCCAGTGATGCTCTGTTTGCAGAATCCAAAACACTTTCAATTAGACATTTATATGTCATTGCTATACGCAGATATATTTATAAAAATAAATATTGTTTGCCGATTATATTACCTGATCACCATTACTCCACCAGATCTATAACTTTACAGAGATCAAATGTTCCTGTGAGAAGGAAGGCTGTCGGTCAAGCTAATTTTTCTTTTGTTGTGCACAAGGTGTACAATTAATTAGGTCTTTTAATTAGTAACTCGCAAATGAATTTATATCTACCTCCAAGGGTGTTCTTAAATAGAGTAAAATATTTTATTTCGTCTCTCACTAGTAATGAATTGGCGCAGGTTATTGAATAGTTTTGCTTTTTTTTCTCTTTCACTAACTTTTTTTACTAAGTACTCGTATTGACTCCTCCTTTTATTTCCGAGATTGGTTGCTGGTGGATCAACAATAGTTTTTCACTTAGATCTACCAATAAACTATTGTGATTTCGGTCTCGATCATATATTTATTTAATTTTTGCCTTTTTTTGTATACTAATTTTCTATTTCTTTTTAGATAAATAAATGATTTATTATTATTATAATGATGACTAGTTTCAAACTACACTAACTTTTGAACGTATTGCTCGATTGTCCATATATGTATGAACATGTGCTGCCTCCAATTCAGTCCAGTTTTTGTCCTAATTAGAATTAGAGTCTAAGTAAACGTCAGTGGTGATCTCTTTAAAGCTGGCTATAATGGTCAGAATGGTATAGTTGCATGATGTTTTTATATCTGATTCAGCAGTATCCCTTATAGTCAGCATCTTACCTGGCCGAGTTTATATGATAAGACTGGATGGGGAATATTCTGCACCCTTACTCGTGGAGGTGGGTGTACCACAGGGATCTTTATTAGCTGCGCTATTATTTATTCTGTACACCTCTCAACTGTCGAAATGGATTAAATACTCATTAGTATACATACAGTATGTTCACGGAAAAAATGTTAAATCAGAAAAACTTTTTTATTTTTAATTTTATCGAAAAAAAAGTATTGATAAAAAATTTTGCTAGCTCTTAGAGTAAGAAGACAAACATTTAACATATTTTGTATGAGGTGTTCAGAAAATTGAAAAAAACTGAGTTGTAAAGTGTAATTACATAACTGTATTATTATGATCGCACAATATTCAGGTGATTCAGAGTAACGGTGCAAGTAATTTTAGTTGAAATCAGAGGTTTCTACAAACTCGAAATAAAAAATTTAATAACTAAATTCTAACAAATGGAGCCCTCCCTCATCTATCATTATCTATAAAATCTATTATAACTTGAAATCTTCAATGGTTTATGGCAAATTTAAGTCCTCGATAAACGTTTAATATTTCTACAAGATCCGAACATTTCTGATCCTAAGCTTATTCAATGTGGAAGAGGTAGTATTTATCGGTGTATGTTTTAGGGTTATCTTTGCTAAGACATGATAGCTCTTTGGTTTCTTCTGGGATAGAGTTAATTTTCGCCAGTCTGTGCCTGGAAGTTCTTTCCAGCGCAAAACTACATTTGAGGCTTTTATAGTTCACTTTAAAGTCTTTGTGACCTGGAGCCTACCATACATTGTCCCTACAAATTTTTTTTTTAATTTGATGGTGATTGGTGATTAACCGATGTGTTCTTAATGTGGGGCATATTTTATTTTATCGGTATTCCATACAGTTTCGTGAAAAAATCGCGGTTTAGTAAGATGCAATTATTTTGAAAATGACCCTTCGAATTTGAACGCGATTTTCACCAAAATATGTTTAAATAATGTTGTTTGTCGGACACCGTTATCAGTTTTTCAAAATTAGGTCTCCCTAATTCTTTATGAGCGATTTAAAACAGAAATAAGCCATGCGAGAGAGGGGGCTTCCGGCCAATCCGACCGGAGTTGAAAAGTTGAAAAGATTGTGCCCACCTCAGACGGAACGTGACGTCTTACCGTCTACGCGCGATATATAGACAAAACAATATTCAAAATTTTAGAAAAAATTATTTTATTACAAATTCAACAAGTATTTTTTTTTAAATTGATAATGTAATTGATAATAAAAAATTACAGATTGTAATTCAAATCAGTTTCCTTTGCGTAATTTATCCTTCATCACCTTTGTCTCTGCTACAATCTCCAAACCGTTACTTGCGTGAATAGCATTCCGAACTCCAGAAGGGCCAGGAACATCGGGATTATTTTTATTGCTGTTTTTTATTGCTTCTTTTCTTCTTGTTTCTTCCAAAAGGCAATCTGGTATTAACGGAACATCTTCATCAAACATCATTTCATCAAACTCGTTTTATGAAGCACTGTTGTCACTTTCATCCATGTTAACATCTTCTTTGTACATGGCGATATTAAATACTAAGGTAACTGAAGCAATTGCATTGCGCCACAAATTGAGAACATCGTTAATTTTATAGGTATTGTTCTTCAATAAATAAATAAAAGAAAAAATGTACGATGATATTGTTTTATTATTTAAAATCGGTGCGACACTGTTTCGATTGATTCTGTACACGCCGCTTAATTCGTCTTTAATGAACCTATGTTTATTATTTAAGATATATGCACTTATTCTATTGCGTAAGGTATATGCGAGGATAATGTTAAATTTAATGAGATTTTGTTTGAGCTTGTATTGAATTGAAGGTACGAAAGGAACCGCTAGATATCTGAATTTGCTTGTATAGCGTGGGAAGATAACTTTGTTAATATAAGAGGTATGGCTTTTGTTGTAAATTATCTGTATGTCTGAGATGTTGTATTTATTGTTTAAACCCATCTTTATGATTATTCCCATTTCGTTAATGTAATCATTTTCTTGTAAGGGGACGTTAAATATTCTATTAAACAGAAATCTAAAGGATGCTTCTTTATGTTGTAAGCAGTTATATGAGTGTTTTGGAATAATGGTGTCAGTAGTTGTTGGTTTTCTGTAGATTTTATATGACAGAGAATTATCAACATTATTTCTTTTGATGGTTAAGTCTAAGAAATTCAGGCTATAGTCATGTTCGATTTTTGTCTCGAATTTTAAGTTAGATATATTATCAAAAATGTTGGAAAGAGCTATCCTTATACTATATGTTGCTACCCTTATACAGGATGATAATGTGATCCACGTATCGGCCATAGAATAATATATCAGACACAAAAGGATTGTATTTATCGGAAAAAAGCAATTCTTCGAAGAGTTTAATATAGATGTCTGATAGAATTCCCGATATTGGAGAACCCATTGGTAATTCATCTTTCATTTGGTAAAAGTTTTTTTCGAAAAAGAAAAAATTTTGATCGCAGACCGATTCTAGTTGAGTTTGGTGTGCAATTAAATGTTTTTTACTTATGTTAATGGTATCTTCTGTGGGTACGTTAGCATATAAATTTTTGATATCGAAAGAGATGAGTTTATATTTATTTATTAATTTCAGATTAGTGACTTCGTGGATAAGTTCTCGAGAATTTTTTATATTGTATTTTAGATGTTTATAAAAAATACTGTAAAGATATTTTTGAATTATTTTAGCAATTTTGTTAGCGGGTGTGTTGTTGTTACTTATAATTGATCTTATGCTTTTTTCTTTCTTGTGTAGTTTAATAAGGCTTTTGAGTGTAGGTATAAGTGGGTTCATTTCTATGCTTTTGAAAAGGTTATGCTATTGTTGTTCTTTGCCACTTTGTTTTGAACATAGGCCCATTTTAACTCTATTGCCTTAAATTCACAGTGTGCAACTGGTAACCAAAGTAATTTTACCTCGTCACCCATAATTTCTTGTATCAAAGTATCTTGTAACAGCTAACGTCTCTGATATTGATAAGGACAGTTGTAAAAGCTGTGGTCTGGTCATTGATGAAAATAAAGTATAACCTTCAGGTAGCGACGCATTTCCCTTTTGAAGGCACCCTTTTTTTTCATGTTGGTATTGGATTTCTGAAATTAGGATCCAACATAGTACGGTATGGGGCTTGGTCTATCATGACAACCGATCTTGTAGGAATTATGGACAATACATGTCTGAACCACTCTTCGTAATGTTGTCGATTCATTTTTTTGTGGTAATCGACATTAGCCTTTTTTTTCTCAACAATGAATGATTCTTTGGCTGGCACCTGATGTTTTCTTTATCCCCCTTCTATAACCATTAACTTCTTGAACACCACCACGATACTCTTCAAAACTGTCTATATTTTCAGAAGTTACTCTTTCCATTCATCCAGAACTTGTTACGTGCTTTGCCTCACACCAAGTTTCATCCGTATAAATAATTCTCCATCCTGTTTTACGATAAATTAAGAAAGAGTTTATAAAATCTGCCGTGTGTGCGACAATATTCGGGTGTTCCATTAATATCGGTTTATTATTCAATTTTTTATAAATAAAATTTAATTTTTTTAACCAACGATATAATGTTCTTCAAGGTACCTATGGAACACGTACATTTCCCGGGCTGTTGGAAAATTGCAGTTCCTCGTTGCATTATATTTTGTATCAAAATTTTACAAAAATTAGTTCCACGCTATTTTTGTTGAAATTTGTATGCATTATTTGTCTTATATTCAAAAAAAAATATTGAATTTGTAATAAAATAATTTTATCTAAGATATCAGACATATATTCGTCAAATAGTTTTTAAGAAAAAAATCGCAAAGTAGACAAAGTTGTCGCCACTCTCAAAAATCGGGTGCTTTTTTCAATTAACTCACGATAAATGAAAAATCGCAGATCCACGCATTTTCTAATTAACATATGATACAAAGAAATGTTCACTGATTACAATAAACTTTACCGCAATTTTTTTCATCGAGCGATTTCGTGCCTTGACCTCTGGCAAGGATAGTAGGTTAAAAAAAATAGACGATGGGTGGCGTTAAGAAAGAGTTTAATATCGAAATAATATGAGGTAGCATCTTCCGGCCAATATTTTAGATAATTGTATACTAACATCATTTTTGGTATATAAGGTCTTTAGAACATTTACAAGGAACCTACGAGCTCATAATTTAGTAAATGGTGGTGAATCGTGTTTTCTTAAAATCTAATTTGGCAAAGATTACTTGCACAAAGGTTCAAAGTTTTGAATGATACCAATTTCGTTGAAATAATGTTAGTAATAATTAAGTAATCTTTATAAAACTTTACATGTATGTTGCATGTAATACTGACGATCCGAAAGATCTTAATGGATGCTCCTTAAAGGAAGAAATTCTTCTGTAAACATTTTCCATCGACAAGTGTCATAAAGACCATGTCCGAGCAACTGTAGCGTGAATAAGAGGCTCGCCTCTTCCATGCCGATAATTCAACCCCTCTTAAAGTCATTGATAAGGGCAAAATTTCGACGAAATAGCTCTGGGAGCATTACAAGGTATCTACTTAGCAGTTTGACAATTTAATAAACTGACAGTTTGTGGGATAAAATTCATCAATTGCTAAGAAGAAAATATTACAAGTTGGAGATAACAATGGTATAGGAAACAATACAGTTGAGATTTTGTATTACTGCGTATACTAATATGTTGTTTGTATAATTGATAATTAAAATTGTGTCACCATTTCATCCTGTATAATCTTCAATATTTAATTTACTTCATTTTAAATTTACTTTATAATCACTTTATACCGAACTTAAATTCTTAACTTCACGACAAAGCCGAGAAGGGCATTCTTCTTCTTCTTCGTGACAAAAGCCCTAAGTTTGTGTTATCCATTCGTTGTTGTATTTTGAGATGATGTTATCACCGCCTCCACCGTTTAGTACTTACTAAACCTAACTCAACCCAACCTCACCCTTTTTGTTGTGCACACGGAGTAAGGGATTATCTGCATTAAGAGACGCACGGCTAAACCCGAATGTTTCTAGTTCCAATTTTATCATCTAAAATATTAAATAAACCCCACACATTAATTACATGTGCCAGCACAATTATATGACCAAGTATTTCTCTTAATTTGTTGATTAAAAATCTAGAATTGAAAGAATTAAACCGATTAAGAGAAATAACACAAAATAGGGATTGCGTTTGTACCCATTGGTTTCCTGTTCGTTGAATTGGGAATAAAATTGGAATCGGGTTGGGTCAAAATAGAATTAGGGCAGTATAAAAAGGCAAGTATTAAATATTGTAGAATTTGCGTGTTGTGCCTGTTTAAATAAATAATCCCTAAAATCAATTCGATCTGCCGACGGTTTAATTTTTTTTTAGTATTTAGGGGAGCACGAAAATGCGAGTTGAGATAAATCTTTGCAGAGATGGTTAAAGTACTCGACGTTTTAAAGTGAAAAGAACACTAAGCTTGTCGGCGACAAAGTTTTTGAAACAGAAAAGCAAAATGTGAGAGAGACAATAATTTCTGTACGAAATTAAGCCGTCGTGACAAATATGGGTGGGAAAATAAAATACGTAGGGTGGTTTTTCACGAGGCGAGGTTTCAGTGTAGAAATTAGAAGTATAAATATTTGTTGTGACAGTTTATTTTCCGTGGTCTCCGAAAAATTTGGTGTAATGAATGGGCAAGGGAAGTATAAGTCATTCTTAAGCAAAGGGAGAGCGCAACAATGGGAAGAGAAATTTATTTAACGACGAACGTATAACTCCATTGTTTTCGCGTTTATTTGTAGCGATATGTGGGACGATCCTTTTTATTATTATTCTTTTTTTATTATTTTTTTCGTTGGCATTGGTATAACGAAGAGAACGCAAAGTGCGGGATTAAAAAGCCCCGCGCGTTCGGGGCTTTTCCTTTGTGGAAACGATCGAGGTCCCCTTTGAAACGGGAGCAGAAATAGTTTATTCTAATGAAAACCTCTTGCGTGCGTTGGGGACAAAAATCAACCATCCACCCCTATCCTAAAAGCACCGACATCAATCTGAATTCCCGATCCCAGTCAATCCACTCACTGTTACCGGCTTACGCGAGGCTTCCCAGTTTGTCCCATGCATTTATAATAGGACTGCCAAAGTCCATTATTTATATGGTCCATACTGTCACACGTAGCCAGTATCGATCTTCACAAAGATAGAAACGAATTCCGACGACGCAATTTTACGAAGTAGGTATCTCACCCACCGGAAACAGTTTTATTTCGCAAAAACCCTTTTTTTAAAATCATTTTTCAAATTGATATATCTGCTCTCACAATTTAAAAAATTTAAAAAAGTTTAAGGCTAAATTTACATATATACGGTATTTTTTGGCGAAATCGACGTCAACGTCAATTTACTAATGAATCGATCGTCCGCGAAACTGCCCTAACTAAATATCAACGCGCCGCCGACGCCAGATTATAAAGTCACTTCATTATTCATCGTTTAATTATCATGTTTGTTCGCAATAGTTACCGCGTATCGATTGCTATGACCCAATTCCTAAAATCGTACCTTCGTGCCCCTCATTATTATTGGACCAGCCACTAATTCTGTTCGCCATTTATTTTACTAGCTTGTTATGCTATTTACTACTATACATTATGTGTCCCCCAAATCATCTGTTGCGATGTTACATCGTTGTGTTGGTTTACATAAACAAGAATGATTGCCCGACGGACACTCAAATTTAGAATCCTCTAAATTTAAATTTAGAGCGCAAAACTTCGATATACCGATATAACCTTTGAAATTATCTCTAATCTAATTGATTAAAAAGTTTGATCTGTAGTTTCTCAAATAAAACTGATTGTACGTGACGTATGATGCGCGTAGATACCGCGAAAGTGATCCGCGGAAACAACCAACCACAATCTAATCCACCTTGCATAAGCTTCTGTAAAAGCTTGAGACTTGGTTATATCTTCTCACATCTAGAGGAGAAAAGTTGTGATGTTGTAGCAGGAGTACATAATTCGTTCGGGTATGATCCATCCAAGCGAGAAATAAGTTTACGACATATACAGGGTGTTTAGAAATTGCCAGTTAATGTACATGTATCGACGCTGACTCGAAAATCTTTTAAAAAGGTGTATCATGCTTCACATGGTTTCAGGAAGAAACTTAAATGTATGGTATCATACACGTATTTGTATACCACTTAGTTTATTGTAATTAATCTTATAATACAATTATTTTTTATTTATATTTTATCAATGGTATGGTTCAAATTGGAACCCGTATGTGTCTATGCATAATTATTATCTACGAGGTATTACAGAAACTACACACCATATACATATCGGCATATTCATTATGTGTAAAATTCCATTGTAAGTTAATAGGATGAAAAAGATGTAAATATAACAATCAACTTTTAATTTAAATGACATTAAAATGCCTAAAATTACAAAATTTAAATTACAGCTTATTTATCAACAAATATTAAATATAAATGAGTATTTAAGGAAAAATTATCGGAACTTTGAGAAAATCATGAAGATGTATAAAGCATTTTAAAATTAAAATTTTCGTCAATTGTACATTATTCGCCAATTTCTAATCAGCCTGTATATTGTGGAGCCCAAATTATAAAGCCATGTTCCATTTTAAACAACACGATACCAGAAACTGTGTCGTATATTACGTAACGTAAAACCAAGCGGGCTTGCGGACGAATATGCTATACAGACCCAAAAAAAAAGCACATAAAATGGTACCCCGAGATTCTTTTGTTCAAAAGATTAATAATAATATTTGTTGGCACAACCCAGGTACTTTACATAACGTTCGAGAAAACTAATCAAAGATTAATACATGTATGAAAAACCAAACAGCAAAAGAAAAAGAATTTACAAAAGTAATGTATAAGTAATAGAACAGGGTTGCAACCAAATGGACTGCGTTTGACTCGTAACATAGTCACGACCACTCCTCCATGCAGCCCGGAAAAGAAAAAAAATAACTAAATTGTATACATCAACATTGCCACGTCTAATAAAGTAATCCTCACCGTGCTTAGACAAATGTTTGCAAGTAAAAATAACGATTAAGATCAATAAAATACGAAATTATGATTATCAGTTCTGTAAATTATACGATAGTGCAAGTATGAAGGCGTTCGGAAAGACACCACACCATGAAAAAACAAAGCGGTATGTAAAAATCTCATATTTAGACGATCGGCGGCTTCCCACGTATGAGAGACATGCTGACGACGCTTAATAAGCAACTATTCTACACCCTCTGAATTCTACCAGCACTAACTCGATCTATAAACGAATGATAAAGTCTATCATAGTAATTAAAATGTGATAATATAAATGACTCACACAACAATTTTCTAAGTGTGACATTCAAAACTGTTTTGAGCAAATATAACAAACTTTAGGCTGGCAAACGCCCTCCTAATCAAACAGGAGACAAACTGCCTAAATCTTAATTCTGAATCTATTCAGATTCCCAAATATCTGACTGAATCCTGATGCATCACCTCAGCTCCGCTAATAAGCAGTTTCAGGTCCCTTTGCGCAGCCAGTTCATTTCTTGCATTCGCAAAGCCTAACCCAACAATTTTATCCGAATTCACCACTAAACCGTGATAATCTGTAAAGCGGAGAATATTGCTCAACTCCCAATTGATTTGACAAGAAATTAACGCAGCATCCGATGGCTTAAAGGAGTAATATATTTATGTATCGTCCACATAGAGATGACAGCGAATGCACTTTTGAATATTCAGTGTACATATCAAGTACAACAGTGGACCAAGCTAGGTCCAGGTTAAGATGCTGGGTCGACTGCCGCCAAACAACACACTCTGTGTACGGTTTCATTAATTGAGCACCACACCGGTTCATTTTAACATAATGAAGTATACATAACAGCAACCTATGATCGATCATATCAAAAGCCTTTGAAAAATCCAAAATAATCCCGTATCTCTAACCCAGTTTGTCAGCGCAGTGGCACAACTGTAGTCAGATCTAAAACCTGACCGTAAAATCAGTCAAGATTTTAACATCTCTAACCCATCAACTGTGATGCCAGTATCTTTTCCAGTACTTTTGAACTAGAAGAATGGATATGGGTCTAATACCATTTAAAGTGTGAGGACCAGATTTTTTGGGTAATAGCACAACAAGCGAACATTTCCATGTATTCTGTCAGACCCGATAGAATTTGATTTAATAGTTAGTAAGGCTTTCATTACATCAGTCTCCTCAACTGTAGATAAATTTATAGTATATTGGCAGACATACCACAAACAAAATTTGAAGTGTAGTAGCCTTAAATTCCACCCGACAGAGATACAAGTCCTATTGATTTAATGAAATGATCGTTAATAGTGTCACCCTTAATTGTTTGATCAGATAAATTGATTGATATGTTTCTTTTACTAATTCTCATTTTTTTAAGTATTTTACGTTTCTTTGGGTGATTTTGTACGCAAACTATCTATATATATTTAGTCCTTATAATAACACCAGTGATCATTTGATCTAGTTGTTCTGTTTTTTCCTGAGAGCTTTATCACTTAAACCCATTTTTAGTCTTATGGATTACGTTAACCAAGGTATTCAGATGTTTAATATATATATCGTAAATAGAAAATCCTGCACGGTAGCGAATTTAAATCAGCCTGAAAGCTATCATAATCAATCAATGAGAATGAGCGAAATGTTTTCAGAATAGGCGTAGGTAGAGACCTATCCAACCTAATTTGCCTTGAGAAAAACTTGGAAAGTACTCGTTCGAATGGAAGAAGTATGTGTGAGTATATGCAAATCTTTATACACACTTCATACCCACTTGGCGAGTACTTTCCAAGTACTTTGCAAGTACTCGTCAAGTAGTGCGTGGTGTAGATTCGGCTGAACCGTTGTATTACGTAATTATATATCCTACTCCACAGATAAGAGGTAACTAATTTCATTGACTTGGGAGAAAGGTCAAAAGCAAATATACTAACTATTTTATTAGGATCAGTGTAGGTGGATTGATGCAGGTGATGGTTCAAACAATTCAGTTTTTTATATTCCGTTAAAAGTACTACATCCCTCCTATTTTTTCAATAACAGGTTTTCAGATTTAAGTGCCGATTAATTTTTGAGGTGTGAAGATCTACCTCACAATCTTTTTGGAATAAGTTCAGAAGAAAGAGATATTATGTAGAATGTTTCTATTCTCTTCATCATATAATATTCAAAACTTTGGTATTAAACAATCACCTTAGTGTGATTTACCTAATAATGCATAAGTTTTGAATTGTGTAGAAGGCTCGTAAACTGCATATTTAGAAAAGACTAATACGTATCAAGTAGTTTATGATACCAACGAGGAAAGCTGGTCAAGGAAATTATTTAAAGTTCAGTAAAAACCATCATTTGCCGCTGATCCTAGTAAACGAGGAACTCAGATAGTTATCATGATGTTTTTAGTATTTATCAGAACCATGTCCATTAGACATTAGGTTATCATAGTTTAGTCATTAGGAGTTAGCCATGGTCTAAGAATGTCAATAAATCTATTAAATAGCTCCTTTTCCTAGACTAGGATAGATATGTCAGGTCTAAGGATAAGGACAGGATAATTCCAAATTTATGTTCTAATACGTCTATTTCTTAGACGATAGCGCATCAAATTGCAGATTACAAATTTACAACGAAAGTCTCGAAAATTGGTATTTTTTAATAACGTAGAATGTTAAGCTAATTTTGAAGCTGTCTTCTGTTCTTCTCCATCACGTCCAGTTTTCGAGTTAACCCAAAAAATGTGGAAATCGTAAATTTAATAACATAGTAAATGTTATTGTTCAGTACATTTTTTATTTTGTATAATGCGCTTTTTTAGCTATATGTACATAAAAGTAAAGATCTAGATGAAAATTTTGCTGTATTTTGGTACAAATTGCATCGAAACCGTGTTAATGTAAAAATAAATAGAAATGTACATATGTTTCTTATTGACGAGATCAGCAAGTGAAATGCTTGGGAGATTATTTCCATTATGAAGTAAAACAATATTAAAACTGATTTTAGAGCTATCCATCAAACAGTCTGTGCTTGTTATTACAATAACAAATACATTTCTCTTTTTTGTGAAACTACTTTTATGATACGAATAGTAGAGTATAAATAAATAATTCCTGTGTTGTAAGCGGGATGACAATACAGCGCCGCCTCGGACTTCATAGTTAATCTGGTCTTTCAAAACCGACGATGTTCGAACGTAATCCGTTCAACGTTAGTTGCCTCTTCCCATTTGTTAGTACATTATTGATGAACGGCATGATTGAATCGTATTGATGAGAGAACGGGGCATTGTTTTATTCGGATGGAGTTTATCCATTGTAACTTAATCGTTTAGTTCCATTTCTTCCTCGACATCACTCTTATAATATCACTCTAATCAGCACTTGGAAGGAAATAGCTGATGGCAGTAGTTTCCTCCACGCAGAGTTTAAATATTTTCTCATGTCGTCTTATCTATCTGAAGAGCAGTCTGATAACCATTACAGCAGAGCAGTCTTTTAATGTTAAATTAGTGCCACTATCTTAGGTGGCACTTGTCTTACTGTTATCATATCTTAGTTATATATGCCTTAGTATTACGACGCCTCATCAATACGCTAAACTGTCTTTGCTCATATTGTAATGATGAGTAGTCGAATGCTAATTGTTTTAAATGGCTTAGACTTTTTAAAGTGGCTCAGAAATGCGGGCTTTACTTTGCAATCACCACTTACGTTTACATAAAGGAAGAGCGTAAGTTTGTCTTTCTGTGGTTTATGATCCGGAAGAGTTGCTATTTCTGCTGTAATCTGTTACGCATTTTCCTCTCACATAAACCTACTTTAATATAGTGTGATAAATCAAAACCCTTAGTTTTAATAATTTCCTCGAATTTTTGCACATACTTATCTGCAATTTTTTATCGGCGCTTGCGAAAGTATATTTTCTTTTTCATATGTTTTTTCTCCCCTTTACTCTCATCACTTTTACTAAATTGCATTAATCAATTCGTCCTTACATTAGGATAAATCAAACTTTTCTGTATAATATAATATAAATAATAGTCGATTGATATACCAAACTTTAAATGAGCAGATTCATCCATCATTCATTTATTCATTTACTGCAATTCGAATATACGAATCTGGATGTACATAGTTTGTCTAAAATCATTAAACCAAACCCAAAATAATGAGACTACGTTTTATAATAGTTGTAATTAGTCGGCCCGTCATGTCGGTAATGTATTGTTGGGATGACGTCGGGATGGAAACTGTTGCTGTTGCTAGCCATTATCAACAAAACTTTTACAATGCATTATATTATATATTACAATATATTTTCGATCTCTTCGTAATTTTCCCACCATTTATACTGAACTCATAAACATTTTTTTCTCTTTCTGATGTTAAACCAATTTTCCATTGCTGGCTTAGGTATCCCAGAACTGAAGAATCTCGTGGTACCATTTAATGTACTTCTTTTCTGGACATGCTATACATTAGAAGAACACCTTCTATATGATTAGTGGAAGGAAAAGGAAACATTGAATGTCTCGCTAGATGAGAATTTGTCTAATAGATCATTCAAATAGTAGGGATCCCTAATTTAAGCTCTGAGGAATGCCGTAGCATATAATTGATGGAATTCATGGTAGGATGAATTATATATACTACATGAATATAATTGGCTTAGGAGCATATAATTTCATTGGCTTAGGAGAAAAGTCAAAAGCATAGAATTTATATAAGAATACGTTATGATAAGTCATATTGAATGCCTTAATTGTCCACATCAACTTATTTATGCCCTCTTTAAAGTGATCATCGCAAGAATAATAATTATTGAATGTTGTTTGACAAGCTCATGTTGATATGATGAAAAATTTTAATATTCACCAGGTTTGAACACAATACGTAAGCACTTTCAAAACTTAAGAAACGAGCAAGGTGGTGAAAACTGCTCAACTATCACGAATAATAGTAATAATAATTCATAATTCAGGAAAATCATCATCATCAGCAACGATAAATTTATTAAGCAATATTTTTAAGAGATGAAAAACCTACTCCTCAATCACATCGGCAACAAAGACGGGAAGATAGGAAGGGGGTGTCAATCATGGTGTAAGCACATAGCACAGCAATGAATATTGTAGAGAACCAATCTGCAAAAGCATTAACTACTTTATTATGATCAATGTAGGTGAATTGATCTTCCATTATCTTGCCAGAAAGAATCGATATTTTCTGTTTACACGAACAACTAATTTTTTATATTCTGCTGAATAGAAAGTACTACTATTTCTCCTCTCAGTTTTATAATACTTTTTCACATTTAAGAGCCAATTAACTTCTGAGGTGTACCGAATAGGGAAGAAGGATCTACTGTACAATCTTTTTAGAATAAATAAATCCAAAATCTCATATATTCTATAGAAAGTTGTTTAAACTATTCAATATTCTATAAACTGTCATTTGCTATCAATAAATGCGATATCTAAGACAGGGCATATCTGAACTTACTAAACGAAACATAACAGTGATGTACTGTATTTGTCAGAACCACATGCACGTTACGTTCGTATTAGCTTTTAAAAAGGGCTAATCAGGTTCTAGAAAGTCAAGAAATTTATGAAATAGCTCCTTTTTCTAGATATTTGATTGATATACAAATTCAGGCAAATTAAAATCACCAAAAGTAAGGACTCAAACTTTATGTTCTAAAACATCTATTATATTATTACGATTATATGCTACGATAGCGCATCAGATTGTGGGTTTCATTGCTTTACTAGTAAAATCTCAAAAGCTGTTTGGTTTGGGTTGGTTTTTATAATGTAAGATGTTGAGCTGATTCTGAAACCGTCTTCTCCATCACGTCGAGATTTCGAGATATATCCAAACATGTGGAAAATCGTATATTAAAAAACATAGTAACGGTTCATGTTCAGCAATTTTTTTATTCGGCGTAGAGGTACTTTTGTTGCTATATGGAAATAAAGATATAGATGAACATTTTGAGGTATTGTGGTATAAATCGTATAGTAGTCATATTAATATTGAAACACACAGAAATGCACATATGTTTCTTTAGCATCGATGACATGATCAAGTTATGAAGTAACCCTATTTTAAGACTGTTTTTAGAGCCATCCATCATACAGTTTGTGCATGTTATTACACAACAAATACATTTCCCTTTTATGAAACAACTTTTGTGATACAGATAGTTATATACAGATGAACGAATCAAGACATTTTGATGATTTATATCATCAAATAAATGTGGAATCTTTGAAATTACGTTACTCCGGATAAGTTAAAATGGTCAAAATCGCAATTTGAACCTTTTCTTCGATAACTTCTAAGTAAATCAAGATGTTTTGATGATTCATATCTTAAAATAAACCCTGGTTAACAACAATTCATTAATGATATCGCACCTTTAAATTGATTGTTATAAATTTTTTGACCTCTTTAGCACACTACACGTTACATGGAAAAGAAAACGACGAACTACTCTCCCTCATTAGTAATCTTCGACAACTTCTGGTCTCTAGCTAAATTACTTACAATTTGTTGTTTCTGTAACATTTTAAGGTTTATTTTGGCATCATAGTCGCTGATGCCAAAATTTTGGCATCACTTTGATCACTTCCACTTGATTGCATTAATCGATTAGGATTTTGTCTTGGTAAAGCTTCTGCTGCTGCTAGCCATTATCAACAAAACTTATATTCTCCTTTTATACCAAAGTGTATTAAAGAAGCACAACTGTTTCAGTATGGTTAATAAAAAATCTTTCTCCCAGAATAAGCTTGTTTTTTAATAATGAAAAACAACATAATATATAAATACGCGAGTTCCTAAAAGCTTTTTCCAAGGATGTTATTGTTTGTTGTACTTAAAATCTACATATATATTTAAATGGATACAATAAAATTAAAATCGTATTAAAAGTTTTATTTTCATTGTTCTAATTTATATTGTTTCATTTTCGCAACAACGCCATTAAAACGAATTTTCAATCATCATTTTGTGTATCCATCAGATTGCAAAATGCTTCACATTCATAAATTTTCCAGTCTACTACATCTTTCGTAACTTCAATGACTTTATCGCTGATGATGGGATAACCCGAAACTAGTACGACTATATATAAATAAACGCAAGTTAGAAGTTTTTATGATTTTTTATTTTGATCAGATCTTGCAACATGGATCGCTCCTTCAATTTCATAAAAAAACTGCTGTTCCATGGGAAATCGTAAAATGCTTTGCTACAATTTTGACTGCTATGTTCGCTCCATGCAATAGAGATAAATCTAGAGATAAATTTTGTTCATTTCCAAGGTTATGTCCAACATCTACAACATCATAAAAGTGCTCAGCAAATTTTTCAACTTGTCAATTTGTCAAAATCCGATTCATTATTTTGGACACTAAGTTTCAACTTACGATTGCTGAATAAATGAAGTAGAACCTCTTGGTCGTTTTATATACAATACAAAACACCAAGGAATTGTACATTGTGGCCAAATAAGCTTGCAAAGTGCCATATCTTGGAGACTACTCATTGTAGAATCTTGCGTTAAAAGAATTTCTGACTAAAGTGGCTAAGAGAAAATGCTGGGAATTATTATCAAGTTGCTAAAATGACCACTAGGGGACGCAATCGAAATCTTGAATTTAAAAATATGGATTATCTCGGAATTCCGCTGTATTAATATAATACAAAAGCATATGATTTCTAAAGTTTAGGTAAATTCTAGTTTTTTTTTGTTATAACATTTTCATAGTTCATAGTGACCAGTATAACTAAGAAGCGTAACTGCTTTGCAGATTCCGTTTCCGTTCATAGAGACGTTCTCTACCATGTTGCCATACCACAAACGTGTCATCCACATATTGAAGCCATAGCTTTGGTTTTCACTGTCTCTTGCTTAAAGCATCTTCTTTGAATAATCCAACAACTCATATATACAACTCGTAACAGTCTCCCTTCCAACTAAAATACGTCGACGATAAACAATATTCCACTAGATCTGGCACATATTCTGGTAATTCCTCTGGAATGAGTTTCTGACGAAGACCGTCTACCGCATCCTTAATTGGTACTCTAGTAAAAAGGTGTTTGTGTTTGATTTCTTTGTCATTATCGTAATATATATGTGAAGGGACATTTGAATTAAAAATGATTTGTCGTATTTGACGATAATAAAAGTTTTTTATTAATTTTCGGTTTCTACAGATTTTGGCACTTCATTTCCATCTTCAAGAAACCACGTTATTAGATTTCTAGTAACAAGAGATTCTACATCGAAACTAACCAAAATATCCTCAGCATCTAACTTGAGATTAGTTACCGATTCGACAAAATGAGTAGAGTCCCTAACATATGATTCCGTGTTGCCTATAAAAGGAGAGAGAACTTGAAATTGAAGGCACTGACGTTAGGATAAAGGGGGACGTCTAGTTTGTGGATATTCGGTAGTCCATAAATTTTTGGTATTACCGACGCCTGCACAAACAAACTTTTCTGGTGTTCCGGTGGAATTCCTGTGGATTTACAAGGTTCTTCATTTGCCTTACAATGTGTACTGTAATAATGTAATATTGGTCGTCATTGAGATATTATTTACAATCTACCTTCTTCCTCCATTTTCACACCTTCTACTCCTCCTATCTATCTCTCATCTATCACCCCCTATCCTATTATTCCGCGCTCCCAGTAACCCTTTGTCTCCTCACCCCCGCTACCCTTCTCATCTTTCGTTTATCCCTATCCCCCCTCTCCCAAGATCCGCTCTCGGTCCATCTCCTCCTCCCTCAATTCACGGGACCTATTCAATATATGTTCCAATGTTTCCCATTTCTCCCTACATAACCTACACCACCTCTCCTCATCGATCATCCAGTATCTATTAGCTCTATCCTCGTTTTCACATCGGAACCTAGCGACCAATTTCTTCCCCTCCTCATCTCCTTCCAATACCAATTATCTAGACAGCCTCTCCGTAATTATGTACCTTTACCGTTCCTTATATCTTCCCTCTTTTATTTATGTCCTTCTTTTCTGTCTCTCGACATCTCGGTCCCCATCTCTCCACTTCTTCCATATCTTCCTACTCATCCTTCGTCTACCATTTATCTTAATTACCGAATAGACCACTTCTTCGTGATAATTGTCTCTGTCTCCTTTCCCATATCTGACCTTCCCCTCTCTAATTCCCCCAAGATCCCGCAGTTTGGCTTTCCCTCTATTTCTTCTTCATATTTCACTGCTTCCACCCTGAGTTTATCTACCTTTACCTCTTCCCTCACTATATACCCCGGTGTTTCTCTCATCATCCCAAGTACCCATCTTCAATATCTAGCTAGCACGTCCTCCAGGATTCCCTGCTTCCTCCATCCCCATACCTCTGCCCCATACATCATTACACTGATAACCAGACCTTCAAACATAATTTTCCCCGTTCCTATATTTCTTTCAAAGACTCTCACCCTCCAACCCCATACTTGTCTCATCACCTTATTCGTTTTTTTGTCATTACTTTCACATGCGACCCGTCTCTATTATTCTCCCTAAACACATACCTTAAGTAAGTATACTCCCCAATCTTCTCAATCTCCTTTCCCTCCCATCTCCAGCTTTCTGCTCTTTTTCTCCCGTCCTTGCAAAACGTCATCATTTTCGTCTTCCCTGCATTCACTCCCAACCCCTTCCCCCTAAAATATTTTTCCATGGTCTTTATCATACCCTTCATCTCCACCGCCTACGAACAACATGTACGAATTTTGTTGTCAAATATGCTTCGACGAAAAAAGTCAAGTATCAGAATATTGTCCTGTTCTTATGGTCTCGTCAAATAGTCGAAAGAAATGTTCAAGTTGAAAAAAAAATAGATTAATTAATTGAAAAAATGTCAAATAATGTCAATTAAATAATCAACGTTTCTTTGTTAACATGCAAAGCCACGACGTTGTGGGGTTGGGTAAAGACGATAGGGATGGTTGAGTTTTAGTCGAACAATCAGCCAAACACGTATTGAAAGCTGCACTGCGGAGAATCCCCCAAATCTTACATGGGTCAGCATTCAACCAGTATCGTTAAGTTGCGGCACATCGATATACTCGATAGAAGCATGTTACTATTACACTATAACGCCTTCGCCGCTCTATACAAAAGGTGACATTAATACTTATTAAAAGAGCCGCGAAGAGTATTAGTAATTCTCAGGCCATACCAAGTGTAGTTTTTCTCAAAAATTGTTAAAAACAAAAAATTTCAAATAATTGTAAAAAAATATTTTAAAAAATATGAAGCAAAAATTGGTGTCTCGTATAATACTTGAGATTCATTATTATAAAAACGTTTTGTTGTTATATCGGATTTCCGTCCTAACGAGATCTGTTGTATTGAAGTTTTAACTGTATCACCATGCTAAGATGAATCTAATTACAGTCTGTTCGTTCGATACATAATTATTTTTCCCGTCATTCTTTTTCGAAGGAAACTTTAAATTACCATCTCAAATAACAAAAATCGTTACCGTCTCTTTTTGTTTATATTTTTAATTACTTTCAAGATAGATTTTTCCGTCAAATAATAATAAAGTTAAAAAAGCTTTTTAAGAATATTTCAGTGCACTTCATGATAAGAGTTAAGAAGTGGGAATCTTAAGGCATACCCAATTAGGGAATGTATTATTTTAAGTCCTCTTTCGCCTTATTATTTGGGGATTGTTGCGGGGAAAAATGAATGGGTTGCTATTAAAATAGGGTCCCCGTTGGATAAATAAATAAATAGAGATTTCCCGGTATGAACCCCTTCCAAATGGGCAAAGTTGAATAGGACGGAAGCGAGTAATTACCGAGCGCTTGGTATCTTGTACGCGAGTGTCGCGGGTCGCATTTAATCGTGCGGCTCAGTTTTTTACTCCTTTAGAAAATGGAATAATGAATGAACCCCACTACGTTTGAATCTAGATATTCTAGATCATAAACACCTTAGAATTAGTTTCAATTTGAAATTGTTAATTTTCATATTTTCGTAGTAACGTTATTTTAGCGATACTAGAATAATTAATAACAGACATTAATGTCGGGTTGTGGCGTTCCTGAGTGCGTTTTCCTGTACCGTGGTTTAAAGATGAAATCAATATACTCATGAATTATACATATGTTTGTAGAAGTGACCGCCGCGTTAATAATCGCACTTTATACTTGCCCAAACATAGCGAAAGGGGCGTCATCTCATACGCGTACCGCGTCGCGTTACGCCACTGTGGTTGACAGTTATTCGACTATGGTAGGGTTGGATGGACAAATTTGGTGGACCGTTACAATTCTCTCAGGTAATGTGTGCTTTTGGTCAACGAATCCATTACGAAATCTCATCTACGAGAAGCTTTGTGATGTAAACTAAATTTGTGTTCGCCATCAATTTTATGTAAATCTAGAAAATAATTAAGTTTCGAAGTAAGTTCGATAAAAAGGTTGATATTCTTCCAAGATAATACAATAACATGAAGCTTTTCCGGTTTTTAATCAAACTTGGAGCATCTGTAATTCGAGCTCGACTTTCTCTTCTCTTAAAACCCTTTGATTACGGGTTATTGTTTCTTTTTGTTTTGAAATAACTCGCAACGGCGAAGAATCCAATATGTTAATGGATATTTAATCATAGTTCGTGAACTAACTTTGTACCAGGCTCGTACTGGAAGTAAACATACCTGTGATGTAATTAGTTTCAACGTTGAAATCAACATTCTTTCAAGGTCCTTGAAAAATTGCTAGCTATCTCGAAACTATTCGAGGGCTTAGAGTAATATGTTTCCAATAGTTTCGAAATTGGATGGACTTCCCGTGGCTGTCCGGTAATGTATTAAAACGGACGATGCGACGGTGCCGAATGAGGCGTAGTTAATTTCTATGACACCGCGCATTGATTCGGCGGATAATCAAAAGAGGCCTTCTATCGATACGGGATCCTGCGATCCTGATGGGATTGCGATTGAAATGTTTGAGGAGATCTAATTCGGAATGGCGGAACGGGCGCATCGATTACGTTGTATACACAGTATATCGGTTGGGAATTAAGGCGACCCGTATGTTTCAGGCAATCGCTGGGCAACGGTACCCTCTACTTCCCACCCTTCAGAGCTGAAGACTACCGAAAGGACGTGCACTCAACCGTCTATCGGTGCAGGGCATCCAACTTAGCCGGCACAATCATCAGTAGAGACGTGCACGTTCGCGCAGGTCAGTACATCACACATTAACTTTAAACCATTTTTTTTCCTTTAGTAAATCTGAGGTAAGACAAAAAAATTTAAGAGTCACCACTTTTCTTATAAAAAGAAACCGTTCGATTAAAGTATGGAAATGTGTCCCCAGAACTCTCTCAGCGTCGTCGTCCGAGTGCACGAAAAGTCCAATCCAACCGTTTGAATGATTAACACGGTCGCCCGAGCGGGTTGTGAAATGAAGATAATGTCGTCTAATATTTAAATAGATGGCGCCACGGCTAAAAAAGGAGCACCGGCGATCCGAATTATTATTAACCCGGTCATTTCGGTGGCAAACTCGCTAATTGCACGACAGGGTTGTCGCGAACTGTTTCCCTCTGAATAATACAAACCCGAGAGTTGTGATTTCCCATGGTGCTTACACCCGAAAAAGGATAAAACTTCTTTATGCTTATATAACGTTAATCGTGTCTTCTAATAATCATTAAAATAAATCTAACTATATCCAAAGATGCTTCGTTCGCCGCTAGAGGACTTCAAAGATAGAAAAAAAAATTTATTTTTTGTAACTCGCGAACACGTTAATGAATCTAAACCATTTTTGAGAAGTTCAATCAACTCAATTTGAGATTTCCTAGGTTCAATCAATGTCTTTTTATGGTTTTGGATAAAATTTTAAAAACACGGAAATGATGGAAAACCCATGTATTTGGAGAATATTATTCACTATTTTTTTGTCTCTTATAAGATTTTGGTTACATAAGTAGTTAACCAGAAATAAGGAATTTTTGAGTACCTGCAACTCTTATTTACGTCATTTTGACTACAAAATCACAATGTGTTTTGCACTTAAGTAAGGAATTGAATACTAGGAAATTTTTTCCTGGTAATTCTTGTTCATTATCAACTGTGGAGGCAAGGACTGTTGATTTCAATGCCCCTCAGAGAAATCAGTACCAATGACGATAAATGATTGTAATAGCAATGACGTAAACAACACTTGCAGATGTTCAAAAATTCCAATTTTCTGGCTTAACCACTAATGTAATCAAAATCTTGTTACATTATCTAATTATTATAAAATCTTATATATTAGATATTAATTGAATCTAGGAACTCACATCTCAAAAATGGTTTTAAAAATTTCTTTTGCTAGTTTTGAAGTTCTCTAACGGCGAAACGAAGCAAATTTAGATAAAGATAAGTTAACTTAAATGTGTGGTCCTCCGTTGTACACGCATTTCAGAGACAACCTGTATACATACAATAAACATAAAATATAAAATGATAATAGAAATATAGAAAGGTATATATAGAAATATAAAAGATAAATATAAATATAAAATGCATTATAGGACTATAGCAGTTTCTGATAAAGGTGGATAATACAAATCCAATGATACCCCATAATTAAATATTGGTTAATTAAGATGTATGATATTAACTAATAAAAATTGGGAAAAAATTCGGCATGCACATCTCTCAAACCACGCCCTACGTCTAGATTTTTTGCAGGATAGTCAAATAAAAAAGATATTTATGCTCCCTTACAACCGCCTCAATTATTGGGGGTATTATAAAAAATAATCTTAGACGACTTGGAAGACTTCGGTCATACGGTTGACCATAAATATTATTGAAATTAAATTAAAAATTGTTGAAAATCTGTTTTTTTTTGCTGGTTTATTTCATAAAAATTTTTGCCTTACATGTTTCGACTAAAAGTCATCTTCAGAGGCGTCGTCGTTGAATTAAGAATGTTGTTCAAAATTTTCTATCGCAAATTATATTAAATTTATTCACAATGAAAGGTTCTTAATGATAATCACTGTATTTGGTATGTATCAAAATTAAATTGATATAAATTCAAACACATTAAAATCTTTTTTAAGGACGTTATATTACAAAGTTAAAATATATGATATATTATTTATACAGGGTGAGTCGGGAAGATCGCACCAATCTCTATGAGTGTATTACACACTCATAGAGATTCTCATCCGATTCTCATTTTTTCAAGTTATAGCATAGTAACAAATAAACAAATTTCACACATTAACATTTTATTAATCACAGCGTTCTTTTAATAAATGTTCAAAAATACCGCCATTGACCTCTAAACATTTTCTGCTTCGTCTACGAAGAGCACTTGTTGCTTTCCGAATTGATTCATTTCTTTCTTCTTTAATATGGGCTGCAGTATTCCTAATTCGTTGAATTGATGCGTCCCGTGTGTTCACTTTTATTTTGTACACTTCATTTTTGATCCAGCCCCATGAACAATAATCGGATGGTGTAAGGTTTGGAGATCTTGCAGGCCAATTAATAGGACTTCACGATCAATTCAATGCCCTGGAAAACATTCGTCCAAATGTTGCCTGACCTGACGAGCGAAATGGGCACGAGCTCCATCGTGCTGATAGTACATCTGCATTGTAATATCCAAAGGAACATCCTCTAGCAGGCCATTTAATTCATTTTGTAAACAATTGAAGTAGTTGTCTTCTGTGAGGCGATTCTCCAAAATGAAAGGGACAATTAAATAAGAGTCGAGCATATCACACCACACGTTTACAGAAAACTTATGTTGAAAATTGCTTTCGACTGATGCGTGGGGATTTTCGTCGCACCATACATGACTGTTACGAGTATTATTAATACCATCACGGGTACAGGTAGCCTCATCCGTAAAAAAATATACGCGATACAACACGATGATTATTATTTATCCACCGACAAAACTCCATACGGTTAGCAAAATCTTCCGGTTGTAGGTGCTTTACTGTTTGTATGTGGTACGGATATAAGTCTTGCTCGTGGAGTGTTTTTATAACTCTCTTTTGTGGAATTCCCAATTGAGTAGCAATTCTTCGGGAACTGGTAGTTACATCTTCTTCTACTTGATCCAGAATATTTTGTACTTCTAAACCTTGTCGAGTTGCGCGTTCAGATGTTATGTTAGCACTGGGAAGCTTACCAGTCTCGCACAATTTGTTGAAAACTCAGATAAAGATGTTTTTATCAGGATGTCTTTGATGTGGAAAACGTTGACGATATTCTTCAACGGCAGCTGTAGCATTTCCATTACAGAAACCATAAATGTACAACATATTACTAAATATTATATAAAAATTTGAGGAAGTGTCTGGCATTTTGCAATGCTAATAATCACATAAATTCGAAAGTAAACCTTCAATTACTGCCACTGTACACTAACACCTCATGAAAACATTAGAGTTATCAAATGTTTATGAGCCTCGAACATGGCATACTTTAATTACGACAAAAATGATTAATAAAATGTTAATGTGTGAAATTTGTTTATTTGTTACTATGCTATAACTTGAAAACAAATGAGAATCGGATAAGAACATATGATTTTTTTTTACATCATTTTCACGTGTGTAATACACTCATAGAGTTTGGTGCGATCTTCCCGACTCACCCTGTATATATTTACATTCCAAATACTGTGATTATCGTAAAGAACCTTTCATTGTGAACAAATTTAACATAATTTGTTATGGAAAATATTGAACAACATTCTTAATTAAACGACGACGCCTTTGAAGATGACTTTTAGTCGAAACATGTGAGGCAAACATTTTTATGAAATAAACCAGTAAAAGAGTACAGATTTTCACCAATTTTTAATTCAATTTCAATATATTATACTGGTAAAATGGATACTCTAATCAATATCGAACTTATAAATATTATTGATGATACTGGAAACAATCTCGGTCGATTTCGAAGACGTCGGCCATATCGCGAACAATACTTAAAGCGGCCGACGTCTGGTATGTCCACCGAGATTATTTCTATCTTAACCCTCTATTGCACGATTTATTACATTTTACAAAAAAAAATGTCTGTATTTCTGCGTTTAATATAGATGAGAATTAGTAAAAGCAGCAATATTCACAAACATTTATTTTTGAATAAGAAAATAAAAAAGTCACCTTCCCGATAAACACATCACTTTTTATTTCAATTTTTATTCACGGATATCTTGGATAATAAGTGGTACACAACGCTAATCACGTAACTTGTTAAAAATGCGTAAGATGTTATTATATATATATATTTTTAAAATGTAAGTTCCCGATTGGGAATAATATGCACTAGAGGGATAAAGTTCAGCCAGGGTAGACTTGGTTCCACGAAAATAAAAAGTTATTTGAACTCGCCTCAAGCATTATTGCGCCATGCTCAACTTTTAAACCACACCCCACTCTTAAATTTATAGCAGGATTATCAAATAAGGAATTATTTAGGGCCACCCCAAGTATTATTCGTGATATAAGAACCAATCTTGGCCGACTTTGAAGACGTTTTCCGCCGCAATATCACAAACAATACTTAAAGCGGTCGACGTCTATTATATATACCAACATTACTTCCATAAAGTTTAACCAGAGTAGGCTTGGTCTCACGAAAATAAGAAGTCACCTGAACTAGTCGGAAGTGTTGTTACGGCACGCTCAAGTTTTAAACCAGTCCCACTCTTAAATTTGGCTCAGGACAGCCAAATAAGAAATTATTTGAGGACAGCCCAAGTGTTGCTCGTGATATAAGAGACAATCTCGGCCGACTTCGGAGACGTCGGCCGCCGCAAATATGAGGAATAATACTTAAAGCGGCCGGCGTCTGCTATGTCAACCGAGATTATTTCTTTCATAAAGTTCAATCAGGGTATATTTGGTTTCACGAAAATAAGAAGTTATAGAAGTTGCTTCATAAGAATTTGCTTTATTACGGCATACTCAATTTTTAAACTACACCTCACAGTGGTCCGCCCATGAAACCGCTCAAAACCCAATCGATTTTTTTTTGTGTTTTTTATTAATTTTTTTTTTCAATTATGAAGACTTGGGTGTTTTAGAAAATAAAATTTTCTACAAACTGACACAACTTTGGTTAAAAAAACATAGTATACCACTACTAGAAAATTTTTTGTCGATGGTTTCTTATAGAGTAAAGAAAGGTCTACATTTTGTGCCATTAAAAATATCAAAAAGAGTTTGCTGAAAACAATTACAATCATTTCTGTTAGCGTCAATAAATACTTATATTTTTGACCATTTAATCTCTTAAGTTAAATATCTTGTGAAAGAACAACTAAGAACAATTGTAGTTAATATTTTTTTATTGCTGAAGGTATGGTGTACATAGCTAAAAAAAGAAATCTTGCGCCAAAGAGCACCGCAATAAAAAAAATTGCAGTCAAAGATTACTTAACACAATTATGGATCTTACGTTTTCTCATGTTCCGGTTTTCGATATTTTGGCGCTGTTATCAAATAATACTATAGGTGTATGACATTACGTAATTGAATTTGATAACAGGAATTGATGCAGAATTAATCCGGCGATTTGGAGTAATTCTGCAGGTTATAAATAGTGGATATGATCTAAAAAAACAGAATTTGAAAAATATTGCTTTAGTACTGCGGAAATGTTTGTTAACCTTTATGAGTGGTTTGGGCGATTGGCAATGAGTTATTATTACCAATTGGCGAATTATCTGAAGAGGCTCAAAAACAAACAAGTCTGCAGGTTAAGAGAATGAAATATAAGAAAATGTGTTAGACTTCAAACCAATAAAGATTTATTTAAGAGGCTGTTACTCAGTTTTGATCCGTTAATCAGCAACTTCCATCAAGAAAGTTAAAAAAAAATTTAATCAAGATGCCAAAAGTTTGATTATATTGGACGAATATGAAGAAGAAAATGATAACGAAGATGGTGATGAAGAAATGATTGATGGTGAAAAAGAATACAATAATTATGAGGAGGACAATGAAGAGGAAGAAAATGAAGAAGACTCTTCAAATTAAAATAAATTGTTACATGTACACCACATAGTAAAAATTCTATTATGAATACTCCTCAAACGTATGAATTATGGTCTCCAATATCATTTTCAATTAAGAGTGATCAGCCTTGTAAAATTATTTTCATAATTATTTTATCGCGTTACTTTCTGTATCATGCTCTTACCATTGTGTGCTTGTATCGAGTTTATTATTGATATTAATTTTATTTAAGCGAAAATGATACAGCATATCAAACAGAACTCGATTCGACATATCAACATTTTTTTCCTAAAATTATAAATGATACAACAAATTTTTGCATCATTTCCGGTGCAAGCACTCAGAAGATAGACTTCCTTTCTTACCTTATATCAATTTGCGAAATATTTACAAAATTTTTGATGAAACACGAGGTTTCTACAAATAACTTTTTAAATGTTAAGAATTATGATGAGGCTGTAATTAGAAAATATTTTTGATATAAAAATTTTGATTGACATAAAAATATGTAGGGGGTACGATTTAAAATAAGAAAGATAATGACACTAGATCTTGGCCACCCTGTATAATTTTAATCCAATAGAACTTGGTTAACAATACCACTAAACCTTACTTAATAAGTTTGTCATGAAATTTTATTCATGAGACACTGTTTGTAATCAATTAATTTTCGAAACCAGATAACAACAAATACGATTATTTTTCGTATTTATTTTTTTATGCTGCTGTCATTCATCCGATTTCAATAAAATTTTAGAGGTGTGTAGGCACCCATAAAAGACATCAAAAGATGTGAGAAAATATATATTGAAAAATATACATTGTCCTTTTGGTCTCTTGATGGTATGCCAAGTTTCATAATGATATCTAATTGCTAACAGCAAAATAATATTTTCGATCGGGTTTTCATTTCGTTCGAACAACTGTGCGATGTGTGCTATGTCCACCTTATCTTATTTGTTCCATAAAATTCAATCAGAGTAGATTTCACGAAAATAAGAAGTTGCCTGAACTGGTCTAAAGTATTGTTGCGGCACGTTCAACTTTTAAATCATACTCCACTCTTAAATTTATCGCAGGACTGTCAAATAAGATATTATTTAGGGCCACCACAAGAATTATTTCGTGATATAGAAATAATCACTTTAGATGTCGCACAGTGGTTCTAACGGCATGAAAATCATTATGAAACTTGACATATCATTAAAAGACGAAAAGGACAATGTTATGTCAAAATTTGATTTAAATTCGTCAACCGGAAGTAGTACTATGGACGTAGTGTTTCACATAAATATATGTTCATTTTCATTTTGTACACATTAATTCTTCAAAGAAGAATATTACTAAAAATTTATCTCTAAAAAATATTTCGTATAATGTAATATAATGTAATGTATATGTACTACAATTTATTTCTATTTGAAGTCTTCCTCATTCTCTTGGTTTTCTTCCTCGTCACTATTATATTTTTCCTCACTTTCTTCATCATTATCTTCTTTACCATTTTCTTCTGGAGATTCGTTCATCATCAGTATTTTTTGTTTGAACTTATTTTGTGGAAGTTACTAATTAATCGTTATTTGTTTGAATTCCATCAAATTATCTTGTGCCACACTCTCTGAACCTGTGAACTTGCTTGCTTTACGATTCTTGATCCCCTATAGATAACTTTCCAATTGGTAATCGCGACTCTCTAACCACTGTAGCTCCATAAAAACCATATGGATGATGTTTGCTGATGCTTGCACAATATTCTGATTACTATCTTCTAGACGCAATGGAACTAGTGATGATAGAAATAAGGAGTCATTTCTTCCCTCAGATTTATTTTGAAATTTTTACTTATAAGTAGCATGACCATCTTTTTTTTATTATTCAAAGTTGTATCATTTTGTAGAAAATTTCATCATACAAAATAAAAAGATTTTAATAGCTAGTTATTTCGTGAAGTAGCTCTTATAAAACACCCAAGTCTTCAGAACCATCACTAAGAGTAGCAGAATCATAAGAAAATACTTGTTTGCTTTTATTGGTTTTTTATTAAATAAACTTCACCTTACGCGCCATCTTCGGAGGCTTTCGTCCTGATATTATCAAAATATAAAAAAAATGTATACAAAAATATCGTTGTAAATAATTTGAGACACAAAAACATTTATTCCTAAAGGGATGTTGCGGAAATTTTAATCTCTTTAACATGAAAATTAAAAACATCGTTTCTTTTATATTTTTATAATATCAGGACGAAAGCCTCCGAAGATGGCGTAAGCCGAAACGCGTAAGGCGAAGTTTATTTAATAAAAAACCAATAAAAGCAAACAAGTATTTTCT
The DNA here is from genome assembly GCA_036711965.1 of Onthophagus sagittarius. Classification (NCBI taxonomy): domain Eukaryota; kingdom Metazoa; phylum Arthropoda; class Insecta; order Coleoptera; family Scarabaeidae; genus Onthophagus; species Onthophagus sagittarius. Next base: position 7,226,333 of record JASERS010000007.1, on the reverse strand, counting down.
TATGATTCTGCTATACATTATATTGGTAACACGGATCTACATCATGTATCACTAAGAGTCCGGACCACTGTGCGTGGAAGCTGCGCTAAGAATCGTTGGTGATATAAGACCAATGACAATCTCGGCCGACTTCGAAGACGCCGGCCGCAGCAAGTATCACAACCAATACTTAAAGGAGCCGACGTCTGCTATGTCAACCGAGATTATTTCTTTCACAAACTTCAACCAGGGTAGGCTTGGTTTCCCGAAAGAAGAAGTTAAATGAAGAAGAATAAGAAGTTATTTGAACTTGCTTCATGTAGTATTGCGGCATGCTCAGCTTTTAAACTACACCTTACTCTTAAATTTATCGCAAAACAAGTAAATAAGAACTTATTTAGGGTTTTTAGGTCATTTAGGGTAGTTAAGAATTGTTCATGATATCAGAAAGATATTGGCCGATTTCGAAGACGTCGGCCGCCACAAGTATCACGAAATCATCCACTAAAATCTTTTCTTCCATAAAACTCAACTAGGGTTTCACGAAAATAAGAAGTAATTTATGGAACCTGCAATCGCCATAAGTATTGTTCCTGCACACTCAACTTCTAAACCACACCCCACTCTTATATTTATCGCAGGACAATCAAATAAGAAATTATTTAGGGCCTCCCAAAGCATTATTCGTGATGTGTAAATAATCACAGCCGACTTCAAAATATCGACCACCCTAAGAATTGTTCGTCATATAAGAAACAGTCTCGGCCAACTTCGAAGACGTAGCCAAGTATTACGAACAATACTTAAAGTACTTTTAAATTATCTTTCATAAATACCTATTCTAATATCCTGCATCCTACAAAATCCAAACATCTACATATTTATTTTAAAAAAATGATTGAATTTAAACTTATAAACCTATAAGGCTAACTTCATTGTGTAATGGACAAAACAAACAACAATAATATCAAGGTGAGCTTTGAAAGTATATATATATATATATATATATACATGAGAAATACATTAAAATAACCGTTAAAAAAAAATAAGACAATTGACAATAAATTTATATATAGAAAAGAAATAGAACAGACGATAAAATAAGGACAAGTATGGTTTTCACAACAATATATACACTTGCCATAAGTTATAATAAACACACATGCTTTAAGAAAAGGATTTTTAATATTTTATGAAATTAAATTTTATTTATAACTTATAAAATAAATTTTCAACTAATATATAGTTTTGTAATAAAATAGATGGCTAGCACCTGAAGATGACTGGAAAAATCAATCGAAACCGGTAGAGTAAACAAATAAAATCCATTATATAGAAAATACATATGGAAATAGTTTTTATTCTTGTTTCAATATATAAATTGGTCGATATATCGATATCTACGATGTCCACCAAAAGAATTTCTTTCATAAAGTTCAATTACGGCCGACTTCAAAGACGTCGGCCGCTCTAAGAGTTGTTCGTGATATTTTATTTTTATTGTTTTTCATTAGTGCCACCCCAAGTATTATTCGTGATATAGAAATAATCACGATCGATTTCAAACAAGAATTGTTTGTGAGATGAGAAATAATTTCGGCCGATTTCGAAGACGCTGGCAAGTATCACAAAAAATATTTAAAGCGGCCGACGTCTACGATGTCCACCCAGATTATTACTTACATAAAAGTTAACCAGGGTAGGCTTGCTTACCTGAACTCACCTCAAGTATTGTTGAGGTACACTCAACATTTGAACGACACCCCACTCTTAAATTTATCAAAGGGTAGTCAGATAAGAAATTATTTGACACCCTAAATGTTATTCGTGATATAGAATAATCACGGCTGACGGAGTCGCCTTCATTCCCGAACAGATTCTTGGTCTAAAGTTGTGGAAACTACATCACGTTAACCCGTTTCTGAATACGATCCTTAGTTATACGAAAATAAGGAGTCATATATAGCACCAGCAATCGATTCAAGTATTGTTGTAGCACGTTCAACTTTTAAACCGCACTCGTTTTAAATTCTCGCATTATGGTCAGATTAGAAATTATTTATGACATTTGCAGTAACCCTAAATATTATTCGTAATGTATCGTAATCTCAACCGATTTGAAAGACGTCGACCGCTTTAAGTATTATTTGTGATACACGACATAATTTCGCTTGAATTCGAAAACGTCGACTGCCATAAGAATTTTGAATAAGACACAGGACTCAGATTTCTTACTTAGATTTTTATATAGATTTTTTTTAATTTGATTAATTTATTTATTTTAAATTTAAAACAAAGGACTTAGAACTAGAAACATTCGGGTTTGTTACACAAATTTTAATGTTAGGTCTGGTTATTGTATTCAATTATATCATTGAACTAAAACTAGAACTAACACTAGACCTAGAAGTGGAAAGTTTAGCACGTCTAAGTCTAGTACGTTTGGCACGTCTAAGTCTAGTATTAGTTCTAGTTTTATATCATTACATCTAACTCTAGTAAGTTCTACTTTTGTATCATAAAATCTAACTCTAGATCAAGAACTAGAATCATTCGGGTTTAGTCGTCTTAAGAGACGCACGGTTAAACCCGAGTGATTGTAGTTCTAGGTCTAGTCTCAATTTTAATGCTAATATTAGTTCTAGTTATAGCCATTATTCAAAGTTAGATTGTATACGGAGTCCAGCAACAATGCATCAAGCTCATAGCTATTAATTAATTTAAAAAACATTTATTACAAAATATTTTCGCATATACAGGGGTGGTCCAAAAACCTGTAACAACACAAAATGTATTTTTTTAAATGGAACACCCTCTATTTTTTTTAAATTAGCCATTTTAAACGCTACAGAGACAAGACACGCAGTCTTATTTTCAAAATTTTGAATACAAGATTATGAATCAAATTATTGATAATTTTATGAAAAATTTTAAAATTTATACTTGAAAACCGTTATCAGCATTATTAAGTATTAAAGATTGCAACATAGCACATTGATAAACAAAACTTTGATCTTTCAAACATCAATTTAACAAATTTTTAATTTTAATTTTTTAATTTAACCAAGTTTATTTCAATATACATTAGATTCTGAAAAATAAGAATCGACATTTTTGCTTCATTAAGGTATCTACAACCATTTTCAGTCAAGTATCATATGACCTGTTTTGGGTTGATTTGACATTAATTGTAGTACCTCGATGGCAAGTGGTCTCGTCTTAATTATACAGTATCACATATTTTATTATAAATAGGATGCCGTAAGAATCACTTTTAAGTAGATATGATATATACCAGATCATTACTGTCAGGTTTTTCTACTTTTTTAAACTTTATGTTGGAACATGATTTTGGTGTTGTATTAGTGTCTGAAACTTGGATATCAGATAATTTTATGCTAACAGCGTATCACATTCCAAATTATTATTTTATTCATCAACCTAGAAGTACAAGGTTACAAGCTTCATAGACTTGGTGTTACCAGTTTTGAACATTTGCAACAGTTTTAGATTTCAGTCATTTTATAAAATATCAGATATAGTATTGGTGCGGTATTTTTTGAATCGTTTCATGCAACTTTGTCTTTGCTCATAACGCAGTATGATAAGTTGATATGTGCTAGAAATATTAATATTGATTTGATGAATCTCAGTTATGGTCAAACCGTTGCTTTTTCAGAGATACTTGAAGGTTATGGTTTGCAGAAGCATAAACTTAATGCACCAACATCTTGTGTTAATGTTTCGCTTTTATCACTTACGTCTCTTCATGACCTTACTGATCATGAACTGATATATTTTTGCCTTAATGTGCCGAATGAGAGGGGGAGCTCGGTGATCAGAACCTACAGAGATTTTGCTACGTTTATGTTGAATTTTTTCACGTAGAGTCTTCAATCGAAACCGTTTGACTTGGTGTATGGTATGGATGATTTTGAAGTGAAATTACAGTACTTTAACCATTTAACTTTAGCATTATTAGTTGCTAATGCACCTATAAAGACGGTAAGGCTTAGCAAAAGATCTGTCCTCTGACTTACTCCTCTGCTTAGAGACATGATATTTAGTGTTTAATTTAATTCTATTGTGCAATCATGAAAAACGTACTAAATTATTCATGAACTATACAAAAGTAAAAAAAAACTAAAACTGTACGGCTCCATGTTATTTAATAACTTAAAAATAGTTCTTTTATAAATTCTAAATTCATTAATTTGTTTAATCGTCATCGTGAGTTTATTGTAGAATTTTAGACAATTATAACCGAAACTGGATTGAGTCAGTGTTAGCCGGTGTTGCGGGAGAATAAAATTTCTTTTTTATCTTGTAGGATATTCATGGCAGAACGAATTTGCTTCAAAAGGATGTTTATTTTTAAAAATAAAAATTTCATATATATATATTCCATATGTGGTTAGCGTATTGGTAGTTTTAAATACATTTCTACACGTTTCTCTGAAGGACATTCTAAATATTAACCCAATTCTTATATATTCTAATTCTAATTATATATGCTAATTATTATCTTTTTTGAAGTAAGAAAATGTGCTTTAAGTCTTTACTACCTCCCCAAACAACTATGCCGTATCGAATACGAGCATAACAACTTCGGCATTAACAACAACACGTAACCGGCGAACGGCGTAACAGAAGAAATTGATTTTGTTGCAAATATATTTAATATGATTTTTCCATTTTAAACATTCATCAAGAATAATGCCTAACATACGAACGTTATTACAATAGCTATAAAGTAGCTATAAAATTCATATAGTGCTGGTTCAACGTTTTTATTTTTAAGAAAACCGTGTTAGTGTATGTTAATCAAGTCGTACTTCATGAGGAACTTATAAAGTCTATCATAAGCAACTTTTTCGAAAATTTTTGAAAAACAAGTTAAACGAGTTAATTATGAAAATCGTTGACGTCTCCATTCTTATAAATCGGTCGGATATTGGATTGTTAGAGGTAATCCGGGAACATTCCATCCTCAAATGACTTATTAATCAAATAGGTTAAGGGTTTTAGATAAGATCGGGGATACTTTGTTAGGAAATCTATAGGCATATCGCCAATACCAGACAACTGTAGTACCTCGATGGCAAGTGACCTCGTCTTAATTATACAGTATCACATATCTTACTATAAATAGGATTCCGTAAGAACAACTTTTAAGTAGATATGATGAATACTAGATCATTACTGTCAGGTTTCTCTACATTTTTAAACTCCATGTTGGAACATGATTTTGATGTATTAGTGTCTGAATCTTGGATATTAGATGATTTTATGCTAACAGCGTGTCACATTCCAAATAATTATTTTATTCATCAACCTAGAAGTACAAGGTTACAAGTTTTATAGACTTGGTGTTACAAGTTTTGAGCGTTTGTAACAGTTTTGGATTTCAGTCATTTTATAAAATATCAGATATAGTATTGGTGCAGTATTTTTTGAATCGTTTCATGAAACTTTATCATTGCTCGTAATGTGGTATAATAAGTTAATATGTGATGAAGATATTAATATTGATTTGATGAATCTCAGTTATGGTCAAACCGTTGCTTTTTCCATTTTAAACATTCATCAAGAATAATGCCTAACACACAAACGTTATTACAATAGCTATAAACTAGCTATAAAATTCATATAGTGCTGGTTCAACGTTTTTGTTTTTAAGAAAACCGTGTTAGTGTATGTTAATCAAGTCGTACTTCATGAGGAACTTATAAAGTCTATCATAAGCAACTTTTTCGAAAATTTTTGAAAAACGAGTTAATTATGAAAATCGTTGACGTCTCCATTCTTATAAATCGGTCGGATATTGGATTGTTAGAGGTAATCCGGGAACATTCCATCCTCAAATGACTTATTAATCAAATAGGTTAAGGGTTTTATCGCCAATACCAGATGCTTTCGATGGTTAAAACCTTGGTTAAAATCTTTTGATAAATGTGAGAAGTTCGTCTGTGCGTGTTGGAAAAAAATACAATGAATTAGATTAGATTGGAATACTTACAGTGTTCATTAGCGAGAAGGTTTTGTTAAAGGATTCGGCAAGGAATTGTATATTGTCAAAGTTAGGTAGAGTTTCTTTGTAAGATTTTCCTGTATATCCCTTTATAATACGCCATGTTTTTCTTTTTTGGTTGATGCGTTCATTATTTTGTCGTCATAGAACTTACGTCTTGCTGATGTAAGAGCATCATCATATAGTTTTTTGTAGAATATATAAGTAGGTTTAGAATTATCATCATAGTTTGTTACCGTACTTAATGCATTTACTGTATTTCGTTGAGCGAGCAAATCATTGTTAAGAATTTTTTTGCGATTTTTAATGCATTTTTCTTAATAGAAAATGTGTATTGAAATATTTAAGAAATATATTCAAGAAATCGTCAAATTGGATATTGATATCGTTTTTATTGCAATAAATGTCTGACCATTCTTCTGTCACAAGTTGTTGAAGGAAGTTTATTACTTTCTCGTTACTTAGAAATCGCATTTCCTTATATTGTTTACATATGGGCGATTTATTCATTTCAAACCTGGCAATCAAGGCTCTATGATCAGAAAACGATGTAGTAATTTGTTTTTAACATTACGTGATAATGTTATGCAAACAAGACGACGTTGTTCTATTTTTCAGAGTAGCAACTCTTGTGGGTGCATAATAACATTCAATCCAAAACTGTTGAGTGTTTGTTTAAGACAATTACTACATTTATCATTCTTTAAAAGCTCAATGTTGAGATCACCTGCAATTACTATGGTGATATTGAGTTTACAGATAGTATCGAGCAATTCTTTTAACTTAGGAATAAAACCTTCAATTTTTGTGGATGTCGATCTGCACTCAAATAGCACAGCACTCAAATAGTAACTCTACCGACAGTTGAGTAATAGTGTTGTTTGGCACTATTACTCAAACACTACACTATTATAGTGCTACTGCTGACGACGATTGGCGACTGTAAAAGGACACTAATTGGAAACCTGGTAATGAAACCAAATTTAGTATTTCCGTACCTCCATTGTTCCACCAAAAAAAAATTTTACAATTTCGGAGGATTTCAATTTCAACTACAAGGCCATTTGTCGCAGTTGATAATGATTGTATGTTTTGGTAATAGGATGTAAAATGATGTGTTAGGTTGACGGCTCATCTTCCAGAAAAAACGACAGATTTCTGGTAGTTTAATTTCATTTACTTCACGTTCCGGGACACCTACTCTAAATGAGGAGGAGATATCAAGACGTTTTGAATTCATTTGATCAGATTTCACATCGTCGAAGTTCTTTTCCTTTAGATAAGCAACTACTTTATCCATGGTAATATCTTTCGAGTCGAGTCTCGTCACATACACATAGCAGATCCAACTATAGCTCTATTATTATTATGTTTGTTTTTGTTTTCTTGTGACAATCTGGAAATCGTCTACCTCTGCTTGTACTTTAGATCGCTTGTATACATTTTGTGGATTTTCTTCGTCAAACATATTCTGTGATACAGAATTGGATTCATCCACTGCAGAAATTTTATTTGTTTTAAACGTTTTTGCAGAAGATCCTTTACTGTTTTTTCTTTGTTCGCAGACTCCTTTTTTTGTTGGGTATCGATGTTCTTATTGATGTTTCTTCATATTTTTTACGAATTCCTTTTTGGATCAGTCTCGATGTTTATAATGTTAATACTAGTTTCCCGTCTAATAGAGAAAAGCGAACTTGACTGCAACGATTGTTTTCATTGATCTGCCATTTTGGATACATATTAAACATTTCCAATTCTTGATTTCCCCCGCGGCATTGAGGGTTGTTAGTTCATCTTCGGTTATATTAACACATTTGATATGGTACATACGCAAACAAAGCTCAGCTGCACATACCACTTTGTCTTTAAAACGAGACACAATTTGGTGACAAATTCCGCACGTACTCATGGCGACTCACACGAAAAATAATATAAATAGGCTTAGATGGTCTTTACATCATCTACAAGAACTTTAAAACTGAACTGCCATTTAATGAATACAAATCTTTTAGAAATCAGCGGACATACTATGAATCATCAAGTAAAAATAAAAATTCCAGGGATCTCTGAAAAAAAATAAGGCACGAAATGTTACCAAATCAAAAGATTCCACAACATTCGACGACTGACGCTTAAGACATTAATGATATTTTTTACAGTCTTCTGAAAACTCAATGATCGCTAATCCACACTTAATTCAGGCTTATACTACTACGAAATAATCCACCTTTGATGAATTGTTTGCTTTTGTGCCTGTTCCAAAGCATATTGTAGCGGACTATTTATTAAATATCAAATTTGGCAGTTTGGTACATATTAAACTCTCTGTTGTAATAATACATTACTGTTGTTCTTTCATCATTATTCCTTCACGTCATATACATTATTAATATATGCTTATTAAGGTCAATCTTTCCAAAATGGTGGAAGACATCTTTTGTAAAACCTTTGCCAAAGATTAAAAATCGTATGATATTTTGAAATTGTCGATACACTCAATTTTTTACCTAGGACATAGTCTAGATTTTGTGCTAATTATAGTTGAGATACAGCATTAACTCATATAGTTAATACAGTATTTTGTTCGCGGCGGATCAAAATAGGCCACTGGATTAGTTCTGCTGGACTACAATATGGCCTTTGGTACTCTCAATCATAGGATATTATCAGCTATATTTTTCTTTATTGGTTTCAATCATTCTGCTATAAGCATGATTGATAGTTATGTGTCAGGCAGATATCTAGTTAAATTGGGTGATCGGAGATCTGAACTACAAGGCTTGAAGTCAGGAGTACCACAAGATTCTATCTTGGGATCTCAACAGTTTTATATTTACACTTCTAATCTTTCGACAGTTTTTCTGTGGACGATTCCCAAATCTATCTATCTTTCACTTCTCATGCTAAATTGAGACATAAATAATCTGATTGATGGATCCTCTCAACACTCGTTACGCGTAAATTCAAATAAATCAGTGATTATGCTCTTTCGTAAGGAGGTTGCACGAGACTCTCTTGAAAAACATTTTAAAATCAATACTGGTGGTGAAGAGTGTGCTAAAAATTCAGAATTAGAGGTCGAGTCGAAAAACTTTAAAACTTTATTTTCTGCTTTGAACCTCATATACAGCATGGGAAATATTTTAAATCGCAGCACAAAGGTTATGCTTTACTGAGTTATTTTAGCTTTTGGGATATAGTAATCACACAAAGGAATCAGCGTGTGCAAAAAATTAATGTCTTCGAATGATTTTCGGGCTTCGACGAAGATGATCTTTTGCACATATACCATATGGTTTTATTCTATCTTAAGTTACTGTTGCTCAAATGACCATCTTATTTGTATAATAAGATTATATTCAGCACTGAAGTCCATATCTTAAATATTCGAAACATTATCTGAGAAACCATCCTCTCACAACTTTTTCAATCATTGCAAATATTGAACTATCCGTCGTTTAACACTTGTACGACCAAGACTGGGTCAATAATGACCCGAAAACAATAATTGTTTAAATAGTATTCGGAATACAAATTGGATGTTGTTGTCCTTCCACATATTCTCTAGAATTACTATTCTCATGCGATATGCAAGTTTATATTACAATATTGTGATCATCAAACTGCTTTGGAATCAGAATAGTGCATCAAGTCTCTAGGAGACCTATAAGCCTCAAAAGAATTGCAGAGAGGCTTATAAAAGTTGAGAAAAATGAAGGACAAGGAATAGTAAAATCGTTATCAGATTTTTTTTTAATTTTTAAAATAATTGTGGAATATGGTGGATATTGTTAACTGAAGAACTTCTCACAAAAAAATTAACATTACTTGGGATTGTTCGAAGAAATATAAAGGATTTGCTAAAAATATTGCGCTCGTTATTCATCCTGATTCTATTCTGCAAAGGACATAAATCTATAATCAAAGAAATGTGTGATAGTTTTATCATCTATGCAGCATACACATAAGATAAGCAATTGCGAAGTATATTACAAACCAAATATTGTTTTGGAATATAACGAAACAAAAAATGGAGTCTTGGACAAACTCAATCATGAACATAGGCACCGATTTTTGGAAATACGTGTGGGTGCTGAAAAAATCTGAAATGGCAAAAGACTCAGGCGACGAATTGAGTTTGACAACTTCTGAAAAAATGAAAATACGTGCTATCAATACATTGAAATTTAAAAAATGATTGAAGTAGTAACTTAAATCCAGATAAAACTAACAATACTGTTGAAGTTTACTTCAAATTTTCGGCACGCAATATAAAATCTTTTAGAAGCAGTATCAAGTCTTCTAGATGCATTTCAAGTATTCCAGAGGTATTTTCAATTTTTATGGAAGCATTTCAAGTCTTATAGAAGTGGTATTAAGACTTCTGGAAGCATTTCAAGTTTTTTGCAAGCAATATCAAGTCTTTCAGAAGAAATATCAATTCTCCTGGACGCATTTTAAGTCTTATAGAAACGGTAATAAATAAAATCTTGTGGGAGGATTTTAACTCTTCTAGAAGCAATATCAAGCATGTATAAATGTCAAAAATAGACAAGCATGTATAAATGTAATAGTCAAGAAATGCTTCCAGAGAAAGCATTTCAACTCTTCTAGAAGCGGTATCAAATTTTGTGTGAAGATTTGAAGTTTTCTAGAAGAAGTATCAAATTTCTGGAAGCATTTCAAGTCTTTTCGAAACTTCTCAAGTTTTTTGGAAGCTGTATCAAGACATTTAGAAGCAGTATCAAGTCTTCTGGAAGCAGATCAAATGTTCTAGAAGCAATAGTGAGCCTTCTAGCAGTAGTATCAAGCTTTTGGAAGCAGTATCAAGTCTTAATTCAAAATATATACTCTTGTACCGGTGCCTATCTTACGAGAGGCATTATCAGTTTTTATGGAAGCATTTCATGTTTTATAGAAGCGGTATCAAGCCTTGTGGTAGGATTCGAAGTCTTCCAGAAGCAATACCAACTCTCCTTGAAGCCTTTCAAGTCTTATAGAAACGGTATCAAGTCTGGTAGAAGGATTTGAACTCTTCTAGAAGCAATATCAAGTATGTAGTAGTAATAGTCAAGAAATGCTTCGAGAGGAAGCATTTCAACCTTTCTAGAAGCGGTATCAAGTCTTATGGAAAGATTTGAAGATTTCTAGAGGAAGTATCAAATTTCTGGAAGCATTTCAAGTCTTTTCGAAAGATTTCAAGATTTTTGGAAGCAATATCAAGACGTTTACAAGCAGTATCAAGCCTTCTAGCAGTAGTATCAAGTCTTATTCATCCTGATTCTATTCCGCAAAGGACATAAATCTATAATCAAAGAAATGTGTGATAGTTTTATCATCTATGCAGCATACATATGAGATAAGCAATTGCGAAGTATATTACAAACCAAATATTGTTTTGGAATATAGCGAAACAAAAAATGGAGTCTTGGACAAACTCAATCATGAACATAGGCACCGATTTTTGGAAATACGAGTGGGTGCTGAAAAAATCTGAAATGGCAAAAGACTCAGGCGACGAATTGAGTTTGACAACTTCTGAAAAAAATGAAAATACGTGCTCTTAATACATTGAAATTAAAAAAATAATTGAAAATAGCAACTTAAATCCAGATAAAACCAACAATACTGTTGAAGTTTACTTCGCATTTTCTGCAAGCAATATAAAATCTTTTAGAAGCAGTATCAACTCTTCTGATGCATTTCAAATCTTCCAGAAGTATTTTCAATTTTTTTGGAAGCATTTCAAATCTTATAGAAGCGGTATCAAGTCTTCTGGAAGCATTTCAAGTTTTTTGCAAGCAATATCAAGTCTTTCAGAATTAATAGCAATTCTCCTGGACGCATTTTAAGTCTTATAGAAATGGTATCAAATCTTGTAAGAGGATTTTAACTCTTCTAAAAGCAATATCAAGCATGTATAAATGTCAAGAATAGACAAGCATGTATAAATGTAATAGTCAAGAAAATGCTTCCAGAGAAAGCATTCCAACTCTTCTAGAAGCGGTATCAAATTTTGTGTGAAGATTTGAAGTTTTCTAGAAGAAGTATCAAATTTCTGGAAGCATTTCAAGTCTTTTCGAAACTTTTCAAGTTTTTTGGAAGCTGTATCAAGACATTTAGAAGCAGTATCAAGTCTTCTGGAAGCAGATCAAATGTTCTAGAAGCAATATCAAGCCTTCTAGCAGTAGTATCAAGCTTCTGGAAGCAGTATCAAGTCTTAATTCAAAATATATACTCTTGTACCGGTGCCTATCTTACGACAGGCATTATCAGTTTTTATGGAAGCATTTCATGTTTTATAGAAGCGGTATCAAGCCTTGTGGTAGGATTCGAAGTCTTCCAGAAGCAATACCAACTCTCCTTGAAGCCTTTCAAGTCTTATAGAAACGGTATCAAGTCTGGTAGAAGGATTTGAACTCTTCTAGAAGCAATATCAAGTATGTAGTAGTAATAGTAAAGAAATGCTTCGAGAGGCAGCATTTCAACTCTTCTAGAAGCGGTATCAAGTCTTATGGAAAGATTTGAAGATTTCTAGAGGAAGTATCAAATTTCTGGAAGCATTTCAAGTCTTTTCGAAAGGTTTCAAGATTTTTGGAAGCAGTATCAAGACGTTTACAAGCAGTATCAGTCCTTCTAGCAGTAGTATCAAGTCTTCTTGAAGCAGTATCAAGTCTCAACTCAAAAAGCCTTCTAGCAGTTCTTGTTTCGATGCCTATTCGAGAGTATAGTTGCCGTACAACTACAAGACGAGGGCCATAAGTATTGTTTATGAATTATTTTGATAATGCGGCATATAATGCCCTTGTAATTTGGAACAAAAACGTCTTAATTAGACTGGAAATGTTTGCAATTCGATTTAAATCAAATATTCAAAAAGATAAAAAAGGAATAGCAAATTGTAGAAATATTGCAAAGTACGGGCAGAAAAATAACTTACCGAAGATTCGATCAACAACCCAAAAACGGGGATATCTATGCCGAGGAAGTGATTTAAACCATTCCATAAATATTTCTAATACAATATTTAATTTTAATGCTTTGAACAAAACCTAAGATTAAACCATCTTTAGTTTAGACCCATGCATGGGTCTAAACTAACTCGTTATGGTCGTCAATCATTTTGGTTGTACGAGGGTTAAAAGTCAGAAAAAATTTATATGGAGAACAATATGATCAGATACAGAGCGGAATACATGGCATGCGATGGTTTGGTTTTGCTTTTTATGCAATTGTAGTATCATCCTTAAAATCTTTTCTATCATTTTATTTTTTATTTGCGCACAATTATTATTAGTTTTATATGTACCTCGTTTGGTGTTGTTTTGTGTTTTTCGCCAATGTGTTTCTGGTTATCGAACATTTTTGAGTGGATATGGTATTAATTGTAGAGCTTGCGCTTAATCTCATATAATTGTACATTTCCATCATAATCAGGATTCATAGACTTGGTTTCCTACGTTTAGTTGGGGTAGTGCATGACCAACTCTTAGGTGAACATCATATTAAAGATATCATTTTTTTATAAGGTTATAAGTCATAAATTCATAATTGATCTTTAACGCGATATGGTATTAATTATAAAACTTGTCCATAATATCACATAATCATACATTTCCATCATAATCAGAATTCATAGAGTTGATTTTCTATTTTTAGTTTAGGTCGTGTGTGACCGAGTCTTGGGAGGATATTATGCTGATGTAAGTCCTCGGCTTAATCAACCGTTGTTATTAATTTTCAACATAATCCTATAACCAATGATCACTTTCAAATGGAAATAATATTAATTTACCATCACACGTCATCATAATCAGGATTCAAAGAGTTTGCTTCCGATGTTTAGCCGAGTTTGTTTGCATAGATATGATATTAATGAAGCCGCAAGCGACGTCAGCTTAAACAATCGTTATTATTCATTGTCAACACAATCAAGCATCACATGTTTTTGTTTTTCTCATTTAACCGAGGTTGCTTTTGGACGAGTTATTCTGGTATGTGATAAATATAAAATATAAATTTATTTGATGATTTAAGGCGATTTGTAGAAAAGGTACAAACCGATTAATATTTTTCATGAATGCTTCGACGTGTTCCTTTTTTAATTACGGTCGATTTTATGAGTTACGAACCGGGGATGTATTGTTTGGGGTTTGCGCTTGTGAAATAAAAGGGCGACCGTTGAATGGGGTAGATTCCATCTAACCATATCCGTTCGACGGAGATCCGAGTTATCGAAACAATGGAGCTCTTGATTCGGCTTTTTGAATCGAGACGGATCACCATTCAGTGTTTAATTTACATCGATTCTTCGCCGTCCGGGTCCATCCAAAGCCGAAATTACTTACCATTTGGAGGGGTGCGCCCATTGACGCGGCCAGATTCGTTTGCTTGGCGTCCCGTTTTCTGTAAATCTTTTGAAAAAAGCTTGGGATCCAACCGCCCTTTCTGTTTGCTCTCGAAAACGACCGGATTAAATAAATACGTAAGTGAACCGTGAGTGTTTGTTTTTCGCTAATGCGAAAGGTAACCGTATTCTAAATGAATGCGTCACTGTTATTTCAAGCTCTACTGGGTGTAAAAATACGATTTCCACGTAATCCAATTCTCATTTTTCGGATATTAAGTTAGCTCCATTTCAATTTAATTTCATATTAATCTCGGTAATGTCACAATCGCTTTATGATTTGTTTTTAATTACGAGGGATACATATAGCCCTAAAATAAACTAGTTGCTGGACATCTTGAAGGGTTTAGCTCAGTTACGCGATTATCGTTCCAGCTTCAATTAGCAAGTTTACGGAGTAATTAGTTTATGAACGCCTCGGTCGTTTGAGGAGGGTGTGAGAGAAACAGAGCGACTTAAAATTGTATGGTGTAAATTAAAATTTCACCCCAGTAAATCGGTGCGGTCCCTTTAGTATATTTTCTTCTTATTCTTCGGACCCCTCTTTTGTCACCTTTTTGTATTCATACCGCGAGTAAAGATCAAAAGATACCCGCGAAAAAAAGAGACAAAAACCTGAAGGGAGACCAACGGATCGATACGGAATTGATGAGCGAGAATGAAAAACCTTGAATATGAGTGAGCGGATATAAATATGCATATTTCAGATGGCGGCACTCTTAAAGGGACATTACCATTTCAATTCGGATGCAACTCATAGCCGGTCACCGCGCGAAAATGAAAAAGGATGGTGGCGAGAAGTCTCCTGGAATCGATTACACAAACATTTTCAGCTTTTAAGTTGCATGTGTACACAGAAAAGCTCGAATTTAAATATTTCACTTTCGGGAATGCACCTCAAAACTCCAGAAGCATTTAGTTGCGACGTGAACGGTTTGCGATTTCCCGGACCCCAAAACGCAATTATGACAGCCGGAAGCTGTAAAGGCGACTACGAACGGCTTTCGAATCGAGACATATGAAAGGTAATTGCGTTAAAGACGGGTGGCAAACTGGAGCTAAGAAGACGAAATCCGGTTGAGAAGTCGCGATCAATATTTCTAGAAACCACAGATGTTAAAATAAAATGAAAAGAGGATTTTACAAAATAAAATTACGATAATTGTATCGTAACTCAAATTCACTTCTCTCACTTTTATATCAAATTCACCAACCAAAAAAAAATCAAACTAAAAATATAAGTATTAAATATGTAAAAAGGGCTACCTAAAGTCCGTGTAAAAAGTTAAGGACCCTCATTTTAAAGATCGATATCTTAGTATAAGCTCGATGAAAAAAATTGCGATAAAGTTACACCCTTTGAGGAGAGGTGCTCAATAAGGACATTATTTGATACATTTTGCATAGAAATTCGCTATTTCGAAACTATATGGAATATGTATATATATGCGCCACATAGATATGCGCCACATAAAAAACATATCGGAATACATTTGAGGAAAAATCGCAAAGTAGACCCGAAAGTTTCCAATTTAACATTTTATAATACTTATAACATATTTTACAGAATTTTTTTCGAAGATATTGATCTCGAAAGTCAAGGGCCTTAACTTTTTGCACGGATTTTAGAATTATATCATTAGACTCTAACCGAATTATCCAATGGGAAAAGTATTAAAATCCAACAGACTTCGTTTGTTGTACCAACATGTGAAACCACTAAGAACAAAAACTCGTCAATTGTACGCCGTTACAAATTCCCCTAATTTTAATATAGTTTTGCTTACCGAAACATGGCAATATTCGGACATTACCAACTCTGAGTTGCTGCCTATTACATTTAATATAATTAGAAATGATTATAATCACCATCTTGTGGATAGAAAAGTGGGCAGTGGCGTTCTTATTACCTACAGTCATAATATCAAATTGTTCAACTATCATATGTTCGAGATTTTAAATTTTGCCCTGCTAATTGATGTAGTCGTTGGTAAATGAGTTTATTTCACGATCAGCATGTTGATTATTACAGTATACATACCTCCTGATGATACGCTGAATGATTTAGAACTCTTTCTTGATTCACTTAGTATCAACTTGATTGGGAAGAATAGCTTCGATCGCAAATTCTTCCTTTTGAAGAACTTTGTTGGTACTTTAGATCTAATTGTAAGCATATCTACAACTCTAGAGGATACTCGACTTATTGTCAGTTTATCAATATCTAGTTAACACGTTAATTTCCAAGCTGTTTCGAAAACATGGCCTCATAGGCCACAACTCTTGACTTGCCTCTTAACAGAGTTGTATTTAACTCGCCCGGCTCCGTGGCCTCGCAAAGGTGCGTGCTTAAATTAACTCGCGTTGCGATTAACGAGTTAAGAAGATTTATCTCTCGGTTAAAATTGTAGCTGATAGTTAACATCAACGAATTGTTGATCCACTCGTAGTTTAGGGACTCATAAGTATTAATGAGATAATTGATAGAGGTTTTACACTTATAGGTAAATATGATATGTGGATACTTTTTGGACTTGGATATATTTAGTCATCTAACTTCTCAAAGCAGTTTTGTCATTCTTTTATAATACACGCATCTCTCGTATGATACGGTACTTGTATAGCACGGTTTCGATATAACACGCTATAAAACATGAATTTAATGTTACACAATTTTCAAGTGATCTTTATTCTGAAAATGTACGTAGCAAAAAGTTGTTATTTTTTCCAAGTGGTCCAGTCTGCTTCACACATAAAGTAGATATATATTGTTACGTTTTCAAAGTTTTACAATCGTAACATAAAAACGTGGGCACTGTACTCAGGATACATATTTCGGTTATTATTGTTCTTCTATAAATTCCTACAATGTTTTGCGTTTAAATCGATTAGGACACGAGGTTACTAAATCGAACAGCTTTATCCTCTGAAGACGACGGAGGACAACGTTGTCGAGAAGCCTCGAAGTTGGGATGATCATGCATTCTCTTCTCATTGCAATACAATTTCTGATGACAACGATGTTACTTCCAAGTCGCAATGGAGGTCGGTGTTTCTTACATACCAAGATGCATTCACTACATAACTTAGTACTTTGCTTTGAAATTTTTGAATCAGACTAGAATTTGTCTTGCAGATACAACTCCACAATTAGATTCCATATTTAATTTGTTTTTAGTACTTGTTTATATATTAGCATCTGCAAACGTAGATTTTCTACCAATAAGCCAATATAGATGTCTAAATTTTATGTCAAGCTCTTCACATTTTTTTTATGCGAGGTTTCCATTTGAGTTTGACGTACAGCGTCATACCAAGGTATTTTGCGGTATCGGCGTAATGGACTGCATTCCTATTTCTGTGTTCTGGCACATAGTTTACTTTCTTCTAAGAAATCTACATCTATATTGACTTAGACGTACTTAATTTTATTGTTTGGTCCAGTTGTCTATTGAATTTAAGACCAATTATAACTTATTTGTTATCACTATTTCATTTTCTGTAACAGCCAAGATTGCTGTATCATCTGAGAATGTAGCTATTAAAGTTTCTGGTATCTGAGGAAAGTCAAATATATAGAGTGCAGTGTTGAGCCAAGCACACTACCTTGAGAAACGCCGACTTGTATTTCATGTAGTAGTGAATAAGCGTTTTCGTGCTTTACTGGAAAATATCGATTAAGATACAATTTTAAAAGTTGATTGTACATTGATGGTAGTATTTGGCCTAGTTTATAATTTAAACCATCTAATCAGAGTTTGTCAAAAGCTTGTGCAACATCCAAAATACGGCTAAGTCTGCTTAGCTTATTTTCTTCCTTATTCTCTATGGTCTATTATATTATTCTATTAGTCTATTATATTATTACATATATAAACTTGATCTATTCTTGCATGTTTATTCCGAGACCCAAATTGATGTGTTGGCATTAGGGCGTTTTGTTCTATAATAAATGCTAGTCTTTTCAATAGTAATTTTTCAGGTAGTTCTAATAGTAAAGGTAATAGTGAGATGGGTCTATATGATGTAACATCGTTGGGGGGGATTACCAGATTTTGGTATCATTACTATTTCACCAACATTCCATATACTTGGGAAGTACTTCTGTTTAAAGGCAGCATTTGTTAATTAGTTAATTAGGTCAAAGCCAACTGATTTCTTAATATTTAGTTTTTGTATTTCATTCGTACACATGGTATATTACTCTGCTGATCACTTTGAATCATTCTAGGAACATTGTTTGACATAATTATTGGACTATCTGATGTAAAAATTTCTTTCCGATATTCAGCAACCAAATCTTTTTCTTGATTGCTCTTAGCCCAATTGCCATTACTATTACGAATAGGGCCATTGCACATTTTTTTATTGGCTTAATCGATAATCAAACAAAATTTAAAATTTCCATAATTTTTTATTTTTCAAAGTGGACTACAGTTTTTCCAGAAAAAAATAATGAAAATTTTAGGTTACTTTTATTACGTCACAAAAACTTCAGACGCGATTGGCGGAAAATAAAAATCAATAAAGGATGCATAAACGAAACGCCATGCACTATCCGATAAGGCATTTTTTAACTCATTGCGTTCTGGCCGATACTGTTATTTTTGAGGTTAAAACATTCTCCGCTAAGTGAAGGTGTTGGTATATGCACATTTTACCTTTCGTCGATTTATTGCAAAACCGACTTGAATTTTAACTAAAATTCAAGTTCAACTAAACTATCAACTATTCTTCTGTTTGAACTATTTTCGTTAATTTCTCAGAAAAAGTTGTACTTAGTCATAAAGATAAAATGAAATACCCAAACCATTTTTATGGGTGGTTGTTTAAGCAATTTTTTAAAGATTCTTTTGTAATACAGAATGTATATTTGTAATATATATTTTTTAACAAAGTATCCTTTCTTCTAAAACTTGGAGATAATAAAGGAGATAATGCGGAAGTAAGTGTGAGTTGGAGTTGTAAAGTCGAAAAGTATGGAACGCGGATTTCAAAAATGATCTGAAAATCTTCCTACAGTAGATGCGGAAATAATTTCCGAATATCTTTCAAAATACCTAGTTAACGCACTGCTCATCGTTACAATCGTTATATAAGAGTAACAATATATTCATCAAATTAAGTTAGGTTATTACAGAAATTCATCATAACAAGACTGTAGGCGCCACAATCTCTTCGACTAAGAACGATACACGTACGTCAAAAACGTTGTATACGTAATAAAAGTATCATAGGGGGGATTTTGAATTTTAGTATTAATTATTGTTTAATTTATTAAAATTAAACAATTTTAGGATCTAAAAATGTTACCAATCCTTCTATTTTTATATACTTTATCGATTTTTTCAAACACGGTCTTTTTATTCGATTGAGGGTAACAGCTCCATTGGAGGTGTCAATAAGATCTTTTAAATAATTTTGCATATTATTTTATTTGTAGGTACCTGAATTTAGGATATATGTTAGATTTAGGTTTTTGTGTTAATATAGTTGTTAAGACCCAGGCTGAGTTTTGTATCTCTCTTAATAACTTTTTTATTTCCTGGTCATTGTCTTCGTTCATTTTCAGAGAAGCATTAAGTTAAATAAAATAATATAAATGATGGTCTTCGTTTATAATTTAATAATTCGACAACATTCCCATCTTCATCGCTGTCTAACAAACATTCATATAGGAATTCCATGAGGTTTTCGTAAGGAACGCACAGTACTTAAAGCACGAGCAAACACGATTAGCTGTTTATATCAACTTCACAAACTAATGTCAATTATTCAAATTTGACGAATAACATTTTGTTTCCGTTTTTAATGTTAACACCTAGGGGTACCATCTTTTTACATCTTGTAGTTTTTTGTCTGTCGGGTAAAGTTGCTGGATAAATGCGTCACTGTGGTTAACTGTTAGGCATGTTTATTCATTAGTTGCGCATCAGTCATTGGTTCTTAGTTTTTACTAACTTTAACTGCAAATTGAAGATCGTGATTTTGCACCTCTGCTGAAAAAAACTTTAGTCATACTGCACTGAACATATTATTTAAATCTAACAATATCAATGAAGCTGTCATGTTTCCATCAAATAACAACCCAAGTTCTAATTTCTGTAAACCGGATTCTCATGAATTGTATGACATTAGTCATATTGCTTGGTTGGAAGCACTGGAAGCACTAGATGTTTATTGAAAATAAAACACTACTTTAAGAAGTGGAAGACATTTAAACAACTATCACACTACGGTGACTATGTTAGATTGCGTCGTTTAGCCAAGGACGTAATTGTTCTGGCACCTTCACTGCAGGGTATGGTATTACACAAGGTTCCAACATGGGTCCCCTGTTTTTTAATAATTATCTGATTGTATTGTGCTTGCTTACACCGCATATGGTCTAAATAAAACAAAACGAGTAAAAATATTTTAATGCAGTTTGAATTGAGACAATTATCTGAAACTTGGAATGGTGCCACCCTGTAGCACAATACAATTGACTTTGACCAATTCATGTTTTCTTCACCAAGATTGTGAACTTTTGAACATAAAAACTTTGACGCAATCCATTTTTTTAGTTTAATATCTTATAGAATGTTATTAAATGGTAAAGAATAGCTAAATACTAAATTTTGATAAAACTGAATACCCGGTAAAGTGTCACTTTACCTTAAAACAGACCAATATGGTTTCATATTTGTTACGAAAAAGTTAGGGGGTACAATGGGGAAAATCTCTAAAAATATATCAAACGATGTTTAGATCATTTAATTTGATATAACAAATCTTTAGCTATAATTAAATAATACTCCCATAATGTTTGTTTTCTATTTTCTTTTTTATAAGATATGTTTCAGGCTATGCTAATGTTGCCAAATTTATAGGTTCCGAGATAAAATTATATAACCTTAACACTCTAATCTAATTTACTGAGGAAATAAAAATTGTAAATCGTAATTTCTAAATAATTATATATACAAACCTAGGTATAAAAATATATACCTAGGTTAAAAAATATATCACTGAATAGGTAATATTAATATCACGCAAGGAATGTGAAGGTAGGGTGTCCCATTAAAAGAAGTTTTAGAATTTTGTCTTAGAAATAATACATTTGGCGATAGAAAATTTGAGTTCGCAAAGTTACGTAACCTACACAGGATGTTTCTAAATTGATGCGAAAGTTTTCAAGGGGACTTCATACAGCATGTTTTTCAAAACCTCTTCTCCTCCAAATTACAAAAATTATTATTTTTTATGGACAAAGTATTGTTAGGGCGAATTTTTTTACCCCCTCATAATGACATTTTAATGTTATAAAAACCGTCAAAAAGTATAATTTAGTTAGTAATAATTATCTGCCAATTTTCGTTCTTTTATTATTCCATAGTAGATTTATTAACTAAAAACTATTTTTCCCGTTAACTTTAGAGGTCTGTTTATAAAAGAAGGGATTGGGAAGAATTTTTTGCCAATAATTTTCGGTTAAAATCACTCACTGAAATCTTTCGCATCAGAAACCCCCTTTCAAACTTTAGTCCATATTGATCAAGCCATTAATAAGATTTTTTTTATACCTGCGATAAAAGTGGTTCTTGCGTCTTTTGCGGGATATATATATTAAAACAATTGGTTGTAACTTCAAATAAGTGTTAATTCGCTTTAAAAGAATGCTTATTTCGTATTTCTGCAAAAATATTTAATAAGATTGGAAAGTGACAAATGAAGAATTTTCTGTATTGCTCAAGATAGCAACAATGCATTGTCTTGAAAAGTCGAACAGAATACATATTCTTCACTTAAAGTTGTAAGTTGTAGTATAGTAGCGTTCCGTTGGCACTGCAATATTCGTACTACTTTATTTCTTCCACCTCTCAGTCTACTAGGATCCAAAGTTACATATCATATGTAACAAAAAAAACATTTCGAAAATTTTATTTTCTTTCACATTTTACCTCTTATAGACCACTGTGCGCCGATGACTTAAAGATATATGCCCGTGTGTATATGTGATCAATATCAATTCCTGTGCTGTACAGAATGAAATTCCTTTTAATATAGCAAAATGGGTTGTCATATCGTACACAAGGTGTAATAACCCAATAACGTTTTATTCAATATTCGAGATCTGATGTCATATTCGATGTCCAGTTACAAAGATCGCGTTAACACGACAGTAAAGTCAGCATCCGGTGCATTGAGTTTGATTATCAGAAAATGTAAAAAATTTAACAACTTAGCCGTATTAATATTACTTTCTTTGCGTTAGTTCATACAAAATTGGAATACGACTCCTTAGTTTGGTATCCTTCTTATACTTCTCATGCTCGAGAGAGTGCAGAAGAGGTTCTTGAAATACATTTTAAGTCCAGAGCGAGGTGTTGAATACGTTGTGTTATTAAAAGAATTTAATATTTCACTTTTGAGCAATCGTGGAGAAGTTGCTAGTAGAAATTTTTTATCGAACATCGTTTAATAACACTATTGACTCGCTTTCACTTTTTGCTCGAGTTGGAATTATTATGTCCAAACTGGCTATCAGCAACAGTAACACATACCAAGCATCCGAGAATACTTCTTAATCACGAACAACAATTGGGGCGGCCGACGTCTTCAAAATCGGCCGAGTATATTTCGTAATCACGAACAATATTTGGGGTAGCTAACGTCTTCGAAATCGGCCGAGAATAGACTTTAATCGCGAACAATATTTCGGGCGGCCGACGTTATCGAAGTCGGTCGAGAATACTTGATAATCACGAACAATATTTGGGGCAGCCGACATCTTCGAAGTCTATCGAGAATAATTTTTAATAACGAACAATAATTAAGGCGGCCCACGTCTTCGAAGTCGCCTGAGAATGCTTCATAATCACGAACAATATTTGGCGCAGCCGATGTCTTTAAAGTCGGTCGAGATTACTTACTTCGAAGATGTTGGCCTCCTCAAATATTGTCAAAGTCGGCCGAAAATATTTCTTAATCACGAACAATATTTGGGGCGGCTGACGTCTTCGAAATCGGCCGAGAATAGACTTTAATCGCGAACAATATTTCAGGCGGCCAACGTCATCGAAGTCGGTCGAGAATACTTGATAATCACGAACAATATTTGGGGCAGCCGACATCTTCGAAGTCTATCGAGAATAATTTTTAATAACGAACAATAATTAAGGCGGCCCACGTCTTCGAAGTCGCCTGAGAATGCTTCATAATCACGAACAATATTTGGCGGAGCCGATGTCTTTAAAGTCGGTCGAGATTACTACTTCGAAGATGTTGGCCGCCTCAAATATTGTCAAAATCGGCCGAGAATATTTCTTAATCACGAACAATATTTGGGGCGGCTGACGTCTTCGAAATCGGCCGAGAATAGACTTTAATCGCGAACAATATTTCGGGCGGCCAACGTCATCGAAGTCGGTCGAGAATACTTGATAATCACGAACAATATTTGGGGCAGCCGACATCTTCGAAGTCTATCGAGAATAATTTTTAATAACGAACAATAATTAAGGCGGCCCACGTCTTCGAAGTCGCCTGAGAATGCTTCATAATCACGAACAATATTTGGCGGAGCCGATGTCTTTAAAGTCGGTCGAGATTACTACTTCGAAGATGTTGGCCGCCTCAAATATTGTCAAAATCGGCCGAGAATATTTCTTAATCACGAACAATATTTGGGGCGGCTGACGTCTTCGAAATCGGCCGAGAATAGACTTTAATCGCGAACAATATTTCGGGCGGCCAACGTCATCGAAGTCGGTCGAGAATACTTGATAATCACGAACAATATTTGGGGCAGCCGACATCTTCGAAGTCTATCGAGAATAATTTTTAATAAAGAACAATAATTAAGGCGGCCCACGTCTTCGAAGTCGCCTGAGAATGCTTCATAATCACGAACAATATTTGGCGGAGCCGATGTCTTTAAAGTCGGTCGAGATTACTACTTCGAAGATGTTGGCCGCCTCAAATATTGTCAAAGTCGGCCGAAAATATTTCTTAATCACGAACAATATTTGGGGCGGCTAACGTCTTCGAAATCGGCCGAGAATAGACTTTAATCGCGAACAATATTTCGGGCGGCCGACGTTATCGAAGTCGGTCGAGAATACTTGATAATCACGAACAATATTTGGGGCAGCCGACATCTTCGAAGTCTATCGAGAATAATTTTTAATAACGAACAATAATTAAGGCGGCCCACGTCTTCGAAGTCGCCTGAGAATGCTTCATAATCACGAACAATATTTGGCGCAGCCGATGTCTTTAAAGTCGGTCGAGATTACTTACTTCGAAGATGTTGGCCGCCTCAAATATTGTCAAAGTCGGCCGAAAATATTTCTTAATCACGAACAATATTTGGGGCGGCTGACGTCTTCGAAATCGGCCGAGAATAGACTTTAATCGCGAACAATATTTCAGGCGGCCAACGTCATCGAAGTCGGTCGAGAATACTTGATAATCACGAACAATATTTGGGGCAGCCGACATCTTCGAAGTCTATCGAGAATAATTTTTAATAACGAACAATAATTAAGGCGGCCCACGTCTTCGAAGTCGCCTGAGAATGCTTCATAATCACGAACAATATTTGGCGCAGCCGATGTCTTTAAAGTCGGTCGAGATTACTTACTTCGAAGATGTTGGCCGCCTCAAATATTGTCAAAGTCGGCCGAAAATATTTCTTAATCACGAACAATATTTGGGGCGGCTGACGTCTTCGAAATCGGCCGAGAATAGACTTTAATCGCGAACAATATTTCAGGCGGCCAACGTCATCGAAGTCGGTCGAGAATACTTGATAATCACGAACAATATTTGGGGCAGCCGACATCTTCGAAGTCTATCGAGAATAATTTTTAATAACGAACAATAATTAAGGCGGCCCACGTCTTCGAAGTCGCCTGAGAATGCTTCATAATCACGAACAATATTTGGCGCAGCCGATGTCTTTAAAGTCGGTCGAGATTACTTACTTCGAAGATGTTGGCCGCCTCAAATATTGTCAAAATCGGCCGAGAATATTTCTTAATCACGAACAATATTTGGGGCGGCTGACGTCTTCGAAATCGGCCGAGAATAGACTTTAATCGCGAACAATATTTCGGGCGGCCAACGTCATCGAAGTCGGTCGAGAATACTTGATAATCACGAACAATATTTGGGGCAGCCGACATCTTCGAAGTCTATCGAGAATAATTTTTAATAACGAACAATAATTAAGGCGGCCCACGTCTTCGAAGTCGCCTGAGAATGCTTCATAATCACGAACAATATTTGGCGCAGCCGATGTCTTTAAAGTCGGTCGAGATTACTTACTTCGAAGATGTTGGCCGCCTCAAATATGGTCAAAGTCGGCCGAAAATATTTCTTAATCACGAACAATATTTGGAGCGGCTGACGTGTTCGAAGTCGACCGGCAATACTTCTTGATCACGAACAATATTTGGAGCAACCTCTTTGAAATCGAAGCATTATGTTACTGAAGTTTCCAATTATTTCATCTTAAGTAGAATTCATCATAAAAGAAATAATCTCGACTGACTTCGAAGACGTCAGCCGCCTCAAATATTGCTCGTGATTAAGAAGTATTATTCGACCGATAACAATATTTAGGGCAGCCGAGAATACTTCTTGATCACCAGCCAATTTTCCGCACTCAAAATTGTAGTCTAATTCTTAATGTGTGGTGCAAAGTGAATGAATAAACTCGTGCATTAAAACTTGTTGATACAGACACTCACAAATAATTGTGAAGGGTGTATTGTTTTTATCGCTGTATAAAAATAATTAAATTTGGGTCAATTGTTCGAAATGGCTATTGAATTACCCAAACCTCTTTCAAATCAATAACGTTCCGAGCGGATAGTTCTTTTCAGAGGGAGGCCGCGATTCTCGTTAAACAATAGGGCGATTAAACTGTTGTGCAAGTGGGCGCGTGCGCCGGGAGGCCAATCATCCGAATTGTACCCTTATGGTTAATCGCTTAAGTTGTAGAGCGAATTATTCGTTATTGCATAATAGTTTGTGAATTTATTCGCAAATTGGGTGAAAAGAGTTGGAACGCGATGCGTGCGAGTGTCGTAATTAAAATAATAATGCAGTTAATATCGATCGAATGTCGATACGCAGCGCAGGTTGTCGCACTATTATTACACTGTATTAGGGGATTGATAGGGGTGTTTACCCCGTTTTCCAATAAATATGGAGAGGGGCACGCGTTCACGTCAATCAGGGGGCTGGCAAACACGGCGTCCGATGCCCATGTGGCATGGTCCCGGACAGGTCGCGTATCTGCATCCTGTTAATAATTGGTTCCACTCTTTCACACAAGTGCCCATTCACACGATCTTTCTCGCCAACCCTAAGTGTTACACTGGGTAAACATCATAATAATTTCACACTACTAATTTTCTCTGAAGGGTGGCAACCAACGAGCACCCTTCGCGGCAATATCCAAAGGATCGCCCTTCAAATTTGCGTCAGTCGAATGGAACACGTCGCGGTGCCGCGGCTCCAATATGGCTGCTGGGCATCGAATTGGCATCGGAATTGACGCGATTCTGTTAAAACTCGATTTAGCTAGTTTTCAACTACACCCCAATTGAACACTGATAGTTTGAAGCGGTTATAGGATCTCGCCCCAGGCCTGCTTTCACCTCTCTCTATTTATTTCATCGACGTGTGTCGCTACACGTTTCGTTATCAATATTCTAGCCATTAACGTACTGCACATTAATATCGTAAAATCGGATAAAACCCGATTTCCTAGTTAATTTACGCCAATAATTTTGCATCACTATAAAGCAAATTAACGTATCGTTTTATCGCATTATATTTGTACTCCATTTCCTTCATTGAAATTCAACGACAGAAATCACCGCAATCCGATTAGTACTATATCCATCTACAACCAGAACCTACACCAACATAATATGCATGTATTATATACACATATATATCATATACGCGTCCGAAGTAATCCCCTCTATCCATTATGAGAATAAGTTGACGTATAACGTCATTTTTATTAACCCTAATAATTTAGTATAGAAAATTGATTACTTTTAATTTTTCATGAACAATACCAACAGTGGAAAATAATAATAATACCAAGATAGATTTCGTGTTCGTGATATAAGAAACAAACTCGGCTGCCATAAGTATCACGAATAATCCTTGGGGTGACCGGGATACCATAATTTCTTATTTTTATGAAACCACATGTGTCCTGGTTGAAGTTTATAGAAGAAATAATCTCGGCCGACTTCGAAGATGACCCTAAGTATTATTCATGATACTTGGAGCGGCCGACGTCTTCGAAATCAGCCGAGATTGTTTACTATATCACAAATAATACTTAAGGATGCCATACAGATTATGGACGGATTAAACAAAAAAAATAACAAAAATTCACGTCTTTAAAATCTTCCGAGATTTTTTCTTATATCACGAAAAATACTTACAGTGGCCGACGTCTTCGAAGTCAGCTAAGATTATGTCTTCCATAAATTTTAAACAGAATTGACTTTATTTGACGAAAATAAGAAATTATTTGTGGCACCGCTGCCGCCCCAATTATTGTTTGGAATACAAGACGTTCATGCGAGAAATCTAAGACGAGAACGAACCGTAAACAAATGTAGTTGTTCTTGGAAAATTCCAATTTTGTTGGAAGACAGACAGACCCCACATTTTTAATGCCGACAAACACCGATATCATCGAAATTATGAAAAACATCTAACGATTGATCTATCTACGATTTATATATAGAGTATATAAGCTACTTTCCATACAATGGAAATATCTAAATAAAATCTACTTGGGACGAATGTAGATAAAGTAAATGTAGACATTAAATCTTTCATACACAAATACAAATCAACTTCAATCAATACAAACTACTTACAAGATTTTCGAATTTAGTCACAAACACTCAAGTAAAAATGTTGATAATTTTTGTAAAAATTTTTCGTCTAAATCTAGAAATGACTAAGATATGGGCTTAGTTAAGAAATGTTTAGATAATTTCTTAAACATTTTTAATATGCTTCGACTTAGAAAGATAATAATTGGTAGTATGCAATTTCAACTTTTTTATGACTTAATCTCTTAAATATCCTTAGAGATTTTAAAAACCCTTCTCTTTTTAAAATTTCTTTTAATAACTTTTATGATTTTTTTATGAATTTTCAAAAATAATTACGGACATTTTTTAGTTCTAAAATTGATATCTCAAAAAGGAACAAATTATTGAAGTTTTTATTTGTAGTTTTCATTTATAAACTACAAATAAAATCATTACGATATTTTAAGAATTCGATTTTTACGATTTTTTAAAATATTAAAGGTAACTATTAATTTTGTGAAATGCTACAAATGCAGGTTGAGTTCAAAAATTGATTATTAAATATCGGAGTGAAATACACAAGCATGGTTTTATTCTAAGAAAACTGCATCATTTCCTTTTTAAATTAAAAAAAATCTCATCAAGATATCTTAACATTTCGATTTCTTACGTTTTTGTCAAAATTATTAAGGAAATCGTTAATTTTATAAAAAGGTCCAAATTTAAATTGAAATTAAAAATTGATATTTTCAAAAAGGAAGAACGATATTTAATTATTGTTTTATTCGCTCAAAAGTGAATGTGCACTTTTTTTTATGAACCAAAAAAAATCATCAAGATATTTTAAGAATTCGATTTGCTACGATTATTTTTAAATAATAATAAAAATTATTAATCTTACAAAATGTTACAAATTGAGGTTTATTTAAAAAATTGTTATCTCAAAAACGAAGTGCGGTACACACGTACGGTTGTTCTCAGGCAAATACATACTTTCTTTTGTAAATTATAAAAATTTTATCATGATATCTTGAAAATTTGACTTTTATGATTTTTCAAAAATAATTATTTTTATAAAATACTACATATGTAGGTTGAGAAAATAAGTCCTTTATGGTTTCTTTTTAAGCATAACATAATTGATTGGAATCATTTTTTTATTTGTTTTCATGACTGTCCACGATTAATGATCATATTTTATAAACTACCTTGAATATGTTAAGAATAACTCGTTGCATTTAATCAAAAATTTCAGAGTAAAAATAATTTTAGAAAAAAATGGGCTCATAGAAACAAAAAAATGGAAGGTTTACGACGTAATAAAAAAGGATTTAAGTAAACAAATTTTGTGATCTAAAAAAATCATGAGTTAAATGTATTTGAATCAAATTGACCATTTGAATCGTTATTTAATAGAATGAAATTTAGCAACTTGAGAAGAAATTGAAAAAAATTGGTATGATGTCAAGTTGGGTTGGGTTGTGCTTCAACTTCATACTATTCAACATGAGGGATGGTATGAAGTTTAAGTTCAACCCAACTTGATACCATGATACCATATAATATGAAGGTTGGTCTGAAGTTGATACTGAGCTCAACCAAACTTGATCCATCATATTGAATTGTTTTTCTATGGTTAGGTTGGGTTGAGCTTTAACGTCATGCTATCCCTCATATCAAATGATATGAAGTTGCAGCTCAATCCAACCATACTAAAATCCTATCTTAAAAGGAAAAATCCCAATTAAGTTCAGCAGCTTGTATCTCAAGAACTTAGTGAGATATCTCAAAATATCTTTATTTTTAGAAAGTATATGCTCCAATTAGTAATTGAGAGTAATTTCGCAACAAATTTCCAAACAAATCAATTTTTCAAAAATTTTTAAAGTTATTCAAAATATTGAAAAACCCCAATTAGGTTTGGCAGCTTATGTTTCAAGAACTAAGTAAGTTATTTCAAAACTGACTTCATTTTCGGAAAGTAGATGCTCCAAATAGTAATTGAAAGTAATTTTGGAACAATTTTCCTAAAAATCAAATTTTTAATAATTTTTAAATTTACTCAAAATATTGGAAAATCTTAATTAAGTTCAGCAGCTTATATCTCAAGAACTAAGTGAGATATCTCAAAATTTACGCCAGTTTCGGAAAGTAGATGTTCCAATTAGTAATTGAGAGTAATTTTGTAACAATTTTCCTAAAAATCAAATTTTCAA
Organism: Onthophagus sagittarius; assembly: GCA_036711965.1. NCBI lineage: Eukaryota > Metazoa > Arthropoda > Insecta > Coleoptera > Scarabaeidae > Onthophagus > Onthophagus sagittarius. The sequence goes on along the minus strand of JASERS010000007.1, from coordinate 7,195,856 downwards.
GAATTTTTAAATTTACTCAAAATATTGGAAAAATCTCAATTAAGTTCAGCAGCTTATATCTCAAGAACTAAGTGAGATATCTCAAAATTTACTTCAGTTTCGGAAAGTAGATGCTCCAATTAGTAATTGAAAACAATTTCGTAACAATTTTCCAAAAAATCGATTGTTCAAGAATTTTAAAATTTATTCCAAATATTAAAAAAATCTCAATTAATTTCAGCAGCTTATATCTCAAGAACTAAGTGAGTTATTTCAAAATTGACTTAATTCCCGTAAAGTAAATGCTCCAATTAGTAATTGAAAGTAATTTCGTAACTATTTTCCAAAAAACTATTTCTTAAGCATTTTTAAATTTACTCAAAATATTGGAAAAATCTCAGTTAAGTTCAGCAATTTATATCTCAAGAACTAAGAGAGATATCTCAAAATTGCTTCAATTTCGAAAAGTAGATGCTCTAGTAATTCAGAACAATTTCGTAACAATTTTCCAAAAAATCGATTGTTCAAGAATTTTTAGTTATTCAAAATATTGAAAAATTCCAATTAAGTTCAACAGCTTATATCTCAAGAACTAAGTTTAATATTTCAAAATTGACTTCATTTTCGGAAAGTAGATGCTGCAATTAGTAATTAAAAGTAATTTCGTAACAATTTTCTTAAAAATCGATTTTTCAAGAATTCTTAAATTTACTCAAAATATTGGAAAAATCTCAGTTAAGTTCAGCAATTTATATCTCAAGAACTAAGAGAGATATCTCAAAATTACTTCAATTTCGGAAAGTAGATGCTCTAGTAATTGAGAACAATTTCGTAATAATTTTCCAAAAAATCGATTGTTCAAGAATTTTTACAGTTATTCAAAATCCCAATTAAGTTCAGCAGCTTATATCTCAAGAACTAAGTTTGATATTTCAAAATTGACTTCATTTTCGGAAAGTAGATGCTCCAATTAGTAATTGAAAGTAATTTCGTAATAATTTTCCTAAAAATAGATTTTTTAAGAATTCTTAAATTTACTCAAAATATTGGAAAAATCTCAGTTAAGTACAGCAGTTTATATCTCAAGAACTAAGGGAGATATCTCAAAATTACTTCAATTTCGGAAAGTAGATGCTCTAGTAATTGAGAACAATTTTCCAAAAAATCGATTGTTCAAGAATTTTTAAAGTTATTCAAAATATTGAAAAATCCCAAATAAGTTCAGCAGTTTATATCTCAAGAACTAAGTAAGTTATCTAAAAATTGACTTAATTTTCGAAAAGGATGCTTTACTTAGTAATTGAAAGTAATTTCGTAACAATTTTCGTAAAAATCGATTTTTCAAGAATTTTTAAATTTATTCAAAATATTGAAAAAATCTCAGTTAAGTTCAACAGTTTTTATCTCAAGAACTAAGAGAGACATCTCAAAATGACATCATTTTTGGTAAGTAGATACTTCAATTAGTAATTGAGAGCAACGTTGTAACAATTTTTTAAAAAACCATTATTACGTTTCTATACCATAGATAACAAAAGGAATATAGTCACACACAGAGGAAACGATTTGCGATGTTGTTTGAGATTAAGATTTGTTAAAATGGCTTTAAAATTAAATGGCAAAAGAGAGATTTCTTATCTCTAAGATAACTTGAGGTAAGACAGGCGACAACATAAACTACTAGTTTAGCGGTATCTTATAGCTAGCTTATCTAACATATGTTAACAGTTTGGTAGTAACTGGCCTTAGTGAGCTAATCTTTATCTCGTCTACTTTACCCACTTCGTTTTCTGTTGCGTGCCTTGTGGTTGTAATGAGTCACATATAGTACTGGCTTCGTTCCTTTTTTTATAAAAAAAAACAACAAAAAAACAACTCAACCCAATCATGGTGATAAGTAATGATTTAGACTGACTTCGAATGAGTTCGACTGTCCTAAGTATAATAAGCAATACTTAGGTATAAATATTAAATAAATCACGCGCATGCCGACATTTTTAAAACAATCTAATTATCACAACAAGTATAAATATAAAATATCATACAAGCTTAACAAAAATTGACGGGGTTTAACATGACACTCCGACAATTTAAAGAAATACAGGGTGTTCAATTTAAAATGATAAAGTTACACTTCATAGTATTAGCGGTGTTGGAAAGATCAAAGCTTTGTTGATCAATAATGAATTTTGAAAAATTTTCACAAAATAGTTAACTACTTGCTATCTTGCACTCAGGATTTAGAATCAAGCTGAAAATAATTTTAAACGATGGTAATTTATGACGACACTCTTTTGTGTCATGTTCTTTATTTTGAAGAATAAAGCCACTACATCCGTGCATCGTAATTTATAATGAGCATAAACTTCTTCGTAAAGTTGAAATACGCGTTTAAATGTAGGAGGCTCGAAAATTTGTAACTACATTGTGTACAAACAGACTGTTGTTTTGGTGTTTAGTAAAAAGTGGTTGAAATGTAGTAGAAGGATAATATGCACAAAAAGCTTTTGTCGAATTAGAGATCAATACACAGCGGAAATACACCGACAGAGACACGCACACATGCACTGCAGGAGAAACTGTCTATTTCAATTCCAACTTCATCAATCTCTTCACTGATCTCGCAGCGCTCGGTAGCGGTATTCATCCGACGCCATTCAAACGGGAATTTCGCGCATTTGTTTCTTTCCTTCGGTTCGTTTTTACTGGAGGCGTGGTTTTAATACGGACCTGCACGTGTGTTTGTGGAAAAGGCTGATTAACACACACACAAAGAAAGCACCGACGAAAAGCGGCTCTTTCGCCTGGCGGATTTTTTTTTCACAGTTCCCCTCGATAATGAGCTGATATCGATAAACCATAAAAGTTTTTATTGCTCAGGGCTCTACTTTACGGCCCGACAGCATAAAAGTCTCGCGAGCGACGGAATAAATTTCGAAATTGGTCTCTTTGTGTTCGTTTCAGTGGTCAACCAACAGTATGAAGTCCAAGTTTACCATACCTACGTGTTAGCTGGAAATACGGCAGTTATGCTATGCGTGATACCGTCGTTCGTGAAAGAGCACGTCAGTGTGACTTCTTGGTCAAGAGACGATTCAATTCTTCTACCCGGTTCCAACATGGGTGAGTATTCAATTAATCGTCCATAAAACCAGACGGGCCTTTAAAACATTTATATATCCACTTCGAACTACCCATTACCGTTCACAAAGAGCAACGGAACGCCGCTAACGCGATTCCCTCCGTCAAGGGACCAAGGGCTCTCTAAGAAAAGAAAGTTAAATTGAATACCGTCCTGCTCTGCTGGCGTTATGTAATAAAACAAAGAGACCGGTCGCCTAAATGGGCCGAATTTCCGCAAAGAATCCCGCGACTCCGATAATGAACTTCCGAAGAACCTCGTATGTAACCCTCTACTTATCCCCATCCCCCATATAAAATCCGGTTATTTCCTTTAATTAAATTCCTCAGATACTTACCCAGTTTTTTAAGCCTGTAAATTACAAGTTGAAACTTTGAAAAATGAAGAATCAAATCTTATAAAGGCCCTTCACGTAAGGTTACAGTTGAAATAAGATTCAAAAACTTTTAAAAACTGAATGCGGAGAAGTTGAGAGGTTGGTCTTAACTAGTTCCTTAACGTTCCCGCGAAACGGTCGTCTCATCCATTCCTTGCATTGTAGGAGGCCGGATAGTGGTGACTTACGGGAGCGGCGAATTGCATATTAGGTCGGCACGTGCGGAAGACGGTATGGCGAAGTACTCTTGCTTGACGTTACACGCCTTGACGCAAGAACGAAAGAGAAGCGGAGCGGCGATGCTTACTGTCACAGGTTAGTTACATTCATTTCCTCAACAATACAACACTCTAAAAGGATAGTCATTAATTTTGCCTATAATTTCTATTTGAAACACAATTTCGAGATTGAACTAAAATGAGAACTAACACTAAAACTATTACTAAGACTAATACTAAGATATTTCACTCATTTTCACATGGAATACAATACCCAATAAGAATTGGGCAACAATTTTGAAACTTCAGTAAAATAATGCTTTATTATTAACTAACAAACGATGAAAGTTTAAATAAAGAAAAACAAAAATTAACAATTTCAAGAAAAAGCTAGTAGTGGATTACATCCCCACGAGGAGCTATGCATGCTATTAACCCTTCTTTAATCACCTGTAGGTCCACAATACCTTAGGGTTAGAGACTTATCGAGACCTATCGTACAAATTCCCAAAGCTATTTAAACGTTGTATATCCGTGACTTCAAAGAATACTTCTTTAGTTACCCGGTTACAAATTCATTCCTCAAAGTTTACACTAGTTTCTCATTAATCAAGGAATTTACCGATTGGTTGCATCGGATTACGCACTGTATTTACGGCTATTTGCATTCATACTATTTGAGAAGTTTTATATTGTTGGGTAACTTCTTTGCTCTTTTGCTACTTACTTAATTGCTTAATTGTAAGCATAAAGAAATAATCAGAGCTGAGTTAACTACTTGAAAAAAGTAGTGAAGTGAAACTATATGTTCACCAAAAAGTAGTTTAACAACTAGGTAGCTGAAGTGAAAGAAGAATTTCTTCCTTTTTATTGGTAACTACTGTTTATCTCTACCATAGGGAGGAATGGTACTCAGTGTCAGTGAAGGAATGCACCATAGAGTGAAAGAATACACGAGACAGGCAACTGAAAATTCACGCTTCTTGAGGATCACTTTCGCTCCAGAACTCTCATTAGCATTGCATAGTTCCGCCACCCGCCGCTAGGTGACGTCATCATCGGTCGATCCTTGAAGATAGTTTTCGCTCCATAAGTTAGTTAATCTTTAAAGTTAGTTAATTAATAAGTTAATCCATGATAATCATGTTTAGTTCCACCACCCGCCGCTAGGTGACGCCAATTCCTTAGTTCCACCGCTAACCGCTAGGTGGTGCTACCGTCATTCGATCCTAAAGGGTGGTTGGAATTGAGCATTCACTGCCTCTGTGGTTCAGAACTCTCATTAATATACTACTCCAGTGAATTTTTATACCAGTCAGTGTTGCAATTGAATCTTTTTTACTTAAGAGCTATATATCGAGGCGGTCATCAAAGCTGTGATAATTTTTGCTCAACTGATAGCTTCGGAATAGAAATATTACGTATGGGGATATCTAAAACAAGATTTAAATTTCTCCTAAAACGTATTCATTTTGATAAAATTTGCGACAGAAAGATTCATTTATTATTATTATTATTTCTTATTATATATCATGTAATACCAAAAATAAGAATACAACATTAAACAAACAAATATGGATAAACTTAGGCAGTATAAGCAAATTGATCATTTTATTTCACAAATGATCTCTGCCAAATGATCCAACAAAACAAACAAAAATAATATTTACTGAAGCAAAATTTTGCTAGGATGAAAATGGCAAGTAGTGATAATCAGCAATTATTAACATTTATCACCAAATAAGATTAAGCAAGAGAGAAAAAAGTGAAAAACCATCAAGCTATTATGCATTAAGTACTGCATCAGGAATGGACGTTGTTGATCAATTATGCGCTACTTATAACAGCCACATCTAGACGAAGGTGGCTAATGGTTATATTTTACCATTTATTGAATGTGGATTGCATTAATTCTAGATTAATTTTCATGAAGAAACGAGGAAATTATGTGCTGAGACCAGACTATATGAAAAGCTTTTCATTTTAATATACTTTTGACCTTTTTCTTTCTAATTCAGTCCCAACATCTGCTGTAAAAGTTTTTTTTGAAAGCACGTATTTTGAATTGAAACTTGATACTGCTTCTAGCAGACATGAAATGCTTCCGGATGACTTAATACTGCATCCGAAAGACTTGAAATGCTTTCAAAAGGCTTGAAATATTTTCAGAAGACTAGAAATGTTTCCAGAAGACTTGAAATGTTTCCAGAAGACTAGAAATGCTTCCAGAAAATTTACTACTACTCCTGAAAGCCTAATACTGTTTCCAGAAGACTTAATATTGCTTCTACAAAGTTTGAAATACTTCCAAAAGACTTGATATTGCCTCTGGAAATGCTCTTATCAATATAAAATTGTTAATGGTTTTATCTGGATTGAGGATATATTTTCAATTAATTTTTAATTTTATGTACCTACTATCGAGTTTATTCTTCGCAATTAAGTGCCAGCAGCACCAGATGCGATACATGTTTTTTTTTGGAAAGTTTGTAAGAAGCTTTTCTTGGAGAGACGTAATTCGTGGTTTTAGATTATTCCCAATTTCGTTTTTATTGTAGCAATAAAAATATAAGTTCACCAACAAGTTCCATCATAATGTTATACAAAATACTTATAAAAGCTAACATCATTGGTTATTAGGTTTAGCTGAGCTAGTGTGACTAAAGACGCTAGTTTACATGATTAACCGAGAGTTAAGTGGTCAATGTCCTCCTGGGTATCTGATTCCAAGCAACCTCTAGATGGTGTCGAAGTTCATCCAGATCCTCATGATGTTTGAGTACTTATCTTTGTCGCCGACCCATCATATCCCAGACATACTCAATCGGCGATAAGCGACAAAATCTGCAATTCAACCTTCTCTAGGAACCTTCTTGTAATCACAGCAGTATGAGCTGCATTATCCTGTTGGAAAGTGGTATACTACACATCTGCATGAAAGATACCAACCTAACTCAATTCAGAACACAGGTTTTAATGTTGATAATACTCGGACGTTTTCGAAGTCCTCCCACGTGTAAATAATTATTTTAAATAGCATATTTGAAGTCAAAGCAGCTTTAGCGTTATGTTTGGTTGGGTTGCGTTGGGTTTCAGTAAAAGTTGTTCTCAATTCCTGTTCAATTTTTAGTACGGTCGACGTCTTCGAAGTGGGCCGAGATTACTTCTTATATCAAAAATACTTTTTGAGGCGGATGACGTCTTCAAAGTGCTCGCATTTGCTAATTAACTATTTTAAATCGCTTTTTGGAGTCTACAGCTGATTTGAGGTTGGTTAGGTTAGGTTGGGTTGGGTCCCAATAAAAGTCGTTCTCGCCTCTTCTATTCTTGGTACGGCTGACGTCTTCGAAGTCGGTCGAGATTATTTCTTATATCAAGAACAATATTTGAGGCGAGCTGAGAATTCATACTTCTTAATCACTATGGAGGGACATTTGTGGCTGATCTTCCTTTTCGTAACACACAAATTATTATGATTATTAAAAAAGAAATACATCATGACATCGCTAACCATCCATCCAATCATTCCAAAAACAATATGACATCGACAACCTAACCCAATCCGAGGATTCGGAATCCCGTAAATAGAAGAAATTTTCCAAAAGAATACGACTAGAAGAATTCCGACGTCATACATCGACATACTTGTCAAGCACCAATTTTGGATTTTTTTTTGGAACATAAAACTGTTGGATTAACAAACACCTACTTGGTTCCTCATAGATTGGACCTCCGGTACTTTGATTTCAATTTCCAACATTTTGGAATAGGTCACGGGTGAGTCGTCAACCTTTCTCTTCTTTCTGCAGACAGAGTTAGACCAAATCCAAATTACTTTTTCCATACACTTAATTCATTTATAATGCAAGAACAACAAGATAATGGTGATAACTCCCCTCTTGCTTAGTAAACCCGAAATTTCGATTTTCTAAATAGAAGCGCAATTTAACATACAATACAATTAGTAATCCACCTAAAAATAATATGTATTCCTGTTTTAAATAAATTTTAATAAAGTGGAAGTCTTTCACCTCCACTTAGGAAAGAGAAACGTTTGGATAACTTATTATCTAAGACTGAGATGGGAATGCAAGAATTATCCGAGTTTTATAAAAACATGTTGGTAACAGCCGATGGTTCCCATGCTGTAAGTCAAGACCTAGAACCTGGAAACCATCTCAAGCTCTCTGTAGCCCTTTTAGTACTGGCATGTTAAATATATTACGAACACAATTTGGGATTCAATAAATATCTTCAAATTCTTCATGTGACTACTAATAATGAATACTGATGCACATTATTTGGGGCAACCGATTTCTTCGAAGCCGGTCAATATTATTTCTTACATCATGAATACTACTTACGATGAAATAATATCGACCAACTTCAAAGACATCAGCCGCCTCAAATATTGTTTCTGATATAAGAAGTAATCTCGAACTTCGAAGACGTTCGGCGCTCCAGTAGATTTCTGCAATTTAACCTGCTTCTCGTAACCACAGCACTATGGGTTGTTGTATTATCCTGTTGGAAAGTGGCATTCTGCAACGTCTGCATGAAAGATACTTACTGAATCCAGAATCTTGTCGTTGATGTATCAACGTGCGTTTAATGTACCCGGACTGAATGCAGTAAGAGGGGTAACCTTCGTTTAGCACATATCGCCCTTCAAATCTTAACCCCAGGTGATAAATAAAACCTTGATTCATCAGTGAAGATGATATCCTTCCATTGATGAATCGGTCTTGACACCACGCAAGTCTGGCTGCTTTATGGGGAAGTGTTAATCGAAATGAAATAAAAATTTTAAAAAATTATCGTTCTTCTTTTGGCATGACTATGGAAATTGAGGACAAAGACCATTTAGAATAATAATAAACAGACAAAATTATAATTAGCGTCATATGTGTATTGAAAGTGCCTACAAAAGCCAAAAAAAAATCAGTTTCAAACATCGGAAAACCTCCCTAAAAAGATTCTCTCATCAAAAGTAACATTAAAAATTAAAAACTTGAAGGGCAAAGTATTAAAAATTAAAATTTTTAAAACAGTGATATCTCTCCAAAAGATATATTCGGGGAAAGAATAAATTGAAAATTATTTAAAATTCAACGTCATTTAGACGTCGCTTCATATATCGTTAAAAACTTATTTTCTTTTTATTAAAATAGTAAGTAATTATAACATAAATTATAAAATTTAAAAACTATAATTTAGACTTACATTAAAATATAGAAAATACATTAAATCTTGAGTCTGTATAATGAGGGGTAAAAGTGAAAGGTCGGAAGAGTGTTCGCCAGATGATAAAGGTAAAAAAATGAGGGGAATTGAAAATGAGGTGAGAAAAGAAATTTTTTGTAATTTAAATTTGAACCTATATATATTTAAAGAAGTAATGAGTTATTAATATTGTGATAATGAATAAGCATCTCCTCGTATAAGTATAGTTCTTTAGATTTTTTAATGTTTTTTAAAAGAATTTGACCAATTTTGTTTATATGGAACATGTAAGAATAATATCGAATTTGTTTAAAGCTTGTTTAAATTTATATTTGGAAGCGATACGAATTTAATTTTTTTGTTAAAATGAAGGTAAATTATATCGTTTAGAAGGAAAGTGTAAATTTTCTGTAAATCTGTAATTTAGAAAAATCCAAATTTTCTTTAAATTTTTTAAAGTTTATTAATGTAATTGTTGTTATTAAGGGGTCTAAATAACATTATTTAGACAATTAAAGAAAAATCTAAAACTGTATTAGATTTTTATTATTATTATTTTAATTATTATAAACAATATTTTAATAACACTCCTTATGACAACATACACGATGATGAATGAAAATCGCAACATTAATAAGTTTTCAAATGTTATTAAAAATTGTTTTTGAGGCAAAAAATTTTGTGGGATTCCCTTTCTATATATCATGAAAACATGATAAACATAGCTAACATAAAAGCAAATATGTTCAGTAAATAATTTATATTTTTCGGAAAAAGTTCTTTCCTGAAACTGTTGACAAAAATATCAGAAAGAATCCCAGATATTTATTATGAGAAGCAATTGATTTCATTAATATCTAAATTTAGATTGTTATTCTGAGATTAAGAATCTTTTAATAATAAACGGTGGTATATATAGATACATTGGTGTATAAGTTTCTGATATCAAACGAGATTAATTTTCATCTACATGATATTTTAAAGTTTTTGTTTTTTATATTATAGGAAAAGGAGTTTTTAAAATTCTCGAAAACACAACTTTGAATGATTTTTACTATTTCATTAGCGTGTGTGTTAATGTCGCTGATGATTCTTATTTATATAGCTTGATAACACTTTTAAAGCTGGGTATTAAAAGATTCATTTCAATGGAATTATATAGAATGATTTTTTCAATAATGTTGATCATTTTTAATTATTTTCTTGAAGTTATTGTTAAAATTGAGGGTGGGATTATTTTTAATTTTTAAAATGTTTTTTTAATACGAAAACTGCATTTTCGAAATAGTACCGAAATGAATACAAAATAAAACTTTTCATTTCTTTTTTACTTTTTTTTTTAATATTCACACGATACGCCTGTAAAAGCCAACACATCTCTTTCATACTGATAATTCGGATCCTATCAAACTCATTAATTTGGACAAAATTTCGACGGTGTCACATTTCGATGTCACACGGGCAGAAATTCATTAATTGCTAGGAAGAAAATATTGAAAATTGGAGATAACAATGGTATAGGAAACACAACAGTTGTGTTTTTCGGCGAAAACTTTCATCGTATCTTAGTTGATAATAAAGCATTGTTTACCGAAGTTTCAAGATTGTAGTTTGAATTTTAGTGGATTATGAATTTCAAGCATAGGAGCAAATCTTTTCAATGCCATGAACCAGTTTACAAATAATGTTGCAATTCTTCAGAAGCTGGTTTAAAGTTTTCAGAAAGTCTTGAAAAACGCACGGGAAAACCCGAAAACTTCAAATTTTAGTTTTAGGATTTAAAAAAAACATAAAAAAAAAAAAAAAGTGATGACTAATTTCAAACTATAATAACTTTGGATGTATTGCGCGATTTGTATAAGCCATTTCTTCCTACATTTTGAAGTATTCTGTGGAGTGCACAATAGAAACTAAGTTAAAACATAACGAACTTATTGTTCCGCTTGTTTTGATAACTTCTCTTTATTGTCCAAGTTTCTGTTGTTGTTAACATCAAAGTTACGAGCTCTACAAGATAACACAGCTTGATGAAAAGATGTCAATGAGATTTAATTCTCTCATCTTAGGTTCTCTAAGATGACTTTCAAAACATAAGAGATCATCTAGCGTTGTATAGCGACATGCGGGCTATACAGCCTGTATGCGAGTATGCATTATCGTGCATGTACAAAAAATTGTCACCAATAAATGGGTCGTAAGCAACCACTAAGCATAATAACCACAAGACTTCTCTCAGAATTATTTCATGCAAATCGTAATCCAGTAACATCATATTCTTGGAGTAACTGTGGTATTCTAGACGATTTCTTATCTCAACTGTTGTGGTATGTCGACTGCAACGCGGTGGTTACAATATATCAATCACTACAGAGTTGTTTGGTGCGTTGTCTTCTTGATCCAGATTGTATGATGAAGGTGCCGTTCTGCCAAATTGTTTGATAGGCGCCCAGATCACGTGCAGCATAGCGAATGCTGCATACATCTTCCAAAGTCAGTACAAAAATCAACGACGTTAATGACACTATTGAACCAAGACAATAACACAAAAGAAAATGGCATTATTTTATTGTTTTATGAAATCAATAGTCGTTGATAACAAGCCAACCCAACAAAAACAACAAATTAACAAGAGGCTGATATAACAAGGCCTTTTTAAATTCCGTTCACCAGGGTACGAGAAAACCGACCCCAACCCACTCTATGGTTGATGCGAATGGAAGACAACAGCCTTAAATTCTTCAATCCGAAAAAGTTATCACAAATCCATAACACTATATTTTGCATCTCTCGTAAGGCTTAATACCTTACGAGAGCTCAATACCTTCTCTTGAAGTTTCTTGCACCTTGGCGGAATGACAAGAAACAATTAACAAACCATCTCATATGCGTGGGTTTGCAATCCAATAAAACGGAATGGTTAATAACACATGAATCCAAGAAGGCGATAAAGTTGTTGCTCCTCCTCATCATGGTGAATTGTTGTATATGGGGGTTATGAACATTAATATGAGCATTTAACTGAACCAAATGGTAAAACACACATGATATCGTCCACATATTGGAATAGGAAGGGTACAGAAAAGCAGGGTTGCAACTGTTCAGTACAATTTCCATGATGATGATCGCCAAGATTGGATGGAGGGGGCTACATCGGAGTAGCAAACTTCTGCTTGTAAGTGGAAAAGGAAAAGTGTCAAAAGAACTGAGGAGTCAAAAAGAAATGATATCATTTCCGGAAACAATTCAAAACCTATTTCAGTATGAGAACTAATAAATTGCCAATCATCCCTGATCCTCTTAATGATAACATTCAAAAAATTAGACACAAGGGAACACTAAAACAAAACTAGGATGCAATGTGGTACCCATAAATCTCTCAGCAAAGATAAGAGGATTGAGAAGGCCCTTGATAAGAATTAGCGGATCTTTGTGAATTTTGGGTGACCCATTCTGGGGTGATACCATTATGACAAATCAGAGTTTTGTAAATTTCTTTTGAAATGAATTTGGACTCAAGAAGACGCTTAAAAAGAACATTCGTCTTCTTTTGAATGGGGTAAGTTGGGTCAGATTTAAAGACCTCATAAGTGTGAAGATCACACAACAAATGGAGTGATTTGTCTTGTATTGCGATTTGTTTATAACAATAGTATCTGACCCTTATCAGTGGATACCACAATGCGTCGGTTCGTCTCATATAAACAACAGTGAATCAACCAAGGGTCAAAATCAACTTTTATGGTTTACTCGGTTATTAACATCTTCGACCTCAATGACTGATCGTAAACTCTAATAAACTCTAATCGTAAACATATGTTATAATTAAATATTTTGATTGTCTCATGATTTCTGTATACTTTTTACAAAACATCCTCTGATGAAGAATTTAATAAAATTCGAAAGCTTAAGAAAAATACTGTTACTGAAATATTTTCGTCAATTTCAGATGAGACTACAAACTACTTATCTTTTTATTTATTTATATTCTGGACACGTACAGGAGAAATCCCAAAAAACTAGTATCCACGCCAATTATATAAAAGAAACAATAAACTTCATAAAAAAAACAAAAATTACACCGAAAGCATGAAACAATAAGAAAATGGAATTAAGTCAGCAAATACGAAGCTGAATATAAAAAGCACATACACTACATTTGTCCACATAATCATTGACATTATGCGGTTAGAAAAATAGTACATTAAGGACTATAAAATGGATAATTATTGATGTTTTCTGCTTCACCACCTGAAAAAAATCAATTACATATGCTAAACGAATGTGCAATTGGGAGTATATTATAACGAATTTTCAAAACGACCTCATTGAATTACAAAAGAGATTAATATTAATAATAAACATTGCAAGTGTACATCAGTTTTAGCACTGGATCCTGAAGCAAGTAGTCTGAAAAAAATAGTTAAAAGTAGTCTAAAATCCAAAATAACGCAAAGATCTTTAATTGTAATGTTTGAAATTAACATTTTATCTCTTTCTACTGAACGTGATCTGTTAACACTTATCAGGATTTAAGAATAAGTAATTTTGAGAGCAGTAGGAATCAAATCCGCCGTTTTGCAACCGAATACAGTCAGAAACAGACTTGATAGTAGCAAACATTTTATAATCATCAGCGAAAAGAGAAAAAATCGAATAATGGAAACAGTCAGAAACATCGATTATATAGACTAAAAATAAAATTGGTCCACCTTGAGGTACACATGATATATCAAAATTAAAACTAGATATGAAATTATTTGCTTTCACTTAGGTGTCCTTCTACTTCATCTATGAGTAGCTTAACTAGGAGAGGTTACTTAGTATTTGTATTATTATTTTCATAAAATATTTTGAAGCTACATACGTATGTATAAAATAATGATAATTTAAAAAAAAACTTAATATTTGATCTAGTGTAGTAAATCATAAAGCATGGCACTGCACATAATTCTACATGACAGTTCCTGTAATAAAATCGAATTTCTTACCTAATTTGTGCTCAGTCGATCATAGCGGTTCTGGTTGATTAGATGGACGATTTTAGCAGTATTGTACTTTGTTATTATTTTCTCTAGCAATTTGTCGAAATAGTAAGTTTTTATTTTAACCACCGTTTTTTGATATAAAATAAAAGTATTCCAGATAGAAATATCCAATAAATGGAATAATATTTTTTACCTCTCTTTTTCTAATTGCTTGTTATATTTTCCAGTTTCTTTTGTTTCTGCGTTATGTATTGTTGAAAGAAGGCAAATGCCCCTTTTATCTTTCCATTTCGTTATCATATTCTTTTCGTTAGTATGCTATTTCTCCTCTCCTTAATTTTTTTATTTCAAAATTTCATGGGAATTCTTTTCGATTGGACCATATAGTTCCATACTAATCAGTTTTTTTCTTTTATCAGAATGTCTGCTAATTGTGGAGATGTATAAAAATTGTCTGTCGTCAAATAGTAACCCATAGCTAATAGAGTTTGTAACAATGACAAAACGACTTAAGAAGATCACCATAACTTGATAAGCATTCCTGAGTATAGGATCTATTCGAGTATATATGATTGCTGTATATAAATATCCCGATTCAGATTCACGTAGCTGGTAAAGTTTTATGCCAAAATATCTCTTTGCAATGGTATTTGCTGGATCCAGCTTAGACGACTTTTATAGCACGAGACATTCATCGATATATTGAATTATCACTATCGACTAAACTAGAACACTTCTTCTTCAAATTATCACAAACGGGACAAATCTTATTTATTCTCGAGGTTGGGGGGCGTTTTTATGATACAACTTTTTTTTTAAAAAATTAAAGTTTTTTTATTTCATAATGTCTCCCTTAAGATATAAGCTATGAAAATATTGTCGTTTGGGATATTTCTGATGATATCCAAAACATCCTTTCCCTTGGTTTTTGTTTGATGCTTAGAAACATTTTCAGTTACTGGCGATCATTTTTGTTGACGATGACGCGGTCTTTTCTTGAACATATCTATTTGTTTCAGTTACTGTTAGTGATGTGCAAATTACGTGAGTCCCACCGGGTCACGATGGGTCATGCATGACACACCGTGAGATCAATTGTTGTACCATTCACGTGAACGTGCGTGTTTTTTTTTGTTTTTAGAAAATAATGCTAGATATTACGTTATTACATTTCAGTAACTAAATGTTGAAGTCAAAATTTTTATCAATTTCTAAGTTAGCGAAATAAATATTAGTTGTAGAAACATTCTATAAACTATTGAAATGGAACAAAATTTAATTTAAATTTATGACAAATGGAGGAAGAACTTTAAAACGTTGAAGAAAGTATTAAGAATATTAATATAACCTATAAGAGTATGAGCTATATGTGAGCTTTTATTGTTTATTTTAATTTTATAACAGTCTCATTTATTTTAGAACATGATGAATAAAACCTACACATTTAATTCTGCTATTTTGTCAAGCATGATTTATTAATAATCAAATTAACAAATAATTAAACTTGATTCATACATTTGATCACCTGATCGAGCGTGAGTCACGTGAATTAACGTGACCCATGCGTGACACACGTAATTCATGAATGATATTCAAGTGAGTGGCGGGTGTGGCACGCGTAGACCTAAATCGTGAGCGGGCGTGAGCGAGTATAAAGAGTAACTCACAAGCACATCTCTAGTTACTACCAAATTTATAAGTAACTCATCAAAATGTAACTGAAAATGTGATAATTCATAATGTCAATAATTAATAATGTTGCTCCTAAAAAGGGAAATCTGGATGGCGTTCGTTTTGGATGATTTGAGCTAAAAAGAGTCTAATCTTTTATTAAATCAAGATATTCTTCATCATCACTACCACCGGTATATTTAGCATAACTTTCGTCGTCTTCATCAGATTCACTTTTCGATGTTGAGTGCACGTTCACTACAACTCATTTTACAGGAATTTATTACAGCCAAAAATGAAAACCCATCAAAGTTCACTAAGAAAAAATTAATATTATCATATCAATTAGCTGTGAAGAAATATAATTATCACCATTGAAAAATAACTGTCTGTTAATCTGCAATGAAAATACGCAGTATCAAGCCTGCTGGAAGCATTTCAATTTTTTGGAATCATTCTATGTCTCCCAGAAGCAATATTAAGTCTTCTGCAAGTATTTTATGCCTTCCAGGGGCAATATCAAATGTTCTGAAAGCATTGCAAGTTTTCCAGAGGCAATATCAAATGTTATGACAACAATTCAAATCTTCTAAGAGCAGGATCGAGTCTTCTTGAAGCAGTTTAAATCTTCTAAGAGCAGTATTAAGCCTTCTGGAAGCATTTCAAGTCTTCTAGGAGCAGTATCTAGTCTTCTGGAAGCATTTCAGGTCTTCTGGAAGTATTTTAAGTCTTCCAGAAGCGATATCAAATTCTCTGAAAGCAGTTCAAATCTTCTAAGAGTAGTATCAAATCTTCTAGAAGAATGTTAAGTCTTCTGGAACCATTTTAAGTCTTCTAGCATCAATATCAAATGTTTTGACAACAGTTCAAATCTTCTAAGAGCAGAATTGAGCCTTCTGGAAGCAGTTTAAATCTTCTAAGAGCAGTATCAAGTCTTCTGGAAGCATTTCAAGTCTTCTAGAAGCAGTATCAAGTCTTCTGGAAGCATTTCAGGTCTTCTCGAAGCATTTTAAGTCTTCCAGAAGCGATATCAAATTTTCTGAAAGCAGTTCAAATCTTCTAAGAGTAGTATCAAATCTTCTAAAAGCATATGAAGTCTTCTGGACCAATTTTAAGTCTTCTAGAAGAAATATCAAATGTTTTAACGACAGTTCAAATCTTCTAAGAGCAGTATCAAGTCTTCTGGAAGCATTTCAAGTCTTCTGGAACCATTTCAAGTCTTTTAGAAGCAGTATCAAGTTTTTTGGAACCATTCCAAGTCTTCTAGAAGCAGTATTAAGTCTTCTGAAAGCATTTTAAGTCTTCCAAAGGCGATATCAAATTTTCTAAAATCAGTTCAAATTTTGTAAGTATCAAGTCTTCTGGAAGCATTTTAAGTCTTTCAGAGACAATATTAAGTCTCCTAAAAGCAGTGTTAAGTCTTCTAGAGGCAATATTAAATCTTCTGGAAGTATTTCAAGTTTTCTACATCCAGTATGAAGTCTTCTAAAAGAATTTCCAGCCTTCTACAAGCGTTTCCAGTCTTCTAGAAGCAGTATCAAGTATTCTGGAACCATCTCAAGTTTTCCAGAGGGCAATATCAAATTTTCTAGAAGTATTTCAAGTCTTTTGCAAGCAATCAAATTTTAGTAGTAGTAACCTTAGTAGCAGTAGTAACCTTAGTAGTAAACCTTTTGGAAGCAGTTCAAATCTTTTGGAAGCATTTCAAGTCTTCTGGAAGATACATGCTTCCAGTCTTTGAAAGGCAGTATCAAGTCTTCTGGAAGAAGTTCAATATTCTGGGCGCATTTAATGTCTTCTGGAAGCACTTCAAGTCTTTTGGAAGAAGTACCAAGTTATACAGAAGTAGTATCAAGTTATATAGAAGCACAATCAAATCTCCTTGAAGTATATCAAGTCTTCTAGAAGCATTTCAGATTTTCTGGAAGTAGTATCAAGTGTCAATTCAAAATACGTGCTCTCTAATAAAAACATTCGTAGCAGATGCTGTTACTGAATTAGGAAGAAAATGCTCAATACATTTAAATTAAAACAATAATTGAACATAGCAACTTTAATCCGGATAAAATCATTTACAATTTTGTGTGGGTGTCTGTACTCCCAGAGAACTCACATGCTTTTTACTTATCCCCATGGGTGATCTGCATCCATTAAAAATGTTGTATGGGTGCTTATGTACAAATAGCGGCCATGTATTTGGCGTTTAGGGATAAGTTCTATCGTAACACTAAAGTAAAAGAACCAAAGTACGTTTTTATTTTTTTTTTAAGATTTAGAACTTAGTCCCAAATCCTGAAAACGTTTTTGGTTCAGGATATTAGACATCTTCACTTCTTAAAGTCTTTTGGATACATAGGACGATATCCATAAAAACAATCCGTTAAATAATAATAATAATTTGTTCAGTTTTTTCATAAGAATGTTATGATGCAGCTTGTCAAAAGCTTTCATCAAATCGGGAAAAATACCATCCTCCTGAGTGTTAGAATTCCGAATATACTGAACAAACTCAAGTAGATTCGTTTCCACTGATCGCTAACACAAAAAAAAAAGTTGTTGAGGGATAGCAGGTCGAAGATAGCTATATGAGTTATGTTTAAAATATGTTTAAAATTAAAATCTTACGTCAGTGCACTCCGTAGGAAGTTTCAAAGTTTATTAAATTATTTCACTTTATTAAAATCGAGTAATGCGTTCAAACGTTGTTGTAGTTTGAAGCTACTCATCATTTTAAGTGATGCATTTTGTGCCACTAAGTGTAGTTCTAGTATTAGTTGTAATATTTATAAAATTTTTAATATTTTGATTATTAGAACCAACGGGTAGTATGCCACCAAGATTAGCGCCATCGGCTCAGACGTCGGTATCTGCAGATAGAGAATCGGATGTTCATCTAACGTGTTCGGCACAGGGAAATCCACCGCCTACGTTCAAGTAAGGTTTTGCTGGTCGCAATTTCATTAAGCCCTGTTTAACATACTCGGATAGTCGTACGACGCGCTCGAACGTGCCGTAAACCGTTTATTATCCTTGTCGGCATTAAATTGTTTTGACAATCGCAGCTGGTTTCGAGACGTGAATGGGCTGCTGCAACCCGTCCACTCGTCGTCGCGTTTCGAGCCGCTACAGGATGTCCTGCTTATTAGAAGACTGAAGCCGGAGGATTCGGGTAAATGGACCTGTAAAGTCTCCAATCACTTCGGGGAACAGCGACTCGATATCCAATTAACCGTCACAGCTCATCTGACTCTACACGTTCTACCCCAACTACAGGTAGAGTTTCCTCTTCCTTCAGTGAATTGACCTTAATCCTATCTCATTTTGTTTCGATTAGGTTATAAATTCAGGGGAGAGCGCTATTTTTAACTGTAGCGTCTCGGGGTCTCCGGTAGGGCGAAGCTATTGGCTCAGAAATGGGGAGGTGTTGTCCCCCGATGGAAATCCGAGGATTAGACTGTTGAGTCCTCTTGTACTGGCAATTAATAGGGTGACGAGGCATGACCGTGGGATGTATCAGTGCGTTGTACGTAACGATAGGGAGAGCGCTCAAGGAAGTGCTGAACTAAGGCTCGGAGGTAAGTAGCGGAATAGTAGATCCTTATCTCGCCCTCGCGAGACGGAAAAAAGCGAGAAATAACGTTATAACGACACTCAGTGAATTTCCACGACGCGCCCTCTACCGGTAAGGTAAAGACGCTTTAATGGAGTGATTTATCATCACACCCCGAGTTTTAATGATATTTTCTTTAATTTTCCCGGCGACGCCCGCTTTGCGGAGGGCAGATTCAGATTCGGCTTTATTCAAGTATAAAATTATTTTATAGCAAAAGAAAGGAAGCCTCAGCGTAAAATATCGTTGACGGAAACCAAAACTCATTTCCTGTCGCCACCCCGGCCTGAATATCTTTCTCTTAACGGCGCCGAGCAAGTTCTCGACCGTATCTGGCTAAAATTTATTCTTGTGTAATGACGAATTGAAAACTTCGTCTTCTCGAAATATTCCCAATCAACTTTTCTCTTATAATTGGAACATCTTTCCTCCGACCCTCGGAAATTGAAACTTTGATGTAAACAGGTAGAGTGGATCATCTTCTGATACATAATATAACTTTTTTAATCATAAATATTTGGCGTACTTGCCGACTTCGTTGATTCGTTTTTGTTTATGTATCCGATAGTTATTGAGTATTGATTTTCAGATACGGTTCCCGAGTTACAGTACACCTTTATAGAACAAGCGTTAAGACCGGGACCTCAGGTTTCCTTGAGATGTTCGGCAACAGGATCTCCGCCACCGCAATTCCGATGGTTACTGGATGGAGAATCCTTGTCGGAACTGAATATCGGCCATAGGTAGGTTTAACGAGTAGTATTAAGTGATGAAATCGAAGGGTTTTTGTTAGATACGCTATAGGACAGTACGTAGACCACGCAGGAGACGTAATAAGTCACCTGAACATATCAAGCGTACGCGTCGAAGACGGCGGATTATACAGTTGTCGGGCTGTGAACTCTCTCGGCTCCGTCGAGCACGAGGCCCGGCTCAATATTTATGGTAATGTTTTATTCATCATTGAGAAGGAAGTAAGCGTAATATGCTTTGATGTAGGGCCGCCCTTTATCCGCTCGATTGGCCCCGTTAAGGCCGTGGCAGGATCGGATGTTACTCTCCATTGTCCTTATTCTGGGTATCCCATCGGATCCGTTCGATGGAAACGGCAAGGACAGGATTTGCCGATAGACCTTCGACACCGTATCGAGGAAGGTGGATCTCTGACCATCACCAGATTGGATCCTTCAGTAGATTCAGACTTGTATACGTGTTTTGTCAGCGGCCGAAACGGCGACGTCGTTCACCGCAACATTCAGTTGGTCGTTCACAGTCCACCGATTCTCGAACCCTTTTCCTTTCCCACGAGCCTTCAGGAGGGCGGAAGGGCGCAAGTGACTTGTTATGTCACCTCCGGGGACATGCCCATCCACTTCGCCTGGTACAAAGATGACATGCCGATTTCCGCCAAGCTAGAGGTAAGCTCATCGCCAATTTACAACCGCCCGTATGGGTATGTGTCAATATCGATCCGTTCTAAAGTGAAATGACGGGTTATTCCGTAAATTACCTTATTAAACTACCGCGCTGTACCAGGGATGAGGCTCAATAGCACCGCTTTTGTTTCTGGTCGCGGCTATTTCCATTCGGCCGCAACGCAACTATGCGAAACGCGCTTTTATGCTTCGTTTTCGCTTTTCAAAACAACGTTCGTGTCACGACGGAATCAATTTTCGCTTCTTGATTGGGTGAAATTAATTAAAAATCCCGATAGGCGGTAGTACTTTGGTTTTTCCAATATTTCAATAGAGCCCAATCCGCCGCTTACACAATGGGATCGACAAAGCTATTTTAATCCTTTTCATTGTTAATTATACTTTTGTTCGATACATTGAAACTTTGCAAGTGCAACTAAATGTAGTTTAACTTTTTTCAACTTTTTTGACACCCAGTTTCTTGTTTTTTTTTTGCTAAACGCCCATAATCGATTTCATTTTTTTTTTAAATTACAAAGCACTCGAAAATTAAAACGGCCTATCTATATTTATATACTGGGTGAGGCATTTAAATTGTGACGATCTTATAACTTAATAAAAAAGTTCTAATATTTCCTTTCACATACAACTTTCTATATCTTTCAATTAGTTATTTATGGTTGAGAAGTCTGAAGGAGATGATTAAAATAAGAAATTATTTATAGCACCTCATGAACGTCTCAATTATTGTTCATGATTTAGACGTTATCTCGTCCGATTTCAAAGACGTTGGCCGCATTAAGTGAACAATACATAGGACGGCCGATATCTACTAAGTCGGCTGAGATTATAAAAATAAGATGTTTTTGGTATTCCACGACCTCCCTCACATTATTCTTGATAATATCAATAATTGTAATAAATCCATAATTACTGATGTGTATGCGATATATTGTGGTGTGAAATTAACGACTTCTCCTTCAGTTTTAATCTTTTTTTAACTTGTGATGTTTTGTGTCGTCCCATTTACAATTATTTTCCATTACTTTAATTCGTTTTAAACCATTTTTAACAACTGTAAACTTTTTTTATTATTTGACTATTTAGCTGATTATGATAATTAATTATCGAAACTAAGTATATTTATTTTAAAACTGAAGAAGAGGTCGTTTAATTTCACACCACAACATAATATCAATAATCTCTTTTAGAAGTTATCTCGGCCGACTTCGAAGACGTCGGCCATACTAAGTACCATGAACCATACTTAGAGCGGCCGACAACTACTAAGTCGTCTGGGATTATAAAAAAAAAGAAGTTATTTATGGGTTTTCACGTCTTTCTTAAGATTGTTCGTGATATTAACAACAATTTCGGCCGAATACGAAGACGATGACACTGCATAATTGGGCGATTGTTGACTCCAGGTTCATTGTGTATGTCAATAATAAAAGAAGAAGGAAAGAAAATCCTTTTTTTCACAATGATATAAATATTTATTTATTTCTTTTCAATCTGTACTACACGTGTTTCGCTTTTTTCTTAAAAGCGTCATTAGGTACAACGTCAGTTACATCAGAGATTGCAAGAAATTAAGCGAAGAGAAAAATGCGAAGACATTGGATGATCCTGAACTCTCGCCATTAAACGTTGAAGAAGCAAATACCAATCTTTTATTTAATTTAAAATTATTGAAAAATATGAAATTTTGAAATATTGAAGTTAACAAACAGATTGGTTGGTAATTTAACCAACCTTTCTTTGAAATTTTTTGAAATTTTTGTTAAAAGAAAAAAATGTGTTTTTTGTTTGACATTATAAACGTTGAAATGCAAAAGTCTGAATTATTATTAGTGATAAAACATTAATAATGAACGCTGATGTTAACGTTAAATTATTATTAAAGCCCAAGGGCGGCATGACTGTAATGGCTGAAGACAAAACGCGGTATTTCTTTTGCAAGTAAAAGTAAAAATTAGATGAAGAACATTTCTTAATCTAGAGAGCCGTGTGCTTGTATCTACGTTTCGAAATGGTGAAAAAAGCGAAACACGTGTAGTACAGATTGAAAAGAAATAAATAAATATTTATATCATTGTGAAAAAAAGGATTTTCTTTACTTCTTCTTTTATTACTGCATAATTGTTTCTGTTATTTTTCATTATATTAGAAGTTATTTCGCCCAACTTCGAAGACGTCGGCCGCACTAAGTACCATGATCAATACTCAGGACGGTCGACATCTACTAAGTCGGCTGAGATTATAAAGATAAGAAGTAATTTATGGTTTTTCACGGCCTTCCTAAAATTGATCGTGTTATTAACAACAATCTCGGCCGAATTGGAAGACGTCAGCCGCTCCAAGTATCACATTAAATCCTTAGATCGGCTGACGTCTTCGAAGTCCGCCAAGATGATTAAAATAAGAAATTATTTATGATGATATTAAAAGTTATCTTGCCCGACTTCGAAGACATTGAAAGAAGTTATTTATGACACCGCATAGTTGTTTCCGTTACTTTTCATTATATTAGAAGTTATCTCGAAGACGCCAAGATGATTAAAAAAAAATTATTTATGATGATATTAAAAGTTATCTTGCACGACTTCGAAGACGTCGGTCGCGCTAAGTACCATGATCAATACTTAGGACGGCCGACATCTACTAAGTCGGCTGAAATTATAAAAATAAGAAGTAATTTATGGTTTTTCATGGTCTTCCTAAGATTGATCGTGTGATTAACAACAATCTCGGCCGACTTCGAAGACGTCAGCCGCTCCAAGTATCATATTAAATCCTTAGAACGGTCGACGTCTTTCCTTAGAACCGCCAAGATGTTTAAAATAAGAAATTATTTATGATGATATTAAAAGTTATCTTACCCGACTTCGAAGACATTGGCCGCCCTAAGTACCATGAACCATACTTAGGACGGCCGAAAGCTGTTAAGTCGGCTGAGATTATAAAAATAAGAAGTAATTTATGATTTTCCACGGCCTTCCTAAGATTGATCGTGTTATTAGCAACAATCTCGGCCAACTTCGAAGGCGCCGGCCGCACTAAGTACCATGAAAAATACTCAGTACGGCCGACATCTACTACGTCGGCTGAGATTATAAAAATAAGAAGTAATTTATGGTTTTTCACGGCCTTCCTAAGATTGATCGTGTTATTAACAACAATCTCAGCCGACTTCGAAGACGTCAGCCGCTCCAAGTATCATATTAAATCCTTAGAACGGTCGACGTCTTTCCTTAGAACCGCCAAGATGTTTAAAATAAGAAATTATTTATGATGATATTAAAAGTTATCTTACCCGACTTCGAAGACATTGGCCGCCCTAAGTACCATGAACCATACTTAGGACGGCCGAAAGCTGCTAAGTCGGCTGAGATTATAAAAATAAGAAGTAATTTATGGTTTTCCACGGCCTTCCTAAGATTGTTCGTGATATTAACAATTCAATTCATACTCTCGGCCGACTTCGAAGACGTTGGCCGCTCCAAGGGCTATGAAAAATCCTTGGAACGGCCAACGTCTTTGATGTCGACCGAGATTACTAAAATACGAAGCTATTTATGACACTGCATAGTTGTTTCTGTTATTTTTAATTATATTAGAAGTTATCTCGGTCAACTTCGAAGACGTCAGCCGCACTAAGTACCATGATCAATACTTAGGACGGCCGACATCTACTAAGTCGGCTGAGATTATAAAAATAAGAAGTAATTTATGATTTTTCACGGCCTTTCTAAGATTGATCGTGTTATTGACAACAATCTCGGCCGACTTCGAAGACGTCAACCGCTCCAAGTATCACATTAAATCCTTAGAACGGCTGACGTTTTCGAAGGCCGCCAAGATGATTAAAATAAGAAATTATTTATGATGATATTAAAAGTTATCTTGCCCGACTTCGAAGACATTGGCCGCACTAAGTACCATGAACCATACTTAGGACGGCCGAAAGCTGCTAAGTCGGCTGAGAATATAAAAATGAGCAGTAATTTATGGTTTTCCACAGCCTTCCTAAGATTGTTCGTGATATTACAATTCAATTCATACTCTCGGCCGACTTCGAAGACGTCGGCCGCTCCAAGGATTATGAAGAATCCTCGGAACGGCCGACGTCTTCGAAGTCGGCCGAGATGATTAATATAAGAAATTATTTAAAGATATTAAAAGTTATCTCGGCCGACTTCGAACCATACTTAGGACGGCCGATATATACTAAGTCGGCCGAGATTTTAAAATAAGTTATTTAGAATTTTTAAAGGCCTCCCTAAGATTTTGTCGATAGATTTGTTCTCTTTGTTGTCATCGTAATGTTAAGTTTAGTAGAGAAAATAAGAAATGTCTGTTGTACTTCAACGATAAAAATTTTACTATTTCTTTTTTTTTTTTGGTTTCAAAAAATTAGTTTTTTGGTTTTAAAAAATTTTAAAACTATTAAATAATTGAACTTTGATGTTATTAAGGAATAGTTTTAAAAAATTTTAACGTGGTTTCCTGATGATGGCTGTTGATGGTTGAAACCAAAAAATAATAAAATTTTCATCGTTGAAGTTCAACAGAGATTTCTTATTTTCTATTCTAAAATCCTTAAGATTATTCATGATTTTAACAATAATCTCGCTAAAATCAATGACTTATGAAAGTTTTAAAGGTAATAAAGGAGCGTTTTGGGTTAAATCATACCAAATTATAATCTTACTTTAATTTATATAAAATTTTAAAAATCAAATTTAAATTGATTTTCTAACATTCAGTAAAAATGGTTTCCTCCACAACCGCAAGTAATCAATGTATACAACTTTTAGAGCTTATAAAGAAACGCTTAAGTTTGATTTATACCACATTACAATCTTCCAAAGTGTTTTCTTCGGTTTACATAAAATCTTAAAGATAACCCATTTCATTTCGATAAAAAATACGGTTAAGAAAAATATTATTTTTTAAAATATCATTCCTAAGTAAGCATTAAATGTTGCAAATTTTAGAGATTATAAACGTTCCATATTTTTGTTTTAAAGTGCAAATCACTCAAAAATTAAAACTTATTATATATAGTCTGTTCCACGACCATTGGTCGCACGTCATCAATACATCACAGCATTGCTTAATTGATCAATAACTTATGAATTTTAATTGTAATAAATGCGGATAGTTAATTTCCAATTTTTTAATACAGGGTTTAGTTGGTTCCGTAATGACCAAATACCTTAACTCAAGCAAATGAAAAAATAAAACGTACTGTAAATTAGATGAATAAAGAAAAATACCATGTTGCCGTTTAGTTTAAAAACACCTGCATTTTGTTTTGAACATTAAACTTCAAAACAATACATTTTAAGCTTGTTATTAACAACAACCGTAAACTGTAGATAAAAAGCGATGTAAAGAGATTAACGAATTACGAATTAGATGCGTTATCCATTCATCTATCGAAGTGCTAAAAAAATGCTTGGCAACGTCGCTACTCAGTGGGCGTGTTTTCAGTATGGCGTGCGATTCAATGATCGTGGAATAGACTATATATAAGCCTATTAATAATAGCCGATTTAGCTGGATCTCAAAAATGGAGTTTTCTTCAAAAATGCAAGGAATTAATTTAAATTTGAGATTATACAGAAACGTTTAATGTTAGATTGTACTACATTACAATTTTCCAAGATGATTCGTTTGGTTTACACAATATTTGGTAAAACTCTGTTATGGTTGTAATTACGGAATTATTTATATTTTATACTTTTCTTTATGGTTTTCTCTAAAAGAGGTATTAACTCTCATCGAGTTAATTGATTTATTTTCTTATTTTAATTTTGTTTAATTATAATTTTATTTTTAATTCTCGGCATTTTGATTGATAATAAAATTTTCGTGTGGGCCAGTTTCGAGTTTTTTTGAGTACACAGTTGAGTATAATGAGGGAAGTTGACATGAAATTGTCCTGTTTTGGTTTTGATTTTAATGGTGTGAATAACGTGTGGTACGTTCCGGAATTGAAAGCCATTTTGATAAAATTTGCTTAATGTTCATTGATTGGGAGGAAAAATTTCTAGAAATGTAAAAACAAAAAATAGAAAGCAAGTATTTTGAAACCCTTTTCTTTAAATTTCTTGTTTTTTGGGCTTCAATTATTAAACATAAAAAAATTATTTGAGTAATAAATAATAAATAAACAAAATTTTAATAAAATAAATTTAAAAAATTATTAAACATAAAAAAAATTCTTTGAGTAATAAATAATAAATAAATAAAAATAATAACTTATAATTTCATTATTAGATTATTATTTTTTTTTAATTTTAATTATCTATATATATTTTTTTATTTGAATTGTTATATAGTTTATATAGTTTTTAAGGTATAGTTTATATACCTTTTATATAGTTTATTTGGAATACCTATTAAATTGAAGAATTATTTCCTTAATTTAAAGATAATTAAAATTTAATTCCAACATAAGTTTTCGGTTTAGTATAACACTTCCCTGAGTAATATAATTTTTTTTACCAATGTGCTTTTTTATATTTCTATTATTATTATTTTTTTGTTTTCTACTTCGCCTTCCACTTTACCATTGGCAGGTTTCTATGATTTAATGGCGTAGCGCCCTTTTTTATAATGAACCTTCTTCTTTTATAATGCCGTCTTCACTAAGTTCCTCTGACATTTTGTAGCGAGAAGGGGGGTTGGATGTATTATTGTTTGGTTTAATTTGTTTTCTTTTATTTTTTTTTTAATTTGATAGTTCCTAAAAATTAGGTTAGGAAATAATATAGCAAAATCAAAAAAAAAATTTCAGAAAAACATCATTTCTTTCGAAACCACAAGGAATGAAGAGTTATAAGCGATTTTAGAGGAACGTTCCATATTTTTATTTTAAAGTGTAAATCATTCAAAAATTAAAACTGATTGAAAAAACGAATTAAATATGATAAAACAGAAGTTACATTTTTGTACATCCTGTATACGATAGAGTTATGACGCCAATGGTACTCTATTTAAGGACATTTAAGCAGCCTCTGCGGCAAATTTTAACTTTCTAGCTCGATCAGTCTCTAAGAGATTTAGATTTAAAGGGCACAATGTTTATTGCTAAAATAAGTATTTATCTAAAATAACTCAAAAACCAAAATATAATGTATATTATCAAAGTCATCATATTTTAGTGTGTAGAATAATAACTGAAAGCTGATTGAAATAATAAAAGCTATATCATTTATACCATTTAAAATAACATATGAATATTTCGGTACGTTATTATAGAACAGCCTGTATTTATGAAAATATTTTCCGTTTATTATGTCGTAAATTTCCAACAACTTGTGTCTAAAGGAGGACCCTGTATCTCGACTCCTTGATGACTGGGTGAGGCATTTAAATTGTCACGATCTTATTACTTAACTATCAATAACTAACTATCAATGTTAGGGAACAATATTTCACATAAAACCATTTATGTCTTTCAATTCGTTATTTATGATTTTCCACGTCCTCTCTAAGATTGTCGTGATATTAACAATAATGTCGGCCGACGTTTTCGAAGTGTCACGTAAAATCTTCATGGTTGTCTTCATGATATTAGAAGTTAACTCGGCCGACTTCGAAGACAGCGGCCGCACCTAGTATTATGAACAATACTTAGGATAGGCGAGATCTATTAAGTCGGCTGAAATTATAAAAATAAGAAGTTATTTATGGGTTTCTACGGCCTTTTTAAGATTGTTCGTGATATTAATAATTATCTCGGCAGACTTCGAATACGTCGGCCGCTCCAAGTGTCACGTTAAGTCCTTGGAACGGCCGATGATTTCAAAGATAATTAAGATGAGAGGATGATTAGGATAAGAAATTATTTATGGTATCTCATAATCGTTTCAATTGTTTTTCATGATATTAAAAGGTATCTCGACCGAGACCATTAAAATAAGAAATTATTTATGGCACCTTAGATCATTTCAATTATTTTATATCATATTAGAAGTTATCGTGGCCGACTTTGAAGATGTAGTCCTTGAACTACACTTAAAATAGCCGACATCTACTAAGTCGGCTAAAATTATAAAAATAAGAATTTATATTTGTTTTTATGATATTAGAAGTTATCTCGGCTGATTTTGAAGTCGTCGGCCGCACTAAGTCGGCTGAGATTATAAAAATAAAAAGTTATTTATGATTTTCTGGTCTCCCTAAGATAGTTCATGTAATAATAATAATTTAGTATAAAAAGAATTATGTAAACTAATTTTTTTGGTTAAATTAGTTTCTTTAATATCATATTTTCAAGAAAAATACATTTGACAACGTACTTTGTAATTTTGACGTTTTAATATCATTCAAATTAGATCATTAGAGTTGTACCTTTTCATTCGAAATTAATTAAACTGTTAATTATTACACACGATTACTCGCAGATTACATTTATGTTTAAACAAATATGACAAATTTCACATTACAACAATTGCACTTGCAATTCGAACAATTTTGTTGCAAAAATGTTAAAAAAATAATCGTTTTAGGTAAATATGTAATTTATGTGTTGCTTTTAATAGGTATTATTTTAACAATAAATAATCATTTATCTGTTATTACAATACAACAAAATGATTTCGTAGAAATATTAAATTAAAAAAAAAATACGGTAATTACACTACACAGTAATATTCAAATAGTGTTGATTTATATTACATTCGAAGCATGATACATGTTTACATGAAGATTTACGACGAAAAATGTCATTACGTATAGATTATCCGTCAATTTCAGAACACCCTGTATAATAAGTCGATTAATAATAGCTAATTTACCTTGATCTTTTTGGGAATTATGCAACTTTTTGAGGTGATAAAAGAATGTTTAATGTTAGATCTCATATCAAATTATAACCTTCCAAAAAGATTATATTAATTTATATAAAATTTTGATATTTTTTAAAAATAAGATTAAGAAAAACAAACTTTTTAATAAAATTAAGAAAAAAAATTTTTTTTAATAAGATTAAGAAAAATATTTTTTTTTTAAATTGAGAGTTGCATTTTTTAGAGATTATAAAGGAACGTTTAAGGTTAGATTATATCAGATTAAAATATTCTAAGATGATTCCTTTGGTTTATACAAAATAACATACAAAATAAATATAAAGCTAACAAAAATTATTTCTTCCAAACCCGCAAGGAATTAAGAATTACAACATATTTGTTACAACATATCCTAAATTGTATTATGTTAGTTGCTACTAGCCAGTAGAAGAAAATAACGAAAGAACTAGAAAATCGGATATGTTAGCATACTATTTTTATTGAGACTAATTCACTTTTTGTAGATAGCACCAAACAATTAATATAATCAAACGAACACATATGTGCCATAGCTTAAAAATATTGAATATGGTATAATCTAAAGACTGAGTATTAATGATTTCAGTTTTTTCAACAAGTTTTACACAATATACACTTAAATATCATTCAATTTGATCAAAATAATAATTGATATTGATTTTGCCAAAGCAATACCCGCCACTGTCAATGGGACTAAGACCAAAACAAACACTCACGAACGTTGGCTTCAATCTCGTATACGAGCTCGTATTCAATCCCGTATATTTCTTTGCTTATACAACATTACAATCTTATAAGACGATTCCTTTGGTTTACATAAAATTTTATCGTTTTAATTTGCTATTTCTAATTAAAGGTGATGAAGAAAAATAATTCTTCCAAAACCGCAATATAAAAAATTAATAGTTGCAACTTTTAGAGGTTATTTTTTATTTTCATTCCAAAGTGCAAATCAATAAAAATTAAAACGGCTTTTTTCGTATCGTTGTTGCTGACTTTGTGTTAGGCACTGTACCTGTACAAGATCGTGCAAAAGGCATCCATAGCTCCTGTGACAATTAATTTTGGAATATCTTTAAAATGCAGATTTGCATTATATACATGAGTGTATTTCTAAAAATTATTTTTGTATATACGGGGTGATACAAAAAGTTTGACGAATCTTCCTCGCTGCTTCGAGATGTAGAACGGGTCTATCAAGCCAAAATGGACACATCCCTTGAATAAAATGGAAGACATTTTGAACATCTATTAAGGTAAATGAGTTACCTTTAAAATTATTTGTTAAATAAACGTTGTTGTGCAATGGGTAAAAATACATTTCTATTAATATTTTACTTACGAAATGGGCACATTTGTGGTTAAAAATAACTGAATTTAAATACTGCATAAGATAGTAAAATAATTTAAATTTTGTTTGAAAATCGTAAGATAAACTGGTTTAAAAATTTTCTTCTTTGGAATCAAATTTTAGACTTGTATAAAATAAAAAAAAAAGTTTTATGTCAAAGTATCGTAAGACTTCTTGCATTAGAATTTTAAATATTAGCAGTATGTAGCTCGAATGAAACAGATCGAAGAAAGTTTTTTTTGTATTTATTCCAGATGTGCAAAACAGATTTTTTAGGGTTTTTGATTAATAGCTCGTAAACTAATAAAGCAAATTAAAAGAAAATCCGGATATAATAATTTATATCCGAATTTCGGATTTTAATTCGGATGTTAATAAAAAAATACATTTTGTGTTGTCACACATTTTTTGGATCACCCATATATGCGAAAATATTTTCAAGAAATACACTCATATGCAGGGTGACACAAAAGTCTGGAATATAGCAAATAACTTCGCTATTTATACTTAAAAAATCTTTCTTTTAGGTTTATTATAACGCATATTCCATATGAGTTTGATTATTTGTATTGTTTATAGTTTGATTACCATGGTAACTAATTTATTTATTTGCAGTGGGACGAAATTATTTTTCTTACCTTTTTGACCAAATTGCGCGATTTTTTTTTCATTATGTAGCCTTATTATATAATATGCTTAATTCGCAGAGAAAAATATGCTCTATCAAAAACATAACAAAAAAAAAAGATTTCGTCCCACTTCAAATAACAAAATAGTTGCCATGGTAACCAAACTCGGAACAATACAAACAATCAAACTTATACGAAATATGCGTTATAGTAAACTTAACAACTTTTATAAGAAAGATTTTTTGTTAAAAGTAAACATAGCGAAGTTATTTAACTTTTGTGTCACCCTGTACAAGTTTGCGTTTGAAAGGAATTCCTAGCATAATTGATATAGGAGCTATGAATATCTGACGCACGGTTACATAATCTTGTATACAGTGCCCGCCAAAAGTCGACAAGAACCGTTTCTCTTTTGTACCGTTCTATCTACGTTGCTGAAATGTAGTTTGCATGGGAAGTTCATCCCGATTTTCGATCAATAATATTTTCAAGATAGTCACCACTTCCGGTCTACTTAGTTATTTATTGGATTGTTATTTAAATGGAATGCTATAATTTTTATTACACCTTTAATACCAGAAAAAAGTTGACTTTGATAAAAGATATTGGTACCTAGCGTTTTTCGTTTTCGTGATATTTTGATTTTAAGCTTTGTTTGACAGTTATCAATGTGTTTTTTTATCGTATCTTGTTTCGACCCTTTTTTGCTCGTACAACAAAATTGAAAATTTGTATAAGTACGCTTCATCCAAAAAAGCTTCATTTTATTACTTTCGAGCATTCTATACCAAAATAAGTCATCTAAAGTCGTATTCGATTCTGATTTATTTTAAAGTTTTTTTTTAATAAATTGTTTTTGGATAAAATGTTTTGAGTACCAACCTGGGTTTTATCGAAAAAAGGTCCCAGTAACAACCTCGAAAAATATTTATGATGTTTCACGACAGCTGCTTGACTACCTCTTAATGAGTTAGGTAAATAGCACGAGGGACCATAAAACTCATTTAATCTTTAGACGAGTATAGAAATCCATCTTATACAGGTGGCCAGAAATTTACTCAAATAAAATATCAAAAATTATTTTTATTTGGTATTAGCTAGGCCATGGAGTTTTAACGTTTGTATAATAATAACAACAACACATACAGGTGTAGGATTATGGCTATCCAGGGGAACCAAAGTCACCCATGGTTCATATATAAACATACAGTGCCCTTAAAATTGTCTAAAGAATCGCCCGTTAAATTTTTTTGCATTCAACTACTTGATCTGAACCCAACCCAATATACATCTCCAAAGACAGGATACTCAACAGGATAGTCTACAGGTATCAAATCTGAAGATGTTATGTGGATAACCCATCTTCGAACATTAAGATGAGTTCTTCGGATATCTCTTGGGTGCGATTGCCCAGTGCTTTATCCAGTTCATACTAAAAGTTTCTTCTTAAGTTCAAGGATAGATCGTTAAGAAAATCTTCTAACACAGTACATAACAAATTCAGGTAACGCTCTGCTGTTAAAATGTCGTTATAAATGACGTAAGGATGTCATTCTTAGAATAGGATGTCATTCTTCTTGATCCATGATAAGGCAAAAAACTTTATAACTAACCGTAACCTGATGGTTTCTTTCTGGAATTGCATGCGGGTTAATAGAAACCCAGATATGGTTGTATTGTTACATCCATAAAACTTTTTCAAAAAGATTTCATCCTCTGACAGCGAAGTTACAGCATCTCATACAAGTTCACTCGTTCGTGTGGGTTATTAAGGATGAAGGTCTTCAATTAAAGAGAACTTGTAATTGTGGAAGTGATGTTTCTTCAAGATCCATTGCACTGAACTTATAGGGCTTTGTTCCTTTTGGGCAACTCGAATTGCCAAGATTATTTCGATGCTATTCATCTCTTTCCTATTATTATCTACTGCCATTTTTTGTTAATCTTTGGAAATCCATATTACGTGTTATAAATATAAATTTCGAAAATAAATAAATAACTTCTATCACGCTATAAAATTAATTTATTCAGTACCGGTTTCGGCTAATAAGCCATCATCAGCTAAATTGTCAGATGTATAAAAGAGATTGAAGTATAAATTAATAAATATTTAAAAAATGATATAATAACACGAGATAAAATAAATTCTATTATCCATTTTATTATTTTTTAAACAGTCATTTATTTTTTTTGTACATCTCACAATTCAGCCGATAATGGCTTATTTGCCGAAACCGGACTGAATAAATTAATTTTATAGGATGATAGAAGTTATTTATTTATTTCCGAAATTTATTTTTTGTTAAAATAGTATAGTTTTCAAAAAATTGCTTATTTTCTTCTAAATTTACCATTTGTCATCGGAGATAAATGTGGATAGTTATAGACATGCTGCAAATTCTACTAAGAACTTTGTCGCACTTTCCATGCATAAAAAAATAAAATAAGGATTTCTTCATTAGTATAAATATTGTCATACGCACCCAACATAAAAATTATTAACTCACAAGCATCTACTGATGTAAAGAAATGAGATTTGTCAAAAATTCATTGAGAAGGCTATTTCATAGCAGATAAGGCTAATGTCGATGCACTTTTTTCAAGAAACACATTTTTCAAGAATTATCTTCCAAAGTATTAACGTTAGATATTTGATATATGAGATATAAAATGGGTGCCATTTAGAAAATGAAATTATGGTACTTCCAAATCTCGAAAACTGAACGTGCCATATTGTAAAGTGACTAAACGATGTAGATAGATAGTCATTCTCGGCACCATGACATATTCTAACATGTTGCTTAAGCATGCTCTGAATTTTAAACTGATATCCCAAAAATCAAGTGTTCTCTGATTTTTTTAATAAACGTCTGCTAGAGCAGATTTTTTAGAAAAAATTGAATAACTCAAGAACATGTGTTAGACATACCATATGCTTAGCAAAAATGAAATTTAATTAATAAATTAATTAAATATTAAAGGTAATAATTAGTAGTCTTGAAAAAATTCAGGCGCACCCAACATAAAAATTATTAACTCACAAGCGTCTACTGATGTAAAGAAATGAGATTTGTCAAAAGTTCATTGAGAAGGCTATTCCATGGCAGATAAGGTTAATATTGAAATGTTATGTGCACATTTTTCAAGAAACATGTTTTTCAAGAATTATTTTCCAAAGTATTAACGTTAGATATTGGATATATGGGATATAAAATGGGCGCCATTTAAAAAATGAAATTATGGTACTTCCAAATCTCGAAAACTTAACGTGCCATATTGTAAAGTGACTAAACGATGTAGATAGCTAGCCATTCTCGGCACCATAACATATTCCATGTTGCTTAAGCATGCTCTGAATCTTAAACTGATATCCCAAAAATCAAGTGTTCTCTAATTTTTTTAACAAACGTCTGCTAGAGCAGATTTTTTTAGAAAGAATCGAATAATTCGAGAACATGTGTTAGAGATACCATATGCTTAACAAAAATGAAAGGTAATTATTTAATAAATTAATTAAATATTAAAGGTAATAATTAATAGCCTTGGAAAAAAATACAGAGTGTTCCATTTAAAATAACAAAATTATGGTGCGTCAAATATTGCATAAATTAACCGGTTCTGATAACCAGCCAGTATAATATTATCCAATCGTAGTATTTGTTTATCGATATGACAAATTGGAATCTTTGTTATTTAATAACAATGGTGGTAATGAATTTGTGCGACCAAACGATTATTCAAAAATGTTTACAAAATGATGAATAACTTGGCAACCTTTCATTAAAGTTTTGAAAATAAAATATGCACTTATAGCATTTAAAACAGGTAATCAGTATATTTAAAGAGATATATGCTGTTTTAAAAAATTAAGTTGAGTACGGTGCTGGAGTTGTGAAACACCCTGTATAACTGAATATAATTTGAATTTATGCAACTTTGATGGTAATTAATAATTAATACTATATGCTGATGTAGCTTTATTTTTCTTAAAATGAGGTTTTCTCCAAAAATGCAAGGAATTAAAAAATATAACCTTGAAATTAAGAAATGCCAAATCATAATCTTCCAGAATGATTATTTTAATGTAAATAAAATTTTAAAAATCATAAATAGATTGATATTTCTTAAAATAGGATTAAGAAAGATATTTTTTTAAGGTTAGATCATACCACATTATACCTTCTAAGATGATTGTTTTGGTTTAATATAAAATAATATAAAAAAATAATTTCAAATTTTAAAATTCGCTGATATAAGAAACAAAATGTTGTCTCCGAAACAGTAAGTGGTTATAATTATTTTAATTTACATAAAATTTAAAAAATCGTAGATTTGATGTAAATCTTAAAAATGGGATTAAAGCAAAAAAAGTTTTCTCCAGCAAAATTAGAAATTACAAAATAAAACTTTTTGATGTTACAAAGGAATGTTTGAAGTCAGGTTATGTCAGATTTTAGGTTTCTAAATTAATCACTTTGTTTGTTATCAAGTATAAAAGTTACAATTTTAATTAGAAGTATCGTAAAGGGCTAATGAAAAAAATTAAAAAACAAAGTTTGAACAAAACAAATAATTCTTTTTAATTATTTCTCTTTACACATTTTTCTGTTCAATTACAACAAAATTTACATTGATTGCATTTTATATTAAAATGATATTGTAAAGTTTGTTACCAAATTTTATTCGTAATGAAATAAATAAATAAACGTAGGCGCCTCCGCCAAAACTATTGATTATCATTTTCCGCTCAAATATGCTAAAAGTAGGTCAATACTAAAAAAAAGTTCAATTTATCTTTATGCTTGGTAGATAAAATACAGTTCTGAGGTGTTGAATAATCAATCGATCCGTGGTGCGAACGTAAGATGGTAAAATTCGCGTCTGTCCCCGAGTTTTACACCCACTGCACATAAATAATGCATTGAATTATTTCTCGCATATCTCGGAAAGGTTTCGGAGCAGGCCGCCGAATTCTACAGCATGTTAATATTTAAAGAAGTCTCCTCGAAGCATAGCGGAGCTTACACCTGCGTGGCGAGTAACTCCGCAGCAAGGGCAAACTACACCGCGAACTTGATGGTGAAAGGTGCGTGAAAGCCGCAACTTCTCTTCAATCTTGCATAACCGGGGGTGCTTTGTTTTTCACAGTTGCGCCCCAATGGGTCATAGAACCGCAGGACGTATCGACTTTATTAGGAAATCCGGTTCTTGTCGAATGTTCTGCTAAGGGATTTCCTAGGCCTCAGATAACGTGGCTAAAAGGACAAGGTAACTTGCTCGTATATTTCCAATAGTTTATTTATTGGGTTATTCGCAGGGAAAACTTCTAGCGATTACCAGCCGGTATTAAATTTGCATGGTCGGACACTCCTCTTGGCAAACGGATCCATGTTGCTTGACGCCGTGACACCCCAAGAAGAAGGACATTACTTATGCAGGGCTACGAACGGCATCGGGTCCGGTTTGGGAAAAGTTATTTATATCGACGTGAACGGTAAAAGACCGAAGGCTTTCGCGGACTACTTTTCGATCATCGATTCTTTCAGAACCTGCTCGCTTCGACGTTCCCTCCAGGAACATATCAACGAAACGAGGGGGACCGATCGCATTGGTATGCCACGTCTACGGCGACCTCCCTATCGAGATCTTGTGGACCCATAACGGGAACCGACTCGATCTCAACAGCTATAGACTTACAGTAACCGAATCCAAGAGCGAAAACGGGGTAAAGTCTCAGGTAACTATCAATAGGAGCGATCGCGACGACTCCGGCATCTACAAATGTCACGCGGAAAATGCTTATGGAAGAAGCGGACACGTGATCAACTTAGCTGTACAAGAAAGACCCGACCCACCAGCTTTCTTGGAAGTAGTCGAAGTCGGAAGCCGATCCGTTCGACTAGCTTGGAAAAAAAGCTTCGATGGAAACAGTCCTATTTTAGGATATTTAGTCCAATATCAACCCCTCGGGATTAGTAGACCGGATTGGGAGAATGCTGCTACGCAAAATATCACATTACCAGCAATTACATCAATTACAAGGTCAGTAAATAACAACATAATTACGTTAAAATTAGGATATCAAGGAAATGGGGTTTAAATAAAAAAAGTAGGAGCACTTATTGAAAATTCCATCCACCATTATAATTTGATGTCGGCAATCGAAGGATTACTGTGTTTGCTCCACTTCCAGTGGTGACGACCCACGAGAGAGCGCAATAATCGCCAGCCTGCTGCCTGCCACTGCATATAAAATAAGGATGCTAGCGGTGAACGGCATCGATCAGAGTCCGTTTACTGAGGATGCAGTGGTGAAGACGCAAGAAGAGGAACCCTCCGAGTCTCCCAGAGACTTGAGGGTGGACGCCGTCGGGGCTGGGGAGTTATTCTTGTCGTGGCAGGTGCCGCCAAGGGAAACTTGGAACGGAGAACTCCTCGGGTACATCGTCTCGTGGAACGAACAGGGGAAGACGTCGAATAACACTAAGACTTTAACCGTGAAAGGTTGGGCCACAACCAAAGTTCAATTAACGGGTCTCCGCAAGTTTACTCGGTACGATATCACCGTCCGCGCTTACAACAGCGTTTCCGTCGGCCCCCAGTCCGCCACCATAACTGGCGTAACCAAAGAAGGCATTCCCGAGGCGCCGCCTCAAGATATCAGCTGTTCACAAATCTCCTCGCAGAGTATGAAAATCTCGTGGGCGCCGCCTCCAGCTCAATTACACGGCGGCGTCATCCAAGGATATAAGATTTTTTACAGACCAGTCGTCCTAGATAATGGTGAGTTCTATCTCCTCCTTATTCTTACTTAATTAAAAAATCATTGAATATCCAGTTGATATCTCAACAACCGGCGAAGTTAAACGCACGCCTAGCACAGACACTTATCTTCACGGTCTTTATAAATACACCAACTACTCCATCAAAGCTTTAGCTTACACCAGCGCTGGAGATGGTATGTTAAGTTCTCCGCTATTTTGCACTACCGAAGAAGATGGTAAGTATTTTTTAAAATCAATTACACTTAGTTATGAAACACACCACCTATAAAGAATTAATCTACAATTCTGAAACTTCGGTAAAATAATGCTTTATTCTAAGAAACGATGAAAGTTTTGTAAACAAATCAAAAATTAATATTTTTCAAAGAATCATCCATCTCCACGCGCAGTAATGCATGCTTAAGATCGGCTCCTAATATTTTAGCACCCCTTTACAAAATAATATTATAAACCCCTTCCCCCAAATTTTTCTGCTTATAACTTAATGAGAGAGATTATTAAACTTATACTTATTTATATAAATAAAGACCCAGGCTCCCCAGTAGCACTGGAATGGTAAGCAATTCGTGAATTAATTAAATTCGTGATGTTGTGAATGTTGCTTACTGATAAGTTTGAAAATCATGAATGATGTTCAAAATCCCTAGGTGTTTACTCGATAGTGATAAAACATGTTGTTCGCTCGATGTTGTTGATTAGTCTTATTTTACGGTATAAATCTGAGACATAACACCCCTCGGCTATTCTTTATCACTTAAGTCTGTGAGTTTAATTTCCAATATTTAACAATATTGGAAAAGATCTTCTGCTCTATAATTCTGTAATTGTAAAATCTTTCATGAATTGGTTTATCAAGAATAGCCAAGAAATGATGATCGGTTCTAAGACTCTTAAGAAACTTTTTCAGCGATTACAACTTTTCAATTGACTGTGCCAAGTTTATCTTAATATTTTGAAGTATTTTACTTATAATAATAATATCTGTTTACACAAATAATTAAGCGAGCAGGTTGTGACAACCTTATAAAACAACACTGAAGCATCCAAGCGTTCTGCATTTTTTGCACTCTCAATCTATCCGTGGAATCCAAGCATGGATAATAGATAGGAATGCAATAAATAAGCAAAGATAGAACAAAACATTCACAAAGCATCTTCTTCATTTTTAACGTGAAAGTATCTTTCAAAGAATAGAGTAGTTCAATTTTAAAAAACATACACTTATAGTTTTTGTAATATGCTGTTTATACCTGAAGGCATTATCAACTATTGGTACATTGCAGCCGTTTAACTGAAGTATCAGACTAGCTTTTAATTCCTTGATATCCACATTTTTGCCAAATAGAATAACAAGGCTTTTATCGATTTTCCATGCTGCCAAATCATATTCACAAAAATAGAAGTTGTAGTATAACTGAGTGTCGTCAGTATACATATGAATTTCACAAAAATTGACAGCTTTTGGAAGCATAGACGAGTATAAGCAAAAAGGGTGCTTAAAGTCGGTAAATTTTTCGATTTTTGGTATTGGAATGACCACCGCAGAATTTCATTGCGAAAAAAAAATGTGACCCTACTATGCAGCTGTTTATGAGATATGTGGAAGGGCGTAAGGAACCATTAATTCAATCATCTGAGCAGAAATGCCATCAATGTCAATAGATTTACTAGTGATTGACCTGATAATACCAAGTACGATATCTTCATCTACCGTGTAAGTAAGATCAAAGGGTGTATTCACAATAATATATTTATCATAATATGGTATCCTTTATATCACTGCTATTGATGTCCAGAATACCATCAATAAATGAATTATTAAATTATTAATTAATATTTTTTTTCCCTATATAACATTTACGAATAGTGTTCCATATCACTTTTTCTTATCCGCGCCTGTATACAAATTATTAAAGTATTTGGAGAGCATTAGTTGTAAAATTTCGTAATAACATATAATAATCCCAAGACCCAGCAGGTCTACATTCTTTATACCTTCTTTTAGCCTCATCTCTCAATCTTTATAGTAAGACGATATTGTCAATCAACCAGGGTGGTTTGGTTTACGGATTCTTACGGTACGCATTGGTGCATGATAATCGAAAAGATTTACTGAGGTTGCATTAAAGAATTCTAATTTTTGTTTCATTTTCATACTAAACATATGAAGAAGGGAAATTATACGTAGATAAGCAGAAAATAATTCATAAAACATAAAAATATTGAGTTGCACCATCAACCTTATCTGAATCCAAACCAACCCAACTAGCTAGTGAGCGCTAGGTATTAATTGGGTTGGGTTGAGCTGTTAATCTTAACCCAACCAATCTAACTAGTAAGCATTAAATGTTAGTTGGGTTGGGTTAACTCATCAACCTTTTTTTTAATATTTATTCATACTCATACTTGGTTGGGGAGGGAGTATGCGCCCCCTCCTCTCGTTGCTCCTTTTCTTTTGGTCTCACCAGTCCCTTGAAACTTACACCTCCATTATCCAGTTTCATCATCGGTCAATTCATTCCAAAATTAAACAAATCTATTAGCTTATTAAAAATAATAATTTTGCTTACACGGTTGAGGGGGTACACGCCCTCGCGGTCCTCTTCACATCGCTTCTTTTTCATTTTCCTTTCGGCTTGGATCTTTCTCTTCATTATCTTCCTCAAGATCTCCATCAGCACTTCACCCTTTTCCACGCTCATTAAAAGGATTTCTCCCACCATACGTTTGGTAATATCCACTCCAATTCCTATCTTCGCTCGGAATCTTTCTCCATCGAATATTGCACATTCAAATATTGAATGCTCCGGCGTATCCATTTCTTTACCAACACTCATCCGACTCTATCTTTTTAATTTTCTTCAGATAGCTTCTAAAGCTACCATGCCCAGTTATTGCCTGGGTTGTATAGTAATCCGTAGGCAGGCCTCTTTTTTCCACACAGCTACGTTCTTTACAAATACGCTACACCATTCTTTATAGTTCTCCCATCTTTCCTGCTATTTCTGCATCACTTTCAACCTCAGCTTTCTTTTTGTATTCTCTTTGTTTCTCCAGTTCTCCACACTTTCTTCCATCAACAGCTCCAATGGTGGGCACCACCGCCAACATTCCTATCGCTTCCGTTGTAACAGTCCGATAAGCTGATGTTATTGCTATCGCATATTTACGTTCTATACTGCAGATCATACTCCCATATTTTCTATTTCTTATTGCAAATTCACACGCAGGAGCTGCATATAGAATTACCGAGCTTATTGTAGATGTCAGTATTATCTTCACGGTCTTTATAAATACACCAGCATCAGCAGAGCACTTCTACATTTTTTACACCTTCTTTTAGCCTCATCTCTCTATCTTTTTAGTAAGACAATATTGTCAATCAACCATTGTGTCTTTCATTTACGGATTCTTATGGGACGTATGATAGTGTATGACAATCGAAAAGATTTGCTAAGGTTTTGTTCCAATTTCATACTAAACATATGATGAAGGGAAATTATTCGTAGATCAGCAGAAAATAATTCATAAAACAAAAATATTAGGTTGTGCCATCATCCTTATCTGAGCCCAACCCAACTAGCTAGTTAGCACTAGGTATTAATTGGGTGAGCTGTTAATCTTAAGCCAACCAAACTAACTAATGAGCATTAAATATTAGTTGGGTTGGGTTAAACCATTAAATCATAATCTAAAAAATTCATTATTTTCCTCAAGAACTCCATCAGCACTTCACCCTTTTCCAAGCTCATTAAAAGGATTTCTGCCACCGTACGTTTGGTAATATCCACCTCAATTCCTATCTCCGCTCTGCCTCTTTCTCCATCGAATCTTGGACATTCAAATATTGAATGCTCCGGCGTATCCATTTCTTTACCAACACTCATCCGAGTCTATCTTTTTAATTTTCTTCAGATAGCTTCCATAGCTAGCATGCCCAGTTGTTGCCTGGGTTGTATAGTAATCCGTAGGCAGGCCTCTTTCTTTCCACACAACTACGTTCTTTACGAATACGCTGCACCATTCTTTATAGTTCTCCCATCTTTCCTGCTATTTCTGCATCACTTTCAACCATAGCTTTCTTTTTGTATTCTCTTTGTTTCTCCAGTTCTCCGCTCTTTCTTCTATGAACAGCTCCAATGGTGGGCACTCCGCCAACACACCTATCGCTTCCGTTGTAACAGTCCGATAAGCTGATGTTATTGCTATCGCGTATTTACGTCCTATACTGCGGATCATACTCCTATATTTTTTATGTTTTATTACAAATTCAAACGCAGAAGCTGCGTACAGAATTACCGAGCCTATTGTAAATGCCAGTATGCGTCTTCTTTTATGGGACGGTCCTCCCACTCTCAGCATCAGTTTTACCAATACATTTTGCATGTGGGCCGCCTTTTCATTATTTCCTTAATGTGTGTCGTCATCTTGAGGTCTTTATCCAACGCCATTCCAAGATATGTCGCTGAGTTGATGCTTGATATTTCCATATCACCTATATTTATCGTAACGTTGTTAAATTTCCTTCGCCCCTCCAAATCACAATCTCCGTTTTTGACTTTTCCATTTTTAGTCCCATTTCGTTTAGACCTTCCTCTACTCTGTTAGTTGCGCTTTCTGCCCTCCTTGTTGTTGCCTCTGGTGTCCTTCCTTCCACTACCAATGCAAGATCATCTGCATGTCCCAGCACTTTCACTCCTTCTTCACCTGTTTGTACAAGCATCTTGTTGTAATACAGGTTCCACAGTGTGCCTCCCAGGACAGATCCCTGCGGAACTCCGCAGCTCTCCATTTGGCAGTGATATCGTTCTCTGTGTTAAATATGTGTTAATTAGGGTTCTTATCGGTGTTGTAACTTTAGTTCTCTCCAATGCCTTTTTTACTTTCCAGAGTACCGAGCTAAATGCATTTTTAATATCTATTAAAATTATTACACTAAACCTTCTATTTATTAAAGATATTTGTTTTCTTTTTCTTATTTTTTTCTATGACTGCCATTACTGCATCCAATGTTCCCCTTCCCTTCTTTTAAGCAAATTGGAAGTCGCTTATCTCGTGATGGGCTTCGAGTTGCTTCATCAGTCGTATGTAAATTAATCTTTCCAGAAGCTCCTCCACTGCACTCAACAGGCACAGAGGCCTATACAATTACATCCCACCTGTTTTCATTGGTTTCTCAATTAACAATAATTTTGCTTCCTTCCAAATCTTCGGGAAATTGTCCTTTTTGTAGACACTCGTTATACACCTGCAGGAATGCATCCGGGTTTGCTTCAACGCACGCTTTCAGTATCTCGTTCGTAATAATATCAATTCCTGGGGCTTTCTTTGGCTTCAGTTGTACAACTGCTGACATTAGTTCTTCTATAATATAGGAAATAGTTTATCAAATTGTTCATTTATCGTATTCTCATCAAGCTGTCCTATTCCTCGTGTACCTAGCCTCTTTGTTAAGGCCTGATACGCAGTGCCCCACACATCTTATTCCAGTTCCTGACATAGTTTCTTCCATTTTTTCTCTCTTTAGATCTTTTGATTTTTATTGACAAGTTTTTCTTTTTCCACATTTACTCTGTTT
This sequence comes from Onthophagus sagittarius, assembly GCA_036711965.1. Taxonomy (NCBI): domain Eukaryota; kingdom Metazoa; phylum Arthropoda; class Insecta; order Coleoptera; family Scarabaeidae; genus Onthophagus; species Onthophagus sagittarius. The sequence goes on along the minus strand of JASERS010000007.1, from coordinate 7,152,051 downwards.
GCTCTCTGCATTTCCCTTCTCCTTCACAATCTAACTAGTGAACATTAAATATTAGTTGGGTTGGGTTAAACCATCAACTTATCTGAACCCAACCCAACCCAATTAACTAGTCAGCGCTCGATATTAATTGGATGTGGCTGAGCCATTAATTTTAATCCGACTCAACCTAACTAGCTAGTTAGCATTAAATATGAGTTGGGTTGGATTCATATCAACTTTGAGAATGTCTAAACACATGATAGAGATAGCTACAGCTTTCTCAGGATATACCATAGCTTCATCCACTAAATAGGGTCTTCGACTTAACCAAGAACGAAATTAAGGGGATTAATTTGCATATTGAAGTGTATCAAAAAAAAATATTTTCCATTATGCAACTGTGCATGTTCGTGCTTATTAATAAAATCATTTGGCCAAGATTATGATAGGCGTGCAGAATGCTATCATTCTACTGCTTAAAGTATCAAATTGACCAGCTGTTGAACGGCCAAATTCTCTACAAAACTGAAATTTTACTGATCAAGCTGATTTGAGTAAATATATAATGTTTAATTGCTGCGGACCTATAGAATTTGCCCAAAAGTTGCGTGAAAGGAACTAAATCGGTAAATTATTTGCAATTGATTTTTAGCAGAAATAATGCAACTGACGAATTTAAACTTTTGATTTGATATTTAGATATTTTTCGCTACCATTAGATATTAGTTGAAGATCATAGCACCATAAGACCATGTTACCATAAAATATTAATTAGTAGGGATGGGGTGAGCCATTAACTGCGTTCATTTCAAAATGATGATTAACCTTCACCCAAGATTCACCAATCAATAATTGAAGATAATTTTCAGCTAATGCGACGACAATCTTTGAAATATAAACAAATCAATGAGTAAAATTAATTGTTTTTAGTTTACTTTTTCTTGGTTTGCTAAATTTTCTCTTGATGTTCGATATGTGTTATTAATTAAATCTTTGTCTTCGTTGTATCTTAAAAGTGTTAAAATTGCGTAAATTTTTGGTTTACAATTTCCTAACAAATTCAAATTTGCGTAACTAGCATATTCGTTGTTAATATATTTCATTTTGATATCCTTGTATTTATCGCTCAAAATTTGATTTTCTAAGTCTAAATAATTCTTTAAATATAAAAATTATTAAATATAATTATTTACATCAACATTCAAAACACTTCCTCTACAATAAGCAGCGATTACAAGAGGCATTAAAAATCAACAGAGATGTAATGAAAAGTTCCAGGTAATAGAAAACAAACTCGATGGGTTGTGATAATGGCTGAATCTTGAGGAAGCCTGAGGTAAAGTTTCATCAGGAAAAAAAGAGACCTCAATCAAAAAAGGCGAAAGATGGGAATTACAGATTTCCTGAGGTGAATCTTACCATAATCGAGATCTATTTCAACAACTTATCGCTGAATAATTAGAACTAAAGCTTGTACTAGAATTGAACTAGCTTACGATGACTACACCCAAGTGTTTCTAGTTCAAGGTCTAGTTAGATCACGTAATATACAACAACCTCATGCTGAATAATAACTAAAATTAGAAGCAGTATTCGACTTAAAAAATTTCTTTGCAATTGGGCAAAATAAGACAACCCAACTAACTGATCTGCACCCAACCCAAGTAGCCATTATTCTGGGTTGGACTATTAATCTTGAGCCATTAATCTTAACTCAGCCCAACGCAACCAACATGTTAGCACTAAATATTAGTTAGGTTGAGTAATCAACTTGATTCTATTGAACTAAAATTAGAACTAACACTAGTACTAACACTAGAACTACCACTAGGACTACTAGTAGATCTAAAACTAGAAACTTTCGGGTTTTGCCGTGCGTTCTTTGAAAAAATGTTTGACGTTTCGGATGCCATGTTGCAACCTTCTTCAGAAACTAGTTCCAAGTTGTGACTCAAACCAGTTTTTAAAGAAAGTTGCAACATGGCATCCGAAACGTCAAACATTTTTTTCAAAAAACGCACGGAAGTTTCTAATTTTTTAGATCTAGTAGTAGTCCTAGTGATAGTTCTAGTGTTAGTGCTACTGTTACTTCTCATTTTAGTTCAATTAACACCGGTCGTGAAAGCCTTCGTACTTATCACTTGATTCTAATTACCTATTTACCACTAGAGTAAATATATTAGTCATGTTGGATTCAGCCATCAAAATTAAAAATTGGACAGATCAGCATTCAAAATTTTATTGAATTTATTCCTTTCATCATGAATACACTGTATTATTACTGTTCAAGAATTAATATCATTACATTTTACATAAACGACAATTAACACGACACTGTTCAAAATAATTGATCAGTCCACGCTATTTTTGCACAAATTCTACTGGTCCGTAGGTAAAAAAAAAGTTGAGAAACGCTATTCCAGACTATATCTAGCCTTTTAAATACAATATGAAGTCTTCTAAAAATATATCAAATCTTCTGGAATCGTTTCAAGTCTTCTAGAAACAGTATCACGTCTTCTGGAAGCAATATCAAGTCTACTAGAAGCAGTATCAAGTTTTCTACAAGCATTTCAAGTATTCCAGATAATATCAACTCTTCTGGAAGTATTCCAAGTCTTTCAAGTCTTTTAGAAGCAGTGTCTGTAATATCCTTCGGAAGTATTGCATAACTTCCGAAGGCAATATCAATTTTTTTAGAAGCAGTATGAAGTCTGCTCGAAGCATTACAAGTCTTCTGGAAATATTTCAAGTCTTTTAGAACCAGCATCAGATCTTCTGGAAACATTTTAAGTCTTCTAGAAACGGTATTAAGTTTTTTAGGAGCACTGCCAGGGGCAATATCAAGTCTTCTGGAAGTAATTTAACTCTTTTTCAAGAAATATTAAATCTTCTAGAAGCAGTATCAAATCTTTTGGAAGCATTTTAAGTATTCCAGATAATATCAAGTCTTCCGAAAGCATATCAAGTCTTCTGGCATCAATTCAAGTCGTTTAGAAGCAATATCAAGTCTTTGAGCAGCAATGTCAAGCTTTTTGGAAGTCTTTTTGGTCTTCTAGATGCAATAACAACTCTTCTGAAAGCAATATCAATTCTTCTGAAAGCAATATCAATTCTTCTAGAAGCATTACAAGTTTCCTAGAAATATTACAAGTCTCCTGGAAGTATTTCAAATCTTCTAGAAATAGTATCAAGTCTTCTGAAAGTATTTCAAGTTTTTTACAAGCACAAGCAATATAAAGATTTCTAGAAGCAAGTCAAGTTTTCTAGAAGCAGTATCAAATCTTCTGGAAGTCTTGTAGGAGCATTTCAAGTCTTCTGCAAGCAATATCTAGGTTTCTAGAAACATTATCAAGTTTTCCAGGAACAGTAGTAAATCTTCTGGAAGCAGTTCAGTTGTTGCCAAGGCATTAAGAGAAACTTGTTGTTTTTATCTTTGACACACCTATTTATTTACAAACTCTTCGCGCTCATAACCTAATTTTCTCAACGTTTTAATAACAAATAGACAAAGAAATTTTTCATTTTGTCAATGAAAGATTTTTTGCTGGTTTTGCATTCTTTTCAATCAGGAGTCTTTTATGTTACGTTTTTAAAGTATTTTTAATCAAGTTAATTGAAAACGCTTTCACTTTCACTAAAAAATTTTTCAATTAGTTTTATAATAACTCATTTTGTTTTAACGATAAGAAAAAAAGTTATTCACTTTTCTTTTATTTTGTTCTAAGGTATATCGACAGTAGGTTTATTTTGAGTAACATATATCCTTTGTTTTATGCTTATTCATATTAATTTGTAATTGTGCCTAAAGACGACTCCATCAGGAGACGTAACATTATGTAGCAATATCAAATTTGAAATAAAATAAAACTATATCGTGTTTATATTACCACATTTTTCTTAAATTTCCTTAATATGGCGAACTTGGAGACAACCTTAGCCTTATTCTGGAAGCAGGTTTTTTATAGGTTTTTTTGTATCTCTACTGTTTTTTTGTAATCTCTAATATGCGGGGACTTGACTTTATGCACGGACTTTAGTTGTTAATAAAGCATTATTTTATCGAAGTTTCAAAGTTGTATTTTGAATTGTTGTGGGTGGTGCTTTTCACATGAAAGGGAGCAGATTTTCATTTATAGTTTTATACAGTCGTTGAAATATTAGAAAAAAAGGCAAACTTAGGTTGGAATGTGCAAAAATATCTGTATTGTAAACACGCGGGGTATTTATGTAGTCGGTGGAATTTTTAATAAAAACCTGGGGACGGTTAAAGCTTGGGTGTGCGAATGATATTTAGCTCGGCGTTGGCGGCGGCGCATTCATCGTTGTAATCTACGGTTCTAACGGACTCTATGGTAGATTATGTGACTGATCGCACACGGCCGTATCAGTTTCAGTTTTGTATACACGCGCTCGGCGCGTCGCTTTGTCCGGCGCATCGTGCGTTTATTTGTGCAGCGGACCATTCATCCATTTATAATTACCAACTCCTGTCCATAACTTTATCGTGCCGCCCGATTTTACATTGCCGTGTGTTTCGAAACCGTTCACGGGAAAACGAGGACCCTTTCGGGTCGAGCTCGTATTAATTAGGCAACCTGAGGGAACCTTTCGACGACCGTATTGCATAACTCTGCGGATATTTTTTTCACAGTACCAGGACCCCCTGCAAATATAAAAGCCGCTGCGTTGACCGGCGAATCGATCTTGGTTTCGTGGTTGCCGCCCACGAAACCTAACGGAAAGATAAACCATTATACCGTGTACGCTAGGGAAGCTGGTAGAGTTGGAAAACACACCAGTTATGCTCTTAGAATGGAGGACAACCCCTACACCCACGGATTAATGTTCGAAGTCCGCAATCTCGTAGAAGACAAACTCTACGAGTTTTGGGTATCTGCTACCACGAGTATCGGAGAGGGCGAACCTACATCCATAGTCGCCCAAGCGGCGAAATCTCGAGCTCCTTCCAGGATCGCATCCTTTAGCCAAACTTTACAAAAAGCTGTAAAAACCAAAGTTCTTCTTCCGTGTCATGCCGTTGGCAACCCCACCCCTAGAACTCGATGGATACACAGAGACCGCCCGATTACGTTTAGTCCTTATTACGAGGTAACATCGGATGGACATTTAAGCATTCACAGCGCCGATCAAAGTTTGGGTGGTAATTACACCTGCTCCGCAAAGAATCTTTTTGGCGAAGACGCCATTACTTATACCTTGATAGTCCTTCTTCCACCCCAAGCGCCGGTGTTGGAGGAACAATTTACAACGGCGAAAAGCATCAGGATTCGATGGAGCATCCCTAACGATGGAGGTACACCAATACAAGGTAATTCGATAATTTATCCCTATCACGTTTTTTATTTGTACGTTCATCCATTTTGCCGATTTAACAAAGTTTATTTAATTTTTGATCGTATTTGCCTATCGGGCGGACGACTGTCATCGTTAAAATTGTCTGCGGTGAATTTTGATTCCGTTACACAATTGTTAAATGAAACTGTTTTACTTGTTTTTCGTAGTATTAACAATTGAATTATCGATCCAAAGTACACCGCAGAGATTCAATACAATGAAAGCGATTTTAACAAATATCAATTTTATAACTCGATTATTACCTGCTGACAAGTTTATACGCGAAGCACATCGTCGCGTCCTGTTTGGGTTAAATACGAGGTAACCTTTCGATTCCAAAGCCGATAAAACAGCGACGAACGGGCGTTAAAACGCTATCCGCCGCAGGTTACACATTGAACGGGAAAAAGGAAACGGAAAACTGGTCGTCGATGGAACTGTCGCCGGAGCAAACCGCGTACAACTTCGACGATTTGCAGTGCGGCTCCCAGTACCACCTCTATGTATTGGCTCATAACAAAGTCGGAAACGGTAGCCCTAGTCCCATATTGACGTCGCGCACCAAAGGGGGCCCACCCCAGCTACCCAAGGAAAACGATTTCATAGTCACGAACGCGACAACACTCCAGTTAAATTTATTCAATTGGCCAGACGGCGGCTGTCCGATATCACAATTTTCCGTAACATACAAGTCCCTCGGAGCAGACAAATGGGTTCTGGTATCCAGCAGCGTCTCCGGTGAGAAACTTCTCGTTCAGGATCTGCAACCAGCCACGTGGTATCAGCTGAAAGTAACCGCCGAGAACGACGCCGGTGTATCACACGGCTTATTCAACTTCGCCACCACAACCCTTACAGGGGGTAAAATCCTCTCTCGCCAAGAACCGCTATAAAATATTTACAATCGATGTGTTTCAGCTCGCGTATTACCACCACCCAACATGAACAAAGATCTCCCCGCGTCCGCCGGCTTCGGATACAAAGAGCTGTACATACTAATACCCTCGCTATGCGCCTGTCTACTAGTTACTTGTATCGCACACACGTGCTACCGAAATTTCAAAAGGAAGAGGTGACGCTATTCTTGAAATATTCATCACCGTATCCGCACGATTGTGTACTTACAGGGGCGTCGAACGGGATTCGCAACAACCGGGGGAAGAGCCAGACGAAAAAACCGTCGATAGGGAAAATAGAAGGAATTGTCAACAAGTTTACACTTCGTCGCCTATTAAGGCGGGCGATAAAATCCCCGATGATGGTTCGGGCATGTACGAAATTAGTCCTTACGCCACTTTTAGCGTTCCAGGAAACAATAGCAGATCCGTGACCACTTCGACCCTCGACTACACAATGCAATTCAAGACTTTCGGCCATATCGAAGACGAAGACCATAACGCCATCCCTTATAGTAAGAATGCCGGAAAACATAGTTGGCACAAACATCGTTATTATAATACAGAAGGTTGTAACCGCAGATTCAACATCTTCTATTTAAAATAATTGTTATTATTAATTTTATTTTTTGTTATAGGTGTTCAACAACAAACCAGGATTAGGGGCGGCAGGATAGCTTCGGCAAGAGGTGACTCAGAATCGGACGATACCAGCGGAAGTCCGTGCGGTGAGTGCCCAAGCAGTTCAAATTACAGAGTCCCGGTAAAGTCCTCGCGAGGTGAGAAGGAGCAGAATTGCGCCTCGGGTTACGAGACGCTGCTGGTTTCAGATCTCTTCCGGCCCGACTCCAGCACAGAGTCAAACGAGGTGTCTCCGCTGGCGGAACGGCGAAACACTCCCCGGCACGTCGGGGGTCATCGCCGCCACCAGCGAGCTGCAAGTTCCAGCAGGTAGCCACTAAGGTAGTTTTAAAAAATTTAGTATAGTAAATAAAATTTGACAAATTTAAAAATTATTTTTTTGTTACAGCTCAAGACAGCAACCGGAAGAAGGCACTTCTTCGGGCGCCTGTCTCCAGCCGCCAACTGGGTTTTCCGACAGTAGGGAGCTTAGTGAGGCCGAGTGCGATCGAGATATCGCACAGGGGAAGCTGTCCACGGAGTTAGTAAGCCTTCTGTCAAGGTAAAATCTACACTCACTTTTATATAAAATACACCACCCATTAAGAATTAAATTACTTAATTAAACTATAATTTTGAAACTTCAGTAAAATAATGCTTTATTATTAACTAAGAAATGATGAAAGTTTTCGTCGAAATAAACTTAACTGTTATGTTTTTCTTAACTTTCAATACCTTCTTCTTAGCAATTAATGAATTTCAAAATGTTAACTTATTTGAATTATCACACTTGTTTGAATTGATGGATGTTTAAAACAATATTACGTTCTTCATGTTTAGCTTGCATATAAGGAATGTTTTTTTTGCACTTTTGACCTTTATATAATATAATATAAAATAATACAACTTTGCGTTTGGTATTGTCGAATTTTCGAGAGAGATCACAAGGTAATGTCACTTCCATTAATGAAGCATTGTTAACTATTTTGAAAATAAAGCGTATGAATTCTTTGGGTGCACAAGATCATACAGAGTTGTTAATAACTTTATTATTAACTAGAAGACTTGATGTAACAACACTTCGAGAAGACCCGATATTGCTTCTGGAAAACGTATCAAGTTTCCAAAAGACTAAAAATGCTTCCAGAAAACTTGATATTGCTTCTAGAAGACTTGATATTTTCTGTAGAAGACTTGATGTTTTCTGTGGAAGACTTCATATTTTCTGAGGATGATTTGATATGTTCCCAGAAAACTTGCTACTGCCTCTGGAAGATTTGAAATGCTTACAGAAGACTTGATATTGCTTCCAGAAGATTTGATATTGCCTCTGGAAGACCTGAAATTCTTTCAAAATAGTACTTATAAAAAATTGTTAATTGTTATGTATGGGCTGAAATTACCACTTTCAAATATTTATTTTTTTTTAATTTCAATGTAGTAAGGATCATATTTTTCCTAATTCAGTTCCAGCATCTAGTGCGAACGTGTTTTTGGAGAGCAAGATTTTTTCACGCCCAATTCGTCGTTTGAGTCTTTTCTCATTTCAGTTTTCTTTAGCACCCAGTACCCATACGTTACAAGACCAAAATATATTATTAAAGTCCATTACTACTATCTTTTGGTTAACTTTATCTTAGAGATAAACCTACCTACTAGTCAATAAGACCGTGTAAAATAGCCGTAACCATGGTAATAATCCCTTAGACAACTTAACCAGAAGATGGTGATAACAAGCCTAAAGGTAGCAGAATATTTGAGACAGCAGAAAACCGTTAATAATAAAATCTTAAATATTACAAAGTACGATACATTTGCGATCATGGTGGTACGGTAAAAGTCACGTAATACATACACCATTATTACGTATGTATTATTTCTTCAGCTGATATGGCATCTACTCATTAGCAAATAGATATAATTTTGTGTATCTTATAGTGTACCTAATAACTCCATATTATCTAACCATGAATAATAACCTTTCTTGAAATTAAATTAAAAATCGGTGAAGATCTGTACTTTTTTACTGGTTTATTTCATAAAAATTTTTGCCTCATTTAAAAATGTTGTTCAAAATTTTCCATCACAAATTATGTTAAATCTATTCACAATGAAATGACATTATTCACAATGATATAAGCTCAAACACATTAAAATCACGAATTAACTTTTTTTTTAAATTTCAAGATTATTCAAATTCAAAACAAAAGAATTTAATTTTTTTTAAGGATGTTACATTATAAAGTTAAAATATAAAAAAAATTAAGATTTTTTTTTAAATTTGAAGATTATTCAAATTCAAAACAAGAATTTAAAATTTTTTTTAAAGACGTTACATTACAAAGTTAAAATATAAAAAATGAAGAATTTTTTAAATTTCAAGATTATTCAATTTCAAAACAAAAAAAAATTCCAAATTTTTTTTTAAGGCCGTTACATTACAAGGTTATAAACATTGCAAATATATAAAAAAATTAATTATTTAAATTTCAAGATTATTCAAATTCAAAACAAAAGAATTTTAAAAAAATTTTTAAGGACGTTACATTTTACATTACAAAGTTAAAATATAAAAAAGTTAAGAATTTTTTAATTTTCAGGATTATTCAAATTCAAAACAAAAGAATTTCAGATTTTTTTTAAGGACGTTACATTACAAAGTTAAAATATAAAAAACGAAGAATTTTTTTAAATTTCAAGATTATTCAAATTCAAAACAAAAGAATTTAATTTTTTTTAAGGATGTTACATTATAAAGTTAAAATATAAAAAAAATTAAGATTTTTTTTTTAAATTTGAAGATTATTCAAATTCAAAACAAGAATTTAAAAATTTTTTTTAAAGACGTTACATTACAAAGTTAAAATATAAAAAATGAAGAATTTTTTAAATTTCAAGATTATTCAATTTCAAAACAAAAAAAAATTCCAAATTTTTTTTTAAGGCCGTTACATTACAAGGTTATAAACATTGCAAATATATAAAAAAATTAATTATTTAAATTTCAAGATTATTCAAATTCAAAACAAAAGAATTTTAAAAAAATTTTTAAGGACGTTACATTTTACATTACAAAGTTAAAATATAAAAAAGTTAAGAATTTTTTAATTTTCAGGATTATTCAAATTCAAAACAAAAGAATTTCAGATTTTTTTTAAGGACGTTACATTACAAAGTTAAAATATAAAAAACGAAGAATTTTTTTAAATTTCAAGATTATTCAAATTCAAAACAAAAGAATTTAATTTTTTTTAAGGATGTTACATTATAAAGTTAAAATATAAAAAAAATTAAGATTTTTTTTTAAATTTGAAGATTATTCAAATTCAAAACAAGAATTTAAAAATTTTTTTTAAAGACGTTACATTACAAAGTTAAAATATAAAAAATGAAGAATTTTTTAAATTTCAAGATTACTGAAACTAAAAGCAAAAGAATTTGAAACATTTTTTTTAAAGACGTTACATTACAAAGTTAAATAAAAAACGACGAATTTTTTAAATTTCAAGATTATTCAATTTCAAAACAAAAAAAAAATTCAAAATTTTTTTTTAAGGACGTTACATTACAAGGTTATAAACATTGCAAATATATAAAAAAATTAATTATTTAAATTTCAAGATTATTTAAATTCAAAACAAAAGAATTTCAATTTTTTTAAGCACGTTACATAACAAAGTTATAGACATTGCAAATATATAGAAAAACGAATTATTTAAATTTTAAGATTATTCAAATTGACTTTTTAAAGATGACTTTTAGTGGAAACATGTAAGGCGAAAACTTTTATGAAATAAACCAGTAAAAAATATACAGATATTCACCAATTTTTAATTTAATTTGAATATACTATACTGGTAACATGGATAATCTAATCAATATCGAACTTAATAACCTTTCTATTATACACCTATCAGCTTTAGATGGTGCTTAATCATTTACCATCTAATTATAAATTAAATTCTGATGAAGAATGCATGGTCGAGGGTTTGTTGGATGTTCATGGAAATAGAAAGTTAATTCAGCGATTTGTTGCATCAAGTTCTTTGTAAAAAAGTGGTCCATATAATGTCTCAGTTATAATACTACACCTCCACGCCATTCTAAACCCATGGGCTAATACGGCTATAGCTCTAGGGCGCCAACTGCTGGGGTAGCGCCTCTTTTTGCAATGAAATGCATTGTATCCATATTATACATGTATCCAGTATCCCTTCTGAGGTGCAGACCTTTTGCTTTTTGGCATTGAATTTTGTATGAAAAGGGGCGCACTCGTTTCGTTTATCCAACCCAGGTTTGATTGGATTCTACAAGGTACTGACACTTCCATTTTTTCACTCCAGAATTGGAAGGGTTGTTCAATATATAGTTTTATCATCGTGGCTGCTGAACAAGTTATAGTGGCGTTGAGGTTCTCGATGGTTTCTGATATTTTTCGATCCATAACATATGTATTAATATTTAGGGAAATATCATCTTTTCAATATTAAAGCATGAGCAGCGCTGAAATACCAATTATCTTTCAATCTTTTCCGACCCTATTCTTCTCTCTTCAATCTCTCTTTTGTCTTTACCGTTTTACTCCTTTCTTTGTTCCTATCATTGTCTTTCCATTTTCATACATATATTGGATCTAAAGTCAAAACTAAAACTATTCATTTCAGAAGCATAGATAATTTTATTATTATTTTAATTTAACTCATTTCCGCCCAGTGTTTTTCTTTGCCATGCGGGTTCTGGACCAAAATCTCGTAAAGTTTAACATAGGGGTACGAAAACACTTTTTACCCCCACCACTACTCACTTTCAAAGTTCTTGTCACGCCTACATTTCATATTCTACCAATCAGAGCGGAGCATCTTTCAAGATGCTCTTTTGGCGGGAAACTTGAACGAGGTGTTGTTCAGATAAAGCAATCGGTTAATACCAATTTGACCGTCTAAAAGCGGTTGGTCGGATCAAACAGTTGCATAGCTAACCTCACAAGCTTACATAACCTATATTGGACAAATTTTTGTTCGAATTGATCGAGGCGTTTAAAAAATTTTTCATGTTTCCATACTTTACGAAGTTACTATAAAATAAGCACATTTTCAATAAACAATAAAAATAAAAATTTCTAAAATATTCAATTTTCAATCTCAAAAAAAAAATCCTTTCTTCTTCTCTGCATCAATCCAGTATCGTAATTAGAAAAAATATCTAGTTCTAAGTTTTTGTATACTTAAGCCTTTTATTGACCTTGTGTATCATCAAAAAAGTTAAGATGAAAACCTTAATTTTTGTATTGTTAAACCGTTTGTACATACCTAGCTAAGGGGAGGTCGTTCCTCTCCTTTGATAAACTTATCTGGTATCCATCCCCACTTCTCTCATATTCCTCTTCTATGACATAATCATTTTAGATACGGCATTCCATTTTCCCTCCCTATCCAGCATTCCTATTCCTACCAAACCGGGTCAAATGACCCTTCTTTATAATGTTATGGTTTCAGTAGTTTGCTGAAGCTCCTCTGTGCTGACTTGTAACAATTTTGGCTATTCTCAATGAATTTGCACCAAATTTCAGAGATTACAGCAGATTTATCTGTTTGTAAACGCCGACTTCATTCGCCTTTTTATCAAATCCGATAAACCGCATAATTTCACAACAATCACTCCTGCTTATGGTTTTTGAAACAAATGAAAAATAAAATGTTCAAATTGTGCGTGCATGTAGAAGAACAACAAACTGACTTTTTGCAAGATGAAATGTTGATTGAGTTTCCAATACTCTAGAGGCCCCTTCTTCTGTGCATGTTCTTATGTATTCCGTTAAAATAGAAATATTTTCTGTCAACCGTGTTTACTTTTACAAGCAGCAACTAATCCAATCAAAGATTAGTTTTTGCACTTGAGACATGAAGATTATGTATTTTGCCAACAGTATTTGGTATTTTGGAAGCAACATCAAATATTATTACCCAAAATTATTTTCTTGCCTACTGCAATAAAAATATCTTCTACAAGCGTTTTATAATGAAAAATTTTCTACCAACACCTTTAGAAACTTTATCAAGTCTTCTGAAAACATTTCAAGTCGTTCAGAGATAATATCAAGTCTTATGAAAGCATATCAAGTCTTCTGGAAGCATTACAAGCCTTCAAAAAGTAGTATTAAGTCTACTGGAAGCATTTCAAGTCTTCTGGAAGCAAAATGAACTCTTCTAAAGGCAGTATCAAATCGACCAGGAGCAATATCAAGTGTTCTGGAAGCAGTTCCAGTCTTCTGAAAGCATTTCAAGTCTTCTGAATGCACTATCAAGTCATTTAAAAGCAATATCAAGTTTTCTGGAAGTATTTGAAGTATTCTAGAATCAGTATCAAATGTTCTAGAAGCATTTCAACCCTTCTAGAATCAGTATCAAGTGTTCCAGAAGTATTTCAAGTCTTCCAGAAGTAGTATCGAGGGTTTTAGAAGCAATTCAAGTTCTGAAAGCATTTTGAGGCTTCTAGAATCAGTATCAAGTCTTCTAGAAACATTCCAAGCCATCTGGAAGTATTCAAAATCGTCTGCAAGCATTTCAAGTCTTCTAGAAGCAGTATCAAGTCTTCTGGAAACAGTTTAAAGATTGTGGAGGTATTTGAAATCTTCTGGAAGTATTTCAAGTCTTTCGGAAATAGGATAAAGTCTTTAGAGGCAGTATCGGGTCTTTTGGAAGCATTTCAAGTCTTCTGAAAGCAATATCAAGTCTTTTGGAAGTACGATAATTTTTCTAGAAGGAATATAAAGTCTTTTGGTAGACTTTTGGAAGCAGATCAATTCTTCCAGAGATAATATCAAGTCTTCTGGAAGCAGTATTGCGTCTTCTGGTGCATTGCAAGTCTTTTGGAAGTATTTCAAGTCTTCTAAAAGCAATATCAAGTCTTCTGGAAGCCTGCTAAGTCTTCTGGAAGCAATGTCAAGCCTTCTGGAAGCAGATCAAGTCATCCCGAAATATTTTAAATCTTTTGAGAGGAATATCAAGTTTACTTGAAGCAAATCAAGTTTTCTAGAAGCGATATAAAGGTTTCTGGAAGCATTTCAGGTCTTCTGGAAACAGTACCAAGTCTCAAAAAAACACATTTTTAAAAAAAGAAAGGCAATTTTTTGGTCAGCAAAAATTCGTGTCGGGTAAAATTAAAATTGAAAAATTGGTCATCATACAATCGCAAAAATGTCCCATGCAACGGTTTGGTGTCAAAAAATATACAAATGAAAATATGAAAATAGAGAATCTTTGCACGAGTTGCGGTAGTTACATGTTTTTCTCGGAAAAAAATAATAAGAAAAGTGTAATTCTTGCAATATACATTCGATCTATTTTTTAAGAAATGGTAATAAAAAGGTAATATGATATTCAAGAAATTCCCACAAAAAGATAAAAAATTGTCCCAACTTCATTCTGATACTCCTCTCTTTCTTTTTGGATTCTTACACTCACAGATGCGATATGCTGTGCCGTGTCTCTCTTCACAAAATCAGCAGATTTCTGTATCGGTTTTCTTAATTGTTATTCAGATAATTTCCAAATATGCCATGACACCATGAATAACGTCGTCCAACCCTCTTGCGCTATCCACTTTGTCTCGCATTGGTCCATGATTTCATTTCTTGCCGCTTCCTTGTATTCTTGTTCATTAGCATGAATATTTATTCTCTCCTCAACTAGTAAGTCCACGAGGGCATGCTGGCTATTACTTCAGCACTTGTAGCGGAAACACTGCAATAAGCCGACGTCACTCCTATTGCCAGTTTTCTGTTAATGCGGTTGGTATCATTCTCCGGAGTATCTTGGTCATCTTCGTGGCTTTATCGCTTATTTCTTTCGCATAAGCAGTCATCTCTAAGAAAGACCTAAGCATTTGTCCAAGTAGACTCCTAGATATTCTATCATCACTCGGCTTTATATTCAATGCTCGTCCTATCTTTCCTTATTACAACAAGTGCTGAATCATCTGCTTATGCCACCATACTGATTCCAGTTTCCATCTCCAATTTCAAAACTTTGTTATAAAATATATTTTAGAAAGATGGACTCAAGACAGGTTCTTTCCGACAAATAGCCATGGATTATTGTACGTAGATATCCCATGTGCGAATTAATTATTTTAAACAGTGTTTTTGGAATCTACAACTAGTTTCAGTTTGGTTGGGTTGGGTGGATTCCAATAAAAGTCGTCCTCAATGCCCCTTCAATTCTTGGTATGGCTGACGTCTTCGAAGTTGGCCGAGATCATTTCTTATACCAAGAACAATTTTTGAGGCGGCCGACATCTTCGAAGTAGGCCAAGATTATTTCATCTATTAATATTCATCGGTCGACTTCGAAATAATCTCAGCCGACTTCGAAGGCGCCAGCCGCCTCAAATATCGTTCGTTATTGAGAAGTATTCACTACATGTAGTTTGAGTAAAAATTAATCTGCAAAGATTTTTAAGTTTGAGGGCAGATAAGCGTAATTAACCCTTTATTACGAGGTCGGGGAAAATTTGCTAATCAGACAGTCGGCCTAAGGATCTTGGGCAGCCGGATAGTGTGGGTTGGGTTGGGTTTTGCGTTTTGAACTTGAATACATTGCTGTATCTTCTCTCTTCAGTTGTTCATAATCAAAAAAAGGGGACTACAATTTCCCCTCTTAACAGCATCTTCATATCTTGCATTGCTCTATGCTTCAGTTCTTTATGGTCATCTATTCTCTCTACATTCTGTCGTTATTCCGTAGAAACCGTGTTGTCGAAATAAATGATCCCTATTAACTTTCTGATCTAACAAGCGCCCCCTTTACCTCCTGTTCTCACGTTCCGCTCCCTTACGTCCTCTTACCCGTCCTCCCCGTGTGTCATCTATCTCTCCTAATTGGTGGTTTCTCGGTATCTCGCAGAAGCTGTATTGTGGAAACAAATAAGTATTCTTACTTTTTGTCGTTAATACCTTTAATATGTACGCACCCGGACGGGAGTCTCAATTTTCCTCGTTTCCACAATATAATATATACCAAGAAAAAAGAATTTCTTAACTTTTCAATAGTCTATCTAGCAATTTTATACGCACCCACCGACACGTCCCCTTTCTCTCACCAATTGCCTCGCTTCCCTCTCCTTGTATGCTAGCATCTCCCTCACATGTGTCACAATGTTCCAATTATCCTCGCTTTCCACAATGTTACTTATACAATTTTCTTACGTCAGTGTTAATCCTAACCTACCAATCATACCCATTCTGTTTTTTTTTTTCACCTTTCACATTCAAACACTGTGTATTGCATATTATCCGTTTCTTGTGCACATATGCTCTGAAGCATTCATGATCACTTAACACTTGGCTCCAGTAATAATCCATTTATCCTTATTTGGGTGGGTTCCTTTTCGTCCAATCTGCCTTTCTATTTTTTCTCGTTCCATCTATTCTTCAACTCCCTCACAATCTTTCTCTTTCCACTGTCTCCGGTTCACCATCGTTTTTTCTTTGTTTCTCTCCTTTTTAACATCAGATCTATTGGTATCGAATCTTCTAACACCAGCAGCAACTCCGTGGACACAGTTCTGTATTCACAGATTGTCCTTATCAAGATCTGCCTTTGTACCTTTGTCAGTTTCTTCACATTTTGCTTTTCTGTGAGTGCATCGCTTCATGTTTCACATGGATACAACATCTGCGATCATATGACTACTAGTAGCTTTCTTTTGTTTGCTCCTGGTTCATGCTTATTGCCCATGACCCGTTGAAGAGCTTGCAGTGTTCCCTGCACCTTTTTGATGACGTACTTGATGTGCGCTCTCCATTTGGGATCCCTCCCTATCAGCACACCCAACTATTTGAGTATCACTTTCAACTACTCCAGCTTGGCTTCTGTTCAACATTTCTCATTTTCGACATTTCTTCTGCGATTCTCTGGTGGATTTTTGAGTAATCATTCTTACACGTTCCATGTCCCAACCGGTGATAGCCACCTCCAAATTGTCGGCATATGCGACAAAGCTTACTTCCCTTTCCCTTTTCATTGTGAGAATCTTATCAAAGAAAATATTCAACAAAGTCGGTCACAAAAGCTCAACCAACCCAATCCAACCCACCCTAAAATACAAGTCTTAATGTTCATAATGCTTAGGACAGCTGATTTAAGTTTGGTTGGGTTGGGTTCTAACAAATTTCGACCCCGGTGCCTCTTCAATGCTTGGTACGTCCGACGTCTTCGAAGTCTTCTTATATCAAAAACAATATTTGAGGTGGTCAACATCTTCAAAGTCGAAATTACTTTATCCTCAGTAGTATTTATGATATAAGAAGTAATCTCGGTCAACTTCGAAGACATTGGCCGCCCTAAATATTGTACGTGATTAAGAAGTATTCTCAGCCATCGTCGAAGTCGTCAGTGTAACATTTTTTTTATTATTTGTTAAAACGCGTAGTTCTTTTTTATTAAAATAATTTGGAAGTAATTTTATTTAAATTATGAATTGAGGGTTATATAAAAGTCAGGGTTTATTTTTCCTTATAATATCGAATCGCGTTTTTTGGCGGAACGGGTTTTGCGGTGACAAAGATTTTGGGGGTCGAATGAAAAGAGAGAGGGGATTAGAAAAATAAAATTGTTCTTTTGAGCTAAGAAAAACGTTTTGATTTTTAATATCATCGTGGTTCAACAATTCAATCCAAATTAAGGGTTCAGTTTTTATGCCCTCCAAACTAATTATTTTTGGGATTTGGGATCGCGAATTGTATTTCGATGGAATTTTGTGTTTTGCAATTTCGTCCATACTCCTTTGGGAGGATTTAATAGAACCACACCGCGTTTTTGCGCGAACTTTTTACAATTTTTCGGTTGCGAAGCGTTTCGTTTGCCCATAATTGAGCGGAACGGTAAGATTTTGGCAAATTTTCCTTTACTTTTCTTACCGATTTTTTTTTAGCTTTTTTTTGTATCGAATATAATTTATTTTTGGATTTTTTCGCCAACATGCCTGAATATAATTGGTTTTTGAATTTTTCCGTTAACGTGCCGATATCGTCTCGATCCTTAATGTTGCCATTTTAATCTTGAAATCACTGCTGGAATAACATTTTTTAAAAGAAATGAATAAAAAATAATAAGAAGTTATCAACAGATTGTTACATTATCTTTTATACGTCGTGCAATAAGCCAGTAAGTTACGTTTTTTTTAATGTTTTTGTACTTATCATTATTATTAATTACTTCATTATTCTATTTTGCTTTTGTAAAATCAAAGGCTACTCGAGTACACCCTTCGTTAGTTTGATTTTCTTTTATATATCATTAATTTTTGTTTCTATCAATTTAAATATACTGTTAAACATATTATTTTTAATTTCCTTTTTGTTCACGTCGCTTATCTTTCACTTTGGAGTGGATCTTGAGGTGATTGATAAATGCAAGGTGGACTATCGCGGATCCACTGGCACCCATAAATTATTTTAATCCACCCTATTCTCGACTGAGATTTGCCGGCATCTTGCGTTATTGTGGCGTTTTATTTTTTTTTTTTAATTTAATATCTTTTTTTTGTACGCCACAATGTCTGCAATTCAACCTGCTCCAAGAAACTTTTTATAACCACAATAATTTGAGGTCGGCCGAAATTATTTCTTATATCAAGAACAATATTTGAGGCGGACGATGTCTTCGAAGTCGGTCAAAATTATTTCATCCTAAGTAGTATTTATGATATAAGAGATAATCTTTCTCGAAACAATCGACTCTGAAGCTTTGAAAGTTGGAAATAACAGTCCTTAGTTAATAAAGCATTGTTTTACCGAAATTTCAAAATTATAGTTTAAATTTTAATGGGTGATGGATTTCATATGAAAGCGAGTATATAATACACTGCCAGTTATGACTACAAACAATACATTTTCAATAGGTATCAAGAAAGAAAAGAACAGGAGCGCAAGGAATTTACTATACATGTCTAAGGCTCAACACAATATAGTGTTCATCTAGTTCTGCAGCCGAATTAACGCTGATTTTGTGTAAATATTACGAAATCGTAATAAATAACATGAAACGTGGGTGTTGTTTTATTTATTTTTTATTTGAATTTTTTCTTTTCTAGCGGAGATGTTGACCATGAGTGGTTCCGTTTTGATGCAATTCTTTGTTATCATGTATCGATAATAAAATTTCGCAATCCTCCAAATAGTGAGATAACCGGTAAGATACTAACAAGGCCAGCGATAACAATCGGTAATTAAGGTCGAAATTTTTCAACAAACCAGATTCGAAGGCCCCCATCGAACGGGTAAAAGTTGCGCCAAATATTAACATTGAGAAATGAGTATCACGTTCACGAGACTTTCTTGTTACTAACGATACTCCTACCTTTGCGTTGTTAGGACCTTGACAATCCCAATCCTAAGAAAAAGAAGGGAGCGTTACCGAGTGAACGTATATGTTAATGTTTGATGTTTAACGGGTTCTTACAAAGTTCAAATTCTTTCGAAAAATGTTCTGCCCTGGTAAATATACAACTTTCTGCTCTGTTTTGCATGCCGCCCATTTCGTTACGCGCGTCTTTTTTTTGCTCGAAAATCGAGTTTGCTAACGACACTGCACGCACCGCGTAATATTTCCAGTACCATTGTGGGCCATAGTAATACTTTCACAAATTGTTATTCCAGACCTTTAACGTGTCGCAGCATTATACAACGTG
The DNA here is from genome assembly GCA_036711965.1 of Onthophagus sagittarius. Classification (NCBI taxonomy): domain Eukaryota; kingdom Metazoa; phylum Arthropoda; class Insecta; order Coleoptera; family Scarabaeidae; genus Onthophagus; species Onthophagus sagittarius. The sequence goes on along the minus strand of JASERS010000007.1, from coordinate 7,132,507 downwards.
AGGCCCGAGTACAATTCGTGTGAAATTAGCTTTATTCACAAAATTAAAGTTACATAAAATGTTGCGACGCGCGAAGCTCCCCACGATTTTCCTTCGAAGTTGATGAACAACGAATCCACTCAATCGTAATTAAATTAACGTCGCACAATAACTCTTTATAATAATCCTTTACCGTAAATGTCACTTGTCTTGCGTACTTTCCCATAAACAAGGTCAAGTCCAGCCGACGTACAAGAAACCGGTAGTATATAGTTCAGGAAAAATTAACTAACCTCTTACTACCAATGATTAATATCGATTACTAAAAAAACCCAAAAAAACACGTTCTCCGCGATAGCTATTTAACAATGTTTAATAAAACTTTCACTAACACTCTATAATACTTTGTATGTTAAAGAACGATTTTGAAATACAACCATAGATAAATACGAATGTAAATACATTCTCAAATGGCAAACTGATATTATCACGAATCCAAGTTTAAATTGTAAATCGTGTTCTTAACCCGTAATCGATTTAATCACGAGTCAATCTACAAGAAGATTACTCATTAGTTCTCTCTTTTCCATTTTAAACACCATCATTTCATTTTTTATTTTATTTTATATATGGACTGTTAAACTCTGTTCAATCAATTTTATTATATCTGAACGTTAAATATAATAAGAAAATATATATTGTGAAATATATATGTATATCAGTTTAGGTTGGGTCGATTCGGGCTGAGTTGACCCGAATCAACCCAACCCAATCCGACTGGATATTATTACTGTTAATTTATATTCATAATATCGTATTATTCAATGAACAAAAAAATAAACAAAAGCTATTTCTTTTGTCATGGGAAATAATGTTGTGTTTAAAAAACCTGACTTAACAATAGATATAGAGGAAAAGAGAGGAAGACCAAAACGCAATAAAAACTATACAGAGTAATTTCCCCCTTCATATGATGATAATTTTATTTGAAACTTAGCCCCTCTCAAATTAAATGCAACGTCCGATATATATTCTAATATTATTCACTCTTTTAGATTTTTCAATGTTTAAAAATTTGTTCAAAAATTTAAAAATAATAAATAAAAAAATAAAATAGTTAAAAAAAGTGCAAAAAGTCATAGAAATGAAAAAAAAAATAATTAATATTAGTTAATAAAATAAATAAGACGTTTTTTGAAAAACGTAAGAATTTAACTTAAAAAAATAAACTTAACAAAGAAAGCGAGTTATTAAATAATAAATAAAATAGTGAAAAAAAAAACAAATTAAGGTTAGGAGAAGGAGTTAATTAATTTTTTTTTTAATTCAGTTAATTCGTTGGAACTTGCTTATTCTGTATATTTATTTAAATATAAACAAATAAACAGCTCAAATATTAATATTAATTATTAATACGTTAGGGGTGGAACGAATATCAGACAACTACATAGTATCCAGCCATTTATTAAAATCCGTTTTGGCCTTGAAATGTGACTAAACATAGTTCTTTGTTAACAACACTTTCAACTCTTATGCTATCAAACTTTTCAAAATGCAACGCCACATTGATTTTTCAATGCACCACTAAGTGGTCAAAATCTTATTTGGATTTGAGAGTGTAAACATTTTGATAAAACATCGATGCAGACAAAAATAAGCTTTAGAATGACGTCCATTTGGACTATATCATAAAGGTAATTTCCTTAATACTTTGTTATTAACTTTATTATAAATTGTGCTTGATAAAAATAATACAAATTGTGTTTTTGAAGATGAAAGTTTTATTGAAAGACTATGTTCTCAACGACCGGTTTCGATCTCTGATCGATCTCTGATCTCTGATCGTACCAACCTGATGATGATCAAATCATCATCAGGTTGGTACGAATTAAAATAATATAGATAAAGAACTACGGTAAATATGTTTAATGATTTGTAATACCTTTTTATAATGATTTTTTAATCTATGTATTTTAATTCGTAGCGAACTACCTGATGACGATTTAAAAAATCGAAACCGGTTTTGTTCCGAGAAAAGTACAGATTTTCCTTTACAAGTCACAAATTATTTCATCTAGATATCTCAAAAATTCGATTTTCTACGATTTTCCAAAAATTATTAATGAAATTGTTAATATTATAAAATGCTATAAATAGGTTTACTTTAAAAATTGATATCTTGAATACCTTGAAAGGATGCGACATTCCTCTATTACATTAAAATATCTTAATAATTTCATTTTTACGACTTTTCAGAAATTCTTAAAGACATTGTTATTTTTATGAAATGCTATAAACTTAGCTTGAATTCAAAAATAGATATCTTGAAGAATGTGCAACCTTTCCTTCACAAATAACAAAAAATCATCAAGATGTAAATAAGAATTCGATTTACTCCAATTTTTCTACAAATTATTAAGAAAATTGTTATTATTATGGATATCTTTATAACGAATTTAATTCATTGATAACTTAAGGTATCTATTTTTTTTCTTAATCTTATTAGAAGTTATAGTTTATAGTTTATAAATCATAAAAAAATTCATCAAGACATCTCAAGAATTCGACATTCTGCGATTTTTTTTTAATTATTAAGGAAACTGTTAATTTTGTTTAATGCTACAAATTTATATTCAGTTCAAAAATTGTTATCTCAGAAACGAATTGAGATATATTCAAGTATAGTTTGATTTTGAGGAAAATACATACTTTTCATTACAAGTAACCTCATCAAGATATCTTAATTATTTGATTTTCTGCGATTTTTCAAAAATAATAAAGAAAATCGTTAATATTATAAAATGTTACAAATTTAGATTGAATTCAAAAATTGATATCTTAAAAACGAGGTATTCAAATATGTTTTGATTCTGAGTAAAATACATATTTTCCTTTATAAGTTGTAAACGATCTCATCAAAATATCTTAACCATTCAATTTTCTGCGATTTTTCAAAAATTATTAAGACAACTGTTAATTTTATAAAACACTGTAAATTTTGATTAAGTTTAAAAATTGTTATCTCAAAAAGGAATTAAAAATTAAATTAAAAGAATTAAATATGGTCTTGTTCTAAGGAAAGTAATACTTTCCTTTGTAAGTCGTGAACAACCTCATCAAAATATGTTAACTATTTAACTTTTGTGATCTTTTAAAAATTATTAAGGAAGTTGTTAATACTATAAAAGTTTGCAAATTTAGGTTGAGTTCAAAAATGGGTATCTCAAAATCGAATTAAGAAATTCACGTACGGTTTTGTTATAAGGAAAGTGCGCACTTCTTTTTAAAAACCACAAAAACTTCCTCAAAATATCTGGATAACAAGGTTTTCTACGATTTCCAAAAGATAATAAAGAAAATCATTAACATTATGAAATGCTACAAATTTAGGTTGAATTCAAAAATTAATATCTTAAAAACGAATTGAGATATTCAAATATGGTTTGGTTCCTAAAAAACTACATATTTTCCTTTATAATCCGTAATCTCATTAAATGTAAATTAAAAATAATCTCATTAAGATATCTTAACTATGCGATTTTTTTTCGGTTTTTCAAAAATTATTAAGAAAATTGTTAATTTTATAAAACGCTGAGTTAAAAACGATAAACGGTTGAGTTTAAAAATTTATATATAAAAACGAAATAACAAATTGAAATATAAATTTGTTCTCAGGAAAATACATACTTTTCTTTGTAATTCACAAACAATTTCATCGAAATATTTTAAAAATTCAATTTTCTTTTGAATTTAAAATCTATTACAGAAATCAAGATATGGTTTTACGAAATATTATATAAAATTATATACGATATTTTCAATTAAAAATAAATTATTAAGGACTAAATAGAAGTATTAAAAAACTATAAAATAAAATATTACACCACTACAAAATTAGTTACCCTGACGAATTAACTAGATTGTACTCAAAACCCAAAAGAAAAGCACAAGATTTGGTTTTACTAAATTTTAGATTATCGATTAATTCCAATTTATTTATTTATTGTGAATCGTTTTCAGTTTTCTTATTTGAGCCGAAGACTATTTGTGACCTTCTCACAAACGAATTTAAAATGTATTACAATAATCACATTTTTTGTGTAAAATTTATATACGACTAGTTCAAAAACTGATATCTCAAAAACAAACTAAGTTATTCAAGTATGGTTTTGTTTCAAGCATTGTACGTACATTCCTTTATAAATAACAAAAAAAAATCATTAATATATCTTAAGAATCCAATTTTCCACGATTTTTCAAAAATTATTAATCAAATTGTATAAAATACTATAAATTTGGGTTAATTTCATAAACGAAGATCTCAAACACGAATTGAGATATTCAAACACGGTTTTATTCTGAAGAAAGTAAGTACATTTCTTTATAAATCACAACATCTTTCACTAAGATATCTTAAGAATTCGATTTTTTACGATTTCTCAAAAATTTTTATTGTATGTTTAGGTTAAGTTCAAAAATTGATTTTTCAAAAATGAATTGAAATATTTATGGATGGCTTTGCTTTGAGGAATGTACGCACTTTCCATTCTAAATCACAAAAAATTCACCATAATGTCTTAAAAATACATTTTTTTACGATTTTTCAAAATTATCAAGGAAATTATTATTTTTATAAAATGCTATATATTTAAGTTGAGTTCAAAAACTGACATCTCAAAAACAAATGAAGATATTCAAGCATGGTTTTGTTCCAAGGATAGTACGTACATTCCTTTATAAATGGCAAAAAAAGTCATTAATATATCTTAAGAATCCAATTTTCCTCGATTTTTCAAAAATTATTAATCAAATTGTATAAAATGCTATAAATTTAGGTTGAGTTCAAAAACGGAGATCTCAAACACGAATTGAGATATTCGAGTACGGTTTTATTCTGAAGAATGTACGTACATTCCTTTATAAATCACAAAACCTTTCATTAAGATATCTTAAGAATTCAATTTTTACGATTTTTCAAAGATTATTATTATATTTTTAGGTTAAATTCAAAAATTGATTTTTCAAAAATGAATTGAAATATTTATGGATGGCTTTGCTCTGAGGAATGTACGCACTTTCCTTTCTAAATCGCAAAAAAATTCACCATAATGTCTTAAGAACACAATTTTTTTCGAGTTTTCAAAAATTATCAAGGAAACTGTTATTTTTAGAAAATGTTATAAATTTAGGTTGAGTTCAAAAACTGACATCTCAAAAACAAATTAAGATATTCATGGTTTTGTTCTAACGATAGTACGCACATTCCTTTATAAACCACAAAAAAATTATTAATATACCTTAAGAATCCAATTTTCCACGATTTTCCAAAAATAATTAAGGAATTTTTTTTATAAAATGCTATAAATTTAGGTTAAGGTCATAAACGGAGTTCTCAAAAATGAATCGAGATATTCAAGTGCGGTTTTATTCCAAGCAAAGTACGCACTTTCCTATATAAATGATAAAAAAATTTCTTGAAGTTATCTCAAGAATTAAATTTTCCACTATTTTTTAAAAATTATTAATCAAATTTTTTAATTTTATAAAAGGCTCCAAATTTAGGTTAAGGTCAAAAATTGTTATCTCGAAAATGAATTGAGATATTTGAGTATAGTTATGTTATGAGGAATGTACGCACATTCCTTTATAGATCGATCACATAAAATCATCAAAAAAATCATCAAAATGTCTTAAGAATTCAATTATCCACGATTTTTTAAAAATGATTAAGTAAATTATTATTTTTATAAAATGCTATAAATTTAGGTTGAGTTCAAAAATTGTTCAATCAGGAAAATGAATTCAGATATTCAAGTGTAGTTTTGTTTTGAGGAATGTACGCACTTTCCTTTATAAATCACAAAAAAGTTTATCAAAATGTCATAAGAATCCAATTTTCCACAATTTTTCAAAAATAATTAAGGAAATTGTTATTTTTATAAAATGCTATAAATTTAGGTTGAGTTCTCAAAAACGAATCGAGATATACAAGTACGGTTTTATTTTGAGGAAAGTACGTATATTCTTTTATAAATCACTTAATGTCTTTCATTAAAACATCTTAAGAATTCGATTCTTTACGATTTTTCAATTTTTACGATGATAACAAAGTTGGGTGGGATACAAGAAAAAATATTCAAATGCCGGATACTGGATAACGACAATTTATCCAACTACTTTTTTTTTAGTTACGAATACTTTCTCCATAAAACTATCCGAATAAATGTATCCGGTAATTTTAAAATCACCTAATTTATTGTTAATCTAATATATTGTCATCCATATTTTACTTATAGCGACTCCAAATCTTTTCTCCCACATTTTTTCCTGAGTGGTTTCTCGCTGGGGAAATTTAGTGTACACTTGCTTGGAAATGAGTTTTTTAAATTTTTTCTAGAAAGGAAAATTTAATGTACAAATTTTAGTCGGAGAGAGTCCTTGATTTTCACACAATAATAAAAGCCTAACTCCCAACATGTAAAACCACAATTATTGATGTAATCGCGAAAAGATGTAAAATTGAAAAATGGAGATTGAAACAATCTTATGTACATGTAGGTACGTGTGTAATAATAGAATAGGATAATTATTATTATTATATAAAGAAATTCAACAAAAAATTTTAATTAGATGAGAATAAAAGAGAATATTATTTCGTTATAATTATTAGGATTACTTTTAGATTTAGTCACGGATACCCAACTTTGAATGATATATCGTAATATATCACAAATAAAAAATAATAATTAATTTAAAAGTAAACCAATTAATTAAAAAAAATAAATATAACACTTAATTAGAAATAATATACAGGGTGGCCGGAGGCGTATATCCGCACGAGGCCGTATGTTGAAGTGAATGCGGCGCAAGAAGCGAGCGGAAAATAGTGTCTCTAAGTGGGGACCCATAGTTTTCTCTTGTGGTGTAGTGTCCCCACTAAGGCATTTCACTTAAGAGGGACTTTACTACCAAGAACGGTCCAGTCAGTGGCACGACATTTGCGATTTCACTAGTAACGTGCACACCGTAATCACATCAGAGGAGAAAATCTGCCCGCCGCACGTATGGCTATGTGTTTCTAGCTCCTGCATGTGACAGTGTTTTAAATTTAAAAAAATCGGTGCCTGTTTGAAGAAAGCAACAGCCATGGTGTACAAAAGCACCCTTACCATACTGATATTAACCCTAATCGGTGAGTACAATTAATAAAAAAAACCCTAATTCGGGTATATGTGTATAATTAATAATTGTGTTGTGCACATGTATACCAAAAAACAGATTTTTTGGTAATAAGTAATATTAAAAAAAAAGCAAAATAAACAATAGCTTTCTTACGGGTAGTTTTTTTCCGCACGAAATCAGCTTACGACATCAATGAAACCGTTTCACAATGGCTCATTATACATGTGCACGCGTACGCGTACGAATTTTCGAAATTTTTTTCAAAACTCGACCGATACAGATTTAATTGGCCCGTTGACCTTCGAGAATTTTGCGCCCAACCGCCTTTACTTAGCTTTCTCCTCGCAAATAGATTGATAAAAAACGGCGTTACCATTAATTTCAGTTGTATAACGCTTCCCTAGCGCTACGAAACTGTAACAGACTGTCGACGTTCGCGACGAAAGTGAAATTGCTAAAAGAGACGAAATTTATGACCGTCACAAACACCTAACAGGTTTTCTAATAAAACGTTTACTTTACTTACAATTACCCCATTTACCACACATACAATAATCTCTCCCATTTTTGGCGGTATCATAAAATAAATTATATAACTTGCAGAAATAATCTTATTTGAAACCTTGTAATTCTAATTAATTGAACCGTAATGAAAAAAACAAAGCACTAACCTAAATTAACTCATTAAACGTCCGGTAATATGTTGAAACCAATTTTCACTTCGAGATTGTTCAAAGGACGTATTAATAAGCATATTTTATTTAAATCCGCAGTTTTATAGTTCAAGATATGTGTAAAAAATTAAACAAATTTAAATTACAAATTTATTTATTTATTTTTCGGTGGTTTATGAATTCCTAATCAATTAACGAATTTGTGGAATGTTCTTAACATAATACATCAACATCTTACGCAATTCATTCTAGTTACTAATTAGACTCAAAGTGTGCGAAATACACTCTTACCGTAACAAGCAATAAGGCGGAGAGTGAGAAGAAAATAGAAGCAGATGTCTATAAGCGATTCACCTGTACAAAAGTAATTTGTATAACTAAGAAGTAGGACAAACTCTCGCTCGACGCTCTAGACCTTGCCATACGTTGAAGAATCGCTAGTATCTCAGCACATCGTGCGTGCGCGTTTTACTTTGAAAGAAAAATCGCGCCAACCCATTCTTATTGTTCCTCTCGCCGAATATACGATTGTTCTACACGTTCGATCGATGATAACATCAACGATACCAATCGCACACACATAATTACTTCCTCCCCGGTTGTTTCGTTAGATTTTACGGTCAACATAGTAATTGTTAAAAAAACAGGCAAAACCCCTCGAGCTACATACTTACAGAGGAGTTAAAGGTCAAGTCTTTCAAACAACCTTATTTATAGTTACAACTATAATTGTTTATGTTCACTTAACACAGTAATTTTTAAATCATATTTTTTTCTTAACATAACAATCGATGTAGAGCTTGCATACATCGAACAGAATGTGCACGCTCTCTTTACATTTTCACGAAGAGCATACAGATTCCATCTAATGTTTGCAAACATATTCATAATTCAAGTAATTAATTCAAGTACTTAGCTTAGCATATGCATACGTCACACAGAGTTTGCATACGTTATTCATACTACACATAAAGTCTGCAAACTCCATCTAATGTTCGCATAATTCATACTCCATGTAGGTTCTGCGTACTCTATCTGCAATCTTGCAATGGTAGACACACTTCATGTGATTTACATAGCCCATATAAAGCGTAAATAAGCGCATATTATCACATATAGCTTACAAACCATCTAATGTCTGCAAATTTAATATGACTCGAATTAAGGTTGATATACATCTCTATCATTGTAACTATATGATCCAATCAAGAGAGTCTTCTTAAATACTTCTGTATAGTAAAGATTTTCTTTCTGCACAAAATTTCTTCCAATCTAGAAAGTTTCCTTTAATTCCAATCTACGTCGTATTTAAAAAAAATCCTTTTATCATATCAAAGTCATTCTCCGAGTTTGCATCTACCAAAACTTGATTTTCTTCTTTAATAAGATAAGTTATAAGAAATATCTTATATCATCTTACGAATTGATTGAAGTGGGACTGACGTAACACATCTATGTTTCCATTCAGTTGAATGTTAAATGGAACTGGCGAACAATTTAGTTCTTCTGTAATTTGCTTAAAAACCCTATCATATAATTCAATGATTTTAGAATGAATAATTCTTGCATAAGAACACAATATCTTCGAAAATTCATGAACCTAAGGTTAAAAAATCTTGATGTAGAGCTTGCATAAATAATGTAAAGCACGTAGACATCATATAGAGTCGTATATGAAGTCATATTATCACATTAACCTAAGTTAATTAACCAAGTCAATCTTTTGTCGAATCCAACATGCGATCTTTTTCAATAATTATCAACTGATCGACATATATACCATACATAGTTCAGGTACGATTATATTAGTAATGTAGAGGACGTAGTCTTGTCATATTAACCTAAAGATTAGGCTCAATAATTATCACTTACTCCTTATGTACACTATTCATAGCTCAGATACGATTTTATAAGTAAGGTAGAAAATGTAGACATCATATAAGGAGATCTTCTCATATCTCAATCTTTCTTTGTCCAATTCAAGATGCGATTTTTTGCGCCTGAGACAAAATAATTATCAAAAGCTCCTCGTATACACTGTTCATAGTTCAGATATGATTCGATAGGTAATGTAGAGGACGTAGACATCATATAGAGTCATCTTTTCATATTAACTAGAAGGTAGTCAATCTTTCTCCAATTCAAAATGCGATTTTTTGCGCTTGAGACTCAATAATTATCAACTGCTTCTCATATACATTGTTCATAGTTCTGATACGATTCTATAAGGCTAATAGGCGACGTAGACATCATATGAAGTCATCTTGTCATATTAACCTGAAGCTAATCCAATTCAAAATGCGTTTTCTGCATCTTAGGCTCAATCATTATCAACTGTTCCTCATAAACACTATTAATAGCTCAGATATGATTCTATAAATAAGGTAGAGAACACAGAGATCATATAGAGTCATCTTCTCATATTAACCTGAAGCTAGTCAACCTTTGTCCAATTCATGATGCGGTCTTTTGCGCCTTAGACTCTAATTAGGATTGGCATACTATCTCTATATTTATAAATATAGCCTCCATAATCAAAGTCTTCTTAAATACTTCTGTATAGTAAAGAATTTCTTTCTGTATCAAGTTTCTTAAAAAGGTGTAATGAAAATGTCAAAAATATCAAAATTTTGTAAAGCCAGAATTATTTCTGACCCAATTTCCCTTCTATAAATTCCAATCTACGTTATACTTTCCAAAAAAACCTTCCATCTTATCAAAGTCATTCGAACATTCTGCTTCTTCCAAAAATAGATGACTAAAAATTTTCTTCTATATTAATAAGATAAGTTATATGATGTACATATCGTACGAATAACTTGAAATGACATATATGTTTTCGTCACAACATCTTCGTGAATTCATAAACCTCAGGTTAAAAAATCCGATGTAGAGCTTGCATAAACAATGTACAGCACGTAGATATCATATAGAGTCATCTTATCATATTAACCTGAACCAAGTCAATCTTTTGTCGAATCCAAGATGCGATCTTCTTCAATAATTATCAACTGATCGACATATACTCCGTACATAGTTCAAATATGATTATTAAAGTCATGTAGAGGACGTAGACATCATATAAAGTCGTCTTATCATATTAACTTGAAGCTCCAAGTCCAATTCAAAATGGGTTTTTTGCGCCTTAATCTCAATAATTAACACTTATTCAAAATATACACTATTCATAGCTCAGATACGATTCTATAAGTAAGGTAGACAGTGTAGACATCATATAGGGCCATCTTCTTATATCTCAGTCAATGTTTGTGCAATTCAAGATGCGATTTTTTCCGCATGAAACTCAATAATTATCAAGTACTCCTGGTATACACTGTTCGAAGTCATCTTGTCTTATTCACCTGAAGCTAGTCTGAATGAGAACTGCTCCTTATATACACTGCTGATAAGTCTAATAAAAATACACCAAACCAATGATGAAACAATTTTATTAAAATGTTGTATCAGTGCAACATGTTTCGACTATTAATGTTAGTCTTTTTCAAACACGACTAAAAAGATAAACATTATGAAAATAAATATATTACTATAAGCTAGAAAGAAAGTATATTACCGTCAAGTGTAGGTGGAAAACATTTTTGTCGATGTAATACATTTAGAGAAACAAAAAGGGAACATATGTTGAACACTAAAACTATTCACTACATATTCACTAAAAATTAGAAATTATATCGAATAACAGTTTTGAAGCCACATGTCGAGTTCAGAAGTCACTGTTCATGGTTCAGGTAGGATTCTAGAAGTAATGTAGAGGACGTAGATATCATTTAGATCATCTTCCCATATTAACCTGAATCTAGTCAATCTTTGTCCAATTCAAGATACGGTCTTTTGTACCTGAGGCTGAATAATTATTAAATGCTCCTCATATATACTGTTCATAGTTAAAATATCATATTTTAAGTAATATAGAAGACGTAGACATCATATAGAATCATCTTCTAATCTTAACCTGAAACTAGTTAATCTTTTGTCTAATCTAAGGTGCGATTTTTTGCGCCTGATACTCAATGATCATCAACTGTTCCTCATATAGACTGTTCGTATTTCAGATATGATTCTATAAGTAATGTAGAGGACGTAGACATCTTCTCATATTAACCTGAATTTAGTTCATCGTTGTTCAATTCAAAATGCGGTCTTTTGCAGCTGAGACTCAATAATTATCAAGTGTTCCTCATATATACCGCTCATAGTTAAGATATGATTTTATATGTAATATGGCAGACGTAGACATCATATAGAGTCATCTTCTCATATTAATATGAAGCTGGTCAATCTTTTATCCAATTCAAGATGAGGTTTTTTACTCCTCAGGGTCAGTGATTATCAACTGCTTCTCATATACACTGTTAATAGCTCAGATATGATTCTATAAGTAAAGTACAGGACGTAAACATCATATGGAGTCATCTTCTCATATTAACCTGAACTTAATAAATCAGCTGTCCAATTCAAGATGCGATCTTTTGTGCAATAATTATCTGTTCCTCATATACACTGTTCCTAATCCAGACTCGATTCAATAAGTAGAGCATATAGACATCTTATGGACCCTATATTCTATATTCTTATTTATACATAGAGCCTATAGAATCCATTGAATGTCCGCATGCTTTCTCATATTAATATGAAGCTAATCAATCTTTTGTCCAATTCAAAATACGATTTTTTGTGTTTTAGGCTTAATGATTATCAACAACTCCTTATATACTCTGTTTATAGTTCAGATACGATTCTATAAGTCATGTAGTAGACATAGACATCATATGGAGTCATCTTCTCATATTTATCTGAAGCTAGTCAAACTTTTGTCCAATTTATGATGCGATCTTTTGCACTTAAGACTTAATGATTATCAACAACTCCTCATATACGCTGTTTATAGTTCAGATATGACTCCATAAGTGATGTAGTAGATGTAGACACCATATAGAATCATTTTCACATATGAACATGAAGCAAGTCAGTCTTTTATAAAATTCAAGTTGCAAACTTTGCGTCTGAGGCTCAATGATTATCAACTTCTCCTCATCTATACAGTGTATAGTTCAGAAACGATTCTATAACTAATATTGGGAACGTAGACATCATATAAATTCATCTTCTCATATTAACATGAAGCTAGTTAATCTTTTGTCCAATTCAAGATGCAGACTTTGCGCTTGAGGCTCAACGATTATCAACTGCTCCTCATATATACAATTCATAGTTCAGAAACGATTCTAAAATTTTTCCAACACTGTTCATAGTCCGATATGATTCAATAATGTAGATATCTTAAAAAAAATTCGTCAATTGATGTTTTGTTCTTGCTGAAAAAATTGAATAAAAATAAAATTAAAATACCTACAACATCTCATCTAAAAATAAATACTTCTTTATCTCATACAGAATACAACGATATTTTTGTGTATGTTGAAAAGATTGAATAAAAAAAAAATTAAAATATCTACAACATTTCATCTAAAAATAAGTATTTCTTTATCTCATATAGAATACAACGATATTTTCGTGTAAATGTTTTATCAATTTTTGTAATGTTAGGACGAAAGCCTTCAAAGATGGCATAAACCGAAACGCGTCAGGCAGAGTTTTAATAAGACCAATAAATAGTTTTATAAAGGAATTTCAAAAAGCAAATAAATAGTTTTATATTACTTTATGATTCTATAAGTCGACATCAGTAGACATCATATGGGGTCATCTTCTCATATTAATCTGAAGCTAATCAATCTTTTGTCAAATTCAAGATGCTGACTTTGCGCCTGAGGCTCAATGATTATCAACTGCTCCTCATATATACAATTCATAGTTCAGAAACGATTCTATAATTAATATAGGGAACCTGGAAATCATATAAAGTCAACTTATCATATTAACATAAAGCCAGTTAATCTTTTGTCCAATTCAAGATGCAGTCTTTCGCGCCTTAGGCTCAATGATTATCAACAGCTCTTCATATACTCTGTTCATAGTTCAGATATGCTCCTTCCATAAGTAATAGAGAGAACGTAGACATCATAAAGAAGTCATCTTCTTCTACTAACCTGAAGTTAATAAATCTGTTGTCCAATTTAAGATGCGATCTTTTGCGCAATAGTCCAGTTCATAGTCCAGAGACGATTCAATAAGTAGAACATGTATACATCTTATGGAGCCTATATTCTTATTTAAACATAAAGACTATAGAATCCATTAAATGTCCGCATGCTTACTCATATTAATATGAAGCTAGTCAATCTTTTCTCCAATTCAAGATACGATCTTTTGCGTTTTAGGCTTAATAATTATCAACAACTCCTCATATACTCTATCTATAGTTCAGATACGAGTCTATAAATAATAGAGAGGACGTAGACATCAAACAGAGTCATCTTCTCCTATTAACCTGAAGCGAATCTTTTTCGCAATAATTATCTGCTTCTCGTATACGCTATTTATAGTCCAGATACGATTCTATAAGTGATGTAGAGCATGTAGACATCCTATGAAGTCTATATTCTATATCCTTATCTATACATAAAGCCTATAGAATCCATTGAATGTCCGCATGCTTTTTTCATACTCCAGATAGAGTTGCAAACTTTGCTAACATACCGCCATATTTTAATAATACTTCAGATGAGGTCTGCAATTGAAATACATAATGAACAGAACAAATAATTTAATTATTGTATGAACCTTTATTTGAAGTTAAGTATGCATACATTATACAGATTCTACGTGCATTATTCTTAATTTTATAGAACACGCAGAATCCATATAATGTCTACTGATACTTTATCCACATTTTTATCACATACCTTATTCATACATCACATAGAAATTTAACACCGAGAATCCGCAGTCTAAATAATCCAGTAATCCTTGCTTAATTGATGTAGAGTATGCATATATGATGTGGTGTCTGCATGCTGTATTTATATGTAGAAATAAAGCCCACAGAATCCACATGACGTCTGCATACTTTATTTCAAATCCAGATAGAGGTGCCATACTCAATTTAGAATCCTGTATTATGTATTTAAAATTATGATTAATTATGTTGAGGTAGCGATACTAACTCATTAATGTCATATTAGCTTTTGTCCAATTTAAGATGCGGTCGTTTTGATTGACAAGGGCTCGTCATATATGCTCGTCATATACACCGTTTATAGGTTATATACGATAATTATTAGTGATTTGAATTTGAATCGTAGCAATAATAAGAACTAAAATATTCAAATTAGCAATTATTTCCGGAAATTAACTGGTATTAGTACGGAAAACGACAAAATTGGACGTTAAATTAAACAAGGTGGTTGTTTGTTCTAGGTCAATAATTCGTTGTGTTTAAGTGTTTGTTGACGTTTCGTTCAGACTCGGCAGTAGCGTTCTCGCTGCTAACGAAAATAAATGAAAGGTCATTTAACTCGGCATTACTTAAACAAACGGCTGTTTTCGATTGAAATCGTATTCTTAAGCGATTTCAGTTAGAGAATTTGTACAGGTTTTATTTTTTTTTTCTTGAAGTAAAGTTGCGTAACGGCGATATATATTAATGTATAGACAATTTTAGATTGGATTTATGTATCGTATTACGTATCTTATTGCCGTATTATATTTTAAATTAGTTACGAGTAACGTTAGTTAGAATTTGCGAAATGCTAATTACGTCGGAATTTCAAAACTAGTTCTTAAAGCAGCCGTAAATAAGGAAAAAAAATTGTTTAAAACAATCGAGCGATGATGGCAATAGTTTAGTCATAGCCTTTCGATTAGGTAAAGTATTGTAATAAACTTGGTCTTTATTAATAAAAGGCGAGTGCCGTCGCGAGTTTCGCAAGAGACTTCTCTCTCAACGCCCGTTTGAACTTTTGCCATTTTGCAAAACGCGAAACAACGCGTTTCCACGTCGCTCGGTGTGGCAACGTGATTTATAAGGGGATCCGAAAAGCCGTGCATTTTTCAACTTACCCGAACTGGGTAACCGTATTAAACTGCACGGCGAGCGCCTCCGTTAAACGCATATCAAGCAGCCACTCGGGGTGAAAGTAAAAGGCGAAAGTAATAGATTATATGTTTTCGACTACTGTTACTCCCACGCGAACCGGAGTTACACAAAAATACTAAGTTTTACGTAACTTTTAACAAATGTTACGACATCTATACAATTTTGGTATTCCCAGAATGAACCACATTTTAATTATAAACTTACAACTTTTCCTTATAACACTTTTTAAAACCGAAATAAATATATACAGTGCGTCCCCGAATTGAGCACCCGTAAGGTATAATTGATGATACATGTTTGAATTCGAATTACCTCTTTTAGAATTAAAGTCTGAATGTTATAAAACCACATATAACCAAGATTTACGTCAAAGCTCAAAGTACCAAAGTTAACGCAAGAAATTTGCTGACCGTTGCAGGTGATTAAGATAAAATGTTTGTTATGTCAAATTATGATGATATGCCGAATTTTATTAATTTAGGATATAAAAGAAAAAATGAGTTTTTTCTTGAAAATTCCTTTTTGACATTCCGTTTTGCAATAATAACAAATGGTCAGAGTAAATAGAACTAACAATTATCATTTGATAGTTTAGCTTTACATTACAACATAAAATATTTATAGTGCAGAGGTATGGATTGAGGAACATTAGTTACAATGCAGTTTTAAGGTAATTTGAAGAAAGATTTGGATTTTTAGTAGATAGAAAACAATTAAGAGTTTTGCAAGAATTTTGTACAAAATGAAAAACAATAAAAACCTACAGCAGATAATGAGAAATAATACGATCTTAAAAAAGAAACTAAATCGAAATAACGGAAAATATGTTAATGTAATATGCCTTCTTGAAGATAAATTCCTGAAGATGGAAATAAAGTGTCGAAACCGGTAGTAACCTCAAAATAAATAAAATTCTGGAACTGAACAGGACTGAATTAGTCGTGGTGGTCGTACCATTGAATAAAATAAGATATTATTTTATTGATGAAAAAATAACTTATTCAGTTCAGTTAATTATAATTATTATAACAAACATTTTATCTGAATCATTTTTTGTTGTACATTAGACCATTTTACCTGCAACTGATAACCAACTTCTTGCGTTACCTTGGTACTTTCAAGATATTTGATGTAAAACTTGGTTATAATTCTTGTTATGATAATCAGATATTAATCGCAAAAGATGCATTTTGAATTCAAAACTTTATCGTTAATTATTCCTTACGGGGACACAATCTGGAGACACACTGTACATATATATAGCTTATATGTTGATTCAGGTTGATTCAAAAAACTGCTGACAGATTTCTAAAGTAGGTAATATATGAAAAATTAATAGTCTTGAACATTGGTTCACAAATGCCTCCTTAACAAGATATAGGGCGTCCAAAGTTCTTTAAACTTAAACACTTTATTCAGGATAAATCTGAATGACTCTTCTTACACTGATTTAAAACTAGAATCATTCAAGTTTAGCCATGCGTTTCTCAAGACTGCCTTGAGACGCATGAGTAAACCTGAATAACTCTGATATTTCTAGTTCTAGATCAATTTTAGAACTAGAATCATTCAGGTTTAGCTATGCATCTCTCAAGACTGCCTTGAAACGCATGACTAAACCTGAATATTTCTAGTTCTAAGACTAATCTAGAATACTCAAGACTGCCTTGAGACGCATGGCTAAACCTGAATGATTCTAGTTCCAGATCAGTCTTAGAACTAGAATAATTCAGGTTTTGCCAAGCGTCTCTCAAGACTACCTTGAAACGCATGACTAAACCTGAATATTTCTAGTTCTAAGACTAATCTAGAACACTCAAGACTGCCTTGAGACGCATGGCTAAACCTGAATGATTCTAGTTCCAGATCAGTCTTAGAACTAGAATAATTCAGGTTTTGCCAAGCGTCTCTCAAGACTGCCTTGAAACGCATGACTAAACCTGAATATTTCTAGTTCTAAGACTAATCTAGAACACTGAAGACTGCCTTGAGACGCATGGCTAAACCTGAATGATTCTAGTTCCAGATCAGCCTTAGAACTAGAATAATTCAGGTTTTGCCAAGCGTCTCTCAAGACTGCCTTGGGACGCATGGCCAAACCTGAATGATTCTACTTCTATATCAGTTTTAGAACTAGAATAATTTAGGTTGAGCCATACGTATCTCAAGACTGCCTTAAGATACATGGCTAAACCTGAATGATTCTAGTTCTAGATCAGTTTTTGAGCTAGAATCATTCAGATTTAGCTATGCGTCTCTCAAGACTGCCTTGATACGCATGGCTAAACCTGAATATTTCTAGATCTAAATTCAGTGTTAGAACTAGAAATACCAGTCAATCGGACGTCTCATCTTCGGTTTGAGAGACCCATGACTAAACCTAAATATTTTCAGTCCTAACAAGGGGATCTGACGGGTTCGGCATCACCGATTTCGTTCATATTTGCAGGGATTGAAGATCAGTACTAAGACATCACTTTCCTAAAGCAGTACGATGCAATGGTCAAAAATACTCGAGAAAATCAACTTCAAAGTACTCAAAATATTTCACAACAGTAGAAGTATGATGATTATTGGTTCGACTGTCATTGTTTTTTAATTTTTATTTTATTTATTTAATAAAAACAGATAAAACAGATAATTCCACAACATATAACTCACATAAACCAGGAATTATTCAAAGATTTTTTGAAACATCATTTGAAAAAATGTATTTATTAGACGCACTCCCGTCTTCATCTCGCTTTTTCTTTGCTTATTATCAATAAAAACTTAAATACTTAATACAAGTATTAATTTGTTGATAATGATCACGTTTGCATAAAGGATGAATAATAATAAAAAAGTAGGTAAAACAAATTGGGTTTGAACCTGTGACCTCAGTGCTGACAGCCAAACTCACAGGCCCCCACGATAATTGATGTATTATACACAAACTAAAACTTACCATACGTCTATTCTTACGAAATATTTTGAGTACTTTGATGCCGATTTTCTCGAGTATTATTGACCATTGCATTTTTGCTTCACGAAAGTGATGTCTGATTTTGATTGATTTTCAATCCCTGTAAATATGAACAAAATCGATGATGCCGAAACCGTAAGGTCTCCTTATAACCTGGATTTAGATCTCGAAACATTCAGATTTAGCCATGCGCCAAGACGCATGGCTAAACCTAAACGATTCTAGATCTAAGACTGCTCTAGAACTAGAATCATTCAGGTTTAACCATGCGTCTCAACTCCGTTTTGAGAGACGTATGGCTACACCTGAATATTTCTAGTTCTAAATCCAGTCTTAGAACTAAAAATATTCAGGTTTAGCCATGCGTCTCAACTCCGTTTTGAGAGACGCACGACTAAACCTAAATGTTTCCAGTTCTAAGACTGGATTTAGAACTAGAAACATTCAGGTTTCATCATGAATCTCTCAAGACTGCTTTGAGATGCATAGCTAAACCTAAATGATTCTAGATCTAAGACTGATCTAGAACTAGAATCATTCAGGTTTAGCCATGCGCCTCAACTCCGTTTTGAGAGACGCATGGCTAAACCTGAATATTTCTAGTTCCAAATCCAGTCTTAGAACTAGAAATATTCAGCTTTAGTCGTGCGTCTCAAATCCAGTTTTGAGAGACACACAACCCGAATGTTTCCAGTTCTAAAACTGGATTTAAAACAAGAAACATTTAGGTTCAGCCATGCGTCACTCAAGACTGCCTTAAGACGTATGGCTAAACCTAAGTGATACTAGTTCTAAGACTGATCTAGAACTAGAATCATTCATGTTTAGCCATGCGTCTCCCAAAACGAAGTTGAGACGCATGGCTAAACCTGAATGATTCTAGTTCTAAATCAGTCTTAGAACTAGAAATATTCAGGTTGAGTCGTGCGTCGCAACTCCAGTTTGAGAGACGCACGACTAAACCTGACTGTTTCCTGTTCTAAGCCTGGACTTAGAACTAGAAACATTTAGGTTTTACCATAGGTCTCTCACGATTGCCTTGATACATATAACTAAACCTAAATTATTCTAGTTCTAAATCAGTCCTAGAACTAGAATCATTCAGGTTTAACAATGCGTCTTTGAAGACTGCCTTGAGACCCATACCTAAACCTGAATGATTCCATTATTATTTTTTACTTTTTGTTATCATCGTGTTTGTTAAGTAAGAGTTGTGAAAAAGTTTTCGTACTTAACGATGAACTGAATTCTAATTTTTATTTTTCAGTTTCTACCGGTTTCGGCGTTTTGCCATAATCAGGAAACCGTGTTATATTGATTTCTCGAGACTTAATTTGGTTTTATTACTTTTTCCGATAATTATTTCTTTTTGACTTGTTTCTGTTTTTTATTTGTTATTTCACATCTTGTTATTAATTTGCTTTGCAAATTTTTGTTGTTTCTTCTTAGGCGTTAAATCTTGTTCAAACAAAATTTCACGTCAAATTAAGTCCCGAGAAATCAACATAACGTCGTTTTCTGATGATGGCAAAAAGTCGAAATCGGTAGAAACCGAATAATATAAATAAAAATTTATTTAATAAAAAAATATTATTTATTAATAATTAAACAAAACAAGTACCAAAGATTGTTGAAAAAATCATAAAAAAAACAGGTAAAAAATAAATAATAAAATAGTAAAATTTGCAACTTATTTAGCCCTATTTAATGATAAATATATTAATGATAAATGATTTTTTAATTAAAAAATTAGTTTTTTTAGTGAAACCATTTACTTGCACTTAAAAAGTAGACTGCAAATTTGCTTTTATACGTTTGTGATCGTTAATGTGATCGTTAAGTACGAAATCTTTTTTGCAACTCCCTCCTGAATGAATTTAGTTCTAAATCCAGTCTAGTCCAGTTTAGGTCTAGTTCTAAATTTAGTCTTAGAACTAGAAATATTCAGGTTTAGCCATGCGTCTCTCAAAACTGCGTTGAGACGCATGGCTAAATCTGAATGATTCTAGTTCTAGATCCAGTCTTAGAACTGAAAACATTCTAAGATTGTTCTAGAAGTAGAATTAATCAGATTTAGCCATACGTCTCTCAAGACTGTCTTGAACGCATGGCTAAACTTGAATACTTCTATTTTTAGAACAGTCTCAGAAATTAGAAACGGTCAGGTTTAGTCGTGCATCTCAACTCCGGTTTTGAGAGACACACGGATAAATCTGAATGTTTCTAGTCCCGTATGTAGTATTAGAATTAGAAATATTCGAGTTTAACCGCCTTCAGAGACACAATACCAAATCTAAATATTAGATTTTTTATAATTCTTACTTTTACTTTTTCATATATTACCTACTCTATAAATCAGCATTTTTTAAATCACCCTGTATATAAATATAGTTGATTAAATTGTATATATATAATAGTTGACTTATTTATAGTTGATTAAAGTGAATTAATTTTGTAATATAATCTTAGAGAGTTTAATTTAGTAAAGCTGCTGTACAAAGTGGTATATAAGTGTGTAAAGATGAAAAGGTGAATATATGAGGGTCTGCGAGCGCACGCAGATCCATAACTTAATAAAGAGCTAAAGAGAAAACACAAGCAAACAAATTATGGTTTATTTGAGTTCTTGTAAACGGTGATATCGCCAGGTATCTGCGGGCCAAATAAGGGATTCGTGGAGGATAGCGGCCCAACAAAAGGCTGGCAAGGCCTGGGATATATCGCAATTCTTGCAAACGTCACTAGTTATTATTTATTTACGCGAGGGCCACGAGAAATATAGCTTTACTTTGAAAGCTCGACAGACTAACATTAAAATTGCCTGTGTGGTACTTGTAGTTTGGTCTGGTAGAAAAATAGTTATTTACAATTCCTTTGCCTCGGATGCGATGGAAGTCTCATCTTTTTGCTATAGAATAATGAATGGCTAGTAAACAGTTGTGGATAATAATTTGTCTCCCATCATTTTCATTTTTTAAATTATTACTATTTTTTGTCCATTTTCCCATGATATATTACCTTTTACAAAAAGACCTTGGTTGTTTATATGTAGGTATAATTGTGAGAGAAAAATAAAAATAAATAAACATTCAGCGGAAACCTTCACCTCAGCCGATCTGGCCGTTGTTTTTAATGTTAAGTCGGTTAGGTAATAACAGAAATGTATATGCAAATGTCAGCCCGGGTTCATAGGTTACCACTATTATCATTTCTTCAGAAACCATCAAGGTTCCAAGATGACCACACCTCATCGGAACGAGGCGAATAATTGCAAGATTTGAAGCATGAGCCGTAATTATCGGGAATTGTTTATGGAGCCGTTTACATTACGTAACCTTTCGTTAAATGTCTTCAGCATTCACTGAATACTTCGCCCGTTCAGTCGAAAAAAGGCGCGTGATCAATTACTTCACGAGTGAAACTTCTCCACTTCCTGTGTGGAAAAAAAGTCGTACTCCATATACGCAAAGTATTGCTTAACACCCTTAATTAAGCAAATAGGTATATATCTCAATGTCTACCAATGAGTCTATAACGTTCACGAAACCGTGAACATGTAAATAATAACTTTTTTATGAATCTTATATAACGGTTTAATCTCTGACCTAACAGGTTTAACCTTTTGCAAGTACTTTCACACCAAAGGATCGTACATATAGACATCTTATGAATTGTAACCTTTACAATTAAATGACATCAGAATGAACAAAGATGGAACAACAAAAAAAAAATAGCTGCCTTTTTAATTTATATAGCTAATTATATTATTTTGTAATTTATGTGTGAAAGTGAAAAAATCGTTCAAAATGTCAAATACGGGTATCTCCGGAGTCAAAATCCGATTACATAACCCACAAAAAAATTTCAGAAGATGTGAAAAAAAAGTCGTTTATCGAGACATTATGTTAATTGATGTCGCGAAAAGCCGAAATTATATAAATAAAGTTTGGTCGTCGACCAGGCCAATTAGAAAAGAAGGAACAAAGAGACGGCGGTTTAGAAATTCCTTTTGTCTTCGAAAGTGAACGTAAAGAGACGAGGGTCAGGCAGTAGGCGGCGGCCGTAAATGCCAACGCACCGCTGTTCTAAATAGGCTTAATGGGACGAGAAAAGAAAAAAAATAAACAGTCGTAAGGCCCTGTGCCTTCCTGCGGACCGATCCGGATGCCGGATCGTGCACTTTCAGTGCACAAGGTCGCAGGCAAAGTGTATAATACGCGTAACGGCGCTCCACGAACTCACTTTCACTGTTATACAAAACTCTTGTCCAAGAGGGGGCCGCGCGAACCAAAGCAAACTCGACTTCACCTCAAACTCGCGACTCGCATCGAGTTTATTAACCCATTTCTTACGCCGCTAATTGTATTATTTTACCGATTGCAACATTTTTATCTAACGTAATCTCAAAGTTACCTTCAGATTTTGTAACCTTAATTCATTTTTACTTCATTTGTTTTTATTAAATTCGTTATTGAACTAAAATTTTAACTAATACTAGAACTATTACGTCTTTTGAAACAATGTTTGCGGTTTGGGATAACCTTCTTCAGAAACTAGTTCAAAGTCTTCAAAGTTCACCCATCACAGATTTATAGTCTTCTTTTATAATCATTTTGGTCCATATATATAAGATAATCACCTTAACTTTAAAATATCAAAACTTAGTTATCACCCTAGAATATAAGTACTACAGAAATGAAGCAACCTCCAAAAACACAAGAATGATAATCGATGTGTTGTACTTCAGAAAATCAAAAAAAACTGCGAAAGTCTTAAAACTAGAATAATTCAGGTTTAGCCATGCGTCTTACGAAAATGCCTTGAGAGGCATGGCAAAACCAGAATGTTTCTAGTTCTAGATCAGTTTAAAAACTAGAATCATTCTGGTTTAGTCATGCATCTCTCAAGACTGCTCTCTATATCAATCTTAGAACTAGAATCATTCAGGTTTAGCCATTTATCTCTAATTCTAGTTTAACAATAATTCTAGTTTGAAGTCTGATTTAGAATTAGAATCATTCAGGTTTAGCCATGCGTCTCTCAAGAGTGTCTTAAGACGCATGGCTAAACCTGAATAATTCTAGTTCTAAGACTGATATAGAACTAGAATCATTCAGGGTTAGCCATGCATCTCTCAAGATTGGCTTGAGACGTTCGGCTAAACCTAAATAATTCTAGTTTCAAGACTGATCTAGAACTAGAATCATTAAGGGTTAGCCATGCATTTCTCAAGATTGCCTTGAGACCCATGGCTAACCATGAATGATTAAAGTTCTATATTAGTCTTAGAACTAGAACCTGAATGATTCTAGTTCTAAGACTGATATGGAACTAGAATCATTCATGATTAGCCATGCGTCTCTCAAGATTGCCTCAAGACGCGTGGCTTAACCTGAATAATTTTAGTTTTAATACTGATCTAGAATTAGAATCATGCAAGTTTAGCCATACGTCTCTCAAGACTACCTTGAGACGCATGCCTAAACTTGAATGATTCTAGTTCTAGATCAGTATTGAAACTAGAATAATTCACATTTAGACATGCATCTCTCATAGCTGCCTTGAGTCGCACGGCTTGTCTATGTTATTATCATCTAACATAACATGTACTTGAAAATATAACTTATAGTTATTTTATGTATATTAAATATGCTATATTTTTAATACATCTGAAGTTGAGTAAACACTAAGAAGATGGTCAAAAAGCACTTAATGAACGCTAAAATCAATAATCTAAAGTTAATCTCAAAAAATTCAAAAACCTACACTACATACTAAGAGAATTGTAACACCTCCCTCAGAAAAAAATGAGTCAAGAAGTCATAATATTAACAAAAAAATATCTACATGCATAACCAGTAAGTTTTTTTTATTTTTTGCATTGGAATAGGTAAACTATTTCTAATTTTCCATCTTGTATTACCATATATTTATACTTCTAGTTTTAATTAAAGTTATTATTAGTTATTTAAATTCATTATTGTTATCTAAACATTACTGATGATGATAAAACGTCCGAAAATGGTAATTCTAGTTCTAAGACTGATATGGAACTAGAATTATTCATGATAAGAAGCGAGGCTTAACCTGAATAATTCTAGTTTTAAGACTGATCTAGAATTAGAATCATTCAGGTTTAGCCATGCGTCTCTCAAGACTACCTTGAGACGCATGCCTAAACCTGAATGATTCTAGTTCTAGATCTGTCTTAAAACTGGAATTACTCAGGTTAAGCCATGCGTCTTAAGGCAATCTAAAGAGACGCTAGGCTAAACCTTAATGATTGTAGTTCTAAGGCTGATATAGAACTAGAATCATTCAGGGTTAGCCATGCGTCTCTCAAGACTTCCTTGAGACTGATCTGCGTACATATACATGTTATTTTCATCTAACATAACATGTTCTTGTAAAATATATCTTACAGTTATTTCATGCATATCAAATATGCTATATTATTAATATATCTGAAATCAAGTAAGCACTAACAAGATGATCAAAATGTACCTAATGTACGCTGAAAGCAACAATCTAAATTTTATCTCAAAAAATGCAAAAACCTACACAACATACCAAAAGAAAATTGTTGCACCTCGGAAAAAATGACTCAACAAGCCATAACATTAACAAAAAATATCTGAATTCATAAAGAGTAGACAATCTGTTTCTAATATTCCATCTAGTATTAATCCTACTATTACATCCAGTGTTAGTTAAGGTTATTATTAATTATTTAAATTCATGATTATTATCTAAACATTCCTGAAGATGATAAAACGTCCGAAAATAGTAAGATCAATATTAAATTTAATTAACGTAAATGAAAAATGATATGTCACCAAGAAACGATTTATAACGTAGGTTGTTTTGATGGTTTGTTTTATATTTTTTAAGAACCGTGGCGTTATTATCGGTTTAAAATCTGCGTTTGCAAGATGGTGGTGTATTTATTATGGTACGTCCCCAAGCACCCACGATTCTATCTAATATCGTCTGCTTACGGTGTCGTGTAGGATTGGATAGGTGTAAATAATACTTATCATAACTTAGCCTGTCTTTTTATCAAGATCACGCGGTGAAAACGGCTCGGAATCTAATGTTTTTGCGCCGGCCGTGCCTTTGTTTATAACCCCTCCAGTACTTACATGGTAAGACAAGCAGTGTGAATGGAGGAATCTCAAGATTACCACTTAGGATTGTTGCCTTTTGGTTGAGAGAAGTGTACAGAAATTTCTCTTTTTTTCGATGAGTACACCTTTGGTCGAAAATTCCCAAAAACTCTTCTCTGAAGGAGTTTAAGTTTCAATTCAACCTCCCGAGTGTATTTAGCCGGTTTATTCAATCTCCCTCGGTAAATTAGGACAAAGGAAAATCTCCAAATACGGATTTGTCTTGCGCTCAGCCCGCGGCCTTTTCAAAGTTCGCCGGTGTAAGAGAGGGCGAAAGAGAGAGGAAAAATCGGAGATAGTAAGGTCACCACGCGACCACACCCGTGATTATAAGTTGACCTCGCGCGTTTTATAATCAAACCGATCACGGACAGTTCGAAAGCTCCCCGATGCACGTGGAAAACAATTTTTTCTCCACCTTCGATTATCCCCAGGTACCCGTTTGTTCCACGCTTTTCAACGTTTATTTGCTCAAACTGATCCCTTCGTTATCCAGTATCAATTTTTTCCATTAAAAACAATTCC
Source organism: Onthophagus sagittarius (assembly GCA_036711965.1). Lineage (NCBI taxonomy): Eukaryota > Metazoa > Arthropoda > Insecta > Coleoptera > Scarabaeidae > Onthophagus > Onthophagus sagittarius. Next base: position 7,105,996 of record JASERS010000007.1, on the reverse strand, counting down.
TTTCAGGTTTATTCATGAATATATTCTACAAAGACAAAATTTACAACAACAAACTTTGATCACAATTATTTTCGATCTAATCATACGGTTCTCTATACAAAACATTCCTTTGTTTCAAAGTTGCACAAATTGAAACAAATTGAAAGGCTTGACACAAATTCTTGCAATAAAAATTGTTTGCGATTGGTATGCTTTACAAGAATTTAATAAAAATTATATGATGTTCTCAATAATAACGATAAACAAAGAAAATTAGATATAATTAAAAAGATGATTCTGTTTTGATAAAAAAGTTGTAAAAAGTTTATTAATACTTAATAAATATTTTTTTATAGCAACAAGGTCAGCAGACATCTAACCTACATAATACTAATAAATAATATTAAATAAATAATAAATATATTATAACTCACTAAAACTTGGTCTTCCAAATCTTTTCAGATTTGAATCTAATAATGATTAGGACTACTATGTATAATCATATATAAGTATATTTAACACTAGAAATACCAAGACCATCATTATAATAACATCAATTATTCAATTTTCACTCACTCACTTTAACTTACTTAATGAGTATGACCTATGCCTACATATATCAAGACTCGTCAAAATAACGACTTTAGAATTTCAAAATTTGTAACAATTTGTGCATCATCTATGCAACGGTGCACATCAAAACGTATTTATATTCAGTTATACATCGCTTTTAGACATTTGTGTTGAGTAATTCAAGTGAGATGGAATATATTTTGTTCAGATTGTAATTCAGTTTGGAAATGAATGCTCTTATCCTAAGTCTACACTTCCTAATGAATATAAGCACCGCAGAAACAAAAATGGAAAGTAATGGATTACATTTCAGAAAGTCAAAATAAGGTTTATGACATTGCTAAAATCTATTTTACCGCAAAAACATGTATCTCTCAAAACATCCTTGAGACGCATGGCTAAACTTGAATGATTTTAGTTCTAGATCAGCCTTAGAACTAGAATCATTCAGGGTTAGCCATGCATCTCTCAAGATTGCCTTGAGACGCACGACTAAACCTGAATAATTCTGGTTTTAAGACTGAGCTAGAATTAAAATCATTCAGATTTGGCCATGCATCTCTCAAGACTGCCTTGAGACACACGTCTAAACGTAAATGATTCTAATTCTATATCAGTCCTAAAACTTTAATTATTCAGGTTTGTGCGTCTCTCAAGACTGCCTTGAGACTCTTGCAAAAATAAGAATGAAAAGAAATGGATGCGTCTCAAGACAGTCTTGAGAGACGCATGGCTAAACTTGAATTATTCTAATTCTAAGACTGATATGGACCTAGAATCATTCAGGTTCAGCCATGCGTCTTTCAAGGCTGCCTTGAGACTTTTCCAAAAAAACAAAGAATGGAAAGCAATGGATTGCACTCTAGAAAACTTAAAAAATGTCCTTATGACTGCAAATTTTGCCAAACTATATTGTGCAATAAAACCAGGACGATTTATATCTGCAATGCATGTAACAAATATGTTTATGGTAAATATTCATCTAACATAACATCTATTTATTCGTGTCTTCTTTAATGAAGAATGTTTCATCCCTTACAGTCTTTTAGACTTCGAATAAGCTTCATATTTTAAGTCTCCTTACTTTTGACGTCATGACACTCAATTTCTAAATGTCATGGACTATTGTCTTATAATCGTTAGGTATTTTCGAAATAATCACTTAGCAAATACTTCATATAGAAAACTAGATTTTCCAAAACTTATTATTTCAGTTGAAATTCATTGAAATAATATAGCTTAGAAGCTTATATTAAGGACTGGTCTCTAATGCTTGAAATCAATGAAGATAATCGAAATAAAATTGATTGTAATATACAAAGAAAAAATGGCAAAGAGGAAGATATGATTACCATCTTAAAACCAATTTCTGTGATGCTTGATAAGATAAAAAACAATGAATGTGCTGAAGAAACTTAAAAAAGAATTATGGGATGTTCTACAAGATAGAACCATTATATTCCAAGAAACCATATTCTTACAAATATGCTGGATCCAAAGCAAATTAATAAAACTAATTGTCTCTTAGTTCGAGATATGCATCCGATTTTCTTCGATCATTTATAATTAAGTTTCAAACCAAAGCTAATTTGTGGAGTAATTTGCAGTCTATAGTGACTCAAGTATCTGTATATAAATGGGGAAAAAGGCAAAAGACTTTTTGCCCATAATTGAGCAACTGCTTACTGCATAATCATCATCCGTAAGTTTAGAAATAATTTTTTCTTCATTTTATTTAGTGCATTCGAAACTTACAATTAGAAACAACTAGGAAACTATTTTTTGGAAAATTTCACAACATAAATAAACAAATAAGAGTCATTGCTGAAGCAAGTCAAAATTAGAGATACTAAAAGAAATAGGCTTGGAAATAGTTCCGTACAAATTTTAGAAGTTAAGAAGTGTTCTACAATAAAAAAGTTTTGGAAACGCTGCATTAAAAGATTGTCAAAATGGAGCTAATGAACGCTGCAGTAATAATTTAAAGTTTATCTCAAATATTGTATTATATCCTTTGTCATTTAATGAGCACGGTTTAACCAATTATCTAACTTTATCTGACGTTCTCGAGTAACTAACGAACGTAAAGATCGTCGCCTGGGACACTTAGTTCTTCTACATCTTTTAATCTACAAAATTTCCATCTTAAAGTCTTAGACTTCTATGATGCCAAGAAAGATAACGTTGGATCAATGAATGATCGATGGGATCATATAATGTTGTGCCCATTTCGTGGATTGGGTTGGCCTTTAATTGCCATCCCTAGCAGTTTAAACACACAATCTTACATCAACGAGATTTTACAACTCAACATAATATTCAGCCTAAATCATCATGTTCCAGCTAGACAACGGTCGACCTCATAACACGCACATCTTATAGAGCTCAATCGAACATGTTAGGGACATAATGCATCGCTATATAAGAAACGCTGTGACTGCGCTTTTTATCATGTTTTGTTCTAAAAAATTTCAATTTTCATATACATAGACTTCTATGGTATCAAAAAAAGACAACGTTGTAATGTTCTATTTGTGGCAAAATAGTTGCCACACAGCCAGTATTATTAGATGAGCCGCCATATTATGAGTTGGGTTTGCCTTTCATTTCCATCCCTAGCAGTTTAAGCGCACAATCTTATTTCAACGAGATTTTACATTTGTAATATCCAATCTAAATCATCATATCCCAGGAAGACAACGTTCGACCTCATACCAACCAAATCTGATAGAACCCAATCGAGCATATTTAAAATATAATAGATCGCCATATAAGAGTATATAAGACAATAAACACCTTGCAGGCACTTTATCAACTTACAAATGCTGTGACTACGCTTTTCTTCATTTTTTAATCTAAAAGATTTCTATCCTCAAAGACCTAGACTTCTATGGTGCCTAGAAACACAACGTTGGAGCGATGAGTTATCGATGGAATCGATGAGATAATGTTGTATTTGCCAAACAGCTGGTATTATTGTATGGGATGCCATATCGTAAATGTATAAGCCACCTTTAATTGCCATCCCTAGCAGTTTAAACGCACAATTTTACACCAACGAGATTTTACAGCTAGTTATAATATCCAATTTAAATCATCACGATCCAGCAATACAACGACCCACCTCATACCACCCACATCTGTTAGAAACCAATCGAGCATGTTTGCAATAAAATGGATCGCTATACGTCATCTACAACAAGCCTAAGATGGTATTCCATAAGATACCATTGTTCATTTCATTCCATTCGTAGGGATTTAACATATTATTGACATAAATTATTGACGTAAAAGAAATAAACAACAAACGACTTGTAAAACTTTCTAACTCACTTGACTTTCTAAGATCAAGTTTAAAAATTATTGCACTATTTCCAATCAAAAAGTGCCATCTTGAAATAAAATCGACCTTCATATTGAAACAAAGCCCAAACCTGGAGAAGCCATTTATGTTGAAAACGAAAGCGAGTAAATAAAAGTAAATAAAAGGAAAAGTATTCACATTAAGAAACGTAAGAGTTAGGCGATTACCTTGGGGAATTCGCCTCTTCCAGCTTTGCTTGGAAGATTGACAGTTATATCTTGCGAATTGATAACTTAGCCCTGTTATGATAATCAAGGAAAGTAAAATTTGACATAAAACTAAAAGCTAATATAAAATGAAAAGCGCCATCTATTCTTTTTAAAGTGAAACAATTAAGTGAATTTAGAAATTGAAATTAATTATATAAATCTAATTATACACAGAGATTTAAAAAATGCAAGTTGACACACAATAATTATTGTTACAACACCACGGTGAATTTAAAAGTTAATTGCAACAATTACTGAAGAAGAAAAAGAAACCGGACGTCTGCATTAAGTTTACGCTTAAGCAAGCATTATTATTTATCATTTGTTTTATATCAATGTCTCAACTCTATAAATAAATATTATTTTTTTAATCAAGCTGGTATATGGCAGAGAAAGAGGAAGTGAAATAATGTCAGCGAGTCGTGTAAAAGTAAAATTTAGGACGGTCGGTTCAGACGTTTTTGTCCCAATTTCATTAATAACTTTCATTTCGCGCCGCGTCGGTATCGCGCATAACTTTCGTCGGCCCAAACCGACTCGCACGACGTTCGGATGTGAATTATTTAACAAATATGACGACCAAATACAACCAGCAATATCTTTGCAATTACGGTGACGTCATATGTCAACTTAGTTTGCGGTAACGTGTATCGTTTCAACACATTCTATTGTAACTCTTTATTATTGTCAATACGCGTTCCAGCAAAAGCGGAGGGCTTATATAATGTACACGGTTTGGTTGCTTTGCTCGACATTCTACCAACCCAGTTTCAACGAAACTGTATTCAGTTTACGTGTTCCCTTTTCCTTTCTATTTAATACCAGTTTTTTTGCCTTTTTTGGAAATACACAATTACTTTTTATCGAGCTTTTCACAATGACATTTTTTGTGGTCATCAAAATTATGTGTAGTGTATTCCGATTAATTGGGACACTTTGATCAAATTGAAGATGAAATAAGCCCGAAAATAATCACACGAATTTTATATTCTAATTATAAAAGTTATTATAAACTAATTATTCCCATTTTTATGTAAAAATTTTACTTTTTTCTTTATTGAAAAATTTTCAAGCTGAATATATGATATATAACCATAGAAATCATAAAATTAAGAGTTTTCATACATTAGACTTGGAACAAGAAATATTTAGGTTTAAGCATATTAAGAGACGTGTGGCTAAACCCAAATATGTTTAGTTCTAGATCTAGTGATAGTTCTAATGTTGGTATCAGGTCCACTTTTAGCTGTTATTAAGTTTTAGACTATTATATACTTATATTGAACTAAAACTAGAACTAACACTAGACCTAGAACTAGAAAGATTCAGGTTTAGCCGTGCGTCTGAAGACGCACGCCTAAACCTGAATCTTTCTAGTTCTAGGTCTAGTGTTAGTTCTAGTTTTAATTCTTGTATAACTCTACATTGTTTTAAATTCTTCTGGAACTAGAAGTATATCTAAGACTAGACCTACAATCTAGCTTCGGAACTAACACTACACCTAAAATTACAAACATCCGTCTTAGAAATGTACGGCTAAATCCTAATATTTGTAGTTCCAGATCTAGTGTTAGTTCTGAAACTAGGTTGGGTTGGGTTCGGTTTTGTCTTAACCCTCATCCGGACTTCGTTTCTAGAACCAAATCCGAACTTCATGTATCAAATTGACACAATGTCAGACAATTATTGTTTGTCTATTTCTGTCTAATTGTTCAATGATTGGTTCATGTAGAAAAAAGGAAAATGCAAAACAATTATTCAAATGCTTCCAAAAGTCTGATATCTGCTTTTGGAAGACTTGATATTGCCTGCAAAAGATTTTAAATGCTTTCAAAAGGCTTGAGATGGCTTCCAGATGGCTTAAACTGCTTCAGGAAGACATGATATTGTTTTGCAGAAGACTTAAAATATTTTCAGAAGACTTGACCTGCTTCTCGAAGATTCGATACTGCTTCTAGAAGAGTTGAAATGTTGCCAAAAAGGTTGATATTGTTTCTAGAAGTGATAGCATTCTAAAATACCAAGTACCGATGACAAAAAGAAATATCTTCATGTCAGAAGTTCAAAAACCGGCAATTTAAGACTAGATAATGCTCTTGCAAATATTTTTTCATGTTGACTAATTGTAAGATATTGTAATATTTCGTTTCAATTTTTATGAATCGTAGCGTCGATCGGCATTTGGTGAGTTTTCATTTCACATGCCAAATCATGGGATTTAAATATGAAAAAGGTTTAGCCGTGCGTCTTCAGACGCACGGCTAAACCTGAATCTTTCTAGTTCTAGGTCTAGTGTTAGTTCTAGTTTTAATTCTTGTATAACTCTACATTGTTTCAAATTCTTCTGGAAGTATATCTAAGACTAGACCTACAATCTAGCTTCGGAACTAACACTACACCTAAAATTACAAACATCCGTCTTAAGAAATGTACGGCTAAATCCTAATATTTGTAGTTCTAGATCTAGTGTTAGTTCTGAAACTAGGATGGGTTGGGTTCGGTTTTGTCTTAACCCTCATCCGGACTTCGTTTCTAGAACCAAATCCGAACTTCATGTATCAAATTGACACAATGTCAGACGATTATTGTTTGTCTATTTCTGTCTAATTTTTCAATGATTGGTTCATGTAGAAAAAAGGAAAATGCAAAACAATTATTCAAATGCTTCCAAAAGTCTGATATCTGCTTTTGGAAGACTTGATATTGCCTGCAAAAGATTTTAAATGCTTTCAAAAGGCTTGAGATGGCTTCCAGATGGCTTAAACTGCTTCAGGAAGACATGATATTGTTTTGCAGAAGACTTAAAATATTTTCAGAAGACTTGACCTGCTTCTCGAAGATTCGATACTGCTTCTAGAAGAGTTGAAATGTTGCCAAAAAGGTTGATATTGTTTCTAGAAGTGATAGCATTCTAAAATACCAAGTACCGATGACAAAAAGAAATATCTTCATGTCAGAAGTTCAAAAACCGGCAATTTAAGACTAGATAATGCTCTTGCAAATATTTTTTCATGTTGACTAATTGTAAGATATTGTAATATTTCGTTTCAATTTTTATGAATCGTAGCGTCGATCGGCATTTGGTGAGTTTTCATTTCACATGCCAAATCATGGGATTTAAATATGAAAAAGGTTTAGCCGTGCGTCTTCAGACGCACGGCTAAACCTGAATCTTTCTAGTTCTAGGTCTAGTGTTAGTTCTAGTTTTAATTCTTGTATAACTCTACATTGTTTCAAATTCTTCTGGAAGTATATCTAAGACTAGACCTACAATCTAGCTTCGGAACTAACACTACACCTAAAATTACAAACATCCGTCTTAAGAAATGTACGGCTAAATCCTAATATTTGTAGTTCTAGATCTAGTGTTAGTTCTGAAACTAGGATGGGTTGGGTTCGGTTTTGTCTTAACCCTCATCCGGACTTCGTTTCTAGAACCAAATCCGAACTTCATGTATCAAATTGACACAATGTCAGACGATTATTGTTTGTCTATTTCTGTCTAATTTTTCAATGATTGGTTCATGTAGAAAAAAGGAAAATGCAAAACAATTATTCAAATGCTTCCAAAAGTCTGATATCTGCTTTTGGAAGACTTGATATTGCCTGCAAAAGATTTTAAATGCTTTCAAAAGGCTTGAGATGGCTTCCAGATGGCTTAAACTGCTTCAGGAAGACATGATATTGTTTTGCAGAAGACTTAAAATATTTTCAGAAGACTTGACCTGCTTCTCGAAGATTCGATACTGCTTCTAGAAGAGTTGAAATGTTGCCAAAAAGGTTGATATTGTTTCTAGAAGTGATAGCATTCTAAAATACCAAGTACCGATGACAAAAAGAAATATCTTCATGTCAGAAGTTCAAAAACCGGCAATTTAAGACTAGATAATGCTCTTGCAAATATTTTTTCATGTTGACTAATTGTAAGATATTGTAATATTTCGTTTCAATTTTTATGAATCGTAGCGTCGATCGGCATTTGGTGAGTTTTCATTTCACATGCCAAATCATGGGATTTAAATATGAAAAAGGTTTAGCCGTGCGTCTTCAGACGCACGGCTAAACCTGAATCTTTCTAGTTCTAGGTCTAGTGTTAGTTCTAGTTTTAATTCTTGTATAACTCTACATTGTTTCAAATTCTTCTGGAAGTATATCTAAGACTAGACCTACAATCTAGCTTCGGAACTAACACTACACCTAAAATTACAAACATCCGTCTTAAGAAATGTACGGCTAAATCCTAATATTTGTAGTTCTAGATCTAAACCTGAATCTTTCTAGTTCTAGGTCTAGTGTTAGTTCTAGTTTTAATTCTTGTATAACTCTACATTGTTTTAAATTCTTCTGGAAGTATATCTAAGACTAGACCTACAATCTAGCTTCGGAACTAACACTACACCTAAAATTACAAACATCCGTCTTAAGAAATGTACGGCTAAATCCTAATATTTGTAGTTCTAGATCTAGTGTTAGTTCTGAAACTAGGATGGGTTGGGTTCGGTTTTGTCTTAACCCTCATGCGGACTTCGTTTCTAGAACCAAATCCGAACTTCATGTATCAAATTGACACAATGTCAGACAATTATTGTTTGTCTATTTCTGTCTAATTTTTCAATGATTGGTTCATGTAGAAAAAAGGAAAATGCAAAACAATTATTCAAATGCTTCCAAAAGTCTGATATCTGCCTTTGGAAGACTTGATATTGCCTGCAAAAGATTTTAAATGCTTTCAAAAGGCTTGAGATGGCTTCCAGATGGCTTAAACTGCTTCAGGAAGACATGATATTGTTTTGCAGAAGACTTAAAATGTTTTCAGAAGACTTGACCTGCTTCCCGAAGATTCGATACTGCTTCTAGAAGAGTTGAAATGTTGCCAAAAAGGTTGATATTACTTCTAGAAGTGATAGCATTCTAAAATACCAAGTACCGTTGACAAAATGCAATATCTTCATGTCAGAAGTTCAAAAACTGGCAATTTAAGACTAGATAATGCTCTTGCAAATATTTTTTCATGTTGACTAATTGTAAGATATTGTAATATTTCGTTTCAATTTTTATGAATCGTAGCGTCGATCGGAATTTGGTGAGTTTTCAATTCACATGCCAAATGATGGGATTTAAATATGAAACAAAAATAACAAAAGTGATATTTCTACCATTTAGCCCTACCAGAAAAATATACAAGAAATTAGCTTCACACATATAACGAAATACATGTTCATTGTACAAATTGGAATTACTGTACGCAGTATCAATTTGACACATGATCTACGGATTAACAATTTAACATTTTCCACCTTCTAAATAAGAATTATAGTAAAAACAAGAATGGAAATGTAAAATAGACAAAAATTCATTCACTGAGGCAAAATATCTAGTCGATTCGACCGTAAATAACAAAAGTATCATCAATTAATTTTAAAAATTGCGTCAATTTGATACAAAGTCCGGATGAGGGTTAAGAGACGTGCGGGTTAAATCCAAATGTTTTTAGTTCTAGATCTAGTGTTAGTTCAGTGTTGATATCAGCTCCACTTTTAGCTGTTATTCGGTTTTAGATTATTATATACTATTGTATTTATAATATTAAAATATGGCACTTTGTGGGTGACTTTACATGGTTATTGTATTCCTGCGACTAACAAAAAAAAATGGTACAAAGATTAATACTAACAAACTATTCCTAAGAATCATTTGTTTTTCTTGGAAAAAAACTGCAACACGGAGGCCCACGTAAAAACCGTTAAAAAGCTACTCATTTATTGTGCGGAGGATGATGTATTAAATATCACACAAATTGCTGTTTATTTTGATAACGTTAGATATAAGTTTAACCAACTTTATATACACGATTTATATTAGCAATGGACCAATTCGGGTTTACGCCAAACCGAGATTAAAACTTCCATAAACCGAATTAACTAAGTTAACCGAATAACATACCAAGTTAGTAGCAAAAATCCAAAATCTATTCCATAATCTATTCCATAATCTACATTATGGTATTATTCTTTAGATAGTCGGATATTATTATTAAGATTGCACTGTAGGCAATACATTCAATATTTATTTGTAATTCAAAAAGTATATATACTGACTTCCATAAAAATAGTAACACCTAAAATCATTCCGTCTCCGGATTTTGAAAATACGTATAGATGCTGAAAAAACTGAAATGAGAAAAGAGTTAAACAATAAACATAAAACCATTACCAACAGATGCTCTTATTGAAGTATTATAGTCACTTCTAGAGGCAATATCAAGTTTTTTGAAAGCAGATCAATTATTCTGAACTCAATATCAAGTCTTGTGAAAGCATTTGAAGTGTTTTGGAAGCATTTAAAATCTTCTGGAAGCAATATCAAAACTTGTAAAAGCAGTATCAAGTCTTCCAGGAGAAGTATCAAATCTGCTGGAAACAATACAAGCCTTCTGAAATCATTTCAAGCCTTCTAGAAGCAGTATCAAGTCTTCCAAAAGGAGTACTAAGTCATTTGAAAACAATTCAACCCTTCTAGAAGCAGTATCAACTCTTCTGGTTGCATTGCAAGTCTTTTCAAGGCATTTCAAGTCTCCTCTAAGTAGTATCAAATCTCCCAAGGGCAGTAGCAAATCTTCTGGAATATTTTAAGTCTTTTGGAAACAGAGTTAAGTCTTCCGGAGGTAGTACTAAGTCCTTTGGTTCTAGTCTTCTAGAAGCATTCTAAGTCTTCTCAACGCAGTATCAAGCTTTGTGAAAGCATTTAAGATCTTTTGACAGCAATATCAAGACTTGTAAAAGCAGTATCAAATCTTCCAGGGGCAGTATCAAATCCGCTGGAAACAGTATCAAGTCTTTTAGAAGGAGTATTATGGCTTCTAGAAATAGTATCAAGTCTTCTGGAAGCTGTATCAAGTCTTCTGGAAGCATTGCATTCTTTTGAAATCATTTCAAGTCTTCCAGAGGCAGTATCCTGTCCTCTAGAAGCATTTCAAGTGTTCTGTAAATAAGATTAAATCTTGTAAATGCAGTATTCAGTCTTCTACGAGCCTTCAGAGAGAGATAGGTGATCTGCGTCCATTAAAAATTTTGTGCATAAGTGCTTGTACACCCAGAGCACTTATCCATGCAGCATGAGCATATGTGCATAGAATTTATTAAACGAAAACAAAAAAAAACTAAACAGGTTTTCTCAATAATGAGTTGCTCAGTCATGACTTGTAATGCACTTTGGTATATCAATCCAAGTTTCTTGAATCCGTAGCTGGTGATTTTGTGTGTTATTTGGAGAGTGTGGTAAATTACTAACATCATTCCATACATACTCAATGGGGGACAAATCATGTGACCGAACAGAATACAATCTTAAAGGGTACTGACTCAATTTTATCGTTTAATTATTGGTATTTTTTTAATCATTTACGAAAAGAAAGAAGATGTGAAAACACATCGGATTCTAGCACATTGGCGGCATCTGCTACCATAAGATATTGCACCCCATATCATTACTCCTTCTGTGAGGGCTTTAATTTGTATTAACAATCAAATTGTATGTCACTAATACAGCAACATTCAAAATCAGTCAATTGGGAAAAATGTTAATGTTGACGATGTTAAATTTTAATTTAACCACAAATATTATTTTTAATAGTAGACGTAGAAGCAGAGCCAAAAACAATTTGACGTTTGGTCAGTTGTGTTTAAGATTTGCGAGGTTTTCGAAGTTTTCGAGGTTTCCGAAGTAGTCGTTTAGTTTATATGTTATTTACATTGTAAACTAAATGCTGATTTTTTCGTCATAGATCAAGAAAAGTAACTTTTGCTACTATTTTATTAATCTCATAAACCCCAAATTGTGGGTTTATTATAACAGCAAGAATTTTTATTGTTTTTGTTGCTTGCCTGTTTGTGTTATTGGAATTTTACTATTTATAAGTATATAAACCCTACTCGAGTTAGTAGCACTCTATCTCGAATTTATTTGAAATAACCTCAATTCGAGTTGACCCATCTCGAATTTATAGATATTTTGAAGTTTTTATATAAAGATGTTAACAAATCTATGATTATTTACGATTATTATAAAACCAAATAGTGAATACAATAAACATTGTTATGTTAATAATACCAAGAATTAATGTTTATCATGAACGAATTCAAGATTACCATGACATATATGTATTTGATAATTTTCGTTTGTTGTTCATAAAAATGTACATTGGCGTAACGAATAGTATGAATAATATCAATGTCCCTATTTATAAAACCGACGAATATTTTATATCACATCAATACTTATATTAATTAAGTAAAAAGCGAGTGTTTGTGTTTATCATAAACTTGTTCTTTGGACAAATTTTATAAATTTTTTTATATTTGTGTGAACTTTTTTAATAATATTGCTTACTTTTACTTACTTATTACTTTCTTAGAACTACAAATATTAGGATTTAGCCGTACGTCTCGATTTAGAGGGCTAACTACCCAAAGATCTCAACTATCTGGAAATTGAAGGTATAACAACTACACTTACACACATCCATAGTAGCCCCGTATTGGAAAGAGTAAAAGGAACAAAAAGATTATTTTTGCGTGAAAAACGAAATAATACGACATCTAAAAACTAAAGATATTTCCATAATTTCTATACTGAATTTACCAACTTGGGCATATTATATTTAGAACACAAGGAACTCAACTGTTCGACAAAAGCTAGCAAAATACGTTATCACTAAAACACCAAACCTACCTCTAATGGCAATAGAATTGATAACGGTGATTAAATGTGAAAAAGAAGAGAACATCCTGAGCGGTTAGACATTATTCAACATTAGCCGACGATGATCTATCGTACCGCAATAGATAACATTATCAAATTTTTTCCCCGCAATACTCTTAATAATCTCATTAATATCTTGTTCTTGCTGATACGAATGACAGCATTGCAGTACCATAAGACATGTTCGAGCATTTGCTCGATTTCCGCACATAGGCAGCTTTCAACATCGTTAATCGACAGTGCTCACTAAAGACACCCATTAGAACTCTAATGCTGCGGCGAGCAAGTCCTTAAATATTTCCGGATTTGATAGTGACGATGTCAATAAATAACTTCGCTTGTCTCATTTTAGAAGAACTCGTCCACAGTAGGCGAAGTCTTTCCTCAGCCCACAATCTAATCCTGTGTTTGGCCATCGCAAATACTACACCAACTATGGGTTCTGGTCCCACAAAAGCATTATCCCTGTTTTCTCGTGCTCATCTGCCGCTTCATTGCCAACAACTCCTGGGTGATCTGGGACTCAAATGAGAGAAACTCAATTATCACAACTCATAGTGTTTAAAGTTCTCTTGCGTCATTAATCAGAGTTGATACCGTGTTCACAGTTTGCAGAGCCTGAAGAATGGCTTAATTATCTGGGAAAAGTCGTATTGTCATGTTTTTATGTCATTCTCATGGCACCATTATCTTAGAAGTAGTTTAGCTTCCATGTCAATAGCAAATACTTTCGTCTGGAATACAGTACAATAATTGCCCAGGATGAATACATGCTTGATCTGAAGTGTCTGGCAGTATACTCCTATCCCGACTCTTGACGGCATTTTTGATCCATCTGTGAACATGCGAATAACTGCCTAACCCAAAGAATCGTCATTACAACCCGGGAACTACAGCTCAAACAGTTTAATCTGGCATCGAGCATTAAGCACTGAAAGTAGCCCCGTCAAATCTGACGGCATTGATAGCACAGTATCAATACCTATAGTATCTTTCACATCCCATTGGTAGAAGAAAATAAACAATTGAAAACCCAAGAAAAAGATTATAACACTAGAAAGAGAAGACATGAAGAGAAAAGACTTTGGAACATAAAGAAAAAATAAAAGAACACGCTAAAAACATTTGGGTTTAGCCGCACGTCTCTTAAGACGAAACCGAACCCAACCCAACCTAGCTTCAGAACTAACACAATACCTAGAACTACAAACATTAGGGTTTAGCCGTCTTAAGAGACGTGTGGCTAAATCCTAATGTTTCTAGATCTAGTGTTAGTTGTGAAGCTAAGTTGGGTTGGATTCGGTTCCGTCTTAAGAGATGTGCAGCTAAACCCAAATATTTTTAGTTCTACATCTAGTGTACCACTTTTAGCTGTTATTCGGTTTTAGACTATTGTATACTTATATTGAACTAAAACTAGAACTAACACTAGACTCACTAACACTAGAGTCTGAAGACGCACGACTAAACTGAAACTTTCTAGTTCTAGGTCTAGTGTTAGTTCTAGTTTTAATCCTTGTTTAACTCTGCATTGTCTAAACTTGTTTTTGAACTAAAAGTGTAACTAAGACCTACAATCCATGTTCAAAATTAAAACTAGACCTAGAACTACAAACATTAGGGTTTAGGCGTCTTACGAGACGTGCGGCTAAATCCTAATGTTTCTAGATTTAGATCTAGTGTTAATCTTGAAGCTAGGTTGGGTTGGGTTCGATTCTGTCTTAAGAGATGTGCGGCTAAGCCCAATCTTTTTAGTTCTAGGTATAGTCGTAGTTTTAGTGTTGGCATTAACTCCACTTTTAGTTTTTATTGAGTTTATTAAGCGAACGTTCCCATTAATCGGAGTAGACTATATAAAAATTCCCTTTCTCTAATAAACATTTTTGTCATATTTTTCCAAAACACATCTTCATATTTCTTAAAAATTAATAAATGAGTTTTTTAAAATTTTTATGTTAATCAAAATGATGTTATTCTAATTGAGGATATTAGGAAGGAATTATAAAGCTATTATTGGGAAAAGACGAGACTGGGACGTGGTCCAAGTCGTTTGAAAAATTGGAATTTAAATATACCCCCGTTTTCTCGCTCTCGATTATCTTCGAAGTTCGAAATATTTCATTAAATATCACGCTTAAGCTGAGTTCGATTTGAGAGATTGCCGTTTCTGGAAAGTTTGCCTTTTGTTTACTTTTATCTGGTTATAGCGAGTGAAGGTTGAGTTGAGCAATAAAATGTCCGATGACATAAAATATTCAGATTATTACGGGTGGGAACAAAAGAAAAATGCTGATTTGTCGTTGTTTGTCTTATTTACGTAAACAATAATAATTAATGATCGGTTGCGAAACGGTAACACTACTGGGCGTGCCTTCTCACATTCGGTAGTGTAGATATTGATAATTAAAAAGGCAAGGTCTTGGGCTTTTTTTGTTTGCATATCCTGTACCGTACGCCCACTCCCGTTCCATATCAAGGTTGTCCCTCTCGGTAAGGATAAACGTATTTCGATCGACCCATTACGTAAAGTAACCTTGCGAGACCATATTTTTTTTTCTCGTCGTCCTCGCGACAGTTACGGCTAAAGTTCATCGAGCCCCCTTAATCTTCCAGGTTTCGCGTCCGCACAAAGGAAGATCAGCAGGAACTCGCAGCCTGTCGAGGAAACGAAACCGGAGGTGAATTTCCATTGTCCGGAAGAATTCGGATACTACCCGCATCCGACCGATTGTACATTGTACCATGTCTGCTTTTTCGGAAGGCCTGTATTGGAATCCTGTACTGGGGGATTAATGTACAGCCCCGAACTACAAACATGTGATTGGCCGAGAAACGTCGGGTGCGACGGTTCTTCCGATGTCTCTGTAACATCCATAGTATCATCTTCGAGCATCCCTAGCAGATCATCTGAATCTAGAACGAGATATACCGCCCCACCTCCGCCACCACCCGCTCAACCCGCAGCCATTGTAACATCAAGAGGACAACCGAAAAGTTTGCATCACACCGAAATCATAAAGGTAGGATTTAATATGACCCAACCCAACTTAATATATTAACTTTATAATCAGTTCTGGTTTCTTTCTAGACCTTGATATTTACAATATTACTTTTTTCTTTATTATCAATGCAACGACATTCATTCTCAATCTTGAACTTTTTCACTTGAGTCTTTGTGTGGCTTTTTTAACATTTTTGCTGGAAATGTAGATCTGGTTGATAAAAAAACCTCCTTTCACATTTACATGTACTTTTCTTCTCACTGGACCTTGAAGTTTTCTTGTAGATTTTCTAACGCAACGTCAACACGTGTCGAATTTGTGGATGCGCTCAATGCCAACGTGACACAGTTGCATATTTATCGCGAAATACTCTACAAAGAAACCCTGCGTCCATTGACATTGATTTTACTTTCTCTTTGTCTTGTAGCAACCTCGCTATTACGACGACGATGATGACGAGCCGATCTCCGAACAAATTAGCGATAGACAACAAAGAATCAATCGGGGGCAGCCGAAAAAGGTCAGCGACGTACAAAGGGATAGGGACGGATTAGGGTTGGCTAACGCTATTCCGGTAAGTGCCTCCAGAATGAATTGATTTCATAGCATCGGTTATATCACGAAACATCTTCCCAGAGGCCAAACCGCAGAAACCCGTTAAAAAGATTTTCCCACCTTTTAATCTTTATAATCCGTTACATAATGGAGACAGCATACAATTACGTAACCATAATTCACATACTGTGCAATAAAATTAATTAAACTTAACAATAACTGGTAAAGTGATCTCTCTCTTGCAGTCGTACAGCGGTCGAGGAGAAAAAATTAGTTCGATTTCCTTCGGAACTCAACAACAGAACCTGAACACGTATAGGTGAGGTATTAAAACTTCCTTTCTACGTTTCGTAACTTAATAACGTTGCTTGATCCAGTTGGACTGACGTAAATGACTTGACTGAGAATAAATTGCGACGAAAAAGACAAAT
Organism: Onthophagus sagittarius; assembly: GCA_036711965.1. NCBI lineage: Eukaryota > Metazoa > Arthropoda > Insecta > Coleoptera > Scarabaeidae > Onthophagus > Onthophagus sagittarius. The sequence continues at coordinate 7,089,123 of JASERS010000007.1, read as the reverse complement.
TAGAAGGTAATTTTGTAGGGTTAACTGTCGACCGTGATTTACATAATGAAGGTGAACTTTTTAGCCGGAATGACTGGCATGGCGGCTTCAAAAACACGTTCAACAGACGTAATCCTCCTTTTCTCTTAGTCCCTCCTCCCCCGCAACAAACTTACAACACCAATTATCAACACTTTTTTCCATCGACACAAAGCCAAGAGGAATTCAGGCCATTCGTACCTAATTACAAGGTACCATATCCGAATCAACAAAGCAATTTCCAATTCTACAATCTAAACACCTTTCGATCCAATGACATAGTTACGCATCCGGTGACATTTAATCCGCGTCAGGAAACAGCCACTAATAACGCAACCGTCGTTAAATTCTCTCTAGTTCATGAGGATAAACCGAAAGTAACAGAAGCAATTACGAAATCGTACGATTCGCGGCCTGCAAACCACAAGCCAATTTTCTCCGACGAAGAGTACGATTACGATGATGATAACGATAATTCAAGTATCGATTACCACAAATACTTACATAACTTTCAAAGTCCATTGAATCCCACAACTAACAATCCAAACAACAAATCAACACAAACTTCCTCGAAATCCACCACCTTACCCAACGAATATTATTATTACGACGACGAAGAAGAAGATTCATCAACTACAACAACCAAAAATCCAACAACGACCACTAAAAAACCAACAACAACCATTCAACAACCAAAAACCACAACCGGTAAAGATGACGAATATTACTACGAATATGAATACGAGGATACTCCAAAACCAATCAAAAAATCCAATGACGTTAAGTACTCCTCTAAATACAGAAACGACCCCAAAGATATTCCTCAAAAATCTTCCACCTCATCAACCACCATCCTTATTCCGACGCAGAAAACACAAATTACCCCGGTAACTACAATCGCGACCACTGCGAAATATGGACAAACTAATATGACCGACTATGACAAAATGACTATTAGGACCAGGTAAATTTAATTTTTTTAATTGACTATATGCACAGCACTGGGTGATTTGAAAATAATATAGAGTGGTGTTGAGTTTTAAGAAAAACATTAAATTTATTTTGTCCCATTTAAGTTGACAAAACAATATATCTCAAAAGCCTCGGAGTAAAAAATTTTTTCAGGATAAAATTTGTTCAAGGTTAGAAAGAAAATGAATTCTCCCGGAAAATTTACATTAATTTGACAATTATATCATGAATATTACTTGGAATGAGATTATCTCGAAATATTAAGTTCTAAATATTTTTTCTGATTAAGAAAATTCTTCGGCTGACTTCAAATATCGGCCGCCCCAAATAATGTTCTTGATGTAAACTTGGCCGAATTCGAAGACGTCGGTCGATCTACATATTAATTATCATTCTTAGGACGGCCGACGTCTTGAAGGTCGGCCGAGATTATTTTATACTAAATAATATTTATGATACAAAAAATAATCTCGGCCGAATTCGAAGACATTGATCGCCTTACATATTATTTACCATACTTAAGGCGGCCGACGTCTTTGAAGTCGGCCGAGATTACTTCTTATATCAAAAGCAATATTTTGCATCGGCCGACATCTTTGAAATTGGGCGAGATTATTTCATCCTAAGTAATTTTTATGTTATAAGAAATATTCTCGGCCGACGTCTTCGAATACGGCCGCCCCATATATTGTTGTTAATGTAAGTAGTATTCTCTGCCGACTTCAAAGAGGTCAGCTTCTCGAAATATAGTTCTTGATATAAGAAGTAAACTCGGCCGAAATCGAAGACGTCGGTCGGCCTACATGTTATTTACCATACTTAAGGCAGACGACGTCTTTGAAGTCGGCCAAGATTACTTCTTATATCAAAAGCAATATTTTGGGTCGGCCAACGTCTTCGAAATTGGGCGAGATAATTTCATCGTAAGTAATATTGATGTTATAAGAAATACTCTCGGCCGACGTCTCCGAAGTCGGCCGCCCCATATATTGTTGCTGATATAAGAAGTATTCTCCGCCGACTTCAAAGAGGTCAGCGTCTCGAAATTTAGTTCGTGATATAAGAAGTAAACTCGGCCAAATTCGAAGACATCTTTCGGCCTACATATTATTTACCATACTTAGGGCGGCCGACGTGTTTGAAGTCGTCCGAGATTACTTCTTATATCAAAAGCAATATTTTGGGTCGGCCAACGTCTTCGAAATTGGGCGAGATTATTTCATCGTAAGTAATATTGATGTTATAAGAAATACTCTCGGCAGACGTCTTCGAAGTCGGCCACCCCATATATTGTTGCTGATATAAGAAGTATTCTCCGCCGACTTCAAAGACGTCAGCTTCTCGAAATATAGTTCTTGATATAAGAAGTAAACTCGGCCGAATTCGAAGATGTCGGTCGCCCTATATATTATTTACCATACTTAGAGCGGCCGACGTTTTTGAAGTCGGCCGAGATTACTTCTTATATCAAAAGTAATATTTTGGGTCGGCCGACGTCTTCGAAATTGGGCGAGATTATTTCATCCTAAGTAATATTGATGTTATAAGAAATACTCTAAGGAGACTTCGAAGATGTCCGTTACTCCAAATATTGTTCCTGATTAAGAAGTATTCTCGGCTGACTTTGAAAACGTCGGCCGCACCAAATATTGATCCTGATATAAGAAGTAAATTCGGCCGAATTCAAAGACGTTGATCGCCCTACATATTATTTACTATACTTCGGACGGCCAACGTCGAAAATATTTCTTAATCACGTACAATATTTATAAAATATAATTAATAACATTTTTATATTAACAACAATTTTTTTCTGATAAAAATTTTAATAAGTAATTTATTTAAAATTTAAATTCAATTTAATTCAGTGCCGAGTTGACAAAAATTAATTTAAAAAGTAACAAATAAAAATGTAGGCCATAACACATTGTAATCGAGGAAAAATATGTAATTCGTAGCTGAAATTGAAGCAATTTTTCCCAAAGAAATCTGATTCTGGTCTGAAGGGGTCTTAAACCGAAAAAATGTTACACGAAAAATTTTTTAGTCCGATGCGATAGTTAAGTAACACATTATTAATTAAGCAAGGAATGTGAAGGTAATTAAACAAAAAATTTTGCAAACTTTTCAAGTCAACTTGATTTTTGAAATATTATCACTAGTTAACATTGACATTATTCGAAAGTTTATTTTATTCTGCATTTGAGAGTGTAATTAGTTACATATACAGTGCGTTTCAAAAGTAACGGATAAATTCGAAAAAATCACTAAAATGGGTCTAAAGTAAAATTTTTTACAATTTTTTGGTTTATATTTAAATTTTTTTTTCGACATTTTTAAACGAGTTATGACGTCATCAAAATACCAAATTTTTTTAAATGGAATTTGAAACAGGATTTTTTCCGAATTATGTACAATAAATATTAATATCGGTTATATAAGAAAATTTTCGAAAAAATTAATTTAAATAAATATGAACGAGAAAATTTTACTTTTTAGACCCGTTTCAGTGATTTTTTCATAAATTGTTTGTAATGATTGTATCGAATTTATCCGTTACTTTTGAGACACATATATCGGTGCTTAAAATACAGGTCGCAACTCTTTTGTTTTCGAGATATCAAACTTGAGTAAAAAATTTACCTTTATTTTACCCAGTAGTATGTATTTACTACTGGGTAAAACCTTTTTTTTTTTTTTGTCAAGCATAACTTAAACTTGCACAGTGCCCTTTAAAGGGATGAAATTCACTACTAAAAAAGATATGAGTTTTAAAACTCATTATTTAATGGTACTTTTTGTCTATTTAAATTTTTTCTTAAAATTGATTGTTTTTTGCGTTAAAAAATAAAATATGTTAAATTATACAAAGAACAAAAAAGATAAAAGATTACTATTATTAAAAAAGTTGCTTTATCTAATACTGACAGAATAACACAGGTTAATTACGATTTTCATAACAAAAACTATAAGAAGAATGAATGTCTACCTGAACAAATTACGTCGTTTTAAACAATAATATACAATGTTAAAATAATTAATCTTTTACTTAAGAACAGTCGGGAACTATCAATCATCAACAGTTACGAGGATTCAATGTAAATTAAATTGTTAGTCTACTTTAAAAAAATTAATAAAACTGTTTAGCTGTTTACTGGCGGTACATGTCACGACATTTTAATTTTTTAGTCGAAAACTATTTTTTTGCTAAATAGACAAAAATGAATTGTAATAATGAAATTTAACACGCATATTTTTCGTGTTAATACTCCATAACATTCAAATATTCCTGTAAAAAAATCAAAGGGGTTGCTATTTTTATTAAATTTTATATTTGGCATCAGGTTCGGGATAGGTTGACCTAACTCTACCCAAAATAACCTGCTATTTTTTTTGTTATCATTTCTTCGGAAATAAATTGAATTTTTAAAAAAATATTGTTGTTGATGTAATAACTTGCAAACAAATCACTATCGAAAAGTGGATATGGGCTCAAAATAAGTGTTTTGAAAATATCAGGTAATCCGCTCAAACTGTCTTGATCCGATTTATACCGGGTGAGGCACTTAAATTGAGACGACCTTATATCTCATAAACTATCGATTTTATCTAAAAAAGTTATTCTTTATGATAATTTAAATAACTTTTATTAAAAAAAAATTTCTTTAATCAATATTTTGATTATTAATATCAAATAGGCTGGAAATATTAACACGGGTTGATAAATGGCAGTTGTTTTAGTATCCCGTCAAAATATCTTTTCCATAAACAAAAATTATTTTACTTTTTGCAACATTTTTATGTTTTAACAAGCTTAATATGAATCATAATGAAAGAATTTACAACTATACCAAATTTTGACCGATATGGATAATAAAACAGCTACCATCTCTTATGGCCTACTTGATATGCGAACCAAATTGATGTTAATTGCGTTGTTACTACTAACAATAAATAACACTTTAAATTTTTATGATACGTAATATTTGTGAAATAAAAAAAATTTCAAACCAAAATTATGAATTTTGTCATAGGGATAACATAAAGATGAAACAAATATATAACAATTGAAAAACTATTTTTTTTTACTAAAATGCAATAATAAACCCAACTCTTTTTTACACGGTCTTTTTTAACACGATTTTGAAATAGCACAGTTCACTTCAATTTTTTACACGAATTTTTTGTTATAGCCTGAATCCCAAAAAAGAATTCGTGTAAAAAAATTTATTGCTGAACCGTGTTATTTCAAAATCGTGTTAAAAAAGAGTTGGGTGTAACTTTATTTTCCGTAACAGTGATGGTTTTTAAGTTATAAGAGAGTCTCAATTTAAATGCCTCGCCTAGTATGTAGTATGTTCATAAAGTACGGAGTATAGGCTATAAAATCGTTATAAACAATTTATGGTAAAATCTTTAAAAGGGGAAATATATATTTTTTATCATCTTTTTTTGTGAGTCTATTATACTCATTATTAATATTTAATATAAATTTATCTATTTAAAATTTGCTTAACATGATTAAAATAACAAGAACCATAGCCCCGAGGCTGTTTTTGATTAATCCAGCATCAACAATTTTATTTATTTACTTGTCTACTCAATGTAAATGCTCCCTTGTCGAAAATAATAATATTTTTGACTAAGTCACGTAAAATTATAATACCATGATTTTTTTGATGACCTAAACTGCGTTTTGTTGAAGCTGTCGTAAAACATTTCGGAGACATCGAAAATTCCCATGATTTTTAAGTTTACTCACAGCCTACTTTAATAATTTATATAATTTAAAGTAAAGAATTTTTAAAAATTTAAATAAAACACTTTTTAACATTTAGAAAATTGTAAAACAAAAATAATTGCCATAAGGACTATTACTATTTTTATATTTTCATGTAAACATGAAGGATTTAACGTAAATTTTCTCGAAATTGTCAATGTTATTTATTTGTACATATTCGGGAAGTATACAGGGAGAATATCCCCAACAAATCACCCACACAAATACGATTGGGTGATTTACAACAAACGAAAGAGAAATCTACGTCCAATTTTGAGAACCGCTGATTTTCAATAAAGAACAATAAAGAACTTGTAAACGACACTTTCATTTTTAAAGAAGCTGTAAAATTAGACAATTTACATGACATTAAGACGTAACATATCCGTAAACATGATACCAGCGGTTCTCAACAAATAAGCATCAGTTTTTGAATGTTCTAGCAGGTTACATAGATTTTATAATTTTTGTTATTTATGCATTATATAAGCAATTCCGAAATATTTGGCGATTTGTATATCTGAGTAAATATATGGAGTCTCCTATAAGACGATTTTATTCTTACTCCGCCGAGGTCACTTGCGGGTGAGGCACTACAATCTTCTAAACTGGACGATTTTATGTAAACTTCAAAACTAGCGCCTTGCCCGCAAGCGATCTCGGTGACTTGAGGCAAAATCGTTCCTTGTATATCTTAGTAAATATATAGAGTCTCCTATAAGATGATTTTATTTTCACTCCGCCGAGGTCGCTTGCGGGCGAGGCACTACAATCTTCCAAAATGGACGATTTTATCTAAAATTCACATCCAGCGCCTCGCCCGCAAGCGACCTCGGCAATTTGAGGTAAAATCGTTCCTTATATATCTTAGTAAATATATTGAGTCTTCTATAAGATGATTTTATTTTCACTCCGCTGAGGTCGCTTGCGGGCGAGGCACTACAATCTTCCAAAATGGACGATTTTATCTAAAATTCACATCCAGCGCCTCGCCCGCAAGCGACCTCGGCAATTTGAAGTAAAATCGTTCCTTATATATCTTAGTAAATATATTGAGTCTTCTATAAGATGACTTTATTCTTACTCCGCCGAGGTCGTTTGCGGGCGAGGCGCTATAATCTTCCAAAATTGACGATTTATCTAAAATTCACATCCAGCGCCTCGCCCGCAAGCGACCTCGGCAATTTGAGGTAAAATTGTTCCTTGTATATCTTAGTAATTATGTAGAGTCCCCTATAAGACGATTTTATTTTTAATCTGCCGAGGTCGCGAAGCGGGCGAGGCGCTACATCTTCCAAAATGGACGATTTTATGTATACATTTCAAATCACGCGCCTCGCCCACAAGCGACTTCGGCGATTTGAGGTAAAATCATTCCTTGTATATCTTAATAAATATATTGAGTCTTCTATAAGAAGACTTGATTCTTACTCCGCCGAGGTCGCTTGCGGGCGAGGTGCTACAATTTTCCAAAATGGACGATTTTATCTAAAATTCACATCCAGCGCCTCACCCGCAAGCGACCTCGGCAATTTGAGGTAAAATCGTTCCTTGTATATCTTAATAAATATATTGAGTCTTCTATAAGAAGACTTGATTCTTACTCCGCCGAGGTCGCTTGCGGGCGAGGTGCTACAATTTTCCAAAATGGACGATTTTATCTAAAATTCACATCCAGCGCCTCGCCAACAAGCGACCTCGGCAATTTGAGGTAAAATCGTTCCTTGTATATCTTAGTAAATATATTGAGTCTTCTATAAGACGACTTTATTCTTACTCCGCCGAGGTCGCTTACGGGCGAGGCGCTATAATCTTCCAAAATGGACGATTTATCTAAAACTCACATCCAGCGCCTCGCCCGCAAGCGACCTCGGCAATTTGAGGTAAAATCGTTCCTTGTATATTTTAGTAAATATATTGAGTCTTCTATAAGACGACTTTATTCTTACTCCGCCGAGGTCGCTTGCGGGCGAGGCGCTATAATCTTCCAAAATGGACGATTTATCTAAAATTCACATCCAGCGCCTCGCCCGCAAGCGACCTCGGCAATTTGAGGTAAAATCGTTCCTTGTATATCTTAGTAAACAGATAGAGTCCCCTATAAGACGATTTTACTCTTACTCCGCCAATATCGCTTACGGGCGTGGCACTATAATTTTCCAAAATGAACAATTTTGTAGAAACTTCACATCCAGCGCCTCGCCCGCAAGCGATCTCGGCGATTTGAGGCGAAATCGTTCCTTGTATATTTTAGATAATATATAGTCTCCTATAAAACGATTTTATTGTCACTCCGCTTCAAAAATGGATGATTCTCTATTGATATTTCAAATACAGCCAAATACGGTAAATATGGCAAGAAACGACCATTAATTCAACTTTAACGTTCCATATCTTTGTGACTATTGAGTTATAGCCGCAACATTATTTAGTCTCCTCCGTATATTTTGAATCACCCTGTATATATAAATATTCCGAACTAAACAAAAATAAATACAATAATAACTCGATCAACAAAACATCCGCTATACAATAGATATTACATATTCTCTAAAAGAACGTAAAGAAATGTGAAAAAAGTTACATGATTGAAGCTGTGGTTGTAAGAATTAAAAATTCAAACTAATGGCGCGTTTTAGTAAAGGTTAGTGTTGAACACGTTAACACGAAATGTGATGTTATTACGTGTAAGCCGCTGCGGTAGATTAAAGCTCAATTCAGGCAGGAGATCCCCATCCAAGCCATTAACTAGCTTGAAAAGGAAGATCAAATCAGAAACAACTTGAAACAATAAATTGAAGGCTACGCAACGCCATTATAACACCGCATTATATCCGATATTCAGATTAGACCCGATTCTGTCAAATATTTTATTATCATCAGTATAGAGTAAATACTAAATTTAAAGCATCTAATATTAATATTTACTGTACTATATTTAGAAAAAATTCTTTTTCATATTCAGTAATTAAATTGTAAAAAATAATTAGATCTGCACCAAAAAATTGCTAAAAATCAGGTAATTCAGTAAAATAACCAAATAATTAAGCTAAATTTACGAACAAAACCATAAATAATTGATTATCAAAACGCTATTTATAATTAAAAGCATTAATTTTTTATGAAAACTTTATGATTAAAATAGATTCATTTAATACAATATCGTTTATGTATATTATAAACGATGTAATATCACCGCTATTTTGGCGTACAACTATTTAAAAAAATTGATTTCGTCAAAAATGTTTTTCTTAAAATTCAAGAAAACACCGTTATATAATATACACAATGCTTATACAAGTGATATTTTTCTGTTGCGTGTATAAACTTGTACATAGCCTCGTTCCGATTTCGCCATTTTAGGGGGACATCCTCATGGCTAATCTTTTCTAGTTTAATTTTAATGGCGAAGTAAGCCGTTTTGCATGCATTTTTCCAGTTCCCACGTTCCGGAGGCGCTTGAGAAACGCGGTAAAAGGTCACACGATTGTACATGAAATTGATTCGCGTTACGTCATTTATTTGTATATATATGTATACGCATTTTTCTGCAGCTGCAATTGTTGTTCCCATGGCAATGGCGGTTCTCGCTGGCGAGAGCCTCGATCTGAATATTATAATCGCGCCGGTGAAAGTAAGTTGCAATTATGAAACTGGTACCGTGGCTTAATGCATGCGAACTGATACATATTCGTGACAATTATCTAGTCGATTAAACGCGCCGCTAACTAACCTAGGAGCACCTATAGGAATAGTTTAGAAGGCAAGGCAACGATCTCTGGGTGACCTTAATAACCCCCGCGTTATATAAACACTAAATGTCAGGCTGGGTCGGAAACAATGAGATTGCGCGTTATGAAACGACTATAAACGTCAGGTTTTCGTTTGTTTTCGCAGAGTCGAAGAGGCCAGTGTCGTTCCGCAAAAAGCGCCCACCATCACCTCCGCCAAAACCTACAACACCAGTCACTACGATTCCACGCATTATGATCCTTACTACAACATATATGATGAGGTTGAACTCTACAGGGATGTTGGTAAGAAAATGATGCAAAAATAACATTCCTTTCTTAACTAAGCTTTATTAGATTACCCTCAACATTACAACACCAATAACGGGGGAAGACAATCTTCTCAAACTACGTACAGAGGAACTCCAGCACCTGCCATACAAGTAATTCCAACTCAAGAAGATGTCTCCTCGAAACGGCAAAGAACCAATATCTACATTCAAAATCCGTACCAAACTCAAGACATTTATCAACAACCCACTGTCTCAGAATACAGTGATGAAGCATACGTATGTTAATTAAAATTTTTTAAATGATTATTTTTATGTCTCATGTTAATATGATAGGTTGACGACCATACCAATTATAGACAAACAAGTAGACAACCAGTGAAGTAAGTATAGCACAATTATTAATAATCGCGAATACAATTAAAAATGATTTCTGAACATATGTAAATATAATTTTAAAGCCCTAGGGGTGAGAGTTATGATCTCAATTACTTAGAGGAGAACGCCACCACGAAAAGAACTACAACTACCGCTAGAACTACCACTACTACTACCACCACCACCACAACGACGACCCCGCGATTAATTCCTAGCCCAAAGAGCACGACTCCAACAAGGTACTACAAAGAAGAAGAGATCTCGACATTTGACATTTACCTCTGCTTATCGTGTATCTTTTTGTAGTATCTTCTGTTCTGCCCTCGTGTTGCTTCCTTGATTTAATCGTTTCTTCGTCTAAATTAGTCGTTTTTTTCGAAAACTCCTGATTTAGACAAACTAGCTATGTAGTTCTTTCGCTTTGTGTAATTCTAAAACTATTATAAACTGTCACCCTTTTGTGACCGCTGAAACTGCTTTTCGTTCATTTAAACAGTCACAAAAGGGCAAATCCAAGAAAGGTATTTAAATAATAGGCTGTTTCGTTTATTCTAGCTCAACACAAACAGTGGATATAAACCAAACCGTACCGCTCACACCATCCACAACCTTCGCTCCTCTCCCAGACATAGACAATGACACAATAAGCGAGAACAGTGAAACAGAGACAAACGAAACTAGCACGCTTGGGTCTAGTGGGAACGGGTTAGCAAATTTTATTTCATCCAGCACCACACAGCCGCCAGCTTATCACTTTATTACCAAAGCGTCTAAGTCAACTCCAGTTGCTTCGACCCCTAATTACGTAGAGAACTACACTTATAGACCTAGAGTTAGAGTGCACAGAAAAAATAGGGTCATTGCGCCGACCACTTATGCACCACCAAAATTCTTTCTTAAATCTGTCTTTCTATCGCCTTCTTCAACTACTACTAAATATTCCACAAAGCATTCTACAAGATATTCTCCTACCACCCCACCCACCACCACCACCACTATTCTAACAACAACAACTAGATTTAGTACTACTTCAAAGCCCACATCAACAACTACTAACTATATTTATCCATCATTTAACGTAGAAAATTTGGATAACGTAGATACTAGCACAATTAGACAAAACAGGATCATCAAAACAATAAGGAAATTCATAAACCCCATAGCTATTAATAACGAATTCGCGGGTACGACAAAAAATTACGAACACCCGAGTCGCGCGGGTATCTCTATCGAGAATTACGTCAACAAAAATTATCAGGATAATTTCGATGACGAATATTTTGAACCTAATGTTACGACTTCGAGCAGGTACGTTCCGATTCCAACCAAATCGACAAGAACTACCACAACAAAATCTACGACGACGACAACGACGACAACACCAAAACCAACAACTACAACGACGACAACGACGACGACGACACCAAAGCCTACGATGACGACACCAAAACCTACAACAACAACATCACAAGCGACGACAACAACCTCTCCAAAACCAATAACGTCCACAACCACCATTCTTCCCGACTTGAATCAACAACCTTACGACGAACCAAATTTGTATGTTGGACCGAATGAAAAGAAATTTAGACCGACTGTAGAATTTCCAAGTCCAGTGGACTTGTTAGCTCGACAGGACCAACCGAAACTCGAACCAGATCTTCCACAACCTTACAAACCAAAACCAATCGTAAAACCGGACTCGTTGACCAAACCAACCCTCCCCACTAGAACGTCCCGGGTAAATAACGCCATAAAGTCGTTGATAGCTCTCGGCGGAACGCGCAGGCCGAACACCAAATGTACCGATGCTAAATGCAACGAACTGAACCAGAGGTATTTATCCCTCTACTACGCCATTGCATGATCGCCCATCTTACTTACTTCTTCTGCACCAATTTCCTTAACCAGACGGCCGCAAAGGCCCGCTTCTGTAATCTCGCAACTCCCGAAACGACTGGATGTTGACTAGACACTGACGAATTTCCCCTATATCGCACACACAAACCATTATCGGTTGACTCATTTGACGGCTCCGTTGCCCTGTAGTGATTTTTTTTACTGATACATGGCGCATGGTTTGAGCTGGGGTTGACTTGTTAGTAACTCTGCACTAAAAATCGACTACAGCTCTCTTCAAACCGAAGTTAATAACCAATTTCTTTTAGATCACACACCAGGGGTAGAGGTTCTGCCCATTATAGTGTTAGTGATACCGGAGTACAAGTTAATAGAGGAACACCACCACCGTAAGTTCAAAGTTTTTTAAAATCTTTTATATGAAATTCACCACTAATTCATAGACAATTTTGAAACTTCGCTAATAATGCTTTATTACCAATGTCGATTTATTTGATTGTTAATTTCTCAAGTAGACGCTTTCTTCTTGTAGCAGGTTGAATTCCAAACATCCAAAATTGCAAATATGTGTAGCTGCTGACGTTTTCGAAGTCGGAGGAGATTTCATGATTAGTATTCATAAAAATCTCGACCGATTTCAAAAACGTTGGCCGCCTTAAATGTTGTTTTCTTACTGCTGGGGTTACAAGAAGGTTCCTGGAGCAAGTTGAATTGTCGATATCCAAAATTGCAGATATTTGATTATTTTATCCTAAGTAGTATTTATGATGAACCTCAAATATTGTTCCCACATTTTTGTGGTTACAAGGAGGTTCCTGGAGCAGGTGGGATTGCAAATATCTAAAATTGCAGATACTTGGGGCGGATGACGTCTTCGAAGCCAGCTGAGAATACTTTTTGATCACAAACTATATTTGGCGCGGATGACGTCTTTGAAGTCGTCTCTCTATTAGACGCCTTAAATATTATTTCCTTGCTGCTGGGGTTACAAATTGGTTCCAAAATTAGATATCCAAAATTGCAGATACTTGACACGAACGACGTCTTCAAAATTGTCTGAATTTATTTTATTCTAAATATCCATACAAGCACGGCCGACTTCAAAGCGGTCGACCGCCCCAAATATTGTTTCCTTACTATTGGGGTTACAAATTGGTTCCTGGAGCAGGTTGTATTGCAGACATCTAAAATTGCAGATACTTGAAGTGAACGAATTCTTCGAAATTGAACCGAGTTTATTTCATTGTAAGTATACATATAAGCTCGGCCTCGACTTCGAAGACGTCGGCCACCTCAGATGGTCTTCCCATATTACAGTGGTTACAAGAAGGTTCCTAGAGTAGGTTTAATTGGAGACATTCAAAATTGCGGATATTTGGGGCGGCCGCCGTCTTCGAAGTTGGGCGAGAATATTTCTTATTTACGAAAAATTTTTGGGGTGGACGACGTCTTCGAAGTCATCCTAAGTAGCATTTTTGATAATCTCAGCCTCAAATATTGTTTCCTTACTGCTGGGGATACAAAATAGTTTCTGGAGCAAGTTGAATTGTAGACATCCAAAATTGTAGATAATTGAGGCGTCCGATGTCTTCGAAAGTGACCGAGATTAATTCATCTGAAGTAGTCTTCATGATAAGCTCGGCCGACTTCGAAGATGTCGGCCGCCTCAAATGATGTTCCCATATTGTTGCGGTTATAAAAAGGTTCCTGGAGCAGGTTATATTACAGCAGATACGTTGGGCGGCCGACATCTTCGAAGTTGGCTGAGATTATTTCATCCTAAATAGTATTATTTTCTCAAAGTTTCAAAATTCTAGTCTAATTCTTAATAGGTGGTGAATTTCATATAAAATCAAGTTTATATCTAATTAAATGACATATTCTTATGTATTTAGACGCAGTCGATCAACTCTAAAACCATCAACATCCATCGTTTCTAAAGCGCAAGAATTTGTAGACATATACAGATTCCCACCTCGTCGTCCAGACACAATTTATCCCCAACCAGTTCCAGATAAAGCAGCAGCAAAATGTAGAAAAGATGTTTGCTTATTACCAGATTGCAGTTGTGGCGGAAAAGAAATCCCCGGTATGTATTGAATAGTTAATTTTTAAGTAGTAGAAGTAGCCAATTGCAGAAGTGGAATTTTGGCAGATTAAGAATGAAGGAGAATGTAACAAATAATGATTTTTGATAATTAGGAAATTTGCCGGAGGATCAGGTGCCTCAAATAGTCTTGTTGACGTTTGATGACGCAGTCAACGATTTGAACAAAGAATTCTATAGACAGCTCTTTGAGCAGGGTCGGGTCAACCCGAATGGATGCCCGATAGCTGCTACTTTTTATGTTTCTCACGAATGGACTGATTACAGCCAGGTGCAAAACTTGTATGCCGATGGTCACGAATTAGCATCGCATACAGTGTCGTAAGTGGCCCAACTTGGCCTATTTTTCCTGTTACTTTAGGTGCCGGCTCCTGATTTCTACTTTAACAAATCATAACTTGTCAATTCTTTCGATTTCAACATTTCTTTTTTCTTATTTTTCCGCTTGGCATACTAATCCAGGAGATATACCTGTCGATCAAGTGCCGCAAATTGTACTATTGACATTTGACGACTCCGTTAACGATTTGAACAAGGGACTCTATAGCGATCTTTTCGAAAAGGGAAGGGTGAATCCTAACGGTTGTCCGATCGCAGCTACCTTCTACGTTTCCCACGAGTGGACCGATTACAGTCAGGTTCAGAACTTATACGCTGACGGCCACGAAATCGCTTCACATACCGTTTCGTAAGTCATCTCTATCCTTTGTAAAACGCACTCATCACTAACTCGCACTGCACTAACTAAGAAAACACTTTTTTTATCTTCTGTTATAACTAATCATCCCTCTCAAACTAATCGTTTTCTAATTATCTGAACTAAAATAGGCATAGTTTTGGAGAACAATTTACCCAAAAGAAATGGACTAAAGAAGTCGCCGGACAAAGAGAGATTTTGGCAGCTTATGGAGGTGTTAAATTAGAAGATGTTCGAGGAATGAGAGCCCCCTTCTTATCTGTAAGTCACATTATTATATTATATATGATAATATTAATAAAATACCAATATTTCTTTAAAAAAAAAGGTTGGTGGCAACAAAATGTTCAAAATGTTATACGACTCCAACTTCACCTACGACTCTTCCATGCCCATTTACGAAAACAAACCACCAAGTTGGCCCTACACTTTGGATTACAAACTTTTCCACGACTGCATGATTCCGCCTTGCCCCACAAGATCATACCCTGGAGTATGGGAAGTCCCCATGGTAATGTGGCAAGATTTAAACGGAGGACGATGCTCGATGGGTGACGCTTGCAGCCACCCCGCTGACGCTGATGGCGTCGTCAAATTATTAATGAAAAACTTCCAAAGGCATTATACAACAAATCGTGCCCCATTCGGGTTGTTCTATCACGCTGCCTACTTCACTAAGGATCATCACAAAGAAGGATTTATTAAATTCTTGGATACTATCAATTCTTTGAAGGACGTATGGTTGGTGACTAATTGGCAAGCTCTCCAATGGGTAAGGGATCCTACACCGATTTCGAGATTAAATGGTTTCCAACCTTTCCAATGCAATTACAGCGTAAGTATTGAAGTCTATATACATAGTGCATCATATGTAATAATAATTAAATAAGGGGTCTAATTTGTGCATGATTGGAGAAAACCGAAACACGTCGATAATAGCTTAAGAATTTGATTTTTGGCGATTTTTTTAAAAATAATCTAGTATGTTGCCATTTCTAAAAAATTACAGAAATTTATCTTGAGTTTAGTGACCGTTATCTCAGGAATGAATAGTGATTTTCGAATACTGTTTTATTCAAGCGAATATACATACTTTCCTTTATAGGTTAGCACAATTTCATTATAATATCTTAAGAATTTCGATTATTGGCGATTTTTTAAAACTAATATAGAAAATTTTTATTTTCATAGAATTATAGATATATAGGTTGACTTTAGTGACCATTATCTCAGGAACCAATCGTATTTTCGAGATCGGTTTAATTCATACGAATATACATACTTTCCTTTATAAGTTAGCATAATTTCATCACAATATCTTAAGAATTCGATTTTTTCGATTTTTTAAAATGATACAGAAAATTGTTACTTTCATAAAGTTACAAAAATTTAGCTTAAGTCGAGTGACTGTTATCTCAGGAACCAATCGTGATTTTCGAATACTGTTTTATTCATGAGAATGTACATACTTTCCCTTATAAGTTAGCACAATTTCAAGACAATATCTTAAGAATGCAATTTTTAGCGACTGTTTAAAGATGATATAGAAAATTCTTATTTTCATAAAATTACAGAAATTTAGGTTGATTTTAGTGGCGGTTATCTCAGGAACCAATCATGATTTTCGAATACTGTTTTATTCGTGCAAATGTACATACTTTCCTTTATAAGTTAGCATAAATGCATCACAATATCTTAAGAATTCAATTTTTGTCGATTTTTTTAAATTGTACAGAAAATTGTTATTTTCATAAAATTACAGAAATTTAGCTCGAGTTTTGTGACCGTTATCTCAGGAATTAATCGTGATTTTCGAATACTGTTTTATTCATGCGAATGTACATACATTCCTTTATAAGTTAGCATAAATTCATCGCAATGTCTGAAGAATTCAATTTTTGACGATTTTTTTAATTATACAGAAAATTGTTATTTTCATAAAATTACACAAATTTATCTTGAGTTTTGTGGCCGTTATCTCAGGAACCAATCATGATTTTCGAATACTGTTTTATTCATGCGAATGTGCATACTTTCCTTTATAAGTTAGCATAATTTCATCACAATATCTTAAGAATTCGATTTTTTCGATTTTTTAAAATGATACAGAAAATTGTTACTTTCATAAAGTTACAAAAATTTAGCTTAAGTCGAGTGACTGTTATCTCAGGAACCAATCGTGATTTTCGAATACTGTTTTATTCATGAGAATGTACATGCTTTCCCTTATAAGTTAGCATAATTTCAAGACAATATCTTAAGAATGCAATTTTTAGCGACTGTTTAAAGATGATATAGAAAATTCTTATTTTCATAAAATTACAGAAATTTAGGTTGATTTTAGTGGCGGTTATCTCAGGAACCAATCATGATTTTCGAATACTGTTTTATTCGTGCGAATGTACATACATTCCTTTATAAGTTAGCCTAAATTCATCACAATATCTGAAGAATTCAATTTTTGACGATTTTTTTAATTATACAGAAAATTGTTATTTTCATAAAATTACAGAAATTCAGCTCGAGCTTTGTGACCGTTATCTCAGGAATTAATCGTGATTTTCGAATACTGTTTTATTCATGCGAATGTACATACATTCCTTTATAAGTTAGCATAATTTCATCACAATATCTTAAGAATTCGATTTTTTCGATTTTTTAAAATGATACAGAAAATTGTTACTTTCATAAAGTTACAAAAATTTAGCTTAAGTCGAGTGACTGTTATCTCAGGAACCAATCGTGATTTTCGAATACTGTTTTATTCATGAGAATGTACATACTTTCCCTTATAAGTTAGCACAATTTCAAGACAATATCTTAAGAATGCAATTTTTAGCGACTGTTTAAAGATGATATAGAAAATTCTTATTTTCATAAAATTACAGAAATTTAGATTGATTTTAGTGGCGGTTATCTCAGGAACCAATCATGATTTTCGAATACTGTTTTATTCGTGCAAATGTACATACTTTCCTTTATAAGTTAGCATAAATGCATCACAATATCTTAAGAATTCAATTTTTGTCGATTTTTTTAAATTGTACAGAAAATTGTTATTTTCATAAAATTACAGAAATTTAGCTCGAGTTTTGTGACCGTTATCTCAGGAATTAATCGTGATTTTCGAATACTGTTTTATTCATGCGAATGTACATACATTCCTTTATAAGTTAGCATAAATTCATCGCAATGTCTGAAGAATTCAATTTTTGACGATTTTTTTAATTATACAGAAAATTGTTATTTTCATAAAATTACACAAATTTATCTTGAGTTTTGTGGCCGTTATCTCAGGAACCAATCATGATTTTCGAATACTGTTTTATTCATGCAAATGTACATACTTTCCTTTATAAGTTAGCATAATTTCATCACAATATCTTAAGAATTCGATTTTTTCGATTTTTTAAAATGATACAGAAAATTGTTACTTTCATAAAGTTACAAAAATTTAACTTAAGTCGAGTGACTGTTATCCCAGGAACCAATCGTGATTTTCGAATACTGTTTTATTCATGAGAATGTACATACTTTCCCTTATAAGTTAGCACAATTTCAAGACAATATCTTAAGAATGCAATTTTTAGCGACTGTTTAAAGATGATATAGAAAATTCTTATTTTCATAAAATTACAGAAATTTAGGTTGATTTTAGTGGCGGTTATCTCAGGAACCAATCATGATTTTCGAATACTGTTTTATTCGTGCAAATGTACATACTTTCCTTTATAAGTTAGCATAAATGCATCACAATATCTTAAGAATTCAATTTTTGTAGATTTTTTTTTTAATTATACAGAAAATTGTTATTTTCATAAAATTACAGAAATTTAGCTCGAGTTTTGTGACCGTTATCTCAGGAATTAATCGTGATTTTCGAATACTGTTTTATTCATGCGAATGTACATACATTCCTTTATAAGTTAGCATAAATTCATCACAATATCTTAAGAATTCAATTTGTGTCGATTTTTTTAAAATTATACAGAAAATTGTTATTTTCATAAAATTACAGAAATTTATCTTGAGTTTTGTAGCCGTTATCTCAGGAACCAATCATGATTTTCGAATACTGTTTTATTCATGCGAATGTGCATACTTTCCTTTATAAGTTATCATAATTTCATCACAATATCTTAAGAATTCGATTTTTTTCGTTTTTTTATAATGATACAGAAAATTGTTATTGTCATAAAATTACAGAGATTTTGCTTAAGTTTAGCGACCGTTATCTCAGGAACTAATCGTGATTTTCAACTGCCATTTGATTCATGCAAATGCACGTACCTTTCTTTATTAGTTAACATAATTTCATTACAATATCTTAAGAATTCAATTTTTGTCGATTTTTTTGAGATGATGTAGAAAATTGTTATTATCATAAATATTGCAGATATTAAGTTTGACTTTAGTAACTGATATCTCAAGAACTAATCGTGATTTCCGAGTTCGGATTAATTCATGCTAATTTGCATACTTTTCTTTATAAGTTGATACAATTTCATCACAATATCTTTAGAATTCGATTTTTGGCGATTTTTAAAAATGATACAAAAAATTGTTATTTTCATAAAATTACAGTAATGTAAATTAACTTTAGTGGCAGTTATCTCAGGAATCAATCGTACTTCACCAATCTAATAAAGTTTTAGGATTGAAATTTGAACCACCCTGTATTCCATTAAAACAACCAAATTTTACTAAGTTGGCCAATTTTCCGAAAAAATAATCAGTCACTTTTAGGATAACTAATTTTTACGCTGAATTATTTGAGTTAACGAAAAACAAAAATCGACATATTTCGATTCATGGTGATATCTTCAACCGTTTCTAAATTAGACAGATGGTAACATATGACGCGCGCTGTACATACATAATAATCTTTCATAAACATATCTTTCATTATATGAAGAGGAAAGTTATTCCTTCTACTTTTTATTGCATTGTAAAAGCTCCATCTATGTTTTTTAATATTAAGTTTTTTATCCGAATACATATACTTTTTCATCACTACGATATTCGTCATTACAAAATACGTAACTTTTATTAGAAATACTTTTTATTCACAGAGAAATACGAAAATTTGATGAATATTTAACTGCCTATTTCATGTTAATACTACATAACGTTAAAAAGTTCTTACAAAAAAAATCAAAGGGGTTATGAGTTTGATCCCCTTAGAGGGTGCATTCCGCTTGAAATAAGGTGTTAACCAGTAGTGTTCGTAGATGTATCGGTCTTGAGAGAAATACGAAAATATGAATATTTGATGAATTTCGTTGCATTACAAGATCTTAATGGTAACACTTGGGAATCGGAGCATATTACAAAAAAATTTGTAGAAAATTTTATTCTCAACAATATTGCTCTGATACACTTTTGTTGTTAGATGCATTAATATTGATAGAAATATGAAAATTTGATGAATTTAGTTGCATTTACAAAATCTGAATGGTAATAGTTGGGAATCGAAGCATATTATAAAATAACTTGCACAACAAAAGTTCTAACAAATTTTATTCCAAATCATATTGCTCTCTTGCACTTTTGGTCTTTGATGTATAAATCTTGAGAGAAATACGAAAATATTAATATTCGATGAAAATGTTAAAATGATTCCAGAAGAATTGATACTGCCTGCAGAAGACTTAAATTGCTTCAAGAAGACTTGAAATGGTTCCAGTAGACTCGATACTGCTTCCAATAGACTTGAATTGCTTCTAAAAGCCTCGATACTGACTCTAGAAAACTTGATATTGCTTGCAGAAGACTTGAAATGCTTTGATATGCAGTACTCCCATAAAACTTGATACTGCATCTAGAAGTCTTGAAATACTTCCAGAAGGCTTGATATTGCTTCCAGAAGACCTAATATTGCGTCTGCAAGATTTAAAATGCATTCAGAAGACTTGATAATACTTCTAGAAGATTTAAAATCCTTCCAGAAGACTTGATATTGTCTCTCGAAGACTTGATATTGCCTCTGGAAGACTTGATGCTGCTTCTAGTAGACTTGATATTGCTTCCATAAGACTTGAATTACTTCCAGAACAGTTGACACTGTTTCTGGAAGACTTGATACTGTTTCTAGAAGACTTGATACTGCTTCTAGATGACTTGATGTTGTTTCCAGAAGTCTTGAAATACTTTCAGAAGACTTGATACTGCTTCTAGAACAGTGGTGGCAAACCTATGACCCTGGTGTTTTTTAGATGATCCATGATTCATGAAAATGAATGGTGATCCATGATCACCATTCATTTTTATAATTTTACTTGAGTTATCAGCAGAGCACGGCGAGTTTAGCTTAACGGATAAAAAATTTGCCTCACTCCGGCTTCGATGATTAAAGGCATCGCCACCTTCTGGTTATCAGACAATCAAAGTTCAAGTAATTTCAGTGTAAGAACTAAAAGGAAAAGTTAAGATTACCATTGAAATAATTGTTTGTTATTAACTCATATGTCCCTTTTTCGGAATGCACACTTTTTTGGGAGAGCAACTCTTTCACTTCTTATATGATCGATATTAGGGGTCAATTATTATCTCTGAAAAGGGGTCGCTAGCCAAAAAAGTTTGAGAAACATAAAAAAATAATAAGTAAGTTTTGAGCCACTTCTCAGAAACGTTCGCTATCACTGTTCTAGAAGACTTAAAAAGTTGAAAAAAAACTTTTTAAAGAGTTTGTATAATAATTGTATAATTTTGTAACAAAATATACAAAAGTGAAAAAAAAATGGCAAAGTTGGGTCATTAAACTGCTTTTCAACTTAACCATGAGGAAGAAAAAAATAATAAATTCTAGAATTAACTGAAGCGTGCACATCAATGAAAAAATAATGATAATCATAATAACATATAACTATCATTATAATAAAGACAAAGACAAAATTTTAGTATAATTATTATATATTTTGTCTTGAGATCTTAAAATAAAAAGTAGGTTCATCATCAGAAAACTAGATACTGCTTCTAGAAAATATGATATGTCTGCAGAAAACTTGAAATGCTTACAGATAATTGTAAGAACTAGATAATTGGGAATGCTTCCAAGAAGACTTGATATTCCTTTGGAAGACTTGATATTGACTCTGTAACACTTTATATTGCCTTTTGAAGGTTTGAAATGCTTCCAGAACAAAAAAAAAACACTTTAATTTTCACAACATTTCTTCAATTCATGATACTTTCATAATGGAAATGAACTTCTTGTTAGATCATTAATCTGTATTTTGATGTATCTTTGATCTGTTTCAACGTTTAACACTATCTTTTGACGTCGTGATGAAGAAGAAGGCAACAAACTAACAAACTAACTGTTTATAAATAAACATTATCATCGTATACTCTGATTTTTATATTAATAGCTTTTCAACTTAACTAAGAGGAAGAAAAAATAACAAATTCTAGAATTTTCTAAAGCGTGCACTTGAAAGAAAAAATAATAATGACAATAATAGTCCGTAAAAATGACAACAACTCAGATAAAGACACAGATGAATGTTTCCATAATTACTATATTCTATATATATTTCCTCTGGAAGACTTGAAATGATTCCAGAAAACTTGATACTGCTTCTAGAAAATTCGATATTGCTTTCAGAAGACTTAAAATACATCCAGATTGATACTGCTTCTGGAAAAGTTGGTATTGCTTACACAAGACCTGAAATGTTTCCAGAAAACTTGAAATGCTTCTAGAAGCCTTGATACTGAGATCTAGAAGACTTAAAATGCATCCAGAAAACCTGATGTTGCCTCTGAAAGACGAGGGCTTGATATTGCTTCTAGAAGACTTGATACTGCTTCTAGAAGATACGAAATGCTTCCAAAAGACTCTTCCAAAAGACAATTTGGAAGACCTCTGGAAAACTTGAAATACTTCCAGAAGACTTGATACTGCTTCAAGAAGATTTAAAATGCTTCAAAAACTTGGCACTGTTTCTAAAAGTTTTAAAATTGCTTCCAGAAGACTTGAAATACTCTCATAAGATTTAATACTGCTTCTAAAACATTTGGAATGCTTCCAAAAGACTTGATATTTCCTCTGGAAGACTTAAAATGCATCCAGAAGACTTAATACTTCTAAAAGCAGTATTAATGCTTCTAAAAGAATTCAAATCAAATATTTCCCGAAGACTTGATATTGTCTTAGGAAACTTGATATTGCCACTGGAAAACTTGATATGCTTCGAGAAGACTTGATACTGCTTCTAGAAGACTTGATATTACTTCCACAAGACTTGAAATACTTTCAAAAGAGTCGATACTGCTTCTAGAAGATTTGGAAAGCTTCCGGAAAACTTAATTTTCTCTCTGGAAACCTTGAATACTCCTTTTAGAAAACTTAATATTATTTCCAGAAGACTTGCACGTGTACCAGAAGAATTTTGGTACACGTGCTTATGTTTTAGTTAAGGTGTTAGTCACCTATGGCGCTTTTGACGTTTTCAAATATATAATACAGTGTCAATGTGAGTTGATGTTCATTTTCAGATTGAAAGAAATAAGATTGTCAAAAGTAAATGTTCCTGGTAACAATAAAGACAATATTGCACAGCACATGTTTCGGCTTCATTTTTTTATGATTAAACTTAAAATGTTTTTAAAAAATAATATTTTTATTGTGCTTATATAACATTGAAGCTAAATGTTAACATTTTTTTGTTGAAATCTCTTAATTATTACAACTTTCTATTTAATAGCAAAAGAATGACGTCATTGACATTCACCCGTGCATCAATCAGTGTCAGTGTGAATTCATGTTCATTTTTACATTGAAAGAAATAAAATTGTCAAAAACAAAAACAGTGTTCATGCTAGCAATAGAGACATAATGTTGCACTGTGCGTGTTTCGTATTCATTTTTTTATTATTAAACTGAAAATGTTTTTAGAAAGTAATAAACAAAATGAAGAAATGTTTGCACTTTTTTTACAATGGATATAATTTAATTATCTGTCACTATTCGACATATACAGGACAATTCATTTCGAAACACGTGTAATTTATATTTTATTTAAGTTCTCATGAGATATTTTAGTTTGTTTTGCAATAATATTTAATTTGAATTTTCCAGTATGTGTCGAAAAATGGCAATGTCTTCTGATGATGCCAGTTAGGCGAAACTAGTAAAGATAAATAATTAAATTATACCCGTTGTAAAAAAAGTGCAAACATTCTTTTTTCATTTTATTTACCTAATACAATGAAAAGTGAAGTAAATAATAATATTAAAAAATAATGTTTTTTTGTGTTCTTTATAGCACTGAAGCTGAATGTAAACAAATTTTATTAGACACCCATAATTATTATAGCATTTTATTTTATTAAATAAGAATAAATAAAATTAAAAATGTATATTAAACAAAAATTAATTAAAATTTAATTGGAATAATTCCCGCTAAATATATCCATACATCAGCGCTACGGGCGACTTACACTTTAGCTAAATACTTAATGAGCAAAAATTATTAATTGTTGCCTATCTTTACTTGTCATATCTATGGTGCCAGCAACTAGGATACTTTAAATTTTTGAGACCTTTTCAGTCTCAATTCAGCATTTTTTTTTAGATAGCCGTCGCTGAAATCTATTCCCAATCATTTTTTTTCAAAAACCAATACGTATTTTCAAAAAATGATTCTTTGAGGAAATCCAAAATAATAACTGCGATTAAATATTCTCCATGTTAGTTTTCAAGAATTATCTCCTAATACAGTGCATATATTCATTGCAAAACGCAACAAACGGTCGGAAAATCGTTCCGGGTATTTTAATTTTTTCTCAATTTCGATTTATTATTTCCTTTATAATCCTATCAATCATCCCATCAATCAGCTCTCTATCATTTTGCGTTCAGATGTACCAATATTGAGAAAAAAGGAAAATATGAAAATTTGATGCGGTAAATGTAATAAATTGATAATTAATTTTAAAAAGATGATATGTTAAATTAATTTATCAAATCCGCGCTACGATTATATCGTTTTCGCTAATGAAACCGTCTTCAGTCATCCGGTCTAAACGTCAATATTGTTTTTTAGAGGGTAGCAAATCTTTTTTAGAAAACACGAAAGATTAAAACATTAATTTAACAAAACTCAATAAAATCTAAGTTGTAATGATAAAATTGTACAAGGAGTAAGAGTAAAAACTGAATGATATTAATACAAAACGTTTTAACAAAACCCTAACAAAAATTTATGACGTTTAAACGTGGTGGATCATTTTCTTGAAATTAAGTATCAATTTATTACTTTTAAGATAATAAAGATAAATCTGGAGGCAAATATTGATAAATTTGATGTAGTAGTACTTTGAATATTTATTATTCATATTCGTATTAGGGGTTGAACGGATATTCGGCAATTCTCCGGTATCCGGCCATTTTTTAAAATCCGATCGGATACCGGATAGTTGCTGAATATTCGACTTTTGCCGGATCTTAAGGCAGGTCCTTAAACGTGTTCCTTCTGTATGTAATTAAGGAAATTTGTTAATTTTATGAAATGTTACATATTTAAGTCAAGTACATGACGTGATATCTCAAAAATGAACAGTTTTTTAAATGCTGTTTTGTTTATAAAAAAGTACATGTTTTTCTCTACAAGTAGCCATCATTTCATTAATATGTCTTAAGATTTCGATTTTAATGATTTTTTTTGAAAATCATTGGAGCAAATTGTCATCGTCGTAAAATAATAAAGTTCCGATTGACTTAAAAAATTCGTATCTCAAAAACGAATAAAAATTTTTAAATGCGGATATATTCATGAAAAAATATATACAAATAGCTATAATTTCATTAATACATATTAAGAATTCGATACTTGATGATTTTTTGAAAATCATTCGAGCAAATGGTCATCGTCTTAAAATAATAAAAGTTCCGATTCCTTTAAAACTCCATAACTCTAAAACAAATAAAGTTCTTTAAACGCAGTTTTGTCCATGAAAAGGTAAATACTTTTCTCTACAAATAACCATTATTTCATTAATATATTTTAAGAATTCGATTTTTTATGATTTTTGGAAAATCATTGAAGCAAGTTGTCATCTTCGTAAAATAATAAAAGTTCAGATTGATATAAAAAATTCTTATCTCAAAAACAAATAGAGTCTTTTAAATGCGGGTTTGTTCATAAAAAAGTACACGCTTTTCTCTACAAATAGCCATAATTTCACTAATATATTTTAAGAATTCGATTTTTTATGATTTTTGAAAAATCATTGAAGCAAGTTGTCATCTTCGTAAAATAATAAAAGTTCCGATTGATATAAAAAATTCTTATCTCAAAAACAAATAGAGTCTTTTAAATGCGGGTTTGTTCATAAAAAAGTACACGCTTTTCTCTACAAATAGCCATCATTTCATTAATATATTTTAAGAATTCGATTTTTTACGATTTTTTGAAAATCATTAGAGAAAATTGATATTTTCGTAAACTAATAAAAATTTCGATTGATTTCAAAAATTCATATCTCAAAAACTAATAAAGGTCTTTAAACGCAGTTTTGTCCATAAAAAGTATATACTTTTCTCTACAAATCGCCATAATTTCATTAATATATTTTAAGAATTCGATTTTTATGATTTTTTGAAAATCATTGGAGCAAATTGTTATCTTCGTAAACTAATAAAAATTCCGATTAATTTCAAAAATTCATATCTCAGAAACAAATAAAGTTCTTTAAATGCAATTTTGTCCATAAAAATTACATACTTTAAAATTCCTAAAATTCCTTTAAAACTCCATATCTCTAAAACGAATAAAGTTCTTTAAACGCAGTTTTGTCCATGAAAAGGTAAATACTTTTCTCTACAAATAACCATAATTTCATTAATATATATTAAGAATTCGACTTTTTATGATTTTTGGAAAATCATTGGAGCAAATCGTCATCTTCGTAAACTAATAAAAATTCCGATTGACTTTAAAACGTCATACTCAAAAACGAATAAAGTTCTTTAAATGCAGTTCTGTCCATGAAAAAGTACATACTTATCTCTATAAATAGCCATAATTTCATTCATATATACATATTAAGAATTCTATTTTTTATGATTTCTTGAAGATCATCAGAGGAGACTGACATTTTCGTAAACTAATAAAAATTCCGATTGATTTAAAAAATTCATATCTCGAAAACGAATAAAGTTCTTTAAAAGCAGTTTTGTCCACGAAAAAGTACATACTTTTCTCTACAAATAGCCACAATTTCATTAATACATATTAAAAATTCGATTTTTATGATTTTTTGAAAATTATTGGAGCAAGTTGTCATCTACGTAAGCTACTAAAAATTCCGATTGATTTAAAAAATTCATATCTCGAAAACGAATAAAGTTCTTTAAATGCAGTTTTGTCCATGAAACAGTACATACTTTTCTCTACAAATAGCCACAATTTCATTAACATATATTTAGAATTCGATTTTTATGATTTTTTAAAAATTATTGGAGCAAGTTATCATCTTCGTAAGCTACTAAAAATTCCGATTGATTTAAAAAATTCATATCTCGAAAACGAATAAAGTTCTTTAAATGCAGTTTTGTCCATGAAAAAGTACATACTTTTCTCTACAAATCGCCATAATTTCACTAATATATTTTAAGAATTCGATTTTTTATGATTTTTGAAAAATCATTGAAGCAAGTTGTCATCTTCGTAAAATAATAAAAGTTTCGATTGATATAAAAAATTCTTATCTCATAAACAAATAGAGTCTTTTAAATGCGGGTTTGTCCATGAAAAAGTACATACTTTTCTCTATAAATAGCCATAATTTCATTAATATATTTTAAGAATTTGATTTTTTTTGATTTATTGAAAATTATTGGAGCAAGTTGTCATCTTCGTAAGCTACTAAAAATTCCGATTGATTTAAAAAATTCATATCTCGAAAACGAATAAAGTTCTTTAAATACAGTTTTGTCCATGAAAAAGTACATACTTTTCTCTACAAATCGCCATAATTTCATTAATATATTTTAAGCTTTCGATTTTTTATGATTTTTTGAAAATCATTGGAGCAAATTGTCATCTTATTAAACTAATAAAAATTCCGATTGATTTCAATAATTCATATCTGAAAAACAAATAAAGTTCTTTAAATGCAGTTTTATCCATGAAAAAGTACGTACTTTTCTCTACAAATAGACATAATTTCATTAATATATATTAAGAATTCGATTTGTTATGATTTTTGGAAAATTATTGGAACAAGTTGTCATCTTCGTAAGCTACTAAAAATTCCGATTGATTTAAAAAATTCATATCTCGAAAACGAATAAAGTTCTTTAAATACTGTTTTATCCATGAAAAAATACATGCTTTTCTCTACAAATACCCAGAATTTCATTAATATATATTAAGAATTCGATTTTTTAAGGTTTTTCGAAAATCATCAAAAAGAATTGAATTTTAATAAACTAATAAAAATTCCGATTGATTTCAAAAATTCATATCTCAAAAAGGAATAAAATGTTTTATATGCGGTTAAATTCAGGAAAAAATATATACTTTTTTCTACAAGTAGCCATTATTTCATTAATATATCTTAAGAATTCGATTTTTTATGATTTTTGAAAATCATTGGAGCACATTGTCATCGTCATAAAATTATAAAAGTATCTATTGATTTCAAAAAATTATATTTCAAAACGGATAAACAAAGTATATGCTTTTCTCTATAAATAGCCATCATTTCATTAATATATATTAATAATTCGATTTTTATGATTTTTTTGAAAATCATCAAAGAAAATTGATATTTTCGTAAACTATTAAAAATTTTAATTGATTTTAAAAATTCGAATCTCAAAAACGAATGAAGTTTTTGAAATGCGGTTTTGCTCATGAAAAAGTACATGCTTTTCTCTACAAGCAGCCCTCATTTCATTAACATATCTTAAGATTTTGATTTTTTATGATATCAAAAATATTATTCGAGAAAATTGTCATCTTCGTAAATTAATAGAAAAGAACGAATTGAAATAATCAAGTTTGGTTTTGTGCTTATAAAAGTACATACCTTTCTTTATGAATTACAACAAATTTCATCGAAATATCTTACAAATACGATTTTTTAGCTTTTAAAAAATGATAAAGAAAATATTTAATGAAATGCAATAAGTTTAGATTGAGTTCAAAACTTGATACCTCAAAAACAAAGCGAGATACTCAACTATAATTTTATTGTTATGAAAGCGCATACTTTCCTTTATAAATAACGAAAATTTTAATGAAGTTATCTTAAGAATTAGATTTTTTACGATTTTTCAAAAATTATTAAAAAAAAAATTATTTTATAAAATGTTACAAATTTATTTCACAAGATATCTTAAAAACGAATTGAAATAATCATGTATGGTTTTGTTCTGAGAAAAATACATGCTCTCCTTTATTAATCACGAAAAATAAGTACGATATATAACTAATTTTGAAACTGATTACATATAATGACCGGATAGATATGTCGGATAACTGAAGATGATGAAGGATATCCGGTATTTGGTTTTTCGTAAAATCATTATCTGTTCCATCACAAATTCGTATTATTCATTAAATAAAAAAGAGTCAAAAATTGAAAAATATTTATATCTATATTCATGTCCTTTAATTTAACAATCGAAAGTCGTTGATGGCGTTCCCGATATTCAATAACAAATAGATTATTTTTCTTCTTCATATAATGAAACTTTCATTTGAATTCTTTTTATTAAGTGAATATAAATGTAAATTTAATGTTACAGGATCGTCCAAAGAGATGTAATAATCCGAAGGTGTGCAATTTGTGGCATAAATCTGGAGTGAGATATATGAGAACTTGCCAACCATGTCCCGACATTTACCCGTGGACTGGAAACACGGGAATACGCAGTAGCAAAATAGATAATGATATTGAAGATTAAGAAACGAAACACTGCCGTGGCCTAACAGGTCGAACACAACAATTTAAATTATTTTAAACGGTCGGCAGTTGGCGGCGTTATTTTTAAACGTCGCCAAGTGCCACGAACCGTCTATGTATCTTTCGGAGAAAATTATTTATAAGAGTATCGCGATGTTGCTGAGGTGTTTGCTTGCGTCACATACCTCAGTAACATCTATACCCATTGGTAACTTATGTATATATTATAAAATTTTGCAATTTCTACTATCTCCCCGGAACAACTTAATTTATTAACGTTCTGTGCTTCAATAGCGACAACCAGTGAGGCAGAATTCAAATTTCTTAATGTTCAGTAGCGTATGTGCAGCAATATAAATAGGAGAATGTAAAATTTGTGGCATATTAAAAAAAACTTTTTTTAATTAAATGTTTTTTTTTCTTGAACCTTCCCCCGTGACATTTCAAAACTAATATAGCGAGTAAGTAAATAATTCAATATCAAATTGATTGAGTCGAGGTGGAGGGACGTGTATAAAGCTCGAGGCCAGATTTTTGAAGGGCAAATACAAAAATGAACGTTTACGTAGTTCTTGCATTTTTAGCTGTAACGGTCGAATGCGATACTAGAAAGAGGGCATTACAAAAATCGCACGAAAGACCTCGAATGGAAAAATGGACGGACAAAATACTGGGGAAAGATTTTTTTAACCAAGACTCGACGTTGGCGAATTTAATTTCAACCATTATTAATATCCACCTAACAGATTGCGTTCCAATAATCATATACGACACGCACAGTCAAAACAAACCGCTACTTTTGGATGAGATTCTAAAGAAAAGTGAAATCAGTATACTGCATGGTCAAATATCCGATGATTTCACTTTAAGGCAAAGAAGGCTAATGGATCCTCAACCGAACGCCTGCAAGAGTTACGTCCTACTTTTACAGGACGTTATAAAAACAAAGGATATACTTAAATTAAAAACATCCGAGAAAATTGTTATAATCACGAGTGCGTCACAATGGAGAGTCAACGAATTTTTATACTCAGAATTATCTCGAAGTTTCGTTAACCTATTAATAATTTCACCTAGTTTAGATTCGCTCGTTAATAATGAATCGTACGTTTTATATACTCATAAATTATATATAGACGGGCTAGGATCTAGTGAACCAACAATTTTAACGTCTTGGATAAATAATTCCTTTACAAGACCAGAAATCCAATTATTCCCACAAAAACTATCAAAAGGATTTTCAGGTCACAGATTTATTACATCCCTTGCAAATCAAGCACCTTTCGTCATAAAAATAGGAATGGATGATAACGACGACATCGTCTGGGACGGCACCGAAGTGCGTTTATTGAAATTGTTATCGGAGAAATACAATTTCAGCATCGATTTTAAAGAATCGATAGCGGATATTGAAAAAAGCCCCGCAGACAACGTAATAGACTCCGTAATGGAAAATAAAGCAATCGTCGGAATTTCTGGTATTTATATAACAACTGAACGATTACGTGACTTGGACGTCACTTATCCACACACACAAGATTGCGCTGCATTTATATCCCTAACATCAACAGCTTTGCCAAGATACAGAGCAATTCTTGGCCCCTTTCATTGGTCAGTTTGGGCTGCCCTTACGACCGCGTACCTTCTCGGTATATTTCCCTTAGTATTCGCAGACAAGCACACGCTCGTACACTTAATCAAAAACCCGGAAGAAATAGAGAACATGTTTTGGTATGTTTTCGGCACCTTCACCAACTGTTTCACCTTCGGAAAAGAAAGTTGGACAAAGTCCGATAAAAACACGCCTCGAATCCTCATGGGTTTCTACTGGATTTTCACCACAATCGTTACCGCCTGTTATACCGGTTCAATTATAGCTTTTATCACTCTACCCGTTTATCCGATCACCATAGACACCGTTCGTCAATTACTTTCGGGAAGATTTCAAATCGGCACTCTAAATAACGGCGGTTGGGATTATTGGTTTAAAAACTCAACCGACCCGTACACCGAAAAATTATTTCGAAACATCGAGTACCTACCAAACGTTGAATCGGGACTTAAAAACACCACCAAAGCGTTTTTTTGGCCTTACGCTTTCTTGGGGTCGCGAGCCCAACTCGATTATATCGTCAGAACAGAATTTACTACAACCAATAGAAGGCAACTTCTTCATATTAGCTCGGAATGCTTCGTGCCTTTCGGCGTTGGCATTGTTTTTGAAAAAAGATCCGAGTATAAAGACGTCATCAATAAAGGTATTGGGAATATTATTGAGAGTGGGTTCATGATTAAATTTCAAAATGATATAGAATGGAATATGATGCGTAGCTCAACTGGCAAACTTTTACAAGTAACAATTATTATTTTTATCTTTTAACTCATTTTCAATCTTAATTTTAAATTAAAAATAAAACTCAAATTGGTTATTAATTTATTTTTGGTTCAACCGATTTCGATCCTTCGATCATCTGCAGGAACCACCTATTATACTAACAAGAAACGTATTAAAAACTAATTTTATCACTCAAAATCAGCTTTATAGGATAACAATATAAAATTATTCTTTAATTTATTTCTTGTTTGTACAATAAAACCAAAAACAAATTTATGTGTAAAATTTAAGTTTTATTTTTATTTAAATTAATATTCCAACAACGATTTAACATTAATTTTAAATTAATATTTTTATTTTTATTAATATTTCATTTTTTAATATTAATATTCTTTATTAATATAAATTTAATTAATTATTTTTTAGGCAAACACGGGAAATAGTTTAAAAAATATAATTGTCGATGATAGATCATTATCATTAGACGACACACAAGGAATGTTTTTGTTACTCGGCGCTGGATTTCTAATGGGTTTAGCGGCCTTAATATCAGAAATGTTAGGTGGATGCTTCAATTGTTGTAAAAGAAGGAAATTAAGCGCGGTTAGCTTAAAAAGTAACCCGAGAATTTTCGTTACGTTAACACCGCGGGAAAAAATTGACTCCAACTTAAATGAGAAAATCGATTTTGAAACTAATTGTTTTGGGGATCTTTTTGACGGATTTGAAAAAGAAGTCGATTCGATACCTGGTGAAGAGTAGATAATTAAAATTAGTTGTGTATGTTTTAGAAATTTGTGCATTCTTATACCGCTTCAATAATACCTTTATCACATCCGTTTTATTAATTATTATTTCAACAAAGAGAAAAAATTAAATTTAAATTTAATATTAATCATTTTTTAGGCAAACACGGGAGAGAGTTTAAAAAATAGAATCATCGTTCCTCATTATAATTAGACGACACACAAGAAATGTTTTTGTTACTCGGTTTGTCACAAATGGATTTTTCGAAAGTCGTAATTTATTTTTGTTATTAATTAAATCGTATAATCAAGCCCCGTGATCGACAAGAGCTCTTAAATTCCATAAAACGTATATTCATTGAGCATCATCAAATTGACACAATCGTTGCCTTTTCGGGGAACTATATGTATATCATAATGATTGATTTAAAAGATGCAAATAAACCTTCACCCACCAAACCGATTTTGCAAGATCAGCAATGACTGAGATTAAGCTACTTTATGAAAACATTAACAGCTACGCTCCAAAAAACACCTAATTTGAAACTATATTACTGCAAACCGTATCCATGGTGCGATGTTCGTTGAAACTAAAGCCAAATGTTTAATTAGCTTCAGAAATTGGATAACGATCCAAGAACTGGAAAATATTGTGAACAGGGGGTCAGAGGCGGAGCGGTGGTTATGGGTGATTCTGTACTACATATTGGAAAAGCAAATCCACCCAGAATTAATTCTCCGTTAAACAACGCCCTCCACTTTACCATTATGATGGGCACAGCAAGAGTACACATATTGCTGGTTTCTTTCAGTAAAATAGAGGAAACAATTTTTAACATGGCTGCAAGGTATGATAACTGTCTAATAATTGGCAACTTTCACCCCAACCCAGCCAAAAATAGCCATATCAATCAATTTGTGAGTATGTCAAATTTTGTGCGCACCGCAACACCTCCAACGTTTGTAATGGCAAACAATCCCAACTCCAAGCCTGATCTAATCTTCTGCACAAACAACAAAAAACCGCTCATCTCGTCCGTTGATGCCGTTCCAGATCTTTGCTCTGACCATCTGGGTCTTGTGATTTGTATTAATACAACCACTCGAATACCTAAAGTAGTTCCCACTTTGATCAAAAACTATAAGCTTTGTAACATGGAAAGAATGAACGCAGGAGTAAAGGAGTATGTACGATCTAACGCTATTATCACTCCCGAGACGATCGCAACCTTTAATGAACGGATGAAAAATTTGGTGGATGAAGTGAGCTCTTTCAATACAAAGAAATACTACAATTTCCCTCTGCCACCATTTATTCTCCGCTTACTTAAGGAAAAGAGACGTCTCTATCGCGATAATATCTATCCCTGCTCTGAAGAGAAAGTTTAATGAGCTAAATAAAAATATCCAAAATCTTGTGTAGCAGTTTAGAAGCGAAGAATACATCGAGGCCTGTGGTAAAATCAACAGACGCAAGGATAGAAACTACTGGCAAGAAGTCCGCAAACTTTTCAAATACCAAAAATGACAAGAAATCCAGGAGCTTATCCTATACTCTAGCCCGGAAAAAAGAGTTAATATCCACGCTGAATATCTTGAGAGGATGTTTTCATTCAGCAATGAGGCCTTATTCTGCCCTCACAACAAAACTATTGTGGACAGTTGGTATCAACACGCCTTTCCCAACTTGTCCGAAACGCCTAAGGATGCGATGATGCAGGAGGAAGAATACTTCTCACTACTTAACAGGGAAATCTTAAGGAAACTGGATCTTGATATCCACGTCCACATAAGGAAAATCTACAACTATTGCCTTACCACTTCCCACAAGATTGGAAGACCTCCATTATCATATGCATCCCTAAGAAAGATTCATCTTTATCCGATCCGACGAACTTCCGCCCTATATCTTTGTTACCTGTAATGGTGAAGCTTTTCGAGGCTCACCTGAAGAATAAACTGTTCGATGTTGTTACAAAGAGGATTCCATCATACCAATTTGGTTTTCAACATAGCAGATCCACTACTCATCCCTTGGCAGTACTCGTCTCAAATTTCCAG
This sequence comes from Onthophagus sagittarius, assembly GCA_036711965.1. Taxonomy (NCBI): domain Eukaryota; kingdom Metazoa; phylum Arthropoda; class Insecta; order Coleoptera; family Scarabaeidae; genus Onthophagus; species Onthophagus sagittarius. Next base: position 7,054,229 of record JASERS010000007.1, on the reverse strand, counting down.
GCCACACGTTATCAAAAACAACATTTCGCCGCAGTGTTCCTGGACGTTCGAAAGACATTCGACTCTGTGTGGCACAGAGGATTACTGTACAAGCTAGCTATGTTGAAAATCCCATTCTATCTCCTCAACCTGTTAAAAGAATTTCTCTCAGATCGTTCCTCATTGGTGAATCTTCGATCTGCAATCCTACGCCCTTCTTTACGTCGACGACATCACTCTCGTTGCTCACGATGTGGACATTCCATCGTCAGTCCAAAGGCTGCAAGCGCTTATTCTTATCACAGAGGAATGGTACCGAAAATGGCGTATCTTAATAAACCACTCCAAAACACTATTCTTCATCCCTTTTCTCTCTACTCGCGTTGCTCCTCCCACAATAACAACCCAAGCTTCTCCTATCACAGCTTCACCAACTTGCAACTATCTCGGCATTACCTTGAATAGAACTCTTAAATTCGGTGGCCACGCCATTAATGTTAAAATGAAAGTCAAAAACCGTGCCAAACACTTTCGCTCATTAACATATAAATGCAGAGGAATATCCAGCAGATGCGCCACTCTCATATACATGTATACTTCGATATGCCGACCTATCATCGAATATGCCTCATTAGTTATGACGGAAGCGACGAGAGGAACACAGTACTATCTGGAGGTAGCAGAGAGAGCAGCCCTGAGAACTATTACCCGCATTAGACACCCTCACAACCCACTCTTTAATCCTGCGAACGAACTCCTATACGATCTGAGACAAAGATTAACTCCCGATTACAACTCTTATCACTTAAAGCAACTATAAACTTCCCCATAGACGCCTTAAAAAAGTTTATCATTACTCCCTCCACCGTCACCCACGGATCCACCACACGGCTCACATTACTTTATAAAATAAACCCCAAGTGAGAAGACGAAAATTCAAACGAAAAGTATGCATAATCATGGGCAGGAAGACTAATGTCTATAGCCATTTTGGACTTGTATAATTGTATTATATATATTATGTTATGTTATTGTTAGTAGTTTATTGTTATCATATATATTTATCTAAATAAATATTGTTCTCTCTCTCTCTCTCTTTCCTATAGTAGAAATGTTTAATTATTTAATTATCGCCTAGTCACAGAAAATAAACTATGGAGTAATAATTGCTAAACACATAGCTTTCCATCATTTCTGGGTTTTTAAAATTATATCAAAAAATAATAAAAGACGTTGAATTAACTTAGAGTTAACTTTTTCAAAAATTATTTAAATTGATTAGCGAAATTTCGAGTTGTAGAAAATAAACTCGCATGTCGAAGACACCCTGTATATTATATACAGGCGTCTCTAAAACAACTTCAATAAAAATTACGATTTTGAAAAAAATTATTTGAAGATCTTTTTGATGGATTAACGGAAGTCGATGCAATACATGATAACTAATAATAATAATCATTCATTATGCAACAAAAAATGCAAAAAAAAATCACAATTTGCATAACATAATTTACTTTGCACAAATGGGAGGATGCAATTCAAGAACCACTCTTGATCTACCATTGTGTGGTTGGGGTGTGTTATACCACCATACGCCAAATTTGTTAGAATTTTATGATTTTGTTTATCAATTTTTAAAATTAATTTTGACAGTAAATACGTGACAATTATTATGTTTCACTACATAATAACCAGGGACGTACCAAGCATCTTCCACGCCATCATGCGAAATTGTGGTAAGTGCCTGCATGGATGCCACAGTCCAAAATTCTAAAATGGACGATTATATGCAATTTTTTAAATACAGCGCCTCGCCCGCAAGCGACTTCGGCGATTTGAGGCGAAATCATTCCTTGTATATCTCAGGAAATATATAATAGTCTCCTATAAGACAACTTTATTTACACTCCGCCGAGGTCGCTTGCGGGCGAGGCGCTACAATCTTCAATTGACGATTTTATGTAAACTCCAAAACCAGCGCCTCGCCCGCAAGCGACCTCGGCGATTTGAAGCGAAATCGTTCCTTGTATATCTTAGTAAATACAGTGTGTCCCGTAAGGTATAATTGACGATAAAGTTTTGAATAGAAATTCCATATTTTACGTCAAATGTTCTCAAAGTACCAAAGTTAACCCAAAAAGTTTAATAACCGTTGCAGGTAAAGTGCAATATGCCGAATTTTATTAATTTAGGATATAAAAGCAAATTGTATATTTTTAAATTATAAGATTAACAAAACATTTTCAATCTAAACTAAATTAACATAAAACCTTATTCAATGATACCACCACCAGCGTTAACATATAATTTCAGCCCTTTTCCGACATTGTTTATAATTTTTTAATATGGTCATTTTTTGTTTTAAATGGTATAAATTGTTATAAAAATTTTCAGTGTACAGTTTTTGTTTTACATAACACCAAATGGCCATGATTACGGACCATACCTACCAATCTATTTTTTTCAAAAATTTTAAGGTATTTAAATAATTTTTAATTGAAATGATGGTTTGTGGGCCGTAATCACCGTGTTGTAAATATAATTCATTGCGCTTTTCTAAATCCACCCATATTTTAAACATCAAATTTTCTTTAAAACTTCCATACATCTAGAAAAGCAAGAATTAAGTCTAAGAGGTTGATACCGGATGACTACCGTCAATAGTCATCAGGTGAGTAACATGCTTTTGCAATGGAAACATTTTTTACAAATAATAACTCCGTTATTACCGTTCAGCATGCCTTTTGCACACCCTTCCAGCTTGTCCCTGTACGTCTGTTTCAGATTGAAAAAGCAAAACACTGGGATTTCAAAATTTAGAGCAAGTTGTGAACCCTGCAGCGTTCGAACTCTACAAAAGATTGAGACAGTTAAACATTCGATACACCGACATTCGATCCAAAGCGACCCGCTCGCAAACATGATGCAGCGAACAATCAATATTTTCTGGAATTTGAATGTATGCAAAAAGCACGCTAACCGGTGCTTACTACCTTTATTATACGTAATTTACATTAAGAAGTGAATTTTGCTGAACCCTTGTACTGTATCAAAAAAGAGGATTGACCGAAACAAGAATGAATTGATGTAGAATGGTTGGTCCAACAAACTAATGCTAAATATATCGGTATAGTTGAAATGGAAATGAAACGAGCTAAATTAAAACCAATTAATCGGTGTTTCAGAAGTAACCCTTATAAGTATAAACGAGCTGCTGATGATATATGTTGCAATTGTGAAAAGATCGACAATACTGAACACACGTTTTGCCAGTGTGATAAGTGAGAAGCAATAGAAAAAATTGTTCCCGAAAAGAGCGTTGGGAGAGGTTGTGATGGTGAAGGAGACGAAAGAGAGAGAATATTAGTACGGGTGCTACAAGGTGAGAACAATGCAAAATGACGGGTTTGACATAGCCACCTCTCTGCCAGGTATGCAACAAAAATATAATAAAAAGAAGATATTCTAATTTTCTAGTATTTCCAAATATTAGTCTTGATTCAAATTGCCATTTATTAGTAAGCTACAATACACGAACGGTGTCCCATGAAACAGCACACCATACATTATAGACATACTGGCGTTTACATGTTATGCCATAATTTGGATTAGTCTTTGACCAAAATCGACAATTTTATGATGTAACCACTCCTTTAGTGGTGAACAATGCTACGTCCGAAAATATTATGTTTATTTTTTAATAAGTTAAATTCTCTGGCCTTCAAAGTTTTGTACCCAAGCCATAAACATCGATATCATCAACTGTCAAAAATTGATAATGTGGTTAATTTTTTTTACGGAAATATTTTATTTTTTTCAACAATCGATCTCGCAACATGTAAAAGTCATCTAAAAGCTATTTTTCCTTCCTTTTATTTTCCACATTGTTCGTTTCCAAAAACTTTTTAACAACTTTCTCATAATTATTTATTTATCCATATCATTATAATTTAGCTTAACAAACATTTTATCTTAATCAACTTTTGTTGTACAACTTGCATTAACTTTGGTACTTTGAGGACATTTGACGTAACACTTCGTTATATAAAGTCTTACAAGATAATTTTATTCTCACACCGCTGAGAATCTTCAGAAATGGATGATTTTATGATAACATTTCAAATCCAGCGCCTAGGCCGTCGATTAGAAGGCGAAAACATTCCTTGTATATCTTAGTAAATATATAATGTATCCCTTATGACTCTGGGATACATTATATATTCTTTTCTTCTGATCTTGGCGATTTGAGGCGAAATCGTATCTTGTATATCTTAGTAAATATGTAAAGTCTCCTATAAGACGATTTTATTCTCACTCCGACAAGGTCACTTACAGGCGAACCGCTAGTCTTCCAAAATGGACCATTATGTAAACATTTCAATCTACAAGATAATTTTATTTTCACATTGCTGAGGTCGCCTACTAGCGATGAAGTACAATCTTCAGAAATAGACTATTTTCTGTTGATCGTTCCTTGGATATCTTAGTTATTAAGATCGTTCCTTGTATATCTTAGTAATTATATTAACAGATGATTTAATTGTCACACCGCTGAGATCACTTGCTAACGATGGGCTACAATATTTCAAATACAGCGCCTCGCCAGCAAGCGACTTCGGCGATTTGAGACGAAATCGTTCCTTCTATATCTTAGTAACTACGCATAACCTCCTTTAAGACGATTTTATTCTCACTCTGCCGAAGTCGCTTACTGGCGAGACGTTACAAAAATGGACGATTTTATGTAAACATTTCATATCCAGCGCCTCGTCCGCAAGCGACCTCGGCGATTTGAGACGACAACATTCCTTGTATCTTAGTAATTATATAAAGTCTCATATAAGACGATTTTATTCTTACTCCGCTGAGGTCACTTACGAGCGAAACTCTACACTCTTCAGAAATGAACAATTTTCTGTTGATATTTCAAATACAGTGCCTCGTCCGCAAGCGACCTCGGTGATTTGAAGAGAAATCGTTCCTTGTATGTCTTAGTAAATATATAGAGTGTATTAATATAATATATTTAATAAGTATACAAGTGCAATACCTTAAATGAGGTATCCAATCGTCAATTAATACCTTCGTGGTATATTCAAATTATCGAAAGTATCAAAGTATAAAGTTTAAATATTTTAATAATATAGTAAATACATAATAAGCAAGCACATTTGTTATCGATTTTTCTTCGTAGATTTTTATTTTGGGGTGAAAATGGTGAAAAAAACATAGGTAAAAAGAAAGAGAAATATTTTCCGCACCCTAACCTTTATTCCTCGATATGTTCTTGAGAATCTTTCCTCGATCGTCGAACTCATCGCGTAAAACCAAGTAAATAATAAACTGTTATGGTAATTGATTAATACCTTCTCGTGTCACTGTCTTCCCCACCACTTTGATTGACTTTGTGATTTTAAATATTGATGTTTCTGTTCTTAAATCACTGATGGCAACTATTCATAACATCACTTGTCTTCGTTACCTTGTCTTTTGTTTTTCCTAGTTCTACAGTTAAAAGCATTGCTTACACAGACTTCAGAATCTTTAACTCTGAAAATTTTCTGGATGAACTGAGGGCACTTCCTTGGTAAGAATTTCTGCTCCAATCGAATATTAACAAAGAAATTGTTTTTTTTTTCAATTATTATATTATTAATCGCTATGCAGCCATCAAGACATCGGTTATATACAAGATACATCAGTTATGATACATCGGTTATGTATAAGCATTATCGCCGTTAGGTTACGGACAGCAGTAAACTTCTTATGAGATTGAGAGATACAGCTTATAACACCTTTAAATCCACTAATTCAGGCATAATAATTAAAAAATACTATGGCGTGCCTCAGGTCTTTGGGAGTCTGTAGGCTGGTAACATTCCTAGTGACATGGACAACGCTGATTCTATCAACAATTTTTTCTTATCCTCTCAAAATAACAACCCTGATGAGGCTGATCTTATATAGTTTTATAATAATAACATACTGCCTCAAGTCTCTCGTAAGCTGTACTTTCGCTCGCCTCTGAAGAGAAAGTCCTTGCTACGTTACAATTTATTAAAACTAATGCAGTTGGGTGTGATGATATTAGCGTAAAAATGATATTGTGTGCTGGCCTGTTATTGTCTCTTATTTATGTCATATTTTTAATTGTCGTCTGGAATTTGGGGTCTGTTCGGAGTGGAGCCTTATTATTTCTGGGGTGATTCAAAAATCAATTTTGGAACCTATACTTTATCTTATTTACACGATTAATTTGTATTATAACCTTAAGTTCTGTAAAATCCATATGTATGCTGACGATAGAAAAGTGTACTTGCGCTTTAATGGAGATGGTTTTAGCGAATTGCAATCTTTAATTAATGATGATTCCAAATTATTTCCGCATTTTAATCAACGATGAACAACTAAAATTTACGCCTATTGCCCATAATTTGGATATTGCCACAATCTCCTTCGGAGAACATATTCCGCCCTCAAGCTGTAGTATTCAAATAAAAACATTTTATCTCAAGATCTATTTTTGTAATTATGGGGATGCTCTCTATCACATTTGCATCGATGCCGCGAATGGATTTCGTATTCAGCGGGTGCAGAATTCTTGTCTTCGCTTTATCTTTGGTATCAGAGGACGTGACAGAAGTTTTCATGCGCTCGGTTGGCTGAATATGTCACGGCGTAGAATATTACACTCCGCTTGTCTGCATCACAAAATTCTTACTTCTTACTTACTCCTCCGTATTTATACAACAAAATTAACTATCGTACAGATATTCATAATATTAATGTTAGGCACCGTTGCACGTTAACAATAACAAAGCACCGATTTAAACTGTTTGTAATGTATTGTAAACCAATGCGGTGTAGGTCAACAATTGTCTATTAGTGCATACGGTGCATTTGGTCAACGTTAGGAATTTTTGTTGCTATTAATTTATTATAAAATATTAGTGTATTATTGACCATCCCACGTCCGTCAATTTGTGTTATATAATAAAATTTTCAGGATAACATTACATATATACAAAGTTTAATGTACCTCTCTGAAACTGACGAGGTGAAGGTTGCTGAAATCGTTAAAAGTCTAAAACCAAAAAAAAAAAGATCGTAATTTCGATAAAATAAGGAAGACAATTCTAATGAAAGTTACAGATATCAGTGCGTCTCCACTATTTTCAATTACTAATAACATTAAAATCAACGTTAACGAAGGTGTTTGGAAACATTCTAAAGAGCAGTCTTATGAAGTTTTTTGATAAAAGTCATGTGATTTCACCTAAGCAATTTGGTTTTAAAGAACGAAAACCGACAGAGGACGCAATTTGTGCCTTAAGCAGGGTAATATATGAAGGAGAAAATTCCTGCAATGTGCGACTTTGTCGATTTGTCAAAAGCGTTTTCTTACGATTAGAGGGTAGGTGTACGATATAATAAAAAAATATTTAACTTATACATCCGATTTTACACGCGAGCTTCTCAATTATTGATTAACATTTATGGTAAAATTTACAGACTGATAACATTGTAAAGAACATCAGAGTACTAACGAGCAGATTTAACACGCCGTTTTGGGTTGGGGAGTAATAACTAATATCTATTTGAAAAAAACAACAAAATTGAGAAATGTATCAAATAGCATCTACAAGAAACATGAACATAACTGCAAAACTTCCATAATGTAATGATATAATAGGAAAACAGATTAAATTACAAAACACCAAAATTATACAGTTAGATATTCAAAATAACTAAGTATGATTCAAAATAAGTGAATCATGTGATTGGTCAATGTTTTCTAAAAATATGATAGAGATAGCTATAATTTTATAGATAGCTATTTTATAAAAACTGTGCGACTATTATGCTTTATTACAAAAAGATACTTGTGATATTCATATTTATTTGTTCTTTCTCTGAAAGCCATTTTGATGAAAGTTTCATCCATCATCGATAGGAAATACTCCTATCCCATTGAGTAAGTCTGTCAAAAAAGTTGGACTAATTGGTATTTAATTAATAATAAGTATTTATCGGAGTTAATTGGTCGAGCTTATAGCTCATTATAATTTATATACTCTAATCTTCATAGTCTCGACTATGAGACTACTATGAGACTATATTGTCACCTTTTGGCATTTTTGGAGTTCAGGCATCCGGAAAAAATTCAAAAGCTTCAAAACTTATGAATCTGTATAATTTTAGTTTTACAGAATATGATCGTACATCCTTTGGTTTTAAGCACTTAAATGGCTAAACATAAAATCTGGCAAATATATCCACAAGGGTTGTTTGCATTATAGAGTCATTATTGAAACTACCCCTCCATACCTGAACGATAGAATTAAGTTCACAATGTCAATGTTCGCTTCAGGAATTAAGTTGGGTTGGGTTGGGTTGTACAGATTCATAGATAATTGCTCCCTTCACGCGAAAATTCTGCCCATTTGACAAAATTAGCAATATCGTAGAAAACATCTTTAGGAAAAGTTTTTTTTTGTTACAGATAATGATAATTTTAAAGAAACCAGCTTACTTTGATATCTCGTTAAGGGGCATATTTGAAACTATGGAAATCTGCTGTGAATCGGATGATAAATCTTAAAATGGAGTAGAAATTAGACGAATCAATACAATCAAATAAGACCCGGTTAATTTATAATATCGTTATCAAAAAGATTATACTAATTCGTAAAGTTATGGTGTATTTTTGAAAATTTCAAAGTATTGGTAAGTATGATGTAAAAGGACGTAACACCACACATTGCGCCGATCAAATCTTTTAATGTCAGATTTTATTTGTTCTTAATCCTGTGTGGGAATACAAGACACATTATAGGACCGTATTAATAAAATATTAGTTCGGTTGGATTGAGCCATCAACGTCTGAACCCAACCCAAGTAGTTATTAGCATTAGATATTAATTAGAATATTAGTGACACTTTCAATAAATAAATGTTTAGGTCAAAATTCTAATCAATTTTTAAGTAAATACGATTTTAGCTAAGTGCAAAATTTAATCTAAATTTATGATAAATTTAAGAATATCTTTAAAACGTTAAAGGCAATATTATCCATAAGAATATGCTACCATTTATTATTTATTTTAATTTTATAACAGTCTCATTTATTTCAGAACATGATAAATAAAATTGAATATTGTGTTAACTCTGTCAAACACGATAATTAATCGTGTTTGAGTGGCGTGGGTCTACACCGTGAGCGGGCGTGAGTGGGCATAAAAAGTCACTCACGCGCACATCTCTAACTTGAAGTGAAATAATCTGCATCTAATTCAATGAGCATAAAGAATATGACAATTTGCACTGAGCAAAACTCCATCAATGAATTAAATTGACACACCATTCACGTGAATATCATACATGAATCACGTGACTCACGTGTAGGTCATGTCAATTCACGTGACTCATGCTCGATCAGGTGATGAAATGTATGAATCATGTTTGTCACTTATTAATTTGATAATTAATTAATCATGTTTGACAGAATGGCAGATTTAATCGTGTTTAGTTTTATTCATTTATTTTAGTTTTATGAGTAGAACATTAGAGACATAGTAGCTCATGTTGCTAACAAGTTGGTAGTTATTAAGACTTGAATGCATAATTAAAAATGAGAACCAGTTATATTTACAACTTCTCCAACATATTTTACATGTTGTTATAAAAGAATGTGGTTATTTATACATACAGTATGTATATGTAATTGCCTATTTATACATACTGCTTGTATACGCAATTGGTACATACAGTATGTGACACAATTGGCTGTTTAGACGTACTGTATATACGCTTGTATATACACCAATTACAGCTCCTATAGCAATTAAATTAGGAATTTCTTTCAAATGCAGGCTTATAATCATGTTACGTTTTTGCAGAGTTTTAATAAAAAAAAATCAATACTCGGATATTTAAAGATTTGAAGAAACGATCTCAAGCACATTAAATTTGCTTCAAATCACTCTTTATTTCAAAGTGATATTTCAGTTAGTTCTTAAGATACGAATCTTTGAAAATTTCTTCATTTTTAAAAAACGTATATAATAACGCTTTTGCAAAGCTTTAATCAAAAAATCATAACTCCGAGATTTAATGATTTGAAAAAACGATTTTAAGCACGTTAAATAACAACAAAAATTTGCTTCAAATTGCTCCTTATTTCAAAGCGATATCTCAATTAGTTCTTGAGATACGATTCATTGAAAATATATTGCTTTATCAAATACATATAATTACATTTTGCAGAGTTTCAATAAAAAAATCATAACTCGGAGATTTAAATATTTGAAGCAAAGATACTACATCTAAAACTAGAAACTTTCAAGTTTTGCCGTGCGTTTTTTTGGCCAGTTAGAACCAGTTTCTGAAGAAGGTTGCAACATGGCATCCGAAACGTCAAACATTTTTTCAAAAAACGCACGGCAAAACCCGAAAGTTGCTAGTTTTAAATCTAGTGTTAGTCCTAGTGATAGTTCTAGTAATAGTTCTAGTGTTAGTGTTAGTTCTAATTTTAGTTCAATTAACACCGGTCGTGAAAGCCTTCGTACTTATTTCTTGTTTTTATCAAACACATATAATTACGTTTTTGCAAAGATTTAATAAAAAAATCATAACTAAGAGATTTAAAGATATGAAGAAATGATATAAGGCGCATTAAATACGAACTAAATTTGCTTCAAATTGCTTGGTATTTTGAAGTGATATCTCAATTAATTTTTGAGATACAATTTTTTGAATACGATCGTATTAATTTTTTTCTTAAAAACTACGATTTTATTTAAGAATTTTTATCTCAACTATTAAATGATACATTGAATTGCAACTTTTATAATTCAAATGCAAAGGATTTCCTCCATAATTATCACAAATTGCATTGTGGTATCTATTTTAAGTAACTACACAAATTTTCAAAAATTTTTACTAAATGGTTGATAACATGGTAATTTTACACACAAAATTTGAAAACATGATGTACCGTTACAGCATTTTACGGCACTTAATCAGAATATGCAAAAAATGTATGGTGTTTCATTAAAAAAAATATATTTTGTGTCATCATTTTTGTCAATAGCCTAATATACATATTGTATGTGTAAAAAGCCAATTGCGTATACATACTCTATGTATAAATAGCCACATTCGATATAAAAATGAGTCTTAATTTTCAAAGTGAAAGATTAAGAATTCATGTAATATTACCAAGCATAACAATGCATTTTTAAATGATATTAAAATTAGTAGCAGTAGCAGGTGTATACTTGAAATGTGGAGTTGAAGAAATTGTTAATGAAAATGTCAATAAAATAACTGATTCGAATCCTGTGGTGGTACCATTAAATTGTCTCAATTTTTATGTTTCGTTGTGCAACGAAATAAAGAGCAGAATACATTTCAAAAATAAAAAATCAATTGAATTTACCAATGTTTTAGATGTAACAAAAATATTTGGTGATCATAAGCCGTGCATACTAAAGTTGGAGTAGGAAAAAAAGTTCCTTACTCAATTCAGTACACTTTTTTTTTCATTTACAGTACAAATGTTGATGTATTTATTTTTATTTTCTTCGGTAAAAATTATTAAAAAAATCGATCTAATCAGATCACGCTGGTTCCCGTCAAAACGTTCAAAAATTGTTGCCCGATCACGGTGGGTCACGCATAACCCATCATGACCCGGCGGGACTCACGTAATTTGTACATCTCTAGTTTAGTGGTCCACGATAATTTTCTCATTCGTCGCATTATAATCGTCAATCTTAAAGCTGTCCTTCACCTCAGCTCCCATTTTATGTAGCTCACTTATTAATTAAGTTAAGAGTTTAATATTTTGCAGGCTTACACTGTATCTTAGATCGCATTTCAGAAAATTATTTTTGGTTATACAGAATGTTTAAAAGTTAATTAAAATTACAAACAGCATCTCATGAATAAAATTTCATAACAAACTTATTAACTAAGCACTAGTGATTTCGTTAACTGAGTTCTATTGGTTCAAACTTCAAATCATCAAAAATATTTTCTAATTACAACGCCATCACATTTTTTAACATTTAAAAAGTTACAGAGTCACGCTTTTTTGGGACATTCTTTATAACCAAAAATTATTTCCTGAAATGCGGTCTCAGATACAGTACAAGCCTGCAAAATATCAAACTCTTAACTTAATCAATACCTGCGCTACAGAAGACGGGAGCCGAGCATCGATCCTACAGCTTATCGACCCCACAGCATCATTTATCGACCCCTTGGGGGTCGATGTCGGCTCTATTCAGAAACGATCGTCTATACAATACCATCATCGCCGCGTTAAAGGAACAGTAATATAAAAACTTACAGCCCATGGGTGGGTAGCCCCTCCCACGTCTTATAACACTGTAAATAACACAAACTAAATCATCGACAACTAAATCAGAAAGTCAGGTCTCAGAAAGAGGCAGAAAATCACGTAATTTAATATCCTTCGGTAAGTTAAGTTAGACATTATTGGTTTAAATACTTAAGAAATCTGATACGGCTTTTATGCTGCTTCTAGAAGACTTGACATTTCCTCTGCAAGACCCCAAATGCTTCAAAAAGATTTGATATCACCTCTCTGAAAGACTTGATTCCAAAAGGCTTAATACTGCGTCTAGAAGACTTGAAATGTTTGCAAAAGATTTGATACTGCTTCAAGAAAAAGGAGACTTGAGTTGCTTCCAGAACACTTAATACTGTTTATAAAACTGCCGCAGAAAACATTTTCACCACAAAAAAATAAAATAGTATTGATAAACCATTTGAGTGTGCTTCAAAAATGTTAAATACATTTTGGACAAACATTGCACATTAGACACAACATACATGGGACAAAATGCAAAATGTTGGCATAAGTAGTCCAAGAAATGTTAATCAAAAACTAAATACTCTTGGCGGAATATATTTTTATTGCAAAAATAAAAAACAAAATCTTCATGTCACTAAACCGGGATTTCCCCGAAAAATTTCTTAATACTTCACGTGTAAAAGCGTAAGGATAAGATATATACAAAATAAGTATTATATCATAAATCGGTTTACAAGCGGAAAATTTTATTGAAATACTCAAAGCCCAGAGATTTAATTAAAAATAGAGTGAAAATACCAATCAGTTCAATTATAGCTTTCATCACTATACGCGTTTATCCGATCATTATAGACACAATCCGTCAATTACTTTCGGAAAGATTTCAAATAGGACCGCTAAATAAAGGCGATTGGGTTGGGATTATTGGTTTTAAAAACTCAACCGATCTCAACTCAACTCGATTATGTCGTCAGAACAGAATTTACTACCACAAATAGACTCTTCATTAATATGAAAAAGAGCTAATGCTCGGAATGCTTCGTAATAAAAGTATCGATAAAATTATTGAAAGTGGGTTCATGATTAAATTTCAAAACGTCAAAACTTTCATAATTAACTATTATTATTTCAACAACAAGAAAAATTTATATTTAATATTGATCATTTTTTAGGCAAACACGGGAGAAAGTTTTAAAAATATAATCGTCGATGATCATTATCATTAGAAACACACAAGGAATGTTTTTGTTACTCGACGCTACACTATGAAACATTTGACCTGATTACTGATTACAAATTGATTTTTCGAAAGTCGTAATTTATTTCTTTTTTCAATTAAATTTTATATTAGAAATATTAGACTTTACTAATTAACTAAACTTTTATTTTTGTAAGGTCTCTTTAACTTTAAGAAAATTATTGAAAAATTGTATATCTCCGATTTCATGGTTAATTTTGTCGTAATGATTTAAATTTTAGTATATAACCCATATAACGTCATATCTTTCTGAGAATGTTGTTCAACAGAGAACCTAACTTAGGTATTAATAAGTAATTTCATTGTTATATTTTAGTAATATGCGCGATGTTTAGTGATGGTCTAAAATATCATCTTATATCATCTTAAAGACTATATATTTTTTTAAAACATAAAAAAAATTGTTGCCAACATGTGCTATAACTTAAATGCAATATGGATTTTCTTACGGTATATAGCTATAATTACAGAAAGATAATATCACTATAGTCAAATTTTTAAAAATGGATGAAACAGTCATATACAGCGTGTCCAGGAAAGTTACCTAAAAAGTCGAAGATTTGAAATTGAATGCCCCATATTTTTTTATCTTATCAGAAATGGAATTGAGAAAAATTCAAAATTAATATTAATCTTTTTTTAAACAAACACGGAAATATTTTCGGAATTATCGAAATATTATGCATAAACAGATAGACATCTACAGTCTTAATTTAATTAGCGTATACCAAATTTCATCGAAGAAGATAATATCGTCTTTGAGTTATCGAATTTACGAACATACGTAGACAAACAAATTGCCATTTGTTTTATCAGAGTATCTTATACAAGTGGTCAAAAATTTAATTACTGTTTCTTCATATTCCATTACGAGAAAGTCGAAGATTTGAAAATAAATACTACATATTTTTTTATCTTATCAAAAATGGAATTGAGAAAAATTCAAAATTAATATTAATCTTTTTTTAAACAAGCACGGAAATATTTTCGGAATTATCGAAATATTGCACATAAACAGATAGACAACTACAGTCTTAATTTAATAAGCGTATACCAAATTTCATCGAAGAAGATAATATCGTCTTTGAGATATCAAATTTACGAACATACGTAGACAAACAAATTGCCATTTGTTTTATCAGAGTATCTTATACAAGTGGTCAAAAATTTAATTACTGTTTCTTCATATTCCATTACGAGAAAGTCGAAGATTTGAAAATAAATACTACATATTTTTTTATCTTATCAAAAATGGAATTGAGAAAAATTCAAAATTAATATTAATCTTTTTTTAAACAAGCACGGAAATATTTTCGGAATTATCGAAATATTGCACATAAACAGATAGACAACTACAGTCTTAATTTAATAAGCGTATACCAAATTTCATCGAAGAAGATAATATCGTCTTTGAGATATCAAATTTACGAACATACGTAGACAAACAAATTGCCATTTGTTTTATCAGAGTATCTTATACAAGTGGTCAAAAATTTAATTACTGTTTCTTCATATTCCATTACGAGAAAGTCGAAGATTTGAAAATAAATACTACATATTTTTTTATCTTATCAAAAATGGAATTGAGAAAAATTCAAAATTAATATTAATCTTTTTTTAAACAAGCACGGAAATATTTTCGGAATTATCGAAATATTGCACATAAACAGATAGACAACTACAGTCTTAATTTAATAAGCGTATACCAAATTTCATCGAAGAAGATAATATCGTCTTTGAGATATCAAATTTACGAACATACGTAGACAAACAAATTGCCATTTGTTTTATCAGAGTATCTTATACAGGTGGTCAAAAATTTAATTACTGTTTCTTCATATTCCATTACGAGAAAGTCGAAGATTTGAAAATAAATACTACATATTTTTTTATCTTATCAAAAATGGAATTGAGAAAAATTCAAAATTAATATTAATCTTTTTTTAAACAAACACGGAAATATTTTCGGAATTATTGAAATATTACACATAAACAGATAGACAACTACAGTCTTAATTTAATAAGCGTATACCAAATTTCATCGAAGAAGATAATATCGTCTTTGAGATATCGAATTTACGAACATACGTAGACAAACAAATTGCCACTTGTTTTATCAGAGTATCTTATACAAGTGGTCAAAAATTTAATTACTGTTTCTTCATATTCCATTACGAGAAAGTCGAAGATTTGAAAATAAATACTACATATTTTTTTATCTTATCAAAAATGGAATTGAGAAAAATTCAAAATTAATATTAATCTTTTTTTAAACAAGCACGGAAATATTTTCGCAATTATCGAAATATTACACATAAACAGATAGACAACTACAATCTTAATTTAATAAGCGTATACCAAATTTCATCGAAGAAGATAATATCGTCTTTGAGATATCAAATTTACGAACATACGTAGACAAACAAATTGCCATTTGTTTTATCAGAGTATCTTATACAGGTGGTCAAAAATTTAATTACTGTTTCTTCATATTCCATTACGAGAAAGTCGAAGATTTGAAAATAAATACTACATATTTTTTTATCTTATCAAAAATGGAATTGAGAAAAATTCAAAATTAATATTAATCTTTTTTTAAACAAACACGGAAATATTTTCGGAATTATTGAAATATTACACATAAACAGATAGACATCTACAGTCTTAATTTAATAAGGTTATACCAAATTTCATCGAAGAAGATAATATCGTCATTGAGTTATCGAATTTACGAACATACGTAGACAAATAAATTGCCATTTGTTATTTCAGAGTAGCTTATACAGATGGTCAAAAAGTTAATTACTCTTTCTTCATATTCAATTACGAGAAAGTCGAAGATTTGAAAATGAATGCCCCATATTTTTTTATCTTATCAGAAATCGAATTGAGAAAAATTCAAAATTAATATTAATCTTTTTTTAAACAAACACGGAAATATTTTCGGAATTATTGAAATATTACACATAAACAAGTAGACATCTACAGTCTTAATTTAATAAGCGTATACCAAATTTTATCGAAGAAGATAATATAGTCTTTGGTTAACGAATTTACGAACAAACGTACACAAATAAATGCCATTTGTTATATCAGAGTATCCTATACAGGTGGTCAAAAACTTAATTACTGTTTCTTCATATTCAATTACGAGAAAGTCGAAGATTTGAAAATAAATGCTACATATTTTTTTAACTTATCAAAAATGGAATTGAGAAATATTCAAAATTAATATTAATCTTTTTTTTTAAACAAACACGAAAATATTTTCGGAAAAATCGAAATATTACACATAAACAAATAGACATCTACAGTCTTAATTTAATAAGCGTATACCAAACTTCATCGAAGAAGATAATATCGTCTTTGAGTTATCGAATTTACGAACATACGTAGACAAATAAATTGCCGTTTGTTATATCAGAGTATCTTATACAGGTGGTCAAAACCTTAATTACTGTTTCTTCATATTCAATTACGAGAAAGTCGAAGATTTGAAAATGAATGCCCCATATTTTTTTATCTTATCAGAAATGGAATTGAGAAAAATTCAAAATTAATATTAATCTTTTTTATAAACAAACACGGAAATATTTTCGAAATTTAACCGAAATAGTAAAAATTTAAATTTTTTTAAAATTATTTATTTATTTATTAGACTAGAATTATAAAAGACGATGTCTATTATAATTCCTATAATTAGCAAAATTTGAAGGATTTGAAAGTCCACTGAAAAGTTGAGAATGAAATTGTTGTTGAAGAAAATCAATCTGAGATTTTTGATCATACATTCCCTTACCAGACTACTGTCTGGTTATTCATTAATTCATTTCAATTCATTTTTGATAAAATTATACATTTCTTTTTACGGAGGATTAGAGATAACATCAAATTTTACGAAACATTGTGAAGTGGAAGGTTTGCAACGACAAAATGCTATTTGGCTTTATCGGAATTTATTCGAGAAATAGTGAGTTAAGTTTCAATCTGAGTAAACTAGATTTCGAGTTTGTTTATTCAGAATGGAGGAAGTTTGATGGATGAAATGTTGTCGTTAGTGCTCATGATAGAACTTGGTATTGAATCATTCATGTTATAAATTCAATTAATATTTTCATATAATTTAACAATTAAATTTTAGTTATAAATAAAATATTATCTGGAGATAGTTACCCGTCCGTTTCACAATAAATATAATATATAAAAAGTATAAATCTTGATATATTAAAAATTAAAATTCTTGGATTTCCTGTAAAAAAATATTTTATGTTAAATCTTCAGTAACCTTCGCTTTATTATTTATTATTAATTAATTGAAATAATTCCATTATTTATGTTTATTTTAAATAATAATTGTAATATTCGTTGTAATGAAAATGTAAAATTTTTAACTTGATAAAATTGTGTTTAATCATTTTTTATTCATAGAAACAAAAAATATAATGTATCCTACAAAACAGAAAATTTGATGTTAACATAATTAAAATAACGTAACAATTATCATTAGACGACACACAAGGAACGTTTTTGTTGCTCGGCGGTGGTTCTCTAATGGGCTTAGCGGCCTTAATATCAGAAATGTTGGGCGGATGCTTTAATTGTAGTAAAAGAAGAAAATTAAGCGGAACTAACTTAAAAAGTAACCCGAGAATTTTCATTACGTTAACACCTCGTGCAAAAATTGACTCAAACTTAAACGAAAATGTTGATTTTGAAATAAATTGTTTCGAGGATCTTTTTTTGGTTTTTTGATGGATTTTAAAAAGTCCATTCGATACCTGGTGATGAATAAACAATTAAAATCATGTCTACATGTTACAAATTAATATATGCTTACCGCCTGTTATATCGGTTCGGTTATAGCTACTATGATAATGATAATAATCATTTAATATGTAAAAAAACAAAAAATACCGGTAGTAGATTTCGTCATAAGTCGATTTTGTTGTAACTTGAAAATTGAAATAGAATTATTGATTTTAAAGAAAGCAAACATCAATAAAATACTTTAAAAAAATCTTAAATAACATTAATAAAAACATGTACATATTGCAGACAAAAATGGGGGTTCTCATTTAAGAATGTCAAGTTTTTTTGAGATATTTGTACAATTTAGTTTTATCTTAATAACCTCACCTTAAAAAATATTAAAGAGAACCCGTCTAATAGAATATTCCCCGAACTATATCGAATTGCTTCGTTATGTATGTATCAAATATGTACAGGCTGGTTTCAATTTGATGTGCGAATACGCTATCTCGGAAACTATAAGAATTTGAAAAAATTCTTTTTTTAATAATTTCCAATGTCAAACATCTCAAAACATTATCGTATTTTATTTTTCCCCCAGACACCAAAATTGAAACAATTATAAAACCAGCAAGTGCAATTATCTTGATTATTATTATAAGTATCAAAAAATAAAAAAAAATTATATAAAACAAATTTTTTAATGTAAGAAAGTTCTATAAGATTTATTTTTGTTGTGATTTTGACAATAATTTAATAAGAAAATACGACATAACCTAAACAGAATTTTCTCTGTAACATACTAATTAGAAGTGACATGCCTCCACCTTTCCTCAAAATCGTACCTTTTTGACGATAAATACATCGTAATGAATTTAGTGCGTTTTGTGATCATATGAATCTACATTTAATTCGTAGCGGACAACCTGAAGACGATAGTAACAAATCGAAACCAGTCGTTAGAACAAAATTTTTTGAATAAAATTTTATCTTCAAAGTTTCATTTTGTATTATTTTTATGGATTTCTATATTTTACCTGAAGACAATGGAGAAATGAAATTTTTGATATTCATTTGATCATTTTATAAGATTAATAATTAATGTAAATGAGTCGAATTTTGTACTTAATGATATTTATTATTTATAAAAATTTATTATTTAGTAATATTTATTTTTTATTTATTACATTATTTTTATGTTTTCTCATATTATAAAATAAAATTGTTATCATCATCGCATCAAACAAATCCAACAAAATTGGGGTAATTACAACAAAACAATCTAAAACATCGAAGGAGACATTAATGATAATAATCTTATGTTTTTTAATTAGACGATTTTTTCCTGAAGATAAGGACAAGATTCCTGAGACATGTAGATTGAAAGCATAAAAATAAATATAACATCAATAAGAACAATAATTGAAACAATTACATAATATTAACATTTAGTTTAGCAATCAATCTCATAGATCATTGATGACATTGTATTAAAACAAGGACACGGTTCTGATATCCGAAACAGCTGTAGCTAGCTAGCTCTTGGTTGAAAAACGGAAAAAAACAACTGAATAAAACGCGACATGCGCGCCAAAAAATACAAAGATTTCAAAAAGAAATCAAAAGAAAGAGGATACATGAAAAAAGAGACTCACTCAACAGAAAGAAGAAAGTGTACAATGTTTGAAACGACAAGTTGATAAAAAACTGTAGGAGTTTATGAAATTAATCATGGAGGACAGGAATATGGGGAATAATAAACATCACCTTTTTTCCTACAGATAAATGCAAAAAGTAAAAGATTTTTTAGCTACATGATGATATTAAAGACCTGGAATTACATATTGAATAAGAAAGAGGCTAGCATAGCAAACAGATAATGTATCTGATATTATCACAAAACCTATAAATGTTTTAAGCAAAGATAAATAAATTATTATTATTAATTTAAAATCTGAACGGATATTATTAAGATAGAATTTACCCTATATTGGAAAATTATTAAGAAACATCGAGTACGTGCCAAAACTTTCAATTGGAACTTAAAAACACTACCAAAGCAATACCAACTAATAGAAGACAACTTCGTTATATTAGCTCGAACTACTTTATCCCTTTTGGCGTTGGCATTATTTTTAATAAAAATCTATCTATTTTAATATTAATTAAAAATTAAATTATTAATTATATTATTATCACAAACATATCCTTTTGTGCTATTCATGTGCTAATTTTATACGACATTATAAATTTTATTGATTGGATTTTGTTTCATTATAATATTTATTAATTTATAATTATTTTTATTAGATAATTTAATTAATTTTTTGCCATTTCTTTTAACATTAATTAAATGGCAAAGATGATATTAAAAAATGCTTTAAATATTTTTTAAAGATAGTTAATTGTAATCCTTTTTCGGTCTAATCTGAATTAATAAAATCACAACACTTCGAACCAGTTTCTAAAGAAGGTTGCAACATGGCATCCGAAACGTCAAACATTTTTTTCAAAAAACGTTAATAATTCTAGTTTTAGTGTTAGTGTTAGTTCTAATTTTAATTCAATTAACACCGGTCGTGAAAGCCTTAGTACTTATATTTTTTAATGTTATTAATTATCAAGAAATACAAGATATCAAATTAAGAAATAAAAATATTTTGTGCAATAAATTATTTAGGGTCTAATTAATCAAAACAATAATATATTTTTTGACGATATGATTAAAAATTGTTAATGTAGGTTGAAAATGCTTTAATATGAGTCCAAATTCGATGGGATTATCTCCAAAACCAACCGAGATATTTCAATATTTTGACAGCAGACTTTCTTTTGTTTTTAATTCATATTTGTTGTGTAATTCTTGTGTTTTTTAAGATAAAGCGGTCATGTTTGACCATAATTTTTAGATTATTTAACTAAAAATTGTTATAATTATATATTTTTTAAAATTTTATATTATTCTTTTCAGCATTTTGAAATTTTAAGTTTTTAATATTTAGGTTTTATTTAAAAAATGTGGATTTTAATCAATTTATAAGGCAATTTGGTATTTTTATTTAGAACTTAAAAATGATATTTTTATGAATAATATTCGAAAAATGTATTAACTTATTTTTCAAAATGACGGTAAAATTTTATGACTAACTTTTAACGAAAAATTTTTTTATCAGTATAGAATATCCTGTAAAATGAGTACAAACACGATAGGGGGTATTTTGAACCCTTAATGTAAAAAATTCGCCATCTTGAAATACATAGTTTTGGAGATAACCAAATCGTATTTGGGTTTATTAAAGGATTTCTCATGGAAATTAAAACTTCATAAGTGAAAATTGTTGTAATTATAAAATATAACCGCCACAGATTTAATTTTAGAAAATCAATAAAAAGAAACAATAAAATCAATATATGATCAGAAAATTTGTACTTTGTGCAATTACAGAAAAATCGCTAACACATGTATAACTAATAATTTTATACGACATTATAAATTTCAATTCATTAAATTTATTTATTGAACGAAATTGTTTTTTCAAAACAATTTCAAAACACTAAACGACACTAAAAATTACGTGAAATTTTGCAATTTAATATCTGATTAAATAAATTTAAAATTTTTCTTAAAGATGGTCTGGTGATCTTAAGGATAGTGAAATTGTTATTCACTTCCGGTCTATTCGGAAGTAATAAAATCACAACACTAACTTCATACAAAAAAAAATCATTTTGTCCTGTATCGATGTTTCAAATATCAAATCTGTGGCAGTTATAGTTTAAGAAAAAAAAAAGGGGTCACAAAAAGTTGGCACATAAAAAATATTAAATGATTAGTATCAAAAATTTTAACATAGTTGAAAATTAGTACATAAATATCAAAAGACTGTGGACTTTAGTCAGTAGTTTAGTAACTATAGCGCTTTCAAAATACTGATAATAATAATAATAATCTTTATTAGTGAAAATGTCTTAAGAAGGAGGTATAACACCTCTATATGGACGTCATATTTTACAATTTGTCAACATGGTTTATATATCAACCATGAGCCGTCAATATTGAGCCGTTTTTCCTGTTACAGAAAAAATAGCTTCGGACCGGTTTCTGAAGAAGGTTGAAACATGATATCTAAAACCTCAAAGAGCTTCTCAAAAGACTTATGGCAAAATCCGAAAGTTTCTATTTTTATATCTAGTATTAGTTCTAGTAATAGTTCTAGTGTTAATTCTAATTTTCAATGTTCAATAATAAAGAAAATACCAAATATACTACATACTAAGGAAACTAACTGCAAGAAAAAAAAACAAATTCTAATATCTAGATATGTTCGTCGTTAAATTGTACATAGCTCATGCAGGCATCATTCACATAATTAAGGTCAAATCAAGACGTACGTGACTTTCCTGTTTCTTGAATAAAAGTCAATAAAACCAATATATGTGACCTGGACTGCGGAAAGGTACCTATAGTTAGAAATCAACTTGTCATCAGTTTCCTTTATCTTGTCTTCAAACCTACAATACGACTAATCATGTCCACATTAATTATAATTTTATAAGCCAAAACAACGTTATGCTAGGATATCTCATTTGATGAATTTCCAAAAACCTGGATACGATTATTTTAAGATGTTATTTGATACGATTTGGGCAAATTTATAATAAATTGATTGGTATTACTTCATACTATCATTTTAAAATTTTAAGAGATAGCGGAAGTGAAATTGTCTACCGATTCTGGAAATCCTGCAGAATTTAAATTGCTGGACTTAGCCAGTAGATAATCTAATACCAACTGATATTATCTTTGAAGATCTTAGTCTGGAAGGTAGTGGTATATTTAGAATAATTTGAGAGATTTGGTTCACGAAAAAAGTAAAAGCACCTCTATCAACACAGAAAATACATCAAAAAAGTAATGCAGAATCTACATCAAAAAAGAAAACATTTAAGTCAACGAAGAAAGCTTTAAAATCTACAAAAATAGAACAACAGAAACATGTTGAAATGAACAAGATTAAGATTTGAAAAAAAAAATCTAAAGAAAGAGGAAATATCTAAAAATGACCAAAGGAAAAAAAGAAATGTTGAAGTTATTTTTTTTTTCATGCATAAAATAATTTTTAAAGTAATTTATATTGAATTTGTAATTTGTTGCAAAAATAATAAAAATAGGAATTTATGATTTGTTTTATTTTAATTTTTATGTTTTTTTCGAAAAGATCAAAAAAAGCAATTCTTGATTTATTTTCAATTTTTTTTCGCGATTTTTATAATTAATGCTGAACTTTAAGGATGACTTTCAGTATCAGTTCTATTAAAAAATAGAAGTGATGCTGATGAATGGTTTCAAGGATTGTAAGTACCCCGATACTGCTATCAGTCTCATTGAGAAGAAGAAGATTTCCTAAACAATCAAACCGACATTCAGTCACAAAAGGAAGTATTAGTTGAAACTGAAGAAATGGATAACAACATTAATATATGATTAGAACAAAACAGAGAGAAGAAAGTGCACAATGTTTGAACCGAGAAGTTGATAAAAAATGTTGGAGTTAATGAAATTAATCGTGAGGGACAGAAATATGGGGAATAACATTATCTTTTTTTCTACACACAAATGCAAAAAGTAAAAGATTTTTATCTACATGATAATATTAAATACCTTTAATTACATATCAAATAAGAAAGAGGCTAACATAGCAAAAAGATGATCATCATTAACATCAAAACAAAAATTGTAAATCTTTTAAACAAAAGATGATCAACAACATTTTAGAAATATAATAACCCAAGTATCTTCTTATATCTGGATATAAGAATAAATATAGACTGGGAAAATAAAGCGGCGATGATGGGATCGCTTTATTTTCATTTTAACTTCAAATTGTTAGAAAAACAAAATTCTGATATTCCGGAAGCGAATGTTGCTTACCAGGAACAAATATGAAGATATATTAATCAGTAATTCTATTTATAAAAATATTATAAATAAATTTATAATTAAAAAATTATATAATAAATATAATTTCTAAAAAAAATGATAATATAAATAAAATAAATTTTTAATATAAAATATAATAAATTTATCAAAATATTTATATTTTTTTGTAAAAATGTATTTTATTTTTTGAAAACTTAGGTTTACTGTTAAAACGTAAAAGCTGCTGTTATTTTTTAAAAATATTAATACAAAATAAAACAAAAATTTATATACTTATACTTACACACATATAATTTATTTCAGCTTTATTAAGATCGGCATTTGATCAAGTTGGAGGTGAACAATCGGTTGAATTAAACAATTCAATCTGCGTTTGCTCAAAATGGCGAAATTCAGCTTCAACATTTGCCCAAATACAGAACATTCCGCAAAATGCTCGTTTATTTCGACATTTGTCCGAAATCGGGGATTTGGTCTAAATGTGAATTGGAAAAGGAAGAGAAAGAAACTTTACTAACTACTAAAGGAATTGTGCTATTTATAGTATTTCAAGAAGAACAAAAGAGGAATTTGAAGAATTTATTTGAAGAATTTTCTGGATTATTTTGAAATCGACTTGGAAGAACCGATTTGGTTCAACATATTAGAAACCAAGCTATATTCACAATTTCCAAGAATACAAGAAATTATAGACGAAAAAATAGTTAAAACGCTTAACTTAAGCGTAATTAAACCAAGTATGATGTAATACTCTGATAACAATGGAAATAACACCATTAATAATAAAATCACAATGGCCGTTCTTTTTTATTTTACACCACTGTTACCAGCTGTGAAAAAAGCATTTTTTTAGTAACGGCGTAAATTCACTGTTACTGAAACATCGCTCATCTCTAAAATAGAACATGATGCGTAGTTCAACTTTTACAAATAAAAATTGTTATTTCAGAAAAAGAAAAATTGAAATTTAATATTAATCATTTTTTTAAGCAACCGCGAAAATAGTTCAAAAAATATAATCGTTGATGGTAAAACGAGGCTAAAAAAGTAACCCGAAAATTTTCGTTACGTTAACACAAATTTTGATGAAAACGTCGATTTTGGTCGAGGATTATACGATAATTAACATCAGTTGTGCATGTCGCATACCAATTGTCGCATACCAAAATTTATAGCTATTATTATTATAATAGATTTTGTGTTTTAAGCTTATTTGTATTTATGTCTCTTTTTCTCAGATATCTTGAAAAATAGTAGCAAATACGCAAATAACGTATCAGATCAAAAAGTCGAGGAAAAGCATGGGAAGTTTAAATACGATATCAAAATTCATACAGGGTGTTCAAACAAGAACTTGCGGTTGGTACAAGCATCAAGATCATGAAGAAATGTGACACCCTTGGTAGTGTGGATGACGATTTTGTCATTTTATTGTAGAGATTCACAAACACGAGGTGTATACCAAATTTAAATTAATTATTCAAAAAAACACCGAAGAAAAACGTAAAATTTGAAAAAATATTGGAACTTTACCACTCTGCAGTGACCACATGACGTATTTTTAACTACATGTTTATTAGCAATTTTTCCTATTTTGTCGAGTACTATCGCCCCCTGATATATGTACATGTTCAGGTTAATGTACATGTTAAGCGTTCATTAACACTCTGTATATGATATTATTAAGTTGATATTTGTTATATAAATATATTTGATGTATAATCAAAAATACTAATGTAGAAAGAATTTTTTTCAACATTAAAATAAGAAGCTGACTTAATACTATAACTCCAGAAAGTCTGTTGAAGTCTTGTGGCAAATTCTAGGGGAGACAAAACAGTAATAATACACAGTATATTTCTTCTAGTCTTGCTGACTATACGGATACAGATTAATTTCATTTCATAAGAATTTAGTATTAGATAATAATAATTATTATTAATTTAATGTTATTTAACATTTAGTGTTAAAATATACTTTTTAAATTTTTTAAGCAATTTTTATTTTGTTTTGTTTATTATTTCCTTTTAATTTTATAATTTTTATATACAAACGTTGTTTAAATTATCTTACTTGAATCCTATGCCTATATGTAACATATACATATTATTAAATTAAAATTAAGTGATTGTTCAACAATTTCCAAAATTCTTTTAAGACTTTATAAGATTTAAAAAGATTTGCATAATAAAATTTGCAATTGTGATAAAATTTGTCTACATTTTGATTATTTATTGATTGATTTTTGATTTTTATTTGAATGATTTTTGATTGATTATCAAAAATATTTTGCAGATATTTCAAAATTTAAATATTTGTTAATATTTTAAAAATTATGAAAAAGTAAATCATGTTAATTAATTCTTTAATTAATTAGAGAATAGATAGAATTTTTAATTTTTTGCAAAATATTAATATATTAATAAAATTAATAAAAAATAAATATATGTTATATATTTTGACCATAATTACATATTTTATTACATAAACATTTTTTAAATTTCCTAAAGTGCCAAGTCGTATAAAATTTGGTTATGACAGCAAAATTTTTGAATTTTAACGAGACAAAATTTAACATTTCATTCCTATTGACGGGTATTTTTTTCCACGAGGAAAAAGTGACATTTTACAACCTGTCGACATGGTTAAAATATCAAATTTAAAAAAAGGATTTTTTTTTCAATATTCAGCCGTTTTTCTCGTTACAGAAATAAATAACTTCGAACCAGTTTCTGAAGAAGTTTGAAACATGATGTCTAAAACATCAAACAACTTCTCAAAAGACTTATGGCAAAACCCGAAAGTTTCTATTTTTA
Organism: Onthophagus sagittarius; assembly: GCA_036711965.1. Lineage (NCBI taxonomy): Eukaryota > Metazoa > Arthropoda > Insecta > Coleoptera > Scarabaeidae > Onthophagus > Onthophagus sagittarius. The sequence continues at coordinate 7,027,143 of JASERS010000007.1, read as the reverse complement.
GATCTAGTGTTACTTCTAGTAATAGTTCTAGTGTTAATTCTAATTTTAGTTCAATAATAAAAAAAATACCAGATATACTACATACTAAGGAAACTAACTGGAAGAAAATAACAAATTCTGATATCCAGATATGTTCGTCGTTAAAATTGTACATGGCAAGGTTCATTCAGGCGTCATTCACAAAGTCAAGGTCAAATCAAGACGTACGTGACTTTCTTGTTTCTTGAATAAAAGTCAATAAAACCAATATATGTGACCTGGACTACGATAAGGTACCTATAGTTAGAAATCAACTTGTCATCAGTTTCCTTTATCTTGTCTACAAACATACAATACGACTAATTATGTCCTCATTAATTATAATTTTATAAGCCAGAACAACGTTATGTTAAGATATCTCATTGGGTGAATTTCCAGAAACCTGAATACGACTCATTCAAGATGTTGTTTGGTACGATTTGGGCAAATTTATAACAAATTGGTTTGTAATACAAACCATTATTTTAAAATTTCAAGAGATAGTGGAAGTGAAATTGTTTGCCGATTCTGAATATTGCTGAATTTGATTTAGTGGACTTAACCAGTAGATAATCTAATGATAAATAATAATAATAGTAATCACAAAAAAAGAACAACTGAAACATGTTGAAATGAACCAAATGAAGATTTGAAAAAAATCAAAAGAAAGAGGAAATATCGAAAAAAGCTCAAAGAAAAAAAAGGAAATGTTGAAGTTATTTTTTTTCTTGCATAAAATAATTTTTGAAGTAATTTACGTTGAACTTGTAATTTGTTGCAAAGATAATAAAAATAGGAATGTATGGTTTGATTAATTTTTATTTTTATGATTTTTCCGAAAACATAAAAAAAAGCAATTCTACATTTATTTAAATTTAAATAATTTAAGAATGACTAACAGCAAAAGTTAATTAAAGTCAAAGCTAGGAGTCTACGGTTTGTTTTATTGAAAAATTCGTAAAATATTTTATAAATTTCGACCAAAAAACAAAAATTAATTCTTCCGACCATAGATACCTTTGCGTAGTCCAGGTCACAGTTGGTGAGAAGGTTTGTGTTTTGTGCAGGCACAGAAATATCTGAACGAGAATATGTTCGGAATTGCAATGATGAATGATTTCAAGGATTGTAAGATCGGGCAACCGCTATCAGTCTTATTGAAAGAAGACGATTTCCTTAACAACCAAAGCGCCATTTAGTCACAAAAGGAAGAATTAGTTGAAACTCAAGAAATGAATGGAGACATTAATATACGATTTGTACAAATCACTCAACAGAGAGAAGAAAGTGCACAATGTTTGAAACGACAAGCTGTTAAAAAAAATTTAAGAATTCGTGAAATTAATCGTGGAGGATAAGAAATAACATCACCTTTCTTCCTACAGATAAATGCAAGAAGTAGATTTTTTATCCACATGATGATATTAAATACCTTTAATTATATATTGAATAAGAACGAGGTTAGCATGGCAAAAAGATGATGTATCTGACATCATCACAAAAATTATAAATTTTTTAATCAAAACATCATCAACAACATTTTGGAAATATAACACCAGTATCTTCTTATATCTGGATATAAGAATGAATATAGACATGGAAAATAAAGCGATGATGGGATCGCGTTAATTTTTGCTAAGCATCTGACTTATACAAATTGTTAAAAAAACAAAATCCTAACATTCCGAAATCCATTGTTGCTTACCGGGAACAAATATGAAGATACATTAATAAGACTGATTAATATATCTTCATATTAATATATCTCATACTGCAATAAATAAGATTTTTTTTTATGTATTTTATTTTTTAAAAACTTTGGTTTACTGTTAAAACGTAAAAAAAAATAAATGTAAAAATTGATATACTTATACTTACACACATATAATTTATCTCAGCTTTATTAAGATCGGCATTTGATCAAGTTGGAGGTGTACAATCGGTGGAATTAAACTATTCAATCTGCGTTTGCTCGAAATGGTGAAATTTAGTTTCAGCATTTGCTCAAATATAGTTGAACATTTCGCAAAATGCTCGTTTATTTCGGGATTTGTCCGAAATCGGAGAATGGGTCTAAATGTGAATTGGAAAAGCAAGAGAAAGAAACTTTACTAACTTCTAAGGGAATTGTGTTATTTATAGTATTTAAAGAAGAACAAAAGAGGAATTTGAAGAATTTACTGGATTATTTTGAAATCGACCTGGAAGAACCGATTTGGTTCAACATATTAGAAACCAAACTATATTCACAATTTCTAAGAATACGAGAAATTATAGACGAAAAAATACTTAAAACGCTTAGCTTAAGCGTAATTAAACCAAGTATAATGTAATACTCTAATAACAATGGAAATAATACCATTAATAATGAAATCAAAATGACCGTTCTTTTTTATTTTACATCACTGTTACCAGCTGTGAAAAAAATCATTTTTTAGTAACGGCGAAAATTCATTGTTACTGAAACATCGCTCATCTCTAAAATGGAACATGATGCGTAGTTCAACTTTTACAAATAAAAATTGTTATTTCAGAAAGAGAAAAATTGAAATTTAACATGTAACCTGAATACGACTATTTCAAGATGTTATTTGGTAGGATTTGATCCAATTTATAATAAATTGATTGGTATTACTTCATACCATCATTTTAAAATTTTAAGAGATAGCGGAAATGAAACTGTCTGCCGATTTTGGAAATCGTGCTCAATTTGAATTACTGGACTTAGCCAGTAGATAATCTAATACCAACTGATATTATTTTTGAAGATCTTAGTCTGGAAGGTAGTGGTATATTTAGAATAATTTGAGAAATTTGGTTCACGAAAAAAGTAAAAGCACCTCTATCAACACAGAAAATACATCAAAAAAGTAATGCAGCATCTACATCAACAAAGAAAACATTTATGTCAACGAAGAAAGCTTTAAAATCCACAAAAATAGAACAACTGAAACATGTTGAAATGAATGCGATTAAGATTTGAAAAAAAATCTAAAGAAAGAGGAAATATCGAAAAAAGACCAAAGGAAAAAAAAAATGTTGAAGTTATTTTTTTTTTCTTGCATAAAATAATTTTTAAAGTAATTTATATTGAACTTGTAATTTGTTGCAAAGATAATAAAAATAGGAATTTATGGTTTGTTTAATTTCAATTTTTATGATTTTTTCGAAAAGATCAAAAAAAGCAATTCTTGATTTATTTTCAATTTTCTTTGCGACTTTTATAATTAATGCTGAACTTTAATAATGACTTTCAGCATCAGCATAAGAATAAACATGGACTGGGAAAATAAAGCGATGATAGGATCGCTTCCTACAGACAAATACAAAAAGTAGAAGATTTTTTAGCTACATGATGATATTAAATACCTTTAATTATATATTAAATAAGAAAGAGGCTAACATAGCAAAAAGATGATCATCATTAATATCAATACAAAAATTGTAAATCTTTTAAACAAAACATGATCAACAACATTTTGGAAATATAATAACCCAAGTATCTTCTTATATCTGGATATAAGAATAAATATAGACTGGGAAAAGGAAAAGAAAGAAACTTACTGACTACTTAGGGACTTGTGCTATTTACAGTATTTACAGAAGAACAAAAGAGGAATTTGAAGAATTTATTTAAAGAATTTCCTGGATTATTTTGAAATCGACCTGGAAGATCCGATTTGGTTCAACATATTAGAAACCAAGCCATATTCACAGTTTCCAAGAATGCGAGAAATTATAGACGAAAAATAGTTAAAACGCTTAACTTAAGCGTAATTAAACCAAGTATGATGTAATACTCTGATAACAATAGAAATAACACCATTAATAATAAAATCACAATGACCGTTTTTTTTTTATTTTACATACATTTCACACTGTTACCAGCTGTGAAAAAAAGCATTTTTTAGTAACGGCGAAAATTCACTGTTACTGAAACATCGCTCATCTCTAAAATGGAACATGATGCGTAGTTCAACTTTTACAAATAAAAATTGTTATTTCAGAAAGAGAAAAATTTAAATTTAATATTAATCATTTTTAAGCAAACGCGGAAATAGTTCAAAAAATATAATCGTTGATGGTAAAACGAGGCTAAAAAAGTAACCCGAAAATTTTCGTTATGTTAACACAAATTCTGATGAAAACGTCGATTTTGTGTCAACGATCTTTTTAAAGTATTAGAAGAAATCGATTCGATCTAGCGGCGAATGGATAATTCAAATCAGTTGTGCATGTCGCATACCAATTGTCGCATACCAATTGTCGCATACCAAATTAACAGCTATTATTATTATAACAGATTTTGTGTTTTAAGCTTATTTGTATTTGTTACTCTTTTTCTCAGATATCTTGAAAACAGTAGCAAATACGCAAATAACGTATCAGATCAAAAAGTCGAGGAAAAGTATGGGAAGTTTAAATACGATATCAAAATTCATACAGGGTGTTCAAACAAGAACTTGCGGTTGGTACAAGCATCAAGACCATGAAGAAGTGTGACACCCTTGGTAGTGTGAATGACGATTTTCTCATTTTACTGTAGAGATTCACAAACACGACGTGTATACCAAATTTAAATTAATTATTCAAAAAAACACCGGAGAAAAACGTAAAATTAAAAAAAAAAATGAAACTACCATTCTGTAGTGACCACATGACGCATTTTTGACTACATGTTTATTAGCATTTTTTCCTATTTTGTCGAGTACTATCGCCCTCTGAAATATGTACATGTCGTTCATTAACACCGTGTATATGATATTATTAAATTGATATTTGTTATATAAATATATTTGATGTATAATCAAAGATACTAATGTAGAAGGAATTTTTTCCAACGTTAAAATAAGAAGCTGACTTAATACTATAACTCCAGAAGATCTGTTGAAGTCTTGTGGCAAATTCTAGGGGAAATAAAACGGTAATAATACTCAGTATATTTCTTCTAGTCTTACTGACTCTGTACGGATTCATATTAATTTCATTTCATAAGTATTTAATATTAGATAATAATAATTATTATTAATAATTTAATGTTATTTAATATTTAGTGTTAAAATATTTTTTTTTAATTTTTGAAGCAATTTCTATTTTGTTTTATTTATTATTTCCTTTTAATTTTATAATTTTTATATACAAACGTTGTTTAAATTATTTTACTTGAATCCTATGCCTATATGTAACACATACATATTATTAAAATAAAATTAAGTGATTTTTCAACAAATTTCAAAATTTTCTTGGTACTTTATAAGATCTAAAAAGATTTGTGTAATAAATTTTGCAATTGTGATAAAATTTGTCTACATTTTGATTATTTATTGATTGATTTTTGATTTTTATTTGAATGATTTTTGATTGATTATTAAAAATATTTTGCAGACATTTCAAAATTTAAATATTCGTTAATATTTTAAAAATTATGAAAAAAGTAAATCATGTTAGTTAATTCTTTAATTAATTACAGAATAGATAGAATTGTTAATGTTTTGCAAAATATTAGTATATTAATAAAATAAATAAAAAATAAATTTATGTTATATATTTTTACCACAATTACATATTTTATTACATAAACATTTTTTAAATTTCCTAAAGTGCCAAATCGTATTAAAATTTGGTTATGACAGCAAAATATTTTTGAATTTTAACTAGACAAAATTTAACATTTCATCCCTATTGACGGGTATTTTTTTCCACGAGGAAAAAGTGACATTTTACAACCTGTCGACATGGTTAAAATATCAAATTTAAAAACAGGATTTTTTTTCAATATTCAGCTCTTTTTCTCGTTACAGAAATAAATAACTTCGAACCAGTTTCTGAAGAAGTTTGAAACATGATGTCTAAAACCTCAAACAACTTCTCAAAAGACTTATGGAAAAACCCAAAAGTTTCTATTTTTAGATCTAGTGTTACTTCTAGTAATAGTTCTAGTGTTAATTCTAATTCTAGTTCAATAATAAAGAAGATACCAGATATACTACATACTAAGGAAACTAACTGGGAGAAAAAAACAAATTCTGATATCTAGATATGTTCGTCGTTAAAATTGTACATGGCAAGGTTCATTCAGGCGTCATTCACAAAGTCAAGGTCAAATCAAGACGTACGTGACTGTCTTGTTTCTTGAATAAAAGTCAATAAAACCAATATATGTGACCTGGACTACGATAAGGTACCTATAGTTAGAAATCAACTTGTCATCAGTTTCTTTTATCTTGTCTACAAACATACAATAGGACTAATCATGTCCTCATTAATTATAATTTTATAAGCCAGAACAACGTTATGTTAAGATATCTCATTGGGTGAATTTCCAGAAACCTGAATACGACTCATTCAAGATGTTGTTTGGTACGATTTGGGCAAATTTATAACAAATTGGTTTGTAATACAAACCATTATTTTAAAATTTCAAGAGATAGTGGAAGTGAAATTGTTTGCCGATTCTGAATATTGCTGAATTTGATTTAGTGGACTTAACCAGTAGATAATCTAATGATAAATAATAATAATAGTAATCACAAAAAAAGAACAACAGAAACATGTTGAAATGAACCAAATGAAGATTTGAAAAAAATCAAAAGTAAGAGGAAATATCGAAAAAAGCCCAAAGAAAAAAAAGGAAATGTTGAAGTTATTTTTTTTCTTGCATAAAATAATTTTTGAAGTAATTTACATTGAACTTGTAATTTGTTGCAAAGATAATAAAAATAGGAATTTATGGTTTGATTAATTTTTATTTTTATGATTTTTCCGAAAACATAAAAAAAAGCAATTCTACATTTATTTAAATTTAAATAATTTAAGAATGACTAACAGCAAAAGTTAAGTAAAGTCAAAGCTAGGAGTCTACGGTTTGTTTTATTGAAAAATTCGTAAAATATTCTATAAATTTCGACCAAAAAACAAAAATTAATTCTTCCGACCATAGATACCTTTGCGTAGTCCAGGTCACAGTTGGTGAGAAGGTTTGTGTTTTGTGCAGGCACAGAAATATCTGAACGAGAATATGTTCGGAATTGCAATGATGAATGATTTCAAGGATTATAAGATCGGGCAACCGCTATCAGTCTTATTGAAAGAAGACGATTTCCTTAACAACCAAAGCGCCATTTAGTCACAAAAGGAAGAATTAGTTGAAACTCAAGAAATGAATGGAGACATTAATATACGATTTGTACAAATCACTCAACAGAGAGAAGAAAGTGCACAATGTTTGAAACGACAAGCTGTTAAAAAAAATTAAGAATTCGTGAAATTAATCGTGGAGGATAAGAAATAACATAACCTTTCTTCCTACAGATAAATGCAAGAAGTAGATTTTTTATCCACATGATGATATTAAATACCTTTAATTATATATTGAATAAGAATGAGGTTAGCATAGCAAAAAGATGATGTATCTGACATCATCACAAAAATTATACATTTTTTAATCAAAACATGATCAACAACATTTTGGGAATATAACACAAGTATCTTCTTATATCTGAATATAAGAGTGAATATAGACATGGAAAATAAAGCGATGATGGGATCGCTTTAATTTTTGCTAAGCATCTGACTTAAACAAATTGTTAAAAAACAAAATCCTAACATTCCGAAATCCATTGTTGCTTACCAGGAACAAATATGAAGATACATTAATAAGACTGATTAATATATCTTCATATTAATATATCTCATACTGCAATAAATAAGATTTTTTTTTATGTATTTTATTTTTTAAAAACTTTAGTTTACTGTTAAAACGTAAAAAAAATTAAATGTAAAAATTGATATACTTATACTTACACACATATAATTTATTTCAGCTTTATTAAGATCGGCATTTGATCAAGTTGGAGGTGTACAATCGGTGGAATTAAACTATTCAATCTGCGTTTGCTCGAAATGGTGAAATTCAGTTTCAGCATTTGCTCAAATATAGTTGAACATTTCGCAAAATGCTCGTTTATTTCGGGATTTATCCGAAATCAGAGATTGGATCTAATATGTGAATTGGAAAAGGAAGAGAAAGAAACTTTACTAACTACTAAGGGAATTGTGCTATTTATAGTATTTAAAGAAGAACAAAAGAGGAATTTGAAGAATTTATTTGAAGAATTTTCTGGATTATTTTGAAATCGACCTGGAAGAACCGATTCGGTTTATCATATTAGAAACCAAGCCATATTCCAAATTTCCAAGAATACGAGAAATTATATACGAAAAAATAGTTAAAACGCTTAACTTAAGCGTAATTAAACCAAGTATGATGTAATACTCTGATAACAATGGAAATAACACCATTAATAATAAAATCACAATGACCGTTCTTTTTTATTTTACATCACTGTTACCAGCTGTGAAAAAAAGCATTTTTTAGTAACGGCGAAAATTCACTGTTACTGAAACATCGCTCATCTCTAAAATGGAACTTGATGCGTAGTTCAATTTTTACAAATAAAAATTGTTATTTCAGAAAGAGAAAAATTGAAATTTAATATGTAACCTGAATACGACTATTTCAAGATGTTATTTGGTAGTATTTGATCAAATTTATAATAAATTGATTGGTATTACTTCATACCATCATTTTAAAATTTTAAGAGATAGCGGAAGTGAAGCTGTCTGCCGATTTTGGAAATCCTGCTCAATTTGAATTACTGGACTTAGCCAGTAGATAATCTAATACCAACTGATATTATTTTTGAAGATCTTAGTCTGGAAGGTAGTGGTATATTTAGAATAATTTGTAAAAGCACCTGTATCAACACAGAAGATGCATCAAAAAAGTAATGCAGCATCCACATCAACAAAGAAAACATTTAAGTCAACGAAGAAAGCTTTAAAATCCACAAAAATAGAACAACTGAAACATGTTGAAATGAACGAGATTAAGATTTGAAAAAAAATCTAAAGAAAGAGGAAATATCGAAAAAAGACCAAAGGAAAAAAAGAAATGTTGAAGTTATTTTTTTTTCTTGCATAAAATAATTTTTAAAGTAATTTATATTGAACTTGTAATTTGTTGCAAAGATAATAAAAATAGGAATTTATGGTTTGTTTAATTTCAATTTTTATGATTTTTTCGAAAAGATCAAAAAAAGCAATTCTTGATTTATTTTCAATTTTCTTTGCGACTTTTATAATTAATGCTGAACTTTAATAATGACTTTCAGCATCAGCATAAGAATAAACATAGACTGGGAAAATAAAGCGATGATAGGATCGCTTCCTACAGACAAATGCAAAAAGTAGAAGATTTTTTAGCTACATGATGATATTAAATACCTTTAATTATATATTAAATAAGAAAGAGGCTAACATAGCAAAAAGATGATCATCATTAACATCAATACAAAAATTGTAAATCTTTTAAACAAAACATGATCAACAACATTTTGGAAATATAATAACCCAAGTATCTTCTTATATCTGGATATAAGAATAAATATAGACTGGGAAAATAAAGCGATAATGGGATCGCTTTATTTTCGCTAAGCGACTAACTTCAAATTGTTAGAAAAACAAAATTCTATTCCGGAAGCGAATGTTGCTTACCAAGAACAAATATGAAGATATGTTAATCAGTCATTCTATTTATAAAAATATAATAAATAAACTTATAATTTAAAAAATATATAATAAATGTAATTTATAAAAAAACTGTATAATATAAATAAAATAAATTTACAATATAAAACATAATAAATTTATAAAAATAATTATATATATTTTTTTAAATGTATTTTAGTTTTTTAAAACTTTTAAAATGTAAAAGCTACTCTTATCTTTTTTTTAATATTAATAAAAGATTTAATAAAAATATATAAAAACAAAATCCTGACATTCCGAAATTCATTGTTGCTTACCAGGAACAAATATGAAGATATATTAATAAGACTGATTAATATATCTTCATATTAATATATCTCATACTGCAATAAATAAGATTTTTCTTATGTATTTTATTTTTAAAAACTTTGGTTTACTGTTAAAACGTAAAAACTGATATACTTATACTTACACACATATAATTTATTTCAGTTTTATTAAGATCGGCATTTGATCAAGTTGGAGGTGTACAATCGGCGGAATTAAACTATTCAATCTGCGTTTGCTCAAAATGGCGAAATTCAGTTTCAGCATTTGCTCAAATATAGTTGAACATTTCGCAAAATGCTCGTTTATTTCGGGATTTGTCCGAATTCGGAGATTTTGTCTAATATGTGAATTGGAAAAGGAAAAGAAAGAAACTTTACTGACCACTAAGGGAATTATTAAAGTATTTATAGAAGAACAAAAGAGGAATTTGAAGAATTCACTGGATTATTTTGAAGTCGACCTGGAAGAACCGATTTGGTTCAACATACACTTAGCAGCAGAAGTCTGCGTACAAAAAACTTCTAACACTTTAACTGAAAAAATAAGGGTCATGATCTAATGTGATAAACTTCATTTTTTTTTATTTTGTGTATTAACTACATATAATTCTATTAACAAAATATGCATCAATAAAACAGAAATATTAGTTACAAAAAAAATTAAAATTAAAAATTGTCCAAATAATGCGTATGCAAAAATCTGCGTACAAATAAAGACGCCTTCTCCAAAATATACTTATTTACTTAAATACGTAGTTGGCGATGTACGCTTTCCGATTTAAATAAAAGATAATGGGTGTCAAATATATTAGCAGAGGTTTAGAACCTAAAAGTTAGAATGGACACGAAAGGAAAGGAAATTGAATTGGGAGAGAGAAAAATTATTGTAAAGTTATGGAAAGAGGGAAAATCTTTTCGAAAAATAGGAGAAACTGTCGGCAGGTCACACTCTTCCATTCAAAGAGTAATTAATAATTATAAAGACACTGAAGATTACCTCTTACGTCCGCGATCTGGTAGACCACCCCTTTTAACAAACCGAGAGAAGCGAAAAATTGTACAGCAGGTTAGAAAAGAACCTAGGCTGACAGCAAAAAAAAATAGTAGAAAATGTACAAGAAGAATTTCATAAAACTATCAGCAAAGATACGGTGAGAAGGACGTTAAAAAAAGCTAACTATCACAGTCGCGTTGCACGAAAAAAGGCATTTGTGTCAGAGGTCAATCGTTAGAAGCGGATCGCCTTTGCAAAAAAACTCTTAGACAAGCCCATTGAATTCTGGGAGAAAGTTCTCTTTACAGATGAGAGCAAATTTTGCATTTTCGGCATTAAGGGTAAACAACTTGTATGGAGAAAACCTAATACTGCCCTTAATCCCGAAAATTTGAAAGCGACTGTAAAACACGGAGGTGGTGGAGTTATGGTTTGGGGGTTTATGTGCACCAAAGGGGTGGGAAGGTTGGTTTTCATAACATCGACAATGGACCATAAAATGTATATAGACATTTTAAAAGAAAATTTGAAGCCTAGCATCGAAAACTTGGGCTTGGGGCCCGAATACTTTTTTCAACAAGATAATGACCCCAAACATTGCGCCCACAACACTAAGCTTTGGCTACTATACAATACCCCAAAGCAACTTAAAACACCTCCACAATCGGCGGACTTGAATCCCATCGAACACCTCTGGGATTTACTGGAACGCAGGATTTGGCAACACAACATAACGTCGAAGGAAACGTTAAAAAATGTTATGATTGAGGAATGGGCCAAAATCAGTTCGGACGAAACGAAGAAATTAGTGCACTCCATGCCTAAACGTTTAAGGGAGATCATTAAACGTAAAGGTTATCCGACCTCATATTAATATAGAAACAATGATCTCATTTATGAATTTTTTATAAATACTGTCCTGACTTGTACGCAGATTTTTGCATACCCGTTATTTGTAGAATTTTTAGTTTTGATTTTTTTCTGTAACTACTGTTTCTGTTTTGTTGAAGCATATTTTGTTAATAGAATTATATGTAGTTAATATACAAAATAAAAAAAAATCAAGTTTATCACATTAGATTATGACTCTTATTTTTTCAATTAAAGTATTACAAGTTTTTTGTACGCAGACTTCTGCTGCTGAGTGTATTAGAAACCAAACCATATTCACAATTTCTAAGAATACGAGAAATTATAGACGAAAAAATACTTAAAACGCTTAGCTTAAGCGTAATTAAACCAAGTATGATGTAATACTCTGATAACAATGGAAATAATACCATTAATAATGAAATCAAAATGTCCGTTCTTTTTTATTTTACATCACTGTTACCAGCTGTGAAAAAATCATTTTTTAGTAACGGCGAAAATTCACTGTTACTTCTCTAAAATGGAACATGATGTGTAGTTCAACTTTTACAAATAAAAATTGTTATTTCAGAAAAAGAAAAATTGAAATTTATTATTAATTATTTTCTTAAGCAAGCGCGGAAATAGTTCAAAAAATATAATCGTTTATGGTAAAACGAAGCTAAAAAAGTAACCCGAAAATTTTCGTTGCGTTAACACAAATTCTGATGAAAACGTCGATTTTGTGTCGAGGATCTTTTTGATGTATTTGAAGAAATCGATTCGATCTAGCGGCGCATGGATAATTAAAATCAGTTGTGCATATGTTAGAAATTTCCAAATGAAAAATTATCTAACTATGCACACCAAATTTTAATAATCATATTTGAAATTATAGTTAACATCAGGATCTTAATAATAAATAATTAATAAATGTATGTGTTGCTTTCTAACGAATAAGTTGGTATATAACGCGGCAATTCGATTAAATAGATCAAGAGTTGCCGCAGTACATCACCAAATCCTTCGTTTAGAATATAACAAAAAACGCAATTAGAAAGCGTTTGTGGAAAATAATAAATAATGTACGATTGTCTCAATTATAAACTAACAACAATCAAGTCCAACCGTATATTAATTTATTACTTTGGTTAGTATTTAATTAAAATTTAAAATTGTTGTAAGTGCTTACCTTGATTATTTCAGCTTAATAACTTTGGAACACTACTGAAAATTTGATTCGGATTCGGGCCTAATATACCCGGAATTGTTTTGCAAAAGTTATCGTACGATAGAAAGAACAATAGCTCAATAGCGTTTAATAATTATATTGTTCTCGTTGACGTTACAATCGAGACATAAAATTTGTTTGTTACACGATTTTAATTTTTTTTTGTTCCCGTGCAATTACAATCGAGATATCGCCGCATTTATTGCCACGTAGAGATTTTCCATTTAAGTTACCCGCTAAATAGAGCGCCATCTCCCGGAAAGTGGCACAATTTTTCGATTTTAATAAGAGACATCTCTTATTAAATGTGTTAATTATTTAAAATTATTCGTTAGAAATCTTTTTTATTAATTGTGGAAAATTGTGTAATTTAATGAGTACATTCAACCGAAATTAAAAACGCATTAAGATTAAGTTAATTTGTTTGTAAATTTAAATTATGTTTAGGAATGTAAATAAATGAAATTAGTGTTTAACAGTGTTGCCAAATCATCTACTTGAAAATGACGTTTTTAATGCGCTAATTCTAGTTGGTGGCACTGGTTTGGAGTGATGTGCATGTGCAACGATTGGGGTTTGGGGTTGTGATATATTTTTTTAATTTAAATTAACTTCAAGAGGCCACCCCTTAATTAAAAACAAAACGGTATCAAAATTGGCAATTCCCAGAACATGATGAACCCGTTGGCAAATCGGCGAAACGTCAAATCGCCTAAGATCACCCCCATCACTGAGGATTATCAAATCACGAACACCGTGCTCGGACTTGGAATCAACGGAAAAGTGGTGGAGTGTTTCTCAAAGGCTACAAACGAAAAATTCGCACTCAAAGTAAGTAAAATTACTCATCAATTATTGGAGTTGTAATGGACTTAGTTGTAATTGTTGTAGGTGTTACACGATTCAATGAAGGCAAGAAGAGAAGTTGATTTACATTGGAGAGTCAGTGGATGTAGACATATTGTCAACATAATAGATGTTTATGAGAACACTTACAAGAGTGTTAAATGTTTATTGGTTGTTATGGAATGGTAATTTTTTTATAAACAAACTTTATTATGAGTATAATATTACCCATATCATCAAAGCAGGATGATGTCATATAACTTTTTTATTTTTGCTATGAGAATACTAAATTATCTCTCAAGTACTCTTATACTATTGTCTTAACACGTTGAATGCCACCATATATTCGACAAATGGGGTCCCACTGGCCAATAGTTTTTTATTTTAGAATCTTGTAATTATTGCTCTACAGATTCAGGAATTAACATAAATTATTATTATAATTTTTTTTTTGATATTTATTTTAAACTTTTATTTTATGGTGACACGTTGGTCTCTCGCGGCCTACAATAGACGCGTACATCTCAAGCAGTGTTATGATAAATAATAATTTTTCTGCGCATGTACGATAAGTAATGAAATTTCTAACATATGCACAACTGATTTTAATTATCCATTCGCCGCTAGATCGAATCGATTTCTTCAAATACATCAAAAAAATCCTCGACACAAAATCAACGTTTTCATCGGAATTTGTGTTAACGTAACGAAAATTTTCGGGTTACTTTTTTATCCTCGTTTTACCATCAACGATTATATTGCTTAAAAAAATGATTAATATTAAATTTCAATTTTTCTCTTTCTGAAATAACAATTTTTATTTGTAAAAGTTGAACTACGCATCATGTTCCATTTTAGAGATGAGCGATGTTTCAGTAACAGTGAATTTTCGCCGTTACTAAAAAATGCTTTTTTTCACAGCTGGTAACAGTGATGTAAAATAAAAAAGAACGGTCATTTTGATTTCATTATTAATCGTATTATTTCCATTGTTATCAGAGTATTACATCATACTTGGTTTAATTACGCTTAACTTAAGCGATTTAACTGTTTTTTCATCTATAATTTCTCGTATTCTTGGAAATTGTGAATATGGTTTGGTTTCTAATATGTTGAACCAAATCGGTTCTTCCAGGTCGATTTCAAAATAATCCAGTAAATTCTTCAAATTCCTCTTTTGTTCTTCTTTAAATACTATAAATAGCACAATTCCCTTAGTAGTTAGTAAAGTTTCTTTCTCTTCCTTTTCCAATTCACATATTAGATCCAATCTCTGATTTCGGACAAACCCCGAAATAAACGAGCATTTTGCGAAATGTTCAACTATATTTGAGCAAATGCTGAAACTGAATTTCACCATTTCGAGCAAACGCAGATTGAATAGTTTAATTCCACCGATTGTACACCTCCAACTTGATCAAATGCCGATCTTAATAAAGCTGAAATAAATTATATGTGTGTAAGTATAAGTATATCAATTTTTACATTTAATTTTTTTTACGTTTTAACAGTAAACCAAAGTTTTTAAAAAATAAAATACATAAAAAAAATCTTATTGCAGTATGAGATATATTAATATGAAGATATATTAATCAGTCTTATTAATGTATCTTCATATTTGTTCCTGGTAAGCAACAATGGATTTCGGAATGTTAGGATTTTGTTTTTTAACAATTTGTTTAAGTCAGATGCTTAGCAAAAATTAAAGCGATCCCATCATCGCTTTATTTTCCATGTCTATATTCATTCTTATATCCAGATATAAGAAGATACTTGTGTTATATTTCCAAAATGTTGTTGATCATGTTTTGATTAAAAAATTTATAATTTTTGTGATGATGTCAGATACATTATCTTTTTGCTATGCTAACCTCGTTCTTATTCAATATATAATTAAAGGTATTTAATATCATCATGTGGATAAAAAATCTACTTCTTGCATTTATCTGTAGGAAGAAAGGTTATGTTATTTCTTATCCTCCACGATTAATTTCACGAATTCCTAAATTTTTTTTAACAGTTTGTCGTTTCAGACATTGTACACTTTCTTCTCTCTGTTGAGTGATTTGTACAAATCGTATATTAATGTCTCCATTCATTTTTTGAGTTTCAACTAATTCTTCCTTTTGTGACTAAATGGCGCTTTGGTTGTTAAGGAAATCGTCTTCTTTCAATAAGACTGGTAGCGGTTGCCCGATCTTATAATCCTTGAAATCATTCATCATTACAATTCCGAACATATTCTCGTTCAGATATTTCTGTGCCTGCACAAAACACAAACCTTCTCACCAACTGTGACCTGGACTACGCAAAGGTATCTATGGTCGGAAGAATTAATTTTTGTTTTTTGGTCGAAATTTATAAAATATTTTACGAATTTTTCAATAAAACAAACCGTAGACTCCTAGCTTTGACTTTAATTAACTTTTGCTGTTAGTCATTCTTAAATTATTTAAATTTAAATAAATGTAGAATTGCTTTTTTTTATGTTTTCGGAAAAATCATAAAAATAAAAATTAATCAAACCATAAATTCCTATTATTATTATCTTTGCAACAAATTACAAGTTCAATGTAAATTACTTCAAAAATTATTTTATGCAAGAAAAAAAATAACTTCAATATTTCCTTTTTTTTTCTTTGGGCTTTTTTCGATATTTCCTCTTTCTTTTGATTTTTTTCAAATCTTCATTTGGTTCATTTCAACATGTTTCAGTTGTTCTTTTTTTGTGATTACTATTATTATTATTTATCATTAGATTATCTACTGGTTAAGTCCACTAAATCAAATTCAGCAATATTCAGAATCGGCAAACAATTTCACTTCCACTATCTCTTGAAATTTTAAAATGATGGTTTGTATTACAAAGCAATTTGTTATAAATTTGCCCAAATCGTACCAAACAACATCTTGAATGAGTCGTATTCAGGTTTCTGGAAATTCACCCAATGAGATATCTTAACATAACGTTGTTCTGGCTTATAAAATTATAATTAATGAGGACATGATTAGTCGTACTGTATGTTTGTAGACAAGATAAAGGAAACTGATGACAAGTTGATTTCTAACTATAGGTACCTTATCGTAGTCCAGGTCACATATATTGGTTTTATTGACTTTTATTCAAGAAACAAGAAAGTCACGTGCGTCTTGATTTGACCTTGACTTTGTGAATGACGCTTGAATGAACCTTGCCATGTACAATTTAACGACGAACATATCTAGATATCAGAATTTGTTTTTTCTTCCAGTTAGTTTCCTTAGTATGTAGTATATCTGGTATTTTCTTTATTATTGAACTAAAATTAGAATTAACACTAGAACTATTACTAGAAGTAACACTAGATCTAAAAATAGAAACTTTTGGGTTTTGCCATAAGTCTTTTGAGAAGTTGTTTGAGGTTTTAGACATCATGTTTCAAACTTCTTCAGAAACTGATAAATAATAATTTTCTGCGCATGTACGATAAGTACATGCGCAGAAAAATTATCGTTTTTCAAATTCAATTATCGTACGGATAAAAAAATATAAAGTATTGTATAAATAAATAATCTTTATTGACTACAAAAAACTTGAAATTAAACTTGATTCTTAACAAACTTTGCAGTAAAGATATTAGTAACAGTAATAATAAAAAACAAAACTATTAAATTAATTCCAATCTAAATTATAAATAAAATATAAATATTATCTTGTACTAAGTGATATATAAATTTATTTACGTCTTGACCGGTTTCGGTAATTATATTACCATCTTCAGAAGAACATCTACATTAAAGAGGTTTACATATTAAAATAAATAATTTTATATCTACTTTAAAACTTACGTCAATTAACAATTTAAAAAGTTAAAACAATCACTATACATTCTTAAACGCACACAAACATACATTTCTTAAAATACAACAACACAATGGTATCACGAGGACAAATAAAACTCGTTTTCTAAAGAATATAGAAATGGAAAGTGGTTTTTAAAGATTTTTATAAGGATTTTTTAAATTATTATATAATGGAGGGGTAATATGGTTTATTTGTTCATTTAGTGCTATTTTATCCGGATTTTGTTTTTTAAATTTGGTTATTTCATACATTTCGAGTATTTCTAGTAAATAGCCTTTATTTTTCTTGTGTAATATTTTTGTATTTTTCTCTATATTAAATTCGTGGTTGTTAAAAAGTAAATGTTTTCCAAATGCCGAATTTTCTTTCGTTAAATGTTCTTTGATCCTTGTTTTGAAATTACGTCCGGTCTCTCCGATATATGTAGCTTGACAACTATTGCATTCTATTTGGTATACACCGCTTTCTTGTAAGATATCAAATTTGTCTTTACTATTATCAAGAATATTTTGAATAGTGTGAGTAGTTTTAAACGTTAGATTTATGTTATATTTTTTGAAAAGTTTTTTCAATTTGTGTGATATCGTAACAAACAATGATATCAAACAAATTGGCCAAAATAACGGATATAAACCACAAATCATCAACAAAATGATTGACAAATACAGAAACAAACAGAATCACATAAAACTTACCACTCTTACAAATATAATAAATAACACAAACAATATTTATAGAACAATAGAATATCAAGGTAACATACATAATAAAATCAAAAAAAATTTTAAGAAACACAATATAGTTATAACATCCAAAAGCAACAACACACTAGATAAAATTTTAATTAACAACAAAGATAAAATCAATAAAATGAACGATAATGGAGTTTACAAATTAGAATGTGATACATGTAAAGCCATTTACATTGGTGAAACAGGGAGATGTTTAAAAACTCGTATAAAAGAACATAGAACACAACAGAGATCTAACTTTGGAAGACATATAATATTTAACAAAGAACACCAATTTAATGAAACAAAAAACACAACATTACTTCATAAGAAAAATAAAAGTAACCTTTTGGAAATACTTGAACTTTATGAAATTAGAAAATTTAAACATAATCATCCACAAATTTTATGTTTGAATGACCAAATTAACTACACAGAAAAACCTTTATATATGTATTTGAAAAATCCTTTTACTCCACCTAAAAATAAAATTAAAAAACCCTAACATATACAATGAACTCAAACCGCAATAACATTTTCCCATATTTCCCTTCCCAAATTTACAATAGATATTTGAACTTTTGGTTTGGGAAATATTCAATTTTAATTTTATTTTATTTTAATCCTATTTTAATTTTTCACATTGACACAACATGACATTAATCACAAAATAAAATGTCAATAACATCGACAATTTTCTTTAAAATATATTTCCTGAAGATGGTTTAAACGTAACCGAAACCAGTAGTAACATTGTGTAAAATACTATCGTCTTGTTAATAAAAGTGCAAAAAATTATTAAATAAACATAAATCAAATGAATAGTAAGATGTATACAGATATTTATAATTTAGTTATGTTTTTATCCATTATCACTAATATGTTATAAAATATAAATATTATCTTGTACTAAGTGATATATAAATTTATTTACGTCTTGACCGGTTTCGGTAATTATATTACCATCTTCAGAAGAACATCTACATTAAAGAGGTTTACATATTAAAATAAATAATTTTATATCTACTTTAAAACTTACGTCAATTAACAATTTAAAAAGTTAAAACAATCACTATACATTCTTAAGCGCACACAAACATACATTTCTTAAAATACAACAACACAATGGTATCACGAGGACAAATAAAACTCGTTTTCTAAAGAATATAGAAATGGAAGGTGGTTTTTAAAGATTTTTGTAAGGATTTTTTAAATTATTATATAATGGAGGGGTAATATGGTTTATTTGTTCATTTAGTGCTATTTTATCCGGATTTTGTTTTTTAAATTTGGTTATTTCATACATTTCGAGTATTTCTAGTAAATAGCCTTTATTTTTCTTGTGTAATATTTTTGTATTTTTCTCTATATTAAATTCGTGGTTGTTAAAAAGTAAATGTTTTCCAAATGCCGAATTTTCTTTCGTTAAATGTTCTTTGATCCTTGTTTTGAAATTACGTCCGGTCTCTCCGATATATGTAGCTTGACAACTATTGCATTCTATTTGGTATACACCGCTTTCTTGTAAGATATCAAATTTGTCTTTACTATTATCAAGAATATTTTGAATAGTGTGAGTAGTTTTAAACGTTAGATTTATGTTATATTTTTTGAAAAGTTTTTTCAATTTGTGTGATATCGTACCTGGATAACTTATTGTTTTAAATTTATCTAACTTGCTATTATCGATAGTCTTTTCTAAGGATGAGATTTGTTTTGAATGTATTTTATTATGTTTTTTGTCTATTAATTTTTGCACTGTATTTTCGGGGAAATAATTATCTTTTGCTATTGTTTGTATTATTGATATTTCCTTTTCAAAATTATTTTGGCTTAGTTCTGAATTAAAAGCTCGGTGTATATATGATCTTAATGCTGCTAACTTTTGAGTATAATCGTGGTATGAATCATACGGAATGATTTTGTTGTGCTGTGTCGGTTTCCGGTATATGTCGAATTCAATCCTATTTTCTTTTCTGATTAGAGTAAAATCTAAAAAGTTTAGCTTGTTGTCTTTTTCCATTTCCAACGTAAATTTTATGTTTTTATGGAGGTTATTTACGTATTTATGTAAGTCATTAATCATTTTTATATCATTCGTCTTAGTTACAACTAAATTATCATCAACATAACGTAACCATGTGATAATATTCTCATGATGTGGGTTTATTGAATTTACGATAAAATCTTCCTCTAATTTATTTAAAAATATATCCGAAATAAGTCCGCTAAGCGGCGATCCCATTGGGAGACCATCATTAAATTCATATATTTTATTATCGAATCTACAGAAATTTTGTTCAGTGCAGATATGTAATAATTTGAGAATATTATCGACATCATTTCTATTATCCATTCTACTGTGCAAAAACTCCTTTATTATAGTTAAAGCTTCCTTTATGGGTATATTTGTATATAGGTTTGTGATATCAAATGAAAAGATTAATGATTCCTTCTGTATAGCTGATTTTTGGAGTTGTTCTATTACGTTTTGTCTGTTGTTAATACTAAACTTTGGTTTGAATGGAACATGATTTTTAAAAAATTGAACCAAAAACTTTGCTATTCTATATGTGCTAGAGTCAATGCTTGAGATGATCGGTCATATGGGTATGTTTTCTTTATGTAGTTTTGGTAGTGCATACAATCTGGGTGTTTTTGGGTTCATTGGTGTTATATTGTAAGTGTTGGAAATGAACTTTGTTAAGGTGTTGTTACATTCTTTTATTACTTTTTTGGTTTTTATATGGAAAGAGTTAGTATCTTTTTTAATTTGTGTGTATTTGTTACTTTTGAGGAAATCGTTTGTTTTTGTTAGGTAATCCATTCTGTTCATTATTACTAAACCCGCATTCTTATCTCCATTAGTGACAATTAAGTTGTTTTCTTTTATCTTGTTTTTTAATCCTTTTATGATTATTTCTTCTTTCTTCGTCTTTTTACATTTCTTTTTCTTGTGTTGTTGTTTAGCTTCTTCTTTCTGTAATATGTATTGTATTTCTTTCCTTAGATCCCCTTCGCATTTATCATTTTTAATTACTGCCTCCAATTCTATGGCTATTGTTGTCAAATTTTGTGATTTGGTGACGGCGTATTTGCCTCCCTTTTCGAGTAAAGATATTTCTTCATTTGTAAATAAGGTGTTTGACATATTAGTTGTTCCAGGTTATTAAGGTCATATATATTAAGATATATTAAGATCATATATACACCGAGTTTTTAATTCAGAACTAAGCCAAAATAATTTTGAAAAGGAAATATCAATAATACAAACAATAGCAAAAGATAATTATTTCCCCGAAAATACAGTGCAAAAATTAATAGACAAAAAACATAATAAAATAAATTCAAAACAAATCTCATCCTTAGAAAAGACTATCGATAATAGCAAGTTAGATAAATTTAAAACAATAAGTTATCCAGGTACGATATCACACAAATTGAAAAAACTTTTCAAAAAATATAACATAAATCTAACGTTTAAAACTACTCACACTATTCAAAATATTCTTGATAATAGTAAAGACAAATTTGATATCTTACAAGAAAGCGGTGTATACCAAATAGAATGCAATAGTTGTCAAGCTACATATATCGGAGAGACCGGACGTAATTTCAAAACAAGGATCAAAGAACATTTAACGAAAGAAAATTCGGCATTTGGAAAACATTTACTTTTTAACAACCACGAATTTAATATAGAGAAAAATACAAAAATATTACACAAGAAAAATAAAGGCTATTTACTAGAAATACTCGAAATGTATGAAATAACTAAATTTAAAAAACAATATCCGGATAAAATAGCACTAAATGAACAAATAAACCATATTACCCCTCCATTATATAATAATTTAAAAAATCCTTACAAAAATCTTTAAAAACCACCTTCCATTTCTATATTCTTTAGAAAACGAGTTTTATTTGTCCTCGCGATACCATTGTGTTGTTGTATTTTAAGAAATGTATGTTTGTGTGCGCTTAAGAATGTATAGTGATTGTTTTAACTTTTTAAATTGTTAATTGACGTAAGTTTTAAAGTAGATATAAAATTATTTATTTTAATATGTAAACCTCTTTAATGTAGATGTTCTTCTGAAGATGGTAATATAATTACCGAAACCGGTCAAGACGTAAATAAATTTATATATCACTTAGTACAAGATAATATTTATATTTTATAACATATTAGTGATAATGGATAAAAACATAACTAAATTATAAATATCTGTATACATCTTACTATTCATTTGATTTATGTTTATTTAATAATTTTTTGCACTTTTATTAACAAGACGATAGTATTTTACACAATGTTACTACCGGTTTCGGTTACGTTTAAACCATCTTCAGGAAATATATTTTAAAGAAAATTGTTGATGTTATTGACATTTTATTTTGTGATTAATGTCATGTTGTGTCAATGTGAAAAATTAAAATAGGATTAAAATAAAATAAAATTAAAATTGAATATTTCCCAAACCAAAAGTTCAAATATCTATTGTAAATTTGGGAAGGGAAATATGGGAAAATGTTATTGCCGTTTGAGTTCATTGTATATGTTAGGGTTTTTTAATTTTATTTTTAGATGGAGTAAAAGGATTTTTCAAATACATATATAAAGGTTTTTCTGTGTAGTTAATTTGGTCATTCAAACATAAAATTTGTGGATGATTATGTTTAAATTTTCTAATTTCATAAAGTTCAAGTATTTCCAAAAGGTTACTTTTATTTTTCTTATGAAGTAATGTTGTGTTTTTTGTTTCATTAAATTGGTGTTCTTTGTTAAATATTATATGTCTTCCAAAGTTAGATCTCTGTTGTGTTCTATGTTCTTTTATACGAGTTTTTAAACATCTCCCTGTTTCACCAATGTAAATGGCTTTACATGTATCACATTCTAATTTCTAAACTCCATTATCGTTCATTTTATTGATTTTATCTTTGTTGTTAATTAAAATTTTATCTAGTGTGTTGTTGCTTTTGGATGTTATAACTATATTGTGTTTCTTAAAATTTTTTTTGATTTTATTATGTATGTTACCTTGATATTCTATTGTTCTATAAATATTGTTTGTGTTATTTGTTATACAGTAGAACCCCTCATATCCGTCACCCATGGGACCGGAGCATGGTCGGTTACCAAAAAAGGTCGGATAATCCGAGGAACAACAAAAATGAACAAGACAAACATAAATGAGTACATATATTTAATTATGTATACAAATCCATGTATGTACATGTAAATTTATTTAAAAAAATCAGTTATATATTTTTTGTTTTAATCTACCAAATCTTGCTTTAGCTGAGATATCTTTCCACTTTTTAATGCACAGCACATCCATCGGTGTTGCTTCTGGATGTTGCTCGACGTATTTCATTGCAATTTCGAAAGCCTCTGTAGCTGTCGTATGACTGATATTTTCAGGTTCTTCTTTTTCATCATCCGTTTCATCTTCCTCTGTTTCAACTTTAAAAACTGCGGATATGATTTGTTCGTCGTTCAAATCCTCGTTAGTGACTTCAACTATGTCCCCTCCCAATAGCCACTCTTCTATATCCGCTGGTTGGATTTGGGCATCGATGGTCTGTAAATCTTGTAGAATTTCTGCTTCATCTGTATTTAAAGTTTCAGACTCATTAGAGATTGCGCTCTCACCTTCAATAATACTTGGCCATAGTTTTCTCCAAGATTTTTGTAGAGTGGTGTGATTGAGTTCGTCCCAGGCTTGTGCGGCAATGTAAATGGCATCTTTTATATTAAAAGTCTTCATTGCCTCAAATAGGTTACTGCCTCCTTCCGTTTGCTCTAATAAGAAGCTGACATATTTTCGCCTGTATCTTTTCTGCAACCACTCAATAACCCCTTGATCCATAGGTTGGATTAAAGGTGTCACACGAGGAGGTAGAAACATAGCTTTGATGTTTCCCATTGTTAGTTCGTTTTCCGAAGGATGACTGGGAGCATTGTCAAGAATCAAGACTGCATTGAGTGGTAGATTTTTCATTTTCAAGTGTTTTTTTACATCTGGTACAAACTCTTCAAAAAACCACTGTTTAAACAAAGAACTGTCCATCCAAGCAGATTTTTGATTTTTATAATAAACAGGCAATGATGCCATGTTCACATGTTTGAACGCTCTGGGCTTTTTAGATTTTCCAATGACAAACAATGGCATTTTATGGTTTCCACTTGCATTACTACAAGTTGCAAAAGTTAGTCTATCCTTGGATAATTTTGTCCCTGTTACTTTTTCATTTTTTGCAGCAAGAGTTTTTTGTGGGAGCATCTTGTAGTTTAACCCCGAGTCGTCAATATTATACACTTGATCCGGATGCATATTGTTTTCTTTAATAAAAACTTCAAATTTCTTCACGAACTCTTTGGTTGCGTCATCATCAGCTGATAGCTTTTCTCCAGAAATAACAACGTGACGTATACCATGGCGACGTTTCCATCGGTGAAGCCAACCTTCACTTGCACTGAAATTTTCCCCTTCCTCTCCTACTATTGTTTTATGTAAAATCGCTGCCTTCTCTTTAATTATAGGACCTGACAAAGGAGTTCCTTTGCGTCTTTCTTGGCAAAACCATATCCAGAGAGCATCATCTAAAACATCAAATTTAGGCTTTTTAAGCATCTTTCTATTTTTTAAACCCTCCTCCCCTTCCACTGTCATAGAGTACGATTCGATATTCTTTCTGTTTTTCCTCCAGTCTTTAATAGTTGTGACGCCTATTCCTAATTCAGAAGATAATTTTTGAACTGACTCGCCATTGTCTAGCCTCTGAATAACTTCCAATTTCTTCTGTAGTGTACATACAATACGTTTTCGTTTTTGTTGGGTAGCCATAATCACTTTTACTATAACAATTGTAAATATGCATACAATTGATATTCACAATGATGAACACAGTTGCGCAACCCTTGGCAAACATCAAGATTGAGCGAATCAAGTAATTCCCCGACGGAAAGTCGGGTCTCTTGGGATTCACAAAAACGTACATTAGAGTATTTGAACAAAATTGGGAGTAGGGAGGGGTGACGGATATCCCGAGGAGTCGGATATCCCGAGGTCGGATATGAGGGGTTCTACTGTATTTGTAAGAGTGGTAAGTTTTATGTGATTCTGTTTGTTTCTGTATTTGTCAATTATTTTGTTGATGATTTGTGGTTTATATCCGTTATTTTGGCCAATTTGTTTGATAATGGATATTTCTGTTCTAAGTTCTTCTTCACTAGGTTTTGTGTTGAAGGCACGGTGTATATATGCGTTGAAAGTTGCCATTTTATGAGTATAATCATGAAAAGAATCATTTGGGATGATAGTATCTGTTTGCGTTGGTTTTCTATAGATACTGTATTGAAGTCCATTGTCTGTTTTTAAAATTGTTAAGTCTAAAAAATTTATGCGGTTGTTATGTTCTATTTCGATTGTAAATTTGATGTCTTTATGTAAATTATTAATGTAGTTGTGTAAGTTGGTTATTGTTTCTTGTCTGTCATTGTCGATAAAAACGATGATATCATCTACACATCTTAACCATGTTATGATGTTGTGTCTATATGGGTTATTATTGTTTATTATAAGTTCTTTTTCAAGTTTGTCTAAGAATATATCAGCTAGTAATCCACTTAGTGATGATCCCATTGGTTTATTCAAAATTTCTAAATTCAGCTTGTCTTAATATAAAACCGAGGAAGTATTTTGGAAGTGTCCCAGCTGTAGGAGCGCAAATAATAGTTCTTCAGCTCGTTCTGTAATTGATTTATATCACATTCTGCAGTCAATCCAGGCAGATGTTAAAATCATGAACTCTAAATACGATGATCTGACTTTGAGATAACCCTTAAAGGTTTAACTGATTGAGCAATGCGAATGAAAGGTGACGCCGACTATCTAAAACAATGTTTTCCAAAGTCTTTTGACCCCTTTTCTTAGTCAAACTTGCCGAAGGACCCCCAGGGTGAAAAACTACATTAAATACATAATAGAAAAATGAAGATTTTAACTTTGTTGTCTTAATGGTAAATGGTGACGTAAAAATAAAATATAAAGTAAACATTTTGTTGAAGAAGTATTTATTGATTATAACTTTTGTACTAAAATACAATAAAATATTAATGGCTTGTATGGCCCTGATGGGATGTTATGAGTTTACTTATGTCCGGCTCGATGTTTGTCAGTAGCAACCGCAAATCCCCCCGATTACTAATTTCCAGTCTGTTTCTTTTCTTTGTGACGAGGCTCATAACGGCACTGAATCCAAGTTCTACCAAATACGAAGACGGAAAAGCAATCAACAACTTCTGTACAATAACCCATAATGCTGGATATAAAATTGGGATCTGTTTTTGTAACCAGAAATTTTCGTATCCTTGCTTAAACATTGGTTTCAGCTCCTCATTTGTGGATAATTCAATAAGTTGCTCCTGTACTGGCATGTACTCATCTGCATTTGTGCTCTGAGTTTGACTACTTACAAAAGGGTTCAACACCCAGTCGGGAATATCCAAGTGAAGAATGTCTTCAAATCTTTGAGTAAGGTCCGAATGGAGTGCCGTTAAGTGTTGACAATAAGCAAGCAAATCTTGGTCTCTATTTTGCAATTTTGAAAGATTTGGAAACAGAACATTCTCCTCTTCCCAAGTTTTGTTTGTATAGCAAAAGTTTTGCAACAAAGGCAGATATTACACTTTTAGTTTTGATTAAATTTAGTGTGTCACCTTGTAGTTTCAAATTAGTCTCGTTGAATCTGGCAAATAAATCAGTCATATAAGCGATGTCATTTTTCGAGATAATTAAATTATGACGCAAATCATTGTCTTTACTCTCCAGGAAATTCAACACTGAATCAAAAAGCGAATAGAAGCGATTCAAACACGCACGATGAGATGAATAACACAATGTACCGATAGTGCATTCGGTATGACTTGTTTTAAGTACGCCGGAAAGAGTTACATCAAGAAATCTTTTTAATTCAGTAAATAATGTTTCACCTTTCATGTCAGTTTCCAAACATTTAGCAAATAATAATTCTTGAGAAATTTTTTCTTCTTTCACAAATCTCACATAAGCTAAAAGTAAAGCCTCATTTCCAGGTAATGTTGACTCATCAAGCTGTATAAAGAATTGAAATGTTTTTAAGTAGTCACATAAAGAGTTTTCGACACTCTGAGCCGTTTCGTCAATCCTTCTTTGTACTGTATTATTACTCAATGAAATTCTTTTTATAATATCGTAAGCTGATTTGTGCATCATGGTGCATATTACCTCACTTATAGCTAAATAATATTAAACATTAAAGATATTATAAGAAGCACGCAGTCCAACGTCATCTCTCTGAGATGTTGTCCCTATTAGTTCTTGCAATTTCGGTGTTTTCAAATATTTTTCTTTGAGTGTTTGAAAAAACGTTAAATCCTTATCTTTTTTGTCACTATGGATTTTTATTAAATGTTCCTTGAGCTTAGAAGGTTTCATTGAATCGTTTGACATCGTTTTATTACATAGAAGACAGAAAGGTAAAGACTATTTCCTAGTGACGGCATAAAGCCAAATTTAATATATTCAACACTGTATTGTCTGCATTTTTTCTTCGGTTCACTCATACTGTTATCTGAAAATAGGGCACAAAACGATACAGGAAAGTACTTTTATATAATTATAATAAATAATTCAAAATTAATTAACAACGGAATACACTAAAACACAGTAATTCGAAACATTAGCTGAAGAAACTTAAAATTCCTTCAAAAATTTTAACAAAAAAGAAATCCTTAGTGAATGTTACTGTGATACATAATTTTTTTAATCAACTTAAACAAGAGAAGCCAGGTTTATACAAAAAAATTTACTGCTAATTTAGTCGTAAATTTAAGAACTCGACAGTTGGGTAAACACATTGTTTATCTTTTGTCCAATCACGAATCGAATTCTTAAATTTAAAACTAAATTTACAGCTAAATTTTTTTGTAATAAATTTAAATTTAAGAGATATCAGTTTTACTCAAATTAAGTATATTTGACGCAACGTAAGTACACTATCTGTGTAACAAAACAAAAAATTATACTTCTTTTCATCCAACACTCGGAAAATTTGTTGTATACACTTCACATCATACACAAGATAGAACTAAATTGTTGTATACACTCACTAGTTGGTGCAGGGATCGACGCTATTCCTGTTTATACAAGATCGAACAGGCATAAGCCTGCATCGCGATGCCTGTTATTACTTGTATAAAATACAATTACGTACAATTTGGTACGATAAAGTACAATTTTATGCACCTGTCTATATTTATATTTTACTTGGGATGTAAAAATTGCTAATAATTTATTAATAAATAATTTACTAATAATTTATTGGCGATTTTTTATTATTATTTTAACTTCCGTATTTAAAAAAATGTGTCTCAATTTATTTATTTTTTATTAAACCTTGCGCGGACCCCCTGACGTTGTTCAGGAACCCCCAAGTCGATTTTAATTTTCCGAGGACCCCCTGAATGACCCTAGGGACCCCTTGGAGTCCATACAGACCACTTTGGGAACCACTGATCTAAAACTATTGCCGATTTGTCTTCACGTGTACAACATTTGGAACAACACTCCAGATTGAGCAATCTTATCTTATCCAATGTTCCAGAGAAAAGAAATAAAAATTTGAGTGCGGTAGTTTCTGATATTGGAATGATCATTGGTTGCCCAGTTGGTGGATCTGCTATTGATGCAGATCTTCGACTTCCCTCTCGTTCTACCTCCGGAGAAGACGGTGTGCATGGTCTTGGCAGTGGAAAGCAAAACATTGTTGTAAAGTTTATATCTAGGAATGTACTTAATCAATTTCTTGCTGCCTCTAAGATGTTATAA
Source organism: Onthophagus sagittarius (assembly GCA_036711965.1). Taxonomy (NCBI): domain Eukaryota; kingdom Metazoa; phylum Arthropoda; class Insecta; order Coleoptera; family Scarabaeidae; genus Onthophagus; species Onthophagus sagittarius. Next base: position 6,997,875 of record JASERS010000007.1, on the reverse strand, counting down.
CAATGCTGCTCCTCCTGGTCTCTGTATTCCCAATGTTAATCTAATGTTCTGCTAATGCTGAATTATTTAAAAAGAGCTATGGTATACGTTCGTCGCGACGACGTCAACGCTTTAACCCTAGAAAGATAACTGCGGAATTAATTATGTTGCGATAGTAGCGAGAGAAGACTTAAAAAATACTGACGGGTGAAGTATCAAATATTTTATTAAATACACAGATAAATATCTTCGAAAAAAATTGGAACCAGAATTTCCCAGAATTAAACTCTCCTTCAATCGTTGTTGGCGATGGTGATGACGGTTGACTTCGTAGTCTCGTAAGTTAGAACTCATACTTGTGAATGAATGCTTTGGACCGATCCTGGCTCTTTTATGCCCCGCTGGAACATCTGAACGTGTTGTTCCGATGTTTTGGAAATCATTTCGGGACGACCCGGCGAAAGCGTTTCCGGGAATCCAAGATCAGGACTGGTCGGTGAAAGTTTTTATGGCCATTCTTTGTTTTCAAAAGAATTCGGTTGACGAAGCGTCTTTCGGCCACGTTGTAAAAAACTTTAATTATGTCGTAGTTCTTAGTAAATTTAAGACGATTCTGGGCTCTTCGGACTTCCCAGGGCTCTTGAAGGAATTTCATCTGTTTGGCAGATGTTCGTCACAATAACCATATTACAACGTCGTAAAAAGATAACCATACGCTTCAAAGGCGCATTTTGTTAATGCGTCAATTTCATGCTAATAATAATATTTTCGCTAATCAAAGCAGTCATTTTAACTTTAATTTTTACTTTAAAATACAATATTTAGACCTCTTAGAAAAATCAACGGTCTTTACACTGCCTTTATACACTTGACGCATGTCCTCTTGAACATTCTCTTCTTTTTTTGACTTTTTTGGTTGGCAGTTCTCCATCTTCATGCGTGAGACCCTGTGCGTGGTGTGGTAGAATGTTATCAATGTTACTTCGTACATGTCGTGGCAAAGTAGGGGCCTGTAATCTTTACGTCATCCATGATGCAGTCAGTTGAGTACCGAGTATGTTTATAAATTCCCTGCAACTCGAAGGCTTATTTTGTTTTGATAAACATTGTGGCAGTATATGAGATATGAATTAACAAATGCAATGTTCAATATGCCATAATATGTATTGGGCATATTGGTTTTTCTCGAGCATGACATCGTTGAACAAATTTGATTGAATGCGTTGACTCCACCCTTTGTTTGGTTATAAAATATTACCATATCAGGATTGTCAGTTGTTCGATGGAGGACACCTTCTTCATCACATGACGATAATCAATAAACCATTTTGAAGGGGTTTGGTTTATAAGACAATATTGTTGAAACATGTATCATAGCAAAACATTGTCGTGCTTATCGGTCGAGATCGAATGTTTTTCCATTCTTCAGAAATCTCTCGTTTATTTGACCTTATAGTGCCAACAAGGGTGAGATTATATGGTTTCTGAAGAAGCGATTTTGCAAGAGGTATAGAGGTGAACTAATTATCACTGGTAATATTGCGATTATATTCTCCCTGTGGTGGACCATTAGTGTTTGTGGCTTTCCCGATATACGCTATTACATTCAGCATATACTTTGTGCCGCTATCGCACATCATACGAACTTTAATCCCATACTTGTTGGGCTTATTCGGAACAAACATTCTGAATGGGCAACGTCCTCGAAAGCCCAACAATTGTTCGTTGTACTCTCCTGGGGAATAGTTATTTTTACACTGATGTATAAAAAGCTCCCATACCTTTCTAATTGGAATAAAAGAATCTTCTTGTCTAACAAGAGGACGTAAAGACTTATCATCCAACCTGAGACACCTAATTAGGAAATCACACCGATCCCTGCTCATTACTGCCACGTATCTCGTTCCCAAAAAGGTACTATCAAACAGCTCTTCAGTTCATAAATGATTGCCTTTCATAGCAGCACTTAAAGCCAAGATTTCTAATGAAAACTCGAAGATCTGCTATGGATGTGTCATTAAACGTGGCTTTGGTCATATTGTCAGTGCGTTTTGTTGCGATTTGTACGTTAGTCCAGCGGACAATCTCTTCGGTTATTATATCGGTGATGAATAAATCAAAATATAATGCTGGATCAAATATATTGCGACACGTACATGTTGAACTGAGCTATAGAAGACGGGAGTTGAGTTGAAGAACACTGTATGTATACTTATAGCAACCACATTATTGAAGAAACACAGCAAAAATTACAGATTCTCCTATTCGGCTAAGTTCAAATGCGATGTTATTCAGTTGGCGGAAAAAGAAGGAAATCGAAAAGGTGGTGCAATTTTTGGTGTTGATGAGAGCAACGTGGCGCAAACATAAGGCAGCTAGTACAGGCTGTGAGGCACTGCGTTGAAAACTTGCAGTACCAAAGATTTCCTGAAATTCACGAGGTAGTTTTCCGGTTCTTACAAGAAAGAAAAAAGGAACGATTGGATGTAAGTTACGATCTACTTCGCGAGGAAGCAATAAAAGAAGCAAGTTCTTTAAAGCTAGCAAAGGTTGGACTATGTGGTTCATGCGCCGAATGGGGCCGGAACTAGACCAACAATGTTTGTTCTTACCTCGGAGTGTTCTTTTAGCGGAAATAATTATGCGAGGATCGCGCTCTGAAGTTATAGCGGGCTCTGAGTACACTTGATGAAACAAATTTTCTCGTAAAACATATTTTTCAATTTTTCTATTAGCTCGTTACCGACATACTCGTCGCTCTGCACATCATCGTCGATTAGTTGATCATCTACCTCGCTGTCACTTTTAGTACGTTCATTTTCGTTGCACCCATCTTTTTCAACAAGTATGTCACATATTTCATCATTTAATACCTTTCTGCACGTCACGGTAGAATATTTCATTATTTAAAATGGTCACTAGAAAGTAGAATATTCCCGTATAAGAAAAAGGAATATATACTCTAAAAGTTACACAAAAGATACCACACTCCTCACGAGCACCATACATGGTTTATACATGCCAAAGTATGACATTTACCTCGATAAAACAACGTTATCGCAATAGAGCTGGTTAACGACTGAGTTGGTTGTGAAACACACCATGATTCACTCACAGAATAAAAAGTTACAGCAAAAAGTTTACTTCATGGGCACCTCCGCGACGTAGGTAGGATATCTTTCTAGGGTTAAGTGAGCCACAATTAAAATTACAATTAGCCTTCTATTTAAATTATGATTCTGTCTAATCAATATGTATAAATAAAAATAACAGACCTCTGTTCCTCAGAAAGTGTATTAAATATACTGGGGACCGGTTTCGTTAATACTAAATTAACATCAGCCAAATCTACAAGCGAATTAGAATATTAAAACATAAAACAAATTAAAATTATATAAAGTTAAAGTATAAATTAAAACTTATAGTCAATTTAAAATTCAATCATATAAAAATCATATAGAAATTTTAATGCATCTGATCACGATCTGGTCTACTGCTTACTTGATATAAAATATAAGAACAGTGGCCCTTATTTGCGAACATTTAGATCTCTTAGCAACTTTGATTACGATAATTTTCAATTTGATTTGTTGCAACTACCATTCTTTAATATATATGATATAAATGATAAGGCCAATTATTTTAATAATCTTTTGATTGATTTGATGAATTTTCATATACCATTGATAACTGCTAAATTTACTAAACCGTTGGCTCCATGGTTAACTTTCACAATTAAAAAAATGCAGCGCCTAAGAGATTCCGCTCATAAGTCTTTAAAAAAAAATAGTTGTCAAACAACTTGGGAGTATTAAGTCCTTGCGCAACCTAACAAACGAAGCAATTCGTAGGGAGAAGCGTGCATACTTTGAGTTTAAACTTGGTAAATGTGCTTACCGTGGGCGTGAAATGTGGAATTTTCTCAAAGACGTTAATGTGGCATCGAAACGCAATTCATCCATTCCTGATTGTTTAAAGGACCCTGAACAAATCAACAAATTTTTTTATTGAATCTATTCCTAGTATACCAATGAATCGTGAACTGTATGATTTTTACTTATCCCGACCTATCAATGACAATTTGTTTCAATTCCGGGAGATTAGTGAGGAGAACGTGTTTGATATAATACGATCTCTTCGTAAGAACTGTGCAGGCGCGGATGGTTTAAACATTTCTTTCATTCAGTTGTGCTCCCCTCATATAGTGCCCTACCTTGCTCATATAATAAACGCGTGCCGTGTAGAGAGTGTTTTTCCTGTGTGCTGGAAGCGGTCCTTGGTTAGACCCTTACCGAAAAAGTCCAATGTTACCGAGTTTAGTCAGTTAAGACCTATAAATATCTTGCCGGTTTTGGGAAAGGTGGCTGAGGGAGTTCTTGAAACGCAGCTGAAGGAATACGTGAGTGCCCATAACATTCTGCCCAGTGTGCAGTCAGGTTTTAGAGAATATCATGGGTGTGCAACTGCATTGCTCGCGGTTGTCGACGATGTTCTGAGAGCGTCTGATGATGGAAAGATGACTTTGCTCTGTCTCCTTGATTACAGCAAAGCGTTTGATACGCTGAACCACTCCATGATGTTTGCGATTTTGCGGCACATTGGATTGAGTCTTTCGACTGTGACTCTGATGCGCAGCTATCTTCTGGATAGGGTGCAATATGTTGAAATTGATGGGATTAGGTCTTCCTTTTTGGACGTTGCTTCTGGTGTGCCACAGGGCTCATTTCTGGGACCACTTTTATATTCTGTTTATGTGTCCTCTTTTATGAGCTCCTTGTCGCACTCCAAATGTCACTTCTATGCTGATAACACGCAGTTGTACCTTTCCTTTTTTCCTCACGAGGTGGATGCTGCGTGCGGCAGGTTAAATGATGACCTTGAGCGATTAAGCGGTACATCTCTTAAGCATTCTTTGTGTTTAAATCCCACTAAAACCGATCTAATTTTGTTTGGTCCTAAAAGGATACGGAATGACTTGTCATTTAGAGATAAATTGAGGGTGTTTATTGATAATCAGCTCATTCCGTTAAAACCTTGTGTTCGTAATCTCGGTTTGATGCTGGATGAGGGATTGACCTTTTCGGAACACGTAAATAAATGTACGTATAAAAGAATGATATATGCCTCACGGAAATTCTTGCCTCGTAGAGCTAAAATACTATTGTGCGAAACGCTAGTTCTTTCTCATTTGAATTTCTGTGATGTCGTTTATGGGCCTAACATTTCCGCCAGAGATAAGAATAAATTGCAAACTATTCAAAATTCGTGTTTGAAGATGATATATGGTATTAGAAGGAGACAACATGTATCGCACACACTGAAACTTTTACCGTGGTTAAATATGAATAACCGACGATTACTTCATTCCGCTACGCTGTTCCACACTATAATCGTTACTAATAAGCCTTCCTATCTGTATCAGAAGGTAACGTTTAGAACCGATGTGCATACATTGAATCTCCGATTCAAGGGTACTTTGACTCCTCCATCGCATAAACATGAATTTTTCAAAAAATCGTTTTCTTACCAAATTGCTCATGTATACAACAAGATATCTCTTCCGATCAAAATTAATACGTCAATTGAGATTTTTAAACGAAAATATAAGGCTTTCATCGTGGCGAGTCAGTTGATTATTATCTTTTTTTGAATATGTAATGTAGTTATGGTTGGAAATAAATGAATTTATTATTATTATTAAATAAATAATATATACAAACAAACATTTAAACACATTAAAATTGTTAAAATAAAATTGTATAAGTGTGCGATACAAGAGTAAAAAGCAGACTGAACCGACAGAAATTGAACCAGTTATGGAATTTAACACAGTTAAAAAAATCAAATTTTCAAGAAGGAATATAACTTTTTGTAGTCGCTAGTCAAGTTATTCCTTCATTAAAGTAATGTCTTATTTTTTGTTATATTTATCAATTTCAAATTGTTCTAATAAATCTATTTGTGGCCTTTTTTACATTTATGTAACATTCTGACGTTGTTAAAATCAATATTATGATTATGATTTAATTTATGTTGAAAATATTAGAATTATTATTGTTTTTATGTTCGCTAATACGTTTGGATAATTTTCTCCCTGTTTGGCCTATATAGGTGTTGTTGCAGTTTTGACAAATGATACAATACACTCCACTACAATTAAGTATATCTTCTTTAGTTTTGTAATTATATTGTAGGCTGCCAATTTTATTTTCACTCTTAAAATTAATGTTAATTTTGTGCTGTTTCAATGTTTCCTTTATTTTGCAATTCAACTGGTTGTAGGGTAACGAACGATAAACATTGGTGGTGTCCCTTCTATTATTGGTAAATAATGGGTCCTGTTTAATAATTATTTGGCGTAATATGTTTTCTATTATATGATTATGATATCCATTCAATTTGGCCAGATCATTTATGAAATTGAGTTCATTAAGTTGTGAATTGTGGTTTATAGGATATTTTAATAATCTATCAATGTAATAACGAAAAGCTGCCAATTTATGATTGTTCGGGTGATATGAGTCGTAGGGTATTATGGTGTTAAGTGATGCAGGTTTTCTGAATATATCAAATTCCAACTTGTTATTATTTCTATATATGCTTAAATCCAGAAAATTTAGTTCTTTGTTTGTTTCAATTTCCATGGTGAAATTAAGTTTTGTGTGTATGTTATATAAACTAATACATTATCAAGTTCTTTATTATTACCTTCCCAAACACAAAAAATATCATCAACATATCTGACCCATTTTTTAACATTTTTATAAAAAGGATTACGTCTGCAGTTTTTCAATGTAGTCAAGATACAAATCTGCTATGAAACAGGATATTGACATACCCATGGGTAAACCATTCTCTAATTAATAGAATTTATCATTAAATTTACAATAATTCTGTTTCAGGATAAATACAGTCAACATTGTCAAATCTGAAACAATGTTGTCATCTTTGTAAAAATCTCTCAGTAAATTTTGAATTATCTCTATTGTAAAATCAGTATCGACATTCATATAGATTAGTTACGTCGAAAGATATAAGGTTTTGATTATCGAGTAATTTTAATACTTTTATTTCGTTTATGAATTCTAATGAATTTTTGACAGTATACTGAGGTTTGAAATTGATCTCTTTAAAACTGTTATATAAAATATTGGTAATTTTTGAGGTAGGTGAATTTTGGAATGCAGTTATAGGTCTTATAGGTAGATTCGTTTTATGTAATTTAATCATAGAGTAAATTTGAGGTATATAAGAATTCATTGGTACCATATTTTTGGAAGTTTTCAATATTATTTAATATTGGTGCATATTTTGATAATTTCTTTTATTTTGTTAATAATGATGTTTAATGGGTTCTTTGTTATTTCCATGTATAGGTTATCTTTGAGAAATTCTAAAGTTTTCAAATTATATACATATCTATCTATAATTACACTACCAGCATTTTTATCAGCTTTGGCAAATACAGCATTATTATTATCAATTTTAAGTCTAATAGACTTTATATGTTTGTAATGAAATGAATTGTGTTTATGAGTTCTATTGTTGATTTTTTCTTGTTTTTTAAAATAGGGATAATTTCATTCTTTATGTTGTTATAATTAGGTAATTAGTTTATAATGCAGTCTATTTCTATGGCGTTTAATATTACATTGTTTTTAGGTTTTAGAGCAAATTTGTGGCCTTTGTTTAAGAGATCGATTTCATCGGTATCAAAGACAATATTAGTTAAATTAGTAACATATTTCAGTTTTCTATTCATGACTTTCTTTGATTCTTTTTCTTTGAAGACTTCGGTGTCAATTTTTTTGTTGTTAAATTTACTTTTGATAATAATCTTTTCGTTGCCTGTTGTGACGTCATTATTCTTTTGTCGTATTTTCCTGCTTTTCAGATTATTTATTTTTCTTTTTTTATTAAATAGGCCTTGTATGGTGTATTGATTTGATTCTTCTTTTGCGCTAACAATAATCTCTTCTAGTTCTAAGATATGGAAATGTTGTTTAAGTTCTCTATGTAAATATGTAATTCTTGTGTAAAGTTCGTCTAATTTCCGGAAGTGCTTCCTTTTTTCTGTTTTCATTATTTTCCGTTTTATTTTAAATTTTTGAATGTCGTTGATATTTTTAGATCTTACGATAGTAAAGTTGGGTGTTAGTTTGTGTTATAAACATGGTTGATAAAATAGATGTGGTTGAAAATGTTTCTGTCTATTTAGTATCAAAATGTGCATGGTTTTCGCACGAGGACTTTTTTTCATTTTTTGTATTTAGCAGAGACTAATCTAAACGATTTCATCCACAGCAGTGAGATCCTTTGTAGTAACTTCTTGTTGCGGTTCGCGCGGGCATTATCACTTTCCGATGCCTTCTTTTCATTCAGATGCCGAGGATCCTTGGTTGAATTTGCGTTTATTTGCCTCCGGGTGATTCTGTGTCATTCAACGTCTTCTTTCGTAAACTTCAGTGTGTGCGCGACCGGTGTCCAGACACTCCTAGATTATTGGTGGATGATTTCAATGTTCCAAACATTTCTTGGGCCGCGTCAGTCGGGTGATTGAGTTACTTCTTACTGTCGTAGTTACTTCTTATTGTCTCGATTTATTAACATTGCTAACAACTCTAGGTACCTAGATTTAATTATGTGTCACTCGAGGGGAGTCGATGTGGTATGATCCTGTAGTGACTTGGATGGGCATCACCCGATTTTAGAATTTTTGTTTAAGTTCGATAAACGTCATGTCTTACGTGAGAGTCCGTGGGTCACATAGAGGTTTGATCGAGCTGATTTTGACGGTTTCAGGGGATGGCTGTCAAATGTTGATTGGCGCAGTTTGTTTGAGGTGTTGGATGTGGACCACTATGTTGATACTTTTTACTCTATTTTATATAGGTAGGAGCGAATTCGTTCCCCAGACCTTCTCTCGTAATAATCGTTATCCTCATTGGTATACACCAGTAATTCTCAACGGAGGCGATTAGCTTGCTTTGGGCGATAAAGGGGCGTTAAGCATGGTTTGAGCGGTAAGGAGGCGATGGGCACGTTTTAGGCTGATTCGAATTTAATCTTAAAACATATGCGACGATAATCGATGTAAGATGTCGCGATATTATCGAATAAGCCACACATTTTACATCGCTATCCATTTTTCTGTAGTACGTTCCGTAGAAACCGTTCTTCCTCCTTTAGGTTATCTCCTTTACATATTCTTGCTGCTCTCTGAAACAAAACGCGAATTACGGACCTCTTCTGTTGGGGATGGTGGTGTGATGTTGCCTCTAAGTACCTATTGGTGTGGGTTTTCTTTCGATACACGCCCAGTTCCATATCACCATTTGTCGTTCTAGTGACTAATACAACTAAGAAGGGCAACTGCTTGGCGGATTCTGTTTCCATGGTAAATTTGATCATGGGATGTTGAGCGTTTAGATGACCTAGAAATTCAAAGAGGCGTTCCCTACCATGTGGCCATACCACAAACGTGTCGTCCACATATCGGAGCCATAGCTTTGGTTTCCATTGGCTCTTCTTCAGAGCATTTTCTTCGAACAATTCCATGTAAACGTTAGCTATCACCGGCGACAAAGGAGATCCCATGGCTGCCCCCTCAAACTGTTCGTAAAACTCTCCTTTCCAACTAAAATACGTCGACGATAAACAAAATTCCACTAAATCTGGCACGTACGCTGACAAACCCTACTGAATGAGTTTTTGTCGAAGACCCTCAACCGCATCTTTAATTGGTACCCTAGTAAAAAGAGATTCTACATCGAAACTACCCAAAATATCCTCAGCATCTAACTTTACATTTTTCACTGATTCCACGAAATGTGTCGAGTCCCTAACATATGATTCCGTGTTTCCTATAAAAGGAGAGAGAATTTTAGCGAGATGTTTGGACGAATATGTAATGAATGGTTTGAGACGATAGGACGAAGGGGGACGTCTGTAAATTCTTGGTGGTACCGGAGCCTGCACAAACAAAAATTTCTGATGTTCTGGTGGAATAGCTGTAGATTTTACAAGGCTCTTCATATTCCTTAAGATCTTGTCTGTAGGGTTCTTCTTGATCTTCCTGTAGGTGGCCGAGTCCAGTATTTCTATCATTTTGGCGTCATATTCTTCCTTGTCCATCACAACAGGAGGCATTCCTCTTGTCTGCTGGTAACACGACGATTTTTGACTTTTCTTTAATAGATCGAAATGCCTTCTTCTCACTAACTGTCAACTTGGATTTTGGTGGTTTTGCTGATTTCAATACCCTGGCAACTTCTTGTCGGATCTCTTCGGCTTTCAGTGTGGGCATCTCTCGAACTGCTGCTTCCACTTCGCAGGTTATTTCTTCCTTCGGGACCTTCTTTCTTTCCTTCCTTCTTCTAATTTTATGGTTTTTTTTACCCTTAGGTAGACGTGTCTTTATACATAAATGCAGTAATCTTAAGACATGGAACTACCATGATAATTAGAATTGTAATCCATGTTGCAAGTTTAGTGAATAAAGTATTTTAATTAAAAATTAAAAATAGGAAAAAATGAACCTCTTACTTGCAAAATTTTTTATTTACTTCGAAACTAGTTTCGAGGCCTAAACCTCATCGTCAGTCGAAAACTACAAAGAAACAACAAAAAAATCGTTTAAAAAATATGGTGACAAATGCAAAGATCAAATAAATAGAAACTAAAATGTACTTACAGTCAAAATTTGAAGTGAAACATTAGAAAAACAAGAAACATTCGAAAAATAGAATTGTTCAAACTTAATCGAAAAATTCTTTCACAAAAAAGACAGGTTAAAAATGAAGTACATCTGTAAAAAACATTACAACAGATTAAAATATGAATATAGGATAGGAATATAAAAAAACTTACATATAAAAAATTTTCTTTCTGTGATAGTTATAAAAATGTTGAAAAATATACACATTAAACAAGAATTAAAAGATAAAATAACAGCACAAAATAACGTGTCGTGTGGCAATGGCGAAAAAGGAGACTAAATATAAGCAAGCAAAACCGGAAAAATGACAAAAAAAGAAAGGGAGGGACCAAAATTCAAGAACACTCAAAAAACGTAACCGTTATGTACATTAAAATTGCTTCGAGTTAAATTCCTTCAGATAATTAAAAATAGGTTTTTGAAAAACCTCAATTTGTTCGTTGAGGAGTTTATATTGTTTATCATCTTTATGTTTTATTATCTCCAGCAATTCCAAAAAATCAAGTTTAGGGCCTTTTTCACATTTATGAAGCAGTTTGATATTGTTGTAATTTATGTGGTGACCAGTCTCGAGATGGTGTTTAAAAACATTAGAGTTTTCTTTCGTTTTGTGTTCACGGACGCGAATCTCGAGTCTCCGTCCCGTTTGTCCAATATATATGGATTCGCAATTAGAGCATCTAATTGAATAAACTCCACATTCCTTCATTATGTCATTATTTTTTATGTTACAGTTGGATAAAAGATTCATAATAGTGTTTTTATTAGAAAAGGCCAAATGGATGTCAAACTTGGAAAAAATATGTTGAGCTTGTGAAGTAATACAGTTGTATAGGAGAGGTTTGTAGCGCTTATCGTTATTATTTTTATTTTTAGTGAAGAGGGGGTCTTTTTGTTGTTGTATTTTATAGAATAGATTATCAAGAATATGTTTCGGAAAACCATTGTTGTAACCCAAAGTATAAATATAATTTATTTCTTTTATTCTATTATCTTCAGATAAGGGATAACTAAGGACTCTGTGAAATAGAAATCTGAAGTTAGCCAGTTTATGAGATTTCGGGTGTTCAGAATCGTAAGGAATAGTAGTGGGGATGGTTGAAGGTTTTCTGTAAATATTGTATTCTATAAGATTGTTATTATTTCTAACTAGGGAAAGATCTAGAAAATTTAATTGACCCTGTTGTTCCTTTTCGATGGTGAAGTTTAAATTTTTATGTATAGCGTTCAGGTAATCATGGAAATTGTTAAGATCTTGTTCTATCTGGTCTTTTAGCAGACATTTTCCTTGACTATATTGAGAGAAACTTCATAATCAATGATAATAATCCCTATAAAACATACATTACTAAATGGTCTAGATACGTTGATGATATTTTTTGTGTTTGGACGGGAAGCGAACAAGATCTTAACAATTTCCATGATTACCTGAACGCTATACATAAAAATTTAAACTTCACCATCGAAAATGAACAACAGGGTCAATTAAATTTTCTAGATCTTTCCCTAGTTAGAAATAATAACAATCTTATAGAATACAATATTTACAGAAAACCTTCAACCATCCCCACTACTATTCCTTACGATTCTGAACACCCGAAATCTCATAAACTGGCTAACTTCAGATTTCTATTTCACAGAGTCCTTAGTTATCCCTTATCTGAAGATAATAGAATAAAAGAAATAAATTATATTTATACTTTGGGTTACAACAATGGTTTTCCGAAACATATTCTTGATAATCTATTCTATAAAATACAACAACAAAAAGACCCCCTCTTCACTAAAAATAAAAATAATAACGATAAGCGCTACAAACCTCTCCTATACAACTGTATTACTTCACAAGCTCAACATATTTTTTCCAAGTTTGACATCCATTTGGCCTTTTCTAATAAAAACACTATTATGAATCTTTTATCCAACTGTAACATAAAAAATAATGACATAATGAAGGAATGTGGAGTTTATTCAATTAGATGCTCTAATTGCGAATCCATATATATTGGACAAACGGGACGGAGACTCGAGATTCGCGTCCGTGAACACAAAACGAAAGAAAACTCTAATGTTTTTAAACACCATCTCGAGACTGGTCACCACATAAATTACAACAATATCAAACTGCTTCATAAATGTGAAAAAGGCCCTAAACTTGATTTTTTGGAATTGCTGGAGATAATAAAACATAAAGATGATAAACAATATAAACTCCTCAACGAACAAATTGAGGTTTTTCAAAAACCTATTTTTACTTATCTGAAGGAATTTAACTCGAAGCAATTTTAATGTACATAACGGTTACGTTTTTTGAGTGTTCTTGAATTTTGGTCCCTCCCTTTCTTTTTTTGTCATTTTTCCGGTTTTGCTTGCTTATATTTAGTCTCCTTTTTCGCCATTGCCACACGACACGTTATTTTGTGCTGTTATTTTATCTTTTAATTCTTGTTTAATGTGTATATTTTTCAACATTTTTATAACTATCACAGAAAGAAAATTTTTTATATGTAAGTTTTTTATATTCCTATCCTATATTCATATTTTAATCTGTTGTAATGTTTTTTACAGATGTACTTCATTTTTAACCTGTCTTTTTTGTGAAAGAATTTTTCGATTAAGTTTGAACAATTCTATTTTTCGAATGTTTCTTGTTTTTCTAATGTTTCACTTCAAATTTTGACTGTAAGTACATTTTAGTTTCTATTTATTTGATCTTTGCATTTGTCACCATATTTTTTAAACGATTTTTTTGTTGTTTCTTTGTAGTTTTCGACTGATGATGAGGTTTAGGCCTCGAAACTAGTTTCGAAGTAAATAAAAAATTTTGTAAGTAAGAGGTTCATTTTTTCCTATTTTTAATTTTTAATTAAAATACTTTATGGAACTACCAGTCCCAGATTTGAGCTTCAAAAGCTATTGTTTCACATTATTTATTTCACATAAGACACCACGTCTTATATTTGAGTACTTATTTGCAATTTTGAGAAGTATTTTTATATCAATAATATTGATACCCGTTATACAGAGTTAAATCAAATGTATTAATAAATTAGTTGTGAAAAATGGAATCTTCGGTTTCTTATCTGTTTTATTATTATTTCGCTTAATGAATTTTATAAAAACGTTTAAATTTTCTGCTTTCTCCTTTTGAAGCTGGTAGAGTAGTAATGAGATGTGCACTTTTTCTGTTATTTTTGTTTATCTCTTTACTTTCTCAATAAAGCTTATTATTATTATTATTAATTATCTGCTTTTATAAATTATTCTAACAACAATGAAATGTTTAATTTTAAACAAAGAGTATAATAGAAATCAAAATATTTTGTCGTTGATAATAATTAATAAACAATATAGGTTTAAAAGCAAACCACTTTTTTTGTCACGCATTTTTAAGATAATATTTTTCTTTTATATTACGAAGAATAACTGCATTACGAATAACTTAAAGTAAGGTAGGCGCCCTGCGAGAGTCGAGACGGCGGTTGTCGCCCCGATCCCGACCGCGCCCGAACAGATCGGAAGTTACAATTGTATAGTCGTCCACATCGAGTTTGGTTTTTATTACCCTGTCACTTTCCTCCTGTAGTTGTAAGAACAAAGACGGAGATGCAACAGGTAATTTCCCATTGAAGAATTTTGGGATTCCTCACTCAGGGCCGCATTAAGGAACACCCTTTTCCTTTCCTTCCAAGTTTTAAACAAATAATAGGGTGATTTTATATTCATTATTAAATTAAGTACCTACTTATTTTTTCTAAGAAATGTTTTGCTGTTTCTATAACATCTAGAAATAGCTTATGGAAACTAGTTATAAGAGAGGACAGGCGAAATTCTTGATGAGTATTTTGTTAAAAGCCACGTGAAAGGTATCGTAAGAAAAGAAAATGTTTCGTCCCTGGGAAAACGAGTCACCATATTCGCCAAAACAATATTATTCCGAAGATAGTCTTTTACTATCTTAAAATAAATTATTGTTAACGTTTTCGTTAAATTGCAAGAAAAAGATTGTTCTGCTGCCTGTAAAGTTACCAGTGAATTGACAGGGGTACCTGTAACAACAGTACGTAGATTCATTGCGCAGTTGGAGAATAGAGAATCTACAAGTGATCAACCCACCAAAGCTTGTCATCTTTTCCAAAGAATTCCGGATAGTTACACAACGGAAATAAAAACAGTTATTTACGATATGTGTTCAATAAATATCGTGCCTACTGTCGCCTCTTTAAAGGTAAGATTACAAGAACTTCATGTAGAAATACCTTATTCTGAAGAGCACTTTCGACGATATCTTCGAACAATTGGATTTCACTACAAATCCCTGGACGGAAGAGCTCATATTACCGAAACTCCCCGGCTAAAAAAATGGAGGTGGAATTTATTGATCAAATTAGAAAATATCGGGAAGAGAAGTGGAATATTGTTTATTTAGACGAAACTTGGTATGATACCCATGATGTGAAAATAAAGGGCCTTTCCAATGGGAGTGATAAATGTGCATTGAAGATACCGTGTTCAAGAGGAAAACAAATTATTATTCTTTATGCAGGGGGAGAAAATGGTTGGGTTCAAAATGGATTACTTTTATCTGCAAAAAATATTAAGGACTGCTCTGTAGATTATCACCAAGATATGGATGCTGCGTTGTTTGAGACATGGTTTAAAAATCAGTTATTACCAAATTTAAACCAGCGGTCGGTAATCGTTCTTGACAACGCAAGTTATCACTCACGAATTTTACATCCCAAACCTGCAAAGAGGCATAAGAAACAATATATTTTAACATACATGGAAGAACATAATATTGCCATGCCGGACGGTAAGATCACAACAGACAAACTGTTATCGAAAGTCAATGAAGTTGAGATTCCAACCGATTACATAATCGATGGTATGGCAAAAGAAGCGGGACATATAGTTCTACGATTACCACCGTACCATTGCGGTTTGAACCCCATAGAATTAATCTGGAGCAATTTAATGCGAAATATCAGGAAAAATAATTCAGCTCCAACCTTAAGCGCCAAAGTGGTTGATTTAATTCGGCAAGAGGTTGACAACATATCGACAGAATTATGGGGAAATTGCGTAAAACACATAATCGACGTAGAAAATTCCGCATTCCACATTGAGTTTGGTTTTTATGACAGTCATAAATAAAACCCGGGGTGAGTTTAACCGCTGGAGTACCTTTAAAGATTTATGACAGTGTGACAAGGACAAGGTCGAACTTAAATAAAACACCAAAGATTATATTAAAAAATTTAATTATTCGTCGTCGCTATCACAACTCTCAGAATTTTCAAAGTTGCTTTCATCGGAACTATCATTTCCGATATTATGGAAATGATGTATGTTAAAATATATTGTTTCTTATGCCTCTTTGCAGGTTTGGGATGTAAAATTCGTTAGTGATAACAAGAACGATTACCGACCGCTGAATTAAATTTGGTAATAACTGATTTTTAAACCATGTGTCAAACAACGCAGCATCCATCTTGGTGATAATCTGCAGAGCAGTCCTTGATATTTTTTGCAGATAAAAGTAATCCATTTTGAACCCAACCATTTTCTCCCCCTGCATAAAGAATAATAATTTGTTTTCCTCTTGAACACGGTATCTTCAATGCACATTTATCACTCCCATTGGAAAGGCCCTTTATTTTCACATCATGGGTATCATACCAAGTTTCGTCTAAATAAACAATATTCTACTTCTCTTCCGATATTTTCTAATTTGATCAATAAATTCCCACCTCCATTTTTTTAGCCAGGGAGTTTCGGTAATATGAGCTCTTCCGTCCAGGGATTTGTAGTGAAATCCGATTGTTCGAAGATATCGTCGAAAGTGCTCTTCAGAATAAGATATTTCTACATGAAGTTCTTGTAATCTTATCTTTAAAGAGGCGACAGTAGGCACGATATTTTTTGAATACATATCGTAAATAACTGTTTTTTTCCCGTTGTGTAGCTATCCGGAATTCTTTGGAAAAGATGACAAGCTTTGCTGGGTTGATCACTTATAGATTCTCTATTCTCCAACTGCGCAATGAGTCTACGTACTGTTGTTACAAGTACCTCTGTCAATTCACTGGTAACTTTACAGGCAGCAGAACAATCTTTTTCGTTAACAATAATTCTTTTACTATCTTCGGAATAATATTGTTTTGGCGAATATGGTGACTCGTTTTCCCAGGGACGAATCATTTTCTTTTCTTACGATACCTTTCACGTGGCTTTTAACAAAATACTCATCAAGAATTTCGCCTGTCCTCTCTTATAAGTAGTTTCCATAAGCTATTTCTAGGTGTTTCTTAGAAAAAAATATATTTTCAGGAATATCTAAATAATAGAATAACGAAATGTTATAGAAACAGCAAAACATTTCTTAGAAAAAATAAGTAGGTACTTAACCCTTAATTAGGCGCGTCAAAAAAATAACATAATTGGTCGCGCGGTGTATTTTAAGCACCACCAATAATGTAGTGAAATTATCAAGTGTTTCAATGAAATCTTTTATGTTTTTGGTTTTTATTTATTTAAGATATAATAAAATATCGTTTATAGGAAATAAACTACCAAAATAACATAGACTTTATTGTGACTAAAACAGAAATGGACGTTTACAAAAAAAATTAAAAGAAAATAAACATAACTCTAAATAATAAATATAAATTAATACTTTGATTCCTAAAAAATATTCCAGAATATGAAATACTCTATCAATTTTCATCTTCTTGGATAGAGCGTCCTCTGAGCATTGTTTACAACGTAAGCATTTTTTGCTGTGCTCCTTACACACAAATAAATGACAAAGATCACACCGCATAGTTATTACTCTATTCTTCCTTCTGCCGCAAATATGGCATCTGCTTCTAATTTTTGGTGGTGGTTCGTCTTCTCTTTCCCTCTCGTCTTCCTCCTCGACGTATTTCTTCAATATTAGTTTTATATCTAAAGGTAAACTTTTATTACGGAGACGATCACGGAAATAAAGCTTCATAAGGCTAATAGCAAGTGTTTTTAGAAACAGTCTTTTTGTGACTGCTTTATTGGAAATGTTATTATACAATATTTGAGCGTTTATTCCGGAAATATTTAGCAAGTGAAAAAATGTACACAAAGGCCACCTCTTTATTCTTCTTGATACTGAGTAGTTTGAACAAAGTTGATCAACGGTATCTACACCGCCTTTCGTCATGTTATAGTCGTGAATTACTTCTGGCTTCTTTGTGTCCTCATTTAGGGAACTGTCATTGTGCATGGTTGAAATTAAAACAACAGATTTATTTTTCTTGTGTACATAGGAAGTAATTGTGATTTCTTGCTGGAAACCAAATAAAGAGGACCCAACTTCTCTCTTTTTATTAGGCAAAAACTCAGGAGGGATTTCTCTCTTATTTTTTCGCAACGTCCCTAGGTATGTGATTTTATTAGCAAGTAATGACTTTGCTAACTGATAACTGCTATACCAATTATCGCATGTTAGATTCCTATTCTTTCCTTTTACATGATCCACTAATCTTGAAACAATATCTGCAGGTGTGTTATTGATAAAATAAGGCCCATCTGGCTGCTTTCCGCAATAAATTTCTATTTTACTAGTGAAGAAACTTTTAGCATCGCAAAGTGCAAACATTTTGATACCGTATTTTGCCGGTTTGCTTGGTATATATTGTATAAAATTGCAACGCCCTCGAAATGGAACTAACATTTCATCGATTGTCATGTACTCGCTTATGCAATAAGTCTTTTTACAGTTTTCGTTTAGAGCATCCAATATCGATCTAATTGGTGCTAGCTTATCCAGTCTTTGTTCCCTTGTCGTTATGTCATCAAATCTCAGAACTCGTAATATAAAAAGAAATCTCTTATAGTTCATGCAGGCTCGAAATATCTCAATACCTGTACCATCAGTTGCCCATAACTCCAAAAAAGTTGTATGATTGGCTCGTTTCATGCCAGATAAGAAAAGTAACCCAATAAATGCTAACATTTCATTTTTAGAGTCCCTTTCCCTTTGAAATTTCTGTTTTATACTATCTATATATTTATTTGAGTACATAATAATTTCATGTATCATTTCTATTGAAAATATTTTCAAAAAACTGTCTATCTCGTTTTCTATATCGCGAGCATCCAATTTTGGCCCTGGCAATATTTTGACTAAATTACGTGCCTTTGTTCTTACTGCCTTACGAACTAAACTTACTTTAGACCATTTCGTCGTCTTATCTTTCCCAAAATAAAATTTATCACTGAAAATTTCAGTATCTAAATTTTCTTCTTCACTATCATCGGTTGAAATTTCAGAATTGCTGCCATGCTCACTATACGACACTTCTTCATCATCCAGATCATCGTCCTCTTCGTCATCTATTTCTACAAATGTTTCGTCTTTATCAACGTCTATAAGGAGCCCCAGCTCTTAATTTATTTCTTTCTTTTTTGAACTTCTGGTTTCCATCTTATCTATAATTAATAGAAATAAATAAAACGAAAACAGAAAAAATTATAAAATATCAAATCCGTAATAAAATAAAAATATATAAAGATGTATACAATAAAAATAATATAGTAATATAAAAATGATGTAATAAAAATAATTGTAAAAAAAATAAAAATGTACTTACATAATTGGTCGCGCGGTATGCTTTAAATAGCAACTTTTCTAAAACTCAAAATAACCACTTTCTAGCACGTTTTAACAAGCCGGCGTGATACACCGCTAAACACAACAGTGAGATAGCAAGGTACCTAGCGGCGCAGAGGGAGAAACGCCATATAACTATTTTTATTGGACATTTTTTGTAAATGGTGTACAAAATACACCAGCGCGCCTAATTAAGGGTTAATTTAAGAATGAATATAAAATCACCCTATTATTTGTTTAAAACTTGAAAGGAAAGGAAAAGGGTGTTCCTTAATGCAGCCCTGAGTATTCAAAATTCTTGAATGGCAAATTACCTGTTGCATCTCCGTCTTTGTTCTTACAACTACAGGAGGAAAGTGACAGGGTAATAAAAACCAAACTCGATGTGGACGACTATACACGATGTATCCTCGTCTCTGAATACGGGCCTAAAAGTAGTGATCGACGATATATTCAACTACCGTTTCAAATAGGAAATTATTACTAGAATTTAACTTAGAATTTATATAAAAGTCCTAAGAGTTAATTTTGACTTACGCTTCATTTCGATTCTTGCTTTCTAATTCTGAATTTTGTTACCTATGTAAAGGTTTTCATTCGACTGTAATAACTTATTAGGTTTAGCAATATTCAATCGCGAACTATATGGGTTACTAAAAGTTCATTTGTCCCTAAAAAATTAAAAAATAATTCTAAAATATTATTTGTATATCTTTACAGCATGGAAGGTGGTGAACTTTTTCAACGAATTCAAGATCGTCAAGACGGCGCTTTTACCGAACGAGAAGCCGCTCAAGTGATGCACGAAATATGTATTGCAGTCAAATATTTACATGACAATAATATAGCACATCGCGATTTAAAGCCAGAAAATTTATTGTACACCAAACAAGGACCCCAAGGAATACTAAAATTAACCGATTTCGGATTTGCAAAGGAAGTTCATACAAACACCCTCCAAACGCCATGTTATACTCCTTACTACGTAGCTCCTGAGGTGCTTGGGCCTGAAAAGTATGATAAAAGCTGCGATGTTTGGTCGTTAGGGGTTATTATGTATATCTTGTATGTTTTAATTTTTTTTATTTTAAAATTTTTATTGAAATCTTTTTTATGGGTTAGGTTGTGTGGGTTTCCCCCGTTTTATAGTAATCATGGTTTAGCGATATCGCCCGGTATGAAAAAAAGGATAAGAATGGGACAATATACATTTCCGGACGTTGAATGGCAAAACGTTAGTCAAATGGCGAAAGATTTGATCATCGGAATGTTAAATGTGGATCCGATCAAGCGACTGAGCATCGAACAAGTGATGCGGAATACATGGATAGCTGTAATATATTTTTTTATAAAACCATCTTTTTATTATTTTTGAATTTATTAATCATTTTTTAGCAATATATGGCTGTTCCTCAAACGCCGTTACACACAAATAGGATGTTAAAGGAAGGTGAAGAAATTTGGCCTGAAGTACAAGAAGAGTTGAATAGATCACTAGCAACGATGCGCGTTGATTATGACCAGGTACACATAAAAGATTTGGATAGTTCAAAGAATTCGCTTTTAAATAAAAGACGCAAACGCTCCGTACACCCAAAAGAAAGTTAAACAAAGCGCTAAAATGAAATTAATAATCTGTAGACGCAATGATTTTTTGTTTCTGTTTGTTTTTAATTAACAGTATTCCAGTTTTGATGGGATCGTCATCGATATAATTAATTAAATAATGTATGTTCAAAAGTGGGGATAATGTCAATTATGTTTTCTTTTTTTAATCACTTTTGAAGGTATGTTACTAAATAGTTTTAGAAAACATTTCACGTGCCTTTACTGTAAGTTTTAAACAATTAGAATATTTCTGGCAGTGAGAAGTTTAAGACATCACACAATAATAATTCGAAGACAAAGATTGTGATTTTAAAACTGCATTTTGTTTCTTTAGCTTTACTCCTTCAAAAAACAAAACTTTTAAGATGGCCATGATTAATATTAACGCGTTTTTTTATTATGCTACAATTATTGTTTCCTATTTCGTTTTTTTACTGATAAATTTCAATGTACTTATTCATCATAATTATTTACGAACAAAGTTTACCTATAACTTGTATTAAATGTTCATTACGTCACGTCATAATGTTTTGTATTTCTTTTTTTTATCAAAATCGTCGCAATAATTAACAAATAAATAAATAAATCCGTGATGTAAATAAATAAATACATGTTATCAATAGTTGTTATCCTTTAAACAAATATAATAATATATTAATTGAGAAAACTTAAATTTTTATTTCATTCAATCGAGTTAAAAATAGAGTATCCATCCTAAAATTTTAAAAGTTTCAAAAAGTCTCTCCCTGTGGTTTTGCAATGAAAATACGTTACAGTATCTTTAAAAACAACTTGGAGATTCTTTAAACGCACTTAATTTATGTTTTTGAATTTTCAAATATTTTCTCTGGTATTTGAAATATTCTTGGCGCTGAGGTTACTTCCATACATTTCAAGAGAAATATGCTCTTATGTAGGTGCAAAGGTTAGTTCAAGAAAACCAAAGTACAGTAGAACCCCTCATATCCGACCTCGGGATATCCGTCACCCCTCCCTACTCCCAATTTTGTTCAAATGCTCTAATGTACGTTTTTGTGAATCCCAAGAGACCCGACTTTCCGTCGGGGAATTACTTGATTCGCTCAATCTTGATGTTTGCCAAGGGTTGCGCAACTGTGTTCATCATTGTGAATATCAATTGTATGCATATTTACAATTGTTATAGTAAAAGTGATTATGGCTACCCAACAAAAACGAAAACGTATTGTATGTACACTACAGAAGAAATTGGAAGTTATTCAGAGGCTAGACAATGGCGAGTCAGTTCAAAAATTATCTTCTGAATTAGGAATAGGCGTCACAACTATTAAAGACTGGAGGAAAAACAGAAAGAATATCGAATCGTACTCTATGACAGTGGAAGGGGAGGAGGGTTTAAAAAATAGAAAGATGCTTAAAAAGCCTAAATTTGATGTTTTAGATGATGCTCTCTGGATATGGTTTTGCCAAGAAAGACGCAAAGGAACTCCTTTGTCAGGTCCTATAATTAAAGAGAAGGCAGCGATTTTACATAAAACAATAGTAGGAGAGGAAGGGGAAAATTTCAGTGCAAGTGAAGGTTGGCTTCACCGATGGAAACGTCGCCATGGTATACGTCACGTTGTTATTTCTGGAGAAAAGCTATCAGCTGATGATGACGCAACCAAAGAGTTCGTGAAGAAATTTGAAGTTTTTATTAAAGAAAACAATATGCATCCGGATCAAGTGTATAATATTGACGAGTCAGGGTTAAACTACAAGATGCTCCCACAAAAAACTCTTGCTGCAAAAAATGAAAAAGTAACAGGGACAAAATTATCCAAGGATAGACTAACTTTTGCAACTTGTAGTAATGCAAGTGGAAACCATAAAATGCCATTGTTTGTCATTGGAAAATCTAAAAAGCCCAGAGCGTTCAAACATGTGAACATGGCATCATTGCCTGTTTATTATAAAAATCAAAAATCTGCTTGGATGGACAGTTCTTTGTTTAAACAGTGGTTTTTTGAAGAGTTTGTACCAGATGTAAAAAAACACTTGAAAATGAAAAATCTACCACTCAATGCAGTCTTGATTCTTGACAATGCTCCCAGTCATCCTTCGGAAAACGAACTAACAATGGGAAACATCAAAGCTATGTTTCTACCTCCTCGTGTGACACCTTTAATCCAACTTATGGATCAAGGGGTTATTGAGTGGTTGAAGAAAAGATACAGGCGAAAATATGTCAGCTTCTTATTAGAGCAAACGGATGGAGGCAGTAACCTATTTGAGGCAATGAAGACTTTTAATATAAAAGATGCCATTTACATTGCCGCACAAGCCTGTGACGAACTCAATCACACCACTCTACAAAAATCTTGGAGAAAACTATGGCCAAGTATTATTGAAGGTGAGAGCGCAATCTCTAATGAGTCTGAAACTTTAAATACAGATGAAGCAGAAATTCTACAAGATTTACAGACCATCGATGCCCAAATCCAACCAGCGGATATAGAAGAGTGGCTATTGGGAGGGGACATAGTTGAAGTCACTAACGAGGATCTGAACGACGAACAAATCGTATCCGCAGTTTTTAAAGTTGAAACAGAGGAAGATGAAACGGATGATGAAAAAGAAGAACCTGAAAATATCAGTCATACGACAGCTACAGAGGCTTTCGAGATTGCAATGAAATACGTCGAGCAACATCCAGAAGCAACACCGATGGATGTGCTGTGCATTAAAAAGTGGAAAGATATCTCAGCTAAAGCAAGATTTGGTAGATTAAAACAAAAAAATATAACTGATTTTTTTAAATAAATTTACATGTACATACATGGATTTGTATACATAATTAAATATATGTACTCGTTTATGTTTGTCTTGTTCATTTTTGTTGTTCCTCGGATTATCCGACCTTTTTTGGTAACCGACCATGCTCCGGTCCCATGGGTGACGGATATGAGGGGTTCTACTGTATTGTGAATCCTAATTTATTGTATCTATCTCGTGAGTTCCCCCAATTTCATATCAATATATATTTATGTAAATATACTCATATAATGGTGTTCCACGTAAACAGCAAAGTATATAATAATAATAGTTTTATTGCACATACAAAAACAAATTTAAATATAATAAAAGGAAATAAAAGTTATACTTAAAAAATAAAAACATGAAAAAAATATTTAAGTAATACTTAATAATAATTAATTAATAATAATAACAAAATCCTAGTAGCAGTGCAACCGCAAGGTTTGAATTCAGTTAGGATAAAAAAGACTGATTTTCAATCCAACCTTGAAAAAATCGCAGCGACATACATTTCTCCGCGCACCACTATTGATAGATACCCTGTGAACTGCTAATAGCTGCTCCTGGAGACGTTTTTTAAAATATCCAATATTTAGTGACTTAATAATAATGCTTCATTACTCGAACGCACACCACACTTAGGCCCTAATGGGCCCCTTGTGCAACTCCCACTCTACCTCTGTTCACATCAACCAGCCTAAGGTTTTTCCGAAGGCCAGGACGTCACTTAGAGGGAGGTTCCTGATATCATTTGTGGACGGCCACTTCTCCCCGAGTAACCTCTTTCTGAGGTCGGTTAAGGAGGGGCAGTCACACAAAATGTGAATTACAGTCTCGTCGTCCTGTTTGTGGTGAGGCCGTCACTGAACGACTTCAACCTCTGGTAATTACCGCTGCCACCAGAAACAGTATTTCGCGCTACCTAATTCTTAGTCTGAAGGACTCCTACCTGATCCTATCTATTCAAACAAGATTAAATGGCAAGCGCGCGGTCACTATTTCAGAACCGTGGGTTCTTGCACTAAGGCTCTCAGGAAATGTGAAATAAAACGACAAGTGTTCTAACCACACTTAATCTATATTTACAAAAATAACAAAAAAAGGTAAGACACAAAGTTAATCTTAAAAAAACTACCTACGTGAATACCCGACGTTACTTAAGGAGTCAAAACAAAATTAAAAATGAAAATAACCTGTCTGAACCTAACCCTACAGCGAACTCTCGTTGACCGATAAATGATAGGGAGAACTGGCAAACAGACTTACCCCGGACGTGTATTCCAATCTGGTGGTCTCGGTGATGGGTCGCAACCTGGATCCTGTTGGAATCTTCTCGGGATAATCCGGGAAGATTTCTTCGACACAAACACACCAAATCCTCAAGTAAACACGGTTTCCGACACGACGCGGACGCCCGAATCAGAAGAAAGTTGCCCTTGAAGCTGAGTCAAAGTTCTCGATTTCGACGGGACTTAGAATTGGCGTTAAAGCGAATCTAAGTTTCGGTCTAACAGAGCGCTGGTTGAGTATTGGTTCGAAATCTTTCTAAAAAGATATCTTTCGAAGTTGAATTGAAACTAAGTTCAGAATTCTCTAATTAGGACGTGTGCAAGGCCTTAAGTAACCTCGGGTCTTGGAGGGGTGCAAAACCTTCATTAGGCGATCCCTAACGTCTGGTCCAATCCAAAATACGGGGCGGATATTTTACAATAATTTTCTGAGCCAATGAGGGAATTTGTGGTAGGGAAGAATTCCTCGCCCTCAAGACCAGAAGATAACATTCGCCACTAACTAATCCCAAAAATCGTCACGTAATTTCCAAACAGTGGAAACCATCAAATTTTTACGTGATCTAACGTCTAAGTTTTTAACGACTTCTTCGTGTCGATTCGCATCTCCCCCATCAAGCTGCGGATACATAATTTTTAACAAAATTTAACACGAAGTCTGGCCTCTATACCGGACGTCGTTAACTTGAGACGTGATTTTTAGTTTCTAAAATAACGAAAGGCTGCACTCTAGGAATTTCTAAGTCGAATGATTATTTCTTAAAACCGTTAAATAATTTTCGAATTATTACATGTTCACAGGCCCGACAGAGAGGAGAATTAGCAATCCTCAAGTTATGAAGATGCTTGTTTACTTTACAGTGTCCCGTGAGGAGACCTGTAGCTAATGTAAGGGTGGTTTTGCCCAACCCAATGAAATATTGAAAACAGCCCGGATTATTGTACAACGCTTTTAAAAATTTCTTGTGGGTAATGTACTTAATCATATCAATATGAGTAGTTAAGGCTGGGATGACAATCGGCTCAGGGCCCCAAAAATGTCTTCCAGCTGCCTTTTTGGCTAACCTGTCAGCATTCTTGTTGCCCGCTGAGCTATTGTGACCCTTTATCCATTGAATGGAGACTCGATTATGGATCGAGGCCTCCTCCAGTGCAAGGTGACAATCCATTACCAAGGCAGACGTTATCTTAACGTTGCTTAGAGCTAAAATAGATTGTTTACTGTCTGTAAATATAGTAAAGTACTTACCCCGACTCTTGGTGTTAATAATGTAGTCAGCGGCAAGTTTAATAGCAGTCATTTCTGCTTGAACGACGGTGGTGGAATTACCTCAGGGTTTTGAGAGGCGGATCCTAGGGTTGTAGGAAAACACCCCCGTGCCAGACCCATACCGTCTTTTTGAACCATCAGTGTAGATTTTCAAGTTGTTATGTGTATCTGTTACTGTGGAACTGCTATTGGTGAGGTACTTTCTAGAGAAGATGAATTTGGCCGGTATATCATCCGCTTTACACTCCAGAAGGAGTGAGTCCTCGACTGCTTCCCTCCAGAGAGGCGTTTGACCACCAGTGACCTCCACCTTTTTGGTAGCTACTGATTGTAGTCTTTTCATGGTTACCAGTGCCACCTCTTATATGTAGAGATGTAGAGGTGGCAGGTTTAACATGACCTCCATGGCTGCGGTGGGAGTAGAGCGCATCGCACCTGTAACAAACAGACACGCAAGTCTCTGTATACTTTTGAGTGCCGCGATGGTGGTGATTTTTGAAGTTCTATTCCACCACACCACAGCACCATAAGGGGCATGGGTCGAATAACGGCAGTGTAGATTCGAAGGGCTACTCGGGG
This sequence comes from Onthophagus sagittarius, assembly GCA_036711965.1. Classification (NCBI taxonomy): domain Eukaryota; kingdom Metazoa; phylum Arthropoda; class Insecta; order Coleoptera; family Scarabaeidae; genus Onthophagus; species Onthophagus sagittarius. The sequence goes on along the minus strand of JASERS010000007.1, from coordinate 6,971,008 downwards.
GGACAACCCCCATGTCGTCCCAACAGCCCTCCGGCATTGGCCAAGAGCAACGCCTGCTTTTTTTACTCTATAATCTAGGTGGGCTTTCCACGTTAACTTACTATCCATAATTAAGCCCAAGTACTTAACCTCATTGGAAAGTTTAAGTGGAGTGTTCGCAAGCGTTGGTAGATTAAATCCGCCTAGACTGCGTAAGCGTGTAAAAATTACCATCTCGGTCTCTTGGGATTGACTGAGAGAGTTTGTTTATTACACCACGTCTCAATTATGTTGAGTGCTACCTGCATCCTTTCAGAGAGTACATTTATGTGTTTCCCCCTGACGAGGATGGTCAGATTATCAGCGTAGCCAACGGTTTTAAAGCGGGCTAGTTTTAATCGTTTTAAGAGGCTGTCAAGTGTAAGGTTCCACAACAGAGGTGAGAGAACACCCCCTTGTGGGCAGCCCCTAGTAACGGTACCTTGTAAGATGGTATTGCCAATCCTTAGTTTCACGAGTCTATGTCTGAGTGTATTCTCTATTCAACCACAGAGGGTCGGAGGAACATTGTGCTCAGCCAAAGCCTCGTATATTCCTGAGAAGGTCGTTCGATCGAAGGCTCCATCAACGTCGATGAAGACACCCAGGGCGGCCTCTTTGCGGTCCACAGCGTCGTTGATGAAGTCAACCACAGTGCTGAGAGCCGTCAGCGTTGACTTGCCCTGTGTGTAAGCATGTTGATCAGAGTTCAGTGGTCTGGTGATCAGGCAGTGGTCTCTGATGTATCTGTCACACAGTCTCTCTAAAGTTTTCAGAAAAAAAGAGGAGAGGCTGATAGGTCTGTAAGACTTCGGGAGGAAGTAGTCCTGCTTGCGCGGTTTTGGTATGAAGTTAACTGTAACATCACGCCAAATCCACGGCAAGTAGCGTGTTGCCAGGCAGCCCTGGAATATTCTCTTTAGGTGCGGTAGGATCCATTCCAGCCCCCATTGTAAGAGGGTCGGTGCGATCCCATCCGGTCCTGGAGTTTTGAACGGTGAGAAGGAATTAACGGCCCACCTTTTTTCTTCCTCGCAGATGAGTTTGGGCAGACTCCAATCATCCGCTGCTGGTAGATGGTTTGACTCTGGTTGGACAGTGATGGGGTTGTCAGAACATGAGAAATGAACAGACATTAAGAGCTGTAAACTTTCAAGAAGGTTGTCGGTATAAGAACCGTCTTCCCTCTTCAACAAGCCGATACGTTTGTCTGGTTCAGAAGCGATTACCTTCTTCAAACGAGATACCTCGGTGAGGGAGTTGACTTCCTTACAGTAGCACCTCCACGCCGCTCGCTTCTTCTGACGGACGGCTTTCTTAAACTCTGACAGCTTACCCTTGTAAATTGGCCAGTCGGAAACGGTCCTGGAGTCCTTAGCCCTGTTGAAGGCCGTCCTCGCCTCACGTTTGAGAGCCTCCAGTTCGGGGCACCACCAAGCGGTGGCACGTCCGGAGGACGACTCTTTGCGGAGGGGACAGGCCTTTTTGTAAGAACGGAGCAGGATCCGTTTAAAGAAGTACAATATTTGTCTATGCTGCGGTTATCCGCTGGTTGTCTCTGCCCGACTTTTGCTAACAGCCCCGAAAGCGTGGAATTAAACAGTTCCACGTTTGTTCCTTTGAGGTTTCGGGTCAGGTTGGGTCTGTAATTGGCATTGCCAATTTCGAAAGTAATCCACCTATGGTCCGACATTGATATATTTGTCAGAAACTCTCCAGTCGTGGACTGATCTTGTTATACTCATGGAGGCAAGGGTTAAATCGATAATCGATTGTCCTCTGGCAGTTACAAAGGTGGGTTCAGTGCCTCTGTTTAGTATATTTAAATTACTGCTGTAAATAAATTCTAAAAGGGTCTTACCTCTAGCATTATCTCTAGCGCAACCCCAAACCGTAGAGTGCGCGTTAGAGTTACAGCTGATTATGAGATTCCATCTACCTACTTTGGCGGCTTCAACCAGTCTCAACATCTCGATGGAGAATGGTTGGTCCTCGATGGGTAGGTAAACGGATGCCAGCAGAATTTCCGTATCCTTACGGTTAACGGATGCTCGTATCCTAATGGTTGTGGCGTCGCTACCAGTGAATTGCGGTAGCAGATGACAATCCACTTGTTTAGGTACGTAAATAGCGGTCCTCGTCCTCTGTGCACTGGGGCAACTGAAAATAGAACCACTTAAACCACTGAATCCGCATACCCTGGATTTTATAACCCAGGGTTCTTGGATCAGTGCAATAACGTTTCTCATCATGTCGAGATGGCGACAAAGGGTGGCAGCGGCCGCTCTGCTATGATGCAGGTTGCACTGTAAAAGTAAAAGTACAAAATAACAGTAATAAATAAATAATTCACTCTAGAATATACTTTATCACAACCGGAGCAATCCTATGGTGTAGTTCAGCTTATTGCTGCTCTACCACTACACCATAACGGTACTACCTACATATGTCGCACATTAACATTTACTTTAGTATAGTAATATATCTGGTGAAATTGCTTTTATTAACGATAATACTATCTCGCCATTATTATTGTGCCCAATTATTTCGCTGTTCTCGAGGAATGAATAACAATTAAGATTGAGATCCCCTAATAAGCTTTTCAAATAAGTATTGATACATTTTATGCTTAAAGTTTGTATGTGATGTGGACTCTTTAACACTGTCAGGCAAATTATTGAAAATTTTTATTATTTGAAAACTAAACGAGCTTTCAAACAATGATGCTCTATGAATGGGAGGCGTTAGCTTTCCTTTGAATCGAATATTAATTGAGTGCACATCACCTCTAAATTGAATCTTCCGGGAGAGATAAGGAGGCTTCGATGTTATCATTATCTTATGAAAGAGACAGGCAGAGTGGAACAATCGCCTTCCGTTCATGTTGATCCACTGCAAATCAACTAGTTTGTGACTCACATGGTCTCTACGTCTAATACCGAAAATCAACCTGATACAAGAATTCTGAACTTTTTGAATTTTGTTTCTAAAAGTAGCACTTAAAAAAGGATAATATAAAGTATCTCCGTAATTAAAAATTGACAGAACTAGAGATTCACAAAGAATTCGCTTGCATTTTTGATTAAAATAATGTCTATTTGAATAAAGAATTTTGAAATTGCAATAAGCTTTTTGAATACATTTATTAATATGGTTTTGAAAAGTTAACCCACAATCAACAAGAATTCCTAAATTTTTTACGCATTCTTTTATTGTGAGCCTTTCATCATCAATATAAATTTTAACGCTATCTACTAGTTCTTTTTTTATGTTTTTTGGTCATAAGTTCAGACTTCTCCGGATTGATCCTCAAGCCGTGCCGCCGCGATATATTTATAAGTGATGCCAAATCGTCATTAACCCTCCTGCAAGCATTACCGACGTCGTGAGGATGGAAAGAATAGTAAAGTTGGGTATCGTCAGCATAAAAATGAGCCTTGCAGTGGCGGACGTACTTACTAAATACCGACGTATAAAGACTGAAGGCCAACGGAGAGATGACAGAACCCTGCGGCACGCCATGCGTCCTCGGCAATACATCTGATACCGGACCGTTCACCGTAACCGCTTGCATTCTATTAGTTACAAAGTTATTAAGTAATTTAACGGCTTTTGATTCCAATCCCAGATAATGTAGTAGTGCCGAAAAGACACGTAAATCAATCATATAGAAAGCTTTGGAATAATCAAGTAAGCACAATATTGTGACGTTGCCCTTATTCATCTCCCGTAGAATATCATCTATTATATTCGTCAGAGCAGTGATACAACTAAAACCTGCTCTAAAGCCTGACTGTGTCTTAGGCAGTAGATTATGATTTTCTACAAACGTATTCAGCTGTTGCCAAAACACCTTTGGATAAAATCGGCAAAAGACTTTTAGGTCTTAAATCATTGTATTCCAGTGGTTTACTTAATTTAGGTAAGGATTTAATTAAGGCAATTTTCGATTGATCTGGAAATTGGCCGTGTTCAATGCAGCAATTGATTATATGCCTCAAATTAGAAACAATATGTGGACAATACATTTTAATAATGGTAATATTGAGACCATCATAACCTGTCGCGTTACTCTTAATCGAGTTAATGACAGTCTCGACCGTCATATCGTTTACCTCTGAAAACTGAAATCTGGCACCAGACAGCCGATTATTTGCCACAGTTGTGCCTATATTCAAATCTGGCAATAGAAGTTCCGTCAAAAATTACAGGCCCATTTCTCTACTGCCTATATTCGGCAAAGTTCTCGAGAGCTTAATTTATAAACCAATTTTTTACATTGTTAAGAATGTTTTAGACCAACGACAGCATGGTTTTTTTGCTGGTCGTTCAGTAGAGACTAATCTTCTTGAATATACTAATTATATTTTGCATTCTTTTGACGATAACTGCCAGGTTGACTCCGTATACACTGATTTTAGCAAAGCATTTGATAAGGTTGATCATCTGCTTTTATTAAATAAATTAGAACGAGTTGGTTTGCCCAGCAACATACAGCAATGGCTCGTTTCCTATGTGGTTGATAGAACGCAGTGTGTTAAGATTAGAGGTTTCTCTTCACAGGTGGTGGTCGTCTCATCCGGTGTCCCTCAGGGAAGCATCCTTGGCCCCTTGCTCTTCAATATTTATATAAATGATATTTTTAATTGCTTTAAACATTCAAACTGTTTAATGTATGCAGACGATTTAAAAATTTTCTGCCGTGTATCTGGCCCTAAAGATTGTTCAGCTCTTCAACGCGATCTCCACAACCTTGCTCAATATTGTCTAACAAATTTTGTTAGCCTAAATTTTAGTAAATGTATTACCATCACATTTACAAAGAAAGCTAATCCTGTACGATTTGATTACGTTGTTGGAGGGGAATTGTTGCAGAGGGTCACGTCTGTAAGAGATCTGGGTGTGATCTTTGATAGTAAACTTTTATTTAATGAGCACGTCGCCTCGGTGGTCAACAAGGCTTCTCGCATGCTTGGATTTGTCATGAGATCGGCGTCTGATTTCACTAATATCAGTTCCCTAAAAACTCTCTATTTTGCGTATGTATTCAGCGTTTTAAATTATTGTTCTGTCGTCTGGAATCCTAAATATGACATGTACGTGAAAAGATTAGAACAAGTTCAAAAGAGATTCCTTCGATTTTTATGTCGGAAGTCTCATATCACCTATGTTGACTACGACTCGGCGTGCCAATCCTTTCGGTTTCTGCGACTGACTCAGCGACGTTTTGCCAGTGATGTATTACTATTATATAAATTAATTCATAGTATCTATAATTCGACTTCGCTTATATCTCTAGTGAATTTGCATGTTCCGCCCAGAGCTTTGAGGTATGATTTTCTCTTTTTCACTCCAACAACCCCCACTAATGCTTATCAACATTCTCGTTTATTACTCATGCTCGCTCTGCCGATCGTCTGTCTATCGATATATTTGCTTATGAGTCTATTGGCTCGTTTAAAAAATCGACCTTAGCTGCTGTTGGGGGCATGCCGTATCATAGCTATTGTTAACATTACAATCAGAAATTCCTTATTGTTCTTATTTTGTAATTGCTTATAGAATGTTTCCTTAATTTCAATCTGAAGTTTGATAGTTTATTTTTAATTATTTCATTTATTTTCTTTACTACTGATCACTACTTATGTTATTTTGTGTTTTTATTATTTTGTTTTGTTCTTATTCTTTCTAGTGACACAGCTTTTATTGGATTCGTCCTGTGCTGTGTCCTATGTACATAAATAAATAAATAAATAAATAATCAACCAGGGTATCGTCCGAGTGTCTGTTTGTGGGTAACCTAAGAAGAAATTATTAATCGCATCAGGGTCTTTTAGAACTAAAGGTATTTCAATATGTTTTTTTTAAATCCCGCTTTACAAACCGCATTCCCGCAATTTTTATTGATACTAAATTGATTCTCGATGTAAGCCCGACGTTCACGCTTTATTGATAACGTAACTAGATTTCTTAAACTTTTGTAATAATTCCATTTTCCTATCATTCTAGAATGTTGATATTCTTTAAAAGCTTTATCTCTCAATTGCTGCATTTTTGTAATTGTATCAGTTATCCAAGGTGTCAGAGGCCCCCGAATTTTTATAGTCCTTAAGGGTGCATGCATGTTTAAAACATTTATAATGTGTCTGTTAGGAATTGGACTTTTCCATTCACATCCCCTATATCAAATATATCAAAAAATGGTATTTGACGTAAATCGTACAAAAAGTTTTCGTAAACAACGTTTTTAAAGACTCTGCAAATTTTAAAAGATTGTTGTTTAACGGAAGAGACATTTATCTCATAGTATACCTTTGCCAATTACAGCGTCGGCATTGGACGTAGATTCTGTTACTCTCGTCGGATGTTCAATAACTTGGTTCAAATTAAAGGCATGTAATAAGTCCATAAACGCAAGTGTCTCGACTTTCTCTATAGCTAGTATATCAATGTTAAAGTCACCCATCAATACTACGCGGTCCACCAAAGGCACAACATAAGAAAGAGATGACTCGACTTCATCTAAAAATGTACGATATCTACCCAATCTCTGCGATCTATATGCCACACAAACCGCAAAACTCAAGCCAGCCACACGAAAGCTAATCCACATCTGCTCTGCCTCAGTGTCCAATTCTAATACAGTAAAATTTATATGGTTTCTTACATAAATTCCAATTCCTCCACCCAGACAATCCCTATCCCTCCGCACAAACTCATAGCCACCTATAGTTACGTGAGTTGAATCCATACTTCGTTCTAACCATGTTTCGGATATGGAGACGACATCATAGCTATGTAGCATTAAATGGTTTTTAAGCTCATTGAGGGATGGTACAAGAGTCCAGGCATTCCAATGACCAAATGAAAACATACAACAAAATAATCAAACAATAGAGAAAATAAATTAGAATAAATCAAAATAGATCAATAAGTAACAGCAATAGCCCCACCAATAACAAAATAAAAATGTACAAATTGAAAGGTTTGTGCCGCATTACGTAAACCGAAAGGCATTCTCGTATATTCGAACAGACCAAACGGTGTAGTGGTAGCCGTTTTAGGAATATCGTTTTCTTCAACAGGGATTTAATGATAAGCCCTTACCAGATCTAATTTTGAAAAAATTTTACAATTATGTAAATGTAGATTAAAATCCTGAGTGTGCGGAAGAGGATAACGATCTGGTACTGTGATGTTGTTGAGTAGTCGGTAGTCCCCACATGGTCTCCAATCGTTGGAATCTTTTTTAGGAACCATATGAAAAGGCGATGCTGTAGAAGAAGAAGAGGGTCGACAAATTCCTAATGCCGTCATCTGTTCAATTTCTTTTTTTGCAATGTTGTTTGTGCACATCTAAACGTCGGGGACGACAAACTTCAGTGTCAATTAAAAAATTTAGGTTATTTTGATTGTCAAAAATGAAAAGTCGGGAATTGATAGAATTTAACGAAATTTGAGGTTGACTTTTTGTCAAAATTTTGAATTGAGAAAAATTGTGTGGGACCTCCAGGATTAATTTAATATTGAATATTTAAATCTTTGTGCTGTCTTGTTGAAATATCATTACTCGTAAATAGGCTTCATCTATGCATAGAGCATACAGAGCAAATCTTGGAACACTACAATATATAACATTTATATTAAATAATTTTTCTATTGGCATTGATGAGGTGATTTGTGGTTTGTCAAGTTTAACTATAAGTATTCTGCCCTTTGCCAAAATAGCTGAAATGGCCCTTTTCAACAGAATCATCACATACTTGAACCAAAATAATTAATAGCACCCTCATCAATTTGAATTTCGTAGGGGTTTACCTAACCGCAAATGCGGTAGTTAAATATATGAATATCTGTCTTGACAGCTATGAAAAGCGTGAAGATTGTAGTTGTTTTTGGACACATTTGGTGCATTTGATAGAGCTTGAAATGTATGGTAGACTGAAAGGAATTTAAAGAAAAAACGCCACACAGCTTATATCGTAAGGCCAAATTTTCAGGCTTTGCGGGCTACATTGCCACAAGCATAGACGTCGAATGCGTGGGTTGTGTGCTTTTACAAAAGCTTTAATGGATGTGCACCCATACAAGATTGTTATTGGTTTTATCTGGATTGAAGGCTGTTTTCAATAGTTTTCTTAATTTCTATGTACTATTGAGCTTTTTCTTCCAGCAGAACGTTCGTAGGAGATGCGAACGTTCTTTTTTGTAAAGGACGTATTTTGAATTGAGACTTCATACTGTTTCCAAAACAATTGAAGTACTTCCACAAGATTTGATACTGATTCTAGAAGACTTGATCTCCTTTCAGAAGAGTTGATACTGTTCTTAGAAAACTTGAAATGGTTCTAGAAAACTTGATACTATTTTTAGAAAACTTGATACAGATTCCAGATGACTTGATGATGCTTCTAGAACACTTGAAATGCTTCCAGAAGATTTGATATTACTCCTAGAAGACTTAATGTTGCTTCCAGAAGACTTGATACAGATGATTTGGGTAAAGTCTTATAAATGTTGTCATATTTGGTTAATGTTTAAATTTCCTATGGTATGGTGGCAGAACAACATGTATTCTGGGCCTATATCATATGATTGTTCTTATGTGTGTTGTTTTTCTCTTTTATTATTAGTAAATAGTATCATGGAATTAGTTTTTGTTGATAAAGATTGTCTTTGTACGAGATTATGTTTGAAAATAATAAAATCCAAGTTGGTTTTAATCTATGGCTAGTACTCTGCAGCGACATGGGATAGTGTACAAACGCAGAGTACAATTTAATAAGGTAGAGTTTGCCATCTCTATCCTTCCTTAGAATATTATTAGTGGTCCATTAAGCCGACCATCTAGGTCAAGGATTTCCAAAGTTTTTCTTATGCGGGCCAATTTAATATTGCCAAAATATTTGGAGGGTATCACAAATATAAAAATATATATCGTAGTGGTGTTTCCAGAAAGTGTAAACACAAATTAAATAATGATCGATTTAAAAAAAGAGGTTAACTATTATATGATATATTACACGATATTGTTGTTTCTCTCTGGTATTTGAAATATTCTATGCTCTTATTTAGGTGCAAAGGTAAGGAAACCGAAATTTTGTGAATCTTAATGTATTGCATCTATCTCGTGAGTTCCAGCCTATTTTATATCAATAAAAAAATAAAAATATATCAAAAATATCTCAGTCTGTCAACAGGAGACTACGACAAAGCACTGAAGATGCCAAGTGAGATCTTGGCGAAACGTCTATCCCTGGTTGTTTCCTCCACAGGGATTAACCAAAAAGATGAACGGATGATACCTCTGATCAACCAGAACATTATATATGTATGGTAATTCGTAATGCTTCACGGATGGAGAAGTATGTGTTTTGGTTGATCCGAGGTATCATCCGTTCATCTTCTTGGTTGTTCCCTGTGGACAGGGGCAGACGTTTCGCCAAGATCTCACTTGGCATCTTCATTGCTTTGTCGTAGTCTCCTGTTGACAGACTGAGGTACTGCGGTGCTCTGGCTCCTTTTTATACTAGGTCGTCTTGGTCGTAGGTGTTTATGTCCGACATGACGTGAGTCGTGGGTGGTGGGAGGAGGTCATTGACCTGTCGTACGGTGATTAATGGTCTTGGGGATTTTCCACCGGATATGGCTTTGGTAACGTCATCCATGGGCGAGAAGAGGCCACTGACCCGCCGTCCGGTGGTTGCTGGACCGGGGCTGCTCCCACTGGACACTTCAGGCATGATATTGTGGTTGTTTTTAAGTTGCTTCAGGGCCTGGATTTCACTTGGATCTAAATTCGACTTCGGTGGTTTAGCTAAACGTAAAATCCTGGAAACGTCCATTCTTAAAATTTCGGCTTTTCGTTTCTCCATTGAAGTTAAGCGGATTCCAAGGATTCCACGTTAGCGATGATTTCTTCATCCGAAATGGTCCTTGGGGTTAAGGCGTCGTAGTTGAATCCTTTACTTAAAACTGCTCGTTCTGCATCTGAAAGGTTGTATCCTGAAAGGTTATGGACGATCTTTTGGTTTTGGAGGTGTGGCCGCTTAGATGTTATATATATATATATATATATATTATATTTATTATATATATATACTTATGTATATATACTTATACACAGGTGTCCCACGTAAACGGCAAAGTACATAAATGGCATTAATGAATTTAGAATTCGTCACACTAATGGAAAAATAGTCTTATATATACAGGTGTTCCATAATATGGTACCGAAATAAATTGTGTTTCCAGAAAGTGTAAACACAAATTAAATAACGACCGATTAAAAAAAAAGAGGTTAGGTAATATAAATACCGAAACCGGTTAAGACAAAAATAAATTAAATATCACTCAGTATATGGTCAATTTTATATTTCTCTAACTTATAAGTAGTGATAATAGATAAAAACATAAAATTTTTAATTTATGTTTGTTATAGGTGATTAATGAACACATTGTTGTTAAGAATTGCAGAGAACTAGAGACGATGCAAACTCAACATCAAAATTAAAAAAGTAATTGAAAATGGCAACTTCACTTCAGATCATTAACAATTTTGTATGGGTGCTAGGAAATGGATACTTTAGTTAAAAGCTACCAATAAAATAAAAAAAAAATTATTGTTTATTTTATTTATAAATATATGAACATTTGACGTTAAATAAATACAAAACTATTAATAACAAAAAAAATCGACCTATGGAAACGGAAATAATTATCATTTATGAATTTACACGGTGATTATAAAAAGTCATTAGCATATGCGTCATGTTAAGTCCCGCCGCTAACGAGACGACAAATATCATCAATACAACGGGCATTGCTAATAAAATAACTTGGGTACGTTGCAAAAACTGCAGGGAACTATAACCTAAGAATGTTATATAAATATAATAACAACAAGCTATTAACCAAAATGTGTTTCCAATAAACGTTGAAATGAACCATTCGTGACTTATTAAACCTAAAATTAAATTAAAAATAAAATTATAATTATTAGAGATAGATGAGATTTACCGTTGAAAAAAAATAACTGACAAAAATGAAGGATCATTAACGGTGGGAAAAATGCGTTTAAATGTACATCAAATGTATAGCCCCATTCAACATCTTGATCGGTGCTGTTTCTAAAATATTTATTAGCAATGTACCTAAAATGAATTAAGTTAATTTATTAAATTTATATATATTTATAAAGTATTTACCAAAATATTGTAGCAATCACCAATCCTGCACCTATACAGTCTACGAATATAACGTATAACATAAAAAATATAAACTGGAAGAATCGTAATTTTAAAACTAAAGCGAATGCAATTGAGGTAACTAAAAATAAAAAAAAATTATTATTATGTTTTTAAACATTATTCTTATGGGTTAGTGCATAATTATGATTTATATTTTCACTTAGATGTGAAATTATTTTTATTATAACAAAAAATAAAATCATTTAAATAAGCTATATCAAAAAAAAAAATTATACACAAACCTCATAGAATTAATCGACTAATTTCTAAAACAAGGTCTATAGATACAGGTTAATCTCGCGATTTTGAAATTATTATTTGATTTTATGTTGCCTTATAAATTTCTAACAATAAATTTAATCAGTTTTGCAACCCCTAACTGTTAAGTAGATAGTAGTGTTATCAGTGAAAAGGCAATAACATCAATATAACCATGAAATCACTACGAATAAATAGTAAAGGCAGTCATTACTGTATAAAATATTCATATCAATATTCATTATTGTAATTGCAAAAAGATTTTTCTCGTTAGTTTCTCTTTGATACACTGAATCAAGATAAACTTGATTTTACACTTAGAATTTTGACTCGACCATTAATAAATATTACAAATAAGCTTATGGCGATCAACGTTTTTGAAGTTAGCCGAAATTATTTCTGATAAGGCATCCATATTTAAATTACACTGTTACATATATCAGGACAGAAAACTTTGTTGCTTAGAATTAAAATCGAAGTAAGTTGCTCATATGCGTCCTCCATATTTTATACTGAATCAAAACAGAAAAAACAAATGCGCGTTAATTTCCTTTTGATACAATTAGGAAAATCGACCGATATCATTTTTAAAATAAATCAAGCAAGGTAAACTTAATTCGACGTCTCAAGTCAACTATTAATAAGTCTCATCAATAAGTCGAATTAATAACTATTCCATAATATCATAAGTATTGTACAGGGTGGCCAAATAAGCGTGCAAAGTATCTCTAAAATTACTCATTGTAAAACCTTGCGGTAAAAAAATTTATGACTAAAGTGGCTATGAGAACTCGATATCTTTTTCGTAACCAAAAATATCGATATAAGAGGATTTTATGAAAAAAATCGATAGATTACGATTCGGCTCTTACTTTTATTCCTCGAAACTTTTAGAAAAAATATTTTCTTCGATGGATGTTTTTGGAATTTACTGTTTAACTATTAATAAATATATCCGATACTTAATATGATATACGAGTGGCTATATCATTTCAATTAGAAATGAAAATTAATTTAATTTTTTAATAATTTCCCACTATGCGAGAAACTACCATAGATAGGTATAGGAATGTTTATAGATAATCTATATGAAATTAAATTCCCTTTCTGATAGGATTAGCTTTGGTTGGGTTGTGTTGTATAAGACATTTCACTTAAAATTTTTGCCTTTCTAGCCATTGAATATGGAAAAACGGTAATTCAATTTTTAACCACCTGTATAAGATATTCTAATACAGCTAATAACAATCCAGTTATCAGCATATGAAGAGTAATTGTGCCAATGCTTTTTTTTGAATGAACGTTAGGTCAGATATGGACTTTTAAAGAACATGGTGAAATGTGTCACAAAACGCTTAATACCAAAATAATTCGAAAACAAAAAACGCTAGGTAGCAACAGCATTTATCAAAGCCAAAATATTTTTTTACGGATATTTAGAAGGTGTAATAGAAATTATAGAAAAAAGTAAAGAATAGATCGAAAACCGTCGAATTTTCTCATCAAACCTTCTTTCATCAATAATTTGGGTTCGGAACAAGATATCCAGGCACTATTTTCACTAGTTTCTTTGGGATTCATTTTGCTTTTTTGTTATGGGAAAACATTAATGCCAATCTATTTAACTTTTGTAAGAAAATTATGGGTTTTTTTAAAAAATTTACTTCTGGTGATATTCAAATTTGTTTATTCTAAACTAGTTTCGAGCTTTTGACAATAACGTTTGACATTTTGAAAAATTTCAATTAATTTTTCCAATTCTTTAATAATTGTATATCTACTGAAGAAGAGCAGGCTCGAGTTATAAATCGAGAAAAGAAAATCGAGTTATATACTCGCATTTAACATCTCAAACTTCTTAGAGGGAGCCAGTGTACAAGGGGCCCGTTGTGGCTTAGGTGCCGCGTATAGAATACGCACTCCTCACTCCATACATACATACATACAAGAGCAGGCTAGCTCGAAACTAGTTTAGAATAAATAAATTTGAATATCACCAGAAGTATTTAAAACAAAAAACCCATAATTAATAATTGGTGAAAAAAGGATTTCAAAAAGTTATTTATATTTCTAAGAAAACTCACAATTTTTATTGTAATGCCGGAAAATGACCTCTGGTGGCTAAATTCCACATTATATTCAACACAAATAAGGTAGGATTTATAGTCCAAGAAAAGCTCTTTTCAACGATACCAAGCTGAATAAATTCCGTTAAGCCATATTGAAAAGATTAGCATTTGTTTACAAACATTTTCAAACACCCCCCACCACTTTATTTTTAGAGATAGAGCGAAAGTGTAACAAAAAAATATAGAATTTATCTAAACTTTAGAAAGCATATGCTTTTGTGTTATGTTAATATAGCAGAATTCCGAGATAATCCAAATTTTTAAATTCAAGATGGCAATTGCGCATCCTAGCGGTCATCTTAGAAACCTGAAAATAATTTCCAGCATTTCCTCTTAGCCACTTTAGTCATAAAATTTTTACTGCAAGGTTCTACAATGAGTAGTCTCCGAAATATGGCACTTTGCACGCTTATCTGGCCACCCGGTATATTCAACAAAATCAACTCTTTAAGTTTATATCAGATTATCACTTTTTCTTTATTCCGAATATTTATCTCACGCAAGCGTTCTGCCCTCTTTACACTCTCAATTTATCCTTCAAATCCAAGCATGTTGGATAGTAGACAATAATACAATAATTAAGTAAAGATAGAATAAAACATTCACAAAGCATCTTCTTCATTTTTAACTTGAAAATATCTTTCAAAGAATGGAGAAGTTTCAATTACAAAAAACATACACCTTATTATCCTTTTTGTAATGTGCTGTTTGTAACTGAAGTTGTAACATTATCAAGTCGAAGATTTCTTGTATGATCAACAAATGGTATATTGCAGCCGTTTAACTTAAGCATCAGATTAGCTTGTAATTCCTTAACTTCCACATTTTGCCAAACAGAATAACGACGCTTTTATCAGGGTTTAATACCAAGGAGTGATTCTTTGCAAATTCCCAGACATTAGCTGAGTCCTTATTGATTTTTCATGCTACCCTATCATATTCACGAAAAGGAAAGTTGTAGTATAACTGAGTATCGTCAGCATACATATGAATTTTACAATAATTGACAGCTTTTGGAAGCATAGACGAGTATAAACAGAACAGCACCGACACCTGCGATACATCACGTTTCAGCTTCAATGGTTCAGAAGTTAAGCTATTGATCTGTACATATTGACATCTATCTACTAAATACGTTTTGATCAACTCTATAAATTCGCGGCCGCAACATATATAATGAAGCATCGAGAACACAATATCATTGTCGACAACATCGAACGTTACCACAAAGTAACTCACAAATGACTCATAAAATTTCCAAACTAATTACAACCCTTGCTCTAAATATCTTTTTTAATATTATTTCCAATGAAGAGTTTGCTTTCGTAACGAGACTTGATCTTGATGCAAACATTAAAATGACCCTTATGATGACCATATTAAAGGAAGCTTCGTTTAGGACAACAAAAAACAAAGATATTCAAAAATATGTAAAAGAAGAACATGGAAAAGAACTGAAACTTCAACTTGACTGCAAAAAAAGATGAAATAGCCTTTTAATCATGTTAAAGCAATATGACAGTTTAAACTACTGTATTCTATACACTAATGACAGTGAGTTTCAAATTATGAGAAGTTGATTTAACTTTTAGATCGGGTCAAAGTGACGGGTAAAGCAGATATTGCTTTAGAATGCATGCTGCAAGAAATTAAATAAAGTTATGCTTCTTTAGAAAAGACCTTTGAAGATTGTTTGATTTTGATGATTTAACAGCGTAAGACTGTATTCGTCTTCGTTCAGCCTTTTTGAAATTCAGGTAACGACAATCCTTTCCTCAATAAAACTAACAATAATAGGGGTACAAGAAACGTATAGATGAAAGAGATTAAAATATAATAGAAAAATTTAGAGGAAATGAAGGTAAAAATGACAAAGTCGACCATGAAGAAGAATGCGATATTTCACTGTCTTTCTGGAGAAGAAAGTTGACCAGGAGAAACCGAAGTCTTTTAAAGAAACACTTGAAAACAGATAAACCAATCTCGAAATCAATCCCGGGATCCCGGCTTCATATAATGTAATCCCGAGATTGTGTATTTGCTTCGGAATTGTAATCCCTAACTTGAATACAGCTTTATTAATCGCTCAAATACAAAACATAAAGATTAATTTATTTTTATGATCTTTGTGTGCTTTATCATAGAGATATAAGTATCATAAAGATATTGGTACTCTTGTACCAATTCCATTAATTTTGAATCAATTTGATCCGAGTTTGATTCCATTAAAATCAAAGTTGGAAAAACATGTTTCCTTTTCATTTTAAACAAAATACATGCTATTTTTATTGCTTTAAACGTTTTAGACCGTTTAGAAATGACGTTAACGAACGGTCATTACTTGATCAATATACTAAAACGTCGATTTTTAGGAGCAAATATTAATCGGGGACAATTAGATAGTGCAATTGAATACGTAGAAATGAATTATCTAGAAGCATAGGCTATGTGACAATGCTTTCAAAAGACTTGATACTGTCCATAGAAAACTTAATACTGTTTCTAGAGGACCTGATACTGCTGCCAAAAGATTTGAAATATGTCCAGAATACTTGTAATGCCTCAGAAGATTTGAAATGCTTACACAAAACTTGATATTGCCTTTGGAAGACTAGAATTGCATCCAAAAATTTTCATACTGCTTTTCGAAGACTTAGTACTACTTTCAGAAGACTTGATATTACTTCCAAACGACTTACTACTGCCCCTGAACGACTTGAAATGCTTCTAGAAGACTTTATACTGCATTTGAAAAGGCTTGATTACAGAAGACATGTAATGAATTGCAATAGTCACAAAAGACTTAAACTGCTTCCAGAAAATTTGACATGCCCATAGCAGATTTAATACTGTTTCTAAAGAACCTAATATTGCCTCCAAAAGACGTGAAATGTTGAGAATACTTGTAATGCTTTAAAAGTTTTAATACTGCTTCTTGAAGTTCTTCCAGAAAACTTGATATTGCTTTTGGGAGACTTAAAATGCTTCTAGAAGGCACTTCTTCTAGAAAAGGGTATATAGCCTCTGAAAGACTTAATACTGCTTTTAGAAAAATTGAAATGCTTCCAAAAGACTTAATACTGCTTCCAGAAGACTTGATATTGTTTTTAACACTTCTGGCAGAAAACATTTTCATTGCAAAAAACACGATATTGTTGATAAACTGTTTGAGTTTCCTTCGAAAATATTAAATACTATTAGATAAAATGCAAAATCTTGGCTGGCAGATTGATCTGTTTTTATCTCTTTGGATGCTATTATATTAAAATTATTTTAATAGCTACATCCGATGTAGTAGCATCATCTGCCAATATTAAGCGACTTTTACTTCCTAGGAATTAATACCATACTTTAAGCAATAGATTAGGAATATATAAATTAGTAATTAAGTAATTAAATTAGTTATAAATTCAACCTTTATTTATAAAATAAAACGAAACACTGCCATTAACGGCACGAAAGAGAAAAGTGCGCGCATGCGTTAAATTGCGACCCAAGGTTTTAGCTTTAAGAAGTTAAAAGTTGGGCAACTCTTGTGACTAAGACAAAAACCGTTTTAGTCATAAGGTGTTGCATGAACAGTACTACTATAACGCACTACCTTAACTTTTCACTCTTATGATTATGACTACGACTAAGAATAAAACATGTTGCATGAACCCACCATCATTAAGATAACGTACAGTATCCTAAAGTAAAATCTAGGAAGAAAATACACAAGAAATATGCTTATTATGCACTATTATTTTTAATAATTCGATGCTTTCGATATTTTCGATACTTTTGATACTTCGATACTTTCAATATTTCGATATTTTCGATACTTTGAATAGAATCGATACCACGAAGGTATCGATACTCAAGAGCTCATTTAAAGTATCTCTCAGCCCTAGTTACAACAAGATTATGTAGCATATAAGCGCTTCCAAAAGTAGTCGAACACGTCCGAACTTTGGAATGATCGGCAATGGCCGATTAATCGGCCCTTTTAAGGCCGATTAGTCGGATAGTCGTTAATCGGCCAAAATCATAGTCGGCCCAACCTTAATTAGAACCAAACATTATTGAGTTTTTGTGAGTGGCCATCATTGCTCGGTAAGCCTAACAAAAAGAACTTCTAAAAATTATTTCCTAAACTTTTATTACGGTTGACTGGAAATTTTTAGAAAATATTCTAGAAAATAATATACAGTATTAATATTTCAAGATTTCTTTTCAATACATGACTAAGAAAACATTGTTTCATTAATATTTTTCTAAGTAACAAGAAGTAACAAGTTCAAAGAATAGATAAAAAATTATAATAGAAATTATAACATATAGGTTAGCTACAGCGTTGTATGAGCTGCAGTTGCAAAAATTAAGGAAATCACCTATTATGTCGTATTTCACACCGTTAATTGCATAAAAATCAAAGTCAGAATCATTCACTAAAGGCAAATTGAAATCACCCAAAATTATAAACTTTGCGTCATGCGACATACACAAATCATTCTTAAGGTCGGCAAACTCCTGATACACCTCAATACTGCTAGATGGCTTAATGTAAACCACCACGAAGACCACAAAGATACCAGAGAAATGCACCTTAGCTGCAACAATTTCCAAATTCGTGTCCAACGGTATGAGAGATGATGAAAATTTAGAGCACACAGCCAACAGTACTCCCCCACCCAGCAAACCATACCCACGATCAACTCTGTATACTTTGTATTGAGAATCAATCAGTTCAGCATTATAAATTGAATCATTTAACCATGTTTCGGTGAGACAAATTACTGAAAAATTATGACTGAGCACATTTAATAAAAAAGAAGTTGTTTTAGTTCGCAAACCCCGCACATTCTGATAATAAATCGACAATTGCTTCATCAAGAGTAAATGAATTTAAATTAAAATTTAATATTTTCGATACTTCTTTCAATATTTATAAATACTTTCTTTCAATATTTTCCATACTTTTGATACTTCGATACTTTCAATACTTCGATATTTTCAATACTTTGAATAGTATTGATACCACGAAGGTATCGATACTAAAGAGCTGATTTAAAGTATCTCTCAGCCCTAGTTACAACAAGATTATGTAGCATATAAGCTTCCAAAAGTAGTCGAACACGTCCGAACTTTGGAATGATCGGCAATGGCCGATTAATCGGCCAAAATCATAGTCGGCTCAACCTTAATTAGAACCAAACATTATTGAGTTTTTGTGAGTGGCCATCATTGCTCGGTAAGCCTAACAAAAAGAACTTCTAAAAATTATTTCCTAAACTTTTACTACGGTAGACTGGAAATTTTTAGAAAATATTCTAGAAAATAATATAGAGTATTAATATTTCAAGATTTCTTTTCAATACATGACTAAGAAAACATTGTTTCATTAATATTTTTCTAAGTAACAATATGCTATAAAGGCATAGTGTTACACTACATTCAAAGAATAGATAAAAAATTATAATAGAAATTATAACATATAGGTTAGCTACAGCGTTGTATGAGCTGCAGTTGCAAAAATTAAGGAAATCACCTATTATGTCGTATTTCACACCGTTAATTGCATAAAAATCAAAGTCAGAATCATTCACTAAAGGCAAATTGAAATCACCCAAAATTATAAACTTTGCGTCATGCGATATACACAAATCGTTCCTAAGGTCGGCAAACTCCTGATACACCTCAATACTGCTAGATGGCTTAATGTAAACCACCACGAAGACCACAGAGATACCAGAGAAATGCACCTTAGCTGCAACAATTTCCAAATTCGTGTCCAACGGTATGAGAGATGATGAAAATTTAGAGCACACAGCCAACAGTACTCCCTTACCCACGATCAACTCTGTATACTTTGTATCGAGAATCAATCAGTTCAGCATTATAAATTGAATCATTTAACCATGTTTCGGTGAGACAAATTACTGAAAAATTATGACTGAGCACATTTAATAAAAAAGAAGTTGTTTTAGTTCGCAAACCCCGCACATTCTGATAATAAATCGACAATTGCTTCATCAAGAGTAAATGAATTTAAATTAAAATTTAATATTTTCGATACTTCTTTCAATATTTATAAATACTTTCTTTCAATATTTTCCATACTTTTGATACTTCGATACTTTCAATACTTCGATATTTTCAATACTTTGAATAGTATTGATACCACGAAGGTATCGATACTAAAGAGCTGATTTAAAGTATCTCTCAGCCCTAGTTACAACAAGATTATGTAGCATATAAGCTTCCAAAAGTAGTCGAACACGTCCGAACTTTGGAATGATCGGCAATTTCTGATTAATCGGCCAAAATCATAGTCGGCTCAACCTTAATTAGAACCAAACTATACTGTAACCATTATTCAACGTCAGCTTCAAAATAAATTTTATTTCTTGTGTAAAATGGTGTAATGAGAGAGGTGTGTTGGTTAATCTATTAAGTAGAAAACGGAATGCGGCTTCTTTGTGTTTTATGTCGTTGTATGAGCTTTTGGGGATAATCGTGTCTGTTGTAGTTGGTTTATGAAAAATTTTGAAGTTTATCTTATTTTCTTTTAAGTTCCTAATTAGAGTGATATCCAAAAAATTTAATTTGTCATCTTTCTCCTTTTCTATAATGTATTCTAGATTGCTCAAATTATTAAGAAGATTATGCAGTGCTATAAGACCGGCATCTGAACCGTTATAGATTATTAAGATGTCATCTACGTATCTACAGTATAGGGAAATATTATTGGTGAAAACCTCATATTTATTTGAAAAGAGTTCTGTTTCTAGGGAATCTACATAGATATCAGCCAGGAGACCGGATAATGAGGACCCCATGTGTAGACCATTGGGCATTTCATAATATTTGTCTTCAAAAATAAAGAAGTTCTGTTTTGTAATGTGTTCTAATATGTAAGTGATATTGTGTATATCTTTCTCTTGGATATAATCTACATTATAACGGTTATTCAGCATCATATTCTTTGTGATATTCAATGTTTCTTGTATAGGGATGTTGGTATACAGATTTTTTATATCAAATGATATAAACTTGGTGTTATAGTCTATATTAAGATTTTTAAGGTTTTCTATTAGTTGAGCGGTATTTTTAAATACCGCTTAAGTAAATTTATTTTGAAGCTGGCGTTGAATAATGGTTACAGTATAGATTTCATCCAAAACCTATACAATAAGATACAAACCAAAAATATAATCCAAATGGTTTATCCACACTTCATAGCAAAACAGAAATTCATCTCAATTACTTATAATAAATCATATGAAATTATTCAAAAGAAGCTCAGAGAATTTAATATAAACATCGTTTACAGAGATAATCTAAAACTAAAAAACAGCTTAATCAACTGCAAACAGAATACAAAAAAGGAACAAAACAGCAGCGTCTACAAAATAAGTTGTATTGATTGTGACCATATATATATTGGACAAACAGGACGAAGTATAAGAACTAGGTTAAAAGAGCACAAAAATAATAACAACTCTTCAGTTTACAAGCATACCAATAGCAACAAACATACAATAAACGATGATTCAATACAATTACTCCATATTCTGAAGAAATCAAAGAAGATGGATCTATACGAAGAGTTGGAGATTTATAAACATAAAAACAACCTAATGAGAAAACCTAATGAATGATCACGGACGTAAATCTTGCTCATATTTTTACACATTTAAGTTACCTAAAATAAATTTATAAAGATAATAATTTTTATTATCTTTATTTTTGGACAATTTGCCGCTAGAAAAATTAAAAAAAAAAATAACTGTTTTCTAACTTCATGACTGTTCGTTTAAAATTATGTATTTCCAGTTCCGTCTATGTATTCAATGTCATTTTATGTTACAAAAAACTGTGCTTTACTTCATAAATTTTATTTTAACTACAGATATACAATCGACACTGAAGTATTTTAATTTTGATTTCCGTTCTCAACGGTTTTTTGTTGTTTTTTGGATGTTTCACGGACCGTATTATCTGGTTTTTCGAGTCAACACGAGTTATCCGTTGTTCTTATAAATATTTAATGCAACTTTAGAAGATTTTTGACGGTAAATGTTTTTTTTTTAATTTAATTGATTAATTTGTGTCTAGTTTGAATACTGTTTTTTTAAGTTTTGTTTTAATATTCCTAAGTTTACAAAAAAATAAGGAAATTCATTGTTTTAATTAAACATGTCTCTTTGTAGCGTACGACCTGAAGACGAAGCAACTGCTTCGAAACCTGGTAGTCGAGAACAATATCATTGTCGACAACATCAAACGTTACCACAAAGTAACTCACAAATTACTCTTAAAATTTCCAAACTAATTACAACCCTTGCTCTAAATATCTTTTTTAATATTATTTCCAATGAAGAGTTTGCTTTCGTAACTAGACTTGATCTTCGTTTAGGACATTTCCCACTAAAACGACATCGTTCAAAAGTGGCTCAACCCTTACACCTTTATCTTAAAAATACCTTTACACTGCTAACAACATGTTCATGTCATGGTGCTCATTTAAAGTATCTCTCAGCCCTAGTTACAACAAGATTATGTAGCATATAAGCTTCCAAAAGTAGTCGAACACGTCCGAACTTTGGAATGATCGGCAATGGCCGATTAATCGGCCAAAATCATAGTCGGCTTAACCTTAATTAGAACCAAACTATACTGTAACCATTATTCAACGCCAGCTTCAAAATAAATTTTATTTCTTCTGTAAAATGGTGTAATGAGAGAGGTGTGTTGGTTAATCTATTAAGTAGAAAACGGAATGCGGCTTCTTTGTGTTTTATGTCGTTGTATGAGCTTTTGGGGATAATCGTGTCTGTTGTAGTTGGTTTATGAAAAATTTTGAAGTCTATCTTATTTTCTTTTAAGTTCCTAATAAGAGTGATATCCAAAAAATTTTATTTGTCATCTTTCTCCTTTTCTATAGTGTAACATGTAACATGTTCATGTCATGGTGGGTTCATGCAACGTGTTTTAGTATTAGTCGTAGTCTTAGTCTTAACCGTTTGCGTTAGCTTTAGTTGTAAGGAAAAGTATTGGTTCGTGCAATATTTAAGCATAGCACATTGAAGCAAAATTTGAAGATATATAAAAAGTCGTGTAATACAAAAAGAAATCTGGTGTGAAACAGATGTTGAAACAATGTTGGTCAAAAAGTACCGAAAATCTCCAGCAAAAAACAAAGATCTTCAAAAATATGTAAAAGAAGAACATGGAAAAGAACTGAAACTTCAACTTGACTGCAAAAAAAGATGAAATAGCCTTTTAATCATGTTAAAGCAATATGACAGTCTAAACTACTGTATTCTATACACTAATGACAGTGAGTTTCAAATTATGAGAAGTTGATTTAACTTTTAGATCGGGTCAAAGTGACTGTTGAAGGTATTTGTCATCGAAACATGAATCTTAATAAAGCAGATATTGCTTTAGAATGCATGCTGCAAGAAATTAAATAAAGTTATGCTTCTATAGAAAAGACCTTTGAAGATTGTTTGATTTTGATGATTTAACAGCGTAAGACTGTATTCGTCTTCGTTCAGCCTTTTTGAAATTCAGGTAACGACAATCCTTTCCTCAATAAAACTAACAATAATAAGGGTACAAGAAACGTATAGATGAAAGAGATTAAAATATAATAGAAAAATTTAGAGGAAATGAAGGTAAAAATGACAAAGTCGACCATTAAGAAGAATGCGATATTTCACTGTCTTTCTGGAGAAGAAAGTTGACCTGGAGAAACCGAAGTCTTTTAAAGAAACACTTGAAAACAGATAAACCAATCTCGAAATCAATCCCGGGATCCCGGCTTCATATAATGTAATCCCGAGATTGTGTATTTGCTTCGGAATTGTAATCCCTAACTTGAATATTTAATTATTAATCGCTCAAATACAAAACATAAAGATTAATTTATTTTTATGATCTTTGTGTGCTGTATCATAGAGATATAAGTATCATAAAGATATTGGTACTCTTGTACCAATTCCATTAATTTTGAATCAATTTGATCCGAGCTTGATTCCATTAAAATCAAAGTTGGAAAAACATGTTTCCTTTTCATTTTAAACAAAATACATGCTATTTTTATTGCTTTAAACGTTTTAGACCGTTTAGAAATGACGTTAACGAACGGTCATTACTTGATCAATATACTAAAACGTCGATTTTTAGGAGCAAATATTAATCGGGGACAATTAGATAGTGCAATTGAATACGTAGAAATGAATTATCTAGAAGCATAGGCTATGTGACAATGCTTTCAAAAGACTTGATACTGTCCATAGAAAACTTAATACTGTTTCTAGAGGACCTGATACTGCTGCCAAAAGATTTGAAATATGTCCAGAATACTTGTAATGCCTCAGAAGATTTGAAATGCTTACACAAAACTTGATATTGCCTTTGGAAAACTAGAAATGCATCCAAAAATTTTCATACTGCGTTTCGAAGACTTAGTACTACTTTCAGAAGACCTGATATTACCTCCAAACGACTTACTACTGCCCCTGAACGACTTGAAATGCTTCTAGAAGACTTGATACTGCATTTGAAAAGGCTTGATCTTGCTCTCAGACGATATGAAATGCTTTTAGAAGATTTGATGTAGCTGCCAGAAGACATGTAATGAATTGCAATAGTCACAAAAGACTTAAACTGCTTCCAGAAAATTTGATATGCCCATAGCAGATTTAATACTGTTTCTAAAAAACCTAATATTGCCTCCAAAAGACGTGAAATGTTCAGAATACTTATAATGCTTTAAAAGTTTTAATACTGCTTCTTGAAGTTCTTCCAGAAAACTTGATATTGCTTTTGGAAGACTTAAAATGCTTCTAGAAGGCACTTCTTCTAGAAAAGGGTATATAGCCTCTGAAAGACTTAATACTGGTTTTAGAAAAAATTAAATGCTTCCAAAAGACATAATACTGCTTGCAGAAGACTTGATATTGTTTTTAACACTTCTGGCAGAAAACATTTTCATTGCAAAAAACACGATATTGTTGAT
Source organism: Onthophagus sagittarius (assembly GCA_036711965.1). Classification (NCBI taxonomy): domain Eukaryota; kingdom Metazoa; phylum Arthropoda; class Insecta; order Coleoptera; family Scarabaeidae; genus Onthophagus; species Onthophagus sagittarius. The sequence continues at coordinate 6,946,343 of JASERS010000007.1, read as the reverse complement.
AAACTGTTTGAGTTTCCTTCGAAAATATTAAATACTATTAGATAAAATGCAAAATCTTGTCTGGCAGATTGATCTTTTTTTATCTCTTTGGATGCTATTATATTAAAATTATTTTAATAGCTACATCTGATGTAGTAGCATCATCTGCCAATATTAAGCGACTTTTACTTCCTAGGAATTAATACCATACTTTAAGCAATAGATTAGGAATTGATAAAGCAGCAAAAACAGTTTGCATATTTTAACAGTTAAATGGAGTAAATAATGCATCTAGCGGAAAGGGGTAACGATTTTTTTTTAAGTTTTGCTTAAGTTTTTAATCATATATTAAGTTTTAGTTATAATGTAGGTTTGGCGATAAACATACATAAAGGAAATATTCTATTTTCCTGCTAATTTTCAAACAAAAGTGTTCTTTTAAAAAACACGCCATGTTTTAAATCACCTTTTGAACTGTTTAAAACACTTTATTAAAAATATGACAACCCTGATTGAAATTATTGTTATAATTGTAATATAATAAAATCAAAAAGGTTATAAATTCAACCTTTATTTATAAAATAAAACGAAACACTGCCATTAACGGCACGAAAGAGAAAAGTGCGCGCATGCGTTAAATTGCGACCGAAGGTTTTAGCTTTAAGAAGTTAAAAGTTGGGCAACTCTTGTGACTAAGACAAAAACCGTTTTAGTCATAAGGTGTTGCATGAACAGTACTATTATAACGCACTACCTTAACTTTTCACTCTTATGATAATGACTACGACTAAGACTAAAACATGTTGCATGAACCCACCATCATTAAGATAACGTACAGTATCCAAAAGTAAAATCTAGGAAGAAAATACATAAGAAATATGCTTATTATGCACTATTATTTTTAATAATTCGATGCTTTCGATATTTTCGATACTTTCAATACTTCGATATTTTCGATACTTTGAATAGTATCGATACCACGAAGGTATCGATACTCAAGAGCTCATTTAAAGTATCTCTCAGCCCTAGTTACAACAAGATTATGTAGCATATAAGCGCTTCCAAAAGTAGTCGAACACGTCCGAACTTTGGAATGATCGGCAATGGCCGATTAATCGGCCCTTTTAAGGCCGATTAGTCGGATAGTCGTTAATCGGCCAAAATCATAGTCGGCCCAACCTTAATTAGAACCAAACATTATTGAGTTTTTGTGAGTGGCCATCATTGCTCGGTAAGCCTAACAAAAAGAACTTCTAAAAATTATTTCCTAAACTTTTACTACGGTTAACTGGAAATTTTTAGAAAATATTCTAGAAAATAATATAGAGTATTAATATTTCAAGATTTCTTTTCAATACATGACTAAGAAAACATTGTTTCATTAATATTTTTCTAAGTAACAATATGCTATAAAGGCATAGTGTTACACTACATTCAAAGAATAGATAAAAAATTATAATAGAAATTATAACATATAGGTTAGCTACAGCGTTGTATGAGCTGCAGTTGCAAAAATTAAGGAAATCACCTATTATGTCGTATTTCACACCGTTAATTGCATAAAAATCAAAGTCAGAATCATTCACTAAAAGCAAATTGAAATCACCCAAAATTATAAACTTTGCGTCATGCGACATACACAAATCATTCATAAGGTCGGCAAACTCCTGATACACCTCAATACTGCTAGATGGCTTAATCCACCACAAAGACCACAGAGGTACCAGAGAAATGCACCTTAGCTGCAACAATCTCCAAATTCGTGTCTAACGGTATGAGAGATGATGAAAATTTAGAGCACACAGCCCACAGTACTCCCTTACCCATGATCAACTCTGTATACTTTGTATCGAGAATCAATCAGTTCAGCATTATAAATCGAATCATTTAACCATGTTTCGGTGAGACAAATTACTGAAAAATTATGACTGAGCACATTTAATAAAAAAGAAGTTGTTTTAGTTCGCAAACCCCGCACATTCTGATAATAAATCGACAATTGCTTCATCAAGAGTAAATGAATTTAAATTAAAACAAATTAAGTTGTCAACGTATTGCGGACTAAAAACAAAAAATAAGAATCAACACAAAAAACAAAAGAAAAAAAACTATAATAGCAAAAACGATAATAAACTCGCTTTTTATAACAAAAAGAAATACTATGTGAAAATAATAAGTCGTACGGTATTCACTCCGCAAAAAGAAAGAAAAGAAAAAAAAATTAAAAATTAAAAAAATTAACAGAATAATAAGATTCAATTGACTTACGAAACATAATGTCTACATTAGGTTTAATATAAGTGTGTACAAGAAGAAACAATTAGATTAAATGTTATAATTTATCCAAATCATCAAAATTCAATATTTTAACCTTTTTGTCCTTAACCCAAACAAAGATTCTGCCATCGGAGGTCCATACAGACTTCATAGCGAATTTGGCCACAGCTTTTTGATATAATTTATATTGAGTCGCCGTGAGGTCTTCAGAAATACGGATACAAGACCCCTTCAGCAGTTTAATATTTCAGTTTAATATATCAGGTTAATATTTTCGATACTTTTGATACTTCGATACTTTCAATACTTCGATATTTTCAATACTTTGAATAGTATTGATACCAAGATTATGTAGCATATAAGCTTCCAAAAGTAGTCGAACACGTCCGAACTTTGGAATGATCGGCAATGGCCGATTGATCGGCCAAAATCATAGTCGGCTCAACCTTAATTAGAACCAAACATTATTGAGTTTTTGTGAGTGGCCATCATTGCTCGGTAAGCCTAACAAAAAGAACTTCTAAAAATTATTTCCTAAACTTTTACTACGGTTGACTGGAAATTTTTAGAAAATATTCTAGAAAATAATATAGAGTATTAATATTTCAAGATTTCTTTTCAATGCATGACTAAGAAAACATTGTTTCATTAATATTTTTCTAAGTAACAATATGCTATAAAGGCATAGTGTTACACTACATTCAAAGAATAGATAAAAAATTACAATAGAAATTTAGAAGCATCACTTATCCTATTAAGATAATAAATTAATTAAATTCCAGAAATCTATAACCTGGTGTATACAGACCTTGTTTGAAAATAAATGACCAAATTCTTACCAAATAACCAAAACGAAAATAAGACTAGAAATGCAGGATCATCTCGGGCAAACTGCGATTTAGTTTCTAAACAAAAATCGAGGTTATGTTATTGCACTTTTAAAAGGATTTCATTAATCACTTACGTTTCCTGTATTGAAAATTTTTATATACTTTTTGGGGCGCTATAAATAAATAAACCATTTGCCAGAATGCGAATTCGAAGTCCATCTGATCAAATTTGAGCATCCTTCTTAGGTACTTGTACCTTTTTGTAGCCGCGGACATGCAATCTTTGGGATGATTAGCCGGTGGCGGCAAAGGACTGCTACTCTTCATGTATGCCATTGTATTTGTATTATTGTATGGTGATTAAGTCTTATGAAAAATTATTCAATTTGAAGAAGACGTTTTTCACATCATCTCTATAGGGTTTGACGTACACAAACAGCGACAACATCACAATAATAGAGCCAACAGATTAATAGGGCTCACTATCTATCTCTTATAATCACATTATGATACCGATATTTTCTCTTTCTCTTTCTCTTCACAGTTTATGTTAAGCGTAAATAGATGGGGTCAAATGTAGAGATATTACAGAAAACTGCACATATAAAGTATTTACCATGTAAATTTAAAAAGCCATGTTCATAAATATGTATACTATAAATAAGGATTATTATTGATTATTATTGTTCCAACCAAAGGGAACAATAATGGTAATACGACGTATAAATTAATTTATCTAGGTATGTAGTTTCCTATCACAACTAAAGGTGGCGCTATTGTCGATTTTATTTTTTAAATTATTATTATATATTAACTAATTAATGTATTTCTATATATATATATATATATATATATTTTATTTTATTTTAAGTGACTCCAAAACAGTGAATGTCACTGGTATCGAAGCCTTAATACAAAAAAAATCACAATAGGTTATGTATAAAAAACGAAAATAAAAATCATCAAAAATGCAAACCCACCAGAAACAGATCAACACTCATTCACTTCAAAAACATTTTCAGATTATAAACTAATTTTTTCATTGTCCTTGCCTCCACTATTATTATCGGAACACTGTTGTATGCTTTAATACCAAGATATAATGGTGATCTCTGTGCTGTCGTTGTTCTACAAAATTTATTTCTAAAATCATTTGCATTCCGGGTGCTGTATTCATGCCAGTTCTTAACTTGTTTTGTATTTATATTAGTCTTTATTAGTTTGTTTTTTATAGAATATATATATTTTATTTGCTCATAAGTCCGAATTTTCTGCAAGTTCCATATATTTTCCATTTCATACACAAGATCAGTTGACATACAATAGTTCAACTGAAAGATAGATTTTACTGCTTTATTCTGCGTTCTTTGTAATTTATTTAACTGGTAAAGCGGAAGACCTCCCCAGCAGGGAATTAAATATCTAATTTGTGGCAGTATAAAGCTATTATAGAGTAAACGCCTAGAGTTTTTATTTAAGCAATCCGTACACCTTTTTATTGCACTAACCATTGGCACAATTTTTTTAATGATAGCATTCACATGTACATTCCAATTGAGATGATTTGTCAAATTTAAACCTAAGTATTTGTACGTTTGCACTTCTTTTAGTTTTTCTCCATTGAGAAACACATTTATATCACTTTTTTGTTTATTTTTTTGTTTAATAATCATATATACCGTTTTATTAACGTTCACCGATAATTTATTATAGCACAGCCATGTATAATACAGATTTAAGTCGTCGTTCGCCACCTTTTCAAGTTCCTTTATATTACTTGATGATATAACCAAGACGGTGTCATCAGCAAACACAAAATATCTCGCTTGAAGTTGTAGATACTTTAAGTTTTGAATGTATAATAAATATTGCAAAGGACCAAGTACTGATCCCTGAGCTACTCCAATACTTAGGCTTTTTTTTACTCTTGGTTTTATTGATTTGAGTATAATGCTTACGGTCCTTAGAATATGACTGGAAGAGGTCTTTTGCAATGCCTCGCATTCCCATTTTTTCTAATTTATTGAGTAAAATATCTATGTCCACAGTATCAAATGCCTTTTGTAAGTCAATAAACACTGTCAAAACATACCTCTTCTTATCGAGTTCTTCTGTAATATATTCTAGTAAATCCCCTGTCGCCCCCAAGGTACTACTCTTCTTTTGAAATCCATATTGATATGGATCGATGTTAAAGAATTTCTGTATAAAGTTAGTTAACCTGTGTTTGATAACTTTTTCTGTTATTTTACAAAATATATTTAAGATTGAAATTGGTCTATAGTTACCAAGTTCTGTTTTTGCTCCTTTTTTATGAATAGGGGATATTTTCGCCGTTTTTAATTCATTCGGAAACAGGCCAGTAACCAGGATATCATTAATGATATTCACTATTTTGTCTCCCAAAACTTCAAAAAGCAGCACTATATCAGATTTAGTAATACCATCTTCTCCCGGCGAACTATTATTATTTAAATCCCTTATGATAGAATTAATTTCTGTTAAATCAGTTGGTTCCAAGTAGATGGATTCTTTTGTTTCTTCTTCTCTAAACTGGTGATTAAGAACCGGTTTAATTTTTGAGGCTAAATTCTTACCTATTTCAGAAAAATAAGTATTAAATTCCTCAGCTATTTGTTGCTCATCTTCAATAACTGCACCTGTCATACTTTTCATTTGTCCCATTTTGCCTTTTTTTTTGTTCGTTTCAAACATATATCGTTCAGGACCCTCCACATTTTTTTACTGTTTGTTCCAGCCTCATTAAGTGTTTTTTCCACATACTCCTTCTTTAATTTTCTTCTCATATTATTTACCACATTCTTTAAATTTTTAAAATGTCTTTCGGTTTCTGAGTTTCTTATTAATTTCCATCGCTTATATGAATTATCTCTCTGTTTTACTTTCTCAATAAACTCAGCATTTATCCAATAGTTGTTGTTGGATACTTTTATTCTACTTTCCTTTGTACACTCAATTTTTGTTTTTGTTATTATTTCTGCTAATTTTCCAAAGGAAGTTATTTCTTCCTGTTGCAATTTCACTTGAATTAGTTCTTTCCATTTTCCTTTCAGCAATTTAGTTTTATTGATAACTTCTTAAGTTTTTTTTTCAATTACTTTGTTTAATTTAATATACATAACTTTATGATCTGATATCACATGATCCGTAAGGGTTATATCACAGTAGAGGTTTTTATTCATTAAAACATGATCTAAAATAGTAGCTGTTTTTTCCGTTTGTCTTGTAGCATTCTCAGTAGTAAGAATATTCTGTATTGTAAATGTGTTCATTTCGATAATATTTTTATACTCTCTAATCGTATCAGTTTCACTGAGTAAATTTAAATTCATGTCTCCCAAAATAATACAAGGAGACTTCTGAGTTTCCATAATTTTATCTATTTGTGCTAAAAAAACGTCAGCTTTGTTTCTGGGCACTCTATAGATATTTACAATTACGCAATTAACTTTAGTAAGACAAACACAAAGTATGTTACAGTCCTCAATTTCCATTTCTCGAATATGTCTCTGATCATACTCCAAATTGTCTTTTATAAACAGACTCACCCCTCCTCCCCTTGAATCTCTACAATGATGTACAACGTTATAATTTGGTATATTAAAATATTCCACCTCATTAAATCCATGTTTCAGTAAGTGCAATTATGTGAATTTCAAAATCATGCTTATTTACAATCTCCATCAAGTCATCAACTTTATTTCTTAGACTTCTTATATTTATGTACAAGATATTAAGTATTTCATCCATTTCTGTTACGATCTAGACATATATACATTAATTCTAATTTTTGTACTTAATATTTTAATTTTATGAAGTAAGTTTATATAGTAAGATCTTGTTCAGATCTTATTCTGATAGACTGATCCTTAAATGTTTTGCGAAGGTAAATCTTACCATTTCTACAGAACGCTGCTGCAAAGTTATTTTCTTTTCTAAAAACACGTGTACTTTTAAAAAGTCTCTGATTCGCAATAGTAAGATCTTCATTAAAGAATATATTTCCATTTTTTCCATTCAGTCCACACTCACCAACTTTGATACCTTTAAGTTCTTTAACCTTTTTGAAAACCTGCAATTTCAGGCTTTCTTCTAAGAATTTGACAACGATAGGTCCTTCCCTCTTCTGTTTAACTCTAAAGCAGTCCGTTATTTTATTCATAGGTATATTCAGCGTCATTGTCCCAAAAACCTTACACACAACTTCTTTTGTATCTTCATTTTCTTGGATCGGTACACCAGAAACAATAATATTCCTTTGTCGTTCTATTTGCTCTTGGTTATTTGCTTTTTGTTCCAGTATTTCCAATCTTTTCTTTAATATACGATTTTCATCTCTATAAAGCTTCACCTCCTCAAACAAATATTCAGACACCTTTTTTTGATCCTCAAAAGAATCTGACATAAATTGAACTGGTTTTTTAAGATCCTCTATATCTCTGAGTATTTTTTCCTCAAAGGGTTTAAGGGCTTCGCTTAAGAGTTGCTTCACTATATGTATTAATTTTACTTCATCCACAAGTTTCGATGTTTCATAAACTTTATCTTCCCTAACCTCACTTCCATCGCGCGGTTTACAACAAATCATTTTATTTTCCTTATTCATTACTTTTGCTTGTGACGCACAACTAGGGTGGTAGTAGGAATTGCAAATTTCACATCCCACTGGTGCATTGACCTTCTTCCTGCAGGATTTACAATTTTTTTCCATTTTTCATTAACTTTATAACTGTTTGTTTTGAAATACATAACCTGACAATCCGCGAAGCATTACGAATTACCATTACAAACCTCTACGGGGAGGAAACCTACAGGAAAACCAAGCTCTTTGAAAGACTGAGGGAAAAGAAAACCAACTTACTCTGCGATTTGACATTTCTAAAACGATGTCGTGACAATGACTTACAGCCTACTTTCACCAGACTTACTCACCACACCAGATCCCGACAAACTGAAGCGATCCTCAGGCGAGCCAGCAATTCGCTCCTTAAAGAAGAAATCCGAAGAACGAGGAAGAATCTCAGCAGCACCGAACTCGAATTATACCAGCTTCATCTGTTATTGAGCCAACAGCTACACATCATCATTTGGAGCCAGTTAGAAATTTTAACATTCTGGCGTTGCGAAACGAACAGAGCCCAGAAAACCAAGAAACTCCAAAAGAAGTTTGAAGATTTAAAAGCAAGGTCCGCAAAAACATCTAAGCGGCCACACCTCCAAAACCAAAAGATCGTCCATAACCTTTCAGGATACAACCTTTCAGATGCAGAACGAGCAGTTTTAAGTAAAGGATTCAACTACGCCTTAACCCCAAAGACCATTCCGGATGAAGAAATCATTGCTAACGTGGAATCCAGCTTAACATCAATGGAGAAACAAAAAGCCGAAATTTTAAGAATGGACATCTCCAGGATTTTACTTTAGCTAAACCACCGAAGTCGAATTTAGATCCAAGTGAAATCCAGGCCCTGAAGCAACTTAAAAACAACCACAATATCATCATACTTCCGGCGGACAAGGGTAATGCCACAGTGGTTATGGACTCGGTGGATTACAAGCAGAAGATCATGGACTTACTCAAAGATACGGCCTACAAACCAGCAGCAAGAGACCCTACAACTTACCTAGAAAAGACAACCAAGTCGAAAATAGAGGCATCTCCAATAGATCCGGAGATAAAGAAAACTCTAATCCCTCGAGAGAAATCAAGCAGGTGCCCTAAACTTTATGGTCTTCCCAAGATACACAAGCCGGACGTTCCACTTAGACCCATTGTGAGTGCCTTCAAATCACCGGTACAAAAACTTGAAAAGTACCTGGCGAAGATCATGCAGCCTATTACACAACAAGCCGACTCCTACGTGCGAAATTCTGAACATTTCGTTCAAATTCTGGACAACGTCCAAATTGAAAATAGTGACATCTTGGCGAGCTTCGATGACAAGTCTCTCTATCCTAGTATCCCGATCGAAGAGGCCCTCAAGCAGATCAGAGAAAACGAAGACTTGCCCAGCCACACTATAGACCTCGCCAAACACTGTCTCAACAATGCTTATTTTCTGTTTGACGGTCAGATTTACAAGCAGGTAGAAGGAGCAGCTATGGGTTCTTCACTGTCCCCGGTCATCGCCAACCTGTTCATGATTTACCTCGAGAAGAAAGCGTTAAGGGAGGCCAAATACAAACCGAAGTTATGGATCCGGTACGTTGATGACATCTTCGTCATTTGGTCCTTTGGAAAAGAAAAGCTCCAGGAATTTCAAGAATATTTGAATACCATTCATCCAAAGATCCAGTTCACCACGGAAATAGAAGAAAACGGACAGCAACCTTTTCTCGGCGTATTAGTAAAGAAATCTCGCAACAGCCTGCAGCATACTGTATACAGAAAACCTAACCACACGAATCGATACTTAAATGCATCTTCTCATCATCATCCTTCACAGATCCAATCAGTGGCCAACTCACTAATCTCAAGATCCATTCGACTTACAGATAACGATAACAGATCAGAAGAAATGACGAAAGTCACCTTGGCTCTTACTCAAAACGGCTACTCCAAATACATGGTGAAGAAAGTCATCGATGGACAATTCAAGCCGAAGGACCCACATCCACAAGAAGAGACCAGAAGACCCAACGTCGTACTACCCTACATCCAAGGAACAACGGATCGCATAGGAAGACTACTACGGAAACACGACATTAGTACCACCTACAGACCCGGCAAGACTATAGGAGCTTCTCTCAGGAATCCAAAAGACCAAATAAAATTGGAAAATCTAGGAGTTTATTCCATCCCCTGCGGCTCATGCAACAAGAACTACGTGGGACAGACGAACAGAAGAATAGCTGCCAGAGTAGAAGAACACAAGCTGAGCATCCGAAACAAACAGCTCACTTCTGCTCTCTTCCGCCACCATCTGGACACAGGCCATACCATCAATTTCGAGGGTTGCAAGCAGGTAGCCAACGTTCCGCATTGGAGAACCAGATTGATCCGGGAATCCATTGAAATAGCGAAGAACGGCACTCTCAACAAGAGAGATGATGCCCTACACTTGTCAGCAGCGTGGAGAACGGTCCTAGAGCACTCCAGGCCCAGGGCTGCTTTCCTGAGGCAAGGACCATCCAATTCGGAACAGCAGGGCGCCGAGCTGCCTATCATTCTTGAAGCGTCCAGTGGGAGCAGCCCAGGTCCAGCAATCACCGGACAGCGGGTCAGTGGCCTCTTCTCGCCCATGGATGACGTCACTAAAGCCATATCCGGTGGAAAATCCCCAGGACCGTTAATCGCCGTACGACAGGTCAATGACCTCCCCCCACCACCCACGACTCACGTCACGTCGGACATAAACTGTCGTAAAATGCTAACCACACAATGCTGACCAAACGGTGTAGTGATAGCCGTTTTAGGAATATCGTCTTCTTCTACAGGGATTTGGTGATAAGCCCTTACCAGATCTAACTTTGAAAAAAAATTACAATTGTGTAAATGTAGATTAAAATCTTGAATGTGCGAAAGAGGATAACGATCTGGTACTGTGATGTTGTTGAGCTGTCGGTAATCTCCACATGGTCTAGTTTTCAAGTCTACCAATCGTTTCTTTTTAATATCCACCAATGATCTGGAAGGAAATCTGCACCAATGATTGGGGTACTAACATTAGCTATGGTAAATACGAATGGGAAATTCCTTCTTAGATTTAATGAAACAGTAAGTATTTTTTTACCGTATGTAGCAATTGTTGTACCATTAGCGGCAGAAAGGTTTGGGTTGGCATCTTGGTTACGTTTCGGATATAATTTGTGAGGTAGAACCGAAATGTTAGCTCCAGTGTCAATTAAAAAATTTAGGTTATTTTGATTGTCAAAAATGAATAGTCGGGAATTGACAGAATTTATCGAAAATTGAGGTTGGCTTTTTGTCAAAGTTTTGAATTTGGAAAAATTTTGTTTTTCTTTTGAAATTTTTACTAGTTCTTTTGATGTCGATGGGAAATTTTTGTTTTTGTCGGTGAAGGAATTGTAAAATTAGCAAGATATTCCTTCACATTTAACCGCGTTATCTCCAAATTTGCGGTGATACCAACAAATAGTCGAATAACTCGGAGAATTAGACTTATTTCGCGAATGTCGTGACGAAGAACGATATCTATCTCTAGAACTGTGAAAACAATTACAATTACAGTTCTTCGACGTATATGTTTTAAAATTTTGTAGTTAAAAAGTTTATCTGGTCTTCTAAATTTGTTGTTCTGTTGTTGTTGTTGTGAAATGGAAATCACAAGTGCTTGACAGGTAAATGTCAGATTTTGAATTGTTGTCAGTAATTCGTCGTGTGGTGGTGTTGTTGTAGTGCAATGTTTTTGAATTTCTGAGAGGTGTGTTGAGGTCGACGTCAAATTCATTGATTCCCACACCTTGTCAGCAACGGAAAGAATATCAACCACGTCCTCTTTGCCAGAAGCGAGGAGTGCCACCGAAGCAACACGAGGAAGTCTACTTTGCCATAATTTCAACAATAAATTTGTACTGACCACCTGAGAACCACCAACCGTGGTCAACATCGTTCGATAAAAATCTGATGGTTTTTCATCTCCCATTTGAGAACTTGTCAAAAGATCGTCCAGACGTTTTTCTTTACTCAATGATAATCTTTCAATTAGTAACCTTCTGAGTGAAGAATATGGATTCGTATCTGGAGGATTCTGTATGAGATCAACCACGGTGGAGATGATCTCAGTGGGTAAATTTGCCAAAAGAACATTAAATTTGGTTTTTTCATTGCTAATCCTATTTAATGCAAACTGTGCCTCTACTTGCCGAAACCATATATCGGGATTAGAAGGCCAAAATGGTAGTAATTTCAATTTCGAAATATTTTGTAATTCACGCGTAAAATTGTCATCATCAGCGGAACCTATCATTTTTAATAAAAGATTGTTTTTTTTTAATTCGGTTTTGTTATTTAAAAAAATTTAAAATTATGTAAAAATGTGATAAAATTTTCGATTCCTCCTTATATTAACCCTTACAGGAATGAAAATTGGCTACTTACCGGCACACGACTGTAAATTTTGAAAAGTCTTGACGGTCGCTGATGTGTTGTTTTTGACGTCAATTTCAGGTGTCAGGTGTCGGTTCCAAAATTTTCGTCGGAGGCAGATTAAAAATTTTCGTCGAAGGCAGGTATCACGTCGCAGGTTTTCTTATCACGTCGCAGGTTTCTGATCACGTCGGGGGTTTTGATCACGTCGGAGATTTCTGATCACGTCGGGGGTTTCTGATCACGTCGGAGATTTTTGATCACGTCGGGGATTTTTGATCACGTCGGGGGTTTTTGATCACGTCTTGGTCACCAATTTGTGGGTTTTGTCCACAATAGAGAATAATTTGTTTGAAATTAATATTTATATTAACACAATTGCTGTGAATGACACAATTATTAATAACTAAATTTTGTTAGCAACAACATCACTATCCATATCGTGTGCACAGCATTCTACAGACCCCTTGCGGTATTTAAGGTAGATTACATATATTTCTCGGTAAAAAAATTAACAAGAGAGGAGTAAATCTTGGAAAACACATTCGATGTATTTTATAATAAAAGTCGTAAAGGCAAATGACGATGTGCTAATGTTATTTTCAAAAAATTCTGACAAAAGGTTCAAAATGGGTCATTTGACCCGTCATGGTAGGTTTAGTGTTAAATCAAAAATAAAACGATTTTTTTAATTTCAAATTCACATCATCAGGCACGAAATGTACTCATGAAAACGCACAATGAGAAATAATGAATTTAACAACATGAAAGTAAATTGCAGTAATATTTACCATCGATAAAGTCGAAGTTGAAGAAAAAATTCGTAAAAAATGCGTAAATGTAACTGGGAAAATATTCACTAGAACTAAAGATTTCTTATCATGTAATAGAGAACTTATTTTTATTTAAAAACAATAAAACATGAAAAAATTGATGATAATAATAATTTCAGTCTATGACAATTTCAATCAATACAAGATTCCATTCTTTTGTATTTTCGACATTTTCACATTTTCGACGCTAAGGTAGATTTCCTAAGTAGTGCCATACTTAGTGTTCTGGAGGTGCATTGTCCACTAAGGACCTGTAAATTTGTAAAACCCCAGTCACCATGGATTACTGACACTATCAGGTCCATGCAAAAGCTTAGAGATAAAGCATATCGTGATTTTAGAGCATCTAAATTACCACATAAATGGGCTTTTTACAAAGCTATGAGAAAAACAGTCACGGAAGCTATCCGTACAGAACGTAGAATCTATCTTGAACTACAAATAGGAAGTGTGGACAATAAGTGGACAGCGCTAAGAAAGGCCGGACTTTATAATAAGAAACAGATAACAATACCCGTACACCTCAGAAACGAGAATGAATTAAATAAACATTTTGCAGGGGGAGGTACCTTGGAGTGTGATGTAGACCTCTATAATCATTATCTAAATGGAACAATACGTGGTGCTGTTTTTGAATTTAATGAGATTGAAGATGTTGGGGTGGAGGAAACGATACGACGGATAAAGAGCAACGCCGCAGGTTATGATAAATTAAAAACTATTAAACTATGTTGCCCACATATTATACCATATATTAGGCATATTATAAATTGCGCAATTGGGACTAGTCTTTTTCCAGCAGCATGGAAAATATTTTTAATAAATCCCCTTCCCAAGATTAATGAATTATATAAGATTAATGAATTAAGGAATAATATTATTGTGTTTGGGTTGCCTGAATCCACTGTTGATCATATTGTTTCGAATGGTGACTACGATATGAACACTACAGCGGACTTATTTAAAGCTATTCTGCCTAATTTTAAGGGCAAATTTAAAACTATTCGGTTAGGCCGCGGAATCAACCCTCGCGGACAATCTATCAAGGTGATGTTTGATGACGCTGCGAATCCGGTGAACTTGATTCGTAAGGCATTTAAATTAAAAACTCTTGATGCCTATCGCAGTGTGTCGCTGAGTTTCGATCGTACGCCTAACCAAATAAAGCATTACAATGAACTTAAAGTGCAGTTGGAAAATCGCCGAGCTGCTGGCGAGCAGAACCTCAAGATTCGCTACTATAATGGTTTTCCAAAAATTATTTCTTTAAACTAACTTCTCCACCCAATTATAAACGATACTCTCTCCTTTATCAGAACGTAAATGGCCTGCGAACTAAAGTGATTGATGTTTTTAGTTACCTCTCTGTATCCGAATATGATTTTGTTGCATTAACAGAAACCTGGTTATGTGCCGATATAATTATACTGTTTTTCGTTGTGACCGACGCATGGAAATGATGGGGGTTGCGAGGGGAGGAGGCGTTTTGCTGACAATTCGCAGTGCGTTGCGGGCTGTTCAAATGGATTTGCACAGTATAATTGACATCACTCCTACCTTGGACGTTGTGGGCACAAAGGTTTTTGGCTTAAATGGCCAATTATGTTTTTTCTTTGTTGTTTACATACCGTCCTCCACCTCTATAGATGACTTTGAAACATTCTTGGAACAATTGCAAGCATTGCACTTTATTGCTGATCATTCGGTTATGGTGATTGGTGATTTTAACGTCCCTTCTTACTCGTATCCTGCCAGATGTGATCGCTTTGCTTCTGCACTTGAAAATTATGAGAAATTCAACAACTTTACCCAAGCGAATGCCGTCATGAATTTCAACAACCGATTACTGGACCTGGTGTTTAGTAATTTTCCGTGCTCGGTTGACAATAATTTAGATGATATTGTGGACGAAGATCGTCACCATCCAGCACTTCGTGTTGCATTTTCATGTATGGAATCTTCTTCTCCTAACTTCCGGGCATCGTCTTGTGTAGCTGGTTACAATTTCAAGCGAGCAGATTTTCCGTTGCTCTATGGCTTATTAACTGCCACTGATTGGTCGTTGGTGGACAATGCAACGGACGTCGAGGCCGGATGCGCAACATTTTATGAACTAATTTATAAAGCTCTTGATATCGCCGTGCCTAAAATGAAATTTTTGAATTAAGCCGGGAAGAAGTATCCTGCGTGGTTCACTTATGAAATAAGAGAAGCTATTCGGCTCAAGGAAAGTGCGCTTAGGAAATACAGAATGTATCGAACTGCTTACTATTTGGATAGTTTCAAGTACAACAGATCCCTCAGTAAAGCCATGATAAGTGCCGCGTACAAACTGCAGTTAAATAATTGTGAAACTGCAATCCGTAATGACCTGAAAAGTTTTTGGGGGTACGTACAGTCAAGGAAGGGTACATCTCGCATACCTGGCGCTATGAAGTACCGAGATCTCGAGTTTACTATAGGTTCGTCGATTGTGGATGGGTTTGCCGAATATTTCGGTCAAGTCTATACTGTTTCTGACCCTTGTAATGTACCTACTTCCGGTTTGTCAGTGGAGCGGACACTCCGAATCGATGGCTTCACGCAGTATGATGTTCGCTCACACTAAAGCTTTCAAAAAATAAACTTACTGCAGGTATCGACGGCATACCTAGCTTCCTTTTGAGAGACTGCGCTGCTATTTTTGATGTTCCTTTGCTCCATATTTACAACATGATTCTTAAGTACTCTGTAATGCCTGTGCAATGGAAGAAGACTTATGTTTGTACCGTTCATAAGAAAGATGATGCCACCAATATCGAAAACTATCGACTCATTTCCTTATTATGCAATTTCTCAAAGATATTTGAATCAATCTTATACAGATATATCTATGCCTATGTGAAGCCTTATATAGTACCATTTCAACATGGTTTCGTGAGAAACCGTTTTACGGTATCGAACTTGGCGTGCTTTACGCAGTATCTATGCGACGTTCTTGACGATAGAGGTCAAGTTGATGTTATCTACTTAGATTTCCAAAAGGTATTTGACCAACTTGACCATTACGCACTGTTATCCAAACTCAGTTTGATTGGCTTTAGTGATCAATTGACCGCAACTATGGAGTCTTATCTTCGTGGAAGAGAACAGCGCGTTAAATACGCCAACTGCACATCACAGTCTATTCGGCCGACGTCGAGAGTGCCTCAGGGATCGAACCTCGGACCGCTTCTCTTTCTCATTTTCATTAATGACATCACGGACGCCATTCATTGTGGGAAACTGCTGTTTGCAGATGACATGAAGATTTTCACTTCGGTTCGGTCACCGGCGGATGTTGCGGTTCTTCAGAGTGGTTTGGACAGTGTCGTTGAGTGGTGTGTGAGTAACCGTTTGAGCCTAACTGTGTCTAAGTGCGCCGTCATGTCTTACACTAGAAGTTCTTTGATATCCTGCGAATACTATATTGGCGATGTTCACTTGCGTAAAACGAGTACTATCACAGACTTAGGAGTAACCTTTGATTCTAAACTAACATTTGTAAATCATATTTCTGATCTTTGCACTAAATGCTACCGAACGTACGGATTTATTTATCGCAATTGTAAAGAATTTTCGACCGTAGGGCTTCTTACTGTTTTTAATGCCTTAATTCGTTCGCGTCTTGAGTATGCCGCATTGATTTGGCAACCTTACTTCAATACTCATATTAATTCCGTAGAGCGCATACAAAGATTATATTTAAAATTTTTGTCATATCGTATTGATGCAACTTACCCGCCTAGAGGTATTGATTACCGCTCATTACTGAACCGATTTGCTATGGTGTCTCTATCTACACGTAGAGTAGTGATCGCCGTCAAATTTTTATATGGATTGTTGCATGGTACTATTGATTACTCGCAGATTCTGTGTAACATTAATTTTAACGTGCCCAGATTAAATAATAGGTCTACGCGTGTGTTCTATTGTAATTCTAACAGAACAACGGTGGGTCAGCGTGCGCCTGTGATACTGATGTGTAACTTTTTTAATCAAATTTCTGATGAATGCGATATTTTTTTTTGATTCTTGGTCGTTTCTGGATGATCGACTTATCAACCAATTTGAGACTTAACAGACCAGTTTGTGGACTATATCCATTTTTATTTTTTTTTTTGTTGTTTCATTTGATACCGTTCAACCTTAATTTAAGTTATTAATTTTGTTTTCCTGTAATTGGGTGTGGAACCTGTTGGAAATAAATATACATTATTATTATTATTATTATTAATCCACAGAAGATGACGGATCTAAGACCGATTAGTATTCTTCCGGTTCTGTCCAACGTGATGGAGAGGGTTTTGTTTGAAAAACTAAACGATTATATTATGAATAATAACATTCTACCCGATCGGCAATCTGACTTTCGTCAGGGTTTCAGCTGCGTTACTGCTTTGCTAAGTATCGTGGACGATGTGGTGAGAACGATGGATGATGGTAAAGCCACTGTCCTCTGCCTTCTTGACTACTCCAAGGCCTTCGATACCTTAAGTCACAAAATTTTATTGGCAAAGTTGCATTATATTGGTTTGAAGGATAAGGCGATTAACATGCTAAACAGCTTCATGGGCGGTAGGATGCAGTGCGTTGGCTTGGACGACCGGGAGTCTGAGAAGTTACTGAGAAGTTAGTAGGGGTTGGTGTACCACAGGGGTCGGTACTTTCCCACTTTTATTCTCAATCTATACATGCGATTTCTATAAATCTGTTTCTTTTTGTAAAACACACCAATATGCAGATTACACACAGTTATATGGATCAGGATGTCAGGATGGATGGAGGTGTCTCGTCGTCATAATCTGTTACTTAACCAATCAAAAACAGACGTTATTGTTTTTGGTCCAAAGAAACTTAGAGAGAGGATTAAAGATAGAATCGACATAAGAGTGGGGGACAAACAATTGACGTGCAAAAACTCAGTGAAGAGTCTTGGTGTGATCATTGATGAAAACCTAACTTTCAACGAATACATCAATAAAAAGATCCGTTCTGCTTACAATCAATTGAAAATTATTTATAATGCTCGTCATTTTCTGTCTGGCAGCAGTAGACGTTTGCTATGTGAAAGCTTGGTGCTGTCAGTTTTCAATTATTCCCCTTTTCTTTCAAAGCGAATAGCAAACAAAATACAAAAAATTCAAAATACATGCCTTCGACTTATTTTCGGGATAAGACGGCGAGAATACATCAGTCACAGATTGGTTCAAGTAAATTGGTTGAACATGGTAAATCGTAGAAAATTGCATTGTGCGACAACTTACTTCAACATTATAGTGTCAGCGCGGCCTCCCTACCTTTATCAAAAGATACAGTTCAGAACGGACGTGCACACTCTTAATATAAGATATAAAGGAACACTTACACCGCCTATACATAAGCGGCAGTTTTTCAAAAAATTTTATTCTTACAAAATTACTCAATTAATGAATGAAATCTTTAAGGTTATGGGACTGTGCACGTCCGTTGGGGTTTTTAGGCGTCGATACCGGACAGTTTTGTTCTCGGCTCAATGCGCTTTACAGAATATCAGACATTAGTACTTATTACAGGAATTATTGTTATGGTTACTGTTTTGCAATTCTATATATATATTTTTTTTTTTGGTATTAATAGGTACTTTCTTTCTGTATAATTTCTTTTCTTTTGTTAATATTTTTGTTGCTGTTGGTGTTTGTGGAAGAACGACAAGGAATGTCGAACAACACCGTTTGTTCATACTTTAGTTTTTTTTTATGTAAAGAATGTTATAGAAGTTTTTGCTATTAAGTTATGAACAATAAATGATTTAAGATGTGTTATTTTGGTTTTTATACATCGTTGTTATTTTAAGATCAAATGAAGAAACAAAAAGACTTGTGGTTGTACTAATTACGATGCATATTTTATTATTTATTTTCAACTAGTTTCGGGGAAACTTCGTCCCCATCTTCAGGAAAATACGTCAAAAGTTTGAATTTGCGTCTAAAAAACAAAGTTTCATTTCGTTCTCTATAAAAAACTAAAAGTTAATCTGCAACACCAACTAAACTACAACTTTATTTTTATTTGCTAATTTTATAACTTTGCGCGGTAAATCACATGAAATAAAGTACAAAAATAAAGTTATAGTTTAGTTGGCGTTGTAGATTAACTTTTAGTTTTTTATAGAGAACGAAATGAAACTTTGTTTTTTAGACGCAAATTCACACTTTTGACGTATTTTCCTGAAGATGGAGACGAAGTTTCCCCGAAACTAGTTGACAAGTCTTTTTGTTTCTTCATTTGATCTTAAAATAAATGATTTATTATTATTATTATAAATAGTCACCCCGAAAACCACATATTTTCCATTTTCTATTATATTTCAGCTCTTTTTAATAATTTCTATAATTCAAAGTTGTAATTAAATTAAATCAAATTTGAATTTTCCCGCCATAGTATGCTTTACCGTTACGTGAGAGTGAGAGAGTAAGCTATATAACAAATCTCGCTCTTATAATGGGTCGCAAACTTCACGTTTGTTGTTGTTATTCATTACGAAATAATAAATAATAAATGAAACTAATTAAACGATTTTAGTTGTATTTTATGAAAAAAACATTAAATTTAATCGGTTATGTAACTTTTAAATCAAATTCTATAAAAAAATCTAAATGAATTTCTTTTCTATATTTTGGCTATTCTACCAAATGATTTAACCGGTATTCTAAGTATCGATTTAATTGGAGATTTCTCGCTTATTTGTTTATATTTTTGATTATTATCTTGTTAATATATTAATAATAATTTATTCTTGTTTGGTAACTCGTTTAAGTAAATAATAAAGGCTATTTTAGGAAAGTGTCGCTTTTGTCTACCAAACGTGGAGGTCAGTCTTGGAGTGGCGTGGTGTGTGCTATGTTGTGAATGTCGGTTCCGAACGTTTAAATAATTATTAAAAATGATAGCTGGTCCAAAAAAGGACGGTAGCCCGAACACAAAGTACTTTGAATCACCAGAAACATTAACAGCCCTAGAAAACGTAAAACAATGGCTCCAAAAAACCGCAAAGAAGGTAAATATATAGACGCTTCGTCAGTTTGTTAGCGGATATATTTTCAGTTTTAGTCATTATTTTAATGTACAAAACCATTCGTAAATAAATTATAAAATTTTTCTGTTTTTTTTATTGTTTAAAGATATTATTGTTTATTATCGGACGTTATTTTTACTCGGAGGGTTTCGCCATCTGCATAAAAAACCCTGATGATGAACGAATAAAAAATCGGCGGTTGCTTTTTGTAATATACTTAATACATTTTTTTTAAATCGTTATCTTCAATTAATTTCGTGTGATTCAAAAAATATTCTACATACCTAATTAAATTCCTTTCGATCAGTTTGGTAAATATACAGGGTGTTTCAAATTGATTGCCAAATAGTTTTTGAGATTCTAATTTAGGTAGGGAATTTGAGATAAATATGTGTGTATAACTAATATTGCATGTTCATTGTTTTTTATTTTTTTTTTTTTGAATTAATTATTTCGTTAGTAAATTTAATTTATCATTAATAAGACAAACTTCGGATATTATTATTTTAACTGGTACTACACTATCATAGTTTTATATCATAGATCTATTATTAAATATATGTAATATAATAATATTATGTTGATTTACACTATGTAATGTTTTGATTATATACAAATAATATTATGCTTACATTTAATAATTGCAATATGTTTTTTATTGATAAAATGATGTAAAAGAAATAGAGTGGATTGAGATAATTGAACTCTTTAAATGAATGGGATAATGCACCCATTAAAATTTAAAGTATAGTTTTGAAATTTCGGTAAAATAATGCTTTATTATCAACTAAGAAATTATTGGATTATTATATTATTGGAAATTAATGGATTTCTGCTTATCAATGACTTTGATAGGGGCCCAATTATCGGTATGAAAGGAGCGACTACAGTTGCTCGAATATGGTCTTCATATCTTTAAATTAAGTCTGAAGAATGTATTCATCCTGCTGGAAGGCTCGGCCGAAGAAGCAAAGCACGTGAAGACGAATTTCTTGGCGGATGGCTACCATGAAGCGATTTCAAAGAATAAGGTTGATTGTTGGGCATTGAACGAGAGCTTTAATCCGACATTTGTTGATGGCAACTGTTTGTATCACTACCCCATAGAACCACATATAGAAGATTCTTGAAGCAGGTTGAATTGTGGACATCCAAAATTGTAGATATTTCTGCCGAGATTGTTTCTTATATCATGAATAAAGACCGGATTAAAAGGCACAAAAAAGACGGAAAAAGGCACTTAAAAAGGCATGAAATTTTGGCAACAAAAAAAGCATAAAAATTAGAAATCGAAAAAATTGCTATACCTAATTAATAATGTATTTTAATAACGTTTTCATTAAAAAATACATCGTTAAACTAAACATTCATATATAATTATTAAACCACTAATCACGAAAACAACTAATTATTAAATGCTGTTCTAAATGTTCCATTGTGAAGTTGTGTCTTCTCTCACTTAACGTATTCTTATAAGCCGAAAAACTTTTCTCCACGTCCACACTTGTAATTGGTGCATACTTCAACTTTGTAATTAATGCGGGATCCATAATAAATCCAGTAACAATTTCACCACTTAAAATTGATGCAATTTTTTGTAATGTGGCAAATCCTTCATTTTTACACAGAACGTCATTAAATTTATTCGTAATTGTTTGACCAATATGTCCTGGTACGTGCTGTCTTGAAACTTTTTAATCATTTCTACTGCAGTCACTAAAGGTAAATCCTGTTTTTCAAGTGATTTTATAGATTCACTTATATAACTGTAATTGCTTTTTATAAATGCCAAATTACTTTGTAGCTCCACTTCTTTTAGGACGGCCTGCCAATCTTGTATTGTTTTACTACTTGTAGCCGGAAATTCATTTATTAATTGTATAAAATGATCTAAGGCGTTTGTATAGTATATAGCGGCATCTAGCCATGTTCCCCATCTTGTTAGAACTTGTTGTGGTGGTAATGGGGTATTTGGTAATCTCTCTCTAAACAATTCTACCCTTAAAGGGGCTTTAACAAATATTTGATTACCGCTTTTTATTAATGTATTAACTAATGGGAACTGTAACCTTATAGTTTCTGCTACTCGATTAAGCCCGTGTGCTAAGCAAGTACAATCAATTAAATTAGGGTAAAAAATCTTCATATTAAACACAGCTTTTACCATGTAAGCCGCTGCGTCTGACACCATCAGTAAAATTTTATCATTCGGTACCGGCTCCGGTAAGAAAAAATGTGTTAATTCGTCGTGAATAAATCTTGTTACCGTATTATTATTTGTTTTACTTAATTCTTTGGTACTTATTAGAAAACTTTTTGACGAATTTTCATCACTTAATACTCCAAGTATTAATAAATTTGCTACGTATCGTCCACATACATCAGTTGTTTCGTCTACACTTATTCAAATATAATTATTTCCAATAATATTTTTTATTTCTTGAATAACTTCTTTGTAGACTGAAGTAATATAATTTTTGCGGAGATGGCTTTCATCGGCAATATGCATTGTACAATATGTTTGTAAAAAAGTTTTGAAATATTTATTTGTCACTTTATGGATTGGTATGTTTGCTTTTATCAAAGCTTTGCAAAGATCAAAATTGAATTTTGATTGTTCAGTGTAGCCGGATGTTGATGCCGCAGATTGTATAGCTGTACCTATAGTTTGTTGTTTTTTGGATTGACTTTTAGTCAGTTTTAATTTTTCCTGATGCAATGATGTTTTGACATGCTGAATTTTGTAGTATTTCTTGTTACAATTAATCTGTTAACAGTAATTTAATAACGTCAATATTTTATAATATCTTCCATAATTATTAAACAATCAATATATTGTTCTATTAATTTTAGTGATCGAAGTACTAGAAGACATGCTATTCTTTATAATTTCCAATTTTTACCGTAAAAAGATTTAAATTTCGGTTTTAAATATTTAAAAATCTTTGGTATTATACATAATTTAATCATTATTGAAAAATATAATTAATACAATTAATTGTTTTTACTCGATTAACTCCATCAATACTTACGATTTTTGAACAGGCTTGGCAAAATCAACGATTGCGTTTATATTTCAATTCCTTGTAATCTTTAATCCATTCTTCTAGGGTTGGCTTTTGTTTCGGCATTGTACTACGCAAGAACTTCATACTGTCACTCGAGTAACTTTAATACAACTAAATGAATTGAAGACTCGACGCAAGTCAAACCACATACGGGGAATCCCGTGTAAGACGACGCGGCACAACGGGGAATTCCAAAGCTTAAATTCGGATCGATAAAAACGCGGATCTTACGTCAGATGGCACAACGAGGAAATGTACAGAGGCGCAGCAAAATATTTTTTCATAATTCAACCAATTTTTGAGGAAAAGACGCCAAAAAGTTGGAAAAAAGCTTTAAATAGGCATAAAATAAATAATAGGCATAAAAATTCAAAAAAGGCAAAAACAACTAACCTGATCTTATTTCACTTATTTTTAACTGATTCGTAAAGATATTTAAATATATTTGTAATGCCTTTAATTTTGAGCATAAGCATATTTTCTATAAATCCGGTCTTTAATCATGAATACTACTTATAAACAAATAATTTCGGCCGTACCAAGAATTGACGAGGTATCAAGGACGACTTTCATTGGAACCCAACCCAACCAAGCTCAATCCAGATGTAGTTTCATACAGATGTTACAGAAAGTCACTTTTCAACGGGATAAAGCAATATCCAATACTGCTATGATTGCAAGAAGTGAATCTCAAAGAAATCTCTGGCGATTTCGAATAATGCAATACCCGATATTGCTATGATTACAAGAAGGCTCCTGGAGCAAGTTAAATTGCAAATACTTTAGGCGGCCGACGTCTTCGAAGTCGACCCAAATTATTTCTTATAACATGAATTCTACGTAGGATCAAATATTTTCGGCCGAATTTTTGAAATATTCTATTATTCTTGATATAAAAAGTAATCTCGACCGACCTCGAAGACGTTGGTTGCCCCAATTTTCTTTTTGATGTAATAAGT
The DNA here is from genome assembly GCA_036711965.1 of Onthophagus sagittarius. Lineage (NCBI taxonomy): Eukaryota > Metazoa > Arthropoda > Insecta > Coleoptera > Scarabaeidae > Onthophagus > Onthophagus sagittarius. The sequence continues at coordinate 6,922,252 of JASERS010000007.1, read as the reverse complement.
AATCTCGGCCGACCTCTAAGACGTCGGTCGCCCCAAATATTATTCTTGATTTAAGAAGTACTCTCGGCCGACCTCGTAGTCGTTGGCCGCCCCAAATATTATACTTGATATAAAAAGTACTCACAACCAAGAACCGACTCACAACCGACTTCAGGCCATACCGAGAATTGAAGAGGTATCTCAAGGAAATCTCGACCGACTTCGAAGATGTCGGTCGTCCCAATTTTCTTTCTTGATGTAAAAAGTAATCTCAACCACTTTCCAACAGGATAATGCAATACCCTATATTGCTATGATTACAAGAAGGCTCCTGGAGCAGGTTAAATTGCAAACATAAAAAATTGCAGATATTTGGGGCTGCTGACGTCTTCGAAGTCGACCCAAATTGTTTCTTATATCATGAATTCTACTTAGGATCAAATAATCTCGGCCGAATTTTTGATATATTCTATTATTCTTGATATAAGAAGTAATCTCGGCCGACTTCGAAGACGTCGGTTGCCCGAATTTTCTTTTTTGATGTAACAAGTAATCTTGACCGACCACTAAGACGTCGGCTGCCCCAAATATAATTCTTGATTTAAGAAGTACTCTCGGCCAACCTCGTAGTCGTTAGCCGCCCCAAATATTATTCTTGATATAAAAAGTACTCACAACCAAGAACCGACTCACAACCGACTTCAGGCCGTACCAAGAATTGAAGAGGTATCTCAAGGAAATCTCGGCCGACTTCGAAGATGTCGGTCGCCCCAATTTTCTTTCTTGATGTAACAAGTAATCTCAACCACTTTCCAACAGGATAATGCAATACCCTATATTGCTATGATTACAAGAAGGCTCCTGGAGCAGGTTAAATTGCAAACATCAAAAATTGCAGATATTTGGGGCGGCTGACGTCTTCGAAGTCGACCCAAATGATTTCTTATATCATGAATTCTACTTAGGATCAAATAATCTCGGCCGAATTTTTGATATATTCTATTATTCTTGATATAAGAAGTAATCTCGGCCGACTTCGAAGACGTCGGTTGCCCGAATTTTCTTTTTTGATGTAACAAGTAATCTTGGCCGACCACTAAGACGTCGGCTGCCCCAAATATAATTCTTGATTTAAGAAGTACTCTCGGCCGACCTCGTAGTCGTTAGCCGCCCCAAATATTATTCTTGATATAAAATCGCTCACAACCGACATCAGGCCATACCAAGAATTGAAGAGGTATCTCAAGGAAATCTCGGCCGACTTCGAAGATGTGGGTCGCCCCAATTTTCTTTCTTGATGTAACAAGTAATCTCAACCACTTTCCAACAGGATAATGCAATACCCTATATTGCTATGATTACAAGAAGGCTCCTGGAGCAGGTTAAATTGCAAACATCAAAAATTGCAGATATTTGGAGCGGCTGACGTCTTCGAAGTCGACCCAAATTGTTTCTTATATCATGAATTCTACTTAGGATCAAATAATCTCGGCCGAATTTTTGAAATATTCTATTATTCTTTATATAAGAAGTACTCTCGGCCGACCTCGTAGTCGTCGGCCGCCCTAAATATTATTCTTGATATAAAAAGTACTCACAACCGACTTCAGGCCATACCAAGAATTGAAGAGGTATCTCAAGAAAATCTCGACCGGCCAAGACGTACCAAGAATTGAAGAGGTATCTAGGACAACTTTTATTGGAACCCAACCCATCTCAACTAAACTCAAACCAGTTATGATTTCATGCATATGACACTATAACAATAGAAAGTTGAATTGCAGACAGCCAACATTGCAGATACTTGAGGCGGCTGACGTCTTCTAAGACCTCGAAGACGTCGGCTGCCCCAAATATTATTCTTGATATTTATTTATTTGTTTACACACACGGGGGTAGCAACAGGATACAGTCCCACTAAAAAGCTACTCCACTATAATACATTTTATATGAACACAAAATTGGAAATCGTGATCAATTCATTTCAAGGCGGAACTCAAGCCGCTACATCGCGATGATGTATGGCTATAAGATTCTCCAAATTCATCATTACAGTAATAAATAAATAGGAATTTGAAAATTCAGTGATGAAATTAATTTAATTGGAGATCTTTGCTACACATGTTAGAATTCTCGGTAGAATCGTCTTCAGGTACAACGTCGTGTCAGGTAAACAAAAGAGGGAAATAAACTAAAATGATATATGACAACAGCAAACCAGAACTATTCAAATTCTAACTAGTGTCAAAAGTTGAAGAGGTAATTTACTCAAAATCTCACAACTGGTAGGGTGAGCACGGAAGTACGAATAATTTGTTTGAAGTTGACGTGCACTATGACGGCGAATATGTCCAATCCATTTCTATACAGAATATAAGAGATATAGGAACATATACATCAATGCGTAAAAGAAGATGCGAAGAGTCGCACTAGCCTCTGACCAACCTGAACAGTTGAAGTGTGGGCACATGATACATTTGACGGGCAGAATTTTAATCTGTACAAGGATGTCGCAATTTATACGAGAGATACTTCAGATACCTTATCCCTCTCTATTCGAATAATGTATGCGTCATACTGAAGATTCTACTGAACGGTAAAATACTATTAACGAGAGTACTGTATAAAGAAATAATAGGTTTAGAGCTGTAAAACAATTCAGAAGAGCGCATTACAAATTCCAATAGCCTATTAGCTCTACCCACCACTACATCAACAGTTCGATACTTCGATATGTTAAGTGACAAATTATTGATTAATAATTTGTTAATTTTTGCGAGATTTCACAAAAATCATAAAATCTGTTCAGATCATTCTGAATGTTAACGCAGTCTAAAACAGCAGCAACATGTTTTAATGAAATCTTGTGTAAATATGAAAAATAAGGATTCTACAATGATGTATATTTATTAATGATTATGTACTGCAATTGTTTTGCTTTTTAAGGCATCTTCGGGTGCAACGTCAATTGGAGAGATAAGTTTATTAATTTGTTATATATATCAATTGGAAGACGACAAAATCTGAAAGAGCATTTCGAATCTCGGTGACGAATATCGTAGAATTCTATAAAGTTGATTCCCTCGTCTCACCCACTAAAGAAAAAAGGTGAAGACGTGTTATTATTAAAAATTTAAAAGCTTAAGGCTGAATTAAAAGTAAGACGATGATAAAAAAACAGTAGTTTAGTTATCTAGTTCAACATTTTTCAGATTTTACAGGTATTATTTTTGATATTTACACAAGATTTCATTTTTTATAATTATCACTGCAGTCCCTTATTGCCAAAAAGAAAAGACTTGGTAATGATACCTATATACACCGTAAACATAAGCAGGAACAGATGACAACTCTGAAGCAACTCAGAAGACATGGTAACAGGACATGACCGGATCGTACGCAAGTGGTTACCATGCGTACGATTGGAGAGGTACAAAACAAAACAGCTCAAAAGGACACCCGCACACTAACGCAATCTAACTTCAACAGTAATAAATAATGGTCCACTTTGTCAAAAGCTTTGCTAAAATCAGTGTACATTACATCTATTTGATTTTTTATCAATATTTAAAAAAAGAAAGTCGGTATATTCTAATAAATTGATGTCCACAGATTGCTCCGGTTAAAAACCGTTTAGCTCCAAACCCACACAGGGCTTCATCTGATGAAATAGCCTCCATAAACCAGTCTTTGAAAGATTTTCCTATTTTTGGTAAAATAGATATAGGAAAGTAATTAGTTACAAAACAAAGTTAAAAGTGAAGATATATCAGAAGATATATCACCTGAGCACGGACTTTTGGAAACAGCCTCACCTAAAAGAGTATCCTCAACCTCGGATAAATCGTCCCACTATATATAAGAAGTAATCAGCAAGAAATGAAGAGGTATCGAGGACGACTTTTATTGTAACCCAACCCAAACTGAAACCAGATATTTGGGGCGACTCTGCAAAGATTTACAGCATTAATAAAAAATCTTAATTGAAAAATTGAGTTGTTGTTAGTTAAATTTTTTAATTTTAAATTTTTAATGGTTTTTTTAATTTATTTTGTAACTTTTTCAAATCTTTAAATTATTAACTTTTTCGCAACATTTTTGCCGCTACTTTTACATATGACGTATAAATGGCAATTTGTTTTTGCAGTTTTCGCAGATTCAAATTTGATCGTGTATTACTCAATTTTTGCATTACGATTTTTTATTAACGTCGTAAGTGTTTATAGAGCCTTCAGGCCTTGAGAAACCATGAACATAGATGCGAAATATTGGCAACAAAACTAATCACGTCTTTTTATTGATAATCCTATCTTGGAAGTAAAAGACGAGTATTGTTATTTGCGATTGCTAATGTAAAGAATTGTAAGAATTGTTTTTAATATAAGAAGTAAACTCAGCAAGAATTGAAGAGGTATCGAGGACGACTGTTAAAAAAAACCCAACCTAACCAAACTCAAACCAGCTGTAGCTTCATGTAATTGGTGCATAAAGCCACTTTCCAACAGGATAATGCAAGATCCTTGTAATTTTGGCCAATTTGAAGACGTCGGCCTCCCCAAATATTCTTGATATTATAAGTAATCACCAAAAATTGAAAAGGTATTATGGACTACTTTTATTGGAACCCAACCCATCCCAACAAAGCTCGAACGAGATATAGTTTCATGCTATGATTATAAGAAGATTCTTGGAGCAGGTTGAATAAAAATCTCAGCCGACCGCGAAGACGTCGGTCGCCTCAAATATTATTCTTGATATAAGAAAGTAATCGATTGAGGTAATCGACATCTCAAATAATGTTTTTGATATAAGAAATAATCGCGGCTTACTTCGAAGACGCCGCCTTTAGTGATGAATCAAGTGTTTGTTTATGGCGTACATAGATTGGAAAGATGAAATTTGTGCTGAACTAAAATGGGTTATAATGGGCCTCCTGAAAATTTGTATGAATCGAGACCGTCTAGTAGTTGCATGGGAACGAGGAATTATAGTAGGACATCGACCACTTAATAGCTTGAGTAGAAGAATTAATGCATTTGTTACGCCATAAAACCGAAATCGCTCTATGAGCGGAAAAAAGAGTTTTTTTAAATTCTTCTCTCGCTCCTTTTCTATTTGGACTGGATTCTATAGGAGGAAAAGGGGCCGAATGGAAGTTGAGCGCGGAGAAGATACTGGACTAGGGATAGATGTAGCGAGGGAACAGAGAGTAAAGCTTGAAAAGATATTAAGGAAGAACTTAAAGAGGATCAGGGGGGGGTCTGATGGAGGGGTGTTGGGGATATTTGTGAAGGTGGAAGAGGTAGTGATAAAGTTAGAAATCAGAAATAGAGAGATGGAAGAGAAGGTGAGATATGGCCAGGGAGAAGAGAAAATGAGAGTGAGGTTGGAGTCGGAAGTTGCCAAAGGTTGGAAGAGATGAAGGGCTTGATTACCGGGAAGAAAATTCAAGTGGATAAGGTGCTATTGAGTAGGAGCTACGCGGGGGTGTATTTAGGACAATAGCCAGCATGTTGTTAAGCGCAAGTTGACCTTTGCAACTCTAACCACAACATTTTAGCCAATTTCGATAGGAAGAACTTTTTGCTCGGACATATTTAACATTTTTGACACTTATTTCACCAAAAGTCAATTCAAAATTTTTCCATTAACTTCAACCCCACATTCTGCATGTACCTTTGCTTCACATTTAGCACAGGATTGGACATTCCCATAATTTTCACAAATGGCACATGAAATTACGTCGATGCTACTTTTTTTCTTTATAAGCTTCTGGGACCATTTCAACCAATATTTTTTCTAAATCCTCTTCTGGTTTTAATGATTCATACGCATCCTTTTCAAGTGTCGTATCTATCGGTCCAATACATAGCTTTTTTTAATTCCCTTATGAAATGATGGATTTGTCTTGCTTTGAACAAACCGTAACCCTTCCCCCCATTTTTTTGTATTATTGTCTAATATACAGGATACTAACATGTTTCTCAAATCTTGGTTACATCGTTCGAAAGTACCTTGGCTTTGCAATTACACTAATTTTAGGCCTGACCATATTTCAGTTAAATTTTGGGTTATTTAATTACAAAATACTCTCCCATTATCACTTTGGAGAATACATAGAGCTCCAAACATACAAAATATATCAATTAAGGTATAACCGACTTAAGGCACTTTGTGAATAATTTCATACATTCGAATTAAAAAATATATTCATGTATTACTATAAATTCTATCCAAAAATATAACTTAGCGTAATTAATAGCTGAAGTCTTCCGCTAAAATTATATCTAACGCTATCTGTTAGAGCATGTCTACTGCATTCAATTGGTGATAGCGGCGTCGTTAGTGCTTCCGTTTTCGTGAATCTAGGGGTGACTTCCGGTTATATGAAAAATCGCCCTAATACCTTAACCGTTATATTTTTTGAAGTTGCGACTGTCGATTTCTATTGTTTACGACGTTGTAATTTTTTGTAATAAGATTATGTGCTAAAATCAACCGTTTGGGAGTTATATCGATTTTTAAGAAAATATATTTTTAACATTTTAACTTATATCTCGGAAACTACGCGTCCCGCTAATTTCCGGTTTACACCATTAACTGCTAACAAAGCTCTAATAATTGACTATAATTTCGACGTTAGTGCTTCAAGTGTGAAAAAAAAACTGAAAACAGCATTTATTTCAGAAACGGAGTGTTTCGCTGAATTTTTATTGACGTCACTAACATTGTGTTATGAAAGTCTATCGAATGACACCGGTCTCGTTGTTAGTGTTTTTCATGAGGTGTGAAGTTGGGCAGACCACTGAAAAATTAAAATATCTCCCGAATGGGATGTCCCGCTGAAGTTTTCTTGGAGGCACTAAAGAGCACCAACGAGAAGCTCCCAACTTCACGGACTTGGTTTTAAGTGGTTTCAAAATTGTAATCTTGCTCAAATCTTCTATCCAAAACACCACGTGTTTTTTCGTTTTTTCTACGATAGAATTTCGACTATAAGATGTTGTTTTGGAGCTTAGTTTCGATCCAGAAATTACGAATTGTCGAATGGAATTCTCATTTTTTCTAATTGTTCTTATAGTAGCTTCGTTTAAACCAAAAGCTTTGCCAACAGACGTGGGACCTTCGCCTTTCTTTTAGTCTAAGATTTTTATTTTAGCTTCTAAGGAAATTGTTTGTTTCTTCGGAAGTTGTTGTTTAGACATTTTATTAAACAGTAAGAGTACTATAAAAAGAATCCAAAATAATATTGCTTATAGAATTATTCTAAAGATAATTAAATATAAATCGATATTCTTGATCGGGTTCATTTTGCATATAAATCAGGTCAACTTAACAATGGGGATTTATGTGGTTCGTGAGAATTGAACGTTTAATTTTCTTCATTCTTTGGTATTGTTGAAAAAGTGATAAATGAGTTTGAATTGCATCTCTAGTAACATTGCAGTATTTTTTATTAATCTCATCATCTATAAATGAAAAAAAAATGCCACAGATTAAAAAGCTCCGAGAGTAAAGCAGTAACAGAATTTCATTTCCACCAATACTTATAATATCATATCTTTTTAGTCTTTATTATTATTTTGATATTAGAAACATTTTATTATCCCTTGAACGCTTCGCTTCTCTAACATCACTTAATATATGATTGTATCGCTCTCTCGTGAAATAATCACTGCAATCGGTACTTTTATCAACATAATATCCCTCCAATATATCCCTCATCTTACCGCTTTACGACAGATAAACCAAGTATATTAAGATGTATATATTAATTTAATAACGTAACAAAACATTTTATGCGCCTAACAAACAAACAAGTCTGATCACAAATCGGTTTGCGAGCTTTGCAATTTTATTCATTGGATTACTAGATATCGCCGCACTACGCATTGTGGTAGATTTATATCACGCATAACGCGTTGCGGCTGTTTTCTATTGTGTACAACGTGTTGTGGTTGACAATAACAATCACAATGCGAAAAAATGCTTGATTTCGATTTGTGGGCATTGAATGTTGCTCACAATGCATTGTGATCGATCTCGATTTCTTGAAAATTTTAAATTTTTGTTTTGTTATTTTTAACTAAATTTTCATCTTTTCTTAATTGATAATAAAGCATTATTTTTACGAAGCTTTGAATTGTAGTCTAAATCTTAATAGGTGGTGTATTTTATGTGAAAGTGAGTTATTATAACATATTAGACAAAAAGATTTTTTATCTGCTTAAATTCAATAATTACAATAAGTTTATTATTAAAAAAAGAACGTAAAAAAATAAAGTGGGTTAAGGCCAGGGTTGGCAATGTAATTTACACAGAGTACTTTACGTGGTATTATACATGTATAATGTTATGTAATTAAAGTTAATATCGGTAGAAATTATGCAAAACGTAAAATATGTTAAAAAATTATTTTAGACTTTAGAGATGCTTCTGATATAGTACATGACTTTTACTTCGCTTTTAGCAACAATTGTAACAAAATCAACACCATCACTGTTTTTGAAAGCACTACTTAAATCTCTCTAATATACATATATTATCATTATTGCTATTAGACAAATCTTTAACCTCTATAATATCATCGTCACCGTCTATAAAAGATATTATGAAGTCATAATCAAAACCTCATAGTATAAGCACTTAGATTAAAGTTGCAGAACGTACATCTTACCAAATATATTCTACTGGTTTTCATATAGCCAAAACCAATTTTTCATATTCTATATTTCTTGCAGAAGTTTGACGCATACCATAAAATCACATTTTCAATTTTTACATTTTTGCGTAAACCATCTAAACTTAAAAAAGGATCTAAATCGGCTTAAGTGGCAAATTGTAATAATTTGGGAATTCAAAATAATTCATTGAAATAATTAAAAAGCGAAAACTCAAAACATTACGAGAACTAATGGATGAAAATTATTGATTTTAACAAAATCAAATGCAATAAAAAAAGATGAAACACTTCTTAATATATTAAATACAATCGATTTAATAATTACACGACGAGTCTTATTAGAACTTTCTGTTCAATTTATTTTTGAACAAACTTTATAGTTATATTCTTTGATACGGCAATACGTCATGGCCGTGAATGGGTTAAGGAAAAATGCTCATTTGAAAAACCGTATAATCATTGAAGACCACCTTATTGTAGCATTCCGATTCTTAGCAACTGGTGAATATTATTCCATTATGCAGTATAGTACTCGCATACCTCATGCACTCTTTCGCTAATTATTCCTGAAACATCTGTTGCTGTACAGCCTTCAACAACATCAATTATAGCTTCAGGAATTGATTTTTAAACAAACAAATGCTTTAGAATTTGCGAGTTCTTAGTTATCGTATGATTATTTTTAAAGAATTAAACGTCGTATAATCGATGAAAAATTTTGTATTTATTCCGGTGCTATGTCAGTTTCAAAAATCTTCACAAAAATATTTCTTTTTTAAAAAGTAAAAAAATTGAGATGTAAAATATAAAACATTTAAAAAAATTTTCGAAAAATTTTTCCTGCATGTCAGAAAAAGTTATTTCTTTTGTTTTGTTGATAATTTTAACATATAATTGTTGAAATACTTTGAAAACGAATTTTAACGATGTGTGGAGCGATGCTTAAATTTTGAATCTTTAATATTTTGCGACTCAGGTTTTTTATTTATCTTTTTTTTTTTGAAAAAGAAAATCTTTTTGGGAAGTTTTCTCTGATGTCTGAAATAATTGTTTTTTCGCTTTATACTGACATCTCGCCTGAAGATGCACTGAAGATAATCGTGCGAAATTTTCGAAAATAATAACGGAATAAATACCAAATTTTTCATCGTTTATCTAACTTTTACTTCTTTAAAAGTAAATGCTTGTTTTTATTTTTACAATTAAACTTCACTTTTAACATCGTATAAAATTTTATTCCCTTCATATTTGGAATTTAATAGTTTAGTGGCAGTCACTGTGCATCAAAACTTATTTGACGTCATTTTGTTTTCAACTATTATAGTATGTTCTCTTGACAAGAACATATCATCATGGCTATATGATCATATTTAAATTATTATAATATTTGGTATATTACACCGTAATATTTTTCATCAAAGATATATTATAATGAGGGCAAGTAATAAATATTCTCTAAAATGGTAAAAAATGTTGATAAGATCATATGCTGTTTAACCTTTTCGGTCGTAAAGAACTTTTAAAAATTCAACAAAACTGCAAAAATTAAGAAAAAAATATGTCTACCAAATTGCATAATTTTATCACGATAAATAAAAAGTCATGGCTGAAACGATTAAGAATGCTTTATAAGAAATCAAAAAAAATTAATAAATTGGGGAAAAATTAAGAATTAATTTTTCTTCTTTTCTTGCAAATTTTGAAGAATTATAGAAAATTATGATAAAATAAACAAAAAACTTTAAAAAAAAATTCAAAAACTCACAGTCAAAAATAATCTAAATGTTAAGTTGAATATCATCTAAAGTACATTATTTTAATAAAAAGAAAATTAAGGCAATCAAAAATATTGAACAATATACAAAAGATAAATAAAAAATAAAACAGAAACAAATATTTTCTTCACTTAAATTATCAAATACCTTCAAGTAGCCAACTTTCCCCTTCTACTGAAGTTATATGTGCAATTTTTAATGCCACATCACTAACATCGTATTTATTACCTATTTCTGTGGATTTCCTACTCAAACATGTAGAAATGTTTTTCAAAATGATTTTCTAAAATAACCATAGTTATTTCTGAGTTTGTATCACTACATCAAGCTGTATAGTAATTGAATAATTGAAGAAACAGAAATACATAAAAAAATTAAATCTGATTTTATTTTATTAAACATATTTAGAAATATTAGGAGATAAGTAATACAATAAAGACCTATTTTTTAAATTTAGTTTACTTAATTAGAAGAAATTTCAACATACGAAGATGTCATCATCAGTAAAATAGTCATATAGTCAAAAAATTACACTGACCAAACAAAATTCTAAGTTAAAATAAAACATTTTTTCAAGAAGAAATACGAAAATAACTTTTTTAGACGAGAGACAAAAAGTCGTACACGATTGAACCCTAAATACGACTCTTTGGCTGATGATGATGTTTTAGTATGTCGATAAAAATTGCTATTTTTGATGGTGCTTTAAAAATACTTTTTTTTTATATAAAATATATAATATATTAGTAAACTCGATAAAGTCTGCGTTCTAACAAATTAATTTTGGGAAAAACTTTCGTATGGCCTTTGAGTTGCTTTTACCATGTAAGGAGCACCATCTGATACAAAGTGTTGCCACATAATAATAATAACTTTATTGACCTCAAAATAACAGAATCATAATACATTAAAAAATTTAGAACGAATTGAAGTACATAATAAAAAAAATGAAAAATATACATTCATTGTAATTAGCAATTTGCGGTCAAAAGCGGAGTCCGGATTGACAACCAATAAAAAAAAATAAAACAAATACAAAAAAACAGAATAATTGTTTAATTCTCCAAGTATGCTTACAAAACATGGTAAAAGCGGCGAGGCAGGAAGAATGTCACGTTGTGTTAATTGCAACCTAAACAAGGCGTCACGCAGCTTAACTTTGAAGATAGCAAACTTAATACTTTTAACATTATAAGGACAGGAATTATACTCTCTCGCAATATTGTAAGAAAAAGATAAATAACAAAAAAACAGATGTCTTGTGAGCAGACCAAATGTCTGAGATTTAAGTGGAGTCTCTTTGTGTGCAAGGCATAAGAAGTAATATTTTAATTTATTGCTGATGTCCAACCATTTCGCATAAATCAGATATGTTCATGCTTTCTAATCCCATACATAAATCGGAGACAGCTATTTTGCACTTTCTGAATGCGATGAATATCAAAAGCAGTAAGGCATGGGCCATATACGGCTGCACAATGGGCAAAGTTCGACAAGACAAGTCCATCAAATACAGGCACCTCAAAACTGCATACACAAGCAGTGACGTGGCCAGTAAAACAGAGGTTGCCGTCAACCACCACCCCAAAATTTCTTAACTCAGAATACACCGTCAGTCACTTTCCATCCAATTGCACCTCCATGTACAATCTATTCCTTAGGAAAGGTTATGTATAACTGATGGCAAGTGCAGGATATCAAACTTATCCATAATCATAGCGGTAGTCATAAGCATAAACGCAAGGAACTTAACGCTTACAAGTGATGAACGCCTCACCGACACTAAGATTTTAAAATTTATATATATGGTCAATAAAATGACGAGAAAAGTACCTAACGTTTAAAAGAATGTATTTACCACATACCTTGTTCACCACTTGGAACGCATTTCTTTTATTATTTTGTACTTATACAGTATATCTTTCAAGACATCAGATTCCATAGACCAGAAGACCTATCAAATGGATAATAAATTAAAGAGTAATATGTTGGGTAAACAACGTTCAATCGTGAATATTTATAATAATCAACAATATAATATATCAACAACTGCAACTATCAGAACAAGTTCGACTGGTGTTTTCTACATTTTTCCACATTCATTACACAAGTTCAATTAATGTTGCATCAATTTGCTCCAACAAATTCCACATTGAGAATATTTTTCTGCTATAAAATAAATGAGTACTAAAACAACTACCCGTGATGTCATGTATTGACCTTAAATTTGTCCTAAACGTAAGAAGTTAAAAGTTTGTCAACTTTTGGTTGTAAGCTTTAGCTTAAGCTGCTATAGACGGTTGCCTAAACGGAACAGCTGAACGAATATTATTTAACTTTTTTACTGCTGCAACTACTGCAATGGTTACGGTTACAACATTTACGTATGACATCTTAAATCCACCATGAGTGTCATCAGCATACATATGTATCGATGAATGCTGTACGTACTCCGGCAGTTGGGAAATATAAATAGAAAATAAAAGAGGAGCCAGTATGGATCCCATTCTCACAGGCAATGAAAACGAACACAGACCATCCAGCGTCACAGTCTGAACACGGTCAGCTAGAAAACTTTGGATCAGAGCAATCGCCGAGTCAGACAAACCAACATGATGCAGAAGAGATAGAAACATTGAATGGTTAACCCTATCAAAAGCTTTACTGTAATCCAATAGCATCAGCATACCACAAAAACCGCCGTCGCAAGCCCGAATGATATCATCTGTTTTTTCACCTTTAGAAGGGCCGTAGCTCAACTGTAATTGGTACATATATTGGGTGTCCCATTTAATTATATAAAACGAAATGTTTCAAAAACTACGATTTGGACTAAAAAAGTTTAAAACTTTTTTATATCAGAATTAGGTTCTCTAGGAAAATGTTCATTAATTATATCATGACTTTGAAAACGTCGGCAGCCCCAATTATTGTGAATAATATTTAGAAAATAAAACTCAATTTTGCACTTAAATGAATAAAAAGACTTTATTTTCGGTTTCGATCAGTTTGATCATCTTCAAGAATCATCTAGTTATAAAAGTACATAACCAAATTGAATAATTAGAAAATAAAATATATTTTCTTTTTACAAAATTATGTCTGTAAAGTTGTGACAAACCAATATACATTAAAACAAAATGAAAATGATTGTAGAATTCCTATTTTCTTAAATAGACGTAATTTCTTTGAAAAAAAATTTTTTTTAATCATTTTTTTTTAATTAAATAAACTAATCGTATAATTTTATGAAATGAAATTGTATTTTATGATACGCTTTTTAAATTGTTTATGTATTTTTATAACAAGATGTTTCCTGATGATGATCTTATTGATCAAAACCGGTAGAACTGAAAATAAAGTTTTTGTATCTATTTAAGTGCAAAATTGAGTTTTATTAATATACCGAGATGGAAAGAAAGAGAGAAACAATTCAGAGATAATAATATTTAGGACGACCGACATCTTCGAAGTCGCCCAAGATACTTTTTCTATAAAATTTATATAGAATGGACTTCCATAAATTTGTTAATGGCATGATATAAGAAAAAAATCTTGGCCGATTTCGAAGACGACGGCCATCCCAAGGTTTGTAAAGCGTATTGTACCAGGTTAGCCAAAGACGGAAAAATTCTTTACTTTAAAAATTTTTTAATATAAAGAGAACAATGAGTTAAGTCTTCTTTACGTCTCAACCTATAGCGATCATATTTGATGTGCATCAATTAAAACAAATAAGTAAATTGCACATGAAACGGATTGTAATATTACAGATTGTAATGTGAGGACAATAAATCATAGCTTATCTGTAAATAATTATCTTGCTGTTGAAATTACTATAAAATTTCTTAACTCTAATTATGAATTTTCAACAATAAAAACAAATAATAAACAAATAAAACTATTTTATGATATAAAGTAACCGCAAAAATAGAAATCGTATTATTTTTATTTTAGAGAGGGGAAATATTTTCATACCTTGAAAAGGTTGAATCTAGCCAACCTGATACAATACGCTTTATAAATCTTGGGCCACCCTACATATTATTTCTGATACTTAGGACGGTCGAAGTCTGTTGAGATTATTTCATCCTAAGCAATATTCTTGATATAAGAAGTCAACTCGGTCGACTTCGAAGATGTCGGCCGCCCTAAATATCGTTCTTAATATAAGAAGTAAACTCGACCAAATTCGAAGACGTCGGCCACCCTACATATTATTTACAATACTTAGGACGGCCGACTTCGAAGACGTCAAAATTTACTTATTTATTACTTCTTACATTAAAAGCAATATTTGGGGCGACCGACGTCTTCGAAGTCGGCCGAGATTGTTTCATCCTAAGCAATATTCTTGATATAAGAAGTACACTCTGCCAAAATCCAAAACGTCGGCCGCCCTACATATTATTTACGATACTTAGGACGGCCGACGTCTTCGAAGTCGGCCGAGATTACTTCTTATATCAAAAGCAATATTTGGAGCGGACGACGATGTCTTCGAAGTCGGCCGATATTATTTCAACCTAAGCAATATTCTTGATATAAGAAGTATCTTGGCCGATTTCGAAGACATCGGCCGCCATACATATTATTTACGATACTTACGCCGGCCATCGTCTTCAAAGTTACCCGAAATTACTTCTTATATCAAAAGTAATATTTGGGGCGGTCGACGTTTTCGAAGTCGACCGAGATTATTTCATCCTAAGCAATATTCGTAGTCGGCCGCCCCTACATATTATTTACGATACTTACGACGGCCGTCGTCTTCAAAGTTACCCGAAATTACTTCTTATATCAAAAGTAATATTTGGGGCGGTCAAAGTCTTCGAAGTCGACCGAGATTATTTCATCCTAAGCAATATTCGTAGTTGGCCGCCCCTACATATTATTTACGATACTTAGGACGGCCGCCGTCTTCGAAGTCGGCGAGATTACTTCTTATATCAAAAGCAATATTTGGAGCGGACGACGATGTCTTCGAAGCCGGCCGATATTATTTCAACCTAAGCAATATTCTTGATATAAGAAGTATCTTGGCCGATTTCGAAGACGTCGGCCGCCCTACATATTATTTACGATACTTACGACGGCCATCGTCTTCAAAGTTACCCGAAATTACTTCTTATATCAAAAGTAATATTTGGGGCGGTCAAAGTCTTCGAAGTCGACCGAGATTATTTCATCCTAAGCAATATTCGTAGTCGGCCGCCCCTACATATTATTTACGATACTTAGGACCGCCGACTTCTTAGAAGCTAGCCGAGATTACTTCTTATATCAAAAGTATTATTTGAATCGGCTGACGTCTTCGAATTCGACCGAGATTATTTCATCCTAAGCAATATTCTCGATATAAGAATTAAGCTTGGCCTACATTAACGATATCGGTCGTATAAATAACGTTATTTATCATACTTAAGACGGACAACGTCTTCGAACTATGGTCTAAGTTGCTGAACATGTATGATATGTTGTACAGATGGTACTTTGAACTCTGTATATAATTCAAGATATATCAGCAGAAATTAGTGTACCACATAGATCTTCTGCAGAATGACCACATCTTTTGAATTGGATGTGAAACATTCAACAAAAAAAAAACGAAAAGAAAAAGAATATATTTTCGGCTGATACAGGTTTGTTGCACATTTTGCAAAAATCCTTACCTCAGTTTTGAATACACATATTAAAGATATTCACGTACATATTTCGGCACTGCAACATTTTATACCTGCTCCTTACTATTTACAGTAATTTTATATTAAATCGAAACGTGTTGCAAAATAATATTAAAAATATGCATATATTTCGAAAAATGTTATATAATTTGGCAATGTGCCACTCAAAACGCATAATTTGATCTGAAATAAATTTCTGTCTACTCATTTTTTTGTTGAAAATATAACAAAAAATAAATGTGCATATTTTTATTTGCTCTAAATATAATAGATCTATGACATAGAACTATGATAGTGTAATACCGGCCTACACGGTGTTTAAATTTTAGTACATACAATCAGACCCGCCAACCAACAAATCTCTGTCCGCCCTGGTCGTTCAGCTCCTCCAATTTCAAGAAGACAGCCTCGGGAAAAACGTTCAAAAGCCGCCAATGACCCGTATTCCCGTCAAATATTTTATGGATTTCAAAGCGGGCGGCGCGCTTTGTCACATGCTGGCGTCCGCGTTCAAGTTCAAACACGAACAGGGCTGGAGACGTTTCGACTTTCAAGTCGGCAAAGTAGGTTCTAAAAAAACGTAAAAATCGAAAGATTCAAAAGATTAACATTAAAAATTTTTTTAGACGATTGGCCGACAATTCGAACGATTAATTGAGATGTTTCAAGCAATGGAAAAAACGCTAATTCAAAATAAATTTTATACCTTGCCTATTATTTACGTTAAACCGGATATTGACGTAAAATTAGCCACACGGCTTAAAGAGATTATACGGAAACGTAGTGGGCAGGTTGTTGACGTAGAAGATGTAGCCACACATATTTTGTATCCGCACTGTGACCCATTAGAGGAGGAATACGCGAGACCGGTCGCAAAACGAGATAAGATGGTTCTTATGCATTGGTATTATTTCCCGGATTCCTATGATACTTATGTGAATTTTGAGGCGACGCCCGAAGGATTACCGTTGGATGTCCCACTCCAGCATATGCCAATATGGAGGGTGTCATCAACCTGGCTCTTGGATTCTGATCAATATAATGAGTGGATGGCCGAAGAAGACTATGAAGTTGACGAAATGGGGAGAAAGAGAATACATAAAATGAGGATGTCCGTTGAGGATCTTATGAATCCTTCCGGCGCTGATTTAGAAAGAAAGTGAGTTCAATTTTTTCTTTTTCCTTCTTTTTTTATTAGTGTTTCTTTTTGTGTTATCTGTTTTATTATTTTACTGGATAGTTGTACACATATATTTATCAAACTTGATCAATTATTTTATTTCAACTCTCTCAATAACTTTACAAAACCAAATAAATCCTTACAAACAAAATCCATTTTGCGCTATTTCTTTTTCCAGGAAAAAGCAGAAACGTAAGCGATCGCCTTCGCCTCCTTTGAAAGCGGTGACGAAGCGAAAGAGCGGCCGTGGTCCAGCTATTTGCAAGAAAACGCGACCCGATGATTTAGAAACGGAAGATTTGACAAAGGACATGGACGAACCCGTTCCGGAACCGAACATAACGGAGGTTAACCCGGTTACTCCCGGACCCCCAGGACAACCGACAAAAAAGGACCACGAACTGCAACCCTTGAAAGGTGGCTCAATCACGGATTTAGACGAAGGCGATGAGCGCAATGAGGACTCTCAAACCGGCAAAAACAGCGATAGCAACACTCAAGATGATGGGCAAGAAGATAACGTCACAGAGCAGACTCACCATATAATTGTACCGTCATATTCGTCTTGGTTCGATTATAACTCGATACACGAAGTTGAAAAACGGGCGTTACCCGAATTTTTCAATGGAAGAAATAAATCGAAGACTCCCGAAATATATTTGGCTTACCGCAATTTTATGGTTGATACGTATAGGTTGAATCCAACAGAATACATTACAAGTACAGCTTGTAGAAGGAATCTTGCGGGGGATGTTTGCGCGATAATGAGAGTCCACGCCTTCTTGGAGCAGTGGGGATTAATTAATTATCAAGTTGACACCGACTCTCGTCCAACGCCAATTGGGCCGCCCCCGACTTCTCACTTCCACATACTGTCTGATACTCCATCCGGATTACAACCAGTTAACCCGCCGAAAACATGCCAACCCAGCGCCGCCAAAACGCTTCTCGATCTCGATCGCGCGCAAGAAATCAAAAAGATCGAGGGCGCAGACCCCATGGCAGGTTTCGGCCTAAAACTGGACCAATACGCAAAGAAACCCGCTGCTTTACGTAACAAAAGTGCAGCTTCCCTTGCGAGGGATTGGACTGAACAAGAAACTTTATTGCTATTAGAAGGACTAGAAATGTACAAAGACGATTGGAACAAAGTCTGCGAACACGTCGGCTCTCGGACCCAAGACGAATGCATCTTACACTTCCTCCGACTACCAATCGAAGACCCCTACCTAGAAGATCCAGAAGCCGGGGGATGCCTGGGACCACTAATTTACCAACCAATACCCTTCAGCAAAGCAGGAAATCCCATCATGTCCACAGTCGCATTTTTAGCATCAATCGTCGATCCCCGCGTAGCCGCAGCAGCTGCAAAATCCGCCATGAACGAATTTGCAAGCATAAAAGACGAAGTTCCCGCAGCCATCATGGACTCGCATTTAAAAAATGTCGAAGCCTCCTCAACAGATGGCAAATTTGATCCATCCGCGGGACTAGCTCTCACAGGAATCGCGGGGACCGTCCCCGAAAAAGAAGAAGACGACAAAGTCAAAAAAGAAATCGTCGATAAAGAAGAGGAGAAATCTCAAGATTCCACTGAAACGAAAAAGAACGGCATCGAATCCTCCGACGAAAAACCGGGCGAAAAACAATCCCCTTCAGAACCCATGGAAACCGACAAAGACGAAAAAATGGACACAACGGAAAGTAAAACAGAAAAAGTTATACGAGACTCCGAAATGCAATCCGCTGCGGCGGCTGCTTTAGCTTCAGCCGCTGTTAAAGCTAAACATTTAGCGGCGGTTGAAGAACGTAAAATTAAATCGTTAGTTGCGTTATTAGTGGAAACTCAAATGAAAAAGCTTGAAATAAAACTGAGACATTTCGAAGAGCTCGAAACGACGATGGAAAGGGAACGGGAAGGACTAGAATATCAAAGACAACAATTAATTACGGAACGACAACAGTTTCATTTGGAACAATTAAAGGCTGCGGAGTTTCGCGCTCGACAACAAGCACATCAAAGGTTACAAGCTGAGCAGGGTCAGTGGGCTCAACAACAAAATATGATGCCTCATTCTGTACCAGCTACTGAAAGTGGGCCGAGTACAACTCCAACACCACCATCTCCTCAAGCAGCAGCCGTTACATCACCCGCTCCACCGCCTATGTAACGGTTATAAAATTGTATTTTAAGAAATTAATTAAAAGAAACTAATTAATTAGTCAGTGGATTTTTTATGATCGTGAAATAAGAATTGTGAAGTTAACAATTTTTCATAATTTTTTGAATGTAAGGGCGACTTTATTAAGTAATTTTCATTTTTAGGTTAAATTTCTTATATTTTTATGTATTATTTTTTGTTTCATTGTTCAACTTTTTTGCAGTTAAGTTACGTGAATACGAGATATTGTGTCAATATTTTCTTATTAATTTTCACTACACATTAAGATTAAGTATGTTTCCTGGAACAATTCCTCCTCTTTTATTCAGGATGATTAATAGATTTGATTATGTACATACATTATTTTATTGAATCATTGTGGATCTTATTCATTGAATTTTTTTGAGTTATTTTCAAGATGCTCTGTATTAATTTATCTTGAATAGAATTGTAAATACAAAATTGATTCTTGAATTTTTTATTTTTATTATGACCTACACAATAGATTTTTTTAAATGAAGAAATATACTTAGTATTTCATTTTGAAGATGTTTTGTTTCTTTTACCTTGTTTTAATAATAATAATCTGTCCTACAATACCATGTTATTTTTTATTAATTATGAGGATTTTATTCCTTATGCTTCATTAATAAAAAAGTTGAAGACAGCGATTAATCTCGAATATTTCAAATGTTAAAGAATCAAAGTTGGCAAAGATTATTACACATAACATGATTCACATTGTTTTACGAAGTTTTGAAATTCTCGGGATTTAACCAATACTTTAGAAATCACAAAGAATAATGCAAATAGTTTTAAAGAATCACATTTTCTTGATGTTTGTGTCTTCTATTTATTTAAGTCTTCTATTCATTTCAAATGAGATATTCTAGAACTCGCAAGCATTAGAATTCACAACGATTTAGTTTTCGATGTCATTGACGAGTTTGAAAAGAAAGACCAAGTTCGAAACAACTCGACGCTGCCGCAAAGACAAAAAGCTAACAACCCTACAGCGTCTATCATAATCGCAATAGGGAAGATAATATTTGTGTGCCAAATAGCGTACGAAACGTCGATGAACAGCTTCGATGCGATCACGATAGACTGCGTACATCGGATTCCACACTATGGAACCATAGGATAATATAATATTGACAAATGCCATATAAAGGGATTTAATGCTTGTAAAATTAGTAAAGTTTCTACTTATTCTAACAACAAACCTTAAGTTCCGTAGAGCTTTCTCTACCATGAATTCGATGTGAAAGTGATATCTTAATTTGGTATCAAGTGTAATGCCAAGATCCTTCACTCTATCAGTAGAGATTATAGCTTTACCATTAAAGTTGTAGTTAAAATTAATGGGGTAGCGTTTCCATGTGAATGGTATTTTTTGGCATTTGCCATAGTTAAGATAAAGTTTATTAACGCGGCAATACTCATGGATACGATCGAGGTCCTTCTGGAGCTTCAAGCAGTCAAGACTTGAGCTCACTCTAGTAAATATTTTATTACCATCCGCATAGAGTAGGAATTTAGAAAATTTAAAATAAGAAGAAATGTTGTTTATGTAAATTAAAAATAATGTGGGTCCAAGATGACTTCCCTGAGGCACACCAGATGAGATGGATTTGAAATCAGATAGAAAACTACCCATCTTAACAGCCTGACTTCTGTCCGACAGATAGGACAATATCCAGCGTACAATGCCAGCAGGAATGTTAACACATTGTTGACCGGTCACGAGTTAACTCGTGTTTTTATGGCCGAACGTTGCTGACCGGCCACGAGTAAACTCGTGATGCGTTTTTTTTCCGCACCGCTGTTGTTTTCTCTGTTGGCGACTATACAGTGCAATTGTTGGTCAGTATAACACAAGCTGTTTCTCTCGATTATAAGACCCGCCAAATCTTTTGTTGTAAAAAATATTTAATAATTAAAAAAATTTTAAAAAACGATGATGGAACGTAATGAAGAATCCTTCAATGAATTATACGCGAATGCTTTTTCTGATTGTCCGAGTGATTGTGAATTAAATTGTGGTAACTGTGAAAATGATACTGTATCAGAAGATAGCGACTGTGATATCGGGCCACCAAAATATCAAAAAGGAAATATAATAGCATCAGATAGTGACGACGATTTGGAAGAAGAGACTATCATGTATATATTATTTAAAGATAAATAAAGATTATCTTATGGTCCACCAAAAGGTACTACACCAAAAATGATATTACAAATCAAAATTGATACTATTAAAGAAAATTATTAAATAGACAAGTTTTGATAAAATAGACATTACCAACGTCTTTCCAACCTCCCCTAACCGTCCCATAAACGTCATTTTGCAAGCTGGCAAAAGCGTGTCTAAAAGAATACAATTATCAAAAGAAAGCTGAATTATAACACAGTCCCGGAAATCAAATTTTAAAATTATTATTAATTATTTATTAATTATTTATTTATTAATTTATTATTTACCTATTTTAATTATTATTATTTTATTATTTCTTATCAATGAATTTCTTTGAGAAATCATTAAATATAGACCACCATTCAGATGTTTTATTTATTTTATTTATATCATCTATATTTCTAGGCCAACCTAGACCTTTACTTAACAATTTATTCTCTAATCTACTTCTATTTTCAAATGTATTAACACACTTAAACAACACATGAACAGAACTTCCAACTTCTCCGCAAGAGCATAGTAACAATTCCCTTTTACCAATTTTATTGAGGTATTCTTCGAAGTTACCATGTCCAGTTATCAATTCTATCGCTTCTGGATATAAGAAATTCATAGCAGTGCCAACTTTCGGCATAAACTGGTAAATCAATCTACCATTCGTCGACTTATCCCATCTTTCCTGCCAAACTCCCATAAAATATTTTCTAATTTTATTCTTAACACTTCGTCTAGAAATAAAATTAAAACCATCATGAGAATTCTCCAGCAAAGATGCTTCCTTAGCCAATTGATCCGCACTCTCATTTCCTTTGATACCAGAGTGACCTTTAATCCAATAGACGTTGATCCTATTCTTATGGTCTCTAATCAAATCCCACGTCTCTTTCTGCAGTTGAGTAGGTCTGTTCATATTTTTCAGCCCCTCTAAAACAGAAACACTATCACTAAATATATCACACAATTCTATATTATTATTAATAACATATTTTAAAGCACAATTAACCGCGATTAATTCAGCGTGAAAATTATTACACAAACTACCTAATCTAATTTTTTCACCTTCACAAAATACAACAAATGCAGCACCAACATTAACATCACTTTTAGCACCATCCGTATATATCTGAACACCACTAACTTTATTAACACTCCCGCAAATTTTAAAGTCCATTACAACCCGTTTAGCTGGATGAACAATTGACAAAAACTCACTTTCTTTTTCAATAAGATTTTTATTTAAACTTAAACCCGTAATTAACTTTAACTCATCATTACATAAACTATCAAAATTTTGTAGTAAAACTAATTCTTTAAATCTTAAGTCAGCTGGTAAAATACCTGCAATAACACTAAACGCTTCATTAGATACTGTACTATAGGCTTTAGCAGCCTTTAATCCTAATACCCTCTGTACACTAATTAATTTATTCCTAGCTTTAATACTTTTAATTTTACTTTCTCAAACCGAAGCTGCATAAAACATACAAGGTTCAATAACACCCTTGTAAATGGTACTAGAAGCATTACCGTTCAAACCCCAACTAACCTTTGCAGCAGCTCCTATTTTATTTAAAATTTCCCTAGCTTTCCTAGTTACAAAATCTAAATGAAAATTAAAATTTAGTTTATCATCTAAATAAACCCCTAAATATCTAACCACATTTTTACAAATGATCCTATTACCATCTAAATTCAAAATTGGTAATCTTTGATTAAATTTCCCAAAGAATATTGCTTCTGATTTAGAAGCATTAAATTTTAATTTGCAATTCTTACTCCAGATATTAATTTTTTCTAACGCCTCATTAGCTATAACAGAAATATTTTTATAAAGATTACTTCTAACTAAAAGAGTTGTATCATCCGCGAAAGCTACAATTTCACAACCTATTGGTAAATTTATATCAAAAATTGTATCAAACATAATATTCCAATAACCAGGACCTGACCTAGAGCCTTGCGGACAACCTCTCTCAATATTATAATTTATATTGATGCCTGGCTCATTAATAATTGCAACTCTATCAGAAAAATAAGATTTAGCTAAATTTAATAAATTTTTTGGACAATGTTTTCTAACTAACTGATACAATATTAAATGCCACCATGCGTGATCAAAAGCGCCTGAAATATCTAGCATAACTGCCAAACTATAAAGATGAATCTCTTTTGAATTTTCAATAAATTTGATAACATAATTAATAGCATCTACAGTATTTTTACCCTTAGTAAAGCCAAATTGTCTATTACACAAACTATAGTTATTCCTAATATGAAACTCATTTCTATTTATTAACAAACTATCTAATACTTTGCCTATAACAGGTAACAAACTAATCGGCCTATGTGTTTTCAAATCTGAAACATCCTTTTTACCTGGTTTAGGAATAATTTTAATTAATTGCCTTTTCCAAACATTTGGAAAAATTCCAAATTCTAAACATTTATTAAATAAAGTACTAAACAAACCTTTGTCTAAATTAAAAATTCTTAAAACAATATTCGTTGTAATACCATCTAAACCTGGCGCTTTATTTTTATTCATTGATTTAATTGAATTCTCTATTTCATTAATATTGAAATCTACATCATCATCATCATTACTAATTAATTTACAATTTTCCCTAACACTAAAATGATAAGAATTTTCTAACTCATCATTGTCTTTCGGAAAAAGTTACTCAAAAATTCATAATATGTATCGTTAATATTTTCTTTATATAAACCATTTGATTTTCTCAATGTAGAAATATTTTTACCAGCTGATTTATTTCCCCTAATAATTTTATAAGGAAGACCCCAAGGGTCTTTTTTCCCCCACTTACTACAAAATTCTTTCCATTTATCAGTACGAGTAACCTCTATTTTATTTTTATATACACTAAACTTATTTAAATATTCTATACGACGAGCTTCACGTAAGTCAGCAACACTGCACCTTTGAAACCTTCTTCTTAACCTATTTGTTTCTTTTCTTAATACTGTCAACTCACTTGTCCACCATGGAACCCATTTTTTAAAATATTTCTTTCTTGAAAAACACTTTTCACAACACTTCACTACACTATCATTAAAAAGCAAAACTAAATCATGTAACTTTTCCCTATTATAACTATTAATAGCACCTAATTTTTCGTTAATTTCTATCAAATCAACTTTTAAAATATCATCAAACTTAGACCAATCTGCATTATTAGTGTTAAATCTTCTACTAACATTAGCTACCCTATCACTACTTGAACTAAAAATTTTGAAAAATATATCACCACGCGCCGACTATCAGTGAAGTAACGGCTTTATTTTTCGATAGTGGTTTTTTTGATTTAGTCGTTACGCAGATCAATTTGTACCATACTCAAATGAAACAGGTACATAAAATTTCTACAAAAACGGTATCATGGACGGAAGTTACCACTAATGAAATAAAAAAATTTCTTGGATTACTAATATTGATAGAGCAAACTAGAAAATCTCATTGGAGAGATTATTGGTCAACGGATCCTTTAGTTGAAACACCAATATTTCGAGCAACTATGTCCAGAATGCGATTTGAACAAATTCTTACATTTTTTCATTTAAATGATAATACGCAACATACATCTCCCAAAGACAGACTTTACAAAATTAGACCACTTTTGAATTATATTATTCCAAAATTTCAGTCCCTATATACACCCAAGCAGGAGTTAGCTCTAGACGAAGCAATGGTACCATATAGAGGACGCATCAGCTTTAGGACATACAACCCAGCGAAGATAACAAAATATGGAATTTTGATCAGAATGCTTTGTGAAAGTGAGAGTGGGTATATATGCAACTTCGAGATCTATTCGGGGCAAGGCAAAAGCTGCAAGAAACAATATTGTCTGTGTTGGAGCCGTATCTTAGTCAGTGGCATCATATATATCAAGACAATTATTATAACAGTGTATCTACATTAACCATTTGTGCTCACACCAAGTGCATGAGCACGTCGACCAACCTTACGGTATACGACTCAAAGTGTATCTACAGCCGAAATATTACTCAGAAAAAAAGCACTAGTGTGTGGTACCATATGGGAAAACCATGGCTTACCAAAGATCCTGATAGAAAAATGCAAAAGTCTGCACAGACGAGAAATGACTTTTTTACGGAAGGGACCTGTTATCCTTATTGCTTGGAAGGATAAAAGAATAGTACGGATGATATCAACTATTCATGATGCTTCCATGAAATCAAGTGGAAATCGAAAAAAAATTATATAGACGATACAATCAAACCAACTTGCATATGGCAATGCAATAAATATATGAAAGGGGTAGATCGTGCAGATCAGTACTTGGCAAACAGCAATATTTTACGAAAAACTGTAAAATGGTACAAAAAAATTAGTTTTTTTTCTGATAAACTGAATATTGTTTAATGCTTATAAACTGTACTGTACCTATCTGCCAGAAAATAAAACAAGATACAAGAGATTTCTACTGGAGGTAGCTAGAGAATGGATAAGTGTGGATTTGAAAGAATGTAGCATTGCACCTGACAATCCTCGAATTTCTAAAACAGCTCCTTATAAAGATACACCCTTCAGGCTTTCCGGACAAGTAAGAGACCACGTCTTAGAAGCTCTTAGAGCGTGTAGAGTATGCTCTCCAAAGGGAAAACGAAGCGAAACTAGATTTATTTGTAAAAGCTGTTGTGTATCATTACACGTAGGTGATTGTTATACTGCATATCATACGAAAAAGAATTACAAAATTGATTCTTGAATTTTTTTATTTTTATTATGACCTACACAATAAATTTTTTTAAATAAAGAAATATACTTAGTATTTCATTTTGAAGATGTTTTGTTTTTTTTGACCTTGTTTTAATAATAATAATCTGTCCTACAATACCATGTTATTTTTTATTAATTATGAGGATTTTATTCCTTAGGCTTCATTAATAAAAAAGTTGAAGGCAGCGATTAATCTCGAATATTTCAAATGTTAAAGAATCAAAGTTGGCAAAGTTGGCCAAATAGCGTATGAAACGTCGATGAACAGCTTCGATGCGATCACGATAGACTGCGTACATGGGACTCCACACTATGGAACCATAGGATAATACAGTATTGACAAATGCCATTTAAAGGGATTTAATGCTTGTAAAATTAGTAAAGTTTCTACTTATTCTAATAACAAACCCTAAGTTCCGTAGAGCTTTCTCTACCATGAATTCGATGCGAAGGTGATGTCTTAATTTGGTATCATGTATAATGCCAAGATCCTTCACTCTATCAGTAGAGATTATAGCATTACCATTAAAGTTGTAGTTAAAATTAATGGGGTAGCGTTTGCATGTGAATGGTATTTTTTGGCATTTGCCATAGTTAAGATAAAGTTTATTAACGCGGCAATACTCATGGATACGATCGAGGTCCTTCTGGAGCTTCAAGCAGTCAAGACTTGAGCTCACTCTAGTAAATATTTTATTACCATCCGCATAGACTAGGAATTTAGAAAATTTAAAACAAGAAGAAATGTTGTTTATGTAAATTAAAAATAATGTGGGCCCAAGATGACTTCCCTGAGGCACACCAGATGAGATGGGTTTGAAATCAGATAGAAAACCACCCATCTTAACAGCCTGACTTCTGTCCGACAGATAGGATAATATCCAGCGTACAATGCCAGCAGGAATGTTAACACATTGTTGACCGGTCACGAGTTAACTCGTGTTTTTATGGCCGAACGTTGCTGACCGGCTACGAGTAAACTCGTGATGCGTTTTTTTTCGCACCGCTGTTGTTTTCTCTGTTGGCGACCATACAGTGCAATTGTTGGTCAGTATAACACAAGCTGTCTCTCTCGATTATAAGACCCGCCAAATCTTTTGTTGTAAAAAATATTTAATAACTAAAAAAATGTTAAAAAACGATGATGGAACGTAATGAAGAATCCTTCAATGAATTATACGCGGATGCTTTTTCTGATTGTCCGAGTGATTGTGAATCAAATTGTGGTAACTGTGAAAATGATACTGTATCAGAAGATAGCGACTGTGATATCAGGCCACCAAAATATCAAAAAAGAAATATAATAGCATCAGATAGTGACGACGATTTGGAAGAAGAGTGACTATCATGTATATATTATTTAAAGATAAATAAAGATTATCTTATGGTGCTCCACCAAAAGGTACTACACCAAAAATGATATTACAAATCAAAATTGATACTATTAAAGAAAATTATTAAATAGACAAGTTTTGATAAAATAGACATTACCAACGTCTTTCCAACCTCCCCTAACCGTCCCATAAACGTCATTTTGCAAGCTGGCAAAAGCGTGTCTAAAAGAATACAATTATCAAAAGAAAGCTGAATTATAACACAGTCCCGGAAATCAAATTTTAAAATTATTATTAATTATTTATTAATTATTTATTTATTATTTATTTATTAATTTATTATTTACCTATTTTAATTATTATTATTTTATTATTTCTTATCAATGAATTTCTTTGAGAAATCATTAAATATAGACCACCATTCAGATGTTTTATTTATTTTATTTATATCATCTACATTTCTAGGCCAACATAGACCTTTATTTAACAATTTATTCTCTAATCTACTTCTATTTTCAAATTTATTAACACACTTAAACAACACATGAACAGATCTTCCAACTTCTCCGCAAGAGCATAGTAACAATTCCCTTTTATCAATTTCATTGAGGTATTCTTCGAAGTTACCATGTCCAGTTATCAATTCTATCGTTTCTGGATATAAGAAATTCATAGCAGTGCCAACTTTCGGCATAAACTGGTAAGTCAATCTACCATTCGTCGACTTATCCCATCTTTCCTGCCAAACTCCCATAAAATATTTTCTAATTTTATTCTTAACACTTCGTCTAGAAATAAAATTAAAACCATCATGAGAATTCTCCAGCAAAGATGCTTCCTTAGCCAGTTGATCCGCTCTCTCATTTCCTTTGATACCAGAGTGACCTTTAATCCAATAGAAGTTGATCCTATTCTTATGGTCTCTAATCAAATCCCACGCCTCTTTCTGCAGTTGAGTAGGTCTGTTCATATTTTTCAGCCCCTCTAAAACAGAAACACTATCACTAAATATATCACACAATTCTATATTATTATTAATAACATATTTTAAAGCACAATTAACCGCGATTAATTCAGCGTGAAAATTATTACACAAACTACCTAATCTAATTTTTTCACCTTCACAAAATACAACAAATGCAGCACCAACATTAACATCACTTTTAACACCATCCGTATATATCTGAACACCACTAACTTTATTAACACTCCCGCAAATTTTAATGTCCATTACAACCCGTTTAGCCGGATGAACAATTGACAAAAACTCACTTTCTTTTTCAATAAGATTTTTATTTAAACTTAAACCCGTAATTAACTTTAACTCATCTTTACATAAACTATCAAAATTTTGTAGTAAAACTAATTCTTTAAATCTTAAGTCAGCTGGTAAAATACCTGCAATAACACTAAACGCTTCATTAGATACTGTACTATAGGCTTTAGCAGCCTTTAATCCTAATACCCTCTGTACACTAATTAATTTATTCCTAGCTTTAATACTTTTAATTTTACTTTCCCAAACCGAAGCTGCATAAAACATACAAGGTTTAATAACACCCTTGTAAATGGTACTAGAAGCATTACCGTTCAAACCCCAACTAACCTTTGCAGCAGCTCCTATTTTATTTGAAATTTCCCTAGCTTCCCTAGTTACAAAATCTAAATGAAAATTAAAATTTAGTTTATCATCTAAATAAACCCCTAAATATCTAACCACATTTTTACAAATGATCCTATTACCATCTAAATTCAAAATTGGTAATCTTTGATTTAATTTCCCAAAGAATATTGCTTCTGATTTAGAAGCATTAAATTTTAATTTGCAATTCTTATTCCAGATATTAATTTTTTCTAACGCCTCATAAGCTATAACAGAAATATTTTTATAAAGATTACTTCTAACTAAAAGAGTTGTATCATCCGCGAAAGCTGCAATTTCACAACCTATTGGTAAATTTATATCAAAAATTGTATCAAACATAATATTCCAATAACCAGGACCTGACCTAGAGCCTTGCGGACAACCTCTCTCAATATTATAATTTATATTGATGCCTGGCTCATCAATAATTGCAACTCTATCAGAAAAATAAGATTTAGCTAAATTTAATAAATTTTTTGGACAATGTTTTCTAACTAACTGATACAATATTAAATGCCACCATGCGTGATCAAAAGCGCCTGAAATATCTAGCATAACTGCCAAACAATAAAGATTATTCTCTTTTGAATTTTCAATAAATTTGATAACATAATTAATAGCATCTACAGTATTCTTACCCTTAGTAAAGCCAAATTGTCTATTACACAAACTATAGTTATTCCTAATATGAAACTCAATTCTATTTATTAACAAACTATCTAATACTTTGCCTATAACAGGTAACAAACTAATCGGCCTATTTGTTTTCAAATCTGAAACATCCTTTTTACCTGGTTTAGGAATAATTTTAATTAATTGCCTTTTCCAAACATTTGGAAAAATTCCAAATTCTAAACATTTATTAAATAAAGTACTAAACAAACCTTTAAAATATTTATTTAATAATTTTTGCACTTTATTAAGACGATAGTATTTCATATAATGTTTCTACCGGTTTCGGTCACGTTTAGACCATCTTCAGGATACACATTTTTAAAAAATTGTTGATCGTATTGACGTTTTATTTTTATTTATGTTGTGATTTATGACATGTGTCAATGTGATATATTAAAATAGGATTAAAATAAAATAAAATAGAATTAAAATTGAATATTTCCCAAAAACAAAAGTTCAAATATCTATTATAAATTGGGAAAAATGGGAAAATGTTATTGCGTATGTTAGGGTTTTTTAATTTTATTTTTATTTTTAGGTGGAGTAAAAGGATTTTTCAAATACATATATAAAGGTTTTTCTGTGCAATTAATTTGGTCATTCAAACATAAAATTTGTGGATGATTATGTTTAAATTTTCTAATTTCATAAAGTTCAAGTATTTCCAAAAGGTTACTTTTATTTTTCTTATGAAGTAATGTTGTGTTTTTTGTTTCATTAAATTGGTGTTCTTTGTTAAATATTATATGTCTTCCAAAGTTAGATCTCTGTTG
This sequence comes from Onthophagus sagittarius, assembly GCA_036711965.1. NCBI lineage: Eukaryota > Metazoa > Arthropoda > Insecta > Coleoptera > Scarabaeidae > Onthophagus > Onthophagus sagittarius. Next base: position 6,891,403 of record JASERS010000007.1, on the reverse strand, counting down.
TGTTCTATGTTCTTTTATACGAGTTTTTAAGCATCTCCCTGTTTCACCAATGTAAATGGCTTTACACGTATCACATTCTAATTTGTAAACTCCATTATCGTTCATTTTATTGATTTTATCTTTGTTGTTAATTAAAATTTTATCTAGTGTGTTGTTGCTTTTGGATGTTATAATTATATTGTGTTTCTTAAAAATTTTTTTGATTTTATTATGTATGTTACCTTGATATTCTATTGTTCTATAAATATTGTTTTTGTTATTTGTTATATTTGTAAGAGTGGTAAGTTTTATGTGATTCTGTTTGTTTCTGTATTTGTCAATCATTTTGTTGATGATTTGTGGTTTATATCCGTTATTTTGGCCAATTTGTTTGATAATGGATATTTCTGTTCTAAGTTCTTTTTCACTAAGTTTTGTGTTGAAGGCACGGTGTATAAATGCGTTGAAAGTTGCCATTTTATGAGTATAATCATGAAAAGAATCATTTGGGATGATAGTATCTGTTTGCGTTGGTTTTCTATAGATACTGTATTGAAGTCCGTTGTCTGTTTTTAAAATTGTTAAGTCTAAAAAATTTATGCGGTTGTTATGTTCTATTTCGATTGTAAATTTGATGTCTTTATGTAAATTATTAATGTAGTTGTGTAAGTTGGCTATTGTTTCTTGTCTGTCATTGTCAATAAAAACGATGATATCATCTACACATCTTAACCATGTTATGATGTTGTGTCTATATGGGTTGTTATTGTTTATTATAAGTTCTTTTTCAAGTTTGTCTAAGAATATATCAGCTAGTAATCCACTTAGTGATGATCCCATTGGAAGGCCCTTATTGTAGGTGTAAACAAAATTAAACAACATAATAAAACATCATAACATGGTTAAGATATGTAGATGATATCATCGTTTTTATCGACAATGACAGACAAGAAACAATAACCAACTTACACAACTACATTAATAATTTACATAAAGACATCAAATTTACAATCGAAATAGAACATAACAACCGCATAAATTTTTTAGACTTAACAATTTTAAAAACAGACAACGGACTTCAATACAGTATCTATAGAAAACCAACGCAAACAGATACTATCATCCCAAATGATTCTTTTCATGATTATACTCATAAAATGGCAACTTTCAACGCATTTATACACCGTGCCTTCAACACAAAACTTAGTGAAAAAGAACTTAGAACAGAAATATCCATTATCAAACAAATTGGCCAAAATAACGGATATAAACCACAAATCATCAACAAAATGATTGACAAATACAGAAACAAACAGAATCACATAAAACTTACCACTCTTACAAATATAACAAATAATAAAAACAATATTTATAGAACAATAGAATATCAAGGTAACATACATAATAAAATCAAAAAAATTTTTAAGAAACACAATATAATTATAACATCCAAAAGCAACAACACACTAGATAAAATTTTAATTAACAACAAAGATAAAATCAATAAAATGAACGATAATGGAGTTTACAAATTAGAATGTGATACATGTAAAGCCATTTACATTGGTGAAACAGGGAGATGCTTAAAAACTCGTATAAAAGAACATAGAACACAACAGAGATCTAACTTTGGAAGACATATAATATTTAACAAAGAACACCAATTTAATGAAACAAAAAACACAACATTACTTCATAAGAAAAATAAAAGTAATCTTTTGGAAATACTTGAACTTTATGAAATTAGAAAATTTAAACATAATCATCCACAAATTTTATGTTTGAATGACCAAATTAATTGCACAGAAAAACCTTTATATATGTATTTGAAAAATCCTTTTACTCCACCTAAAAATAAAAATAAAAATAAAATTAAAAAACCCTAACATACGCAATAACATTTTCCCATTTTTCCCAATTTATAATAGATATTTGAACTTTTGTTTTTGGGAAATATTCAATTTTAATTTTATTTTATTTTATTTTAATCCTATTTTAATATATCACATTGACACATGTCATAAATCACAACATAAATAAAAATAAAACGTCAATACGATCAACAATTTTTTAAAAATGTGTATCCTGAAGATGGTCTAAACGTGACCGAAACCGGTAGAAACATTATATGAAATACTATCGTCTTAATAAAGTGCAAAAATTATTAAATAAATATTTTAATTCAAGACGAAAAACATTCCTATAAAATAAAAGAATATAAACAAACCTTTGTCTAAATTAAAAACTCTTAAAACAATATCCGCTGTAATACCATCTAAACCTGGCGCTTTATTTTTATGCATTGATTTAATTGAATTCTCTATTTCATTAATATTGAAATCTACATCATCATCATCATTACTAATTAATTTACAATTTTCCCTAACACTAAAATGATAAGAATTTTCTAACTCATTATCGTCTTTCGGAAAAAGTTACTCAAAAATTCATAATATGTATCGTTAATATTTTCTGTATATAAACCATTTGATTTTCTCAATGTAGAAATATTTTTACCAGCTGATTTATTTCCCCTAATAATTTTATAAGGAAGACCCCAAGGGTCTTTTTTCCCCCACTTACCACAAAATTCTTTCCATTTATCAGTACGAGTAACCTCTATTTTATTTTTATATACACTAAACTTATTTAAATATTCTATACGACGAGCTTCACGTAAGTCAGCAACACTGCACCTTTGAAACCTTCTTCTTAACCTATTTGTTTCTTTTCTTAATGCTGTCAACTCACTTGTCCACCATGGAACCCATTTTTTAAAATATTTCTTTCTTGAAAAACACTTTTCACAACACTTCACTATACTACCATTAAAAAGCAAAACTAAATCATGTAACTTTTCCCTATTATAACTATTAATAGCACCTAATTTTTCTTTAATTTCTATCAAATCAACTTTTAAAATATCATCAAACTTAGATCAATCTGCATTATTAGTGTTAAATCTTCTACTAACATTAGCTACCCTATCACTACTTGAACTAAAAATTTTGAAAAATATATAACCACGCGCCGACTATCAGTGAAGTAACGGCTTTATTTTTTGATAGTGGTTTTTTTGATTTAGTCGTTACGCAGACAATTTGTACCATTCTCAAATGAAAGAGGTACATAAAATTTCTGCAAAAACGGTATCATGGACGGAAGTTACCACTAATGAAATAAAAAAATTTCTTGGATTACTAATATTGATGGACCAAACCAGAAAATCTCATTGGAGAGATTATTGGTCAACGGATCCTTTAGTTGAAACACCAATATGTCGAGCAACTATGTCCAGAATGCGATTTGAACAAATTCTTACATTTTTTCATTTAAATGATAATACGCAACATACATCTCCCAAAGACAGACTTTACAAAATTAGACCACTTTTGAATTATATTATTCCAAAATTTCAGTCCCAAGCAGGAGTTAGCTCTAGACGAAGCAATGGTACCATACAGAGGACGCATCAGCTTTAGGACATACAACCCAGCGAAGATAACAAAATATGGAATTTTGATCAGAATGCTTTGTGAAAGTGAGAGTGGGTATATATGCAACTTCGAGATCTATTCGGGGCAAGGCAAAAGCTGCAAGAAACAATATTGTCTGTGTTGGAGCCGTATCTTAGTCAGTGGCATCATATATATCAAGACAATTATTATAACAGTGTATCTACATTAACCATTTGTGCTCACACCAAGTGCATGAGCACGTCCACATAACTCAGAAGATCATAACTCAGAGTTTTGATTTGGAAAAACAATCTTAAGCACGTTAAATAGCAACAAAATTTGCTTCAAGTTGCTCTTTATTTCAGAGGGATATCTCAATTAGTTCTTGAGATACGAATTTTTGAAAATTTCTTGATCTTTAACAAATATATATAATTACGTTTTTGCAAAGCTTTAATCAAAAAATCATAACTCAGAAATTTAATGATTTGGAAAAACAATCTTAAGCACGTTAAATAGCAACAAAATTTGCTTCAAGCTGCTCTTTATTTCAGAGGGATATCTCAATTAGTTCTTGAGATACGAATTTTTGAAAATTTCTTGATCTTTAACAAATATACATAATTACGTTTTTGCCAAGCTTTAATCCAAAAATCATCTCAGAGATTTAATGCTTTGGAAAAACGATCTTAAGTACGTTAAATAGCAACAAAATTTGCTTCAAGTTGCTCTTTATTTCAGAGCGATATCTCAATTAGTTCTTGAGATACGAATTTTTGAAAATTTCTTGATCTTTAACAAATATATATAATTACATTTTTGCAAAGCTTTAATCAAAAAATCAGAACTCAGAGATTTAATGATATGGAAAAACAATCTTAAGCACGTTAAAAAGCAACAAAATTTACTTCAAGTTGCTCTTTATTTCAGAGCGATGATATCTCAATTAGTTCTTGAGGTACGATTTCTTTGAAAATTTCTTGATTTTTAATCAACACATATAAATAAATTTTGCAGAGTTTTAATCAAAAAATCATAACTCGGAGATTTAAATATTTGAAGCAAAGTTCTTAGTCTAAATTTCTTGATCTTTAACAAATATATATAATTACGTTTTTGCAAAGCTTTAATCAAAAAATCATAACTCAGAGATTTAATGATTTGGAAAAACAATCTTAAGCACCTTAAATAACAACAAAATTTGCTTCAAATTGCTCTTTATTTCAGAGCGATATCTTAATTAGTTCTTGAGATACGAATTTTTGAAATTTTTTGATTTTTAACAAATATATATAATTACGTTTTTGCAAAGCTTTAATCAAAAAATCATAACGCGGAGATTTAATGATTTGGAAAAACAATCTTAAACACGTTAAATAGCAACAAAATTTGCTTCAAGCTGCTCCTTATTTCAGAGCGATATCTCAATTAGTTCTTGAGATACGAATTTTTGAATTTTTTTTGATTTTTAACAAATATACATAATTACGTTTTTGCAAAGCTTTAATCAAAAAATCATAACTCAGAGATTTGATTTGGAAAAACAATCTTAGGCACGTTAAACAGCAACAAAATTTGCTTCAAGTTGCTCTTTATTTCAGAGCGATATCTCAATTAGTTCTTGAGATACGAATTTTTGAATTTTTTTTGATTTTTAACAAATATATATAATTACGTTTTTGCAAAGCTTTAATCAAAAAATCATAACGCGGAGATTTAAAGGTTTGGAGAAACAATCTTAGACACATTAAATACTAACTTAATTTGCTTCAAATTGTCTCTTATTTCAATGCGACATCTCAATTAGTTCTTGAGATACAATTCTTTAAAAATTTCTTGATTTTTATCAAACACATACGATTGAGTTTTTGCAAAGATTTAATAAAAAAATCATAACTAGGAGATTTAAAGATATGAAGAAACGATCTAATCCACATTAAATACTAATTAAATTTGCTTCAAATTGCTTCTTATTTTAAAGTGATATCTCAATTAATTCTCGAGACACGATTTGTTGAATACGATCACATTAATTTTTTTTAAAAACTGAGATTTTGTTTAAGAATTTTTATCTCAACATGTAAATAATAAATTGAATTGCGACTTCTATAAATGAAATACTGAGGATTTCAAAATTAGTAACGGTATTATCGACTACTGCATGATACTATCTGAGTTACAGTTCTTCCTGGATGGAATAAGCAATCTCGTCCGACATTGAAGACATCAATCACTTCCGAATATTACTATTATCTTCGGAGTCGGGCGAGATTACTTGTTCCATTCATTTGAAACGAAATATAGTAGAAATCTTAAGCAATATGGTACACATTAGAATACACAAAGTTTTGTTTTCTAGAACAATCCTTGCATCCCAATTTGAGCTTATCTTGCTTGAACCGGACGTCCATCATCAAACGGACGTCCATTATCTTGTTTGAAGACGTCCACCGCTTCCTAATATGCCTATTATCAGAGAATACCAGTTCTTATTCCATCCGTTTCAACTGAAATAAATTTGGACTCTCACGTAATGTGATTATTAAATAATGATCATGATAATTTTTATCTGATTTACATAATTATATTAATAAAATAAACAAAAAAGGTAAAACAAAAAAAAACAGTTTATCAAATAAATTTTATTCGTTACATGATATAAAGAAACACATTCCCTATAAAGTTATCTAATATATACATTCCATTTTTCTTATAAATTCTAATATAACGCTAAATTAAAGCAAAAAACATAAGGGAATAATTGAAAATTTGTCACTAATTAGACAAAACATGTTTATATAAATAAACTACCACATAAATGACATAAAAATTTAAAGAAATATAAAACGACATACAATTTGAATTCTATTAAGTTAATAAATTACAATGAATTCGAAGAAATCTTAAACTAAACAAAGTTACATGAAATTAATAATAAATTATTATTATTATTACAGTAGTCAATTTAGTAATAGTTTATCCCAGTCAATTGAAACATTATACACCTCTTGCTCCAACCAAAGATAGTAGTGCTTTTTAAAACTCTCAGAGAGTTCATGTTGAGTACCCAATACACTGTTTAGGCAGTTATCTACTGGCTCATAATCAACGTCCTAGAATTTAAAAAAATTAAATTAAATTTAAAATAATAATTTTTTCATACCTTTGTATTTGTGGTGTATCGACGATTATTAAACCTGTCTACGGATGCTCTCAGCGCGCACTCCTCACCTTGAAAATCCCAAGGCCTAGCATCTAAATCTAAACGAATCAATCATAAATAAAATTAATTTCTTTTTATTCTAATTTTTTTATTATAATTTATTTTAATTACCATTTCCGAAGGCCCAATCATCGTTGAGATGATGCCTGACTTTAGCGTAAATAGCACTAATTGTTTTCATATTCGATTTTCTCCACTGTCGTCCCAAATATTTCGTTTGCATTTTTAGCAATTTTAAAACGTATAATTGCGTCATTGCGTGTCGTACTTTTAACGTACGTTTTAAAATTGGGGCGGATTTAAATACAACAAGCATCTTAAAAGAATTGTGTGGTTAATATTTAGTATCATGTGATCGGAAATATTCATAAATGGTATTAAGAAAATCTGATTTTATATATCATATGTTGACTTTGATCAAATATGTTTTTGAAGTAGTATTAAAATTAATCTTGGAGCGTAATATTTAAAGATTATGATAAAAATAAATTTATTATATCATCACATACAGATAACGTATCTAAAAAAAGAATTATTTTTGTATTAAAAATCGAGAAAAAACTCATAATAAAAATGTGCAACGCTAATTTATACGAAATAGTTAATTCGCCTGTTGTTGCAACAACAAAAAAGATTTTATCCGATCATGGACGACTCATAAATTGGTCAAATAAAACAAAGGATGGTTTTGAAAGTATACAAATTTTGGATGCCGGTTGTGGTGAAGGGACATCAACAGTAAACATTTTTCAAAAATTTGTGCTTAAAAATGTACAGAATTACAAAATCCTCGGAATTGATTTTTCAGAAGATATGGTTTTAAAAGCAAAAGAAAAATATAAAGATCAAAAAAATTGTGAGTTTGAATTAATGGACTTATCCATGGAGAATTTCCCTAAAAAGTTTACTACAAATTTTGATTTAATCTATTCGATGTACTGTTTACATTGGGTTCCCACAACTTAGTAAGTACGCTTTGTTAAATATTTAAGTATGTTTAATAAATCTTATTATTTTAAGTTGGGTTAAAAACTTCTATGAAATGCTGAAACCGAATGGACAAATATTTTTAACGGCAATAACTAAAAATGTGTGTTGGGAAACATTCTTTCTGGTAAATCAACGCGAAAAATTTAGAAAATATCAAACAACGATTTATGATAGTCCGTTTTTCTCAAATATTAACGTTGGAAAGTGGTTGAAATCTGTCCTAAAAGAAGTTAGTTTTAAAAATATTGCTATAAATTACGATGAGATAGACATAAAATTCCCCGACGAAAAACTTTTACCAACTTTCGTAAAAAATTTTGAGTCAAATTATAATCATTTACCAACAAATTTAATAAATGATTATATAGGCGAGGTTGCCGAAGAACTTGTGAAAGAAACAAAAAGAAATTGCAGTTCTTCATCTTCTGAAATAATCCTAACAGTACCTGTAATAATAATTTACGCTGAAAAGTGATTTTGCAATTATTGGTTAAATAGTTCCATATTATGGAAATAATATTAATTGTATGTTATTATGTTTATATGTTGACACAAAAACTTCATATAAACATAGGTCGACAAACGATGTTTTTTGCGATACAGGTGTTCAAATAAAATTTTTAAATTGATGTTTTTTAATATAAAACGTGTATTTCAATCCATTCTATTCAAATTTGATAAACGGAGATTATTTGGCATGAAAAAGATAATTTTGGAGTCCTCTGTAACGTTTTGTTATGAATTAAAATGATCATAACATTTCATACATGCATAAAAGATAGGGTCTTTTGAATAATAATTCTGATTCATTTTATTTTTTACACAAAAAGGTCACCCTTATCAATATTCGCTAAAGTTGATCGTTCCTTAGACCAATTTCTTAGGGGACAGATATAATAATGTATATCATGGAGTCAACGTTGGTAAGTTAAGTAGTGTTTCAGATTAGTAATGTATTTTTAATGTGGATAATAGAACAAAAACGCGTACATTTTTTTTTGTAATATTACACAGATTAAACTTGATATCATTATTAATGATCTTACCAAGGACAAATTGTGATTCAATATGCCAGAACCGCGTTTATGGACGTGCAGCCCAAAAGGGAGGTAGACTCATATTGACTGTCAGAATAATTATTTTTATTTTTATCCATTTTTCATCGATGTAATAAATAAATTGGAATTAAAATGAATTTCTTCGTTTTTTTAACTTTTAATCGATGTATTTATTATTTATTATTCGTTCCTTGCATGTTTCGGCTATTTTTAGCTATCATCAGAGGGTTTATCGTCAAATGTTGGAGAATCTTAAGGTTATTATATAGCATAAAATGATGTTTGTTAATTTTTTATAAAAGATTCTAAAAGACTACATTTTTTTTGTATTGTTGAAAATTTTACATATATAATACATCGATTAAAAGTTAAAAAAAACGAAGAAATTCATTTTAATTCCAATTTATCATATTGACTGCTCAAACGTGGTCAGACGTTTCTGGTGTTTCATCACTTCAAAACATAACGAATCAAAAAGTACAAATCAATATTTAGTGAGGTAATACTTCGTTGCACCATTAGTGATGTAATGAAACGACACTTGTGAAACATGTGACTTTACAAAACGTTAAAACATGTAAAATCTGACATTTCCTAATGGAGTGTTTGTAATGGGGTGTTCCTCATTTTCAGGTTAACAAAGATTTACAATGTTTTCTATATAATAGTAATAATAACTTTATTCAGGCTTCATCAAGTACAAGGTCAAACACAAAAAAATATTATCTCAGAAGAGAAAATAAAAAGGAGAATTTTTAGACAGATTTCCGAGCCCCACTGACAATATAAAATGGATCATGTTTGAATTCGTTAAGCCCAAGGTCCGTAAAAGTAAACCCCTCGACATGCCCTAGTTGCGACGTCACAAGTTACAGACGCTAACAAGCGACCTCGTACGACTTCTATTTCAACGTTCTTATTTTTATGTTTATTTTATTGTGGTGATTTTGTTCTGGATTTTGTTTTAACAAGACAATTTATAATAAGTGTTCAATTTATTTGTGTGTTAGATATGTATGCTTTATTATCCTTTAATAGTTATTCCATTTAATTTATTATTATAAAAACCTCAACATTCACATCTTTTTTATTTATTATAAAATTTTAATTAATTAACTCCAAATAGTGAATGTAAAGTATAAATTTCGATGTGGAGTGTGAAATGTAACAAAAAAGATGTGATTTATGGCCTTTTTTAAAGGAGTATAAAACAAAGAATTTGATGTGAATTTTACAGATACCTGATAATATAGGTGATAGTGCTACGTAAACATTATTTGGTTTTCACCCACTAGTTACTATTTTTTAAATAATTTTTCTGTATCAAAGTAAGTCTACATGGGATATTTTAATAAGCGTTTGATATAAAATTGCATAAATTTATAATTTTAGATGCCTATTTCTTGCGCAATTAAAAATTGTCGCTCATCCTACAATGTGTCAAGGGTTATTGGGCTAAATATATCATTCTTTTGTATTCCGAAGGAAGAAAACAGACGTAGACTTTGGCTTCAGGAATGTAATGAGGGCAGTATAGCAAATACTGCACGAGTTTGTTCATTACATTTCCGACCAGATGATTTTGAGCGTGACTTTCGTGCAGAATTATTACATTTGAAACCAAGATTGTTTTTAAAGAGAGAAACTATACCCACTATGAAGTTGTGTAGAACCCAAACCAATTTGGTACATAGTACTGAGCATACTGTGCAATCTACATCACTACAAACGATTCATGAGGATAAAGCTTTATATTCGGATTTATATTAGGATAGGCTTTTCATTCGTATAAATTTTTTAAACTCTAAATACGAAAGTTTAAGAAAATCAAATGTTATTAAAAGAAAAATGTTTAAAATTAGGGAAATATTAAACAAAAAATAAATAAAATATTTATGATGTTAATAATTGAGTTTTTTACAATTTCCATATCTTTTTGATTCATGTTAAATATTTTGCTTCTTTAAGCTTATATATCTTATAATTATGTATAATTTAATTAAACAATAAAAAACGAGACATCGCAGCTGATTCTTCACACATTTTGATAAAATTTTTTGTGGTGAATCTATATTGAATATGTATCACTTTTGCCAGAGCTTTTGATCCAATGCCCCTTCTAAGGGACGTAACTTATTTTTTAAGTTTCAACACGTAAAGTTCATTTTATGTCGCAAGGAAAAATCGATTTTCAATTACTTATAAAAATGAAATCGACTTATATTTTATTTACTATTTTTCGAAGCATTTTTTTCAACTTATTACTTTTTTACAGTCTATATTCATTCTTGTAAATCAATAATAAAATTAAAAATTGTAGTTTATATAAATAATACACAAAAATAATGTATATTATTACGATCAGTAAGATTGCACAAACGTGTAATTTTCTTAATCTATTTCATGTCTGGCACTGGTTGATGGCTGGTTTTCCATAGTGGTTGATACCGTGTTTAATAATAAAGTTTCGAAAATAAATAAAATATTAAAATGTGTTTCCTTCATATACGCAAAGGAAATAAATAATTATTTATATAAACTGCAATATTGAATTTTATTATTGCTTTACAAAAATGAATATAGACTATAAAAAATAGTAAGTTAAAAAAAATAAGTCGATTTCGAGTCTCGATCCTAGGACTTCGGAACCAAAGCTTGGCAATCAACCACCGCGCTAACTTTAAACTAACTTTAAACGTGTTGAATATTAAAAAATAAATTATGTCCCTTAGAAGGAGCATTGGATCAAAACTTCTGGTAAAAGTGATATATAATAATAATTGCATAAATTTATAATTTTAGATGCCTATTTCTTGCGCAATTAAAAATTGTCGCTCATCCTACAATGTGTCAAGGGTTATTGGGCTAAATATATCATTCTTTTGTATTCCGAAGGAAGAAAACAGACGTAGACTTTGGCTTCAGGAATGTAATGAGGGCACTATAGCAAATACTGCACGAGTTTGTTCATTACATTTCCGACCAGATGATTTTGAGCGTGACTTTCGTGCAGAATTATTACATTTGAAACCAAGATTGTTTTTAAAGAGAGAAACTATACCCACTATGAAGTTGTGTAGAACCCAAACCAATTTGGTACATAGTACTGAGCATACTGTGCAATCTACATCACTACAAACGATTCATGAGGATAAAGCTTTATCTGAAGCAAATAATCGACGCATCTGTAGTTTTTTGTCAAACAGAGTATATAAAAAACACCTAATGAATAATAAATTATTTGAAATGAAAAATAAGTGCCTTAAAGACAGAAAATGAATTGCTGAAAGCCCAGGTATTTATAAAGAAGCTTCTTGTAAAGAAAGTCATAGCTCACTATAACTGTTTAAACATAAAATTTAAACGCTTTATGAAACGTGCTGAACGTGGCGATACTAAGAAGCTAAACATTACTCTAAATAATAAATAAAAAGTTTATTTACAAAAAAACAACTGGAAAAGTTATCACCACATGTTACTCTTACTATCAATGGCAGGAAGAGAGTATAATCAGCAAGAAAAACTTGTAGTTTTGTCATATGATTAAATGAAATGGCTGACCAAATAATTGATCCGCATTCCCAGATGCAGGTTGTGAACGCCAGGGGAATTTTTGGGTCATGGAAATAGCCTATATTTGCCGACTTTGACGTCAGAATGAGTTCAGACCTGTTAAACCAATTACTCCATAAATTGTACGAGATTGGTTTTCAAGTAGTAGCTTGTGGACCCTCGAACATTGGATTGTGGCGAGAATTAAGTATCAGTTATGAACATCCATATATGTTACATCCAATGACTAGAAAAAAAAATTATTTTTTTGCTGATGAAAGGTGTGGGGCATCTTTTAAAATTACTCAGAAATTGGTTGTTAGATTCAGAATTTCAAGTTGAAGATACCGTCATAAATAAAAATTACCTTGAACAACTAATAACTGATTGTAATACAGAAATAAGCAGTTGTTTCAAACTAACTCCAGAACACATTTCCTGTGAAGGTGCTAGAAGACAAAATGTTAAATTAGTATCAGAACTTTTGTTACATTCTACTGCTATGGCTTTAAGGCATTATTACAATAACAGTAGAGAAGCTCTGGCACTTAGCAATTTTATTAGTATTGTAACAGCTGGTTTGACGTCATGAATACATACATACCTAATCACAGCATTCCATTAAAATGTGGCTATGGCAAACATTTTGAATTACAAACTAATTCAATAAATGAAATGTACATAACAATATTAAATATGAAATGTAAAAATAAAAGAACGCTGCAAACTTTTCAAAATGTGACCAATGTGAAAACGGAAATGTGACCAAACGTATTGTGCGGCTTCAAGGTTGTAGAAACTATCTCTTGGTGGTCTAACTATCCCTTCAGATAATTTTAAAAATTTATTATTTGTTTTGGAAATAGAATTTAGAACAATTACGGGGAACGGGCGTGATATCAGACACGACAAAAAAATTTTGAAAAAATATTTACACAAATATCATCTAAATTTGATGAAAATTATCACCAAATTTTCATTAGGCAAAGGCTTTTCATTCGTATAAATTTTTTAAACTCTAAATACGAAAGTTTAAGGAAATCAAATGTTATTAAAAGAAAAATGTTTAAAATTAGGGAAATATTAAACAAAAAATAAATAAAATATTTATGATGTTAATAATTGAGTTTTTTACAATTTCCATATCTTTTTGATTCATGTTAAATATTTTGCTTCTTTAAGCTTATATATCTTATAATTATGTATAATTTAATTAAACAATAAAAAACGAGACATCGCAGCTGATTCTTCACACATTTTGATAAAATTTTTTGTGGTGAATCTATATTGAATATGTATCACTTTTGCCAGAGCTTTTGATCCAATGCCCCTTCTAAGGGACGTAACTTATTTTTTAAGTTTCAACACGTAAAGTTCATTTTATGTCGCAAGGAAAAATCGATTTTCAATTACTTATAAAAATGAAATCGACTTATATTTTATTTACTATTTTTCGAAGCATTTTTTTCAACTTATTACTTTTTTACAGTCTATATTCATTCTTGTAAATCAATAATAAAATTAAAAATTGTAGTTTATATAAATAATACACAAAAATAATGTATATTATTACGATCAGTAAGATTGCACAAACGTGTAATTTTCTTAATCTATTTCATGTCTGGCACTGGTTGATGGCTGGTTTTCCATAGTGGTTGATACCGTGTTTAATAATATATATTCGAAATGTTTGCAAACGATGCAAACGACACCTAACAAACCATTTTTAAAATAAAAGTTTCGAAAATAAATAAAATATTAAAATGTGTTTCCTTCATATACGCAAAGGAAATAAATGATTATTTATATAAACTGCAAGATTGAATTTTATTATTGATTTACAAAAATGAATATAGACTATAAAAAAATAGTAAGTTAAAAAAAATAAGTCGATTTCGAGTCTCGATCCTAGGACTTCGGAACCAAAGCTTGGCAATCAACCACCGCGCTAACTTTAAACTAATTTTAAACGTGTTGAATATTAAAAAATAAATTATGTCCCTTAGAAGGAGCATTGGATCAAAACCTCTGGTAAAAGTGATATATATTCAATATAGATTCACCACAAAAAAATTCATCAAAATTGGTGAAGAGTCAACTGCGATGTCTCCTTGTTAGTTACTGTGTACATTCGAGAAATACAAATTTTAAATAAACTGTTTTTGTAGTTTTCGTTAATGCGGACTTGAACAAGCTCGATATACCGGTCTGTCGGGCGTTTAGTAAAATATTATTATAAAAGAAAAAATAAAATATCCAATCGATCCAATCGAGTCCCGCCGAGTTCCGTCGAAATCAGCGTTGCTCACGACCGCGCACATTCACGTGATTTGAATGAAAGTTATGTGATAATTTGCACATCTCTAATTCAAAGTCGACAGAAACATTTGAGTATCCGTACCAGGAAGTCAATAATAAATCCCAATCATAAATGAACTGCGCTTAATTCGAACTTCAATACATAATTGCTCTAAGAAGTTGAAATTTTATACTTAATAATATCGCGAATGTAGAACTCCACACCCTCACCCCTTGCTCCGCGATCCATTCGAACAAGCTTATAACCTGTTATTTCAACAGATAAATGAACAATGGAAGGACTCAACCAAGTTTTACTTTAACTAAAGATATCAAAATTATACACTTCTGCTAATAACAGCACGTACGTCATTCACCTTATTCGCTAAAGAATGGATATTAAGGTGAACTTTTTTCTCATTTGGAGATTGCTGCTTTGGCAATTCAGCCTGTTCGGTGTGGTAAATTTGATGCATCGAATAATTCGAGAAAGGGACCTATGTGTATGTATGTATGTATGGAGTGCGTATTCTATACGCGGCACCTAGGCCACAACGGGCCCCTTGTACACTGACTCCCTCTAAGAGGTTTGAAGGGACCTATTTGAGTGAATTTGTCAGATCCTGCATTTAAACTGGTTTTCCGTAATATGAGTACATTGAGATCCAATAGTAGATTCAAAGACATCTCTTTGTTTAACGATCCGACTCCCTTTGAAAATGATCTTTATAGGAAGGCCAAAGCTGAATTAAATACTAGAACTGAATCTGGTGAGAGAGGTTTAATGTTGAAGTACATACGTGGTATTCCTACTATTATCAAGGTGTCAAAAAACTAATATTGCCCAACAAAGTGTCTCAGAATGTTTTTTACCAGAACGTTAATGGTTTTAGGACTAAGATTAATAAATTTTATGTTAATTATTCTGACTGTACTTATGATGTGATTGCTGTAACTGAAACGAATTTGTTGGACTAATATTGAATCTAGTGAGATATTCATGGACAAGTACTGCGTCTGACGGGCTGATCATAAGTTTGAGTTAGTTAGACACAAAAAGGGAGGAGATGTTTTATAACGAATCACCATGAAGTTGAGCTTATTGATTCTAGTAATATTCAAACCTTGGTACCACAATTGATATTTTAATTTGTAAATATTTATTTTGGTCAGTGGTCTTATACGTAGTGGTACTGTACATACGTCATAAAAGCTTTTGAATTTTCGTGTCTTTATTTTCGGCGACTTTAATTTACCTGAATACGTCGTATCACCTTATAATAACACAATTGTTTGTGAGGATCAATATCACCCTGCCTTGGGAATTAATATGAATTTATTAATGGCAAATGAAGAGCTAACTTTTCTGAATTATTTGATCTGTTACTTAATGTTGATTGAACTTTCTTGAATGTACATGTTGTTACTGATGATGCATTACAAACTTTTTACACCATGATTTATGAAATGTTGGATATATGTGTCCCAAAAAGGAGGGCTAGGAAGTCATTTGATCCTATATGGTACACGTCTGAAGTCAAGCGACTCTTGAGATTGTATTATAGGAGGAGGTGGAAGAGAAATGGTAGTGCTTATTATCAATCTGAATTTAAGAGATTGAGATGTTTGTCTAAACAGAAGATTTCTGATGCGTATTTGTCATTTATCAATAACGCCAAACGGCCTTTTAGCTGTAATCCATGTGAAGTTTGGAATTATGTCAGACAAGAATCAACTAATTCACGGATTCCAGGCAAAAAGGACGAGTGATCAATCTACCTTCACAGATCCTGTTCAAATAGTCAACGCTTTTGCTATCTGACTACAGTCAATTTAAATAAGTAAAATAAAATTTCTTTTCTTGCAATCGTTTTTAATTTCAACGGTACCGGTTTCAACTATTACATAGTCAATTTCAGCCGAATGGTCATTTACATAAAATTGATGTCACAGAGAACAGCACAATTAACATGTTAAAATTACATTAAAACGGTTAAATAATTTATAATAAAAGATTAAAATTTAAACACTAAAGACATGCAAATGTATATATGAACGCTTACAATAAATTTGTAACGTTGCAACATTGTAACGTTGTGTAATTTTAACATATTAATTGTGCTGTTCTCTGCGACATCAATTTTATGTAAATGACCATTTGGTTGAAGATGACTATGTAATAGTTGAAACCGGTACTGTTAAAATTAAAAACGATAGCAAGAAAAGAAGTTTTATTTTACTTATTTAAATTGATTTTTAACAGATTTGCAAACATGGAAAACAATAATTATAATCAATAATCTGACTACAGCTTGAAGGATGTTCACTCGATGTATCCACCTGTTTTTATGGTTGATGTTACTAAAGAACATGTTCTTAATTTACTAAAAAAGTTATCTAACAAATTTACAACTGGTGATGATGCTTTGCCTGCATTTTTCAATCGTGACTGTTGTGTCATATTTGCCACTCCACTTCACTATAATCAATTTATTCTTATCCACTTGCTCTTTTCCGAAACATTGGAAACGTTCCCGTGTTGTCCCTGTATTTAAGAAAGGTTAACGTAGCAACATTAATGATTACAGAGCTATTTCACTTTTGTTGAACTTTGCAAAGATTTTGGAACAAATTATGTACTCAATGATATATCCTCAGGATTAATCATTTGTATCGCCTTCCGACATGGGTTTGTTAAACGCCGTCCAACGATTACCAATCTAGCGGTAATCACTGAAGTTCTGTGTAAGTCGTTGGATGCGGGTGGCCAGGTTGGTGTTGTATATATAGATTTTTCTAAGGCGTTTCTGTAAACATTATGAAACTATTTGTGTCTTACTTGTCTGACAGAAGTAACTATGTGCACTACAATGGTTATACATCTGTGGAATTCGCTGTTAGGTCTGGAGTACCACAGGGATCGAATTTAGAACCCCCATTATTTGTCATCTTTGTAAGTGACTTATTGGACAAGTTTTCATCGGGCGTACTAGCTTATGCAGATGATTTGAAGACCTTTAGATCCATTTCTTCTAATTCGGATGTGTTGACTTTGCAGTTCGACTTAAACTCTTTAGCAGAATGGTGTCATCGTTATCATCTGAAGATAAACATTATTAAATGTAGTACTATTAGTTATGCATGCAAAGTGTCTCCTGTTCCGTCAACTTACTTTTTTTACTACCGATTTGAGAGTTACCTTTGATAATAAACTAACCTTTGTATCACACATTGAAAATGTTGCTTCCTCTACTGCCCAAGTGCTTGGATTTGTTTTGCGAACTTCACGTGCTTTTACTGATACCAACGTTTATAAGTCTCTGCTTCGTGCATTTGTGCTTTCCAGAATATGTATCAAAATATAATATTACAGTGTATCACATAGGCTTGTTTTATAACGGATACTGAAGTGTTTAATTTCAATAGAACATATTAGAATTTAGGTTCATTAACTATTTGCTAAATTTGCTTATCTCATTTGTGAAGAATATGTTTCAATTCAATGTTCGAAAATCTCAGATTTAACGCTCCCTTTTATTTTTCATCGAGAAAAGAAAAAAAAAAACAGGTTTAAGAACCACGTTCTTCGTTTTATTTTTCGATAAAATTCACTTCTTTTTCAAATTGTCAACATTTATTTTCTTTATATTTTGTTACATGTGCTATTCCTTTTTAGTTATGTAATTTTGTCCTGTAATTGTACTTTGTTGGGCAATAAAGTGAATTATTATTATTATTAAGATGCAATAACTTAAACATAACTCAAAAATCTCCCCATCTGCCTACATCCTTTGACCACTATGAATATACATTAACAATCAATACATAGTACTTAATCTAGTATAACTTGAAGAAACTTAACAATTAATTCAACAAACCAAAATCAATAATCAAAAACAGTCAAGAAAACCGAAAATAACAAAAAAGAAAGCGAAACTAAAAAGAGAGAAAACAAAAGCAAAATAACGCTTCACATACGCTTAAAAAATTACTTTCCTCTTTTCTTCGTTTGGCTCCAAAACATAGATTGTACATTGAGTATTTAGTTAGGTCCTCAGCAATGAAAACCCCGGGGTTCTTTAGCGATTTTTTCTTCGAAAATATCCTTTGTTTGGATCTATAGTTTACAAATTTAACAATTATTGTACGAGTATTTTTTCCCCCTAGTGGGGTTCCCAACTCGATGACAACGGCCTATTTCTTCAGGTAAAATCCGTGTTATAACAAATTCCGTGTTTTCAGATTGCGATTCATTTAACCTAAACACGCGAATGTTGTTGCGACGACTATATTGTTCTTGTCTGTCAAGTTTTTCTTGCAACTCCGCCTCAAATCTGTATTTTCGGAGTTAATCTTGATAATTTATGCTCAAGCGATTTCATCTTAATTTCCAATTCGAAGTTAAAAGAATCCTTCTTGAAGAGTTCAATCATCACCTCTTCGAAGTCTGCCAGTTATTTCTTCGTAATCACCATCCCAACACACCATTAACAAGTTAATCGAAACAAGTTACAAACAACTTTTTTTTAATGAACGTTATAAATGCAACGAATGCAGTTATAGTAGCACGTTTTAAAGTTGTCGACCAGACTAGAGAGACGTGTTTACTCCATTACATTCATAACGAGAATGAATTTAAGAAGCATATAATTATAAATGTTATGGTTGGTTTAATTGTGGATTAAACCATTTGTTACAATACAATATTAAAAGTAGTATTTTCGTAATACTTCCATTTTTTGTTGTCACCGCATAATATTGTCTATATTTTCGGAATATAACTGGATATTTTTGTCGCATATAAATCCGACCTTTTTGAAAGGTGTACAGTGTAAATGCTAGTGGAATGAATTATATCCGCCTCCTTAGGTTAGAGATCAAAAAATAACACACCCAATTTCATTGATTTGATTGCATCAAGTGTTAGTACCAGTTATTTTTTCACTCCTAGAGTGCTAAAAGATCTGTATTTAAATTTGTACATGTTAAGGTAGTGTGTTCTCTTCTAAAAGTTAAGCAGAACTAAATATTTCTAGTGTACTGATGAGAGTTTAACATATTAGGGTAGTTGAGAGGTAAATAATAGTGAAATGAAAATCCCTAAAGGCGCACAGGTCTCCACGGGTAAGAAAGCCTAAAATTCCTCACTCAATCTCATCACCTGAACTCGACTAGATAAGAAGCTGTTTATAAGGATCACAGTCGAATCGAATATACCAACATAATACAAGAGGAATAGCAGCAATCAGTGTTCGAGGGTTGTCGAAAGCCTTACTCTACTTACTCATCTAGGAGTACATCATCGCGAATGTTTAAGAGATCATGCGAATATTCCAGATATTCTAAATATAAGAGAACGCATGTTTACGATACTTGTAAAGAATTAAATTAAATATTGCTTTGTACAATAGTAGTTACATTTTTGATCATCGATATAACCAATGTCGCTTTATTTGGGGAAAAAAGTTTCTAATTTAAATAAGTCGAAGGATTAAAAGCATTAGGCCTATCAAGTCAACATATTTTTGTGGGTAAAATCACAACTTGTAATAAAAACTTTATCATATACTCCCATCAACTTTTCTGTATATCTCGTTTCCTTAATATCATTTATATACTTAATCGTTTTAATTAAAAAAAATCTTACCATTATCCTAGAATGTTTCCATTTAGTTAATTTATTTAAAATTCTCAACAAATTTATACATGAGTATATATTTCTCCACGAATATGGCGCCGCATATCCTATTTCTAAACTTTCGGCAGTGAGTTCAGGTTGATCACCAATTACGCATGCTGGGAAATCGAGAATTGGAATCCTAAACAATACACCAATAAATAAGTTAAAAAATAAAAACAAGAATACGTAAGGTAATAATTACATATTTATCGCCGAAACAAAACTCATTACGTTTTGATTGAAAAATTTGAGCACTAGCGGTATACAGTTTGCGAAAACCAAATGTTGTGACATAAAATCAAATTGACAGACATGGTTCAATTTGAAGTGTTTTAAAAGTAAAAGAAGAATCGCTGAGACGGCTTTTACTATTATTTCTTTATGTCTATTTACATCTAAACCAAGTTTCATTGATTGAACAACAGTCATCCTTAAAAGAAAATTGTTTAATTAAGGGTTGATTTATAATTTTTTTTTTCTTACGGCATTTCGTCTGGTAAAACATCCGACATAATATTTATAGAATCTGTTTTAGCTTTTGAGGTAGGTGCGGCTGCGAGAAGAATCTTCAGCAAGGCAATCATATATTGTGGTAAATTAGGTAACATCGCTTGATATAAAACTTCGGTTGGAGACATTTCAATTTCCTCTTCTTTACACGATAATGGATTTCTAGCTATTTCCTCTTCTTTTTGTATTTGCAAATCAGCTAATGATGTGTACATATGCTAAAAGTGAAATTATTAAATTAATTAGAATTTTTTGTGTAGTTACTAATGATGGGTAGGTATTTATAAAATTGGTACTTATATAAAAAGTGGGTATTTATCCAAGTGCGCGTAACGTCAACGTAATTTAATTAAAAATTTATATTAATAGATATAGGTATATTTTATTAACTGAGGATGTGTTAATTTAATAACAAAGAAATAAAAATGTAAGTTTAGTGCGTAGTGGCAAAAGTTAAGAGAAACGGTTCGAGTTTTTTTAAATTGGTGAATAAGGCTAATAAAATATTTTTTAAAACTACTCAGCTATTTAGACGCAATAAAATTGTATGTGGAAGAATCAGAAGGTTTGCATATTGCGCAGCTATAAAAAAAGCGGTCATACCATAAAGGCATACAACGATCACCATACGAGGCTATGTTCGAAATTCCAATAATGCATTGTCTCAAAGATTCCAATTTGTCTGATACTATTGTCAGTCAGATTGAAAGGGAAGAAGAGATGGATGATTTGCTTAACAACCAAACCGGCATTCAGTCACAAGATACTACTGACGATCTTAATAAACGGCTAGCGCAAGTCACTCAAAATAGAGAAGCAAGTGTTCAAAGTTTAAAATGACAAGCTGATAAAAAGCGCGAACGCAGTTCAAAAAAAATTCCAGCCGTATGTACTGATCAAAATATTTTATGGAAAATTCCATATGTCGATCGGAATTTTCAACGACGGCGAAAATTTCGCGTTGGTGTAGACAGGCCCTTATTAGATCGGCGATTGTACAGAATTAAATTATTCAACCTGCGTTTGCTCAAAATAAATTACTCAAATACTGAAATACAGTTCTATTTCGGCATTTGCTCAAATACATTTAAACATTTCGTGAAATGTCCAAATAAAGTTAAAATCTGAATTAGCAAATATTTGAGATAAAGAGAATATGGGCAACAACCACTTTAATTGACGGACATGATTCCATGCAATCACTTTTATGTTGAAACGAAATTACCAGATCTCGCCATTCAGATATTATATAAGAAAAGTTGATTAGAAAAATATTGCTTTGCGATGACTCCGCTGTGACCCTGAGAGTGGAGTCATAACAGGAGATTGAAAGAAGATATTTGGCGTCTAAATTTTTTTCATCTCTTTTACTAATGGATGCTATTGGATAACGTGCTCATCTACTAAGTTTAAAGGATTATATTTCTCTTCTTATTAAGCCTATGTATCAGCAGGTCATAAATAATATCAAAAAACTTTATACTAAAACCTTATTCCAGAAGTGCTTTGTAGTAACCTCCGAGACAAAATTAACCCTGACTCATTGATAAACCTTGATCTTAAAATTAAATCTTGGAAGTTTGTCACAGAACAATGAACTTCGTTTCGAGAAATTTGTGGTCTCAAGCAGTAACCGAAAGAAATGTTAAATATAGGAGCTCTAGAGTAAAAGATATTGTTTCCCTGGCCAGATCCATGGAACTGGATGTATGTAATGATGACGTAGAAGAATTGTTAGAAGAACATAATCAAGAACCGATCACTGAGGAGTTATAGGAAATGAAAAATGAGCATCAAACTGAATGGATGGCAGACTAACGTGTATGATCACCAACAATTCCGTACAAGCTAAATATCATCACAGAGAGTACAAGGTAACGTAATTTTAAATAGGTTAATTAAGTGATGTGTCTGTTTCGAGAATGTTTTTTACGAACAGAATTTTCTTCTTTGAAAGTATACAGTACAGGACTAGAAGTAAAATCCCGGTTCTTGGGCTAAAAGCTCCAAATTATCAAAATTAAAATATGTATGTAAAAAACATTTAAAAACGTATATTGGGGATTACATCCATAGGTGCCAAATGCATGGGTTATCTGGGTGTACAAACACCAATATAAAATATGATATAATTTGCATTGAAACTACCAATTTTAATTAACTTTTTAATATACTACTGAACTTATTCCTCCCAATTCAATCCTAACATCTGCTGGGAATGTTTTTATTAGAATGCACGTATTTTGAATGAGACTTGTACTGCTCCTAGAAGACTTGATCTGCTGCCAGAAGACTTCATACTGCTTGTAGATGACTAGATTTTGCCTCTAAAAAACTTGATATTGCTTTAAAAAAAAATTGCTAAACTTTTAGAAGACTTGTTATTTTATCTAGAAGACCTGACATTGATTCTGGAAAACTTGAAATACTTCCAGAAAACCCGATTCTGCCTCTTCAAAACATGATACTGCTTCTAGAAGACTTGAAATGTTTCCAGAAGACTCCATATTGCCTCTGGAGGACTTAATACTGCTTCTAAAAGATTTGCAATGCTTCCAAAATACTTGACACAGTATTCAGAAGAATTGAAATGCTTCCAGAACACTCGATATTGCCTCTTGAAGATATGATACTGCTTATAGAAGACTTAATTTTACTTCCAGAACAATTGAAATACTTCCAGAAGACTTGATATTGCCTCTGGAAAAAATGAAATGCTTCCAGAACCCTCGATACTGCCTCTTGAAGACTTGATACTGTTTCTAGAAAATTTGAAATTCTTCCAAAAAACTCGACACTGCCTTTGGAAACCTGATACTGCTTCTAAAAGATTTGCAACTTTTCTAGAAGACTTGATGCTACTTCCAGAAGATTTAAAATGTTTCGAGAACACTTGATATTGTCTGTGAAACACTCAAAATATTTCCAGAATTTTTGATACTGTTTCTAGAAGATTTGAAATGCTTCCAGAAAACTTGATATTGCCTCTGGAAAACTTGAAATGCTTCCAGAACTCTGGATACTGCCCTTTAAGACTTGATACTGTTTCTAGAAGACTTAATGTTGCTTCCAGAAGACATGATATTGTTTCTAGAAAATTTGATACCTGCATGATACCTGCAGAAAACTTGATGTTGCCTCTGGACTTAAAATAGTCATGGTACTGCATCTAGAAAGACTTGATATTATCTCTGGAAGACTTGAAATGTTTGCAGAAGATTTGATACTGTTTCTAGTAGATTTAAAATGTTTACAGAAAACGTGATTGTCTCTGGAATTCTAAAAGACCTGCAACTGTTTCTAAAAGATCTGAAATGTTTCCAAAAGGCTTAGTACTGCATTTAGAAGATCTGATACTGCATCTAAAAGACAGGAAATGCTTCCAGAAGTCCTGTTATTGCCTCTGGAAGATTTGAAATGCTTTCAGAAGATTTGGTACTGATTCTAGAAGACTTGATACTGTTTCTAGAAGTCATAATATTGCTTCCAGAAGACTTGAAATGCGTCCAAAAAGCTCGATTTTACCTTTGGAAGACTTGAGACCGCTTCGAAAAGATTTGCAATTCTTCTAGAAAACTTGATATTGTCTCTGGAAGACTTGAAACGCTTCCAGAAGGCTTGATGCTACTTCCAGAAGATTTGAAATGCTTGCAGAAAATTTGATATTGCCTCTGCAATTCCAATAGACATGAACTGCATCTAAAAGACTTGATATTACCTCTGGAAGATTTGAAATGTTTTCAGAAGATTTACTGACTCTAGAAAATTTCAAATGCTTACAGATGATATGATATTGTCTCTGGAAGACTTGAAATGATCTTGAAAGATTTGATACAAACTCTAGAAGGTTTGAAATGCTTGCAGAATACTCGATATTACCTCTAGAATTCCAAAAGACTTGATACTGCACCTAGAAGACTTGAAATACTTCTAGAAGATTGATATGGTCTCTGGAAGACTTGAAATACTTCCAGAAGACTTGAATGCTTCCAAACAGCCTGATACTACTTTTAGAAGATTTGAAATACTTCCAGAAACAATTTTGCAATTAATTCAATATTAACGTCTTTGTCGTTTCTTTTGACGTTGTGCCTGTATGTATACCCCGAAATATATCGCTCTGATATATTTTTTTCAAATATATTTTTTCATCGTTTATGCCTCTTTTATTTCAGTAGGTATAATAAAATTCACGATGACAATCGAGTCAAAATTAGCCAAATGCTCCCAAAAGACTAAGAAAACTTGATACTGCTTCTAGAAAACTGTTATATTGCTTGCAGCAGAATTGCAATACTTCCAGAAAAGTTGCAATGTATCTAGAAGACTTGATACTGCTTCTAGAAGATTTGACATGCGTTCAAAAAACTTGATATTGCTCCTGGGAAACTTGAAATGGTTCCGGAAGACTAGGTATGCTGCCAAAAGAGTACCCATACTAAATAAAATATTTTTTTTAATTTTAATGTACTATGTATGTAGCTATTCTCTCCAAAATTTATGCCATATTTTGATCTTTTTTGCACCCAATTTAATTGTTTTTCAGCACCCAGCACCAATACGAATTTTCAAAAACTGGCGTCTATGGACTTATCCAATTCTATAAATAAATTTATATAGAATAAGAGAAACATTCAAACTCTTCTCTCAAACTAATCGTTCCGTATACAGGTATCCTTTGATTAACGGTGATTTAATTTATTCAATTAGCGCGATTTTGATTATCTCGTGAAAACAAATTGTGATCATCCCTTAATTTGTGCTATATAAGATTTAATTATTTGACGGGTATTACTTTATATATTTGAGGGAATAATTATTTGCGTTAATGAAGGGATACCAGTGTTTTAATTTTATTATAAAAATTTAGAGTCCACAATGGGTCGTATCATATATTGAAATCTATTAAAAGATAATTTAAAAGAATCAAGATAACGACCTCGTTAACTGCATTCCCCACCTTAGTCGTCTGATTTGCACCCAATTGAGTATTTGTGGGACTAATTAGAACACTAAATTCGAAAAAGGCATATAAAAAATAAACAAGATCTTTAAAAAATGGTGTAATTGAAAGTAATGGTGACCCCACCAAATATAAGTGCTATGTTTTTGGGGTTCTGCTTATAAATATTGA
This sequence comes from Onthophagus sagittarius, assembly GCA_036711965.1. Taxonomy (NCBI): domain Eukaryota; kingdom Metazoa; phylum Arthropoda; class Insecta; order Coleoptera; family Scarabaeidae; genus Onthophagus; species Onthophagus sagittarius. Next base: position 6,865,521 of record JASERS010000007.1, on the reverse strand, counting down.
GCGCGTAATTTATTCTGTAGTTCTTTTAATCATATGTACTTTCATCTAACATTATACAATTTGTTGTTTTATGTTTTTCTTCTAACTTGCACAAATTACTCTAAACGAAGTTTTACCAGGGTATATAAAATATTTTCTGCAAATAAAACGCAATTAGATTAATTACGGAAATTTTTCGAAGCCCAGATAAATAAAATATAATAAGAAAATCCGAATAACAATGAACTGATCATATTAGGATATGTGGAAGCCTCATCTAAAACATCATGTAGAGAAATTGATTTCCAAGTTGGATACTAAAAATAGATAGATTGATACCAAAAAACCACAAAAATAAACTCTACAAAGATAAACTATTGTAAATGCTGAATGACGTTTGAAATTTTGTAACAGATATTTCAACCATTCACTAAATATATATTGGAATCCATGTTGCAAGTCAAAATTATAAAAAAATGTCAATAGACCTCTTACTTGCTTTATTAATAAAAAATTTTCAGTCGTACATGTTTCGGGCAATACCCATCATCAGCGACAAGCTGTTAAAGATAAATTTTAAATATCAATATAAAAAATCTTAAAATAAAATTACAAAAGGTTAAAATATTAAAAAACTAGAAATCTTATAATAATCCAAAAAAATTTTCATACAAAAAATTTATCATGTTGTAAAAATATTAATAATAAAAAATAAATGACACGTCTGAATTATGAAACATTAACTTGAAATCTCAAAATAACGTGGTTATATAATCGTAATACAATAAATATAAAAAATATAAAAAAATATGTAATAAAAAAGAACTTACTGTCAGTAGCTGCAGGAAAAAGGAATATTAAAATTAAAAAAATTAAAAAAAAAAAAAAAAAATCGCTGATGATGTCGCTGATGATGGGTATTGCCCGAAACATGTACGACTGAAAATTTTTTATTAATAAGGCAAGTAAGAGGTCTATTGACATTTTTTTATAATTTTGACTTGCAACATGGATTCCAATACATATTCAAATTTAAATACCTCTAAATTAATCCATGGTTTTCGAAAGCTGTATAAGAAATTGGAAATTACTAAGAATCACATAGAATTTATCAACACTAGTATTAAAGAAAACCTAATACCTAACTTTGCTAAGGTTAAATGTAAGAAGCTTGATGATGAGTCGAAGGCAAAAATAATAAAAAACATATTAAAGGAGGAGAAGAAGCGACACTATAAATGTTTAAATGTCTTGTACGAGCGTCTGGCAACAACTCAGAGAAATCTCAATACACAGTTACATTTTTTGGAACTAGATGAACTAATAACTACAATAAAAAGCAACATAAAGATAGAGAAGAATGAAGATTTATCAAAGAAGAGAAGAAAGCTGTCCAACCTCAGGAGCAACAAAAAAGTAAAACAAACCTTTAATTCTAAGTTTAATATTAATAATAATGATATAACTCCTAAAATAACCAATTTATCAGAGATAGAATTTAATGTGCAGGAAAAAGAATTTTTGAACAAAGGGCATAAATATGCTTTATATAACACACCCCAAATAGAAAATTTAGCTGTAGACTTTGATGTAGTAATTAAAGGTCACCCTCAATCGAATGAAATTAAAAATGACTTAATATCTTTCCTCAAACATTCAAAAAAGAAAATTGATAAATGTAATAATTTTAACATTTCTGAATGGAAACTAATAAAAAGTATAAAAACTAAACTTAAAGATAATGATTCCATATTTGTAAAAGGAGATAAAGGGGCTGGTGTTGTTGTTATCAAAAAAGAGGATTACATAAAAAAAAACACATGATTTCATGTTAAATAATTCTTACAAAAAACTAAAAAATGATCCATTGGAGAAAGTAATTAGAAAAACTAGAGAAATAATTAATTCATGTAAAAATACACTGATAGAGTATACTCCCTTCTTGAAAGACAAAGTTAATTGTTTTTTTAATAGTTCAATGTTCATACACATGAATCCTAAGATACCTAGACTTTACGGTTTACCCAAATTACATAAACCTGACATTCCAATCAGACCCATAACTTCTTTTAATTCATCGCCTACAGCAAAGATAGCAGAATTTTTGAAAAACATTTTTAAAAAAATAGATTTCAAACCCACTTTTTCTATTTCAAATTCCCTTAATTTCATAAATAAAACTAAAACACTTGATTATAAAAATAAAATTATGGTCTCTTTTGATGTTACTAATCTCTATGCTAATGTCCCCATTGATTTAACTTTGGATTTAGTGTCAAATATGTTTAATGGCTACGTTGCTAATAAAAATACCGTCACAAATTTAAACACACTTCTCAGGCATTTAATAACTCAAAATTATTGTTCATTCAATGATGATTTTTATTATATTTCGGAGGGTCTACCAATGGGAATGCCCCTTTCAGGGTTACTTTCTGATATTTTTCTGAATCACATAGAAAACAATTTTATAATGATAAACACTAATCCTTTTAAGAATAACATTTATAGTTGGGTGAGATATGTGGATGATATTTTTTGTGTATGGGATGGTGATGAGGCTTCGATTGTTAATTTTCTTGATTTCCTTAATGATATTCATCCTAAACTACATTTTACTCATGAGATAGAATTAAATAATAGTATTAATTTTTTGGATCTAAAAATCACTCGATTGGAAGACTATGTAACCTATAATATTTTTAGAAAACCAACAGCTGTTCCTTCTACAATTCCTTTCAATTCGGCACATCCTTTAGATCATAAATTAGCGAATTTCAGATTTCTAATTAACAGATGTTTAGATTACCCATTGTCAGATAATAACAGAACTTTGGAATTGAATTACATATATACTTTAGCTAAAAACAATGGTTTCCCTAAGAAGATTATTGACAAACTTATACACAATATTCAACAACGTAAAGATCCTTTATACAATAAAACAGAAATTGTTTCAATATATAAATCTATCCCTTTTAATTTCGTCTCCGCAAAGAGCAATCATTTGTTTAAAAAATATAACATTTCCTTAGCCTTTTCTAATCATAATACTATATTTAATTTACTTTCTAATTTTCACATAAATAAGAACAATCATTTGAAAGACAGTGGAGTGTACACTATTAATTGCCTGAATTGTAATAGCATATACATAGGCCAAACTGGCCGAAAATTGGAAACTCGCATTAATGAACATAGAAATAAAGCCCAATCAAATGTATATAAACATAGAATTGAAACAGGTCATTGCATAGACTATAATAATGTGAAACTAATTCATAAATGTCCTAAAAGTTATAGGTTGGATTTATTGGAGCTTTTGGAGATTCATAAATATAAGAAGAATGTCATACATAATGTTATTAACGATCAGATTTTTAATAATTATGAACCTTTGTTTAAATATTTAATTTAATTTACAATTTCCGGTCTTTTATAATATTTGTGAACATTTTGGCTTTATACACATTTTATATTATTCAAACATATTTTATTTATAGATCACTTTCAATTTTTGGCAATCTTTACCAAGAGAAGTTTTAACCTTCTTTTTTTTGATGTTATTCCTCTCTCCATCCTGCTCGATTTTTCTCTTCTTTTCTGTCTTTTATAGCGAATTATCATTGCAGTCACCTTCAGTGTCGCTTATTCTCTTGCCTTTTTAACATCTTTACTTTTAAATTTCGCCAAAAAATTTATATGTATCAAATTAACTTAATATTCCTTCAGAAAATTAATGTTTTTTAATTTTAATATTCCTTTTTCCTGCAGCTACTGACAGTAAGTTCTTTTTTATTACATATGTTTTTATATTTTTTATATTTATTGTATTACGATTATATAACCACGTTATTTTGAGATTTCAAGTTAATGTTTCATAATTCAGACGTGTCATTTATTTTTTATTATTAATATTTTTACAACATGATAAATTTTTTGTATGAAAATTTTTTTGGATTATTATAAGATTTCTAGTTTTTTAATATTTTAACCTTTTGTAATTTTATTTTAAGATTTTTTATATTGATATTTGTAATTTATCTTTAACAGCTTGTCGCTGATGATGGGTATTGCCCGAAACATGTACGACTGAAAATTTTTTATTAATAAAGCAAGTAAGAGGTCTATTGACATTTTTTTATTCACTAAATAATATAGAATTTGGCTCGTCTATTATGTGATCTGATAAGACATATCTTACCAGTACAGGAATATACATATAATCGTCACAATAATAGACATTGTCATCAAGGAAACCAATATAAAACGTAATTGAGCGGGAATATCTCGGAAAATTTGGTTCTAGTGTGGAAAAAATATATGAAGGAAACCTTTGAGCTAATCGCTATTTGGCCTTCTTGTAAAAGGCGTTGTCAGATAGTTTGGTTTTTTCAAGGTCACCTAATTAATCTATTTTGGACTTCTTTTTATATATCAAGAATCGCGTGTACAGGTGTGGAACACGTAAGCGGCAAAGTACATAAATGGCATTCAGGATCCGAGATACAGAGTTCTTCTTTAGACGAAGAAAAGTTGTTGACAAATTTACAACACTCTAAACAGAAAATATTTTTATAAATACAGGCTGTTCCATAATGACGACATACGTATAATATGTATACCTATATGATCCATAATATACAATAGACTGATCACGCCAATTGCACTCATAGGAGTTATATGGTATCATTCCATTTAAAATAACATGTTTATTTCGGTAAGTCATTATAAAACAGCCTATATTTATAAAAATATTTCCGGTCTATAGTGTGGTAAATTTCCGACAACTTTAGTCTAAAGAAAAACTCTGTATCTAGGCTCCATTCTAAGCACAATTAAACACATTACTAAAGTTGGTGAACAATTTGTGCATCAAAATGATGATTAAATAAAAGTAATATTGTAGCAAAAATATTATTGCAGTTTTAAAAGCCTTTGTTTATTTCGGTAATGCAATCACTTAATTTGTCATAGCCTTCATTTAAAATAATATATTTTATTACATTTCAAGTTTTATTATAAAGGTTATTATAGTGTTATCTTCGAATATCTTCAACAAAATGTTAATTCAATAAAAAACTAAAATATAGGTGGTTCCATTAAAAAAAATATGTGTGAATATAACGAAAAAAATGTGATGATTAGAAAAATTCCACGTGCACTATTGAATTCTACATGAAAAAAATCTATTAGAATTAGTTTTTACTTTAACTCTTTATTCCACAAAAAAGTGGCTCTAATTCGCAAAAATTGCAACTCTTTATCTTTCATAATAACTGAGATACCCGTAAACCCATCGAAATTTGGACACCTGTACACTTCATTTTTAGTGGTCTTTGTTTTATGTACCCTCTTTAAACTTTATAAATACCTCAAAACATCCGCCATCATGTAAAAATTTTATATTATATATTACCTCTTTTAATGTGCGTACTCAAACAACAAAGATAGATTAAACATGATGGGCAATAACGGGGTCTACAAATTAGAATGTTCGTTTTAAAGAATACAAAGCAACAAAAATATGTACAGTAAACCCCCTATATAGCGAACATCGATTTAACGAAATGGCTGTTATTGCGAATCAAAATTACGCAACAAATATCTTCAATACATTCTATATGCCATTTTTTTCATTATAACGGAAATTCATGGTGACGAACTATGAAAATGATGATTAAATAAAAGTAATATTGTAGCAAAAATATTATTGCAGTTTTAAAAGCCTTTGTTTATTCCGGTAATGCAATCACTTAATTTGTCATAGCCTTCATTTAAAATAATATATTTTATTACATTTCAAGCTTAATTATAAAGGTTATTATAGTGTTATCTTCGAATATCTTCAACAAAATGTTAGTTCAATAAAAAACTAAAATATAGGTGGTTCCATTAAAAAAAATATGTGTGAATATAACGAAAAAAATGTGATGATTAGAAAAATTCCACGTGCACTATTGAATTCTACATGAAAAAAATCTATTAGAATTAGTTTTTACTTTAACTCTTTATTCCACAAAAAAGTGGCTCTAATTCGCAAAAATTGCAACTCTCTATCTTTCATAATAACTGAGATACCCGTAAACCCATCGAAATTTGGACACCTGTACACTTCATTTTTACTGGTCTTTGTTTTATGTACCCTTTTTAAACTTTATAAATACCTCAAAACACCCGCCATCATATAAAAATTTTATATTATATATTACCTCTTTTAATGTGCGTACTCCTTCATGAATAGGTTGAGGTAATCCCGCTAAACTTTCACGATCATCTTGAAGAACATAACCGATAAATTTCATTCTTGCACTTTTTAAAAATACGTCTATATCACGTTGTCGTACTTTAGGTTTCCAGGGTAATCCACGCGATGCGGGTAGTTGAACGGGAGGTGTCATCGGTCTTTGATACTCGCCGTATATTTGTCTATCAGTATTATCGACGGGTCGCCTTTCTTCGCATTCGGAAAGTTCTTTCATTATTTCTTCACCAATTCCAATACTGCCAGTTTCTAACACAAGCATTAACGGGTCGTGGTCGTCCAAGGAACTTTGTTTCGTCAACCCTTTTCGAAACATCCTAACGTTTCGTTTTTGATTTTGCATTTCTAATAAATCCGTAGCGCTAGCCGGTGGAGATGAAGCTCTCATATTTTTAGCTATTTCCATGGTGTCTTCGTCTAAAGGTGGGAGTCCGATTTTCTCTCTTTTAGCCGCCTTCATTAGTCGTAATTCTTCCATTCCTCCTAACGATACTAAAATTAATTTCCACAATAGTAGAAGGACTTTTTTCATTGGGAAATGAGGGGCGGCTCCGCTGCAAAACCTCGTTACCATACTTAATAATTTTATTACAAGTAAATCATCGCCGGTTGTATTTACGATTTCGTTCGTGAATGAATCTACCTTTGCTTTGTGTTCGGTGCTATCGGATAGGTTCTCGTTTCTTATTGCTTCGGTTATTGTGTATAAAACCGAAAGAATTACGCGTAAATCTTGACTATCTGCTAACGATACGGCTAATTTGCGCATCGCAACATGAGCCGCTGCGCTATTTCTAAACAAATATTAAATATGTATTAGATTATATTATGTATTGTATTAATTAAGGGGGTAGAGCACTGTAATGGTCTAAAAAATTGATTTTAATGTTGTTATAAAAATATACCCATATAAACTAAACAACTCGGGGCAATAAAATAGAACTAAAGTGAAGGGCCTTGACTTTTTGCATGGACTTTAGTTATTAAAACCGGTATTTTTGATTGTTTTAATTCTGAAGAATCAACAAGGAAAGTGTAAGATTACGTCAACCACCGCAAACTTTACAACTATTATCAAAACTAATTACGTCAATTAACGATTATGGAACTTTAACAAAGTATTTATTTATTCATTTGTATTTGAGTCCACAAAAGTTAATCAACAAAATAAAAAAGAAAATGAAATATAAACAATATTCTTCAGAGAAAAAAACTTGAATATCATCCTTACTTCAATTATGAACCTCCTAAAACAAATTATCACACCACTAATTTTGCAAATTAAAAATTATATACTGAATTAATTACTCCTTTCCATCCCACAAATGAAATCAAAAACATCAAAATCTTCTGAATAATATGGATAATAAAGATTTTGCGTGATAACAACACTATACAAAGAATTTTGATAAACAACAAGGATAGATTAAACATAATGGGCAATAACGGAGTCTACAAATTAGAATGTGAGACAATGTTTAAAGGTTCCTACTAAAGAATACAAAACAACAAAAATATGTACAGTAAACCCCCTATATAGCGAACATCGATTTAACGAAATGGTTGTTACTGCGAATCAAAATTACGCAACAAATATCTTCAATACATTTTATATGCCATTTTTTTCATTATAACGAAAATTTATATATATTCGTATATTTATATATACGAATATTTTATCTCATAAGTATGATATTAATACAAACTATTATCGTTATTGCGAACACGATTTTTTATGTTCTCTAGGTAATGTAAGACTAGTTGAGGCATTCCCCGAAGATCTAAGGTGTGATCATGGTATAAGAATATAAGGTATAACCGCGCGCACATTGTGATGACGTTTAAAAGCCAATAGCTGGTGCGCTAATTTGAAATTTAAAAGTTTTAGTGAAATTCAAATTAGACGAAGTAAATACGCAAAATATCCATGTAAAACAATTTGTGACTGTCGTCTTATAATTGTTACTTAATTTTTGTTATTAATTTATTATAAATTAGAAAATTGTAAGTAGAAAACATTTTTTAAACATTTTAGAGAAACTAGAAATTTAGATAATGATAACGATTTAATTATTTAACAATTTTTTTTATATTACTGTTACCTATTATATAATTTAAATTTCTTAACCGAATATAAGTAAAAACTCTAACCATCCGTAAAATTACCTCTTTTGGAAGGTTACATTTGGTTTGTTCTTGTTCAGTTACTTTTTGAAAAATGAACTCTTGTTTTGATAGGGATTTCACATGAAAATTATTAAACTCTTTCATAACTAACTTAGCCAGATTAATTAAATCTTTATTTGAATGTAATAAATGTCCTTTGGATAGAGATTGAATCCATGAATTTGACGTTTTGCAAATTAGTTCTTTATCCTCATACAAGGTATATTTCTGTTTTGACTTAAACGCCACGTATCCTGCAATATATATAAAGCTTTCAGTATTAATTTCGTCACTTGCTTCATCCACTTCATTATCAGCAGTAAATTCCTCATACTGTTCTAGAAGATGTATATACATTTCAATATCTAATTCTTCAAATGAATTAAAATTACATATAACATTTTGTTCTTTGGTAATATGTTCTAAATTTGGATTCGTATTTAAATTTTGCGCAAAGTCTGTTAATCATTCTTCTATAGTTGTAGTCGTAATTAATGTCTCTTGGTCATCCGGTTTTGTATTTTCATACGTTGCAAACGCATCAGATGAGTGTCTACCCATTATGTACCATCTTATCCTATAGTGGTATTCAAGGGCTGCTGGGTGTTTATTTGTTACCCCAGCAGCCCATATGTGCGAAAAGAAGTTTTCTATAACATCTTGGTTAAGAAGATAAGTTACCATGTATTGTGCATTATATGTTTTCTTCAAGTAGTGATATAAATTAATTAGTGATTTATTATTCAATAATATTCATTTTTGAAGTGGTAAAAGTGCAGTGCGTTTACCTACTTTAATATTTTTTATTTCATCATTTCATTTCATTTATTTTCTGTAAAAATTAACAAATAATTTACATCGTCAAGAAAACAAAAAAAGACATAGTGTATCTATTAACAATAGAAAAGTATTATTAGTACAATTCGAATTTATCTGCATTTAAAAATTTATACCAAAAAATGCATCTATATTGTAAGGTGTTGCTTCTATTAACTTTTGTTTGACAATATTCTCTAAACGTTTTCGTGGAAGGGTTCTTATCATTTCCGGTAGATAATTATAAAATTTTATACCCCAGTACACCACATTGTCTTGGGTTTTCTTTGTTCGGTGTTTCGGAATGTTTAAGTTGCTCTTCTGTCTAGTTTGATGATCATGATCACCTCACATCTTGGGAGGGGAACTTCTTAATATTTTTTAATATATATCTTATGCAATTGAAGATATATACTGCGTAAATTGTTATACTGCTCTTTGAAATGTTGCTTACAACTATGGCTTACTTTTAATTGACATAATGCTCTTATCGCCCTCTTTTGCAGTAAAAATATTCTATCGGCTTGTGCAGAAGCACCCCAGAAAATTATACCGTACGATGCATGACTATGAAAACTTGCATAGTAAGTCAACTTCGAAGCACTCATTGTTACCACAGCTCTTATTCTCCTGATGCAAAAGATAGCACTGTTTAATTTCTTGCAGATATCATTTATTTGACTTGTCCATTTAAGATCTTCATCAAGATAAATGCCGAGGAATTTAAGGGTTTTATTTCCCTACTCTTTATTTTTTGTCTTTTTTGAAAGTTGATTGTTTGTGTCTTCTCGTTATTCATTGTAAGCCCATTATTTTTATACCAAGTTTCAGCATTTTCCAATATACAGCATGAGTTTTGATCTAGGTTCTCAGGAGATTTACTTACCGACACAAAAGTTGAGTCGTCTGCATAAAGGCACTATTTATTAGTAGGAATTGCATCAGGCAAATCATTTATATATATAACGAAGAGAAGTTGCCCCAGGATGGAGCCTTGTGGTACTCCCTTCGTAACATCACCCGACTTCGCCCTGATTCCTTCTACATCTACCATCTGTTTCCGATCACACAGATATGAGGCTAATAAATCATAGGCAATTCCTCTAATTCCATAAGTCTCCAATTTATGGAGTAGGCAGCAGTGATTCACATTATCGAACGCTTTACTCAGATCTACACTGATTAATTTTACATAATTCTTTTTATCTATAGCTTCCATAATGATTAATACAACTTCTTCTATACCACTCTCAATAGATCGTCCACAGATATAACCATGTTGGTACTTAGAGAGTAGTTTCCGTTTTTGGAAAAAATTCATCAATCTTTCTGCTATTACATATTCGAGAATCTTAGACACTGCTGGCAAAATTGATATAGGTCGGTAATTGTTAGGGTTGTCTACGTCTCCCTTTTTATAAATGGGAATCACTCTAGCTATTTTTAACTCTTCAGGAAATACACCATTCTCCAAACACATATTGATAACACAAACAAGCTGATCGGCTAGTCCATGAATTATTTTTTTGCAAAAAATTGTTGACATTCCATAAACATCTTTGGTTCTTTTTGATCTAACTTTCTGCCAATGCTAATCAACTCATGTTTGTCAACCGCCATAAAAAAACACGAAGAGCTATTTTGAACATCAAGTTTGATAGCTTGATCTATTGTTGCATTAGAAGTGCGCTGTAGATCATTTAAGTGACTCGCGAAAAGAAAAAGAGTGAGGATCTATAATTTTTTCTGACTTCGCACTTTTATTCCCTCTGGTCTCTTTATTTATTGTTTGTTTGAATCCATGTTGCAAGTTTATTAAATATTTAAAATATATAAAGTAACACAACTTCTTTACTTGCTATTGTTTATTTGTTCGGTACTCATCATCAGCCGAATGTCAAAATATTAAAATACTACAAAATGGTAATAAATATATAAAACATTTACACAGAACAATTTACACGAACTACACAAATACAGAAGAAAACTTGAAATGCTTTTCAAGTTTTTCAAGCTTTTCAAGCATTTCAAGTTTTCTTCTGTATTTGTGTAGTTCGTGTAAATTGTTCTGTGTAAATGTTTTATATATTTATTACCATTTTGAAGTATTTTAATATTTTGACATTCGGCTGATGATGAGATTGTAAAACTCGAAACCGGTACCGAACAAATAAACAATAGCAAGTAAAGAAGTTGTGTTACTTTATATATTTTAAATTTTTATTTATTATTTGCCATATAACCTTTTGTTTATTTTTTGCCGTGTTCAGTAAAGACAAATAATGATCACGTTTTACTTGCTGAAGATGATCTCTAAGTTCTTTTTTGTATTTATTGTAAATTCTATACGACTCTTCAGTTTTCAGATTGTTCGCAAGAATACTTAATATTTCAACAATGTTCTGCCTTCGATTTATGTTTTCATTGGATATCCATATAGGATTATCAGCTGTTGTTCTTCTACTCGTTTCAGGACAACAAGACCAATACGTCTTCAGCATACAAGAAAAATAATGAGAAAAGATTGTAGCTATACTCTGATCGTTTAAGTCGATGTAGTACTCATTCATTATTTGAATGAAGCGTTTGACGTTCTTGTCTTTGATGTCACGACATTTATATTTTTGCAGGTTTACCATTGGTTCATTAATTTCGCTAAATTTGATAGTCTGTGCATAATGGTCAGAAAGATGCAGGTCTATGGAATTTCCTGTGTATTCAACTTCTGTTAGGTTTGTTATGATATTATCTATGCACGACCCCGTTGTTCTCGTTACTCTGGAGTTTTCTCGCATTGACACATGCAGCCTAAAGCTATGTAAGATGCCCTCAAACAGTATTGACTCTTTGGAAGCGCTATTAATGTTTATGTTGAAATCACCCGCAATAAAAATTCTTTTGCGGTAAATATCCGTTTCGATCATTTCCAATAAACGTTCAAGTTTTTGAGAAAACACATCTACATCTCCATTGGGAGGACGATAGATACCTATTATTAGTGTTCGTATACCTATTTCCACTGCTGATATTTCAATTTGGCTTTCAACTGAAATGTTAGTTAAGTCCAATCTTTCTCTAAAAGTTTTGTTTTGGTTAATAAGAATTAGACTACCCCCACATCTACAAATTACTCTACAGAAGGCGGACGCAATATTGAAATTCGATATATAAATCTTGTTCAATACATCATTCGTTAACCAATGTTCTGTTATTACAATATAATCTACCTTATCACGGTTTATAATATGTGATAAACCATCAATTTTGTTGGTGAAACCCTGTATATTTAAATTCAGTAGTATTTTCTTTTGAGTACTGTTGTTAGTTCGACTGTGATTTTTGTTGTTTATATCTTTATTTACTATTTGTAATTGTTTTTGTTTGCAATACTGAATAAAAAATTGTTTATACGTGCTCCCTCCGGCCACATACTAGGATTTTCTATATCGATATGTTTACCCTCCACAACTGACAATTTAAATGAGGAGTATTCTAGGGGATATCTCGAACTCAGTTGCTCACATTTAACATCCAATATATTTTTTGACTTTAGATAATTTATTATGTCGTCTGATTTTCTTTCAGGACTCAATCGATAAACATGAAAATGTTTGTATTTTAAGGCTCCTTTAAGTGCTAAATCAATACCAACTCCATTGATAGTGCTAATTCTACGTTAACATACATCACTAACTTTATGTAAAAATGTTGTTCAATGTCTACACCGAAGGCATTACTCGATTTCGAAAATTTAATTTTGCTATTGAATAAATCGAACCAATCATTTATAATTTTAATTATTTTGGCAGAGTATTGCCAGTCTACGTCACCCATTAAACCCTTTTCGCCGCACCACATTAACCACAAAACTAACAGTTAGTATGGCGCCTTATACACTATGACGTTTAGAAGCCAAGCTGCGCAGAACGGTTGAAAAATCGAATCCTTACGGTCATACCTTATATTCTTATACCATGGGTGTGATATTCGGGGAATAACTTGTTTGTCTGTAGGTCGATTGTTTATCGACTCGAAGTCGTATTGCAGTTTCAAATGCAAGTGTGTCTTCGAGAGCGTACAAAGTGTTAAGGTTTAGAAAAAAAGTGTTCGTTCAGTGTTAATTGAAAAAAATGAGTTTGAAAAGGCCATCAATTCCTTTAAAAAGGAAATTAGAAATATTGGAGGATGTTGAAAAAAATGCTATTACAAAAACTAAAATTGCGGAAAAATTTAACAAATCAAAATCAACGCTATCAACAATTATAAAAATAAAAACCGTATTGATAGTGCCGTAGCGTCTGGTAAACATACGTCTTGTAAAAAGTTGAGGAGACCTGCATTTCCAGAACTAGAAAAAAATTAATAGAATGGTTTACCGAAATGAGAACAAAATTGTTTCCTTAACAGGGCCATTCATACAAGATAAGGCAAAATCAATCGCTGCTGAATTGAACATAATAGGATGCGATTTTTCATCTGGGTGGTTGCACAGATTTAAGAGTAGGCACGGTATTTCAGACCACGCCTTATCTGGAGAAGGAAATAAAGTTAATGTGCTTACTATAAATGAGTGGAGGCAGGAGTTCAAATTTATAAGAAACGCCTATCTTGATAAAGATGTTCTTAACATTGATGAAACTTGTGCTTTTTATAATCTTATGCCAAACCGTACTTTGGATTTTAAAGGTAAAAAGTGTTATGGTGGCACTAAAAGCAAAAGAGTAACAGCAGTTTTATGTTGCAATGCAGATAGAAGCGAAAAATTAAATCTGTGGATAGTAGGAAAGTCAAAAAATCCCAGATGTTTAAATAAAATAGATCGTACCCATTTACCGTGCCATTACAGTAATCAAAAAATGCGTGGGTAACATCTGTGACATTTCAAGAATGGCTTATTCGTTTCCAGCGAAACATGGCAGCACAAAACAGAAAAGTATTGCTAACGATGGACAATTGTGCTGCACATAATGTTAAGGATATCAAATTGGACAATGTGAAGGTAATTTATTTTCCACCTAACACAACGAGTGCACTCCAACCTCTTGATCAAGGCATAATTGCGTGCATGAAGAAGCGATATCGTGCTCGTCTTGTAAGAGCAGCAATTTTGGCAATAGAAGCGAACGAAGAAAATCCGAAATGGAAGATTCTACAAGCGATACGAGCGTTGTCGGATTCTTGGAATTCAGTAACATCAAACATTATAAAAAATTGTTTTAACAAAGCGTGGACAACTGACTCTCAAGAAGAAAATGAGGAAAATCAGTTAACGATGGTAAGCATTCAACGATAATTAGTTCTTCTTAGTAACTTTTTACTTTACATGCTTTTATTGTCTGCATTGCAGGCTGAATGTACTGATGTAGAATGGGAAAATTATTAACACATCTTGCCAGTACCTAAACAAGTTAGTTTTGATGAATACTGCACTATTGACAGTGAGGTAGTGACTTCAGAAGCAATTGAAATCGATTTACCATTAGTGAATGCAGGCTAAGAATGGAAAGAAAATGAAGAAAGCGATGAAGGTGATGAGGAAGAAGTGCTAAATGTAACACCCCCTACAATAGCTGAAGTTTTAGCGGCTCTCTATACTATACAAAGGTAACCCACATCTGATTTGTTATCGAATTCATTATTTATATCACAATTTAAAGGTTTGCTGATACAGAAGAGAACATTTCCGAAAGTTTTGCGAATTCTTTAAATAAAATTACTGAAGAATGTTTAAGACGAACAAAACCCGTTTTAAAGCAAAGCGCCATAAATGATTACTTAAAAAAAATGTTAATTACAATATGAACAAAATTCAAATAAACTTATTACATAGTCGATGTTAATATGTTTCTAAACACCCCATAATCCAATTCATTATTAAGGCGTTGAGTGCAAAAGTGGACCAGCGTATAATATATGTAGGTTAGTCCACTTTTGCTCTCAATGCCTTTATTATTCATAATATATAACGAACTAATTCGTTAAGAAAAAGAAAAGCTGATATAACTGCAGAATGGAGAAACAACTTCCGATGTTCAAACGGTGATTTGTCATTGTTTAAATAATGTTTTTGATATAAAATTTCAACCAAATCGTAGTCATATAGTAGCTGTCAACAACGCCGCTTTACAGGCTGTGAAAGCGTACAACTCCGCGATATATGCTTTAAAAAATTGTATGATAGACGTGGACGATTTTGTGGAGAATTAAATTGACAAAGCCGACCCATCTATTTGGGGTTCGCTAAGAGTAAAATTAATAGCTAAAGAGGAAGCTATTACGAAGGTGGAAGACGAAGCTAGGGAGGCGATGCGAAATCTAAGAAAATTAAAAGAATTAATCACTCGTAACGCTTGTTTAACCGGCGACGTGAAAGATCAGGCGATAAGAAATTTAAATAAGGTTAAATTAAAAAGTTGTTTGTCTAAATGAATAACTCAACAGTATTGACAGGTCACTATACTCATTTCGATAGGTTTCCTGAACCATTGGTTTTACATAAAATATTTATAATATTTTAGGTTCACATAGTGTGTATACGAAGCTTATCATTTTCATTGTTGTGTTACAACTGTTCAATAACAAACATTCATGCTCTTCATATATACATTTTTAAATTCAAATTTTTAATATAGCTAACATCAAGTATAACATAAGATTTGCATAACCTCACATTTAATGAAAAGCCCGCAAATAAACGTCCTTACAACGAAATATATTTTGTACAACAAATAGAACATTCACATAAATAGCAACAAATTAAAGGGAAAATTGGTGGGATAAATATATTCACTACATCCTTAACACTGTCTAGAATAATACTGACGTAAGTTGAAGATTTTTATAAATTTGTTTTTTATTGTAAAGGTTTTTGTATTTTAATGTAATTTAGAATAAATTGACCTCTGTAGATGTTCGATTTCTGAAGATGGTCTGATCTAGACCGAAACTGGTAGAGTACAATACAATTCAAAGCGTTATTTCCTAATTATAGTTCGTATCAAAATATTTTTCAAGTAAAGTTTGTTATAACTCTTAAAGGAACAATGTTTATTAGAACAATTTTTGAAAATTATCAATTTTTGTGTTTTCTACCGAACAGTATAGAAATGATTATCTTGGTAATTATAATGTATATCAAAATATTTTTCAAATAAAGGTTGTTACAAATTCATAAAGGAACAATGTTTATAAGAACAATTTTTGAAAATTATCGATTTTTGTATTTTCCACCGAACAATATAGAAATGATTATCTTCCTGATTATAATTTGTATCAAAAATATTTTTCAAATAAAGGTTGTTACAAATTCATTAAGGAACAACGTTTATTAGAACAATTTTTGAAAATTATCAATTTTTGTATTTCTCACCGAACTGTATAGAAATGATTATCTCTCTAATTATAATCAGTATCAAAATATTTTTCCAATAAAGATTGTTACAAATTCATAAAGGAACAACGTTTATTAGAACAATTTTTGAAAATTATCAATTTTTGTATTTCCCACTGAATAGTATTGAAATGACTATCTTCCTAATTATAGTTTGTATCAAAATATTTTTCAAATAAACTTTGTTACAAATTTACAAAGAAACAACGTTTATTAGAACAATTTTTGAAAATTATCAATTTTTGTATTTCCAGCCGAACTGTATAGAAATGATTATCTCCCTATGTATGTATGTATGGAGTGAGGAGTGCGTATTCTATACGCGGCACCTAGGCCACAACGGGCCCCTTGTACACTGGCTCCCTATAAGAGGTTTGAGATGTTAAATGTGAGTATATAACTCGATTTTTTTCTCCCTAATTATAATCAGATTATCTCCCTAATTATAATCAGTATTAAAATATTTTTCAAATAAAGACTGTTACAAATTCATAATGGAACAACGTTTATTAGAATAATTTTTCAAAATTATCGATTTTTGTATTTTCCACCGAACAGTAAAGAAATGATTATCTTCCTGATTATAATTTGTGTCAAAATATTTTTCAAATAAAATTTGTTACGAATTCATAAAGGAACAACGTTTATTAGAACAATTTTTGAAAATTATCAATTTTTGTATTTCCCACCGAAAAAAATATGGTAATTATAATTTATATCAAAATATTTTTCAAATAAAGGTTGTTACAAATTCATAAAGGAACAACGTTTATTAGAACAATTTGAAATATATCAATATGAACTCACTATCATTAGGTTCTAGCGCCTCGTTCGATCTATATTCTAAGACATCATATAAATATCATCTAATTCCGCCATGGTCATTTAAGAGCGAGGCGGTACATTTGATATATCAAAACGAAATCATCAATATGATATCATATTACATAATGTATGATATCATCTAATTTCGTCAAGTTCTGGGGCCTCGCCCGCAAGCGACCTCGGCAGAGTGAGTATAAACAGTTTCTTGCATACGAATTTTACGTTTTGTCTATATTCCATGATATCATATAAATGCTATCATCCAATTTCGATAAGGTCGCTTAGGAGCGAGACGGTACATTTGATATATCAAAACGAAATCATCAATATGATATCATATTACATAATGTATGATATCATCTAATTTTGTCAAGTTTTTGGGCGTCGCCCACAAGCGATCTCGGCGGAGTTAGTATAAACAGTTTCTTATATAAGAATTTTAAGTTTGGTCTGTATTCCAAGACATCATATAAATGATATCATTTATTTTCGATAAGGTCGCTTGCGCGTAAGGCGCTATATATGATATATCAATATGAACCCACTATCATTAGGTTTTAACGTCTCGTTCGATCTATATTCTAAGACATTATATAAATATCATCTAATTCCGCCAAGGTCACTTAGGAGCGAGGCGGTACATTTGATATATCAAAACTTAGAATATTTAATCAAAATAATAGCAAGAGCTTCAATAACATGTTTTTTAGGTCCTCAATATCATCCAAATAGTCGCATTCTTATCCATCTATACTTTTAACGAGGGCTTCAAACCCATTTTAATAATTATCGAAATAATTGGTACCGCTATCGGCCCATAAACAAACATATTTGCTACTTGGGTTTCCTATCCCAGGATCCCGCAATCCCGGAATCCCGTTTTTTTAATCCAGAAATCCCGAAAAAATCCCGAAATAAATCCCGATTCAGTTCCGAAATTTTTATATCTTTAATATTAGGACAATATTATTTTAAGCATGTATGGTGGAGCTATTAACAAAATATTTCGATTTTTTACAGTGTACGAAACGATCGACATTGTGCGTACGTGCAGTTAGCTATTGGTATCGTGTTTCAGTAATATGGGATTCACCGGTGAACTCTGTAGTAAATCCCCCATGCCGGGCCCGATCGATAATCGTATTTTGTGTCAGTAGTTTGGAGAGCGAAGACTTTTACACAACTTCATACTGTCTTCATTCTCGTAGCGATTAATGAGAAAAAAAGAGTTTAAAGCTATTATGAGTTGTGAGTTATAGTGCTAAAATAGTGTATAGCGTTAATCAATTGTGTGTTAGTAATTTGTGGATGCAGAATTAGGCATTTAGTTTTAACCTACAGAATACAGGTAAAGCCCTTAGCTGTTCGTTTTAGCAAGATAATAATAATAAGAAAGTTGAGTTGAAACACTAAGGTAAGTTACCAGTACATTGTGAACCGCTGGAAAGCGATATGTTATCTTTTATATCTTTTTAAATTCGTTGCAGTTGTTTTATACCGCTGTTAAATAATACGTATTACGAAAATGGTTGGAGATGAGGAGGAATATGTCACTCACCTTAAGAAAAATGACGAAAAATTTTCTATGTGGCAAAATTTTTTAATTTCAACAAATAAACAAAGCTTAACCGCGAAATGTAAATACTGTAACAAAATAATTGGTATTAAGGGAGGTTCTACCAAAGGCCTGCATGTTCATTATAACTTAAAACATTCACCCCAAGAAGAACAGGGTTCGTCATCTTCAAAACAATCAACTACAAAAACATATTTAACTTCCAGTACTGTGGCCACATCTAAGAGACAGAAAAAGATGAATGACTTGATGCTGTGTTATCTCGAATGACCTCGCTCGATGGTTTATCATTCAGAGTATTTATTACTTCGGTAGACCTTAGATTAGGCCTTCATGCTAGAGGATTTAAGGATGACGATATACTCAAATCTGTAACATCGATCCGAAACCGAATATTAGCCTACCACAAAAAAATGTTGAATTATTATGTTCACCAATTTCAGGCCATAAATAAGAATGGTGGATATTTGGTCTTGACATTAGACGAGTGGACATCTTCAGCAAACAAGAGATACTTGAATGTTAATGCACACAACTTTGATGAAAAGGCTAATTTTTGGAATTTAGGTTTAGCTAGAATAAAAGGTTCTTTACCTGCGAAGAGCTGTGTCGACCAACTGAAAATGAACCTTAAAGAGTTTAATATTTCTTTGGATACTGATGTGGTATGCGTCACCAATGATGGTGCAAGTGTAATGAAGAAATTTGGAAAGCTCATAAAATCTCAACAACAATTATGTTTCGCACACGCCATTCATTTAGCAGTATTAGATGTATTGTATTTCAAAGATTCGATGAGTAATGAAGAAGAGAAACAAAATGAAGACGATGAGGATGATTGTGACGAGTATTATGACGAGGATGAATTAGATGAACGTAATGAGGAGGACTATTTGAAAGTGACAATGGGAAAAGAGAAACAAAACAAGATGGACCTTACAAAAAACTATGATATTGTGTTAATACTTGGAAAAATACGAAAGACAGTAAAGCTATTTAGACGTTTCCCTGTGAAAATTCAATTTTACAAAATTATATTAAAAACAAACATGGTAAAGAACTTTCGTTAATTTTAAATTGTACAACAAGGTGGAACAGCTTACTAAATATGTTAGATCGATTTGTTCAACTAAAAGATTATATCAGAAAAGCTCTGATCGATTTAGAGAGCCAAATAATATTCACAAATTCATATTTTGAAGTCGCACAGACCATTAGAATCAGTTAATCTAACTGTAGAAGGTATATGCCGACGAGAAGCTAATCTTGCTACTGCAGATGCAAGTTTTAAATCTCTGTTTCGGGAGCTACGTGAACTAAAAACAAAATTAAGCAATGACCTGGAAGAGTCTTTAAGAAAGCGAATATCAGAGCGAAGAACCATAATGTCTGAAGTCATGGATTATCTCCAAACTCTCAATAACCAAGACAGCGAGGACCCTTTTTTTAATTTGCCCCTACCGACATAATTGCGAATTTCGTCAAAAATATTTCGGAAAGCTTATCAGGAGCCGTTCTCAGCAACCAAGCTGAACCAACTACAATAAATCTTGACGAGGACGGTTTCGACTCTGAATATGAGTTGCCAATCGACCGATTGAAAGGAGATGAAAATTTAAGTCTCAAAAACAAACTCGAACAGGCTATAAAAAATGCAATGAAACCGGTACAACAACCATTGAAAGGAAAATCTGTTAATGTTTTAAAGGTGGTGAAAAAAGAAATGGTCTTATTAGAAAATGGTGGTTTACATTTGCAGCGGTGCTATGAATGCTTGCTTACAATTCAACCCACCAGTGTGGAATCGGAACGAGCTTTTTCTTCTTCGTCATTGCTTGCCACAAAAATAAGATCTCGATTAGCCGATCCTACCTTAGATTCACTGGTGATGCTCAGAAGACATTTCCGTTCTAAGTTGTAAATATAATTTGTTTGTTAAAATTTTATGTTTTTTTAAATTTGCCATAATATTATTTTCGAGATACGTAACTTATGTATTAAACAATAAGATTTACATATTACATTTCCAAGTTCTTTTATTAAAATAGTCAAAAATACAAGATATTTTAACCCTACAAATTATTTTTCTAATTTTTCGGGATTTCGAGATTAATCCCGGGATTGAAATACAAAATCCCGAAATTCAATCCCGATCCCGAAATTTGGAAACCCTGTTTGCTACCAATCGCGAAGAAGAGCGCATAAAAGGTGCAGAGCTGGCTCAATCTAACGAGAAAGCAATATGCTACGCAATTTTGAAGAAGGTGGTTTATTCTCTATTATTTTCTGGTATACACTTTGATAGTATGGATATTTTTAGTCAAAATTGAAAGTTATTTTTGAAATGTTTTTGCACTGGGCTAAATCCCGATTGTACTGTATTGCAAATTAATCCTAACTGGGTCAACAATTCCTGATTATTGCAAGCGTTGCATTTTGTACAATGTTAATAAAACATTATGCATGTAATAAAGAGGAGCAGTTGTCGGCGACCGATGAACGACGAATAAACTAAAATGAAAAACGAATTAATTCTTTAATTAATAAACCCATAAAACACCTTAATAATATAAACTTCGGTCATCACATGGCGACCCTGCCAAACAACAAGCAATAAAAAAAATGTATATTAAATTAAGGATAATAAAGAAAAGTCAAAATGGGACAATCAAGATCAAAAGAAGAAATAATCATTGCCCAATCTGGAAATAGTGGTGGAACAACAAACGGCTTCCCAGAAAAATACCATATGGGAGAAGTGATAGGTGTTGTAAAGTGATAGGTGTAGTAGCTTTCGTAATTTTTGTCATCTTTTACTGCATTTACGTTCGAATCAAGCGAAGCCTCGAAGCGAAGATAAGTAAGAAGAAGTCGAGATGAACTACGTATAACCCAAAGTGAAGTGTAAAAAAAGTGTTAAAAAAACAGTGCTAAAGTGTTTTCAAGAGAATATGTTAAGTGAATTTAAGGATTTATTAGAAGTTATAGTAAAATTCAAAGGTAATGTAGTAAAAGATAGTCAAGACAGACGTGCAAATTTAGATTTAACTGTTAGAAAACTTAAAAAATTAGATCAAATTGAGGAGCAGTTAAATGAATTAACAGTTGAATATAATTCGTCGAATAAAGTAGGAGAAGATTCAGTAAAAATAGAGCATTGTATGTTAGAAATTGATAGTTTGATTAACGCAACCAAGTTAATATTAGTAGAAAGAAGAGAAGCTATAGAGTTAAGTTACATAAGCGAAAGAGATAGAAATAGTAAATTTTGGGAATTAGCATAGATAGTGTAAAGGAATTAAATAAATTAGTAAATATGGGTGAAAGATTTGATTTAAAAACAGCGGCATCATTACTACCAGTTATGAACGATACAGAATCCACAACGGTACAGTTGGTTGACGCAATCGAATTGTATGATGCTATGCTTGATGAATTAGGTAAAACCCAACTTATTCAATATGTTTTAAAAACTAGGCTTAGTGTTAGTGCAAAATTAAGATTAAATTCGACATATAATACAACAAAGGCATTAGTAGATGACATAAAACTTCATTTATTGACTAAAAAGTCTGCAACTTCTTTGTCTATAGAACTTCATAGGGTTAGACAAAATGAAAAATCGATAGAAAATTTCGGTAAACAAATATAAGAACTGTTAGTTAATTTGACAATTTCGCAAGCAAACGGTGATAATGCAGCGACAAATATATTACGGTCTGCTAATGAGAAAACAGCAATTTCGACATTCGCAAACGGGTTAAGAAATCAAGAACTCAGAACTACAGTTAAGGCTAGAAATTATTCATATTTGAAAGACGCAATAGCTGGCGCAAAAGATGAAGAGAACTTTAAGTTTGGTTCATCTTCAAATGTTTTCCATTTTCGACAACAATCACCAATTTCACAAAATTTTAACGGGCGTGGTAACCGATCATTTCATAAATTTTACAGAGGTAGCAATCAATTTCAGAATAGACAATTTAATCAGATACATACTTCAAGAGGTAACCAACGTTACTTTCAAAATTCAAATTTTAGAGGACAAGGTAGAGCAGGTCAAAATTTTAATTTTTAGAATAGAAATAATTATAATCAGCAAAATTATCGCAGTAACAGAAATTTTAATCATAGTAATCATGGCAATAGAGGTTTTAATTTGCATAGTAACTACTAAAGAGCTTATTTTGCAGATAATGTAGAGCATGAAACATCGCAATTACAAGTCAACAATGCTAACGCAATAAGAGAAAATTGCCAACAAAGCAAATTAATAACGAAACAATTCTCAGAATAAATGCTATAAATTTAATAAAAACAAATCTAATTTTTGATAATTATGATCATAATATAAAGTTATTGCTTGATACTGGAGCTTCAATAAGCATAATATTTTTGGAACAATTAGACACTAATGCGGAAATTAATGAAAAAGATAAAATTAACATAAATGGTATCAACGGTGGAATTACTTCATTAGGTTCAGTAAATTTAAAATTAAAAATTCAAAACCAGGAAATATCTCACAAATTTTTAGTTGTGAACAGATTTTTTTGTTACATATTCTGCAATAATAGATTACGAAAAGTAAACATTCTCAATTTTGATAAATAATAACATTGTTACCGAAAAATTAGAATCGTCTTATGACCTCATTACTACAATACCCCCGCGTTGTGAAATCATAAAATATTTTGATTGTTATGATATAAATGATGATTGTGTAATAATATCAGAAAATGTTTGCGACGGAGTTTACGTGGCTGGTTGTATTGTTAAACCAGAAAATAATAAAATTCCATTAAAATTCTTAAATACGACCGAGAAAAAAATTAAAATTCGAAATTTTCAACCAATAATTCAAAATCTTTCAAATTTTAATATTTTTTCATACGTCACAAACAATTTATCAGTCGATAGAGTAGATAAAGTTCTTGACTTAATAACTATGGAAAAACTAAGTAGTTTCGAGAAAAAAACAACGAAAAAATTTGTGCAAAATACACCGATGTATTTCATTTAGAAGGCGATAAATTAACTGTTACTAACGTAGTAAAACAAAACATTCCTTAAATCATGAGTCACAACCCGTCCATGTAAAACCATATAGATTGCCACATTCGCAAAAATTTGAAGTAATAAAAAAATTGAAGTAATAGAGGAGACACGATCACAATGGTCATCACCTGTGTTGATAGTTCCCAAAAAATCAGATAAATTAGGTGAGAAGTGGCGTGTTGTAATTGATTACAGATTACTTAATAAACAAATTCAGAAATTTGGATACCCTATTTGCTACCAATCGCGAAGAAGAGCGCATAAAAGGTGCAGAACTGGCTCAATCTAACGAGAAACCAATATGCTACGCAATTTTGAAGAAGGTGGTTCATTCTCTATTATTTTCTGGTATACACTTTTATAGTATGGATATTTTCAGTCAAAATTAAAAGTTATTTTTGAAATGTCGGCGTTTTAAAATATGGTTTTTGCACTGGGCTAAATCCCGATTATAGCTGGACTAAAGCAAGAAATCATTGTTTAGATGCTTTTTAGAAAGAAGTTTCAAGCACTTTAAACGACTGATTGAAGCAGAGAAGTTCAAACCATTCAAATATAGGACAGTATCATTTTGCAATCATAGAAATAGAAAAATTCTTAATATTTTAACTTTTTTTATTGCATGATATTAATTTCAAATTTTGAGATTATTTTATTATGGTAAAAATTATGGTATATTCCAAGAAGGGAATAATGAACCATAAATTGAGATATAACAAAAATTTTTCAATTAAATCTTTGGGGTACTGATTACGAATCTGGGGTTAGAATTAAAAATTTTTCAAAAATGAAGATGGCGGATACAACAAAAAGAACTAAAATTGCAAGAAATGGAATAATGAGGGGGGAAGGGGGAGTCATCAAGTAGCGGGATTCATCATTATTATTGTGTAATCAATCTTTCATACTAAGGTGATATTTTATTTATTTATTAGTTTTTGTCTTCTTCAAAAACATGTTAAGGAAAGTTTTTGAAATGTCGTCCAAATGCCGGTTCTGTCTATTTCACCGATATAAACCGCCATCCTGATAATAACCCTAAGAGACAAATATGCCGGAATATTGATTGATCATAAATAACTAGTTATATATTAACAAGACAGAAGGGTTCTGTAAGGTATGACTAATTGTAAATATAAACTAATGTTATGATTAATAAGTAGGTTAACAATAGGAAAGTTAAATGAATTACTTACTTTAACTCCCAGCGCAACGGTTAAGTCAAGTCAATTAGAAGAAAAAAAAAAAAGAAAAAAGAAGATATGGGAAAACAAATATCCAAGGAGGTAAACGAAGAAATTATAATTGCCCAAGCCGGAAATAGTGGAGGACAGACCAACGAAGTTTCAACTGCTGCCATCCTAGGGGTAATTGGTTTTGTCGGAGTGGCCCTTTTCTTCATCTATAGTTGCTATGTTGTATTGGTATATGTTGTTCGAAGACGAGAGAAGATGATGGAAAAGAGACTACGTTGACATCTCAGCCAGGAGCAAGTCTAAGCAAGCCCAAGGAGAAGAAGATCGAATGATGAGATGCCAATACAAATAAAGTAACTATTAGAAGAACTGAGAAGCTTCCATAGAAATTTATCGAAGGACAACGCCGCTAGTAGACAAGATAACACTAAAACAGAACGTAAGTTAGATAAAGTTAACAATGTTAGAGTCAGGTTAGACGAGGATAAATTTTAATAGTAAAGAACACGATAGGTTAGAGATAAAAGAAGCTAGGGATATAATAATAGCAATAGAGGAACTTTTGATAAAAATAACTGAGATTTTAGAAAGTAGGTTAGACAATTCAAAAGTAGGTCAAATAAAAATTGTAAATATGAGCGAGAAATTTGATTTGAAAAATGCCGCAACTTTGTTGCCAGTCATGAACGATACAGAAGATGTCACAAGACAATTAATACATTCAATCGAGCTCTATGATTCCTTATTGGATGAAGATGGGAAGAAAATATTAACCAATTATGTTCTGAAAGCTAGACTCTCACAGAAAGCAAAGCTTAGGTTAAATAATACGTATGAAAATAATGAACTCTTAATAGCTGTTCTTAAAAAGCATTTTATTTCCAAAAAATCAGCAGTGAGTCTTTCAGCAAAATTACACAATACAAAACAAGGAAATTCTCTTAACAATAACAACTCTTATGCGACTTAACATTAGCTCAAGCAGGAGAAAACACAAACATAGAAGTTACTAACCTTCTGAGAGATGCTAATGAAAAAATGGCTATTAACGTATTTGCAAATGCATTACGCAATAAGGATCTACAAGTAATAGTTAAAGCTAGAAATTACGATAAATTGTCAGAAGCAGTTCAAGGAGCTAAGGAAAAAGCATACATAAAATCAGAAAATCCCCAGATCTTTTATGCCAATAGACAAAGAAACACATAATAGAAATCTTACGAAAGTTTTACATAGATTACGAGAAGTCAACCTTAAACCCAATCCGAGTAAATGCGATTTTCTGAAGAAAGACATTTCATACCTTGGTCACGTAATATCAGCAAATGGTATCACACCAGATCCATTAAAAGTAAAAGTTTTGGAACAGTATCCTGTACCAAAAGACGAGCATGAAACAAAGAGATTTGTTGCTTTTGCAAATTATTACAGAAGATGTATTCCAAATTTTGCAAGAATTGCATAACCATTAAATAACCCTTCTAAGAAAAATACCAAGTTTAATTGGACATTGGAATGTCAACATTCTTTCGAATCTCTCAAAAAATCACTACAAAATCCACCGGTACTTAAATTTCCAAGTTTTAGTCCACACATTAAATTCATTCTTAAGACAGATGCATCAGGCTATGCATTAGGAGCAGTACTTTCCAATGGAGATGACCAACCTGTTGCTTATGCTAGTCGATCATTGAGTAAAGCAGAAAAAAACTATTGCACGATCGAGAAGGAACTTCTAGGTATCGTGTGGGCTGTTAAACACTTTAGACCGCACCTGTATGGTCGTAAATTTACAATCTTTACTGACCATAGGCCATTGATTTATTTATTTGGTATGACGAACCCTAGTAGCAGACTCACCAAGTTTTGATTGGCTCTGGAAGAATACAACTTTGTAGTAGAATATATAAGAGTGAAAGATAATGTAGAAATATCTTCTAATGATTTAAAGGAGATTAGTCAAACAAATCATGAAAGAGTATGTGCAATAACAAGAGCACAAGCAAAACATCAAAAAGACGAAACGGAATTTGATCAGAGAGTCCACAAACGGATTGATCACCCTGGTGTGGTGGAATTGATTAAAAAACCGAAGGATGCCATTGAATTATCATTAATGACTGAAGTGGAATTTGAGGCCTTAAGAAAAGAAGAATAACTTTAAAGGTAACGTTATCTACAATGAAAAGAAAAAAGTTTTACATATAAAATCGAATCCTGGATCAGCGTCAGCAATAAATGCGTCGTTGACAGACCTTTTTAATACAGTCAACCCTCCTACAACGCGGTACTCTCAGAACGCGGTTTCCATATAACGCGGAGCTGAAAATGCGACAGCCCTCCTATAACGCGGTACTCTCAGAACGCAGTTTGCATATAACGCGAAGCTGACAATGCAACAGCCCTCCTATAACACGATACTCTTACAGCGCGGTTTCCGTCAACAGCATCCCATAAGTTCCTTCCGCATAGCCTAAGAAAGTTTAGCCTATGTTTAGTTCGTTAGGGCCTATTTGAATTATAAGTGACCAAGTTTTTCTAAAAATTTTTCTGCACCGTCCGTTCGTTCAGTTTTTTGCTGCTTAATTTGTGGTTGATAATTGGACAACATTACACAATACTGTAAGTAATATTCTTCATTTGTTCTAATATAATAATAATAAAGTAATTATTAACCCTAGATTTGCATCATGTCAAACACGAAAGAAACAAGGAAAGGGTTAAAAAGAAAGTTTATATCTCTTGAAGATAAAATCGAAATTCTAAATCGTTTAGAAGGTGGGAAAGATCTATCGTCGGTTGCAAAATCAACCAAGTTGAATGAATCTACAATTCGAACCCTAAAGAAAAATGCAGACAATATAAGGAAAACTGTGGCAGATGGCTGTCCGTTAGGTGCGAAACGTGTCACTCGCACACGAAATTCTAATATGGTTAAAATGGAACGGGCGTTAATGATCTGGTTGGAAGACTGTATAGCCAAAAAGATTCCTATCAGTGGAAATCTTATCAAGCAGAAAGCACTTAAAATCTATGAGCATTTAAGGAATATTGGGCATTCTTCTGCAGAGCTAGAAAATTATTCGTTTGTCGCGAGTAAAGGGTGGTTTGAAAAACTAAAAAAAAAGGTACTCATTACACAATATTAAGTTTCAAGGAGAACAGGCCTCAGCAGATGTTGAAATTGCTGAGAATTAGCTAGAATTATCAATGAAGGAGGCTATTCACCTCATCAGATTTTTAACGCCGATGAGACGGCATCGGAAAAAACTACCATCTAGGACCTTCATTTTGAAAAATCAAAGGCGTGCTCAGGGGTTTAAACCTTCAAAAGAACGTGTCACCCTTCATGTGTGCAGCAATCTTTCAGGGAGCCTGATGATAAAACCTGTGATAATAAATCGTTCTTCAACTCCCCGTGTTATGAAAAACATTGATAAGACCGAATTGCCTGTATTCTGGCGATCTAATAAGAAAGCTTGGATGACCCAAGATTTATTTAAGGATTGGTTTTATAATTGTTTTATCCCGGCAGGTGAAGCCCATACGATGGAAAAAATTTGTATTTCAAAGTTTTATTAGTTCTTGATAACGCTGGTTGCCACAACATACAACTGGATCATCCAAATGTAAAAATTGTCTTCCTTCCTCCTAACTGTACGTCATTAATACAACCTTTGGACCAAGAATTCATTCAAACTTTAAAAATGTATTACACACGCCAAGTTTTCCAAACCATTTTCGACAGATTAGAAAGTAGTGAAAATAAAACCCTTACTCAAGTTTGGATGGAATTTTCTATTTTAGATTGTATTAGAACCGTGTCATCGGCTTGCGCGGAAATTAAACCATCAACGCTTAATGTGTGTTGGAAACCCCTTTTACCTGAAATGGTTCAAACAATACAAGATGATTCTACAATTTCACTCCCAGTTACAGAAATAGTAAACATTGCTTCTCGTTTAGGCGATGAAGAATTTACAACAAATCATCAGGATGTAAGAGAACTCGTACTCGGGGAAGATACTTTAAATGAGGATGAATTGATGGATTTAATTGATGCACCCACCTCAAATCCATTGGTAAACGAAAATAAGGAAAACGAATGGGTGCCAAATGTCGATTTACAAGATGTGAAAAAAGGGCTAAATTTGGCTAAAGAATTAGAACTCCATTTCATTCAAACTGATCATTCAACGGTGCGTAGCGCAAAGTTTAAAAGAGAGTTAAGAAATTGCTTAGCTCCCTATAGAAAGGTTTTAGTGGAGTTGGAAAAAAAAGCTACAATCGAAAACCAATGTGAAGATGAGCCAAATGAGGAAGACATTTTGCCTATTAAAAGAAGACGAGTTAGGCGACTCATATTATCTGACAGCAAGGATAAGTGTTGAAAGATTAAATTTTATAAAAGTCTTTCTTGTTTTTGTTGGAAAATAGTTTTTCAGTTTAGTTTTGGTATCATTTCTTTATATAAACTCTTCAATTCAATAAAAATAATTTATAATTTATCTTGTCCTTATTGGTCTCCATATAACGCGGTACAATAATGTGATTTGTACTAATTCTGCGTTTCTTATAGCGCGGTTTCCATACAACGCGGTAGACGGTTTCCATAGAACGCGCTACGAATTTCCCTGGTTTGTACGGTTAAATCCGAGTTTCTTATAGCGCGGTTTCCATATTCCTCACCGCGTTATAGGAGGGTTGACTGTATATGTAGAAAATACAATGTTCAAGAATTAATTTTAATAAGGAATGAAAGATGCGCATCGCTATTAAAAGAATTAAAAGCAAATAGGGATTTGCTAAAAGATGCTCCAAAAATTTCAGTTATTAACAGATGTTCAACTATTGATGATTTGGAGACGAGACAGTTAATTCTGAATGACTTCCATATGCGTCCAACAGGGGGACATGCGGGGGTCAATAGAATGTTTAACAACATAAAGAAGTATTATTTCTGGTCAGGATTAAGGGAAGATGTTGAATTATTCGTAAAAAAATGCGAAGATTGTCAAAGGTTTAAGTACTCTATACCAAACGTACAGCCTTTAGAAATAACAACGACAGCACACGCTGCAATGCAAAAAATCTATCTAGATATTGTAGGACCATTAGAGGAAGACTACGCAAGCAATCATTATATTTTGACGTTACAATGTGAACTTAGCAAATATGTTGAATGTTATCCATTACCAAATAAAGAAGCAAATACTATAGCACTGTCGTTCGTCAACAACTACATCTTACGATATGGGATTCCTGAGACTATAGTAACAGATCAAGGAACAGAGTTCTTAGCAAATGTATTTAAAGACGTATGTAAGCTGCTAAAAATCAAACTATGTTCAACAGCTCATCATCACGAGACATTGGGTTCACTGGAAAATTCTCACAGGAATTTGGGTGCTTATTTACGTATCCAAGTGTCAAAACATCCAGACTCATGGAGCACTGGTGTTTTGCATATAATAACACTGTTCATACGGAAACACGTTACACTCCACATGAATTAGTGTTTGGAAGAAGTGCAAAATTGCCATCAAACATAATAAATAAAATAGACCCTCTTTACCATTTTGAGAATTATTCATTAGAATTACAATATAGACTGCAACAAGCCTGTGCAGATGCGCGAAATAATCTGGAGGAGGCTCATGACAAAAGATCAGATTTCTCCTCATATACAGTAGTTAGTAAAGTATTAATAAAAAATGATTGTCGTAGCAATAAGTTAGAATCTTTGTATAGGGGCCCATAGGAAGTATTAGAAGACAATGCATCAAACATTATAATTAAGATAGATAATAAACCGGTTACTGTACATAAAAATAAGGTAAAACATTTTTTTGATTAAAAATAAAGAAGAAAAAATTTTTTAATTGCATTTTTTTTAATTTAAGGGGGTAGATGTAAGGTATGACTAATTGTAAATATAAACTAATGTTATGATTAATAAGTAGGTTAACAATAGGAAGGTTAAATGAATAAGGTTGTTGCAACAAACGAAAGAAGGTTTGTTGTTGCAACGTTAGCAATAAGTTCGATATAAATATAGCGTAATTAATTGGAAGAGACAATGAATAAAATCAATCAAAGTCGATACAACGTTTTTATTATTATCACCTGAACCCTCAACAAACCAAGTTATTATAGTTCCTAAAGGACATAAACTTTGAAAAAATAAAGAAAGCCAACCCAACCCAACCCTAGGGATGCATTTAACAGAGAAACCAAAGAAATCCTATAGAAATGTGAAGAAACATTAAAGAACATACTAGGTAATTACAAATATGCTAACATAATGAATCGTCAAACACTAAAATTGTATTCTCTAAACTGCAAAAACAGAATCACAAATCCTCAATAACAACATAAATTTTTAACCAGAATATTTGGTTGACCGTAAAAAATCGTAACCAACTGATTAATGAAATAAATAATATAACATTACCATATACATTCAAAATTCTGCGCTTCGATATAACAAACTTATACACCAATATACCGATCATAGAAACCTTAAATATCCTAAAAGTAATGATAGAATAATCTAAACAATAGGAAAGGCATAGAAAATATAATCAAATTATTTGAACAACGCTTTAATCAAAGTTCTCAATTCAACAACAACAATTTTAGCAGATATTTCCCTGAATCATATTGAGAAAGTATAAAAAAAAATTAAAAATTATTTTTTCAACAATAACATTCTCTATATACTTTTCATTTATTAACATTATTTCTCTCCTTGTGAATAAAAATATATGAAGAAAAAATGATATTGTGATAACACTAATAATGATCAAATAAATTGATTAAATACTATAAAAAGACCGTATGAACATACTTCTATTAGTATCAAATCGCACATTCTAGTTAGCATTATTAGTTTCATAGAACTAAAGAACAAGAACTTTTCCAAAGCAAGATACAGACTAGAAAATCTAAGTTCGGAAAACTTTCGAATCAAGTTCAATAAATCACAGAGAGAATTAGAATTCTTTATCTAAACAAGATATCTAGTTACGATATCTTCATAATTCCAATTATTCTTTAATTTTATAAAGAATTTCAATCAAATGTATAATTTTTAATAGAAGCTATTTTTAAAAAGAACTATACATATATACGAATAATTTTCACCAAACCTTGGGAAATAATTTGTGCTGATTCCGTATCTATGTCGGTATACCTGTAACCATCACTGTGTAGTGTAAACCTCTTTACATTGTATATAGAACAGAGATTCTAGCAGGTACAATGAAGGAAATGGGAAAATCTGATGAACAATAAAGGCTTTCCGATATAATAGACTTGTGTGGTCTATTATAAATGGACAGTTCGTCACTGCATACGCAAAACCCTACAACCCGAGCCACCGCACCACGCAAGAATTAATATCATATTAATGTTTGGTAAAGTTCCATACTATATATGGAACTTTTCTTTTATATTGTAGTTGACTTTCATACTAAAATGAAATAAACATATGCAGAGCGGTTTATATTTGTGAATCTACAAAAGCGCATCAAAGACCAGAAGACCACAGAAAACTGGATTTGGACGACATTTCAAAAACTTTCCTCAACATGTTTTTAAAGAAGACAAAAACGTTAAGATACTCGACTAAGTAAATAAAAGTATGAAAATGGAACTATTAGAACAATACGAAATTGGTCCGTTTTTATGTAACAACCCAAAAGAATAATTAATTCCACAACAAACACCATTATACTCGTGCTTAAAACATCCATATCCAGCGTAAGTCGATTTCATTTCAAAAACCGAGCGAGCCCAGTTTGAGGGTGACTGGTGTTGCTGCAGTGTTGAAATAAGACGGCCCAAAAAGATATCTTATCAATCAGAACGAGTTTTAACTTCAAAAGAATTTTCGTTGATTGAATTACGTTCTTGCATTCATCGTGATTTTTTACGTTGTCTTTTTCATTCTTCAATTAATTTTAAATGAATGATCAATATTTTAATGTGTTTAACAGTGATTGTAATATAATGTGATGTAAATTAAAATTTAATTTAATTTGAAATCGGACCTTGTAGACGTTTTCTTAAGATTATCAGGCGTATAAATAAAATATGTTCTTTCTATTATTTTTTTATTCATTAACTTACGGCGGATATGGATGTCTTAGGCACGAGTATAATGGTGTTTGTTGGAATTAATTGTTCGTTTAGTAATTGTTCTTTTGGGTTGTTATACAGAAACTGATCAATTTCGTATTATTCTAACAGTTCCATTTTAATACCTTTATTTACTTGGTGAAGAAATTGTATTCTTGAATTAAACTGCATAAACAGAATCACTCGATAACACCAATAATTAGTAGCATGAACCACCTTTAACTTGTCAATAATAAGCTATAACTTCTCAAAAATGTTTGTTAACTTTCTCAATAACTTAAATTTTCAACTACAACACACCGTAAAAAATCGTAACCAACTGATTGTTTATTTCATTATAAACAATGTAATATTACCATATATATTTAAAATTCTGTACTTCGATATAGCAAACTTATACACCAATATACTGATCATAAAAACGTTAAATATACTAAAAGTAATGAAAGAGAATAACCTGAACAACAAGAAAGACAGAAAATATAATCCAATTTTTTGAACAATGCTTTAATCAAAACTTTTGTCAATTCAACAACAACATTTATAAATATAAAGATAGATTATCAATGGGATCACCACTTAGCAGCATTTTAGCAAACATTTGCCTGAATCAGATTGAGAAAGAGAAAATTATCAACACTGCCAGTCTTTTCAACAATAACATTCTCTTCTGGTAGAGGTATGTTGAGGACATTATAGTGATAATAGACGACGAAACAAAAATAAACGGTCTTCATGAATACTATACACAAAAATTTAAAGTTCACTTTTGAGATCGAAAACAACAAAACATTAAATTTCTTCGATTTAACTTTACAGCAAACAACAGATAATTAAATAAAATTCTCTATAAATCGCAAAACAACTCAAACAGACTATCATATGAATCATACTACCATATATGTCAAAAATTAGCGATATTTAGAGCCTATTTCCATAGAGCTTTAAACTCGAATCTGAATGCACAAGATTTTGAAAAAGAGTGTTTAATCATCCAACAAATAGCAAAATAGAAACAATATCCTAAACATATGGTTCAAATTTAGCTAATTGTGATTCCATCTTGCATCATTTGTAAATATATCAATTAATTTTTAAATAAAAAATAAATAAATAATAAAAAAATATTTTTTTTGGTGTATTACCAAAAAAAATGTTTAATTGTTTTATCTACACCTGACGGTAATTATTTTTATTTTTTTATAGTTTTTTATATGCTTGTTTTCATAATTTTTTGAAATTTTTTTTAGTTGTGCTTGAAAAAGACTAACATTAATAGTCGAAACATGTAGCACTGAATCAACAGTTAATAAAGTTATTTCATCATTAACTTGGTGTATTATTAAATGATATACGATTCAAAAATTAGTGAAAAAGATGGAACACAAGAGCACTACACTCAACAACACCAATACTAAAGAAGATGTCATCTATAGGGCTTTCAGTTTTCCAGGACCTTTATCAGTTGAGAAAAGTTTTCAAACAATACAAAATATGTCTATCGTACATAAACAAAACCATTTTAAATAATATATTAATTAACAACAAGGACAAAACACAGATGTTGAGAAAGAACGGAGTATATCAGTTATAATGCTATAATAATGTTTTTAAAGAAGACAAAACGTCAAGATACTCGACCAAGTAAATAAAAGTATGAAAATGAACCTTTAGAACATTACGAAATTAGTCAATTAATTCCGCAACAAACACCATTATACTAGTGCTTAAAACATCTATATCCACCGTAAGTTGATTTCATTTCAAAAAGCGAGAGAGCCTAGTTTGAGGATGACTAGGTGACAGTGCCATAAAAAAACCACCTTACCAATCAGAACGATAAATTTTACCTAGAAAAATTACCTACTTGCATTCATTGTGATTCTTTACGTTGTTATTTTCATTCTCAATTAATTTGAAATAAATGATCAATATTTTAATGTTTAACAGTGATTGTAATATAATCTGACGTAACTTTAAATTTATAATGCAGTTTAATTTGTACTTAAATGAAATCGTACCTTGCAGACGTCTTCTGAAGACAACCAGGCGGTCGAAATTAATTAAGATTAATAAATAAATAAAAGAACACCTTAGTATAAAAGATTAATAACACAACCTATTCTTAATTATAATTCGTATCAAAATATTTTTCAAATAAAGTTTATTACAAATTCATAAAGGAACAACGTTGATAAGAACAATTTTTGAAAATTTTCAATTTTTGTATTTCCCAATGAATGGTATAGAGATGAATATCTTCCTAAATATAATTTGTATCAAAATATTTTTCAAATAAAGAATGTTACAAATTCATAAAGGAACAACGTTTATTAGAACAATTTTTGAAAATTACCAATTTTTGTATTTCCCACCGAATAGTATAGAAATGATTATCTTCTTAATTATAGTTCGTATCAAAATATTTTTCAAATAAAGGTTGTTACAAATTCATAAAAGAACAACGTTTATTAGAACAATTTTTGAAAATTATCAATTTTTGTATTTCCCACCGAACAGTATTGAAATGATTATCTTCCTAATTATAGTTCGTATCAAAATATTTTTCAAATAAAGGTTGTTACAAATTCATAAAGGAACAACGTTTATTAGAACAATTTTTGAAAATTATCAATTTTTGTATTTCCCACCAAACAGTATAGAAATGATTATCTTCCTAATTATAATTTGTATCAAAATATTTTTCAAATAAAGGTTGTTACAAATTCATAAAGGAACAACGTTTATTAGAACAATTTTTGAAAATTATCAATTTTTGTATTTCCCACCGAACAATATTGAAATGATTATCTTCCTAATTATAGTTCGTATCAAAATATTTTTTAAATAAAGTTTATTACAAATTCATAAAGGAACAACGTATAGTAGAACAAGTTTTAAAAATTATTAAGATTGGGCCGACTAACGACTATCCGACTATTCGGTCCTAAAGTTCGGATTCTTTTGGAAAATCTTATATATCACATAATCTTGTTGTAATAATTTAATTGTTAAAACAAGATAAAAAGTAAAACGAGACAACTCTAGGTACTTTTGTTGATAATTAGGTGCATTTTAAAATCATTAAAATTTGTTTTTAAGTTAAAATAATTAATAATAGCATAGTTTATCATAATTGTGAAATTGGAATAACCTAGTTGATGTGCATGAAAATGTGTTAGTATTTCTGCCCAACGATTTTCACTACAAACATTCTTATCATTACATGCCGAGACATTTTGGAGTGTCATATACCTCAAAATCAGTAAAAATTCATAATACACTTGTTGTACTTTATCCCACTCAGGTATTTTTGTAGATTCAATTAATACAATCTTCATCAAGATCTATAACTTATAATTATTGCGATCGAACGAAGAGTTAAAAAAAATCATGATTTTTGATTTCTTTAAAATATCCGCTAAGCTTTGCTATTTTACAATAAAATACATTTTTTTCAAATTTGTTAAATGTTTAAAAAAAATTATTTCAACGTTTTCTATTTTCTTTACGAGATTTTTTTACGATATCTTGGTGTAGGGCGGCAAGACGTCGCGACAAAAGTCGCGACCACCACTGTCTGGACAAAGTCGTTAATATTGGCATTAGATGACTTGTTCTTTTAAAAACTTGTTCTAAAAAACCAGATGTCTTATTCTCTGTTGGGTTCTTGCGTCGTGAAGTTATATATTAGTAAAACCTAAGCAGTAATAAAAACAATTAAAACCTAAGAATAAAATAAAAATGAGTGGAAGAAAAAATAGAAAAAGGAAAGACTGATAACAGAGCAATTTACAAAAATTGTCGAAAAGAAATGCAAGGATTAGTTCTAAGATTAAAAGAAAATAAAGAAAAGTGTAAGGGGAAGAG
This sequence comes from Onthophagus sagittarius, assembly GCA_036711965.1. Taxonomy (NCBI): domain Eukaryota; kingdom Metazoa; phylum Arthropoda; class Insecta; order Coleoptera; family Scarabaeidae; genus Onthophagus; species Onthophagus sagittarius. The sequence goes on along the minus strand of JASERS010000007.1, from coordinate 6,828,238 downwards.
TCAGTTAAATGTTGATGAAGGAGTCGCTGGTTTAAGTAATATGGAAATCAATTTAATTGAAGGTAAGTTGAGCGTAGAGAGTACAATATAATGAAAAAAATGTAACTTTGATTTAAAAAAGTACATTTAAGGCTATAAGAATTTTGAAAAATTATTAATCTACGTAAAAAAGTTATTAATGAAGTTAACTAAATGTTAATCATTTCATCATTTTTTTTGTATAAACATTTTTCTGAAATATCCACCATTGCAACAAATGAGCCGCTTTCATTAATCAGTTCAATGGTATCACTTTCTGATATTGACTCAGCAGTTTTATCAAAGAGGAGAAAAACGAATCCTGATACCCATTTAGAAAGCTTTATTGTTAGAACACAATAATTGACAAGAAAATTGCAAGAGCCGTATTTGCAACAAATAGCAGTTTTAGATGTATGGACAATCCTCATGCAAAGAAGGCGATTGAATTGTTAAGACCTGGTTACAATCCTCATTCAGGAAAAACAATTTCCACAACACTTTTGGAACAGATTTATGAAGAGGAGAAAAATAAATGTTTTGGAAGTCTTTCTGGATGTTGTGCGAACAACATAATTTACCAGAAAATTTCAAATATTGGAATTAAACGATCAGCAGAAGATTACTTAAATATCTTAAAGCCAATAGCTATAACAGTGGACAAATTGCAAAAAAAGATGTATTTTTCTCTCCGATGCAGTGGAGGTCTGGAAAGAACGAGGCACATTATTAATAGAGCATTTATTTGATTTATAATTTATTTTTATCCTAATTTTATATTTTATTTTATAATTCTATCCTAATTAAAATTTTTCAAGAAACGATATAAGCAGGTCCTTACATCAAATCACTACATAGCGTACCTTTTAGATGATACCAAAACTAAACATAAGTTAACAAACTCCGAAAAAGAAGAAGCTTTAAATGCAGTGAAGGAAATGTATAACAATAAGAGTTTACTTCCATTCATTGTAAAACTAGAAGCGAAAATTGAACCATTTTCGGCGATAATGTTTTGAGAAGAAATTCTAAGTAATGTCAGTCCATTACAATGGTCTGTGTGCAGTATGTTCATCAGCTTCTATGGAGAATTGTTTCTACATTTGGACTTGTACAGGGTGTCCAAGTTTCGATGGGTTTGCAGGGCATCTTGGTAATTATGAAAGAAAGAAAGTTGCGGTTTTCAAGAACCTTAGCTACTTTTTTGTGAAACTTATATTACGGCAAACCAAATTTTTTAGCCCTCTTCGTTTTTTTTCCAGATAAAATATATAAGTATATATAAGTTTCCAGATAGCCGAGATACAGGGGGTGTCTGAAAATCGTATATTTTGAGAAACTCCCTGTATATAAAAAACGAAGAGGGCTATAAAAATTTGGTTTGCCGCATTATAAGTTTCACAAAAAAGTAGCTCAGGTTCGTGAAAACCGCAACTTTCTATCTTTCATAATTACCAAGATACCCTGCAAACCCATCGAAATTTGGACACACTGTACACTCATCTATAAGAAATAAATTAGGTGTTGAAAAAACAGGTAAACTAGTGTTTTTGTATAAATATTACAATGATTTTTAGTTTTTGTTGAATGGTTTCTGTAAAAAAAGGTTTGCTTTGTTAATAAAGGTTTTATTATTTCTATTTTGATTTAAATCATTGGTTAAAATTGAAAAAATCATTTGATTTAAATCATTCATTAAAATCGTGTTTTAATCAACTTTAAATATTATTTAGAATTTATTCTCTTATTTTTATAGGTTTTTGTTTTTTAAACTTAGTTACCTTTCCAGTGGTCTTTGCCTTTGAATAAATTTAAAATTTTATAAATTCCTCGAAATACTCATCTTGGGTTGGATAGGGGAATTTTCAATTAAAAATAAATACCCGGGTATCTAACAACACTGATTACAGTACATGAAAGATAGAAGAACTAATAAGGAAATGTGCCATGATTATATGTTAATTTAATTAAACAAATATTTATAAAATACAACATTAACATACTATTATCGGATTCAAAAGAATTTACCCCTCACTTTGAAGGCGAATAACAAAGAAACTACTCCCTAGAAAAAAGTAGGATTGGCTTTGTTTGACGCGTGATTTAATTCGTTATAATGTGTAATAATTTCATTTTTTGTCACACAATCGTGTAGTAATTATCGCAGGTATAATGAAAAAATGTAACCGATTTCGATCGATCTGCTCGATTTTAGGATTCTTTTTCTCAAAAATAGTTTGGCGAAAAATTTTCAAATTTGAACTGGTAGTAACCTGATGTGTTCTTAATGAAGAGCATATTTGATTTTATCAATATTTCATATAGTTTCGTGGAAAATCGAGGTTTAGTAGGTTGCGATTATTTCAAAAACAACCAAGCAAATTTCAACGCAGTTTTAACCAAAATATGTCAAATAATTTCGGTTATCGGATTCCGTTATTAGATTTTCAAAATTATGTGTTCCTAATTTTTTAAGAGCGATTCTGTTTCTCTTTAATTTATAATTTCATTAAATCGCTCATAAAAAAATTAAAGACATAATTTTGAAAATCTAATACCGGAATTCGATAACCGAAATTATTTGACATATTTTGGTTAAAACCGCGTTGAAATCCACCTGGTCGTTTTTGAAATAATCGCAACCTATTAAACAGCGATTTTCCACGAAACTATTTGAAATATTCATAAAATAAAATATATACCTCATCAAGAACACATCAGGTTACTACCAGTTCAAATTTGAAATTTTTTCCCCAAACAGATTCTGAGAAAAAAAATTGTAAAGTTGAGCTTCTTCGCAGACCGACCGCAATCGGGTACATTTTTTTATTGTACTTGCGATAATTACTACACAAGTATATTATAAAGAATTAAATTATGCGTCAAACAAAGCTAATCAAAATTTTTTCTATGGAATAGCTTTTTTGTTATTTGCCTTCAAAAGTGAGGGGTAAAATCTTTTGAATCCAATAATAGTTGAAGGGATCTTTGCATCCTTGATTAATTCATCAAGAAGACATGCTACCTTTGACAATCCTTTTGAGCAGTTGTTTGTTTTTAAGAAAATCTAACTTAAATTTAAAATTGTTCTTTTAATAACTTAAAACTTTTAAATAATCTTAAATTATTACCTATGTCATAAGTTTCAGTTTTGTGTCAAAATATCTGTATTTTAAACATAACTTATGTAAAAAGTTCAAAAGTTCTTAACTACTAACTAGAAACTAGTTACCTTTAAAGAGCAAATAAATTGCTATATAATTAGGGCTATATATAGAATAATTAATATATGTTCTGGTTGATCCGAGGTATCATCCGTTCATCTTCTTGGTTGTTCCTTGTGGACAGGGGCAGACGTTTCGCCAAGATCTCACTTGGCATCTTCAGTCTTTCAACAGGATACTACGACAAAGCACTGAAGATGCCAAGTGAGATCTCCTCGGATCAACCAGAACACATACTTCACCATCCATGAAGCACTACAAATTACCATTAATTAATATATTTAACTACTTATTCCTTAGTAGTTAATAATCAAACTGCCATAATCTAAAAGTAGTTAGTGGTTATACTCGACCACGTTTCTCAAGTAGTTAGCCCTGCTTTGATTTTGATCAATAACTCATGATGCTTTGCTAATAAATTTCATGTAACATCGATGATATATTTTTTCCTTCCATATTTAACATGGCTTTGTGAAAACCAACTGCTTGTACGTGCATAAAATATAACCAGCAATCGGAGCTGGATTGATAAAAAAATTCAATATATTCAGGCATTTTTCAATACTAAGTAAAATTAGACATTTTAAGTACTCTTCAAGTGCAGGCTATCATCATTAATGCAAGCCATCTAGTATTACTGTAGCCCAAAATTTTTGTATGCTTTGTACCTATCACGTCATAGAATGATTTCACTCCTCTCTTAAGTCTTAAAAAGTGTAGAAGTCTGTACTTCTTTATAGTCTACTTTCTTTACCTGCTGATTACAGTATACCTAGTTCGTTAGCTCGCGCGTTTTTTAGAATGGATTTATTATTACCTTGATTTCATAAGCTCATTGCGCCCGGATGCGTCATAAATATTTTTGCCAATATATCGATTATTTTTTTCATCATGTGATTATTTTAGTTGTTTCTTCACATATCACGTAATATTGTATGATACTTCTATTTATTATTTTTTCTTCTATTGATATGTTTTTTTTTGAGAACAAATATTTTATCTGCAAAACCTAGTTATAATAAAAAGTTGTCGCGACGTTTTATATTTTTCAAATCAAATAAAGAATTCTTACAACTGCAAATGTTGCTGTTCCCAGTAGTAAAAGGTATAAAAGAAGGACATAATGTTGAAGTAAAATTAGTTCTAAAATAGCTGGTGGTTCCGACTGTCCTTTATTTCCGCTAAAATGTCCCAAAATTGTTTAAATCATTTTGATGATATAACAAATCTTCTCGAAGACAACAAGGAAGATCCCTCAGTGAACGAGGATTTTAGAGAAGAAAGTTATATAGATTCGGAAGATTTCGTTGAAAGATATGAAGACGATTCAGAAACGGAGCAGGATGGGGAGAAAGTTTTATCCTTTTTGGGAAAGGATAAAACAACTTAATAGTATAAAAATCCGCCACAAGAAATGTTCGTAGACGATGTCACAATGTTATAACTGAATGTTCTGGCGTCAAAGGAAACGCTAAAAATGCTCCAACTGCGGTTGATTGTTGGCACAATTTGTTCACAGACGACATTTTGGATGCAATAGTTAGATATACAAACCAATATATTGAATCGATATAGCATAAATTTTCTAGAGAAAGAGACGGCTTTTATGGGTTTATTATACTTAGCAGGAGCACTGAGAGGAAATCGTCAAAGTTTAGAGGAACTTTGGGGAAAAGAAGGCGACGATGTCGAGTAATTTGGATTGGTAATGAATATCAAACGGTTCAAAACTCTGATGCGTTGTCTTTGATTTGACGATTTTACTACCAGAGCAAAACGAAAAGAAATCGGTCGTCTTGCTCCATCTTCAGGACGTGTTTGAAAAATTTCTGGAAAACTGTCAAAGGAGTTATAACGTCGGAGGAAACGTGATAATCAATGAGATGCTACGATGTTTTCGTGGACGGTGTGTATTTCGCCAGTACATACCATCCAAACCGAACAAGTACGGCGTAAAATGTTTTGCCCTTGCTGATGCCAAGACGACTTATACGTTGAAAATGGAGATTTATGCTGGGAAACAGCCTGAAGGTGTTTTCGCTGTCAGTAATAAGCCGTGTGAAGTAGTAAAAAGAATGGCTAAACCAATATTTAGAAGCGGTCGTAACATTACAGCCGATAATTGGTTTATACGTTGGAACTGTGAGAAAAAATAAAAGACAGTTGCCCCATCATTTGTCTTGGCCAAAGGAAGGAAACAATACACCAACATGTTTGGTTTCAATAATGGAAAAACTTTAGCATCTTACATACCATGAGCAAAGAAGAATGTAATTCTCGTATCTACACTACATAGAAGACATGTTATGACAACAACATCGATCCTAAATCGAAGAGCCACCAAGGGCCCTGTCGATGCTGTAGATCAGATGTGTGCTACCTACATAGTGAACCGAAATGTAAAGCGGTGACCCATGGTAATATTTTTCACAATGTTGAATGTGAGTGGTATTAACTCCCTAAGTTAGCCGAGTAAGTTACCTCGGCAATCGACTGGAACCATTAAAAAGACGAGTTTTTCTAAAAACATTGTCTCATCAGCTGACGATGGGACAGCTTACTCGGAGAAGTATGAAGACTGTTGGAATCAATACCCAGCTCCAAAAGCGACTAAAACGGTTCCAACCCATCAATAAAGCTGATGACTTAGAAAATTCAACTCCTCCACCTCTAAAAAGGGAATTGTTCACAATATAATAAATAAATACTTAAATTATTTTTATATTAGTTTTGATTAGTGTGTTATTTGCAGTATTATAATAAATGCCGACTAATCGTAAACTAAAAAGTGGCCGAATAATCAGCTTTTCCGATTACAACCCTAAAAATTATTAATTTTTGTATTTTCCACTGAACAATATTGAAATAATTATCTTCCTAATTATAGCTCGTATCAAAATATTTTTGAAATAAAGTTTGTTACAACTTCATAGAGGAACAACGTTTATTATTTTTTTTGATTTTTGAAAATTATCAATTTTTGTATTTTCCACCGAACAGTATAGAAATGATTATCTTCCTAATTATAATTTGTATGAAAATATTTTTCAAATAAAGGATGTTGCAAATTCATCAAAGAACAATGTTTATTAGAACGGTTTTTGAAAATTATCAATTTTTATATTTCCCACTGAACAAAGTTGAAATAATTATCTTCCTAATTATAGCTCTTATCAAAATATTTTTGAAATAAAGTTTGTTACAAAGTCATAGAGGAACAACGTTTATTAGAACGATTTTTGAAAATTATCAATTTTTGTATTTTCCACCGAACAGTATAGAAATGATTATCTTCCTAATTATAATTTGTATGAAAATATTTTTCAAATAAAGGATGTTGCAAATTCATCAAAGAACAAAGCTTATTAGAACAGTTTTTGGAAATTATCAATTTCTATATTTCCCACTGAACAAAGTTAAAATAATTATCCTCCTAATTATAGCTCGTATCAAAATATTTTTGAAATAAAGTTTGTTACAAATTCATAGAGGAATAACGTTTATTAGAACGATTTTTGAAAATTATCAATTTTTGTATTTTCCACTGAACAGTATAGAAAAGATTATCTTCCTAATTATAATTTGTATGAAAATATTTTTCAAATAAAGGATGTTGCAAATTCATCAAAGAACAATGTTTATTAGAACAGTTTTTGGAAATTATCAATTTCTATATTTCCCACTGAACAAAGTTGAAATAATTATCCTCTTAATTATAGCTCGTATCAAAATATTTTTGAAATAAAGTTTGTTACAAATTCATAGAGGAACAACGTTTATTAGAACGATTTTTGAAAATTTTCAATTTTTGTATTTTCCACCGAACAGTATAGAATTGATTATCTTCCTAATTATAAGATTTATGAAAATATTTTTCAAATAAAGGATGTTGCAAATTCATCAAAGAACAACATTTATTAGAACAGTTTTTGGAAATTATCAATTTCTATATTTCTCACTGAACAAAGTTGAAATAATTATCTTCCTAATTATAGCTCCTATCAAAATATTTTTGAAATAAAGTTTGTTACAAATTCATAGAGGAACAACGTTTATTAGAACGATTTTTGAAAATTATCAATTTTTGTATTTTCCACCGAACAGTATAGAAATGATTATCTTCCTAATTATAATTTGTATGAAAATATTTTTCAAATAAAGGATGTTGCAAATTCATCAAAGAACAACATTTATTAGAACAGTTTTTGGAAATTATCAATTTCTATATTTCCCACTGAACAAAGTTGAAATAATTATCTTCCTAATTATAGCTCGTATCAAAATATTTTTGAAATAAAGTTTGTTACAAATTCATAGAGGAACAACGTTTATTAGAACGATTTTTGAAAATTTTCAATTTTTGTATTTTCCACCGAACAGTATAGAAATGATTATCTTCCTAATTATAATTTGTATGAAAATATTTTTCAAATAAAGGATGTTGCAAATTCATCAAAGAACAAAGCTTATTAGAACAGTTTTTGGAAATTATCAATTTCTATATTTCCCACTGAACAAAGTTGAAATAATTATCCTCCTAATTATAGCTCGTATCAAAATATTTTTGAAATAAAGTTTGTTACAAAGTCATAGAGGAACAACGTTTATTAGAACGATTTTTGAAAATTATCAATTTTTGTATTTTCCACGGAACAGTATAGAAATGATTATCTTCCTAATTATAATTTGTATGAAAATATTTTTCAAATAAAGGATGTTGCAAATTCATCAAAGAACAAAGCTTATTAGAACAGTTTTTGGAAATTATCAATTTCTATATTTCCCACTGAACAAAGTTAAAATAATTATCCTCCTAATTATAGCTCGTATCAAAATATTTTTGAAATAAAGTTTGTTACAAATTCATAGAGGAATAACGTTTATTAGAACGATTTTTGAAAATTATCAATTTTTGTATTTTCCACTGAACAGTATAGAAAAGATTATCTTCCTAATTATAATTTGTATGAAAATATTTTTCAAATAAAGGATGTTGCAAATTCATCAAAGAACAATGTTTATTAGAACAGTTTTTGGAAATTATCAATTTCTATATTTCCCACTGAACAAAGTTGAAATAATTATCCTCTTAATTATAGCTCGTATCAAAATATTTTTGAAATAAAGTTTGTTACAAATTCATAGAGGAACAACGTTTATTAGAACGATTTTTGAAAATTTTCAATTTTTGTATTTTCCACCGAACAGTATAGAAATGATTATCTTCCTAATTATAATTTGTATGAAAATATTTTTCAAATAAAGGATGTTGCAAATTCATCAAAGAACAAAGCTTATTAGAACAGTTTTTGGAAATTATCAATTTCTATATTTCCCACTGAACAAAGTTGAAATAATTATCCTCCTAATTATAGCTCGTATCAAAATATTTTTGAAATAAAGTTTGTTACAAAGTCATAGAGGAACAACGTTTATTAGAACGATTTTTGAAAATTATCAATTTTTGTATTTTCCACCGAACAGTATAGAAATGATTATCTTCCTAATTATAATTTGTATGAAAATATTTTTCAAATAAAGGATGTTGCAAATTCATCAAAGAACAAAGCTTATTAGAACAGTTTTTGGAAATTATCAATTTCTATATTTCCCACTGAACAAAGTTAAAATAATTATCCTCCTAATTATAGCTCGTATCAAAATATTTTTGAAATAAAGTTTGTTACAAATTCATAGAGGAATAACGTTTATTAGAACGATTTTTGAAAATTATCAATTTTTGTATTTTCCACTGAACAGTATAGAAAAGATTATCTTCCTAATTATAATTTGTATGAAAATATTTTTCAAATAAAGTATGTTGCAAATTCATCAAAGAACAATGTTTATTAGAACAGTTTTTGGAAATTATCAATTTCTATATTTCCCACTGAACAAAGTTGAAATAATTATCCTCTTAATTATAGCTCGTATCAAAATATTTTTGAAATAAAGTTTGTTACAAATTCATAGAGGAACAACGTTTATTAGAACGATTTTTGAAAATTATCAATTTTTGTATTTTCACCGAACAGTATAGAAATGATTATCTTCCTAATTATAATTTGTATGAAAATATTTTTCAAATAAAGTATGTTGCAAATTCATCAAAGAACAATGTTTATTAGAACAGTTTTTGGAAATTATCAATTTTTATATTTCCCACTGAACAAAGTTGAAATAATTATCTTCCTAATTATAGCTCGTATCAAAATATTTTTGAAATAAAGTTTGTTACAAATTCATAGAGGAACAACGTTTATTAGAACGATTTTTGAAAATTATCAATTTTTGTATTTTCCACTGAACAGTATAGAAATGATTATCGTCCTAATTATAATTTGTATGAAAATATTTTTCAAATAAAGGATGTTGCAAATTCATCAAAGAACAACATTTATTACAACAGTTTTTGGAAATTATCAATTTCTATATTTCCCACTGAACAAAGTTGAAATAATTATCCTCCTAATTATAGCTGGTATCAAAATATTTTTGAAATAAAGTTTGTTACAAATTCATAGAGGAACAACGTTTATTAGAACAATTTTTGAAAATTATCAATTTTTGTATTTCCCACTGAACAGTATTGAAAAGATTACCTTCCTAATTATAGTTCGTATTAAAATATTTTTCAAATAAAGGTTGTTACAAATTCATAAAGGAACAACGTTTACTAGAACAATTTTTGAAAATTATCAATTTTTGTATTTCCCACTGAACAGTATTGAAATGATTATCTTCCTAATTATAGTTCATATCAAAATATTTTTCAAATAAAGGTTGTTACAAGTTCATAAAGGAACAACGTTTATTAGAACAATTTTTGCAAATTATCAATTTTTGTATTTCCCACTGAACAGTATTGAAATGATTATCTTCCTAATTATAGTTCATATCAAAATATTTTTTAAATAAATGTTGTTACAAATTCATAAAGGAACAACGTTTATTAGAACAATTTTTGACAATTATCAATTTTTGTATTTCCAACTGAACAGTATTGAAATGATTATCTTCCTAATTATAGTTCGTATCAAAATATTTTTCAAATAAGGGTTGTTACAAATTCATAAAGGAACAACATTTATAGGAACAATTTTTGAAAATTATCAATTTTTGTATTTCCCACTGAACAATATTGAAATGATTATCTTCCTAATTATAGTTCATATCAAAATACTTTTCAAATAAAGTTTGTTATAAATTCATAAAATAACACTGAACAATGTTGAAATAATTATCTTTCTAATTACATCAAAATATTCAAGGTATTTATGTTATTCCTAATCATTATTTGTTACAGTGCTCTACCCCGTTAAATAAAATATTTACTTACTCGATTTCAATGTTTAACAAATCAGTAAAAGCAGCGAAAACACCAAGTTCATACAAAAGTAAAGAATTTCTATGAGCCCACTCTTGTTGCTCAGCATCCGATTGAACTTCAACCCAACATCCTTGACAAATATACAAAATACACCTAGCAGCCCTCATTCGAAGCACTTTATTACTAATTTCTAACTGATCAAGTAGTTTCATCACAACAGACTTCTGATTTTCCGCCGAGAGTTTTTGCCAGCATGGGGGCAAGTTATATTGTTCCATTTGCTCCTCAAACGCCCGCACATTCAAATGAAATTCCGGTTGTTCCGTGTAACTATAAAGTTCAGCAATTTCGTTTGCTGCTGTATCTGTATCATCATATATAAAGTCCAAATCAGGCGAGTCAGTTCCACCTCCCTAAAGAAAACAATGAAAAATTGATTAAACTATATAAATAATGTAAATGTAAGTAAAGAATGGGTAATATAATTTGTGGGGATTTGGAAGTTTAGAGGGCGTTTACTCAAAAGGAATACGTGCATTTAAATCCAGGAACCTCTCAGTGAGGTCCAATTTGATGTTGTCATCCATCTTTCGAACTTGTACAGTGGTAAACAACTTTTGAATATCGCCCTTTTCAATGCACCGAAGCTGTTTGCGCCATCATTACGCGAGGAAATACTGATTTTCAAAGAAGGACTTACATCGGAATCTTGTCTCTGTCTTCTAATGATGTCCCTAAGTTTGGGCATGCCTCTTTTACCATTTCCATTACTATCCATATCGTAAACTGGTTGAGCATACTGCTTGTGTACTACAAAAAATCATTAATTTAGGGTTGAACGCGTTCGTGTACTGTATTTTACTTCGTAACGATTACAGTTTTCTGTAAAATTCTGACAATATCTTTATTACGTTTTTCTCTGCTATTTATTTTATCGTATAGATGGCGCCACCAATATAGTTATATACAGTGCACGCCGCTTATTGTGATCACAACGGGACTCGGGGATTATGATAACAATAACCGATTGATAATAATAGCCGAAAAAACAAAACTTTATTTTAATTAAAAATATGTACATATATAACGTAACATAAACTCTTAAAAAATGTTACTACATAAAATATGTATTCCATTTAAATTTGAAGCAAAATAGAAAACAAATTATATTAAAAAAACTCATCTAGCGTTGTTTGTCTCTGATTTTCGCGGAGCAAGTTATTAACAAAAATTTCATAGTCGTAATACGTCTGAAAATCAGATGACCTGTGCTGCACACCACGTCGCAAAACTTCCAGCGCTTTTCTCATTTCGCTCATTGTTGGGGGTTGCATTGTTTGTATGTCTACTTCTTCCTCTGGCTCTTGATTTTCAATTGATGACGTTGTTACACTTTTGCACATTACACTTTCGCAAATCTCTTCTTCTGTTACGTTCTGTGCAACATTTAACTCGTTATCTATTGCCATCCACTCCTCGAACTCACTTGTCGTCATGTCGAGTGGCTGAATGTTTAGGTGTTCAGGTTCTATGTCATCTTTTGAAAATCCACCATGTTTGAAACAATTCTTTATTGTTATTTTGGAAACTTGGCTCCACGACATGGTAATAAGATGTAAAGCGTCTAATAAATTTGTTTTCTTGGCTAGATCATTTGCGCTCATATTTAGGGTATCCTCCATACTTTCCAAAATTCTAGCACGCATCTCTTTCCGGTAATACGTTTTCATGGTCCTTATTAGTGGTGTAACGGATATTCGCATCCGCATCCGCAACTGCGGATAATCCGCATTGTTTTGAAGATCCGCATCTGCATCCGCATCCGCATATATTTTAACGGAGCTCCGGTAAAATAGTGACAGTTTTTTGTTTCGATTTTTTAGATAAAAAAAATGTTTAGATATTGTAACATGCACGAACACGTGAGGTAATCGCGATGTGGCGACGGACGATACGACTCCTATATTGTCGCGCCGCAACGCCTCAAATCGGGGGCGCCAATGCATAGCGCTCTAAAAGATCTTAATTCCTAAAGACGATCAGTTGTTGAACGGATGGCAACTTGTATGTATGCTTTTGCGCATTTATCGTCATTCGTTTTATTGTTTGCTATCCATCGAAATTAAATTAATTAAAATGAAACCAAAAACAAGCTTTATTTGGGAATATTTCTCGGAAATTAACAGTTTGATTGCTCGTTGTAAGATTTGTGAAAAGGAATATTCACGAAAAGGACGTACCACATCTTCTTTAAAAAATCATTTGAAATCTAAGCATACAAAAATATTTGAAGAGTTAGAAAAACGTATAGCTGAAAATGCAGAACAGAACCAGCCAAGTTGTAGTACATCTACAGATACAGGTCCAAATACAACAAAACAACTTACTTTACAAGAATGTTTAACGAAGAATGTATGTTGGGATTTCTCATATACAAAATCCAAAGATACGGATCGATTAATAGGCGAAATGATTGCTTTGGAAGACTTACCATTCAACTTCGTCGAAGGTGTTGGTTTTCGGCGATTAATCAATACAATACTTCCACGATATAAATTAAGGGGACGTCAGTTTTTTACGTCGCTTGTATGTGACGATTTATATAACGGTGTGGCAAATAAAATTAAAGTACTATTAAAAGATCTTAAGAAAATATCCTTTACAACTGATGTTTGGTCAGATACAAGTTGTGGGACTTCATTAGTTAGTTTGACTGCTCATGGTATAAACGAAGGTTTTGAAAGAGTAAGAATTATTTTGAAATGTGAAATAATGGAAGGCCGTCACACTGGTCAAGCTATTTCGACAAAACTTGAAACCATTCTTGAAGAATGGGGCATAAAACAGGACAATGTTCACTGTGTGGTACGCGATCGTGGTAGCAACATGATTAAAGCAATGCAGATATCTGGATTTACTGATTTTGATTGTGTGATTCATCAAATACAGTGTTGCATTAAAAATGTTATATTATCGGAAGAATGGGTTCAAGAATTAATTGAAAAAGTGAAAAAAGTGTCAACACATTTTAATCATTCCCTAGTAGCACAAGATGAATTAAAAGCTATACAGGTAATAAGATTGAAGCAACCTCCAATGTCAACAATACAAGATTGTCCCACTAGGTAAGCCAACGATTGTCTATAAATTAAAAAGTATAACTAATTTTCATTTCAGGTGGAACAGCACATTTTACATGTTGGAACGTTTTGTTAAAATAAAAGATTCTTTACTTCTATACTTAACTACAAAACAACTTGTGTCATTTTCTCCGGATGATTTGTCAACAATTGAACTGTTGTTAAAATTGTTGGCACCTTTTGAAGACCTTACTAAAGAATTAAGTAACTCGAAGAACAGCATTTCTATGGTTATACCACTTCTGCACGTTACTTTGACAATATTTACTTATTACGTTAAGTTATACGAGTAATAAGTGGAACATTTGGCGATTTAAACAGAAATTTACTATGTTCGATTTCCACGTACTTAGATCCCAGATATAAAACCAAATTTTTTAATAGTTTTGAAATAGAAGAAGTCGAAGCCACAATAGCTAATTTGTGCCAAATTCAAACGATTCATCAAGATAAAGATTGTAGTCCGATACATAAGAAAAGAAAAATTGATAAACAAATTATTACTAATTCTAGCTGTTGTTCTTCCAAACTACTGCAGTCAGTACAATCCGTTCTAAGTTCAAGTGAAAGCGCGGCAGAAGATGACCAATTAATAACACTGAAAATTGTGCTCCAAAATTATATTAAAGAAAGAAGACTACCTTTAGAAGAAGATCCATTAATGTGGTGGCGACAAAATGGGTACAAATATACCGTTTTATTGCCGGTTGTTCGACAATATTTATCAACACCACCAAGCAGCTTTACCAGTGAACAGCTATTCAGTGGAGCATCGTTAATATACACAGATAAAAGAAAAAGTCTGAAAGGAGAGAAGGCATTAAAATTGCTGTTTTTAAAATATAATTTGCCTATAATAAATTATGAATATTAATTACTTTATTTGTGCATTAGATATTTTCAAGAAAATTTTAGCATGTAACTTTTTTCAACAACTCCGCATCCGTTAAATCCGCATCCCAAAATCTGCTTACGCATCCGCATCCGCAAAATTAGAATTAAAAAATCCGGTTCCGCATCCGCATCCGTTAAACCCACATCCGTAACACCACTAGTCCTTATAATGCCTTGATCACACGGTTGTATTATCGAAGTAGTATTGGCCGGTAAAAAAATAACTTTTATATTTTTTAATTGACAATTTACACAGTGTGCAGCGCAATTGTCCACGAGAAGAGCAATTTTGCCATTTATTCTCCTATCCCATTTTAAGAGCCAGTCATTAAAAATTAAGGATGTCATCCAGGCATTTGTATTTGAATAATAATCAACAGGTAGATTTTTGACACTCTTAAAACAACGTGGATTCTTACTTTTGCCGATTACTAAAAGCTGTTTTTTGTCACCCGACATATTTGCACAACGCAAAATTGTTATACGTTCTTTCGATGTCTTACAACCCTTTGCATTGTCTTTTTTAAACATGTATGTATGATCGGGGAGAGCGCGATAGTAAAGCCCAGTCTCGTCTGCATTAAAAATATCATTAGGAGTAAATTCCCCAGCAATCTTGGTCCATTCATTTTCAATCCAGTGTTCTGCACTCTTAAAATCAGCATCTTTTTGCTCGCCGTGTGTCCGTTTGTATACGATGTTTTCTCTTTTTTTCTAACGGTGAAACCATTCCTCCGTTGCAACAAAATTTTCTTTTCCCATTTTATTTGCAAGTTCTTCCGCTTTCTGTCGCATCAACGGACCATCTACACGTGCGTCATGTTCGCGGACATTCGCAAACCATAGTTTCAACGCAGATTCCACTTGAGCGTATTTCCCAGTTCGATTTCTTTTAGTCAGTAAATTCTCATTTTTTTTAGCAGCATCTTCTATTTCCACACATTTTTTTAAAATTTTACACAAAATTGGTTGTGAGATTTTTAATTGTGCTGCTGCATTTCGCTGACTCAATTTCGGCAACTTGTCATATTTTTCTAAAATGTTAATTTTTTCACTTAAACTAAGATCACGTCTCTTTTTTACGTCAGCCATTACAAAAGGTTAGAATAGAACTGAGACGTAACGTACACAGCCGAGCGTCGCGTGTTCGAGTTTTCAAATGCAGAGTTTGGGGATTCACCGAATCTATGTCAACATTATTTATTTTGCTCGTAAAAATAAAATTTATTGCTCATGTCGAAAACATTTTTAACCCGGGAGGACGCGCGTCTCTGGCTCTCACGTTAAAACGCGCGCCGGGTAATTTTTACCCGATATTTGATCTTTATAAATATTTTGGGTATAAGTATGGTTATTTGAGCATTCTTTCGGGAAATAAAACAATGGATTGTGTAACTGAACTTATAAACTCTATTTGTAACATATTTAAAATAAATGAACATAAAATTGTACTCAATAAAACCAAATCAACACATGATGAGACTGAACAAAAAAAAATAATAAAAAAATGATAAAATGACCTAGACATCTTCTTCTTCCAGTTCTTCATCTTCTTTCAGAACGGGGACAACCTTTGCGAAACAGCCTTGGCAAATTGGTATAGAATGTTCTCGGCATATGAGTTTATTACACGCACTACAGCAGGTTTTAGTTTTTCTGTCTTTGCGGCCTGGGCAAACATGACACCTTCCCGACAATACTTTCTGGCGCTTCGCTGGAAGAAATTCTTCCTGTTCATTTTGTGGAATTAAAAGCATTATCCTTGTTTTTATATAACTGGGTAGCGAGACAATAGTGGACCTAAACTGTAAATGTTCTCTTACTAGTTCTTTTGCCATGTTTTTCAAGAATACTCTTCGGGCAATTTGTTCCTGCTTGTTGCTTTTATAAACAATGTAAGCATTTATCGCCGCAATATTCAGAAAACCAAAAAATATAGTTAGCGGCCACCTTTGCGACCTCCTGGATACAGAATATAATCCACATAATTCATCGACAGTATCGACTCCACCCTTAGTCAAATTGTAGAACTCTATTATTTCAGGTTTTTGCTTTTCAGATTCACTGTTGATACAGTCATCGTGATGCATAGTTGAACCCACCAAAACTACTTTACCTTTCTTAGGGCAATATGAAACTACTGTTTTATTTTCCGAGAACGCAAATAAGCTAGAATATTGAGACCGATTTTTTGGAGTGACAAATGCAGTTGGTACTTCCCTTTTATTTTTTCGGATGGTTCCAACACAGGTCAAGTGATGATTTTTCAAAAGATCATTCATTAGCTTTATACTCATAAACCAATTGTCCATTGTTATGTTTCGGCCAGTTTTTTCAATTGGTTTGATGAGACGGCATACGACTGAGTAAGGATCATTTTGTAACTTGTACTCACCTTCCGGTTGCTTACCAGCATATATTTCAAAGTTGTTCGTATAGTATGTACGACTGTCAGTCAAAAGAAAAATTTTTATGCCATATCTTGCTGGCTTACTCTTTATGTACTGCCTAAACGAGCATCTTCCCCTAAAAGGTTCCAATTTTTCGTCTATTGTGGCATACTCACTAATAACATAGGAGCTTTGAATGTTGTTTTTAAATAATTCGGAGAGATCACGTATGGGAGCCAGATTGTCACTTTGTCGTCTGGTGTGCCTATCACGCATGTCGTCAAAACGTAAAAAAGTGAGTAAAAATAAAAAGCGTTTTCGAGACATGACGGCTGGAAATATGTCCACACCAGATCCATCTTGTTCCCACAATTCCATTGTATTGAGTCTTCCAGACTTCAGTACCCCAGCGTAGTACAGCAAACCGAAAAGTGCTTTCATCTCTCGTTGGTCTGTAGGAGCGGCATCTCTCTCCCTAACAAATTTTCCTCGCGACAAATCTATGTATATATTGGTACATCTGACAATATGGTTTATCATATTATCAGAAATCATACAATTCCAACATTCAAAAGGAGTAGTTGCATCCTTTGCTTTTCCTTTCGGTCCCGGTAGTTGGGTCACTAAATTATGGGCTCTAGTCCTTACATTTATTGGTGGATGTTGTTTGGACCAACTTGTACCATCTTTCCCCAGATAAAAGTGAGAAGATGGTGTACCTGCCGAGCTTGATTTGTAAAAATTGCCTTCATCTTCTGATGGTTCATCTGAGTCAGTGTCGGTAAGATGGTCGCTTACTGAAATGTGGTCAACTTCACTATCTGATTCAGTTGGTGGAATTTCATTGTCATCACTCTCCCCCTCCATTATTTTCCTTATTTCCTCTTCTTGATCTTTTTTAGTTAAAGGCCTTCTATCCACCCATTTACTGATATTTGATGGCCCTGGCTGAGAATCCATTATCTACTGAAATGCTGATATGCTAATAAACTATAGTTACTTCATTTATTATAATTTTAACTTACTGGAACTCAAACTGATAAATATGAAATAATGCGACAACTGTTCAATAATAACCACAATTCACCAAAAACTAATACAATACACAAAACACAGAAATAAAATGGTAACAATTTAGTCACGTATCGACGCGCGCCGGGTAAGAAATGTCCACTTCGCATAAATCAGACCCTAGCACTGATCGAGAACGGTATAATAATATCGTCTGAGCATAGGTACTTCTGTTACACTCTACTCGAGAGGTATACAGGGGATTCCCCGATTTAATCGACATTTGGAGAATATACACATCATTTAATAAGCGCCGGGTATTTTCTACCCACGCGCGCGTCCTCCCGGGTTAAGAAAGAAATGATAACATAAACCGAAATCATGATTACTATAAGCGAAAATTTTTGTTATATAATATTACACGTCCGGCCCGTTCTTCCCAAAAGTGATAACAATATCCGTGATTCTAATAAGCGGCGTCCACTGTATTTATACATACAGTATGTATACGCAATTGGCTATTTACACATACAGTATGTATATGTAATTGGCTATTTATACATACTGCATGTATGCGCAATTGGCTATTTGTACATACATGCATACAGTATGTGTACACAATTGGCTGTTTAGACTGTATGCTTAACGTGACCGTTTTTATTTCGACTGAAAACGGGACAAATCTAGGTACTTTTGTCGATAATCAGGTGCAGTCTAAAATTAATAAAATTTGGTTTTAAGTTAGACTTGATACAGCTTCTACAAAATTTGATACAGTTTCCTAAAGACTTGCAATGTTTCTAGAAGACTTGTTATTGCTGCTAGAAGTCTTGATATTGCTTTCAGAAGATTTGAAATGATCTCAGATGACTTGAAATACTTTTAGAAGACTTAGAATGTTTCTAGAAAGCTTGACACTACTTCCAGAAGACTTAATATTGCTTATAGAATAATTAATACTGCTTCAAGGAGACTTGAAAAGCTTCCAAAAGACTTGAGATGCTTTTAGAAAACTTGATACTGCTTTCATAGGACTTGAGATGCTCCCAGAAGACCTGAAATGATTTTAGAAGACTTGGAATGCTTCTAGAAAACCTGATACTACTTCCAGAAGTTTTGATATTGCTTCTCGACGACTTAAAATGCTTCTAGAAGACATGATATTGCTTCCAGAAGATTTGAACTGCTTCTAGATGGCTTGTTATTGCTTCCAAAAGACTTGAAATGCTTCCGGAACTCATGATATTGCTTTTAGAAGACTTAATACTACTTCTAGAAAATTTGATACTGCCCTTTGAAGACTTGAAATACTTCCAAAGGACTTGTTACTACTTGTAAAACTGTTTATAAAGACTGGACACTGTTGATAAACCAATTGACTATGCTTTGAAAATATTAAATACTATTGAACAAAATGCACAACCATTACGTAAGAAGTTCATAAACTGTTAATTAAAGGTTAAATACTGCTGGCAGAAGACACTTTTATGATAAAAAGCGAAGGACTGTTAATAAAATTTAATTTCCCTTATAAATATCAAAAACTGTTGGCAAAACACAACATCATTATATCTGCTAAAAGCTAAATACTGTCAAAAGAACTGAAAAAAGTTTAAAAACTGCCAATTAAAAACTAGATACTGCTTGTAACACCTTGCTTGTTTTATCAGACTTTCTTTGGAGAGGGCAAGCCAATCCCTTCTAGGCATTACAACTGCATCTTATTATGTAGTTACAGAAGTACAGTAAAGCGTTGCTAATTCGTACAACCTCAAATCCGAATTCCCTGGTAATTTGAACAAAATTGAAAAACGTAAAATTTGCAATAATGTCCCTTGTAATCCGAATTGCTAAGAAATTCGCTAATCGGAAAAGATTATCCGTTCTATCTGCAGAGAAAGACGACTAATTCCAAAACACTGAAGAGCATTTCTATCAAAAATGCTGAGTCTATACTTTCTAAGAATTGCAAATCCTTGTAATTCATTATCGAAATGGTAGAAATGTGTATTTCAAAAATCAGCTGAGGAAGAAGAACCTGATGGCGGCATTCCACTGTCCATTCAATAATTTATGTATCATGCTGCAGCAAATAAGGCAATTTCTCCATGAAGATGTTGGGATAACCGAATTAAAAGTGAGGAAGTTTGTAAAAGTTTTAGTGTATCATGTATTGCAAGATAAACAGCAGATAATATCGTTATCTAATACAATTTGACTATAATCCGCATGCTTCCATCATTTAAATTCAACTGGTTTACATTGATTCGGATTAGCGAAGCTTTACTCTAATTAGATACTTAACTACTAATTGTAGTAGCTGTAATTATTCTATGCTTCTATTTTCGTGGAAATAGTTAGTAATTATACTCGACTACTTTTTTCAAGCAGTTAGCCAAGCTCTGATTTTCATCAACTTTGCTAATAAATTCCGTGTAAAGTGTGGGATAAAAACTGATTTTTTTTTTCTATAGACAAGTTATCTTTTGAACGGTTTGTTACATTCACACCCATTGCTGATATATTTTGTCCTTCGGTATTTAAAGCGGCTTGGTGAAAACAAACTTCTTGGGCGTGCACAAAATATAACCACCATTCGGAGCTGGGATTGCCAAAAAACAACTTCAATATATTCGGGCATTAGATGACTAATTATTAGAAGAGTAACTATTAGAATGAATGCCTATTAGAAGACTATTTTCTTAGATTAGCAATCTAAAATAGTTTTCTAATCTCACAAACATTTTAAGCACTATTCAAGTACAGGCCATTTAGATTTATTGTAACCCAACATTCTTTTATACTCTGTACCTATCAAGTCATAGAATTCTTTTACAATTTCAATGCGAACACTATAAATATTAAAAAAGTAAATTTTGACAATAATGCATTTTAAATCAATTGGTAAGCAATCGGCAGTTTTAATTGCATTGTGGACATTATGAGCTTCACTGCCAATCCCTATTAGTTCTTATTCCAATAATGTGCTCGGTTTTGTGTAAATATTGTTTACACTTTTTCTATTTACCCCCCTTCAAGATTCAAAACAATGTACACTTACATTTAGGCATGTTTGGTATAAGTCTCGCAAACAAAGAAACGAAATATTACCAATAAAAAAAGCTGTGTAAAAACAGCTAGATACTTAATGAGATTTATACACATTATGTGACCATACTCCCGTTCAAAATGGGACGTATGGTCACATAATGTATGCTTATATATATACTAATTACAGCTCCTATAGCAATTAAGTAAAAAATGTTCAAGTTTTTCTTGAAAATATTGTCGCATACACGACATGGTTCAAAAAGTGTCGACACAAAGTGTTTTTAAGAAATAAATGGAACACCCTACATTTTTTGCATATTCTGGTTAGCTGTCTTAAATGTTATAACTGCACAACTTGTTTTCAAATTTTGCGTGCAAAGTTACCACGTTGTTAACCATTTTGTGAAAATTTTTGAAAATTTATGTATTAAATCATAACTTTGTTATTTTAAATGGAACACATCGCTTATACGCTGAATACAATACAATAAAAAAAATTGTAATCTTGTTGACTTTTTTCTAATACGCACTCCAAAAATTCTAGTTTTTTTAACTGAACCGTATATGTGTACTTTTTCAAAAAAATCATATTACGTTTTTGCAAAGTTTTAATAAAAAAATCATAACTCGGATATTTAAATATTTGATTCGCTCCTTATTTCGAAGTGATATCTCAATTAATTCTTGAGATACGAATGTTTGAAAATTTCTTGATTTTTAACAAATATATACAGGGTGAGTCAATAGTGCGAGAATGGAAGATTGTAGCCTTACTGTTGAAAATAGAGAAAATGTTTTTGTGTCATTATAGATTACAATCAAAGCTGCATCGACTAAAATTATTTTCAACTATACAGGCTGTTTCACAATTCCAAAACCCTAGTCAACTTCATTTTTTTAAATGGAACCCTATACATCTTTTTAGATATGTTGAGTACCTGTCTTAAATGCTGTAAATGCAAGGTTGCCAAGTTATTAATCTTTTTGTGAAAATTTTTGAAAAATCTTGTGGTGACTTAAAATTCATTATCACCAATATTATTAAATATTGAAGATCGATAAACAAAACTTTGGTCTTTGAAACCGCACTAATACTATTTGATAACATTACACAGGACGGTTACCAGAACCGGTCAATTTATGGAATGTTTGAGGAACCATAACTTTGTTATTTTAAATGGAACACCCTATATTTTTTCAATGCCTTAGAAGGCTTTATTAATTACCTTTCATTGTTGTTAAGCATATGGTATATCCATCATGTACTTTCTGAGATAATTACACTATTTCAAAAGTGTCGGCATAAACTTGATTTTTTCACAAGAAATAAACTACGAAGAAGACTTTTTAAACAAATGCAAGTATGTTTCGTTTATGAACGCTGGAAAAGTATGGATCTGTGCATAGACAATAGTATTAAGAAAACAACTTTTCAAAAATTCTATTTAAATATGTTGCAAAATCCTATCATAGTGAGGAGCCAACAATTATTATGTTTTTATAGCATCTAAAAGTGTATAAATACATTGTGTATCCAGCAAAATTCATCCTGTAAAGCGGCTCTTACACAATTAATAATATTGACCGTGTAGGGTGAGAAATTTTATTTTCTTTAAATATTGATGTAGTATTGATAAAAATCAGGATTTTTTTATTTTTCAGCATCAATATTGAAAATTCAAGGTGATATTGACAATATTATTGACCGTGTAGCATTGGCGTCAATATTTTCATCAATAATTATAATTAGTGTAAGAAATTCAACGATTGTAATTCGTTGATTTCATATTTTCAGAAAACGTTTTTTTTTATAGAACCATATAATTTGATAGATTCATCGTATAGAGCAGAGGTTCCCAAACTTTTTTGTGTCTTAAGCCCCTTGTAAAGTTTTTCGGTTTTCGGTAGACCCCCTAGTTTTTCGGTACACCTCCTACTACTAAAGTAAAGTATATGGTAAATCTTATTTACTAAGGTGATATACCTGCTTTATTTAACTTTATTAACTTCAGTCACCTGCCCTTCTTTAGAAAGCTAAGGACACTTACGTCAGATTATATAAACGTATTATTAAACATTAAAAACTTTTAATACCATCTGTATAATGGTATTAATGGTATTTTACTTTATTAGCAGTCGTCTTTTCTAAAGTCAAGTCTAAGAAATTTAATGTTTTATTGCTTTCAATTTCAAGAGTGAATTTCAAATTTGTATGTATTGTGTTTATGTAATCGTGTCCTCCAGAAGATGATGTTCTTATTGAAAAGGTTAATATTGTTAATAATTTTCTCTTTTTCAATATGATTTAGACTGTCTAGAAGAGTGTTTCCCAAAGTCTTTTGGCCCACGGACCCCTTTTCTTAGTCAAACCTTGCCGACGGTTCCCCAGGATGAAAAACTACATTAAATACATAATAGAAAAATGAAGACTTTAACTTTGTTGTCTTAATGGTAAATGGGGATGTAGAAATAAAAAATAAAGTAAACATTTTGTTGAAGAAGTATTTATTGATTATAACTTTTGTACTAAAATACAATAAAATATTAATGGCTTGTATGAACCTGATGGGATGTTATGAGTTTATTTATGTCCGGCTCGATGTTTGTCAGTAGCAACTACAAATCCCCCCGATTACTAATTTCCAGTCAGTTTCTTTTCTTTGTGACGAGGCTCATAACGGCACTGAATCCACGTTCTACCAAATACGAAGACGGAAAAGCTATCAACAGCGTCTGGTTTCAGCTCCTCATTTGTGGATAATTCAATAAGTTGCTCCTGTACTGGCATGTACTCATCTGCATTTGTGCTCTGAATTTGACTACTTACAAAAGGGTTCAACACCCAGTCGGGACTATCCAAGTGAAGAATGTCTTCAAATCTTTGAGTAAGATCCGAATGGAGTGCCGTTAAGTGTTGACAATAAGCAAGCAAATCTTCGTCTCTATTTTTCAATTTTGAAAGATTTGGAAACTGAAAACATTCTCCTCTTCTCAAGTTTGTTTGTATAGCAATAGTTTTGCAATAAAGGCAGATGTTACACTTTTAGTTTTGATTAAATTTAGTGTGTCATCTTGTAGTTTCAAATTAGTCTCGTTGAATCTGGCAAATAAATCAGTCATATAAGCGCTGTCATTTTTCGAGATAATTAAATTATGACGCAAATCATTGTCTTTACTCTCCAGGAATTCCAACACTGAATCAAAAAACGAATAGAAGCGATTCAAACACGCACCTTTAGACAACCATCGTACTTCTGTATTAAGTAGTAAACGATTATAGTCATCATCATTTTCCAAACAATGTTGAGCAAATAATCTCTCATTTAAGGCATTCCTTTTGATTTCATTAACTGCTCTAATGACATAATGTAGTGATTCATGTAAACGTCCACTAAGGTTTTTTGCCACCAAATGGAGTCGATGAATAACACAATGTACCGATAGTACATTCGGTATGACTTGTTTTAAGTACGCCAGAAAGCCTCGGTATCGTCCTACCATTTCCGGAGCACCATCAGTAGCAACGGAGATGATATTAGTCAAGGGTATAGCTTTTACATCAAGAATTTTTTTTAATTCAGTAAATAATGTTTCACCTTTCGTATCAGTTTCCAAACATTTTGCAAATAACAATTCTTGGGAAATTTTTTCTTCTTTCACAAATCTCACATAAGTTAAACGTAAAGCCTCATTTCAAGGTAATGTTGATTCGTCAAGCTGTATAAAGAATTGAGATGTTTTTAAGTAGTCACATAAAGAGTTTTCCACACTCTGAGCCATTTCGTCGATCCTTCTTCGTACTGTATTATTACTCAATGGAATTCTTTTTATAATATCGTAAGCTGGTTTGTGCATGATGGTACGTATTACCTCATTTATAGCTGGTAGAATAAGTTGTTCGCCAATAATGTGCGGTTTTCCGGACTTCGCAATCATTAAAGATGTATTATAAGAAGGACGCAGTCCATCGTCTTCTCTCTGAGATGTTGTCCCTATGAGTTCTTGCAACTGCGGTGTTTTCAAATATTTTTCTTTAAGTCTTTGAAAAAACGTTAAATCCTTATCTTTTTTGTCACTATGGATTTTTATTAAATGTTCCTTAAGCTTAGGTTTCATTGAATCGTTTGACATCGTTTTATTACATAGAAGACAGAAAGGTAAAGTACTATTTCCTAGTGGCGAAATAAAGTCAAATTTAATATATTCAACACTGTATTGTCTGCATTTTTTCTTCGGTTCACTCATACTGTTATCTAAAAAAGGGCACAAAACGATACAGGAAAGTACTTATATATATATCTATAATTATAATAAATAATTCAAAATTAATTAACAACTGAATATACTAAAATACAGTAATTCGAAACATTAACTGAAGAAATTTAAAATTCCTTCAAAAATTTTAATAAAAAAGAAATCCTTAATGAGTGTTACTGTGATACATAATCTTTTTAATCAACTTAAACAAGTGAAGCCAGGTTTATACAAAAAAATTAACTGTAAATTTTGTTGTAAATTTAAGAACTCGACAGTTGAGTAAACACATTGTTTATCTTTTGTCCAATCACGAATCGAATTCTTAAATTTAAAACTAAATTTACAGCTGAATTTTTTTGTAACAAATTTAAATTTAATAGATATCAGTTTTATTCAGATATACTTACGCAAAGAAAGTACACTATCTGTGTAACAGAACATAAAAATTATACTTCTTTTTGTCCAACACTCGGAAAATTTGTTGTATGCACTTCACATCACGCACAAGACAGAACTAAATTGTTGTATACACTCACCAGTTGGTGCAGGGATCGACGCTATTCCTGTTTATACAATTCCTGTTATTACTTGTATAAAATACAATTACGTACAATTTAGTAAGATAAAGTACAATAAGGTACAATTTTATGCACCTGTCTATATCTATATTTTACATGGGATGTAAAAATTGCTAATAATTTATTAAAAAATAATTTACTAATAATTTAGTGGCGATCTTTTATTATTTTAACTTTCGTATTTAAAAAAATGTGTCTCAATTTATTTATTTTTTATTAAACCTTGCGAGGACCACTTGACGTTGTTCAGGGACCCCCTAAATGACCTAAATGACCCCTTGGGGTATAGTCGTATGGACCAATTTGGGAACCACTGGTCTAGAACGATAAAACTGGCTAGAATGATAAAACAATGTGCAGCATATTGAATAGTGTTAGTTCGTGTTATGATGACCAAAAAAAAAATGCTTCCACCCTGATCTGTGGATTTCATTTCATGGACCCTCAAGTTTTTTTTTTCACTGGTATAGAGGGATTATTATCCTGTATTGAAAATGAGCAAAAACGTTATTACATGTATTTTGTGAAAATAAATCTTCTATCTCAAGCACTAAGGGCCACTTTTACCACCTATTGATACATTTATCTGATAAATGTACAAATTATTCTGCTGAATGTTCAAATTGTATGAGTATACATATTGGCCAGACTGGTAGAAAACTAAAAACTAGATTTCGTGAACATAAAACCAAATCTAACTCCAATATTTATAGACACCATATAGAAACGGGGCAAGAATGTTGAACTTTTACATTTAAGTAAAAAAAGCTAAAAAATGGGTCTTCTGGAATTATTAGAAATAAAGACACAATAATGGTAATAAATATACACTTTTACACGAACAACTTCAAATCTTCCATAAACCTGTATTTTCATATTTAAAAGATTTCAATTTAAAGGTTTAAAAGTTTTTTGTGGGTTGGAATTTCCTGTTCTTACAAAAAAGTTTTTAGTGCCAGTCATCTCTTTTCGTCCGCCAAGATGTCGTTTAATATTTATGTTGGTTGTAAAATTCGTTTGTGTTCAGTTAGTGACTATTATTTTAATTTGTAAGTTCATTGTTAATTATATATTTGACAGTTTTGTTCAATTTATTTGTTTTTAGATTATTTTTAATTATTTTCAAATTCTATTTTGATATGTTAGTTTCATTTTGACAGTAAGTGTTTTTTACATATATATGTTTATATATTTGATTTTTCTATTTAGTTTTCTCGATTTAAATCTCGATACTGATACCGATGTAAATTTTAATAAAGCAAGTTAGAAGTTTAATCAAAACTTAAATTATTTAATCCCTTCATTTGCAACATGGATAACACTCTGAATCTCATTTATCTGATAGTTAAAAATCGACTCATAGCCAATGGGAGCCTTTAAAATCGGTGTAACCACCGCTAGTTAGTTTAATTGGAGGTTGATAAATGTGTATATATAGTGTATATATAAGAGTTTATTGTGTATAATCCTTGTTTACAATATTTTCCCCCATTCAAATGGTATTTACAACCTCTATCCTCTTCCTGTATTTCCATCCCTACACTCCTCGACCCAATCATCCCCCAGCACCCTGTCAACACCCTATTACTTCGCACCCTATTACATCCTCACCCGCACCACCCTTCTCATTCATCGTGCCCCCTCTAGATTCGCTCTCGGTCCATCTTCTCCTCCCTCAAATCATTGCACTTATTCAATATATATTCCAATGTTTTCCATTCTTCCCTGCACACCATCTCTCCTCATCGGCCATCCAGTATCTATTAGCTCTCTACTCGTTTCCACATCCTAGCCACAAATTTCTGCCCTTTCTCATCTCTTTCCAATACCAAGTATCTACGCATTCCCTCTTATTACATCTCTCTACCCTTCGTTATACATTCCCTTGTCGTTTGTGCCCACTTCTACTCTGACCTCATCTACCTTTACTTCATCCCTCACTATATACCCCGGTGTTGCCACCCCAAGTACCCATCTCCAATATCTTGCTAGTCCGTCCTCCAGTATTCTCTGCTCCCTCCATCCCCATACCTTTGCCTCATACATCATTATACTGTTAACCAGACCTTCAAATATAATCTTCTTCGTTATCTTCATTCCATATACAATGCAAACAGACTTGGCCTCAGCAGACATCTCTGCCTTAGTACCTTCGCCGTCCAGAAGCGGCAAAGGTACTAAGGCAGAGATGTCTGCCAGAAGCTTATCCCACACTTTTATCTAAGCAATAGTCTCTATGTATATTTCCTTCACTCTCGCTATTAGGTGATCCTTGATCCCCCTCGTCACCACCTTCTCCCACAATTACCCACTATCTACGTTATCAAAAGCCATGTTCAGATCTTTAAACAGGGCGTACAATTTACCTTTTTCTTACCCAGCTCCCTATCAGCCAGATACTTCAACACATACACGTTGTCGATTGGCCCCCTTCCCTTCCGAAAGCCTGCCTGCCCATCTGGCAAAATTCCCCCAACTCCATCTCCTTCTCCACTCTTCCCAACAGTATCTTCGTGTATACCTTGTATACCAAGACAAGTAAGTTAATTCTCCTGTAGCTATCTACACTTCCCATTTTATATACCGGGCAGATTACCCCTACTTTCCGTCCCTCCTTTCCATTCCCCTGGCGCCTTACTCTTCTTTAATCTCCTAAGCACTACTTCCATCTTCTCTTCTGCTATCTTCTCTTCCCCATCGCTTCCATAGCGTCCTAATCCCGTTAGCCTCGTTTCAACCCCTCCCAATAATCCCATAAAGTAACCTTTCCATTCTGTCATGGGTATTTCGCTGGTGATCCCGTCCCTTCTCTTTTTTATCTTTTTGAGATGTCTCCAGACCTCCCCTTCCCTTGTTGTCCCTCTAATCTATGCCTCCTCCTCCTCTCTCATTTATGTTTTCTTTCTGCTGCATGATTCTCTGTACCGTCTCCTGGCATCCCTTTATCTATCCAGCCCTATCTCCCCGTCTCCACTGCCGCAATCTCCTTCTCGCCTCCCTCTTCGCCTTCTTGCGCTCGCCATCATATCAGTCGTTCCTCGTCATTCTGCCCCCCCCCCCCCCTACGCACACACTTCCTTTTCAGTGTAGCCTCCCTAACTACCTAGCTAGGCTCATTCAACCCCTTGATCACTTGTATCCTCTGTTGCCAAGAGTCGAGGAATCACCCGTAAAAGGTTACTCCTTCTTCCGACCAGTATGTCCTGATGAACTTGCTTCCCAGTTTCGATCGCCTTCTACCGCCTATCTCCTCCTATTTTCAACCTTTCCACCCTCTCCCGCATTTCCTGATCCACCAGTACATAGCCAATCACGTTCCATTCCACACAGTATCCTTGCTAGCTCTACCCTTCTTACTTCTTCTTTCCGCGAACACACAATCCCACTTGTAACCCTCCGGCATATTTCCCTCTATCATACCCCACATTCGTTCGTCCACCGAAGTCTCTACCAAGCAAATTATATCAAATCCGTTGTCTTCCCTTGTATTGCCAGAATTGTTATTTCTTTCCCATCACCCCTGGCACATTCCAAAACAAAATTTTCACCCCATTTTTTCGTCCGCTACCTCCCCCGTACCGTTTGGCATCCAAACTACCCCTTCTCTTTAGTTTTTTGACGCGCTTCCACTACTGGGTTCCTTTTCTCCTTCTCCCTTATAATCTGTCCGCCTTTGCAACCTTTCTTTCTTCCTCATTCTTTGCGAATAATCCCTACCCATAGCCTTGTGATCCCCTTCTAATCTCACCTTCCTGCAGTTAACGCAAGCCGGATTTCTCTCGTTTTTTTTTTGCCCTTTGCCATTTGTTCTAAATATGGCCATATCTCTGGTATCTGTAGCACAACACTTTTAGATACTTATGAAATCTTCAACCCCACAAGATCTCAAATCTATGTATATTTTACCTGTCTTCAACAGCCCCATCCTCACTCTCGTCTAAAAAATTCGATTTGAACCAATTGTTGGCTGTATCTAAAGTTTCTTTGCTTTTTGAGCTAGATCCCCAAAATCTTTTTAAGTACTTTTAACAGAAGTAGGATCTGAACACAGAATTCGCTTGTATATCTTGAGGCAAGTCATTGATATGCAATAAAAATAAAATAGGACCCAGTCTGGAACTTTACGGTGCCTCTTTCACAGTGAAAAGGGGCACTATAAAATTTCAAAACCTTTGATAGTGACTTAGCTTTAGAGGTGTTAACTTGTCATGGATGACATTCTATGTATTACGAAGAATACATTGTATAGTTGCCCATAATGAACAGGAAACAGAAATAAGATCAGATTCTAGGGAAGTCAAGCTGGGAGTTCCACAGGATTATATATTGGGTCCTCTATACTGTATATGAATACTTTACCACGAGCAACAAACAACATTACGATCATGTGTATGGATGATATAACGACCGTGGCGAAGCACTGATAATGAAATCAAAAATCACTCATCGGTTAAATAGAAAAATAGTTACTTATCACTTATGCTCTGAACGGATCACGACGTGGTATCGAGATGCTGAACTTGCCAATGCTGAAGAGATTTCGTTTTTGGGTTGGAAAATGGATCCTGGACTATCCTGAACCAATCATATTGACTTCCTTGCTGGCAAGATCAGTCATTTCTCATATTCGATTCGAATTATTTCCAGATCAGCTGGCATTGAAGCAGCATTAAATACCTATTATGTATATGTTCATTCCTTGCCAAGATATAGACTTGTTTTTGGGGGTATGGTATTAGTATAAACAGAATTTCCATATTATAGAAGAGGAGTGTAAGAGCAATTTGTGGTCAAAACTGCTGATAACGGTAGAAGTTACTTAAATGACTATAAAATAACCGCTTTTTATGGAATTTATATTTTGGAATGTGTCGTGTTGGTAAAGAAGAATTACTTTAAATTTATATCCCAGCCTATTTTCTGTTATTAATCTTCATCATTTGGTCTTTTGGAAAAGAAAAGCTCCAGGAATTCCAAGGATATTTGAATATTATTCATCCAAAGATCCAGTTCACCACGAAAATAGAAGAAAACGGACAGCTTCAATTGCTCGACGTACTAGTAAAAAAAATCTCTCAACAACTTCTAGTATACTGTATATAGAAAACCTACCCACATAAACTGATACTTAAAAGCCTTCTCATCCTTCACATATCCAATCAGTCACTAACTCTCTAATCTCAAGATCCGTTCGACTTACAAACAACGATAACAGATCAGAAGAAATGACGAAAGTAACTGTGGACTCTTAAACCGGCTACTCCATACATGATGAAGAAAGACAGCAATCGACAATTTAAGCCGACCTCCACATCAAGAATCTCCTTGCAACCCTCAATTTCGAGGGTTGCAAGAAGATTGACAACGTTCTGCATTGGAGAAACTGATTAATCCGGGAATCCATCGAAATAGTTAAGAATGGTATCCTGAACAAGAGAGATGATGCCCTGCACTTGTCGGCTGCGTGGAGGATAGTCCTACACCATTCCAGATACAGGGTAGCTTTTCTAAGATAAGAACCATCAAGCTCAGGACAACAGGACAGCGAACTATCCATCATATCTGAAACGTCCAATAAGAACACCCCAGAGCCAGTAATCACCGGACAGCGAGTTACTGACCTTGCCCCATCCATGAATGAGGTCATCTCTGACAAAAACCATATCCGGCGGAACCCCAAAACCATATCCGGCGGAAAACCTCCAAAACCATATCCGGTGGAAAAATTCCAAAACTATTAATCGCCGGACGGCAGGTTCACGATCTTCCCCCATTACTCACGATTGACGTCACGTCAGACATAAACAGAGATAAGGCGGTTTGCGGGATGTAAATAAGACCATAAATTAAAGAACAAAAGAAAACTTCCCACAGAAATAGAGAGTCCTTAGAGGACCATAAGTACGCCTGCATAATAAAATAATATACTCACCAAACACAAGCTGGTCATCAATGACAAGACCAAAACCAGATTCGTTAGTGTTAACTGTACTCCAAACATCTTAATATTAACATCATTTTTAAAAAATAAACTACGCTTTTTAGTACCCAATACAGTAATGACTGATTCAAATCTTCAGTTATTTTATCACAAGCTTCCGATCGTTCATCAGGCAGGAAATTTAGATAAAGTTGGGAATTATCAGCACAAAGATAATAAGAACAATACTTTAACTACGTGAATAAATTACCAGTAAAGATTGTAAATAAGATAGGAACTCGATGGCATCAGAAGACTGTGCCTTCACCTTAACCCCTTATGCATACGAGGACAACACAACCTAACTATATCCAGAGAAATTTCATCCGAACCAACACTAGTAGATCTAAACAAGAGGAAAAGCCCCTCAACAGAATCCAGATACTTCTTTAAATGCAAAAGGAGTGCTATCGGGATTTAATTGGTTGGAGTGATAGAAATTTAGTAAATTCAAGTCAGGATTAATATCAGGGTTCAAATCATTATCACCATATTCAAATCAGCGTCAGCTATGTGGGGAGGTAAATCAGTGATATTAGACTTAACAAAATTAAATCTTCTTAAGGTCTTCCATATCGTACTAGAACCCTCCAGCACACAAGCCCGTTCAATAAAAACTCTTTTCTCACGACGAATCGCATCCATAACAAAATTACCTAACTGCTTATAACACTGGAAATGACCCGAATTCCTCGTTCTCCTATAACGCTTTCAAGAAGACCCTCGAAGAGCCATCATTTCTCTTATATTGACAGTAATCCGTGGCACAGAGTTCCGTTTACAACTTCTAATAACAAAATAATGAATCCTGTGATCAATAGAAGAAAGGTTACACACAGCCTCCTAGTTCGTAATTTCTAAAACCCTACTAATCTCGTCTATGACAATATTTCGCAAATTGCGGATTTTTACAATCTTAGTTGCAACCCCCACCTTTTCTAATAATAGCTCACAAGAAATTAACATATGGTATACAATCATATCTTTCAAACTTATTATATAGCCTTTTATTAACAGTATTTGGTAGATATTTGGTAATATCTAATCGTTTATTAACATCCTAGTGTTGTAAAAGCAAACTCTAGTGTTTTGCATATAATATACAATCTTATATATATAATATATAATCTTACGTATTTTGTAGAAAACAACATTTCTTAGGTGACTGCCGTTTTCAGAGATGCATGTCTCAAGCCGCTCTCGGAAGTTGGTTTCCACTCTCTTCAACATTGCTCTGTCGATTTGATCAACTTCCACACGAATTGCTTCCTTTAGTTTTTCAAGTGTACGTGGTTCATTTGGGGGCTCATTTCGGGTTTATTACTGCTCAAACCAAAAGAATGCCAATGGAAGAAATTATTCTGTAAACCAATTTTTTGGTTTACAAGGAACAATCCTTAAATAATTTTGTAAGTTTTCAGGTACATTCTTTTATATAACTGAAATTTTAACTCATTTTTTTCTTTCTTCCTTCTTTTCTCTTAATCTCGACAAAATTAAGAGAACTTACTTAATTCTTACTTAATTATAACAAAGCTTGACTATCCCAGGAAGGAGTAATTAAATTTAAAGTAAATTATAAGAAATAAAAAATATAAATAAATTCAAAAAGATATATTTAATAATCAAATAATAACACAATAAAAATAATATTAAACTAACAACAAAAACACTAATACATTTTTTTTACGTTATTAATAATATTTGTTTAACACTATTATTATTATATTTTACATTATTAACCATTTTTTTACAAACACATATCAATAGAAACATACATTTTTTGTTACATTATTAACAATTTTTTTTTACAAATACATATCAATAAAACACTTATAAATTTTTTTTTACATTATTAATATAATTCTTTTACATTATTATTATGATATTTTACATTATTAACATATTTTGTTACAAATACATATCAATAAAAACACTTATAAAAATTTTTTTTTACATTATTAATATAATTCTTTTACATTATTATTATGATATTTTACATTATTATATTTCATATTTTGTTACAAATACATATCAATGAAAACACTTATAAAAATTCTTTAAATCAATAGAATGATTTTTGTTTATAAATATAATAATTCTAATATAAACACTTACATAGTAGAATTCTCTAAATAAGAAAAGGTGCACAAATTAAACATTTCATTTATAGCGGTTGATATCAAACCACCATCTACAGATTCAACGACATTATCAGGAATATTAATCGAAAATTCTTGTGCATATGGAATTATTTTGAATGGATCACTATTTTCTGGTTCGTTGTTATCTTCAACCACGTCTTGTTGAACATCATTCTTGCTTTGATTGGATGGTGATCCCTTTTTATTATCGTTAATACTGAGAGGTGTCATTTTTTCTAATGTAACAACAATATTGCCAATGTTGTTTTTTTCATGAGTATTATCAGAACTTGCATTGTTTTCTTTAATAGCAGGTTTATCAACCAACGTTCTTTCGTAAACATTTTCCATGGTATCAGTGATAACATCTACAGTGGGAGTCGTGAAATTTGCAGACAAATCAACAACGTCTACATTTTTTTTGATATCTTGAGTTTCGTTGTTTAAAACAATTTCATTTTCGTCATCAGTTAAATCAATTATTTCGTCAACATCAAAATCATCATCGATTACAATTACTTCTACTGGTTCAGAAGATGTCTCCCCTACGTCCTTTGAATTGGTCATATTTAATGCATTTTTTTTATTACAAGCTGCGTTTCTTGCAACAATCTTCTCAAAACGACGTATTATATTAATTTTTGAATAATTATTTCTTGATTCGTATGGGAATTGTTTCTTTAATTCATCGATTTTCTTTAAAAACGTTTTTTTCAACAAATATTTAAGCAGGGGTGGTTTGGTTTTGCGGCGGCGTCTTATTATTTTCGGTCGACCCATAACTTCGATCGTTTGAAAACTAAACAAAAATGTTGTTTTAAAAGTTTGTTAGATCAAGTTTCTAAGATATACTAAATATTTCGCGAAATCTAATACTTGGTTTGATAGATATAAGTTAGAAAATCGCGTAATATGAGCAATTAAAAATTGAACAATTTGGATTAAATTTATCAATGTTTTTAAAAATTTAATCCAATGAATTTTTGGGTTATACCTTGTTATTTTAACTAGATATGTGATAATAATAATAATATCGGAAAAATTAATAAAGATTTTTGATTACTTACTATTAAGTGGCAGCACGTTTTAACACCTTGGAAGTTGCTTCGAATAAGAAATCACAGCCAGTATGTCCCTTCGTCGAAGTGGGTGAAACATAAGCTCTATTTAGCGCATGCGCCTTTGATGCGGTGTTTGAAATGTCGGCTTTATGTAATGCGGGAAATTTAAATCTCGAAATTACGATGACTATAAAAATATAATCCAAATAAAAGATTAAAAAAGAACTTGGATTAACAAAAAAATTTAAATAATATCAAATTAAAATTTTTAAAAAATAATAAAAGCACGTGAAACATAATCTTTATCTGGATGAATTGTTTGAAATTTCGCCTCTATTTCTCGCTCTCCTTTCAGCAAGAAATTTGAATCGCAACAAAACGAAATAAATTAATAAAATAAAAGATTGAGCAATTAAAAATTGAACAATTTGGATTAAATTTATCAATGTTTTTAAAAATTTAATCCAATGAATTTTTGGGTTATACCTTGTTATTTTAACTAGATATGTGATAATAATAATAATATCGGATAAATTAATAGAGATTTTTGATTACTTACTAT
The DNA here is from genome assembly GCA_036711965.1 of Onthophagus sagittarius. Lineage (NCBI taxonomy): Eukaryota > Metazoa > Arthropoda > Insecta > Coleoptera > Scarabaeidae > Onthophagus > Onthophagus sagittarius. The sequence goes on along the minus strand of JASERS010000007.1, from coordinate 6,792,598 downwards.
TAAGTGGCAGCACGTTTTAACACCTTGGAAGTTGCTTCGAATAAGAAATCACAGCCAGTATGTCCCTTCGTCGAAGTGGGTGAAACATAAGCTCTATTTAGCGCATGCGCCTTTGATGCGGTGTTTGAAATGTCGGCTTTATGTAATGCGGGAAATTTAAATCTCGAAATTACGATGACTATAAAAATATAATCCAAATAAAAGATTAAAAAAGAACTTGGATTAACAAAAAAATTTAAATAATATCAAATTAAAATTTTTAAAAAATAATAAAAGCTCGTGAAACATAATCTTTGTCTGGATGAATTGTTTGAAATTTCGCCTTTATTTCTCGCTCTCTTTTCAGCAAGAAATTTGAATCGCAACAAAACGAAATAAATTAATAAAATAAAAGATTGAGCAATTAAAAATTGAACAATTTGGATTAAATTTATCAATGTTTTTAAAAATTTAATCCAATGAATTTTTGGGTTATACCTTGTTATTTTAACTAGATATGTGATAATAATAATAATATCGGATAAATTAATAGAGATTTTTGATTACTTACTATTAAGTGGCAGCACGTTTTAACACCTTGGAAGTTGCTTCGAATAAGAAATCACAGCCAGTATGTCCCTTCGTCGAAGTGGGTGAAACATAAGCTCTATTTAGCGCATGCGCCTTTGATGCGGTGTTTGAAATGTCGGCTTTATGTAATGCGGGAAATTTAAATCTCGAAATTACGATGACTATAAAAATATAATCCAAATAAAAGATTAAAAAAGAACTTGGATTAACAAAAAAATTTAAATAATATCAAATTAAAATTTTTAAAAAATAATAAAAGCTCGTGAAACATAATCTTTGTCTGGATGAATTGTTTGAAATTTCGCCTTTATTTCTCGCTCTCTTTTCAGCAAGAAATTTGAATCGCAACAAAACGAAATAAATTAATAAAATAAAAGATTGAGCAATTAAAAATTGAACAATTTGGATTAAATTTATCAATGTTTTTAAAAATTTAATCCAATGAATTTTTGGGTTATACCTTGTTATTTTAACTAGATATGTGATAATAATAATAATATCGGATAAATTAATAGAGATTTTTGATTACTTACTATTAAGTGGCAGCACGTTTTAACACCTTGGAAGTTGCTTCGAATAAGAAATCACAGCCAGTATGTCCCTTCGTCGAAGTGGGTGAAACATAAGCTCTATTTAGCGCATGCGCCTTTGATGCGGTGTTTGAAATGTCGGCTTTATGTAATGCGGGAAATTTAAATCTCGAAATTACGATGACTATAAAAATATAATCCAAATAAAAGATTAAAAAAGAACTTGGATTAACAAAAAAATTTAAATAATATCAAATTAAAATTTTTAAAAAATAATAAAAGCTCGTGAAACATAATCTTTGTCTGGATGAATTGTTTGAAATTTCGCCTTTATTTCTCGCTCTTTTCAGCAAGAAATTTGAATCGCAACAAAACGAAATAAATTAATAAAATAAAAGATTGAGCAATTAAAAATTGAACAATTTGGATTAAATTTATCAATGTTTTTAAAAATTTAATCCAATGAATTTTTGGGTTATACCTTGTTATTTTAACTAGATATGTGATAATAATAATAATATCGGATAAATTAATAGAGATTTTTGATTACTTACTATTAAGTGGCAGCACGTTTTAACACCTTGGAAGTTGCTTCGAATAAGAAATCACAGCCAGTATGTCCCTTCGTCGAAGTGGGTGAAACATAAGCTCTATTTAGCGCATGCGCCTTTGATGCGGTGTTTGAAATGTCGGCTTTATGTAATGCGGGAAATTTAAATCTCGAAATTACGATGACTATAAAAATATAATCCAAATAAAAGATTAAAAAAGAACTTGGATTAACAAAAAAATTTAAATAATATCAAATTAAAATTTTTAAAAAATAATAAAAGCTCGTGAAACATAATCTTTGTCTGGATGAATTGTTTGAAATTTCGCCTTTATTTCTCGCTCTCTTTTCAGCAAGAAATTTGAATCGCAACAAAACGAAATAAATTAATAAAATAAAAGATTGAGCAATTAAAAATTGAACAATTTGGATTAAATTTATCAATGTTTTTAAAAATTTAATCCAATGAATTTTTGGGTTATACCTTGTTATTTTAACTAGATATGTGATAATAATAATAATATCGGATAAATTAATAGAGATTTTTGATTACTTACTATTAAGTGGCAGCACGTTTTAACACCTTGGAAGTTGCTTCGAATAAGAAATCACAGCCAGTATGTCCCTTCGTCGAAGTGGGTGAAACATAAGCTCTATTTAGCGCATGCGCCTTTGATGCGGTGTTTGAAATGTCGGCTTTATGTAATGCGGGAAATTTAAATCTCGAAATTACGATGACTATAAAAATATAATCCAAATAAAAGATTAAAAAAGAACTTGGATTAACAAAAAAATTTAAATAATATCAAATTAAAATTTTTAAAAAATAATAAAAGCTCGTGAAACATAATCTTTGTCTGGATGAATTGTTTGAAATTTCGCCTTTATTTCTCGCTCTCTTTTCAGCAAGAAATTTGAATCGCAACAAAACGAAATAAATTAATAAAATAAAAGATTGAGCAATTAAAAATTGAACAATTTGGATTAAATTTATCAATGTTTTTAAAAATTTAATCCAATGAATTTTTGGGTTATACCTTGTTATTTTAACTAGATATGTGATAATAATAATAATATCGGATAAATTAATAGAGATTTTTGATTACTTACTATTAAGTGGCAGCACGTTTTAACACCTTGGAAGTTGCTTCGAATAAGAAATCACAGCCAGTATGTCCCTTCGTCGAAGTGGGTGAAACATAAGCTCTATTTAGCGCATGCGCCTTTGATGCGGTGTTTGAAATGTCGGCTTTATGTAATGCGGGAAATTTAAATCTCGAAATTACGATGACTATAAAAATATAATCCAAATAAAAGATTAAAAAAGAACTTGGATTAACAAAAAAATTTAAATAATATCAAATTAAAATTTTTAAAAAATAATAAAAGCTCGTGAAACATAATCTTTGTCTGGATGAATTGTTTGAAATTTCGCCTTTATTTCTCGCTCTTTTCAGCAAGAAATTTGAATCGCAACAAAACGAAATAAATTAATAAAATAAAAGATTGAGCAATTAAAAATTGAACAATTTGGATTAAATTTATCAATGTTTTTAAAAATTTAATCCAATGAATTTTTGGGTTATACCTTGTTATTTTAACTAGATATGTGATAATAATAATAATATCGGATAAATTAATAGAGATTTTTGATTACTTACTATTAAGTGGCAGCACGTTTTAACACCTTGGAAGTTGCTTCGAATAAGAAATCACAGCCAGTATGTCCCTTCGTCGAAGTGGGTGAAACATAAGCTCTATTTAGCGCATGCGCCTTTGATGCGGTGTTTGAAATGTCGGCTTTATGTAATGCGGGAAATTTAAATCTCGAAATTACGATGACTATAAAAATATAATCCAAATAAAAGATTAAAAAAGAACTTGGATTAACAAAAAAATTTAAATAATATCAAATTAAAATTTTTAAAAAATAATAAAAGCTCGTGAAACATAATCTTTGTCTGGATGAATTGTTTGAAATTTCGCCTTTATTTCTCGCTCTCTTTTCAGCAAGAAATTTGAATCGCAACAAAACGAAATAAATTAATAAAATAAAAGATTGAGCAATTAAAAATTGAACAATTTGGATTAAATTTATCAATGTTTTTAAAAATTTAATCCAATGAATTTTTGGGTTATACCTTGTTATTTTAACTAGATATGTGATAATAATAATAATATCGGATAAATTAATAGAGATTTTTGATTACTTACTATTAAGTGGCAGCACGTTTTAACACCTTGGAAGTTGCTTCGAATAAGAAATCACAGCCAGTATGTCCCTTCGTCGAAGTGGGTGAAACATAAGCTCTATTTAGCGCATGCGCCTTTGATGCGGTGTTTGAAATGTCGGCTTTATGTAATGCGGGAAATTTAAATCTCGAAATTACGATGACTATAAAAATATAATCCAAATAAAAGATTAAAAAAGAACTTGGATTAACAAAAAAATTTAAATAATATCAAATTAAAATTTTTAAAAAATAATAAAAGCTCGTGAAACATAATCTTTGTCTGGATGAATTGTTTGAAATTTCGCCTTTATTTCTCGCTCTCTTTTCAGCAAGAAATTTGAATCGCAACAAAACGAAATAAATTAATAAAATAAAAGATTGAGCAATTAAAAATTGAACAATTTGGATTAAATTTATCAATGTTTTTAAAAATTTAATCCAATGAATTTTTGGGTTATACCTTGTTATTTTAACTAGATATGTGATAATAATAATAATATCGGATAAATTAATAGAGATTTTTGATTACTTACTATTAAGTGGCAGCACGTTTTAACACCTTGGAAGTTGCTTCGAATAAGAAATCACAGCCAGTATGTCCCTTCGTCGAAGTGGGTGAAACATAAGCTCTATTTAGCGCATGCGCCTTTGATGCGGTGTTTGAAATGTCGGCTTTATGTAATGCGGGAAATTTAAATCTCGAAATTACGATGACTATAAAAATATAATCCAAATAAAAGATTAAAAAAGAACTTGGATTAACAAAAAAATTTAAATAATATCAAATTAAAATTTTTAAAAAATAATAAAAGCTCGTGAAACATAATCTTTGTCTGGATGAATTGTTTGAAATTTCGCCTTTATTTCTCGCTCTCTTTTCAGCAAGAAATTTGAATCGCAACAAAACGAAATAAATTAATAAAATAAAAGATTGAGCAATTAAAAATTGAACAATTTGGATTAAATTTATCAATGTTTTTAAAAATTTAATCCAATGAATTTTTGGGTTATACCTTGTTATTTTAACTAGATATGTGATAATAATAATAATATCGGATAAATTAATAGAGATTTTTGATTACTTACTATTAAGTGGCAGCACGTTTTAACACCTTGGAAGTTGCTTCGAATAAGAAATCACAGCCAGTATGTCCCTTCGTCGAAGTGGGTGAAACATAAGCTCTATTTAGCGCATGCGCCTTTGATGCGGTGTTTGAAATGTCGGCTTTATGTAATGCGGGAAATTTAAATCTCGAAATTACGATGACTATAAAAATATAATCCAAATAAAAGATTAAAAAAGAACTTGGATTAACAAAAAAATTTAAATAATATCAAATTAAAATTTTTAAAAAATAATAAAAGCTCGTGAAACATAATCTTTGTCTGGATGAATTGTTTGAAATTTCGCCTTTATTTCTCGCTCTCTTTTCAGCAAGAAATTTGAATCGCAACAAAACGAAATAAATTAATAAAATAAAAGATTGAGCAATTAAAAATTGAACAATTTGGATTAAATTTATCAATGTTTTTAAAAATTTAATCCAATGAATTTTTGGGTTATACCTTGTTATTTTAACTAGATATGTTATAATAATAATAATATCGGATAAATTATTAAAGATTTTTGATTACTTACTATTAAGTGGCACCACGTTTTAACACCTTGGAAGTTGCTTCGAATAAGAAATCACAGCCAGTATGTCCCTTCGTCGAAGTGGGTGAAACATAAGCTTTATTTAGCGCATGCGCCTTTGATGCGGTGTTTGAAATGTCGGCTTTATGTAATGCGGGAAATTTAAATCTCGAAATTACGATGACTATAAAAATATAATCCAAATAAAAGATTAAAAAAGAACTTGGATTAACAAAAAAATTTAGATAATATCAAATTAAAATTTTTAAAAAATAATAAAAGCTCGTGAAACATAATCTTTATCTGGATGAATTGTTTGAAATTTCGCCTTTATTTCTCGCTCTCTTTTCAGCAAGAAATTTGAATCGCAACAAAACGAAATAAATTAATAAAATAAAAGATTGAGCAATTAAAAATTGAACAATTTGGATTAAATTTATCAATGTTTTTAAAAATTTAATCCAATGAATTTTTGGGTTATACCTTGTTATTTTAACTAGATATGTTATAATAATAATAATATCGGATAAATTAATAAAGATTTTTGATTACTTACTATTAAGTGGCACCACGTTTTAACACCTTGGAAGTTGCTTCGAATAAGAAATCACAGCCAGTATGTCCCTTCGTCGAAGTGGGTGAAACATAAGCTTTATTTAGCGCATGCGCCTTTGATGCGGTGTTTGAAATGTCGGCTTTATGTAATGCGGGAAATTTAAATCTCGAAATTACGATGACTATAAAAATATAATCCAAATAAAAGATTAAAAAAGAACTTGGATTAACAAAAAAATTTAAATAATATCAAAATAAAATTTTTTAAAAATAATAAAAGCTCGTGAAACATAATCTTTATCTGGATGAATTGTTTGAAATTTCGCCTCTATTTCTCGCTCTCTTTTCAGCAAGAAATTTGAATCGCAACAAAACGAAATAAAGATAAGAAAAATTATTTTTATATTAAAACGAAATAAATTAATAAAATAAAAGATTGCTTTTATTTGATACATCTAAGTAATTATAAAAACTAAATGTTATAAAGAAAATTGTATCTTCATTAAAAATAATTAAATATTCTAAAACGTAACTATAAGTATAAAAATGCAAATAAAATATTAAAAAAGAACTTCACAACAAAAAAATTAATGAAAATAATATTGTGTTGAAATGGAAGAAAAATTAATAGAAGCAGTACACGCATGAATAATATTATGTAACATATAAGGATTATTCCAAAACGAAAAGGCAGAGAAATACGAAGGAATTTCCACGAAAATATTTTTTAAAAATGGTGGGTGTTTCAATACTTTACTATCGTAAAAATTGTTAAATTGTGTTTTTTTACAATTAACACAACTAATAATTACAAAAACAATTAATAAATATAATTAATAACTACATCCCGATTTGATTCTTAATTTTTTTATTATTATTCCTAAATCTGTACTAACTGTATTGTATGTATGATTTAAATAACATTTCGGACCATTTTCTTGTTCAAAGTATATTATCATTAATAACTGAAAATCTCCCCTATCTTATATTTAACACGATCAATTGGCATACTCTAATTCAATTAATAAATATTAGTAATAAATTAAAATTGTTCAATAAACATTTCTTAAATGTATAGAATAGAGAATAAAAAATCTCTGTTGTACTTCAACGATGAAAATTTTATTATTAATTAAATATTTTGTTATATCAATTTAAAAAGTAAGGTTGTTCGTGCCAACATAATTTTATTTTTTGTGAATGTCCAATTTTATAATATTTACTAAAATAACTGAACCGCGATATTATTAAGTAATAGTTTGAAATTTTTAATGTGGTTTCCTGGAGATGGCTGTATACCCGAAACCGGTTGAAACCAAAAAATAATAATAAAATTTGCATCGTTGAAGTATAACAGAGATTTCTTATTTTCTATTCAAAACTTAACATCACGATGACAACAAAGAGAACAAATTTATCAATTTATTAAATGTATTTGATGAACATGTCTCTGAAAAAATTATCGAAGGTTTCCGACCAAGGGCACCTTGGTTGTCTCCTGTGATCAAATCCACGATGGAAACTAAGATAGCTCTTCCATTCATGCCAAACAATTTTCTCGCAGATACAGTTTTATATTGATAATAATAATAATGTTTATTGGCAGCATTATAAACAATATAAAATAAACAGCTTAATAATAAAGAGTTTAGTTAGTTAGAGTGAGATACCCCAATTTCCCTATTTTTCATCAACCCTTCACAAAACAAACACCAATTACAGAAAAAAGAATAAGTAACTAACTTTCACTCTAAAAAAATGACAAACAAATCTATATCCCAATCTATATAACAATACAGAAAGTGTACAGGCTGTCATCCAAGCTCACGTCCCTATCCTAGCCACAGCTCATCATCAACTACCAACTCCCAAATTATCTAGCAATCGTAGCCCATTCACAAAGCAAAATCCGCCTCACAAAAAGTCTGAAATTCCATTCATCCTTCTTTCAAACATAACTCGGAAGGTTATTACATATGTTAGACACAGTACGTAAAAGATTTTTTAAAAAACTGTAATTTATTTTTAGGTGTTGTTAGTACGTGTTTATGTCTAACATTTATGTTGTGTACATCTGTCCTAAAGAACTTTTTTAAAATAAGTAACTTATGCTCTACTTTGTATAATCTTATGGTATAAACAGATAGAATGAAATAAATGACGCCTAGACATGTCCAGCCAACCAACCCAACTCAGAGTATGAGACATAACATTTCTCCCTCCAGTACCATATAAGAAAAGTAATTTAACATTGTTTGCAATGAATCAGAAAAGCATAATCCATAACCACTTACAACTTAAATAAGCGACGACTACAGAAATACAACTAAAATTTCCAAAATGTAGTTTTTTGGGTAAAGTCTATATACCGTGATGCAAAACCTCATGAAGATAGAAGGACCGTCTTAGAAGATAAACATTCACTCCAACCCAATTCAAACAAAACCCATTTCATCTGAAACTAAAGCGAACCCAAACCCAACCCAAGTGAAACCTAAGCAAATCCACCCCAATCCAAACCAAACCCAATTGAAACTAAAACCAACCCAACTTCAATCCAATTGCTTGGATTGCAGTTGTTTGATTCTGGTAATGGTTCTGAGTGCTGATCTTTCTGCAATGCCGAGGTGGTATTTGGTCGCTTTTGGTGCATCGTTGAGGATAATGGCAGCATACTCTAGTAACAGACGACATATTAAGTGTAAATAAGCGTCGCATATTTTGTCGTTGTTCCACGGCCTCTAAATGTCATATATTGGAAGTGCTTGGCTCTGGTTTTAATCTCCATTTTAACTTTTATACTGTGGGCAGTAAATTTGATGGATCTATCTAGGGTAATGCCAAGGTAATTACAGGACTGTGAGGGTGTTGATTTTGAATTGAATCTTGGAGGGATTTATAAGTATGCGCCATCTGTTGTACTAATCCTCCGTCTTGTTTACCAGAACCTGCAGTCTTCGAACTAATGATGGAATATCCACATCCCGAGCGACGGGGGTAGTATCGTCGGCATATAATAAAGTATATGATTTCAGATCAAAAACGTCTGGGCTGCTGTTATAGATATCATGGCAATAAATGTTATTTAGCGCTGGGAAAATGGATGAAATGGTGAACCCGGGGGAGGGTTCTGCTCTGCGGTAAATGAGTGTGAATAGTAGTTGTTGATTTTGAAAATCAACAACTACTATTTATGTGTATTTTCAACATTGCCAGCTTGTATAGTAGGCCACGCGGAGCCAAACGCATTGCGGACGTCCAGGAAGACAGCGGCCGATTTTTGTTTCTGGGAGTGGATAGCTTGAAAGTTAGAAATCAGTGCAGTTAGCGGATAAGACTTTCTAATTGGTTGAAATCCAAATTGGTAGGGTGGTACCCTCGTTGAGACAGCATCGAGCAGTTTGTTTTTGAGGTATGTCTCGAAGGACATACCAGATAGACAGGAGTCCTTTTTGAGGATGCATATAATTATTGATGTTTTCCAATCCTGTTGAAGTGCTGTTCGGAGATGCAATAGTTCAACGTTTTTCTGATATAGGAGTGGGTGTCATGGTCTAACATCCTCCGGATTTTTCAATCTGATTTTTTCAATCATCGACAAATTTTTTGTTGAGAGGGCAGAACGTGGGTTCGTAGGAAAAAGAGAATACCCTTTAAAGATACTCTACGTGAATGTTGATGATTTCCGAGCTAGAGTACGGGTAGAATCTCTGGGATCAACCAGTTCATGAATTTCAGGGGATTTCTGTAATATCTGTAGGTTTTGTCTTTTTAATGTAGACTCCTCATAGCTTCTGAAGTCGTGGTAAAGTCGTCTCTTTTCCTTGATTAGGCATATTATGAAGGATGGCAGAGGAAAGTTGTAGTGTCTTTCCATGTTACATTGTTTAGAGTTTCTGATCGCAAATAGGGTCACTTTGGGTATTCGTGTGATTGTGTTGATGCGAATATCGAGGCCCAGATGATATCAAGTCTCAAGTTGTTTATGCAGAACATAAGGTCGGGAGAGCGTTAGGGTTATGAACCCGTTCTGCACCAACCACAATAGCAAAGTGTAGAGCGTTGTTTAGTGGATTGTTGATTCTGGGCGGGTTGGTTTTTCCCATATGTAATTTCGGGTCGCCCATTATCACCTCTCCATCTCTAACACTCCTGTCCACGACGTTCAACAGATTCTGGATGATCGTCTAATCTATAAATTGGCGATTTTGACTTAGTTTCGACAAACATCGCACCATGAATGTAATGTAAATATGTGGTTTTTGGTAATATAATTTTCTAGTAATTGTTTCTTGGTTGTAGCTATTGATGTTGGCCTACAATAACCGAATTGTGGATTGGGTGCCGTTCAGAAAAGTTCGGAAAGGTTCAGTAGGAGAAGGTTTGTTAGCATCTCGCAGGTCGATCATGATTATGTACAGATTTACAACTTTCAGGGAATGCGACGATTGTGTTAATCTCGTAATGCTCGATGAGCCTGCGTTTAATTTCATTCAGCAGCGCTTAGCGATCGAGCTGTTTAGAAGAGTTAATTTTTGCAACGTATGTGTTAATATCATGATCATGGTATAATATTCATACATTAGTATAAAATTTTGAAACTGTTTAAGTCCCCACTGTTTGGGTATTTACCCTATTTACCCCTAAACTGATTGTATACATTCGAGAAATGCAAATTTTAAGTAAACTGAGATATAAACTGAGATATTAAAAGAGATATTCAAAAATTGTTTCAACCGGGTCACGCCGGGTCTCGTCGAAACCAAAGATGCTCACAATTAAGTATGTTCACGTGAGTTGTACAATAATTGATGCCCACTCACGGTGGGTCACGCATGACCCATCGTGACCCGGCGGGACTTATGTAATTTGCATATCTCTAGTCCCAACGTACGACGGTGGAGGTTCCAGTTCTAACTTGTTTACTCAGGAAATCTGCTCCTACCGACCCACCCAAATAGGGTATTTATTTGGGTGGATCGGTAGAGATGAGAGTGGATATATCAAATTTTAGTAAGCTGAGTTTCCAACCATCCTATCTGTTGACGTAGTTTTCATGCCTGTGAATTTCTATGGCTTCTCTTGTCAGCTTTTGCTGATATTTCCTTTGTTTTGTCGAAGTCTACTTCATGTAGTTGGATCTTCTTCAACCTCATGTACATCTCATGCTGCATGATATGGCATTCGATGTTATGTCAGACTTGCCCAATGTAAAACTTGGTGCCGGTTTTTGAAAATACGTATGAGTGCACCCAAAAAAACTTCACCGAATTGGGAGCAATTAACTCAATATTACGTTAAATGATACTAACGTGTTTTCGTTTAAATGGTTGAAATATGACTCGAAAAAGGACTACGCTTTTAGTCGTTTTTATCCGTAGAATAAAATTGTACTGAAATAAAATTAAATTTAGGATTTTTATACAGATAACATACGCATACATTTATTAAAATCATGTTTATTTCTGCGACAAATAAATGATTGATTACTTCTTAAAACAAGATTTTATTTTAATAAAATTACTTAAGTTTTAGTTCAACTGTTTCCAGAAAGCGAGTAATTTTTTATTGAAAGGTTGAGTTTTAAAATAAAATCTGGATAAGAACCGCTTCGTCCCATCGTTTTTCCGTTTTTTGTGTTTCTCACCTCCACTTCGTTCTCCTCACACTAAATTAAGGAAGGGATGTTATGATGTTTGATTGGCTTGTAACATATTTTAGTTGATAAGCGGGCGTCTTAGGATGAGAGACGAAAAATAAAATTTATTACGCGAATTTAGTGATAAATATAAGTGATATTTGTGTAAAATATTAAGTGATATTAGTGACGTTGGGATCATCGGATAGTAATTTTATGGATGTTAAAAGGTATTGTGTTAATTAGTATTTTGTCATAATAAATTAATTTATCTTTCCGTTCCAGCTGAGTAAAATCCAAAGAAAGCAACATCCATCCTGTGAGTCGTTTCCAAATTTTTTTAATTATTATTTTTTACTAAAACATATCTCAATAATTCGCAATTCGAATTCGAACCTTATTCATTTCATTTCTGTTTGAGAAATATTACCAACGAAAATTCTGGAAAATTCTTCACAAATTGAATGTGGTTTCGATTTTTTTACCAATGTTTGAAGTCTATACCTAAACAAATTAACGTTGTTTAGTTAACAACATTCGAAATACGATGACTCTAATTGCACTCTAAGCACCGATAACAAATAAAAATAAACATTTTCATCATTAAAATAGAAAAGAATTTTTTATTCTATTATTGTCAATAGAATAAAATTTTTTTGATCTTGCCTCAATTTGCCGGTTTTATATCTTGTTTTCTTCGCATTTAAAAAATTTTAAAACATTTACTAAAATATTTTAACACGTATTTAAAATAAAATTCATGTTGCAATTTTTTTCGTAAAATGGAAAAACTTACTTAATTAAATAATATTCATTTTTTACAACTGAAGTGTCACGACTGTGTCTCACCGATTTCGATGCAGTGTGGTACAGTCATAGAATAAACCAAAATAAGGTTTAAGTTTTTTTTATACGTGCGGTTAAAGTTTCTTAGCCGAGTTATGGGGGTTGAAAGTTTGGGGAAAAACGACACATTTCGAAAATAAAACGTGCTATATTAATTTGATAAATTGAATCTGTTATTCATTTTTAATAATTTTTCATTTTATATATTATACATATATTGCACGGCGAAAAGGGCCAAACTACCCTTATTTTTTAGGATTTATTTGAAAACCACCATATCGATTTTGATGGTATTACAGATATTTATAGTACATTCAAAAATATTTGTTTTTTCTCATTCGTCCTAGATCAACCTTATAATAGCAAAGTTACGGGAGTTAATAAGTTATCACTTTTCGTATGAATGATGTGACAAGATCACAACCATCCGATTTAAAAAATACTTGACACAAAACAATCAATTAATTGCCTGACAGAGAGTAGACGTGTCGAACCTCGCTCCGTGTGAAATTTATTGATTATCGGTTCAAAATGAGATTATCCAGATCAAACAGATCGTAAAAGAATCTTTTATCGAAATTGTAGAAAGTAAGACTTTTTGTCTTACTTTAAAAAGTGGCTACTTTAATACGGCAAGAACTAAAAAATCTTAAAGACCAAATTTTCCGTCTCGAAAAGAATAACTAGTTCTTACAACAAAAAATGAACGATTTAGAGCAGTACATGCGCCGTACCAGTTTACGTGTGTTTGGGGTTGTTGAGGATAAAAATGAAAATATGGAGAAGAAAGTGTTTAAGATATTCTTTCAAAGATCTTTTCTTGTATCAGCAAGAAAAAATCGCTGTTTAATTCCTCATCGTCCTTATCGACGGTGTCCTCATCAAGTTGTTCGGTACCCCGAATATCCAGTCTCTTAATCAATATCTGATACGCTGTGCCCAAGACATCCTGCCCCATCTCTTCGTAAAGGTCTTTCCATCTCTGTTGTTTTGACTTATTTAACATCATGGTATGAACTTCGAAATGTCAAATGTCACCATTTAAATTTGTATAAAAATTATTGAAATTCTTATTATAAGATTATTTATGCATGAGATGTTGTTGTTTTAATGCTTTTTGGCTTTGTTGTGCAGATTTTGGAACATTTTCTTTTAGACGTTCAACTTCAAAAATATATTCTACTATTTAAATTACGGTTTCTATCCAATTCGTCATCAAAACTCTCAAATGATGGATGGTATTCATTCTTTATATGCTAAAATTGTCGTTTTTAATGGTTTAAATCGGACAAATATGAATTATAATAAAAAATTAATAAAAATAATAAAAAATGAAATTTGAGATTGTTATATATCGTCTATGTATGAACTCTAATGAATTCTACATATTTACAATATTTTCTTAACACCAAAAACAATTTTCTATGATTTATTATTGGTAATATCATTTATACAATGACTCCTATTGCATCTTGGGAAAGATACAAAGATTCCTAGTACATTTCTATAATCAAGTCATAAACAGACACCACATTTTTTCAAAAACAGAATCTTTTATTTTGATGTAACAAACCCAAGGGGTTGGCCACAAGCCAACTGTGCTACTTAAGACGAAATTGTACATCTCGAGAACGATACAGTCTCCTATAAGAACACGTTTATCTTCAAATCGCCGAGGTCGCTTGCGGGCGAGGCCTAACATTTCTCCAAAATTAAAGATTTTGTACCTGTATATGAAATCTAGCGCCTCGCCTGCAAGCGACCTCGAAATCGCTAAGGTCAACACATGCTCATGTCACTAATTAGAGCGATTTACATGTTTCTTGAAGTATTTGAGATTTGATAAAAGAACACTCAAAATGAAAGGGAGAAAGAAGATAAGTTTCCAGCAATAAAAGACCTCTTCGAAATATTTATTTGCATTAATTGCTATCGATGAAATGCTACCAGCTTTTCCCCAATAAGCCCAGTAAATATAGGTTAAAATTATTTGCATAACATTGCATTTGCTCTCATCTCATACTTGTTGTAGCATTTTTCTATATACTGCACATCTGCTGGTTCCAGCTCGGTAACCTGTTACCTTGCAGTCACTTTTCTTCATTTTCACTGTTTTTCAAGTGGTGCCTTTCATCGCTGCACTTACGGTACTACTTTCTTCTGTCAGTGCCATCGCAGTCCCTGGCAATATGTAGGGGAGACCAACATAAATTGCCTCTCTTAACTTCTCTTCTCAACTCTATCTGACATCAGGCTAAACCGATTCTGATTTTACGTTCGCAAATTTGTTTGCGTTTTGTTCGCTCGCTTCTATCGTTGAAGCTTGCATGCTCTTAGCATATGGTCGTAAACCTCCTACTTTGAATTCATCCTTGCCTGTTGTACCTATTATGTTCTGTACGGCCTTTACGAGCTCATCTCTCATTGTCGCTATGTTCATTCCCTTCACACTCAAAAACACTTTATTTTTTCGGTCTCCTATGTCGTTCTCTCTTTGCTCGTCTTCACTCTTCTTAATGGTTGTCGTGAAGATGTACATGTCGATGTTCGTATCTTTAAATACAGTTTCTACCATTTTTCTCATGTTATCCAAAGAACACTCCCTAAGATGATGTAGAACTAAGCTAATTTCTCTTTCAGTTTTTCGTCTGAGAGTCATCAAAGTCTCCTAGATTACCTCTTCGCCGCTCTTCGTGACTTCCAGCCTGATCACTTTATCCCGACTCTTTTTCTCTCTCCATACCGTTCACTTTTGGTCTTGTCATTTCAATGTCTCCGTATGATGTCGTTATTTCGGAGAGTTCGGAATATCTTTTTTTACATAACCTTACTGCAAATGTTTACTGACAAATGGAAACATTTAAGAAATAATAATATTATCAAGTCGAAAAACATTAGAACGCTTGATGATAATCTCTCAGACTTAACGAAATTAACAAATTTTTTTATTGCTTCTTCCCAATATGATTTTCAGTTAAATAAGGCATTACTATAATTATTCAATTATAGTAATGCCTAATAAACTAATGCCTAGTAATGAATTATAATTCCCATTTGAAGAGTCCAGTCAAAACTACTTTATCTTTTATTGAGGTTTCTGATAGCGCTGTTGAGTTCGCAGTCTCGAAAATAAAATCGAATTCTTGTGGATCTGACGGCATTGATTTGAAGTTTCTTAGAATATGTTGCCTCTTTATTACAACGGAGATCCGGCACATTATTAATGCGTGTATTTGGTAGCTGTACAGTTCCACAATGCTATAAGCAATCACTGGTTACACCTGTTCCGAAGGTATCGCGGCCGGGTGGGTTAAACGATCTTCGTCCTATCAGTATACTGCTCACCATGACTAAAATTTTTGAACGTGTAAAGCTCAGTTATGTTATGGTTTCGCAATGCATACTCTTGCGAAACTGTAGTTACAAGTACATTGATGATATTTATAAAGCGTCTGATTTAGAGTTTGTTACTGTTCTAGTAACTTGAAATTATAGTAAAGCATTTCACACCGTTAACCATTGAATGATGACTGCTATCCTTCATTACGTCGGATTTAATGACAATTCTGTTAAATTAATTTAAAATTAATTTAAAAGTTACTTAAAGGGTAAACTCAGAAGGTGTGGATCGCTGAAAGAACAGGGTTCGGTTCTTGGGCCACAAAACCTTGCATGAGTATCTCGATTAATCATTATGAATTAAGGATATCATTAATTTTATGAAATGCTACAGATTTAGGTTGAGTTAAAAAAATGATTCCTCAAAACGAATTAAGATTCTTATAAAAGTACATACCTTCCTTTATAAATCATTAATAAGATATTTTAAGAGTACGATTTTCTACTATTTTTCAAAAATAATTAAGGAAATTAGTGATTGTTATTTTTATGAAATACCACATATTTAGTTCGTGTGCAAGACACTATATCTGAAAAACAATTTGAGATATTCATGTATGGTTTTGTGCGTGTAAAATAACATATTTTTGTTTGTAAATTACAATCGACTAATTTTATTAAGATATTTTAAGAATTCGATTTTCTACGATTTATTAAAGATAATTAAGGAAGTTGTTATTTTTATGAAATGCTGCAAATTTTGATTAAGTTCAAAAATTGACATATTGAAAACGAATAGAGATACAGTAAAGCTTCGCTAATCTGAATCAATTAAAACCAGCTATATTCAGATTATGGAAGCATGCGGATTATAGAAGTCAAATTTACCATATAAACGTATTATTGTCAAAAAGTCATTACTACCATTACTACCATTTTTTAATTAAATTTATCTTATAGATAAAACCATCTACAAGCCAATCAGAACGCGTAAAATAGCCATAACCACGGTAATAACCCGTATATAGCTTACTCAGAAGGAAGTAGTAATGAGTCTAAATAATAATATTATTTGCAATTTATCTTGCAGATAATATTTCCTTGCATTATCTTGCACTGCTATTATCTGCAGTTTATCTTGCGAGACATATGATACATTGAAGCTTTTACTAGCTTCCTCAATTAATTCGTTTGTCCAAGCGCCTTCATGGAGAGAATTTCCTTATTTGCTGCAGCATAAACCGATTTCTTTTAATTGTTGACTGATTATAATTCTCACTAATTAAAAACCCTTTAATTCTGATTATATTGTTCACAAATTCGGATTGCAAGGGACATAATACAAATTTTACGATTTCTAATTTTGTTCCGATTACAAGGGAATTCGGATTTGGGAGTGTACGAATTAGCGGAGTTGTATTCAAGTATGGATTTGATCTGAGAAAAGTACATACATTTCTTTATAAAACAAAACATTTCATAAGGATATATTAAGAATTCGATTTTCCGAAAATTATTTAGGAAATGGTTATTTTTATGAAATGCTGCAAATTTTGGTTAAGTTCAAAAATTAGCATCTCGAAAACGAATTGAGATATTCAAGTATGGTTTCATTTTGAGGAAATTACATACACTTCTTAATAAAAAATATCATAAAGATATGTTAAGAATATGATAGAAAGAGCGAAAACAAATTTCATTTTTTGAGTATATACATACAAGAAAAAAAAGAAAAAGTTATAAATTAAACTCACCCAAAAATAGGATTCACCTTAAGGCACAGACGATCAGATGGTTGATTTACTCCAGGTAGAAGGAGTATTTGGTGAAGATTGGTAGGGAAACTTAAGGTAGTTTTATGAGATAAAGATTATAGGCGGAGGTTAACGGAGAATATTATTGAGGTTATAAACGAGATCATTGCTAAGGTTGAAAAGAGGATTTTGGGGATTCCATATTCGTGTTATGGTCCTCAATGCCGATCTTTCTGCGACTTCTAAATGGTGTCTTGA
Organism: Onthophagus sagittarius; assembly: GCA_036711965.1. NCBI lineage: Eukaryota > Metazoa > Arthropoda > Insecta > Coleoptera > Scarabaeidae > Onthophagus > Onthophagus sagittarius. The sequence continues at coordinate 6,774,688 of JASERS010000007.1, read as the reverse complement.
TGTTCTAGGCGTATCGATTAGAAGCATACATCCATATTCAGATTTGAAATTTTTTGAGGCACATTTTATGGAAAATCAGGCAAGCTCTGGATGACAGCTTTCACTTTCATCTTCACTTTGATGGCCTGAGCAGAGAATGAAACAAGTTAAATGTAATATGAAACATTTAACTTCCCCTTTTTGAATAGCAGGCATTTGTACCAGACTGAGTCGAAAGCTCACTTGAAAGTTGGAAAACAATTCCGTAAGTTGCTGGGATGTGGATTTGCCTGGTTGAAATCCAAATTGGTAGAGCGGAATGTTCGTTGAGGTGACAGCCAGGAGCTTGTTCCTGAGATGTGTTTCGAAAATCCTTCCTATCATTGGTAGTATTGAGATGGGACGGTAGTTTGTTGGGTCGGAAAGTGAGGAATCAAATTGTGATGGAGGTGGAAAATATTGAGTCCTGAGGCAGAAGTTAATTATTTCCCTGATAGATGAGTGAATATTAGGGTCCAAGCTTCTTAGCATTTTCCTTGAGATGTTATCATAACCAGAAGCCGTGTTCTTTACTTGGTCTAGAAGAGTGAAATTGTCATCCTACAACAAACATGTAACATAATAGCATCCTCCGAAGTTTCAGAAGGGTTTATAAAAGCAAGTTGATACCAGTTGTCCTTGAAAATATTCATTCCTGCAAGTCAGCATGGATGAGTTGCTGATGGATGAGTTGAAGATATGAGCAGTTTACGAACATCCTGAAAATAATTTTTCTCCTTACCTGTATTGATTTTGTCGCAGGCTTCCATATATTTCTCCGTTCTATATTGCTATACTAGTTTTTGTTGAACTCGTTAAACATTTTTTCAGTTTCATGCTCTAAAGTCTCGGTAGAACCGTCTCGTCTCTTTGACTACCTCAGGTGTACCCAGAGAATACCCAGGTGATCGGAGCACAGTTCAAGAATGACCTCTGTTAGGGTGATTAGAGGTCTCATATTTCTTGTGCAGAAAAAGTAGGTCTGGAGAAGAATTCGAATTGTTCTCCATAACGTACGTGGGTGGTGTATTGATTTGTACAACATTTGACAAAGACAGGAATTGACTGATGTGCCTTTTTAAACCGGATTCGGGTTAAAGTCTCCGATTATTAAGCAGTTATTGAACTAAGAGGTTACATGTTGACTCTTCAATTTGGCTAAAGGGATGGATGTAAATTAGGAATATGTGTAGTCTGTTCGATCCAACCATGATGGTGAAGTGGAGAGCGTTATTCAATGACGAGTTTATACATGGAAGATTTGACTTTTCGGTTTGTAGGATGGGGTGGACCATAATTAACTAGAAATTGTTGGTTTTGTAAGATCGAGGATTGGGTACTGTGGATTGATTCGGTTGGTTAAGGCTTAAAAATGTCTTCAAGGTCAATCAAGATGATATGTATGTAGTTTCCAGAGAATTAGACAATCGTGTCGACTTGATAATGTTCTATAAATTTGCGCTTAAGGGAATTTATTAACTCTTGGCGATCCTCCTAATGATCCCCATGATCCCCAGATGGGTGGTTTACTCCAGGGATTATGAGCATATGCTGGAGAAGATTGGAGAACATTCTTTGTTCGTGTTTTTTCAATGCCGATCTTTCTGCGACTTCTAAATGGTGTTAGATTTGATTTTATCGAGGTTCATTTTGTGGAAAATCAGGCAAACTCTGGATGACAGCTTTTACTTTTATCTTTACTTTGATGGCCTCAGCAGAGAATTTTAGAGTTCTGTTGAATGTAATTCCTAGATATTTGCAGGTTGGTGAGACTGAGAGAGGGGGTTGGGTTGGGTTGAGTTAGTTGTTATGGTCTTCAATGCCAAACTTTCTGCGACTTCTAAGTGGTGTCTTGATGTTCTAGGTGTATCGCTTAGAAGTATAAATCCATATTCAGATTTGAAATTTTTTTAAGGCTCATTTTGCGGAAAATCAGGCAACCTCTGGTTGCCAGTTTTTACTTTCATGATCACTTTGATGGCCTGAACAGAGAATTTTAGGGTTCTGTGGAGTATAATGCCTAGGTATTTGCAGGTTGGTAAGACTGAAAGGGGGGTTAATTGGACTGTGATTGTAAAAAAAGGGGCGTGGACTGGTAGGAAAGGGATGAAGAATTACGATTTTGAGGAGTTGATTTGAATGCGCCATTTTCGGTACCAACTCTCTGTTTCATCGATAAGAACCTGTATCTTTCAGACTGAAGAGGCAACGTCCCTGTCGTGCGAAACCAATGTTGTGTCATCGGCGTAAAGTAGACTATATTTATTCACATCAAATCCGGATAGAGATGGGAGATCCCTGCGGGCGGCCTTCTTCAATGATAAAAGTGCGGGAGTGATGGTTTTTCAGCTTCACAAAACAAGAGCGATCTGAAAAGAATTACCTTATCATGTTTTGGAGGTAATATGAAACATTTAACTTACCCATTTTCAATAGCAGGCCTTTGTGCCAGACTGAGTTGAAAGCCTTTCGGACATCCGCGGATTTACATTTTTGATAGCGCACCGCTTGAAAGTTGGAAATCAATACCGTAAGCGACTGGAATGCGTAAGCGACCGGTTGAAATCCAAATTGGTAGGGTGGAATGTTCGTTGAGGTGACAGCCAGGAGCTTGTTCCTGAGATGTGCTTCGAAAATCTTTCCTATCATTGGTAGCATTGAGATGGGACGGTAGTTTGTTGGGTCGGAAAGTGAGGAATCAAATTATGATGGAGGTGGAAAATGTTGAGTCCTGAGGCAGAAGTTAATTATTTCCCTGATGGGTGAGTGAATATTAAGGTCCAAGCTTCTTAGCATTTTCCTTGAGATGTTATCATAACCAAAAACCCGTGTTCTTTGCTTGGCCTAGAAGAGTGAAATTGTCGTCCTACAACAAACATGTAACATAATAGCATCCTCCGAAGTTTCAGAAGGGTTTATAAAAGTAAGTTGATACCAGTTGTCCTTGAAAATATTCATTCCTGCAAGTCAGCATGGATGATAATAATTTCTAATAATGTCTTCGATTTGAATGTACAGTTCCATCAGTGGGATTTATGAACTCTTGTTTCAGAGAGCTTTTGGTATCTAGACAGTTTACGAAAATTCTAAAATAATTTTTCTCCTTACCTGAATTGATTTACTATATTAGTTTTTGTTAAACTCGTTAAACTTTTTTTCAGTTTTATGCTCTAAAGTCTCGGTAGAACCGTCTGGTCTCTTTGATTACGTGGATGATGAATAGTTTTAACGGAAAGTTGTATTTACAAATTCTAGTGGGCTCCCTTTGTTAACCTCTTGTGTAACTACCGGATCTGCTCTAATGAAGTCTTTCCAAGCTGAGTTAACAATTTTCATGTAGCAACATTTGTAATTTTTAGTTATAGATGGAGGCGATTTAGATAACCTTGATATTATGTCGATGTGAACAAGAATTGCTCTACTAGAGTGATTAGAGGTTTCATATTTCTTCAACGTATCTGGGAGGTGTACAAAATTTGGCAAAGATAGGAATTGATTGATGTGTCTTTCTTAGTTGAACTTGGGTTAAAGTTATTGAGCAGTTATTGAAGAGAGGTCATAAATATTGACTTTTCAATTTGGCTGAAGGGATGGATGTAAATCAGGAATATGTTATTCAATGACGAGTTGATGCATGGAGGATTTGACTTTTCTAATTGTAGGATGGGGTGGGTCATAACTAACTAATTTTATGCTAAACATTGTTGGTCTTGTAAAATCGAGGATTGGGTATCGTGGATTGGTTCTGTTGATTAAGCCTTAAAAGCCTCTTCAAGATCAATCATGATGATGTATATGCAGTTTTCAGATAATGAGACAATCGTGTCGACTTGATGATGTTCTATGAATTTACGCTTGAGGAAATTTATGAGCTCTGGCAATCCTGTGGTTTAAAAGAATTGATTTTTGATAGATAGGTGTGGCGATCGTATCAGTACATAGCCTTCTTCCTATTACATTATGATTTTTTTAAATATTATTACTTTATTACCATCTTTCATACAACCATCTTCTTACTTCATCTTTTGTAAATACTTCATTTATTTGTAAATTAATAAATATTTTGTGAAATTAAAACGGAGACATAACAAAAATACGATATCCCCATAATAGGTATCGATTGACCTGTATATGATATAAAACTGATGTTGAAAGTGACAGTTGCATATAATGGCCGGATAGGGAACAAGAACCATTAAATTTTTTGATTACTTAAGAGGAGCAAATTTTAACCCCTTTGAAGTTATATATAATAAGTAATTATAACCAGCATGTCTCATGCTCGAGGTTCTTGAAACATAAATTTTATTTAATGCATGCGCTTTTTGTGGGCTGCTTAATAAATTTCGTATCTATGTAATGGTGGAAAAAAAAACGAAAAAATTTAATATACAAAACGATAGACTTTATTTGTGATATATCTAAGTTATTATAAAAATGGTAAATATAACTAAATATTATATAAAAAACTGTAATACTACAATATTCTAAAATGACGACAATTATAAAAAAATACAAATAAAATATTAGAAAAGAAATATGAAATTTATGTAAAGTGAAGATGTATCTGATATCCTGAATTATTTGTAATTATCATTAATGTTGGACATTGTAAATGTCATACAAAAAATTTTGCTTTTATCGAACATAATTATAAATTTAAAAACTGTAATAATTATAAAAATGCAAATAAAAAATTAGAAAAAAAAATTTGTTTGTAATTATCATTATATTGGGGATTTTAAATATCATTCAAAAAGTTTTGACTTGACGGAATATAATTAAATATTTAAAAACTATGATAATTATAAAAATATAAATAAAATGTTAGAATAGTTACAAGAAATTGATGTAAAATCAATTCATCTAACATAATTAAATATTTCAAAGACGATGTTAATGATAAAAATATAAATAAAATATTAAAAAAAGGTGTATGTTTCATTATCATATCTCTCATTGTATTCTATAGGCTTCCTGTTCCAGGTTCTAATGATTGATAACAAAGATTTTTTCATTTCCATAGTGAACAATAGAGTTGCCAATGTTATCAAGGTTATATTCAACAGCGAGAGATCTGTTGATTTCAGAATTTGTGTAATGGCAGCTATCTTCATTTAACGGGGTGTCGTTAATCTCTACAATTTCATGATTAACATAACTCGTTTGTTCATCCATTAAGTGATGATTATTATAGGAGCAAGAGCTAGCATGTTCAAATCCAACAGTATATTTGCCTAGAATGTCCGTATAAGGTAGACGCCAGTCTGGGTGTAAAGCAGCAGGAGAGATCTGCTGATCATCATTAGTAAGGCTTACAGCATTATTTGAAGGAAAAGAGACAGACCATGGTGGATTCGTTTTAGGTTGTTCAAGGTTAATTTGCTGATTATATCTTTGAGATAATTCTTCTACAATTTCATGATTAACATAACTCGTTTTTACATTCATTAGGTGATGATTGTTATTGGAGCAAGAGCTAGTATGTTCATACCCAACAGGAAATTGGCCTGCAATGTTCTTATAAGGTAGACGCCAGTCTGGGCGTAAAACAGCAGGAGAGATCTGCTGATCATCATTAGTAGGGCCTACAGCATCATTTGAGGGAAAAGTGAACGAGCATGGTGGATTCTGTTTAGGTTGTTCAAAGTTAATTTGCTCATTATATCTTTGAGGTAATTCTTCTACAATTTCATGATTAACATAACTCGTTTGTTTATCCATTAGGTGATTATAGTTATTGGAACAAGAGCTAGCATGTTCATACCCAACGGTAAATCGGCTTGTAATGTCCGTACGAGGTAGACGACAGTCTGGGTGTAAAGGAGCAGGAGAGATCTGCTTATCATGATTAGTAAGGCTTATAGCATTATTTGAGGAGGAAGAGGCAGAGCATGGTGGATTCTGTTTAGGTTGTTCAAGGTTAATTTGCTCATTATATCCTTGAGATAATTCTTCTAAAATTTTATTATTCATATAACTCGTTTGTTCATCCATTAGGTGATCATTGTTATTAGAGCATGATGGATTCTTTTTAGGTTGTTCAAGGTTAAATTGCTCATTATACTTTTGATATAATTCTTCTATCATTAGTGGTTTTGAAGGTGTTTTGTCGTTTGATGGTAATGATATATAAGATCCATTAGGTAATTTTTTAATGATAATTTTAAGTAATTTTTCGGTTACCGGATTTCTTTCAGCAATTGCTTGTAAATTTTGCTCCTCTTGTAACTTGTCTACTTTCTTCAAAAATTGTGATCTCAACACCCGTTTTAGTAAGCTGTCTCTCTTGGGGGCATTTCGGCGTCGTTTTCTTGGCGAAGTATCCATAATTATATTCAAGTATCCTAAAAAAATGTTTTTAAGTAAATAAATTATACTATAAATTATTGACAAATGTAGCTAAAAGTTGTTCCAGCAGGAACAGATGATACTACTAATAAAATCAGAGAATGACTAGACAATTTTCTCAGAGAAGTCAATGCGATTACTCATTTATCAACATTTTTGTGAGAATTTATTGCAAATAACATTATCACATCGCTATTTGCTTTTATTTTATTATATTCCCAAAATTACTCCTTTTCTTATTATTTTTTCCGAGAAACATGTAATCTGGACCAGCTATCAACAAGTCATTTGACCCGTGCAATATTTCTCTATTTTGATTTGTATTTCTTGTGATACAAAAGCGTTGCATTGGGCATTTTTGCTATTGTATAATATATTATGTCGCATTGAACCAATTTCTCATACTTCTGAGTCTTACTATTCGCTTGATGTCATCCGAGCGAAGTACATATGGTAGATATGATCTGATATTGATTAATTGGCATCAATTAAGAAAAGAAAAGGGTCAAAAAATTTGATGCAAAAATTTAAATTTGTGAATTGGCTAATATGTTTAATCTATCAGAACTTACAGTCAGAAAATGTATAAAAAATGAAAACAAAATTCTCGGAGTTGTAAAAAATACTGAACTTTTGTGTTCCAGCATCATTCGTAAACGCAGTGCCGTGCTAAGATATTTGGCGCCTCAGAGCGGGGTTGGACGAATGAAAAGACTGCGTCCTTTTCGAACAAAATAAAAAGGGATTCTAGTTCTAGGTCTAGTATCAATTCTCAATGCCGGTATTATATGCAAATTCAAAAATCTGAATCCCGGTATCCTGTATTCAAAATTTTTAAAACCGGGATGCCGGTATTACTTTAATATATGTTATTAGTAAAACATTAAAGAATGATGATAAATACTAGGCCATCATGACCTGTCATACACGAAAGCATGAATTTGTTACTGTACTTTCTCTACGGTTTAAACTCTCTCTCTACGGTTTAGGTTTATCGTTCACACATGAGGCATAAGTTTCATCTCATGAGTCATCCATGAGTCTATATGTCTTCGAAATACGACCATGAATGATTCTTAAATATGTATAAAGAAGTATAGTAGAACTTCCGGTACAGATTATTTTGTTTCTATTAGGAAATGATGCTAAACAGACTATTCATTGTTCATTCGTACTTATGTCATCCTACTAAGTGTATTGGGCTGAGTTGGGGTGGGTTGTGTTGTGTTGCCTACAGAACTGTAAGCGATAGGGATAGGGATGACGTGGATAGAAGAACGGTGATAAGATAGGGAAGATACAATGAAAAATATGGGGACATAATTATAGAGTCGCTTCCTTGTGAAAAAACGCAGTGAGGAAAGGAAGATGTTGGTAGCCAGATTCTGTTGTGATAATGAGAGCGAACAGGTACTGGGTTGGGTTGGATTAAGTTGGATTGGGTGGCTGAGAGACCTGCTTAAGAGCAAAAAAGCACAAGGGAAATAGAAGTCAGGGTGAAGAACGTTGTAATTAGTTCAAAAAATTCACTCAAATAGTTGAGAGTAATGGTAGGGAAAGACCTTAATTTGAAAAATCACATAGAATATGTTACTGGCAAGGCGCAAAAAACGGTCCAGGCGTTGTATAGGATAATGGGATCAACTTACGGCCCAAAAATGGAAAATCGATAAAAAAACTCCATATAATTCAAAGAGGGTTATTGATATGACCAACAAGGGCGTATAAGATTACCTCGACGAAGGCCTTGTAGGTAATGGGGAGTGTACCCCCAACAGATTTATTAATAAAGAAAAGATCTTTGGATATTACCGATGGAGAAACGGAGCAGAAGGAACAAACACTGCTGCAATAGCAGAGAAGATGGGACAATAACATTCTGAAAGCGAGATGGACAAAGAGACTTGTGCCTGATCATACAGTGTGGTTGATATGCAAATGGGGAGAAGTTGACGATCATATAAGCCAACTTATTGGTGGACACGGATGCTTCCGGAAATACCTGTAGAAATTTAAATGGGCTACAGACGATAGATATTGCTATTGCGGTGAGACGAACGACGCAGAACACATTTTTTTCCAGTGCTGCAGATGGGAAGAGAAGAGAGCCGTTATGGAGAGGAAAGCGGGACGACGATTGAGTCCAGAAAACTGTGTTTGGACGATGTTGGGGGGCAAAGAAAATTGGGTGTCCGTGGAGGAATAGGTCAGAGAGGTGGTGACCACGAAGGAGAAAGAAAAAAGAGAGGAGTAACACTTGAAGAAAGAGGTTATTGGTAGACAGATGATATAGACTGATGAATTTCTATGATTTTGACTGGCGGCGAGACGAGAGACAAGGAGACCGACAGGGATTTTCAGCAGAAAGGGGATATTGGGGCGGGAGGGGGGCTGTTTATTTGCCCCTCCCCATTTGCAGGTATGTTTATGGTGAGAGAAATGTAAAAAGTTAACAGTTTACTATGATATCAATGGGCGACGGGCTGAGCGACGAGGAGACCGACAGGGATCCATTGGAGTGGTTGAGCGACCTGGTCGAGTGGGAATTTCGATTCAATAGCGAAAGGGGGAAGAGGGATCCTGGAGGGAACTTGGATGGGTAGAGAATGAGAAGACGTAATAGAAATCGTGAAGGTTTAAAGAAAACCAACGAAAACCCGGGAGGGTGATTCCGGTGAAAACGAGGAAAGGAGTTTTTAGTGGGTCGGAGTCCAAAGAAAGACTCCAACCCCGCACTATCTGGCCACTCATCATCTCAAGCCGGATGTCTGTTCGCAGATTTTCCCCGACCTCGTTAAAACAAAGTGGCTGAGAGATTGTACTTCTCAAACGCAGAAAGTGCAAGACGGAAGTTACCATAAATGTCGAGGGACACAAAATATCAAAAAGATCTCTAAAATACTTGGGAATAATGATAGGAAAAACCTGACATGGAACGAATATATAGATTACGTCATAACGGAAACACAGAAAACGGTAAATGCCCTTCACAGGGTTATGAATTCGATACATGGCCCAGGGAGTGTAAGAGAAGGCTGATTATTTTATTTATTTTGTAATATACTCACAAATCCTATATGGATGCAAAACAGGAGCGAGGCTCTTAATGCAAAGAAATTAGTTGAAAAAGTAATCCGGATACAAAGGAGAATCCTGATCAGAACAACCAACTCTGACCGCGTTGGTCAATGTCAATAGACCTAATGGTCCAAAGAACTGTAACTAACAATAAGATACAAATAGCAAACAACCTAATAGAAGATTGTGAATCCAGATGGAAAAGGAATACAGTCACAGCAAGATGGACAAAAAGATTAAAACCATCATTAAAATCATGGGTAGACAGAAGATGGGGCAAAATAAACTACGCGCTAAGTCAGTTTTTACTGTCAATACTGTGAGGATAGCGTGGGTGACGTGGAACACACATTCTTCAGATGTATCCGATGGAGGGAGGATAGGACGAAACCAAATAGAAAGATCGCGAAAATGATAATACCGGAAATCTACATTAATACCATTCTGGACAAAAAGAAAACTGGGAGGCAATTGAAAGATATGTGATGAAGCTGATAGAGATGAAGGAAGGGGAAGAGAGGCTGATAGCGAAGTGGGTAGAGTTTGAGCGTAGCAGGACGAGGGGGTTACGCCGGCCCCCCGCAACCGGACCGACACTAATATTGAAAATCATCTTGAATATTTTACTAATGTTTCATGAATTTTGGAGAGCATGGATAAATCAGTGGAAGAGACCAACAAGTATTTCTTTGCATGGAGGAGCAATAGATGAAGAGTAGACTTTAAAACGCGAAAAGGAGGGGGAGCCATGCTGACTCCTTCAGCCCAGTATGTGTCAAATAGTTAAACATCCAAAAAGCTAAAGGCATTTTTTGTTGTGGTCTTTCTTGCTTAATGATGTATGAGGACCATTACGTGACTAAGGAAGACAGAGGGGAGAGAGACGCGGCAGAAGAGAATATTCACTGGAAATTCTACTAATGGTCTTCATACATATTTAAGAACCATTCATGGGCGTATGCCTAAAGGAAAGTAGTAGGACTCCCCATTACATTTGTATTATATTCTTTCTTGCTGGTTGATCACTTTATCCCTTTCTTGCATATATTTTAATCATTCTAGTAATTTCAAAACATAACTAACTACTGGTTCATTAGTATTTCTGCCATTCCATAAATCTTTTAACATACTTAGAAAACAAATTTCTTATATATTTTTTTCCAATCTTAGTTAAAAACATTAAATTTAAAATTTCAAGAACAACAAGAAGAAGAGGGGAAGTCAAACTGGCTCTCCTAACTTGGTATCTATAAAACAGTACAATAAACAAAAAGTAATCCAAATGAGGAACGAAAAGCACAGTGCGTAGGAAGAAAGAGTAGAGAAACGTTAATAGGGGGAGAACCAAGACAGCTTCAGATAAACACTTCGAAGAAACGCCTTCATGATGGATTTCGGAGAAGACGAGCAAAGTTTTATCCGACCTTGAAAAAAGAAGGGTGGCGACAAGAAGCCCTGAAGGCGATGAAGCGTGAAGATCAGAACAAGAAGGAATCACTGGGATGATGCCCGGCTAAGTTAAGAATCAATCAGTAAAGTCCTTCGTATATTCGTTATTAGAAAAATTGTCTCAAAATAATGTGCTCTACATCGCTATATACCTCTGATCCGGAAGATACCGGACACCTGTAGAGTTTCATGTAATGATATGAAAGTTCCCAATCTTTCCACGACTAGGTCTAGTGTTAGTTCTAGTTTTACTTCATTTCAAATATACAGGGTTGCAAAATCAATTTGTAAAGTAGTCTATTTCAGAAACTACTGATTGTAGAGGTCTACGTTAAAAATGTCTTCAGATGCACGACTAAACCAAATCCAACCCAACAACTGATCACTCACTTGGCTTCGTTAACTTGTCTTGTGATTGGCTTTTTACTACAGTTAAAAGCATTACTTAGTGACTTCAGAAACTTAACTCTAAAAATTTTTTGGATGAGCTGACGGATTAATGAAAATGTAGATTTTTTCAATTGTCATATTATTAATCTTTATGCGCCCATCAAGGCTACCAAAGCATTATCACCCTTGGGTTACGGACAACATTAAACTTCTTATGAGATTGAAAGATACAGCTTATAAGAAGTTTAAATCTACCAGCTCACCACCTGATTTTATTTACTATCAGCAACTACGTAACTTCACCTTTGTTGCACTCAATCATTAAAGAAAACCTTTTTATCTCACGTATTTAGGTATAATAATTAAGAAATCTATGCTTTTTAGGTATTTGGGAGTCTGTAGGAATAAGATTCGTGTCATTCCTAGTGACATTGGCGACGCTGATTCTGTAAACTATTTTTTCCTATCCTCTCAAAATAACAGCCCTGGTGCTGTAGATCTTATATAGATTTATAATAGTAATATACTACTTCAAGTTTTTCTGAAGAGCAAGTCTTGTTTAATTTTATTTTAAATTGATTGTAAGTCCTGATGATGGGCCATGGCAGCTCGAAACGTCGATGACTGATTAATTAATATAATAAATTTAACGAGAAATGCGCGTTCTAAATCTAGAAATCGTACAAATGAAGACCAACCTTCTTCAATTTGTTACTACCACTACATATTCAAAGATAAATCGTTGAAATGAGGTTTTTATCACCTAATATGTTATTTACAAGGAGTGACTTCAACTTTAAAAGATTTATATACTTTTCATTTTTGCATTATTGGAAATTGCATTATTTGTTGATTTTGAGAAAAGAGTATCTGTGGCATTGCATATTTTCCCTGCCATATGATTATAATTTCTTTTTGTTTTTAATCAAGAAATCTTTCTTTATTAATTAATAAACTTCAATTTGACAAAATACAAAAATACCAGCAACATTCTGACAATAACGTACAACAATATAGAATACTGAACAGATCAACAGCAATGCAATATACTTGATAACACCTATCAAAAGATACAAGTTCATGCCCAGATTGAATTTAATAATCAAAAAACTACTAAGACAACTAAACCAACAAGAAATATATAACTTAATCCGTACAATTTTCAAAATTTATATACCAAACAAGATGGTAAAATCAGCCCCTTTCTCCCCTCTCTAAAGAGTACCTCAAGGATCTCCAACCCATCGAGATATCAACTATATTGATCTGGATAGCTATATACTTCTATATGCAGATGACACTATATTAATATCACATTGAAAAAAAAAAACCTCAAATAGCAATAGAATCACTTCAGACGCTTCAGACCAACATATCATCATGTTTCCACAAATGGAGAGTCACCCCCAATTCGGACAAATTCCAACTATTTTCCCATACTCCAGAATCACCGATCAATCCCAACACATCACTATGAGCACATGAATTACAAACTTGGTCAAATATTTGGGCATAATCTTGGACAACAAGATGAAATTCAAGGTACACTATACAAAAAATAACAGAGGTAACAAGACGAGCAAAACATTTTAGATCACTCACTTATAAAGATTAGGGTTTTGCTGAGATCGCTGAGACTAAGCTTAGCTGAGATCGTTTGCTCGTCTCATCACTTGAAACCGTGTTAATGCAAAATTAGGCTACTAACATTTGGAATATTGATATCAAATGTTGATAGATGTTGATATCAAAAGTCAAAATGTTGCAATGGCTTAATCGTTTGAATGAATGCCTTAAATATGATATACGCCCTGCTTCATCTTTGCTTGCAATAAGAATATTATTGAGATAAACATAAAGGGAATTGAAACATGATAAAACTTTATTTATGAAACGTTGAAACATTTGTGCAGCATTCCAAAATTTAAAACAGATTCTAGTAAATTTGAACAGTCCGAAAGGGGTGGTTATTGCTATTTTGTAAATATCTTCTTCAGCTATTGAGATTTGATGATATGCTCTTACTAAATCAACTTTCGAGAATATTGTACAATTGTTTAAATGCAAATTGAAGTTGTGTATGTGAAGAAGAGGATATCGATTTGAAACAGTTATTGAAATCATTGGAATTTTTTTATGGACCATATGTAATGGAGATGCTGCGGACGAAGATGATGGCCTACAAATACCTAACAAGTATAATAGCTTCAAACTCGCTTTTTTGCAATATTAAAATTTTTCAAAATCTATACGACTACGATTACTAATAGGGAAATGTAAAAGGAGGCTCTATATAGCTTTAAAACAAAGCTTGAAAATGATGGATTTGACTAAGCTTAGCTGAGATCGTTTGTTCATCACTTGAAACCGTGTTAATGCAAAATTAGGCTACAACAATACTACTGCAAAAATTGATTTCGACAAAATTTAGATTAGAGAAAGTTGGATATTATTTAATTTTCGCTTTCGGTCCTAAGTCGCCGGCGAGACTCATCAATTACAATAATAATATATCTTTAATATGCCTTAAATAAAAACAAATAACATTCTATATCATAACGTAATATAAATTAGCGAAGAAACATAATGAGCAAGTTCCAGACAATGGCTGCTCGATCCATCCCAGTCGGTTTGCTGAAACCTCAACCTCATTAAACGCTTCCGGGATCTGCATAAGCTCAGAGTTCGTATGTCATTTTGCAATTTGCTATAAGATTTGTAAATGTGATGTTGGTGGATGTAAAGGATTATATCCACCATTATATACAATCTCGTAACATATGGATTTGTTGCCGGCTTGAGCTTAATTTTTTGTACAGGTTTAGCAGTCGGACTTACATGTGATTATTATCTTTCAGCTTATGAACCTACAGTAGACCTCAAACAACTATTCTGCATTCTTTGTATGCGGTCAGAAGTCATCACGTCAATAGTCGAGTGGTAGAGTAGCAAGATATAAACTAAGATAGAACCTTATTCTTCACTTCGAAACAGTTTCAGAACCTTCTTCACTTCGAACCAGTTTCTGAAGAAGGTTGTGAGGTGAAGAAGGACGCACGCCAAAGCCCGAAAGTTTCTAATTTTAAACCTAGTATTAGCCCTAGTGTTAGTTCTAATTTTAGTTCAATAATATTGAGTATTGCCTCACCAATTGTCTTAAAAGAGATTTCTGATGATACATGGCTGTTATGGATATATCATTTACAAGAGCAAAAGAATTTACAACATCTTTAACACTATCTAAAAAGAAATTATTTATTTTATCTGGATTTTGTAACTCATGCAGCAATGAATTACCTTTGAGTTTACTTTTATTAATATTCAACCTTCTCAAGCTATTCCATATGATTTCTTTATTTTGCTTGCTATTAACATATAAAAAGTATGCGCTCTTTTCATTTCTTATTGCTGTGGTAATATAATGCATTTATTGCTGTAAATGTGCTTTAGCTTGTTCATGCAACCACATTAAATGTTTCACATTATCAGATAATCAGGGAGCAGTAAATTTTCACAGCCTTTGGTGCATGAATATCAAATATACTAATGAGATTTTTAAGGCCAAAAAGGCAACTTTTCAAAACACTTTTTGAATATGCTTTAGTTTTTTGATTACCTCAAATACAGGAGAAGACCCCTACCCACATCAACCGTTACATTACAAAAAGTCATATCATGATCCAAGATATCATACTCCACCATCCCATTACTGGTCACAATAGCGGTATCAAAAGCAATTATGAAATCAATTAGAGTCAAAGAAGTTGCAATTGTTCTAGAAATTGTTTAATAATTTGCTTTCCACCAAGCGACTCAAGAAGGGCTATAAAATATATCAGTCATTTACATTGAGCAAATTTAAACTAAAATCACCACAACAAATAATTTTATCTGTAACAGCCAGACAGGCCGCCACATATTCTTCAAATTCATCTAAAAACGCCTTTTAATTGAGACATGGAAATCTATAAATGCACCATATTAATTATGTCATCAGCAAGCCATTTCATATTAATCCGTATTTGTTCTATGTTACTATCAGTACGAATCGCTATACATTGTATGCATGGGACACAAAAATAAACACACCCTCCTCTAGCACCTCGCTGCTGACGTACACATATAATTGGCAATGTTTATATTGTCATCCATGACGTCGTTATGCAACCACGTCTCACTCATAGCAATTACATCAGCATTGGTATTAGCAACAAGTTGTCTTAAATTATTAATTTTCGGAGACAATGATCAAATTTCAAATGTGATATTTTTTAAGACAACATTATACATTCCATCTTAAAACGTTCTAAATTTAAGATGATACTAAACGTAGTGTGCAAATACAAACCAAAATAATAATAATGATAATAGATTAAACCGAGGTTGCTTGCTGGTGAAGATCGACAATTAATATCATATTAAAGCAAAGTGTGGTAGCACATTGCAAGATCTAAGCAGGAATTAACGTCGTTTTACCAAATCCAGATAACGTTTGATTTTACTTAATTAAGTCGAGGTCGCTTACAGGCGAGGCTCAGCCATTGATATAATCTTAGAACAAAATCTGGCAGCATACAGCAACGCCCTAGCAGGAAATAATAACAACAAAATAAAAATCAGAAAACGTTGTATATTACTTAAGCTGAGATCGATTTATTGAAATTAGAACAAAATTAACCGACAAATTGCAAAACCCAACAAATGATGTCATATCCTAATGGTGGTAGCCACGCTGCCTATTGCAACGTGGCATACAAAATCAAGTCGAGAGAACATTGCATGTCCTAATCCGAGGTTTAAAGCTAGTCATCTCATAAAAACTCTCTAACACTAATTAACTTCGCTTAACCAACACAATTCGCGTTGGAATTTACTTAAAAATAGTTTTTAATCCAATCAATAAATGACTAATAAATCACGTGTTGTTAAAACACGAAATGCGATAAAACGAGATTAGAAAAACAAAAAGAACAATCAAATAATGAATAAAAATAATGTTTAATTACTTACAATTTAATTGGAGTTTGTTATATCGACGATCACGCCTTCTAACAACAAAATCGGGTGGAACCTGTTTTTCTGGTGTAACGACTATGGTGGACAGCGTGGTACCTCACGCTTGCGCTATATGGGGATATTTGGAAATTTAGTCTGTATAGCAATGCGGGAAATTTAAAATTCAATAACAAGATATGAATAAAAATAAAAAAAAAAATGCGTTAATATCTAATAAAAAACACGAATATGTGAAAATTTCATGAATTTCATTGTTTTTCATATTGTTATAGCTAACTAACAATTCGGGAATCTAAGAGTTCTAGAAAACAATCTTTCGAACAAACGATACGTCAATATCTAGAAAGTAATTACATAAAATGTTTCCTTACATTTTATTATGTCTCCGGCAATGTTTGGGTCGGAGCAATATTTGCAAAGTTGCTATATTTATACTCTGCAAGCAATCAAAATCATCTAAACGATTTAAAACCATTTTATTTAATATTGCTGCATTTAATGAAAAGTTTGTATTCATTAAATATGATTTTTTTTTGTAGTTTACTATCTGGTAATGCATTGTGTTTTTAATTTTTTTAAACGTGAAATTGGATACGTTACACGACATTTTTCGAAAAAACTAAATGCATCACTTAAAAAATTAATAAATTTCGTTGGTTGAATAAAACGCTATTTGTCATTTAAGACTTTTTGTGTAAATATGACAACATGAATATTATAAGAATTTTTTATTCTAAACAAATTTGGACTAAATTCTTAATTTTTGGATTTGAGGAATTTCAGTGATTGAAACCACTGGTAATTTCGAAATATTTAGATCTATAAAAAAATTATGTACTCTTCAACATATTTGTTTTAAATAGGAGTGGAATGGATATCCGGCAACCATCCAGTATCCGGCCACTGGATAGTTGCCGGATAAAAAATTAAAGTCCGGTTTTTTAAATTCTTAAAATCCGGCCGGACAGCGGATAGTTGCTGAATATCCGACTTTTGCCTTAGGTTCGTAAATGCTTCCCTACAAGTAATTAAGAAAATTGTTATTTTTATGAAACGCTACATATTTGGGTCAAGTTCAAAACATGACATCTCAAAAACGAATTAGGGTTTTTAAATGCGTTTTTATTCATGCAAAAGTACATGCTTTTTTCTTCAAATGGCCATCATTTCATTAAGGGGACCACTTGATGAAAAATCGCAAAAAAATCGATTTTTTATATTGATGATTTTTATTAAGTAGAATTTTAGCTTTAATTTGATACCTCATTTATAATTTTATGTACATTGTAAGTATTCTTTTTTGTCAAATAAGTATAAGTGTAAGAATTATTTTTTGTTTAGTAAATTCTATACGAATAAGTTTCAAATTTTGATTGTTTGCATAGTCCCTCCTTTCAAAAACACCTTCTTTTGATTTGTTCACTTTATGAACTAAAGGTCTCACATCGGTTTAGTTTTGTTTATTTAGGACCTACAAACAAAGTATAAAAACAATTTATAAATACATATCTTGATAATATTTTGTCTCATTTTCACGTTCAGTTTCGTATAAGCCAGTTCGATTTTCGTTTGCGTTTTTAGTCATCTAACATAAGAACTATTGCGTTTTATTATTGTGACCCCTACCCACATCAACTGTTATATTACAAAAGATCATATCATGATCCAAGATATTATACTGCACCAACCCATTATCGGTCACAATAGTGGTATCAAAAGCAATTATGAAATCAATAAGAGTCAAAGAAGTTGCAATTGTTCTAGAAAGGGTTCAATAATTTGCTTTCCATCAAGCGACTCAAGAAGGGGTATAAAAAATATCTGTGTCATTTACATTGAGCAAATTTAAATCAAAATCACCACAACAAATAATTTTATTTGCAACAGCCAGACAGGCGGCCACAGATCCATCAAATTCATCTAAAAACGCCTTTTAATTGTGACATGGAAATCTATAAATGCACCATATTAATTATGTCATCAGCAAGCCATTTCATATTAATCCGTATTTGTTCTATGTTACTATCAGTACGAATCGCTATACATTGCATGCATGGGACACAAAAATAAACACACCCTCCTCTGGCACCTCGCTGCTGACGTACACATATAATTGGCAATGTTTATATTGTCATCCATGACGTCGTTATGCAACCACGTCTCACTCATAGCAATTACATCAACATTGCATGTCCTAATCCGAGATTTAAAGTTAATCATCTCATAAAAACTCTCTAACACTAATTAACTTCGCTTAACCAACCCAATTCGCGTTGGAATTTACTTAAAAATAGTTTTTAATCCAATCAATAAATGACTAATAAATCACGTGTTGTTAAAACACGAAATGCGATAAAACGAGATCAGAAAAACAAAAAGAACAATCAAATAATGAATAAAAATAATGTTTAATTACTTACAATTTAATTGGAGTTTTTTATATCGACGATCACGCCTTCTAACAACAAAATCGGGTGGAACCTGTTTTTCTGGTGTAACGACTATGGTGGACAGCGTGGTACCTCACGCTTGCGCTATATGGGGATATTTGGAAATTTAGTCTCTATAGCAATGCGGGAAATTTAAAATTCAATAACAAGATATGAATAAAAATAAAAAAAAAATGCGTTAATATCTAATAAAAAACACGAATATGTGAAAATTTCATGAATTTCATTGTTTTTCATATTGTTATAGCTAACTAACAATTCGGGAATCTAAGAGTTCTAGAAAACAATCTTTCGAACAAACGATGCGTCAATATCTAGGAAGTAATTACATAAAATGTTTCCTTACATTTTATTATGTCTCCGGCAATGTTTGGGTCGGAGCAATATTTGCAAAGTTGCTATATTTATACTCTGCAAGCAATCAAAATCATCTAAACGATTTAAAACCATTTTATTTAATATTGCTGCATTTAATGAAAAGTTTGTATTCATTAAATATGATTTTTTTTTGTAATTTACTATCTGGTAATGCATTGTTTTTAATTTTTTTTAAACGTGAAATTGGATACGTTACACGACATTTTTCGAAAAAACTAAATGCATCACTTAAAAAATTAATAAATTTCGTTGGTTAAATAAAACGCTATTTGTCATTTAAGACTTTTTATGTAAATATGACAACATGAATATTATAAAAATTTTTTATTCTAAACAAATTTGGACTAAATTCTTAATTTTTGGATTTGAGGAATTTCAGTGAGTATCCGGCCACTGGATAGTTGCCGGATAAAAAATTAAAGTCCGGTTTTTTAAATTCTTAAAATCCGGCCGGACGCCGGATAGTTACTGAATATCCGACTTTTGCCTTAGGTTTGTAAAGGTTTCCCTACAAGTAATTAAGAAAATTGTTATTTTTATGAAATGCTACATATTTCGGTCAAGTTCAAAACATGACATCTAAAAGGAGAATTAAGGTTTTTAAATGCGTTTTTATTCATGCAAAAGTACATGCTTTTTTCTACAAATGGCCATCATTTCATTAAGGGGACCACTTGATGAAAAATCGCAAAAAAATCGATTTTTTTTATTTATGATTTTTATTAAGTAGAATTTCAGCTTTAATTTGATACCTCATTTATAATTTTATGTACATTGTAAGTATTCTTTTTTGTTAAATAAGTATAAGTGTAAGAATTATTTTTTGTTTAGTAAATTCTATACGAATAAGTTTCAAATTTTGATTGTTTGCATAGTCCCTCCTTTCAGAAACACCTTCTTTTGATTTGTTCACTTTACGAAATAAAGGTCTCACATTGGTTTAGTTTTGTTTATTTAGGACCTACAAACAAAGTATAAAAACAATTTATAAATACATATCTTGATAATATTTTTTCTCATTTTCACGTTCAGTTTCGTATAAGCCAGTTCGATTTTCGTTTGCGTTTTCAGTCATCTAACATAAGAACTATTGCGTTTTATTATTGTGACCCCTACCCACATCAACTGTTACATTACAAAAGATCATATCATGATCCAAGATATTATACTGCACCATCCCATTATCGGTCACAACAGTGGTATCAAAAGCAATTATGAAATCAATAAGAGTCAAAGAAGTTGCAATTGTTCTAGAAAGGGTTCAATAATTTGCTTTCCATCAAGCGACTCAAGAAGGGGTATAAAAAAATATCTGTGTCATTTACATTGAGCAAATTTAAATAAAAATCACCACAACAAATAATTTTATTTGCAACAGCCAGACAGGCCGCCACAGATCCATCAAATTCATCTAAGAACGCCTTTTAATTGTGACATGGAAATCTATAAATGCACCATATTAATTACGTCATCAGCAAGCCATTTCATATTAATCCGTATTTGTTCTATGTTACTATCAGTACGAATCGTTATGCATTGCATCATTGAGGTCTTATATATATATCTAGAGTGCGTATGTGGTGGTGGTGGGGGCAATCAGAAAGTCAGACATGTTGGATGTACCGACCTGAACTTAGCAATAGTTTCAAGTTGCTATTGTCCCTAGAATTATAACCATTATAACCAATTATAAATCGAGATACACCACCAGGAGACGAACATGTACTCATACATTTAAAAAATATTGTTTTTTCAGATGTATATTCATCCGTTTTTCACAATTTAAAATTTCATGTTTTAGATCAAGACTTGCCCTCACAACATATAATTCAATTGATAAAGGAAATTGCTGCAGTATATATCAGAATAAGATTAAATTACATAAATAAATGTTTTAATTTAAATGCAAAAGGTCGTCCTCTCCGAAATAAATTTAACAAATTAATATTATTTCATAATCAGTAACAATATTGTTTTAAGTTTCTTTTATTTTGTTCTTTTTATTAAAATTTTATTTTTGTTGAAGGTTTTCGAATTCTTGTTTCATATCACACATCCAGTTCAATAATGCCTGTTGTACACTTCTAGAAAACTACAAAAATCAAGAAAACAATTTTATCTGTGCAGCTTTTTGAAATATTTTAGAATATAAATATATGAAAATATTGTTATGCTTTCTGTTCAGAAGTACAATACAATATACCCGTGCATACCGAGTGCAATAAACTGTAGCAATACAGTCTTAAGTGAAAATATGCAATTTTTGCATTTATGGCACTATTGAACTAGGTGTGCGATATATATTTTTATAATTTGATAGGTTGGGAGATTATTTACAACAGTCCACAATGTTTCTGGTTACTTGATTTGAAATTAACAAGTGAAGTTTAAGTAAAGTTTATTATTAAGGAATGTTTAGTTCTTTTAAAACAAGCTAACAAATATTTATAAAGATAAAAATTAAGGTGATCAATCAGATTTTTTTAAATATTTTCTTAGTTTATGTTAATTTATAAGGGTTATTGTTAAAAATTATTAAGTTCTTCTACAATATATAATTCATAATTATTTATCAATAATTGTGTTTTGTTTTGGTTATTATTTTCTGTCTTTTCAGTTTATAATAATGTAAATTCTTGCATAAGTTATATAAGAATTTCGAAATTCCCGCTAACTTGGTACATCTAACATGGCGATCTTTCGGGAATCATTTTTGGCGTGGTGGGGACAACAGCATACGCACTCTAGATATATATATAAGACCTCAATGCATTGCATGCATGGGACACAAAAATAAACACACCCTCCTCTGGCACCTCGCTGCTGACGTACACATATAATTGGCAATGTTTATATTGTCATCCATGACGTCGTTATGCAACCACGTCTCACTCATAGCAATTACATCAGCATTGGTATTAGCAACAAGTTGTCTTAAATTATTAATTTTCGGGGACAATGATCAAATTTCAAATGTGATATTTTTTAAGACAACATTACATATTCCATCTTAAAAAGTTCTAAATTTAAGATGATACTAAACGTAGTGTGCAAATACAATGCAAAATAATAATAATGATAATAGATTAAACCGAGGTTGCTTGCTAGTGAAGATCGACAATTAATATCATATTAAAGCAAAGTGTGGTAGCACATTGCAAGATCTAAGCAGGAATTAACGTCGTTTTACCAAATCCAGATAACGTTTGATTTTACTTAATTAAGTCGAGGTCGCTTACAGGCGAGGCTCAGCCATTGATATAATCTTAGAACAAAATCTGGCAGCATACAGCAACGCCCTAGCAGGAAATAATAACAACAAAATAAAAATCAGAAAACGTATATTACTTAAGCTGAGATCGATTTATTGAAATTAGAACAAAATTAACCGACAAATTGCAAAACCCAACAAATGATGTCATATCCTAATGGTGGTAGCCACGCTGCCTATTGCAACGTGGCAGACAAAATCAAGTCGAGAGAACATTGCATGTCCTAATCCGAGATTTAAAGTTAATCATCTCATAAAAACTCTCTAACACTAATTAACTTCGCTTAACCAACACAATTCGCGTTGGAATTTACTTAAAAATAGTTTTTAATCCAATCAATAAATGACTAATAAATCACGTGTTGTTAAAACACGAAATGCGATAAAACGAGATCAGAAAAACAAAAAGAACAATCAAATAATGAATAAAAATAATGTTTAATTACTTACAATTTAATTGGAGTTTTTTATATCGACGATCACGCCTTCTAACAACAAAATCGGGTGGAACCTGTTTTTCTGGTGTAACGACTATGGTGGACAGCGTGGTACCTCACGCTTGCGCTATATGGGGATATTTGGAAATTTAGTCTCTATAGCAATGCGGGAAATTTAAAATTCAATAACAAGATATGAATAAAAATAAAACAAAAATGCGTTAATATCTAATAAAAAACACGAATATGTGAAAATTTCATGAATTTCATTGTTTTTCATATTGTTATAGCTAACTAACAATTCGGGAATCTAAGAGTTCTAGAAAACAATCTTTCGAACAAACGATGCGTCAATATCTAGAAAGTAATTAAATGTTTCCTTACATTTTATTATGTCTCCGGCAATGTTTGGGTCGGAGCAATATTTGCAAAGTTGCTATATTTATACTCTGCAAGCAATCAAAATCATCTAAACGATTTAAAACCATTTTATTTAATATTGCTGCATTTAATGAAAATTAGGGTCTATATAAACATTTACTTTTGGTGATAATTAAAATTTATTTTTGTATACTAGTTTCGAGACTTGCTCTTCTTCAGTAGGTACGTTATTACTAACAAATTAGAAAAATTAATTACAATATTTTTCAAAATTTACATCAAAAGTTGTTGTGTGACGTTAGGTTTTGTTTTTTTTTTTTTTTTAACACAACAACGTCACACAACAACTTTTGATGTAAATTTTGAAAAATATTGTAATTAATTTTTCTAATTTGTTAGTAATAACGTACCTACTGAAGAAGAGCAAAGCTCGAAACTAGTATAGAAAAATAAATTTTAATTATCACCAAAAGTAAATGTTTATATAGACCCTAATTTAATAATTGGTGAAAAAAGGATAAAAAATTATTTTTATATTTAATGAAAAGTTTGTATTCATTAAATATGATTTTTTTTTTGTAATTTACTATCTGGTAATGCATTGTTTTTAATTTTTTTTAAACGTGAATTTGGATACGTTACACGACATTTTTCGAAAAAACTAAATGCATCACTTAAAAAATTAATAAATTTCGTTGGTTGAATAAAACGCTATTTGTCATTTAAGACTTTTTATGTAAATATGACAACATGAATATTATAAAAATTTTTTATTCTAAACAAATTTGGAGTAAATTCTTAATTTTTGGATTTGAGGAATTTCAGTGAGTATCCGGCCACTGGATAGTTGCCGGATAAAAAATTAAAGTCCGGTTTTTTAAATTCTTAAAATCCGGCCGGACACCGGATAGTTACTGAATATCCGACTTTTGCCTTAGGTTTGTAAAGGTTTCCCTACAAGTAATTAAGAAAATTGTTATTTTTATGAAATGCTACATATTTCGGTCAAGTTCAAAACATGACATCTAAAAAGGGAATTAAGGTTTTTAAATACGTTTTTATTCATGCAAAAGTACATGCTTTTCTCTACAAATGGCCATCATTTCATTAAGGGGACCACTTGATGAAAAATCGCAAAAAAATCGATTTTTTTTATTTATGATTTTTATTAAGTAGAATTTCAGCTTTAATTTAATACCTCATTTATAATTTTATGTACATTGGAAGTATTCTTTTTTGTTAAATAAGTATAACTGTAAGAATTATTTTTTGTTTAGTAAATTCTATACGAATAAGTTTCAAATTTTGATTGTTTGCATGTCCCTCCTTTCAGAAACACCTTCTTTTGATTTATTCACTTTACGAAATAAAGGTCTCACATCGGTTTAGTTTTGTTTATTTAGGACCTAAAAACAAAGTATAAAAACAATTTATAAATACATGTCTTGATAATATTTTGTCTCATTTTCACGTTCAGTTTCGTATAAACCAGTTCGATTTTCGTTTGCGTTTTCAGTCATCTAACATAAGAACTATTGCGTTTTATTATTGTGACTTTTTGAGTTTTTAGTTAGTGTCCTTGTTTTAGTTATCTTATATAAGCAGATTATTATTTCGTTCTAGTTTTGGTAGCTTTTAGTCAGTGTTATTTTTTAGGTATCTAATATAAGCCGGTGATTTCGTTTTATTTTTGTGACTTCTCGTGAGTGTTTAGTTTAGTGTTCTTCTTTATCTAATATAATCAGACCATATCGTTTTTTTTGTGATTTTTCGCGCGATCGTCGTTTTAGACTCTTTTTATTGTGTTATCTTTGCTGCGTTTCTTGTTTGTTTTATTATTGAGTTATTATACAATCTAATCGAACTGACAATGCCTAGAAATGACAGACTGTGTAAAAAACGAAAATTCAAAGGTAACCAATTTATAAACATTGATAACCGCCGCGAAAAAACGCCATGCCTTGCTATAACGCCTCAACAAACAAGTTCAAAGCCTGCGCCATCTTCTTCAAAAATTAAACTAAGTGCTTCTTTAGAAAAATACAACAACTACGATGACTCTCACATATACGATATTGTTAATTTGAAAAAGATTGAGCAAACTTTGCGAAATATTGCTGTGTGCAAGAAATGACGTGGTTGTCTACAAATCACTAGAAAACATCTTTCTGGGTTGGCTTGCGAGATAAAAATTTTTTGTAGTAAGTGTGAGGAAAAAGCTATTACAAACAATTGTGATTCATTTCAAACTTAATATAATGATGCTCAGTGTATGTTTTATGATCTAAATATTAGATTAGTTTATGGTATGCGATTCATAGGCAAAGGTAATGCTGTCGCTGAGAAACTTTGTGGAATGTTGAATCTTATGGCACCTGTGAGTAATTATCACACTCATGAAGCCTACCTTGGGTCTATCTTCGAAAAAATTTGTAAAGAGTCGATGAAAGAAGCAATCGAGCAAGCTGTAGACCAAAACTCCGAAGAATCTAATCCAAGAGAGCTTGCCATTGCAATTGATGGCTCTTGGCAAAAACGTGGCCATACGTCGCTAAACGGCATTCTTTCAGCGTCTTCCCTAACAACTGGCAAAATTATTGATATTGACATTTTCTCCAAATATTGTACATGTAAAGAAAATACTGGTGACTGTCGTACTGCTCATGGAAAAGGTTGCTACGCAAATTTTTCTGGGACAAGTGGTGCAATGGAAGTATCCGGAGCAACTAATATTTTCAACCGATTCCAAGAAAGTTATAATGTCCGGTATATCGAATATTTGGGTGATGGTGACTTTAAGGCCTACCAAGCTGTATGTAATGAGGAGTCTTATGGTAATGATATACACATAAAAAAGGTGGAGTGCGTTGGTCATATCCAAAAAAGAATGGGGACCAGATTGAGAAAATTTAAAGAAAAAAATAAACAGTTACCGGATTGAACAGCCTTAGGTGGCATAAATGGTTTGACGTTATCCGCAATCAAACAACTGCAAAATTTCTATGGTTTGGCAATCAGAAGAAACACAGATTCTGTTGTGAATATGCAGACTGCTGTATGGGCTTTGTCGCATATCGCACGACCTCTGCCCAAAAGATAAATCCACTTGGTGTAAGTATAATGCAGCAAAGGTTAAATAAGATTATCAACACCAAAAACATTTTCACTTACCTGAAAAGATTATGGACTTTATAAAACCAATATTTCACGATTTGTCCAAGCCAGAGTTGCTAGAGAAATGCTTAAAGGAAAACATATGTGTCTGTAGCAAGAAATAGTTTTTTTTGAAAACGTTTTTGTTGTTTGCCGAGAAACTAGTTTTTTAGTATAAATCAGTAAATATTTCAGTTTGTATAACAGCTATGAATTTATAATTTTGCAGACACATCATACTTGTAAATACGCGAAACTGGAACCTATAAGCCTTATCATACAGCCATTTTATATCAATAAAAAAAATTAAAACCAACAAAAATATCACTAAAATTTTTAAGTACCAGTAAAAAATTTAATACAAAAAATCTAAAGCGATAATAATAAATATTTTAGGTTCCACTAACATAAAAAAGCAAGGTATTTCACATAAAAAAAATCAAGTTGATATCTTTCCTGGAATCTGAGGAAAAGGTACATAAGTTATAATGACAAAGATAGGGAAAAGCGGTCCCCTTAAGATATTTTGAGAATTCGAGAGAGAGAAACAAAATTATTCATGCCAACAGTAACATAAAACATAGTGTACAAAAGAAAAAAAAATAACAAATGAATATATATACAAAAAAAATATATGTTGGCCTAAAAGGGCTATCGACAGTAGTCTTTCTGCCCGGGAAGTCTTCGGTGGAATCTTGTTCTTGGAGTTAGCTCCATTCTAATTTACGAAGAAGAGGAAGGGAGTCGTGCGATAATTGACTAGTGATGAGTAAGTTTTTCAACAAGTTAAAAGGGAAGTTGATGGCAGCAATATGGCTTAGAGATTTAAGGCGGGATTTAATTGGTGGGATATTGGTAACATGATACAGCAGCTCGTTGCTAGGGTTGAAAAGTGGGTTTTGGGGGTGCCGGATTCGGGTAATGCATCTAAAGGCAGATCATTCGGCTACTTCCAGATGGTATAGGGTTCCTCTAGGTGCGTCGGCCAGAATCAGCGGTTTGAATAATAAAAATTAAAACCAACAAAAATATCACTAAAATTTTTAAGTACCAGTAAAAAATTTATTACAAAAAATCTAAAGCGATAATAATAAATATTTTAGGTTCCACTAACATAAAAAAGCAAGGTATTTCACATAAAAAAAATCAAGTTGATATCTTTCCTGGAATCTGAGGAAAAGGTACATAAGTTATAATGACAAAGATAGGGAAAAGCGCCCCCCTTAAGATATTTTGAGAATTCGAGAGAGAGAAACAAAATTATTCATGCCAACAGTAACATAAAACATAGTGTACAAAAGAAAAAAAAATAACAAATGAATATATATACAAAAAAAATATATGTTGGCCTAAAAGGGCTATCGACAGTAGTCTTTCTGCCCGGGAAGTCTTTGGTGGAATCTTGTTCTTGGAGTTAGCTCCATTCTAATTTACGAAGAAGAAGAAGGGAGTCGTGCGATAATTGACTAGTGATGAGTAAGTTTTTCAACAAGTTAAAAGGGAAGTTGATGGCAGCAATATGGCTTAGAGATTTAAGGCGGGATTTAATTGGTGGGATATTGGTAACATGATACAGCAGCTCGTTGCTAGGGTTGAAAAGTGGGTTTTGGGGGTGCCGGATTCGGGTAATGCATCTAAAGGCAGATCATTCGGCTACTTCCAGATGGTATAGGGTTCCTCTAGGTGCGTCGGCCAGAATCAGCGGTTTGGTTGATATGCCGCGTCCCTGGTAAGTTAACGATCTGAAGCTTTGCGCGAAATGTCGCTTTCATTTTAACCTTGATTGCATGTTCGGGAAATTTTAATCTTCTATCTATCGAGATTCCCAGATATTTGCAGTTTATAGAGAAATGAAAAATGGAATGAAAAATTGTGTTTTGTGTGGATTGAGTTGGATTCTCCATTTTCGCAGCCAACTCTCCGTGGATTGGATTAGAGTCTGTAGCTTTTGGACTGCGGATGTGATATTTGCGCCGTGTGCCACCAAAGCTGTGTCGTCAGCGTAGAGCAGAGTGTAAGAATCCAAGTCGAAGATATCTGGGTTGGGATTATAGATGTCACCACAAAATAAATTATAAAGCGTTGGAGATAGGGGAGACCCTTGCGGAAGGCCTTGCTGGGGGGAGATTTTACAGGAGAAGTGGTTTTTTAACCTTACTACTGAGGAGCGATTCGAAAGAAATTGATTTAGTAGGTTAAGCAGGTAAGATGGGATATTCCATTTATGGAGCTTGTATAAGAGACCTCGATGCCACACAGAGTCGAACGCTTTACGGATATCCAAGAACACTGCCGCAGAACGGTGCTTTTGGAAACGTGTCACTTGGAAATTGGAATATTACCAGGTAAAAACCGAACTGGTAATTCGGTATTCTTTTGGAGACGGTTTCAATTAGTTTGTTCTTTATGTGGGTTTCTAAAATCTTGCAGATAGGTCGATAGTTGGATTGGTCGGATAGCGATGAATCTTTTTTGGGAACGCAAATAATTACAGACGACTTCCAATCTTCTGGGAAATGTTGATTGATGAGGCAGTAGTTTATTATTTTTATAATATAAGCATGAGAGGAAGGGTTTAGTTTCCTTAGCATATTTTTAGTAACATCGTATCCAGGGGCGGTGCTTATTCCGGTGTTAAGGATTAAGTAGTATTCGTCCTCATCGATTAGAGCGTCTTCGGGAGTAACAGCCTGGGTGGGGAAAGCAGATTCTTCATACCAGTCGTCTATTCTCGCTTTGTTGACGGAGCAGAAGGAGGCATCCTTTGAGAATGAAAACATGCTCTGAAGGCAAGCGCTGTAGATGTTGGCAATTTCTTCTGGATCAGTGTGTGAGGTGCCATCCGAGGGGTCAATAAGTTCGTGGGTTTCAGGGGACTTTTGATATGTGGATAATTTCCAAATTTCTTGCCAGTATCTTTTGCTTTTGGACTTGTTAATATTGTCACAGGCATCCATATATTTTTCGCTTTTGAATTGTTTGGTTAGGGCTTGGATATGCTTGTTGAGTTCATTGAATTTCTTTTTTTTCTTTCCGACATTCTAAAGTCGCGGTATAGGCGTCTCTTTTCCTTGATGAACTTTGGAAATGGAAAATTGTAGAATTTTTCAAGTTTGTTTGTGCTGGCTTGGACAATTAATTCCCTAAGGTGTTCCTTAAATTGAGATATAGTATCGGCAGTGATTAGAGAGTTCGAGTTGATAAATTCTGAGATGCCCGAATTCACCGCTTCAATGTTACAGAGACTAAAATTCTTTATGGTTTTTGGAACAGATCTAAAAATGAGAGTCGTCAACTGCAGGTGGATCAGAATGTCTAAGTAGTCGGCGCACAGATCGGGAGTGACTGAAACGTGGGTTATCAGGGTTCTTATATTTCGCAAACAGAACAGCATGTCCGGAGTGGAACTTTGGTTGTTTACCATCCATGATAAATGTTGGAGAGGTTTTAATGCATTCAAAATCAGTCGAAGATACAAATCGGTTGATCTGCTTTGTTTTAGCCGGATTTGGATTAAAGTCACAAATAATCAAACCGTTATTATGTAATGAAGCCATGTTGAATATTGATTCTTCGATTCTGCTATGAGGATGAATATAGACATAAGAAGATAATAATATATAATAGATAATAAGAATTCGATTTTTTATGATTTTTTGAAAATCATTAGAGAAAAACTAATAAAATTCCGACTGATTTTAAAAATAATGTTCTTTAAATGCAGTTTTGTCCATGAAAAGGTACATACTTTTCTCTACAAATAGCCATAATTTAATTAATATATCTTAAGAATTCTTAAGATTTAAGATTTAAAAAATCCATATCTCAAAAATGAATAAAATTTTTTAAATGCGGTTATATTCATGAAAAAATGCATGCTTTTCTCTACAAATAGCCATCATTTCCTTAATATATTTTAAGAGTTCGATTTTCTATGATTTTTTGAAAATCGTTAGAGCAAGTTATCATCTTCGTAAACTAATATAATTCCGATTAATTTCAAAAAATCATATCTCAAAAACGAATAAAGTTCTTTAAATGGAGTTCTGTTCATGAAAAAGTATCTACTTTTCTCTACAAATAACCATAATTTCATTAATATACCTTAAGGATTCGATTTTTTATGATTCTTTGAAAATCATTAGAGAATATTGACATTTTCGTAAACTAATAAAAATTGCGATTGATTTCAAAAGTTCATATCTGAAAAACGAATAAAGTTTTTTAAATGCAGTTTTCTCCATGGAAAAGTACATACTTTTCTCTACAAATAGCCATCATTTCATTAACCTATCTTAAGAATTCGTCTTTTTATGATTTTTTGAAAATCATTGGGGCAAATTGTCATCCTCGTAAATTTAATAAAAGCTACGATTGATTTCAAAAATTCATATCTCAAAACCGAATAAAGTTTTTTAAATGCGATTTTATTAATGAAAAAATACAAATTTTTCTCTACAAATAGTCATCATTTCATTAACATATCTTAATAATTTGAGCATGTATGATTTTTTGAAAATCATTGGGGCAAATCATTATCTTTGTAATCTAATAAAAGCTACGATTGATTTCAAAAATTCATATCTCATAAGCGAATAAAGTTCTTTAAATGCAGTTTTGTTCATGAAAAAGTATCTACTTTTCTCTACAAATAACCATAATTTCATTAATATACCTTAAGAATTAGATTTTTTATGATTCTTTGAAAATCATTAGAGAAAATTGACATTTTCGTAAACTAATAAAATTCCGATTGATTTCAAAAATTCATATCTGAAAAACGAATAAAATTATTTAAATGCAGTTTTCTCCATGAACAAGTACATGCTTTTCTCTATAAATAGCCATCATTTCATTAACCTATCTTAAGAATTCGACTTTTTATGATTTTTTGAAAATCATTGGGGCAGATCATTATCTTTGTAATCTAATAAAAGCTACGATTGATTTCAAAAATTCATATCTCAAAAACGAATAAAATTTCTTAAATGCGATTTTATTCATGAAAATGTATATGCTTTTCTTTACAAATAATCATTTCATTAACATATCTTAAGAATTAATTTTTTATGATTTTTTGAAAATCACTACGGAAAACTGTCATCTTCGTAAATTTAATAAAAGCTACGATTGATTTAAAAAATTCATATCTCAAAACTGAAAAAAGTTTTTTAAATGCGGTTTTATTCATGAAAATGTACATACTTTTCTCTACAAATGGTCATCATTTCATTAATATATGTTAAGAATTCGATTTTTTTATGATTTTTTGAAAATCATTGGGGAAAATTGTCATCTTCGTAAACTAATAAAACTTCTCATTGAGTTCAAAAATTCATATGTTAAAAACGAATAAAGTTCTTTAAATGCTGTTTTATTCATGAATAATATTATGTATGCTTTTTTGTTATGCTTTCAAATATATGCTTTTCTCTACAAATAAAAATTCTTCATATTTATTAATAATTTCATTTTTTCACTATCATTTTTATTTTGATTATCATAATTTTCTATATTAACTTAAATTATGTATATCATAAAAATTATATCTTTGATAATGTATATAATCAAAGGTATTATCATTATCACTATGTTGACTAACATCAGTTTTAGACCGTTGCACAAACAAGATGACCTTCGAAAACTTCATTAATTCAATTTTTATTATCACTCTCGGATTGTCCCGTACTAGAGCTACGCAAAAGTTCCTTAGAAAGCATTTTGGTTATATCATTTCCAGCTGATTGTGAGTTTGTTTTGCTTTCAGAGTTCCCCTTTTGTTTATCACTCCTTATCTCCATTTCTCGATTTATTTCTTCTAAGATAAGTTTGCGCTTCTCATCTAATTTCTTCTCTACACATAAAGGTATTTGATTATTCATCAAATGATGAATTTTGATTTTTCATCAAAATTGAGATATTGACTTATTTTATTATTAATTTCGTGTTGTGTTTATGTACACTTTCATCAAATTTCTTCCGATTTTCTTCTAAATTTTGTTTGATTTCAATCTCGTTTTTTCTAAAATTTGCTTTATTTTCTATTATTACCTATTAATATTTGTTTAATTATGTCTATTATGTTTATTTGTTCGGTTTCTTTATTATCCTCGTCTCGTCTCATCATGTCCTTCTAAACCGTGTTCTTGTTTTTCCCTCAGATATTTTATTTATTTTCTTCCAACTTGTTATTTTCATCTGAATTGCCCCATGTTGGGCGTCAAAATGTAATGTTATTTAAATTTTATTAATTGTTATCATTGTATTTAGTTTATTTCATACATATTTAGTTTTATCATTTTTATTTATTTTTTATCTTATTACTGTTTTCCTTGGGAATATTTTGTAACAGTCACATTTTCAATTTAACTCAAATCGACTACCAAAAGATGTCTACAATAAAATAAATGAAAATGTTATTTATGAAGAAATTGTGATCAAACCACAAACATTTTTCAAATGCCAAAAACCATACGAAATAAACAAAATATCCTATCTAATGCTGTTATTAATATTCACTATAAATAATTAAACTGCAATAAAACATTATTACAAACTTTTTTAAAAATGTATTTCCTGAAGATGGTTTAAACGTAACCGAAACCGGTAGAAACATTGTGTGAAATACTATCGTCTTGTTAATAAAAGTGCAAAAAATTATTAAATAAATAAATATTACTATCATTGTTATAAACATTGCAAAATAGTATTTACCAAAATATGTCTTTTCTTACAGATAAAAGACATAGTATTTTATGCCTAAACGAGCATGGGTTACATGAACATGAATCCAATTTTGTAAAGATAAGTGATTCTAAAATAGTTTTTAATTTATGCAGATCAAAGCACTCACATGGTGGAGTCGCTATTCATGCTAGAGAAATAGTATTCTTATAGAGGTTGAACCCCTTGCCTTTGATATTGTAAGTTACTCGACTGAGATGGACTTTGGTTTGCAGATAATCTCTTCGTGTTTTTTTTTGACTTCTTTATGACAAGATTAAACATGGTCTTGAGCAAACTAATGTTGAATAGGAATATTCAACAGAGTTGCTCTGTTCTTTGTACAAATCTTATGGCTTGGTTAGGATAAAAAAATAAAAATAATTACTTATAAACCTGTTACAAAGTTTAAAAAAAATTAGTAGAAAATTAGTGACACATTTTCCATGTTTATATAAGAAAAGTGTATCTGCTTTTAAAGCTAATTCTATTTACTCTATGCAGATAACACAATATTGATAAACATATCTAGTACAGTTGAAGAACTACACGAATATGAAGGTTTCAGTCCAAAGGTTATATCAGATTGATTTAAAATGAACAAACTTAAACTGAATGCAAATAAAACATAAAAAATTGATTTTAGTACTAAAACAAATAACGTCACGGCGGTTAAGTTACTGTGCCTGCAATTTGAAAACTCTTTGAAATGATGAATCTACAGGTGGACGTAATAGGAAAGAAACTTAACTCAGTAGTTTACCAACTTAGAATAGTTATAAATCTAACAGATTTTCAAACAATGATGGTGGTATATTACTCGAATTTCCAGATTGTGATGTCATATAGCATTATGTATTGGGGAAATTCACCAGCCAAGCGTATATTCGTAATTCAGAAAAAAAACAGTAAGAACGCTATTCTAAGCTAATTAACTAGAAAGTTATAGGCCTTTTATTATAAAATCAAAAATAAACTCCGTTTACTCGTTGTACATTTATAAATGTTTGATGTTCGTAAGAAGTTACATAACCACAGTACGAGAAAACAAAAATTTATCTCCTTTAGACTTTTTTTTAATTCCTTAATTGAGAAAACGCAGTACTTTTGTTCTAAATATAATATATTTCGTCATGATAGATGCGTGCAAACTTTGAGGAAAATTGATGGTTTTACTGTTCTTATTGCTGTGACGAGTCATTTTCAGGCATCATTGCTGCGGAGTTTCAGCTCGTTTATTGAGGATCTATGGGTTGAAGTTAAGTGTGCGGTCAGACATTTACTAGTGTGTTGTGTATATTTGCCTCAGTCCATGAGAATACCACTTTAGTTATTATAGGTGATTTCTACTTACCCTCAATCTCGTGGTGGCGACGACCTGAGTGGGGGATTTTTGAATATTGTTATTTATTTTAATTTAACCATTTACAAAATGAAAATTTCAGAATACTTGATCTCATTTTGTCTAACATTGATTCTAAACGGGAAATTAAGTACTGTGCAGGTTGGGTTGGATAAAGGAATAAACGGGGTGGGTGTGCATGTATTCCCACTCTCATGAAACTTGGTAACGAGGTCGCGAACAAAATCCTTGATGTGTAGTCTATGTTTTCAGGTTATTTTGGCGACACATCTTTCAATTAGGTCGATGAGATTTACACCAACTTTAGTAAAGGAGGGCCAGACCTACCTGAAAAACCGGCTCTAACTTTATTACGTTCATAACGGCCTGTTCCTGCATTATAACAAGGGCTGTAACATTACTTTTACACGTAAACGTTATCCTCTTAACTATTCTTATACGTTAGGAACTGAAACATTGATCTCGGATTACCACGTAAATGATCTTGGAGTTTTGTTTGATAACAAGCTGATGTTCAATTTACATGTCGATTTTACTATATAAGACCTTTAGTGTTACAATATTTGTTTACAGTATTTTCCCTCATTGAGTTATTATTTACCCCCTCTAGTCTCTTCTTACAATTTGATACACTCCACTTCTCGGCCCAATCATCCCCTCGTCTATCTCCCGCCCTCACCTTCTTCTCCCAGAAACTTCTTTACTGGTTCCTCATTGCCTCGTGGTCATGTTGGGTTCTCCTCTTCCTTTCCTGCTCTTCCCTTTGTTTTATAGTGAAGATTTCCCTGCAGAGAGTTTTAAATGCTGCCAAGCACTCTTCCTTTTCCAGTAATAATCGTCTCACGTTCCATTTTGTTAGAACTTCTCCGCACATTTCCTGGCATACTTCCCTCTCGTCGCTAAATTTTTTTAAATATAAAAATTGTATGCCGGGGGAATCCTCCTGATCACAAAACCAGCATTCTACAGACTCCGCCTTCTTAATTTTTTGCAGGTAGGTGCCAAAGATGCCATGCCCGGTAATAGCCTGGGTCATGAAATGGTCCACCTGCCCCCACTTTCTATTAGTTCACGTTTCTAATAAAGACCCTGGCCCATCCATCATACCCGTCCCATCGTTCTTGCCATTTATGCCACCGGGTTTGCTCTGCTTTCCATTTCCATTCATTTCCCTTCTCATACACCGTACTTCGCTCTTCTACCAGCAGATCCAGCAGGGGCAGGCCCGCGATCATTTCCACACTAGCGGCCGATACCGTGCAGTAGGCCGAGGTAACCCCTATTGCCAGTCTCCTGTTTATTGATTGCATCAGATTCCTATAGTACATATACCTCATCGCTCGTTCCCACGTTGATGCGGCATAGAGTGCTGCTGATAGGACTGTATATGCTATAAGCCTTCTCTTACTGCTTCTTTGTCCCCCGATATTCGGCATAATTTGTCGTAACATATTAGACATCCTTGTACCTATGTGCACTACTTGTCTTATATATGACGTCATTTTCATATTTTTATCGAGGAAGACTCCCAGGTATTTAATCATCTGCTTGCTCTCCACCTGCCTGTCTCCTATCGTTATTGTCATTTTCCGGGCCTT
Source organism: Onthophagus sagittarius (assembly GCA_036711965.1). Taxonomy (NCBI): domain Eukaryota; kingdom Metazoa; phylum Arthropoda; class Insecta; order Coleoptera; family Scarabaeidae; genus Onthophagus; species Onthophagus sagittarius. Next base: position 6,738,632 of record JASERS010000007.1, on the reverse strand, counting down.
TCTCCTTCCCGGCAGCACGACTGCCACGGTCTTACTAGGAGCAACTGTTATTCCCATCCATTCTAACCTTTCTACCACCCTCCTTACTGCATAGCTAGCTTTATCTTCAACAGCTGCCTTAGTTTTTCCGGTGATGACTGCTGCCTGGTCATCGGCATACGCTATCAAGTCAATCCCTTCTTTCATCCGAGTCCTTAGAATTTTGTCATAGAAGACATTCCACAATATCGGTTCGAGTATAGAGCCCTGGGGCACACCGCAGGTTATCTCCCGTCTGTCCCCATTTGGTGCCACTACCTCTCTTTCAGAGAGGTATGATTTTAAGATTCGAGTAAGGTATTCGCTAACGCTCCTCTCTTCTAGCGCTCTAACAATGCCCAGCCATGGAGCCGAGTTGAAAGCATTTTGGATATCGAGGGTTACCATCACGCATAGCTTCTGGTGTTGATAAGCTTTTTGTTTAATACCGTCTATAATTTTCTGGACTCTACTAATGGCGTCAACGGTCGACCTCCCCTCACGAAACCCGTACTGGTCTTTGTGCAGCATATTGTTTTTTTCAATTTCTGTTTTAAGCCGTGCTCTTAGCAGCAGTTCTAATAGCTTCCCCATAGTGTCCTCCAGGCAGATCGATCTGTAAGAGACCTGACCGTCCGTGCCTTTGCTTGGTTTCTCGATCAATACCAAGTTAGTAATCCTCCATTGTCTTGGAAAATATCCTTTTGTTAAGCAGTCATTATATATTTTAAGAAATGTATCTTTGTTTCCCTCCACCGTGGCTATTAGGATATCTGGCGTAATGCCATCTGGTCCAGGAGCCCTCTTTTTCCGAATCTTTGTGACTGCAACTTCCAGCTCTTCGTTAGTAAACAGAGGTATATCTAGTTCTACATTTCTGTGGATCCATGCGATTTTATCGTGTGTAGGAAAGAGCTTATCCATTTGTTTTCGTAAGTCTTCTATGCTTATCGGTATGCCTTACCCCACATGTCGTTATCCAGATCAGAACATAGCTCTATCTTCTTTACTTTTATTTATCAAGAACTTCAGCTCACGTTTTGCTACTTTGTGCAGCCCGGCTGCGTCATTTATGTCGCTCTCCTGCACCCCCTGTTTAGCCCTCATTCTTGTAACCTTTCTTTGTAGAGCATTACATTGCTTTCTTTTGTCTGCTATGTCCCCCACCATCCCATCCACACCAAAACCCACCATTTTGTCTCTTCACCCCCACAACCCTTCTCATCCACCTCTCCTCATCGGCCATGCAGTATCTATTAGCTCTCTACTCGAAGCTATCAACCAATTTCTTCCCTTCCTCATTCCTTCCAATACCTATTACCTTCCAATAATGTAATTCCAAATCAAATATTCAATCCAAATAAAAAAAATAATTTTCTAAATAAAATTATTAGTAAAAAATAAATTTTACCAACACATTTCCAACTTCCCCTATCCCTCCCATAAACGTGATTTGTAAGCAAGCAGGCAAAGTATTACTTAATTAACAATACTGATTTAAAAAATTAGCTAAATCATAACACAGTCCCGGAAATCAAAAAAAAAATTATTTAATTATTTCTCATTTTAACCTCTCGTTTTGCCGGACGAACAATTGATAAAAACTCATTTTCTTTTTCTATTAAATATTAATTTAAATCTATACCTGTAATCAGCTTCAACTCACTAACATCCAAATTGTCTAAGTTCTGTAGTAATGCCAATTCTCTAAATCTTAAAAACGTAAAATATCCGAAATAACACAAAAACCATCGTTTGAAACGGTACTATAAGCTTTGGCAGCTTTTAATCCTAAAACTCTCTGAACGCTAACTAGTTTATTCCTACTTTAACACTTTCTATCCTACCTTCCTAATCTGAAGCTGCATAGAATATGCAAGGTTCAATGACCCTCTTATAAATGGGAGCTGAAGCATTAGCATTTAAACCCTAACTAACCTTGGCAGCAGTACCTATTTTATTCGCTTTCTTAGTAACATAATCTAACTGAAAATGGAAATTTAGTTTCTCATCTAAATAAACACCTAAATATCGAACTACATTTTGCATTATAGAGATAAAATTATCTCCATGTAACAATAAATACACAAAAATGGGTAATCTTTGGTTAGGTTCACCAAAGAAAATAGCTTCTGACTTAGAAGCATTAAATTTGCCACGATGCGTGGTCAAAAGCACCAGATATGAGTCATATTTCAAGTATCTAGGCAACCTCTCCGTAATTATGCCCCTATGTACTTCGTTATACTTTCCCTCTTTTATTCGTGTCCTTATTTCCTGTGTGACTGAACATTTCGGTGCCTATCTCTCAACTTCCTCCCCACCTTTCGTCTACCATTAATCTCAGTTGCTTTCTTTTCACTTTTTTGTAATAATTGAATAACTTATCTGACCTTTCCCTCTCTAATTTCCAAGTACCCATCTCCAATATCCAAGCTACTACGTCCTCCAGCATTCCCTGCTCCCTTCATCCCCATACATCATTACACTGCTAACCAGACCTTCAAATATAAACTTTCTCGTTACTACATTCCCCTATTACCTCGACCCTTCCCTATTATCCTCCCTAAACACATACCCCAAGTTGGTTACTCCATAACTTCCTCGATCTCGGTTCCCTCCCATCAACTTCCATCATCGTCTTCCCTACATTTACTTTCAATCCCTTCATCCTAAAATATCCTTCCAAGGTCTTTATCATATCCTTCATCTCCACCGCCTCCTTTGCCATAACTATGATGTTATCCGCGTACGCTGGCATATGCACCTTTCTACCTCCCACCACCACTCCTCCCATCTGCTCCTTCCTCAGTCTATCTTCAAAGTCCGCCGTATACAATGCAAGACTTGGGATGAGCGGATATTCCTGCCTCAATCCCTTCGTCATCCAGAACACGTCGCTCAGCTCATCCACCATTTTTATCCTAGCCATAGTCTCCATGTATATTTCTTCAATCTATCTCTATTCCTTGAATCTATAATTCGTGAATTCCTCTTCTGCTATCTCCTCTCCCCCATCTCGCCCACAGCCTCCCAACCCCGTTAGCCCCGTTTCAACCTCTCCCAACAATCCCATAAAGATTGGTTGGCTTTCCATTCTATCATGTGTATTTCCCTGGTAATCCCGTCTCTACCCTTCTTTATCTTTTTCAGATTCCCCTTCCCTTGAGAGCTCTCTACTCTCTGCCGCCTCATTCTCCCTCAGTTCTGTTTCCTTTCCACAGCATAACTCCCTGTATTCTTTCCTGGCTTCCCTATATCTATCCAACCCAATCACCCCCGTCCTTAACCTTCTCGCGTACCTCTTCGCCTTCTTGCACTCCATCACAACAACATTTCTCCCCACTCTGTCCCCCATGTCGACTTTACTATTGCTAAGGCTTTAAAACGTTTAGGTTTTGTGATTAGTTATTCATAAATATTCAGTGAATTAAATCTCTTTATTATCTATTGTTTGGAATCCTCATTATGCTATTCGCATAAGCAACATTGAATTCGTTCATACTTTACTCAATCCCTGTATGCATCCCAAATGTAAATAAAATAAAAAATTATTATCACTACAAAGAATTAATTAAATATTCTTATTTTTATGCACAAATATTTTTTAGTGATAACAAGCATTACTTGCAAATATTATTGCAAGATAGTATTTACCAAAAGATGTTTATATATTCATTTATATTCATGCAGAAATTGTGATCAAACCACAAAAAATATTTCAAATGCTATGAAATTTAAAAGATTTCAAGCTGGAAGGAATCAAGCTGCAATAAAACATTCTTATTTTAATGCAAAAATATTTTTTATTGATCACAAATATTACGAGTGCAAAACAGTTTTTACCAAAAGGTAAGCACAATAAGATGGATAACAATATTTGTAATTTTTTCGTGATTGTATTCAAATCATAAAAAAATATTTCATATACTAAGAACTATTTATTAAGAACTATTAAATCAAAGAAATAAAAATTATTACGTTTTTCTATCTAATACAGTGATTAACTTATTATATTAAAGATAAAAATATTGTCTTCATTCATAATAAACATTATTTGTTTTATGAACGTTATTTATTGCACAATGATTTTCATCAAAATATTGCTATAACATAATGAACGAAGAAACTTAAAATATTTGTGATTTTAGTTAAACCACAAAAAAAATTTAAACACTAAGAACTAATTGAATATAAAACTGAGTTCCAATAAAACGTTATTATCTGAAACCTCATAACATTTTTTTTAACTCATAATAAACGTAATTGAAACTAAATGTTTCAAACGATAAAACATTTTTATAATTAAAATATAGTCTAATACTGTTATTGATGGTGACAATAAAATTAAAAATTAAATCGCATTCAAACATTCTTATTTTAAGGCACATTATTTGTATGTTCATAGCATTACTTATGTTATAAACGTTATTGCTTAAATAGTCGAAAAAACAACGAAAAAATTGTTTATAATTTTACAGGAATTATAAAACCACAAAAAATGTTTTTATTTTGATATGTTAAGAACTATTTGAGATCAAAAAACAAAAACATTTTCTAAAATAATTATTAATAACATTTATATTTTAATTGACAAAATAATGCTTTTTTGGCTAACAAATAAACATTATTTGTTTTATAAATGTTATTGTAAAACAATATTCACCAAAAGTACAATAAGATGTTTTAAGTATTTCTTAACATACAAAAAAAAAAGATTTGTATATTAAGAAATAAAAAAAATATTGTATGTAATACGGTTTTTAACGTCTATATAACATAAAAACAAAATTTTTTTGAGTTATAATAAACATTAAAAATATTATTTGTAATTTTGGAGTGAACGTAAACAGAAATGTTCCAAATTTTAAAAATTATTTAAAATAAAAAAAAATTATGAACACAGCTAAAATCATTAAGTTGTGATAAACATTATTTTGAAGCAACAATTTTTTTGAGTTATAATAAACATTATTTGTAATTTTGCAATGATTGTTGATTCAAATCACAAAAAATGTTTCATATGCTAAAATAATATTAACATTTTTTTGATATCTAATATCAAAAAAATATTAACATATAACTTAGAACATTAACTTACAGTAAATTATTATTATTTTAATGCAGAAAATAATGTACTTTTGGCTAATAATAAACATTATTTTTTATAAATGTTATTGCAAAATAGTTTTTACCAAAAAATATCTACAATATTAGCAGAAACATTATCTACGGTTATTATACTCAAACCACAAAAAATGTTTCGAATGATAAAAATTTTTGCAATAAAAAAAATAAAAATGTATTGTAATACTCTTATTAATAGTAACTATAAAGAAATTAGCTGCAATAATATGACTAATAATAAACATTACTTATTTTCTTAATGTCTTTGCAACGTACTTTTAACCAAAAGATATTTACAACAAAATCTGCAAAAACATTATTGCAATCAAACCGTAAAAAATTTTTCAAATGGTAAAAACTCTTAGAAATTAAAAAAAATAAAATATATTCTAATACTGTTATTAATGGCAACTATAAAGAACTCAGTTGCAATAAAATGTATTGCACAAAGTAATGTTTTTTGGCTAATAATAAACATTACTTGTTTTATAAATATCTTTCACAACATTTTTACTAAAATGTATTTACACCGAAATCTGCAAAAATATTATTTACGGTTATTGCAATCAAGCCAAACAAATTTTCAAATATATCTTAACAATTAAAAAAAATAAAAGTATATTTTAATATTCTTATTACTAGTGAGTATACAGGTGTTTCTAAATTGATGGGGAAAATTTTAATAGATGATTTTTCAGGGAAAATTCTTCTTCCAAGTCACAACCCTCTGACTTATTATTTTTTTATGGACAAAGAAATGTTATTAAAAGAAAGTGTCAAAAATGTTTAGTATTGGATCCCTATATTCAAATAAAATTGAAAAAATTAAGTTTAAAACCGAAAAATGTAACCGCATCAACAAGTTCTAATTTTAGATTTATTGAATAAAAGAAATGTTTTTCTCCTAACTTTAGAGGGTTATGGCTTAGAGGAGAAGGGGTTTTGAACAAAAAGTTTTCGCTGAAAAATCACCTCTTAAAATATTTCTCATCAATTTAGAAACACCCTGTATAGAAATTATCTGCAATAAAATGTTCTTATTTTTAGCAGAAAGTAATGTTGTTTTGATTAATAATAAACATTACTTATTTTATAAATATTATTGCAAAATACTATTTACAACAAATTTTTGTAATAAAATAAACTAAACTATCAATTATGATTGTACAGTAATTATATCACATATCACGCTTCAAATGGTAAGAATCCTAAATCTGTTGTAATAATTTACAAAAATTTAAGTTGTCAAAAAATATGGTTCTTTTTAAAGCTTATAGTACGAATCACGGTGTAATAGGAACGTTGTTTACATAAAAAAACTTAAATTAAAAATTATGAGATCATTCCTCGTATTTATGTACATCACCCCCATTCCAATTTAAATCATGATCAGCAGAACTTCCGATGTTTTTTTCCTCATCTACGATTTCGATTAAGTTATCATCTTCATCGATCATGACTGAATCATCCATGGCGACATCTTCAATCGATCCGGAGTCGTCAATCCATTCGATTTTTTCGAATGATACTTTCTCTCCTACGATTTGTGTTAAGTTATCTTCTACCATCTTCAGTGAATCATCTTTATTCAATCCAGATTTGTCAACCCAGTCGATTTCGTATTCATCGCCGTCAGCATCAATGATGACAGATTCGGTCGGGGATTTGTAATTAGAATCAGCGTCAATATCGATAACTTGTATATAAATGTTTTCAATTTGGGACATATCAATCCAGACGGTGTCGTTGTCTATTTCCATGCTTATTGGAATTTCGGGGTCATCTAACAAGACTTGGAAGTAACCAAAGAGTTCTGGATTCCTGGCAACTTTTTCCGCATAGTAATCAATCATTGCTCTCGTAGCTACTTGCCTTCTCCATGATGCCGGGTCTATTTTTCTCAGGAGGTCTATTTTGGCTAATAATTCCTTCCTTAACAATAATTTTTGTAGGAAATTCATCGTGTTAAGAGTTAGTACTAAATAAAAGCAGAAATAAAAAATAAAATAAGTTAATTTAAAAATAAAATGAATTAATTTATTTTTTCCATATTTTGTAAATTAAAAATAAAAAAAATAATTTAGAGTTTTAAAATTAATTGAATGAACTAAAAAATTAAAAATTAATTAAAATAAAATTTGCAATATTTTTTTTTTAATTAAATGATGTTGAATACCAATATCCCATAAACGAATTTTATTTTAAATTAAATTTAAAAGATATTTGACGCATTGAGTGTTCTACTTTGCACTCATTAATACCTAAAGCATTTAATTCTAACCTCAACAAGAACAACATAAAATAAGATTTGATTATAGTAAGACAGATTGCTCTGAATAATAATTTTTCTACAGCTGCAATAGAAAAGTTTATTGCCAAAAAAATTTAAAAAATATCAACAATAAACACGAATTCGATTACAATGGAAACAGCACACTTATTCATAAAATAAATACAGGACATTTGATGGACATTCTAGAGACATATGAGATAAATAAATTCAAAAATAAATTCCCATCATATAAATGTTTGAATAAACAAATTAACCACCTAAACATGGAAAAGAAAGAAAACCTTGTATTTGAATGATGTTCCCACACTTCAGGGAGTGACTCTGCAGTTAATTTTAAGAGTACGTTCTTATATAAACCATAGTCGCAGATGACACAACGACCATAACACATGGCAAAAATATTCAAGGTGCCTTTGGCATAGACAGTGTACAATAAAAAAGTGGAGAGTTTTGCCCAAATAGTCGTTCATGGAACTTTTTAGTTTTCATTGAAATAAACTCTTGAATCATTTTAATTATTCTAAATATATAGTACATTCGAGATTAAGTTAAGATTTCCTATTTATGATGATAATTCAACATAACCGGTAAGTTGATATGATATTTCCAAGTGAGTCTTTGGTCCAGATGAACCTCTAAATATTTTACTGCTTCTCCGTTGTTTTTCCACTCTATCTGTTAATCGTTGATACTTAATTATTGAGGATTTCTTGTATGTCTTAATGTGAACATTTTTGCTACACATTTTTTGTTCGTTAATGTCTAAATTCTTAAGTTAAGCCATATGTTTATCTTGCTCGTATTAGTTTGTGATTTACTTATTGCTATGGATGCATCTTTTGTAAATAAGACTATCATCCGCAAACATAGCCATGTCATCCTGAATAATTCGGGGACATTGTGCATATAAATATTAAAAAGAATGGGGACCAGGTCACTATCTTGTGAAACACCTGCTCGTATTGGTGATTTTGAAGAAAAGCAATTATGGATATTGCTGGAAAAAGTTCAGTTTGTAAGGAAAGATAGATGGAATGATTTGGGGTATTCTGGTCTATCAAGACTAACGATCTTGAATTTCAATGCATCCATTCAAATTCGATCGAAAGCTAATATCTAAGAGTGCTGTTATGAACATTCTGTTCGAAACCATCTTTTATTACTTCAACTATTTGTGGGAGTTAGTGATTTGCTGATTCTTATTGTTTAAACCCGAATTGAAAAGGTGGTAATATCAGTTGTCTATTTAACTCATCCAGTACTATCTTTTTAATGATCTTCTCAAGGAATGTCTATAACGTGCATAATAAATTAATTGGCCTTAGCTTTTAAGTTTAGATTTGCGTTTACCTGGTTTTTGGAATAATAATATATTAACATGTTTCTATTGCCCAGGAAAATATCCAATTGCTAATTATCCATTGAATATGTTGGCTGGGTAAACATAATATTTTCTTGAGAAGTTCATTATTATTATTTGTTTATGATTAATATTTGTTATGAGGTCATCACCAGGAGGTAACGAATTGATTATTTCCAGAATTTTTTTGAGTGATGTGTGGTTTGTAACATTTTTACTTGATATCACATTTTGCTCTGTAGCAGTATCCTTCAACCTTTGTCATCGCGCGGAACTCTTTTTTGAGATAATTTTTGTATGGAACTCTTCGCTCAGTAACACACCCAGATTTGATTTTAGGGATGTATGTTGTTGCTTTATAATTACATGTGTCTCTACCTTCATTATAAAAATAGCAGTATAGGTTTCATTCATAAACGAAATCTTACATAATCACTGAAGACATAGTATATTGTAATTCGAGAACCAAAATAGATAGAAATAAATGTCATGAACAAAAATTGTTCATAATTATCCTAAGATACATATTCCATTACCAGATAAAGTTTAGCTATGACCTTTCCTTATGTACGTAGAAGGAAACATTGAAAAGTCAAAATCGACCATTTTGGTTACAAACATAAGTTGTAACTCGAGAACCAACATAAATCGAAATAAATATCATTAACAAAAATTAATCATAATTACTCTAAAATATATATTCTATTACCAGATAAAGTCTAACAATGACAGCTCCTTATGTATGCAGCAGGAAATATCAAAATATTAAAATCGACAATTTTAGTTATAAACATGGGTTGCAACTCGATAACCAAAATAGATAGCTATATGTGTCAGTAACAAAAATTGTCCATAATTATCCCAAAATACAGAATCCATTATCAGATAAAGTCTAACAATGACAGTTGCTTATCTATGTAGCAGAAATTATCAAAATGTCAATATCGACCATTTTGGTTACAAACAGGTTGTAACTTGAGAACCAAAATAGATAGAAATATGTGTCTTTAACAAGAATTGTTCATAATTATCCTAAAATACATATTCCATTACTAGGTAATGTGTAACGATATCAGTTCCTTATATATGTAGCAGGAAATATCAAAATGCAATGTCGACCATTTGGTTATAAATATTGATTGTAACTCGAGAACTAAAACAGATAGAAATAAATATCATTAACAAAAAATGCTTATATTTATTCTAAAATACACACTCCATTATCGAATAAAGTCTAACGATAATAGTTCCGTATGTATGTAGTAGGAAGAACCAAAAGGTTAAAACCGAAAATATTAGTTATAAACATAGGTTGCAACTCGATAACCAAAATAGATAGTTATATGTGTCAGTAACAAAAATTTTCATAATTATCCCAAAATACAGAATCCATTATCAGATAAACTCTAACAATGACAGTTGCTTATCTATGTAGCAGAAATTATCAAAATGTCAATATCGACCATTTTGGTTACAATCATAGGTTGTAACTCGAGAACCAACATAGATAGAAATATGTGTCTTTAACAAGAATTGTTCATAATTATCCGAAAATACATATTTCATTATTAGGTAATGTGTAACGATATCAGTTCCTTATATATGTAGCAGGAAATATCAAAATGTTAATGTCGACCATTTGGTTATAAACATTGATTGTAACTCGAGAACTAAAACAGATAGAAATAAATATCAATAACAAAAAATGCTTATATTTATTTTAAAATATACACTCAATTATCAAATAAAGTCTAACGATGATAGTTCCGTATGTATGTAGTAGGAAGAACCAAAAGGTTAAAACCGAAAATTTTGGTTATAAACATAGGTTGCAACTCGATAACCAAAATAGATAGCTATATGTGTCAGTAACAAAAATTATTCATAATTATCCCAAAATACAGAATCCATTATCAGATAAAGTCTAACAATGACAGTTGCTCATCTATGTAGCAGAAATTATTAAAATGTCAATATCGACCAATTTGGTTACAAACAGGTTGTAACTCGAGAACCAAAATAGATAGGAATATGTGTCTTTAACAAGAATTGTTCATAATTATCCTAAAACACATATTCCATTACTAGGTAATGTGTAACGATATCAGTTCCTTATATATGTAGCAGGAAATATCAAAATGCAATGTCGACCATTTGGTTATAAATATTGGTTGTAACTCGAGAACTAAAACAGATAGAAATAAATATCATTAACAAAAAATGCTGATATTTATTCTAAAATACACACTCCATTATCAAATAAAGTCTAACGATGATAGTTCCGTATGTATGTAGTAGGAAGAACCAAAAGGTTAAAACCGAAAATTTTGGTTATAAACATAGGTTGCAACTCGACAACCAAAATAGATAGCTATATGTGTCAGTAACAAAAATTATTCATAATTATCCCAAAATACAGAATCCATTATCAGATAAAGTCTAACAATGACAGTTGCTCATCTATGTAGCAGAAATTATTAAAATGTCAATATCGACCATTTTGGTTACAAACAGGTTGTAATTCGAGAACCAAAATAGATAGAAATATGTGTCTTTAACAAGAATTGTTAATAATTATCCTAAAATACATATTCAATTACTAGGTAATGTGTAACGATATCAGTTCCTTATATATGCAGCAGGAAATATTAAAATGTCAATGTCGACCATTTGGTTATAAACATTGGATGTAACTCGAGAAATAAAACAGAAATAAATATCATTAACAAAAAATGCTTATATTTATTCTAAAATACACACTCCATTATCAAATAAAGTCTAACGATGATAGTTCCGTATGTATGTAGTAGGAAGAACCAAAAGGTTAAAACCGAAAATATTGGTTATAAACATAGGTTGCAACTCGATAACCAAAATAGATAGCTATATGTATCAGTAACAAAAATTGTTCATAATTATCCCAAAATACAGAATCCATTATCAGATAAAGTCTAATAATGACAGTTGCTTATCTATGTAGCAGAAATGATCAAAATGTCAATATCGACCATTTTGGTTACAAGCAGGTTGTAACTCGAGAGCCAAAATAGATAGAAATATGTGTCTTTAACAAGAATTGTTCATAATTATCCGAAAATACATATTCCATTACTAGGTAATGTGTAACGATATCAGTTCCTTATATATGTAGCAGGAAATATCAAAATGTTAATGTCGACCATTTGGTTATAAACATTGATTGTAACTCGAGAACTAAAACAGATAGAAATAAATATCATTAACAAAAAATGCTTATATTTATTCTAAAATATACACTCAATTATCAAATAAAGTCTAACGATGATAGTTCCGTATGTATGTAGCAGGAGGTATCAAAATGTTAAAATCGAAAATATTGGTTATAAGCATAAGCTGCAACTCGTGAACCAAAATAGATAGCTGTATGTGTCAGTAACAAAAATTATTCATAATTATCACAAAATACAGAATCCATTATCAGATATAGTCTAACAATGACAGTTCCTTATGTATGTAGTAGAAAATATCAAAATGTCAATATCGACCATTTTGGTTACAAACATAGGTTGTAACTCGAAAACCAAAATAGATAGAAATATGTGTCATTACCAAAAATTGTTCATTTTTTCTTATCTTGTATATGGAGGCTTATTATTAATTAAAAATACAGTTATGTCTGTGTTGATAATCATATGAAATAGATATTAGAGAAATTTGTGAACTTGATAGTATTTCTTGCATTTAAAAGAATAAAAAAGGTTTCTAATCCAAAATAGACGTTTAATTGTTTGATATATGTTAAACAATTGGTATAATATATGTAATGTAATAAAATAATGTAATTTTAAACCTGATGATGGGAAAAAGTCCCGAATCGTCGAAAATAAAATAAATACTGCTAAACTGTAGGAGGTGTTGCGGTCAATAATGTTCATAATTATCTCAAAATATTTAAACTATAAGTAGATCAAGTTTAAGGATGACAGTTAATTATGTAGGTAGCAGAAAATATCAAAATGTCAAAATCGATCATTTTGGTTACTAACATAGGTTGCAACTCGAGAACCAAAATAGATAAAAATAAATATTATTAACAAAAATTGCTCGTAATTATCAAAAAATACATATTCCATTACCAGATGTCAAAGTCGACGATTTTGGTTACAAATATAGATTGCAACTCGAGAACCAAAAAAGATAGAATTATGTGAAAAATGCTTACAGTCAAAAGAGCTACGAAAGACGTAGACTAGAATAATTATGAAAATGAAGTATTTTGTAATCTGATGGATACACGAAATGATGATTAAAAATTGTATTTATGGCGTTGTTGCGAAAATGAAACCTTTTATGATTTTTATTTGTAGCTTATAACCACAAAGGTTGTAACTCGAGAACCAAAATAGATAGAAAAATGTCATGAATAAAAATTATTAATAATTATCCCAAAATACATATTCTTCTTGTTAACAGTTCCTTGGTATGTAACAGGAAATATCAAAATGTCAAAATCGACTATTTTGTTATAAATGTCATAACCAATTATGGTATAAATGTTATTAATAGAAATTGTTCATAATAATCCCAAAATGTATACCAGGTATTGCTTAACGATGATAGTTCTTTATGTAGGTACAATGTAAAAATTAAAAATTTTATTTATAAAGATAAGTGGTACCATGTAAGTTTGGCTACTTTAGGGGAAGGTGTTCATGGAAGCCGAATTAATGACGATATGAATGAAATTGAATGAAAATAAAACTTCTTAACTTACTGTACTTATTAAATTTGCAGTCAAACTAGTTTCGGAGCTAGCTCCATCCTCAGTGATAACTGAATTTAAAAGAGGAAAAATACTTTCTTACAAATTACACCATTCTTTTCCTCCAAACGTTAATTTACCCAAACTTGCAATAGACTTTGATATTATAATTAAAACCATCCAAAAATCAATTAATCTCTTTTTTAAAAATCTGAAAAATCTCATAACAGTAATAATAAAAGTAATTCTATTTTTAACCTTTCGTATTGGAAAATCATTAAGTTAATACTTAATGGTTAATAAGTATATAAGTATTGATTTAATGATGTTATTAATGATGTTATATTATAATGATTTTTTATTGTAAAAAGTTAACTGAAGGGAATGCTAGGTTAGTAAAGGCAGATAAAGGTGAGGGTGTTGTAATTATTGATAAAATGTCTATTTAGACAAAACATATAATTTTATGAATAGTAATAACTAGAAAAAGATAAATTTTAATCCCCTAGATAAAATAGTTAAAAATACTAAAAATTTTATCGATTTACATAATGATGAAGTACACACATTTTCTGGATGGAAAGAAATATTTTTGTAGTTCATATTTTATAGCAATGAATCCTATAGTCCCTTCACAAACTCCATAAGATAGACATTCCCATTCATCCTATAACAGTTTTTAATTCGGCACCTACTATTAAAATTTCAAAATTTTTATTAAATATTTTTAAATTAACTGATTTTAAACCAACTTTTACAGTAAAGAAACTCTTTAGAATATATAATTAAAACTAAAATTCTTAATTTTCATAATAAAATTTTAATTTCTTTTGATATTATTAATCACTACTCTAATGGTCGGTTCAACCATTTGCGTTAGCTTTAGTTGTAAGGAAAGGTATTGGTTCGTGTAATATTTAAGCATAGCACATTAAAGCAAAATTTGAACATATACACAGTCGTGTAATACAAAATGAAATCTGGAGTGAAACAGATTTCAAATGTGTTAGAAACATTTTGTTTCTAACATTATTTAATGAATAAAAAGAAAATTTTTCGGGATCCCTGGATGCCGGAATTGTTCCCATAATAACCTATTTTTATGAATCTGGGATTTGTTGTTGATCAATGTTGGTCAAAAAGTACCGAAAATCTTTAATAAAAAACAAAGATCTTCAAATAATATGTAAAAGAAGAACATGGAAAAGAACTGAAACTTCAGCTTGACTGCAAAAGAAGATGAAATAGCCTTTTAATCAGTTAAAGCAATATGACAGTCTAAAGTACTGTATTATATATATTAATGACAGTGAGTTTCAAATTATGAGAAGTTGGTTTGACTTTTAGATCGGGTCAAAGTGTATTTGTCATCGAGACATGAATCTTAATACAGCTCATATTGCTTTAGAATGCATGCTGCAAGAAATTAAAAAAAAAGTTATGCTCCTTTAGAAAAGACCTTTGAAGATTGTTTGATTTCGATGATTTAACAGCGTAAGACTGTATTCGTCTTCGTTCAGCCCTAACTTGAATACAGCTTTATTAATCGCACAAATACAAAACATAAAGATTAATTTATTTTTATGATCTTTGTGTGATTCCATTAAAATCAAAGTTGGAAAAACATGTTTCCTTTTCATTTTAAACAAAATACATGTTTTTTTATTGTTTTAAACGTTTTAGACCGTTTAGAAATGACGTTAACGAACGGTCATTACTTGATTAATATACTAAAACGTCGATTTTGAGGAGCAAATATTAATCGGGAACAATTCGATAGTGCAATTGAATATGTAGAAATGAATTATCTAGAAGCATAGGCTGTATGACAATGCTTTCAAAAGACTTGATACTGTCCATAGAAAACTTAATATTACTTCTAGAGGACCTGATACTGCTTTCAAAAAATTTGAAATGTATCCAGAATACTTGTAATGCTTCAGAAGACTTGAAATGCTTCCACAAAACTTGATATTGTCTTTGGAAGACTAGAAATGCTTCCAGAAATTTTCATACTGGTTTTCGAAGACTTAGTACTACTTTCAGAAGACTTGATATTGCATTTGAAAAGGCTTGATCTTGCTCTCAGACGATGTGAAATGCTTTTAGAAGATTTGATGTAGCTGCCAGAAGACATGTAATGACTTGCAATAGTCACAAAAAAAACTTTGAAACTTAAACTGCCTCCAGAAAATTTGATATGCCCATAGCAGATTTAATACTGTTTCTAAAGAACTTGATATTGCTTCCAAAAGACGTGAAATGTTCAGAATACTTGTAATGCTTTAAAAGATTTAATACTGCTTTTTGAAGTTCTTCCAGAAAACTTGATATTGCTTCCAAAAGACGTGAAATGATCAGAATACTTGTAATGCTTTAAAAGATTTGATACTGTTTCTTGAAGTTCTTCCAGAAAACTTGATATTGCTTTTGGAAGACTTAAAATGCTTCTAGAAGGCACTTTTTCTAGAAAAGCGTATAGAGCTTCTGAAAGACTTGATACTGGTTTTAGAAAAATTGAAATGCTTCCAAAAGACTTGATACTGCTTCCAGAAAATTTGATATGCCCATAGCAGATTTAATACTGTTTCTAAAGAAACTGATATTGCTTCCAAAAGACGTGCAATGTTCAGAATACTTGCAATGCTTTAAAAGATTTGATACTGTTTCTTGAAGTTCTTCCAGAAAACTTGATATTGCTTTTGGAAGACTTAAAATGCTTCTAGAAGGCACTTCTTCTAGAAAAGCGTATAGAGCTTCTGAAAGACTTGATACTGGTTTTAGAAAAATTGAAATGCTTCCAAAAGACTTGATACTGCTTCCAGAAAATTTGATATGCCCATAGCAGATTTAATACTGTTTCTAAAGAACCTGATATTGCTTGTATGTTTAACGCAGTAATATCATTGGGGTGTATGTAAACGCAAGAAATGATGAGTCAATAACATGAGTACTATAATATTCAATAAATAAAAACAAATTTAATCATCAGTTATCAGGACTCTCCTTAATAATAATTTTTGCTAGCAATCATCTTTTATATATCGACATTTTGTGAAAGAAAGAGTTAGAAATGGATACAAATTTATTTAAAATTAAATTAAAAAAAATTTTTTTTAGTTTTCCTTAAAACAATTACATCATTATCTTAATTTATATAAAATCAAACACCATTAATTTTTTTTCACCTTAGAATTCCAACATGGAGTTGACCTCCATATTGCAATATGGAGGTCGTTTCGTTTTGTAAGAAAAATGAAAATTTTTACCATCAATTTTATAAGCATCAAATCTTCATGATGGTAAATGAAATTATTATCGTATAAAATAAAATCAAAGTAAACAAAATAAAAATAATTGTTGATTACTTACAATTAAGCTGGGGTATTAACTTCAGCAACAACACCTCTGGGGCTGATTCTACGGAGAGATCACGATTTGCTTGCGTTCTCAAGCTGAGACGAAATGGAAGTGGGAGCTTCATGTAGAGTTTGCGCGTTTTATACCCGCGTCGCAATCTCGCCTCTATGCACGGCGGGAAATTTGAAAATAAATTTTTTTTTTCTCAAATTTTTGCTAATATTATCGTTGTCTTTGCAGATAGCTCAGTAATAAATGGATCATGTGAAAGCGTGATTTTTCCTTCATATAATCTCATTATCATCAAACTTTAAGACTGCTACAAAATCAAATTAACAAATTATTAATTTGAAAAGGTCACCTTGGAAATATCACACTGTTGTTGCAGCTGTTCGGAACGAGTTTCCGTTGCGATTTTTACCGGAAACAGGACCCCTTGAACGCTGTTTTATAATGTTTTTGGAATATTTGTTGTAATACAATATGAATTAAGCTTTGAGACTAAGTGTTAATTATTTTTTTTGCTTAATTAATGATTTTTTAACTAATTAATAAGATTTTTAAGGGAAAAAATGATTTTTCTTTGTTCTTTTTTCTAACATTTGCTTGTGGCATCCGGAAGTAAAACCCTTTACCCATAGAAAAGATTGTTATGATGCTATTACAATTAACAAACAATAAAGAATCTAAGTAATAACAAATAATTAACGACCTATAGGAAGTTAACCTTCAATTTCATAGGATTTTAGGTAGTATTTTAATTGTAGCAAAAAGACTTCTCAACCAATTTCAGTAAATAATAGTAACAATATGAAATATATTCGATTATCATACTCTTAACGTTATACGATTTGTCATATATTCCTTTTATGAATAAAATAAAAGCAAATTGCCCTTGAAATGACCTTTTTTCCGCTTGTTGTTTATGCACATATGGACGACCTAAATTCTAGCACCCTATAAGAAAAAAATTATGTGTATTTGATTATAACTAAAGAACGGATTGATGGATTTTAATGTTTTATATCTCAAATGAATGCTTGTGTTCGGATTAATACGTATGTTGAAATGCTCAATACGTAATGTTTAAGGATTTGGATTAAAGTACAAAAAAATAATTGTGTGGTTGATTAAATGTAATTTTACTGGATTTTATTCCATGAAGCAAAATCGTAATTGTACCAATATGTACAAAGTTGGCCAAATTGAACACATTAGTATGAAACTCCTGTTTCTATAAGATAAAGAGGAAAAATGATATAAATTTTTATAAGAAATTAAATTTCTTATATTTCTTATTATGACGTAAACCGTATCGATATCTCTTACGATTTTAGAGATACAGTGTGTTTCTAAACAACTGTACTTTCAAAAGTCTTCATAACTTTTTTCTTATTGAAAAATCCTCCTTTCTGTGAAAACATTTGTAAAGTAACTTTTTATGGAGAATTCAATGGAATAAATTAGCTTTCCCCCAAAACAATATTTTAGTACTTATTGACATAGAATTGTTTTTTTAATGATAAATCGTATATATTTTTGCATATTCAAGTACATCAAATTTCTTCTCCAAATTCTTTTGAAATATACAATTTTAAAAGTTATTTGTGACGATTTTGAAAAAGTACGCTTTGGAAATAAAACAAAAACGAGATTGTATTTGTTAGTACAATAGAACCCGGATTATCCATGCTCCATGGGACCAAAAGGTGCACAGATAATCCAATCATTTCTATAACAACAAAACAAAATAAGAACCAACTTAGGAGCATATCCTAAGTATCGTACATATCCCCCATATCATAGCAACTACATTTTTAATGGTTACAGAGCACTCATACATATAGTGTTGAATTGAGTTGTGTTCTAATGTCTTTATTACTATAATCTGTTAGCAATAAACTTAACAATAACAGTATTTTATTTATAATTTTAGAACTTTATAAATAAAATAACATGAATTGTTACAGTAGAAACTCATCCAACAGGGTTCCCTACAAGAATTTGTTGCTTATGATGGTAAGTCGAGAGGGTCCAATTTCTTTAACATTCTGATGACTGGACGGTAAGTTAACTCATTGGTGAGAACATTTGGGCGGTTTTCTAATTTATTGTTGTAGTCAGAACTTCGGTAATGTATGGCACCATGCAGTGCCATACATTACCATACAGAGCCTGACCTATATAGTGGAGTACTTTAGACTGAAATCGTTGCAGTTGGATTATTGCAACAAGCATCATGTGCTTGTTTTGCTTGCAGTTCCCCCCTATTGTATTCCGTATTCCCAAATAGCTCTTAGTACAGCCTTGTAAATTCTAAGTTTATTTTCATTGCTTAAGCTGAAGCTCTTATTCATGCACCAATACATTTGCTTACTCCAATGTGCTCAAATGTGCTTACTCCAAGTAAGATGATGTCCAGATATATTCCCAAGTACCTGACATAATTTTCCATAGGTGGCGGAATATTGTTGAGCTTCAATGACGGACATGTTCCTCTTCTCAGGGCAAACGTGATAAATGTGTACTCTGCACTATTAACACTTCTTTTCCATGTTTCTAGCCATTTCTCTAACAGATTTAGATGATGTTGAAGTTGTTTGGTAGCTATTACTGATTCAGAGTTAGTGGCCATAACTACGGTGTCGTCCGCGTAAATACCAAGGACAGTTGTACTGGTAACTGGAATGTCTGATGTATACTGTAAATATAAAGTCGGTCCTAGCATACTTTCTTTGTGGAACTCCGGCTTGTATAAGTAGTAATGTGTGTATACCTCTTCTTGTCATACCAAAAAGTAACGATTTTTTAGGTATGAGTCCAAGACACTAGCCACATTTCATTTCTAACAAGCCTTCATGCCAGACCTTGTCAAAAGCCTGAGCGACGTCCAAAAAGGCAGCATTGTAATATTTTTTGATCATCCCTTGCAGTCCTTACCACTCCTGTTCTTTTCTACCATGTTAAGATCTAAAACCAAACTGATGATCTGGTATCAGCCTCCTATGTGATAAAATTTCCTGAATTCTAACTAATAGAACCTTGTCAAACACCTTCGACAGTATTGGGAGAAGAGTAATAAGTCTATATGATGTCAAGTAATTATTGGTATCATAGTTACTTGAGATACCTTCCATTCCGCGCTAAAAAGTAGCCTATTCTGATTACAGCGACAAAAAGATACAAAATCAATGTGATTCCTTCATTAGAATGTTGCTTTAAGACTTCGCTTGTGATTAGGTTATAGTAAGTGATTTTTTGATTTCTGTCTATTGGCAGTATCTCTGATTTCCGACAATTTTACTTTCTTTTTTGGAAGGTTCATCTGATAGGGAGCTGCTAGTGGTTCTTGTATAAATTCATCGTGATAAGCTGGTGCTCTAGAATTGTATGTAAATATCTTTTGATCTACAAAATTCGGCATGTTCTTCATTTCTTATCCAAGTACCGTCATTTCTCCTAATAGCTGTCTTCGAGAATTGTTTCTGTTTTAGTGTTTTGGTTACTTTCCATAAAGAATAATTTTTGTCTGCTGTATGTGACAGATTTTGTAGAATGTTTTCGATGGTCAAGTTTTTATGCTTTTGTAACGCTTCTTTTAGTTGTCGTAAGTCTTCATTTAGTTTAGTTTTATCTCAGGGGTTACCAGTAATTTGCCAGGTTTTTCTGAGTTTTTTCTTCTCTTTGATCATGTTGAATATTTTCCGTGGATCAATACCGGGTTTAGTAATAGATGACAATTGTGGGGTAGATTAGGAAATCAACCCCACAGCAGCATTTTGTATTTATTTATTTATTTATTTACTTCAAGGGATGCAAACAGGGTGAACCCCCAGCGAAGTATCCACAGTACAATAATAAAATTATAATAAAGAACAGAACATAAAATAAAAATAGAATACACAATAATCATACAATAGCTCTAACAAAAAAAAATAATAATAATAATAGAAAGAATGAAGAATTACATTTTTTTAACATTATTCAATTACATCCCACAATTACGAAGTAGTAGGTATAAATTGCAATGAGGTCATTTCGCTTATGCCCCACAAAAACCGTCTAAACGCAGTATACGAGATATTGAACAAGTCGATACTTCGACAGTGAGAATCAAATGAGTAC
This sequence comes from Onthophagus sagittarius, assembly GCA_036711965.1. Lineage (NCBI taxonomy): Eukaryota > Metazoa > Arthropoda > Insecta > Coleoptera > Scarabaeidae > Onthophagus > Onthophagus sagittarius. Next base: position 6,717,608 of record JASERS010000007.1, on the reverse strand, counting down.
ATAAGTCTTTGAAGAGGCGAGTTAAAATGAGCGTTGGTATTTGATCTATTAAGTCTAAAAATCTGACCACATCTAGTACGATAAGACGGCACCGAAAAGCATAATCCGCTGAGCAACACCGGAGAATTGATAAAATTGTTTGTTAACTTAAAGATGAAAAGCAGATCATATCTCAGCCGCCTAACTTGTAATGACTGTAAGCCTAGCACCCTGCATCGCATCTCGTAATCGCAGTATGGTAAGTAAACTTTATGGGCTAAATACCGCAAAAAGCGACGCTGAACAGACTCAATGCGATTAATGCAAACAGAGTACTGAGGATTCCATACCGCTGACGAATAACCGAGAACACTACTCATATGCGTCAAATACAAAACTCTAATGCAACTAACATTCGAGAAAGAACGACAAGTTCTAATGACAAAACCCAACCTCATCAAAGCTTTGGATGTGATATAATCTACATGCAAATTATATGAAAGTTTCCTATCTAGTATAATCCCCAGATCGCAGATGTGGTCGACAGATTGAAGATCTGTACCGCCTAGGTTGCAAGAAAAATTGAGGGGGTAACGTTTACGCGAAAATGAGATTTTAGAACACTTTTTAAAATTTAGGAAAAGACTGTTATTGAAACAGTAGTTGTAAAACCGGTTCAGATCACTCTGAAGTTTAAGACAATCAGAGTTACGCTTTATGTTCAGATAGATTTTACAGTCATCTGCGTAAAGTAAAAATCTTGCGTGCTCAAAGCAGGCCATCACATCATTAATATATACCAAGAAGAGGATGGGACCAAGGTGACTTCCCTGGGGAACACCAGATGTGATTCGGCGAAAAGCGGAGACACAATTGCCAACACGTACGGCCTGATAACGATCAGTGATATATGAACTCAGCCACGTTAAGAGACCTTGTGGAATATCAAAAGTGAAAGCTTGTCCATCAATATATTGTGGTCAATCTTATCAAAAGCTTTGCTGAAGTCAGTGTAGATCGCGTCAACCTGCTCAGATGCGTTAAAAGCATTATGTATGAAGTTGGTATAGGTCATTAAGTTGGTTTCAGCAGATCTACCCGCAAGAAATCCATGCTGCTCAACAATCAAATGCGGCTTCAAGATGTACAGTAATTTAGAATAGATAATTTTTTCAAAGATTTTAAAAACTATAGATAAAATTGAAATTGGACGATACTGACAAACATCACTACGGTCACCAGACATAAAGACAGGCAAAACAAAGGTCCTCCGCCATTCGCCGGGGAAAGATCCGGAGTTCAAGGAAATAGAAAAAATTATAAAAAGTGGCTTTGCTAAGCTAGCGTCACAGTTTTTAATGAAGCAACCGGGCAACTTGTCCGGACCAGCTCCAGTTTTAGAATCAACCTCCCTGAGAGCACGCAAGACATTCTCCTCGCAGAACCAAGGCGCCAGGCCACCACCCGATGCGATACGCGAAGAATAAGTGTAGGTACCGTCAATGAAAACAGAGTTAAAGTATTGAGCGAATAAGGAACAGATACTCTGGGCATTATCGCTAGAATCGTCAAATAATTTCATCTTAGCGGGAATATCAGAGCATTCGCCCCTTTTATGTTTTACGAAAGACCACAAGCGGTCAAGGCATTCAATAAGCTGCGATTGTATTGACCTGACATACTTGTCATAATCAGACTTAATTAAAACTTTGGAATGCCTACGCAAAATTGTAAATGATAAATAATCAGCTTTATTTCCATACATTTTCCACTTCCGGTGTAAACTAAGCTTTTCCCGGATAGACCTCACTGTTGATCTCGAGTACCAAATTGGAAATCTGCGCTTAGATACTGGTCTATGCGGGACATGAACGTTAATTAGATTATTAATAATGGTGTACAAAATGTGGACCGCGTCATCACGCTCCGGCCCGCAAATTGTTCAGACCAATCAATGGCAGAAATAGAAGCATTAATTGCATCATAATTACCCCGATTAAAAAAGTATTTAACAATGGGGTCATCGCGCAATAACTTCGGTCGAGCACCGACAATAAGAAATTCAAAGGCAGGATGGTGACGATCTTGGCTCACGAGTGGATCCGGACACCTATTGACCCTCTGTATACAAGTGGATGTACTGAGTAGCAGATCTAAAATTCTATTATTATCGTTACAGATGTCGTTAAACTGTAATAAATTACAGTAACGGTAAGTGTCCAAAAACTCTCGAGAGCGTAAATCACCGCCAACAGATGGTTCAAGATTACCATTGTCAGACCGACACCATCGTATTGAAGGTAAATTAAAATCGCCTACAATTATAATTAAATTATCTGGGTGAGCGTCCCTAATCCTAGAGAATTCACGTAAAAAAACTTGAAATGAGTCCATATCGCCAGGAGGCAAATAAACACAACAAAAAAATATATGATATATATTTATTGTTACTATTAAGTATTGCACCGCTTTTTCGATGCTGTTTAAGGACAGATCACTTGATTTTTGCATTAGTTAAAATCAGTGGTTTGGTCAGGTATGCTTTCATTTTTGTCCTCATAATAAATGGAGTCTGGTCAGATGGCAATTCAAGTAGAGGTTCAATGTCAACATAATTTGATGAGATTTCTTTAATAACACAAAAATCGAAAAGATCAGGTACTTTAGCCATGTTCGAGGGCCAATATGTCGGTAGTCCTGTAGAAAGAGCGAGCAGTTTATTTTCCAAGATTGCTTTGCAGAGATTTTTTCCTTTAATGGTAATGAGTCTTGATCCCCAGTATGGTGTTTTAAGTTATAATCGCCAGCAGCTATGAAGCGACATCCCCGTAGTTTAAAACTGATAGATTTATCGGAGGACAGTACACAGCAGATATTGCCAACTTCCCATAACTGTCGTTGACGTTAATAGATGAGTGTTGTCTCTATTTTCTGGACTATCATTAACGATCCGGATTCGCTTTTTATTTCCGGCGATTTTCCAAACATTTGGAATATTTATCTTACCTGAGGTAGACTTGTCGACTTCAATTGTTTGTGAGAGTACTAGTCATATCGAGTGAAGTAGTGATACTATGATGGCTCTTATAGGAGATTTCTGAGAATGACTTTGGATAAACTGTGCACTCTGCACATTTATATTTTATCTTTATTAAGCTGTAAAGAAGAAGAAAGAAAAAGAAAAAGCGCTCCGGGTCAACCCTTCTGAAAGCGTAATTCTACTTTGGAAGCAAGAATGTTATCCTGGATCCGATTTTACAAACTTCTCTGTATGCATGACCTTGATTTTGTTACCTACTCTAATGTCGATTTTATTCATATATAAATAGATCAATAAAATGCATAAAGACATTTACGTGCAAGACAATATGAGGTAACAAGTTCTAATTACACGTTAGTTTTCTGTTATTAATTAATACTTTCCCAATTGGGACAATATTAACTATATTTATTTGGCATTAGTTCTAAAAGACTTGAAGTACTGCCAGAAGACTTGATACTGCTTCTAGAAGACTTTACATTGCTTCCAGAAGGCTTGAAATATTTTCCGAAGACTTCATACTGCTTCTGGAAGATTTCAAATGCTTCCAAAAGATTAGATAGTGCTTCTAGATGATGTTATATTGCTTCCAGAAGTGTTGAAATCCTTCCAAAAGAATTGATATTAGTATTTTCAGAACTCTTGCAATGGTTCCACAAAATCCGAACTGATATCAAATGACTTGATAGTGCATCTGGAAGACTTAGTATTGCTTGTTCTACAAGCTTGAAATATTTCCCGAAAACTTGATACTGCTTCTAGAAGACTTTATACTGCTGTTAGAAGACTTAAATTTCTTCCAAAGACTTGATACTTCTTCTAGTAGATTTCAAATACTTCTAGAAGATTTGATACTACTTGTATAGCTGCTGGCAAAAAACATTCTCACCGCAAAAGAAAAACAAGTTTCTGTTGATAAACCATTTGAAAATATCAAATAAAAAATTAGTCGTTTGGTTCGAAAATATTAAATACTATTGACAAAATGCTAAATAGTGACGTGAGTGGTCCAAAAGAAGTTAATAAACAAACTGAGAAAATAAATAGGAGCGGAATCACTCTCTCCGCAACTTTAATATAGAGCAATTAAAGCCTATCGTAGGAAGCAGCCTATCGTGCTTCCTGCACTTTTGGCATATAATCAGAGAATCGCGCTCCAACGCACACAAGCGGTTGAAGACTAAATATTTCGCGCAAGATAGTTTTGTTATAAAAAATAAATACTGTTGGCAAAATAAAAAATTGTCATGTCAGAATTTCAAAAACTGATAACAAAAGGCTAGTTACTGCTTTTAAAACTTTAAACACTGCTGGCAGAAGACATTTCTTTTTCACCCCTACTTATTTCCAAAAACCGGCGCTTATAACTTTATCTATGCTAAGAAAGTTGTTTTTTCAAAAAAGTCCTTTATTTTAGTGTGATATAAGTATGCATTTGCGAAGTGGAACAACTGCGTTCGAGGGGTGCCCGCACTGAAAGTCGACTAGATCCGATAAGAAATTGTGAGGATATTAAAATTAGTAAAACCGCAATCCAACTTGACAGTTAATGAGAAGAAGAAGGCACTCCGAATATGACGCCAAAATGATGGACCTACCAGCCATCTACAGGAAGATCAAAAAGGACTCTACAGACAAGATTTCAAGGAAACTGAAGAATCTTATAAAATCTACAGGAACGTCCTTCGTCCTATTGTCAGTGCCATTAACTCCTCAATGCAAGTACTGCCCAAAGAGCTCGCGAAAATTCTCTTTTCTTTTGCAGGCAACACGAGGAATCATATGTAAAATATGTACTCATTTTGTGGAATCGGTAAAAAGTTGAGGATATTTTGATTAGCTTTGATATGGAATCTCTTTTTGCTACCAATTAAGGATGCTGTAGACGGTCTTGGCCAGAAACTCATTCCGTTTTCTAAGTCATTTCATTTCATATTTATCGTCGACGTACTTTAGTTGGAAAGAAGAGTTTTGTGTGTAGTTTGAAGGGGCAGCCATCCGATGCTTCATTGACACCGGATAAAGCTAATTTCTACATGGAATTATTCGAAGAAGAGCCACTGGAAACCAAAACTATGGCTCCGATATGTGGACGATACGTTTGTGAAATGGCAACATGGTAGAGAGCATGGTAGAGAGCGCCTCCAAGAATTCTTAGAACACTTAAAGGCTCAACATCCCATGATCAAGTACCATTGAAACAGAATCTGCAAAGCAGTTGCCCTTCCTAGATGTATTGATCACTAGGACAACAAATGGTGACATGGAACTGGGTGTATCTCTCTTTCTAAACTTACCGGCAACATCATCCCCAATAGAAGAGATCCGTGAAGGAGACAACCTAAAGAAGAAAGAATGGTTTTTACGGGACAAACTGTAGGAGAATGGACTTGATGTCCATTCTCCTACAGCTGAGCTACCAAGCAGCGGAAGAAAGCGGAAGATGCGTTAAGTACATAACCAGATGAATTTAGCAGTTTTCCTTACATTTTCGGTGTAACGGAACGAATTGCAATACTTCAAAATTCGGACTAAGGACAAGCTACCTCTATTGGGGTAGCTTGGGAAGAGTTTTTATGTTAGTCAAACCAGACGCAACATCGAATGCCGTAATAAGAAGCATAAGAGGGATGTGAGGCTGAAGAAGATTCAACAGTCTGCGATTGCGGAACATTGCCATTGACGTATTTTGCGTTGTATTTATTTTTCAAGCTGTGCTGTCACTTTGATAGATCAAGGGATCAAACACCTGATCTATGTTTTACTCTCATTATCATTGGTTCTCTTGAATTCATTGACGTTCTGTACTAATGCAATTAGCTCAAATTTAGTGGTGTTTGCTTCATCAAATACCAAGCTAATACCATCTTCCTTCAGTAAATTCGTTTCATTATTTCTATGACAAATCAATCTTATTTAACCCCAATCTTATTTATCATTATTGGTTGAGTAATGGACGTAACATTAGGTGGAAATAGAAGAACAAACATATTTCCATGGGCATACCTTAGAATTGGGTCTTTTGAGCATGTCGTAAAATTTCTGGTGATAAATTAAAAATTCTAGCCGCCAATAATCATTAGTTACTCTTTATTCATTTTTTTACAATTAGAGAAGGAATTAATGGATTTAATGTTTAATTCGAAATATTTAAGGATTTTGATTAAAACACAAAATACTAATTAATCAAATAACTATATTATCTCGTTTATTAACATTAATATTTCGATTGAAAGTATGATCCACAATGAATGCAAAGATAGAAATGTTCTCAAAATTTGCTAATTGTGTACGTAGTGTTTAACTACAAAAAAAATGACCAAATCCACAACAAATTAGAATCATACACAGATTGTTCGTATTATCGATTTATTCACGTTAACCAAGGTGATATCTAATATACAATAAATACTTATAATTAACAAAATTAATATATTAAACAATATATTCTTATTAAAAAATTATAACAAATTAAAGTTTATAATCATTTTGCTGAAAAACTCCAAAATATTTGATTATTTCCATCCATGTTGCAAGTTATATTCCAATAAAAAATAAGGAAAAAAAACCATTGAAATCAAGTACGAGGTTTTTTTTTGAATCCCTACTTTTTTTCCAAATTATTACAATTTATGTTTTTGTTTTTTCTTTATTCTTTACTACCTGCTTTATCTCTTAGCTTTTTTGTAACTATAAGGTGTTTTATAGTCAACGTTAGTTTCTTCTGCCCACTGAGCTGCTACATTCAAAGCGTTTATAACGCTATCTAATGAAATTTTGCTTAAGTTCTTTTTCGTTGGCCTCATCACCAAGACATTCTTCAATATCATCATCTTCAAAGTCGTTATCACGTTGATTCCATTCTAATACATCAGTTTCTTCAAATGCAGCCTATAAATAAACGTTCATAAATTAGAACAAATGTATATCTATATTATCGACAGAAAGGACTTACTTTGGGTGTCCATATTCGCAGATATTCAAGCGATTTTGATTATGGGTTTTCATTAATCCATTTGTGTTCTAGAATGACGAGTGGTCCATTTTCGTCATCATTCAAATTTGAAACAATCCCATCTAAATTATTCCTCCAATATTTTGTTATAATTTCAGGATTAAGGTGGTTCTAAGCTACCATTAAGTTGATAATAAAATATTCCTCCAATATTTTGTTTTAATTTTGGGATTAAGATGACTCCAGGCTGCCATTAAGTTGATTACTTCGTCTTTGATAGTCCACTTTTTCAAAGCATTGGGAACATTCGTGTCATTTTCTATTATAATGGATAGAAGACTGTTTTTGTAGTGCAATTTCGTTAATCTAATAACGTTTTGTCCATCGATTGTATAAGTGGTGTGATATTATTATTGTAACTATTTGCCCATTCTCAGTTTTCAATTCATCCTTATTGGGATGAGACTGTACATAATCCAGTAGAAGTAAAGCTTTTACCTGGAGACCGCTATCCTTTTGAAACTTTATGACCTTCAAGTATAAAATTTATGTAAAATTTAAAAACGAATAATGAAACCATTGCTCGAAAATCACAACAGACTCCAAGCTGACTTTGATGTTCATAGTCGACAGGTCCATTGGCAGCTTTTTCTATCGCCGAGAGAAATGTTTTGTTTGGGAACAATTTCCAATAGAGTATTGATTCATTGACATGATTTACCATTAATGAATATTCTCAAAAACTCATGTAAATGTGGTACCTAAATACAAACATTCTTGGTTGGGTTGTTTTCTATACATACTGAAAAAAATTTTGGAACTTAGATTGTTACTCTGAAACAAAATGCGTCAATTTTTAATCCTTATTACAAATAAAAGTATAATTCAAAAACTTTATGTAGTCAAGATGTAAAAGAACATATTAACTGAGGAACTTTTAGAAATATTATATTTGTTTATAACAATTAGTAATATTGAGAAAATAGAATATTATACGACACAAATCCGTTCACAAATTCAGATTATCATCAGAAATTAGATTAACATCTTCGATACAAATTAAATTTTAATAAATCGCACGCTCACAGTTCTTCTAATATCTTGTGATTTAAAATCTTTTTATCTATAACACAAACAGTTTACGTTTGTTCCATTCAAAATCGTGTTGAAATAACCTTACCTCCTCTAAGCTATCAGATAGCACTGATTTAAACTTGTTTACATCCGTGCTTCTAGGGTTGCGTTTTAACTTTTTCTCGATCTTTTTTACCAAGATCGAAAGTGATCCATCTGTGATCTGACAGTTACTTGTGGAACCTGGACTCTGATTAAGTCAGATACTTTCCAGATGTGCATTTCATGAGAAATACCCATTGAAACTAAAGTAATGTTGATGATTGACTGACCTCTGGAAGTAACAAAGATTAATTCTGAGCCACGATTAAGTAAATCAAGATTATTACTGAAAATAAAGTCTAAAAGTCAACTACCTCTGCTGTTATCCTCTGCACAGCCCTAGAAAGCTAAGTGTGCTTTAGAATCACAACCTATGATGCGATTCTAGCATCATCAACCAGGTTCACCAATTCTTTGGAAGGTTCTAACGAACGGTACAACGAATTCTAACAGTCGTTATGTCCCCTTCTGTACCAGGGCAGCTGAAAATAGAGTGTGGGTTTTGTCCACAATAAAGAATACTTTCTTTTTGGTTAATATTTTTATTATACTACAAATTCGAAATTGTATCAATGAATTGCTGTGAATGACACAATTATTAATAACTATTTTTTGTTAGCAACATCACTATGCATGTCGTGTGCACAGTATGCTACAGCCACTTCCCCTCCTATAAAGACTAATAAATAGAGGAATGTGGTGATCAAAGAATAAAAAATTTAGAAATTGAAACTAACTTTCTTTTGAATTTTATTTATTTTAAAATTAATCTCGCTGTGGTGACATGTTGAATTTTCGTTTAAAAGAAATGCTGGTTTAAGGTTGTCGATGTTTATTGCCAATTCCTTGTTGTTTTTGAAAATTACAAAATATTTCGGAAATTGTTTTATTACCTTAAATGGCCCTTCGTATCTTGGTGTGAAAGATGGTCCCATTAATTTTGACAAAAACAAATTTTGAAGAAAATAAATCTTTATGAATAAAAGGTTTTTGTTTTGAGTGAAAAGCTGTATTTATAGGTTTCAAACAAGAGAATGTTTCTCGTAAACTGGACAGCAATAGATCAGTTTCTGAAGGGTTTTTAGAATTAACAAAAAATTCTCCAGGAAGTCTAAGTTGTTGACAGTATACAACTTCGGCGGACTAACAATCTAGATCTTCCTAAAGAGATGATCTGAGGCCAAGGAGAACTAAGGGAAGATCATTGTTCCACCTCGTAGTGTTACTTCTGGCAGTTATCACTGTTTTTAAGGAACGGTGAAATCTTTCTGAAATTCCGTTGCTTTGGGGATGGGAGGTGGATGTATGAATTTGACGCGTTCCTAAAAGAGTGTGAAATTTTGCAAAAAGTTTTGATTTGAATTGTCGCTCCTGATCATGGATGATAGTGCTAGGAATGCCAAATCGGCTGAAATAATGCCGAAACAATGTATCCGCAATTGTATTAGTATTAATATCTTTGAGAGGAAAAACCTCTGGCCAACGTGTGAACCGATGTATTACGGTGAGTACATATGAGCATCCAAGGGACGGAGTGAGAGGACCGACCAAATCAATGTGAATATGATCAAATCTTAATTTTGGAATCGGAATTTTGCCAATAGGTGACTTTGTGTGTTTGTAAACGTTTGTTTGTTGACATTGCAAACAGGTTTTTTTCCATAACTGAATGTGTTTTGTCATGTGTGGCCAAAAGAATCGTGTTTTGATGCTGTGTGTAGTAGCGCGAATGCCTGGATGTGTTAAATTATGAAATTTGTTGAAAATTGTTTTCCGAAATTTTTGTGGTATATATATTCGAGGATTATTTGTTGAAATGTCGCACCAAAGCTTTACATCTGAATGTGATGTTGATTGTTGCGAAAGGTTATATTTAATAGTTTGTGAGTTTGAGTATTGTTTATTTAGTAAATGAGTTAATTCTGTGTCATTAAGTTGTGAGTTTTTTAAAGTTTGTGTGTCAGGGTATTGTGAGTTTAGAGAATCAATATTTGTTCTGGATAACGTGCCCGCTACAATGTTTGATTCTCCTTTATTGTACCTGATATCTGATGTGAATTGTGTTATGTAACTAAGATATTGTGTCTGACGTGGAGTTTTTTCTGTGTTAGAAAACATTGTGTTGATTAGTGGTTTGTGATCAGTATAAACTATAAATTGACGTCCATGTAAAAAATGTTTAAAGAATTTGATACTAAAGTAAATTGCTAATAATTTTCTGTCAAAAGTTGAGTAATTTATTTGGCTTGATGATAATATTTGGGAAAAAAATGCTAAAGGTTGTGTTTTGTTGTCTATAGTCTGCGATAAAACTGCTCCTATGCCTTTACTTGAGGCATTTGTCGTTAGTGAAAGAGTTGCTTGTGGTGATGGATGTGCAAGTGAAACGGATTTTGATAAAAGTTCTTTAGCTGTGGTGAAAGAAATATCGTGATCATGTATCCAAGAAATGATTGATTTAAGTATTTGTGAATAAAGTGTTTTTGATAAATGATGTAGAGGAGCTAAAATGTTTGAAATGTTTGGTAAAAATCTGTGGTAAAAATTGATCATTCCTAAGAATCGTTGTAACTGTTTAAGTGTGGTTGGCTTGGGAAATTCAGTTATGGCATTAACCTTAGAGCTTAACCTCTCAAATAATTGTTTTAAACGAAAATAATCTTCTTCTTCATTGTGACTGGCTACTAGAATATCATCTAGATACACGAAAAGGAAATCTAAACCAGAAAGAACTTCGTTAATAAACCTTTGAAAGGTTTGTGCAGCATTACGTAAATTGAAAGGCATTCTTGTGAATTCGAACAGACCAAACGGTGTAGTGATAGCCGTTTTAGGAATATCGTCGTCTTCTACAGGGATTTGATGATAAGCCTTTACTAGATCTAACTTTGAAAAAATTTACAATTGTGTAAATGTAGATTAAAATCTTGAATGTGCGGAAGAGGATAACAATCTGGTACTGTGATGTTGTTGAGCTGTCGGCAATCTCCACATGGTCTCCAATCGTTGGAATCTTTTTTAGGAACCATGTGAAGAGGCAACGCTGTAGAAGAAGAAGAGGGTCGGCAAATTCCTAATGCCACCATCTGTTCGAATTCTTTTTTTGCAATGTTGTGTTTGTGCACATCTAAACGTCGGGGACGACAAAACGGTAAGTGTGAGTGGGTAACTATTTTATGTTTAACGTTATGTCCAACTGGTTTTGTAAAGTACGGTGTAGAAGTTAATTTTGGAAATTTTTTGAAAAATATTTTGTATTTGGTTTCAAAAGAAAACATTTTAGGGGTTGGAATGGTGTTTTTCACAATGGAACCGATTGAAAATAAACTAGTTTTCGAGTCTACCAATCGTTTCTTTTTAATATCCACCAAAATACCAAATGCATGAAGGAAATCTGCACCAATGATTGGGGTACCAACATTAGCTATGGTAAATACGAATGGGAAATTCCTTCTTAGATTTAATGAAACAGTAAGCATTTTTTTACCGTATGTAGCAATTGTTGTACCATTAGTGGCAGAAAGGTTTGGGTTGGCATCTTGGTTACGTTTCGGATATAATTTGTGAGGTAGAACCGAAATGTCAGCTCCAGTGCCAATTAAAAAATTTAGGTTTTTCGAAATTTCAGAATTTATCGAAATTTGAGGTTGACTTTTTGTCAAAGTTTTGAATTTGGAAAAATTTTGAAAAACTTTGGAAAAACTTTTACTAGTTTTTTTGATGTCGATGGGAAATTTTTGTTTTTGTCGGTGAAGGAATTGTAAAATTTGCAAGATATTCCTTCACATTTAACCGCGTTATCTCCAAATTTGCGGTGATACCAACAAATAGTCGAATAACTCGGAGAATTACATTTATTTCGCGAGTGACGTGACGAAGAACGATGTCTATTTTTAAAACTGTGAAAACAATTACAATTACAGTTCTTTGATGTATTTGTTGGTATACTTTGAAATTTGATAGTCAAATGTTTATCTGGTCTTCTAAATTTTTTGTTCTGTTGTCCTGTTGTTGTTGTTTTTTGAAAAATTTGTTTTTGTTATTTAAAAATTTTTTAAAATTGTGTAATAATGTGATAAAATTTTTGATTCCTCCTTATATTAACCCTTATAGGAATGAAAATTGGCTACTTACCGGCACACGACTGTAAATTTTGAAAAGTCTTGACGATTGCTGATGTGTTGTTTTTGACGTCAATTTCAGGTGTCAGGTGTAGGTTCCAAAATTTTCGTCAGAGGCAGGTTAAAAATTTTCGTCGAAGGCAGGTATCACGTCGCAGGTTTTCTTATCACGTCGCAGGTTTCTGATCACGTCGGGGGTTTCTGATCACGTCGGGGGTTTTTGATCTCGTCGGGGGTTTTTGATCTCGTCGGGGGTTTTTGATCACGTCGGAGATTTCTGATCACGTCGGGGGTTTTTGATCACGTCGGTGTCACCAATTTGTGGGTTTTGTCCACAATAAAGAATACTTTCTTTTTGGTTAATATTTTTATTATACTACAAATTCGAAATTGTATCAATGAATTGCTGTGAATGACACTACTATTTTTTGTAGCAATATCACTATGTATGTCGTGTGCACAGCATGCTACATAGCTTTTAAGATCACAGAATCCTCTGCTATCGTTAACGTCTCCTGAACTTAGCACCAACGACCAAGAGGTGGCCATGAGCTTGCTTCCTATCATCTAACTGGAAGAGGAACTAATTGGTTATGTCTATATGAAGATTCTAGGCCGCTAAAATACGTAGCAATTATAGTCAAGCTTTGTAGTCCGATGTCTAAACTTGGTTTCTCGATAGAGATGGAATATCAACCTCTCTGACCATGCTCAACATCACGCCTTCTATGGGTGTTAGTAGCAGTACTGTTACATTCTGCCATTCCAGCGAAACATCATCGTTGCAAGTGATTTCTAAAATCTGGCCTGATGATACCATAAAGGCAAACGTTAGTGTCGGTGATAAATCCTTCAGTGTTAGCTCGGTCTTGATTTTATTGAATCTTCCTCGCTGAGTTTCCCCCGCTGGGTTTTCCGTTAATGATCGCAACACTGAACCGACATCACTTTAAAAGTTACATTCAAGCCTTTATTCATCGGTTTACTATGTACAGGTTCCTGCCTCGTCCTCTTCGATTTTTCTTCGAAAATACGTACCATATGACATAGACACCTAAAGAGACATACTAACAGTTAGTTTTAATAACTTTAGTAATTCCAGCAAGATTTTACCTCTAATGATTCCCTCATCGTATTCCCAAAGCCACAGAATGTCTAAGAACGTGTAAGTTTTGAATAAGTCAACCAAAGAACTAAATTAACATAATCAGCTAATATTTAAAAAAATAAAACGTTGATTAAAACAAAGAAAATAAAACTAATATTTAATAGAACGAAGTAAACATTTATTATAATATTAACGCAATACAAACAAACGAAATCTAAACTAAACTACTTTTTTAAAAACTTTAAAACTAGTCATACATTTAATTCAATTCGAAAACTTAGGTAACTTATCGGTTAGTTAAGTGATTTATGTAAATGTTCAAAAATTGAAATTTTTGTTGTAATGTAATGATGGACTAAACAATTTTATTTTAATAAAAAAAATAATTAGAATCACATCGATTTTAGATAACTAATTTCCTAGTTAAGTGGGTTATGTAAATTTTACCGAATTATTGAAAAAATGGCAAAAATTCTTATTGATAATTTCATTTTAATAAAAAATATCAAAAATAAATTAAAATTATGTTGATAATATTTACATTTAAAGCAATTGACATGAAATTCTGTATTGTATTGTAATGATGGTCCCAAAAATTTTATTTTAATTAAAAAACAATTAGTATCACATCGATTTTAGTTAGCTAATTTTCTAGTTAAGTGGGTTATGTTCTTTTAGCAAATTATTTTAAAAAATGGCAAAAATTCTTATTGATTATTTGATTCTAATAAAAAATTTCAAAAAAAATTAAATTTATGTAGACCACATTTACATTTAAAGCTATTGACGATACATTCTCTATTGTATTGTAATGATGGCCTCAAAAATTCTATTTTAATATTCTAATAAAAAATTTCAAAAATAAATTCAATTTATGTTGATCACATTTACATTTAAAGCCATTGACATGAAATTCTATATTGTATTGTAATGATGGCCTCACAAATTCTATTTTAATATTCTAATAAAAAATTTCAACAGTAAATTCAATTTATGTTGATCACATGTAAATTTAAAGCCATTGACATGAAATTCTATACTGTATTGTAATGATGGCCTCACAAATTCTATTTTAATATTCTAATAAAAAATTTCAACAGTAAATTCAATTTATGTTGATCACATGTAAATTTAAAGCCATTGACATGAAATTCTATATTGTATTGTAATGATGGCCTCACAAATTCTATTTCAATATTCTAATAAAAAATTTCAAAACTAAATTGAATTTATGTTGATCACATGTAAATTTAAAGCCATTGACATGAAATTCTATACTGTATTGTAATGATGGCCTCACAAATTCTATTTCAATATTCTAATAAAAAATTTCAAAACTAAATTGAATTTATGTTGATCACATGTAAATTTAAAGCCATTGACATGAAATTCTATATTGTATTGTAATGATGACCTCACAAATTCTATTTTAATATTCTAATAAAAAATTTCAAAACCAAATTCAATTTATGTTGATCACATTTACATTTAAAGCCATTGACATGAAATTCTATATTGTATTGTAATGATGGCCTCACAAATTCTATTTTAATATTCTAATAAAAAATTTCAACAGTAAATTCAATTTATGTTGATCACATGTAAATTTAAAGCCATTGACATGAAATTCTATACTGTATTGTAATGATGGCCTCACAAATTCTATTTTAATATTCTAATAAAAAATTTCAACAGTAAATTCAATTTATGTTGATCACATGTAAATTTAAAGCCATTGACATGAAATTCTATATTGTATTGTAATGATGGCCTCACAAATTCTATTTCAATATTCTAATAAAAAATTTCAAAACTAAATTGAATTTATGTTGATCACATGCAAATTTAAAGCCATTGACATGAAATTCTATACTGTATTGTAATGATGGCCTCACAAATTCTATTTCAATATTCTAATAAAAAATTTCAAAACTAAATTGAATTTATGTTGATCACATGTGAATTTAAAGCCATTGACATGAAATTCTATATTGTATTGTAATGATGGCCTCACAAATTCTATTTTAATATTCTAATAAAAAATTTCAAAACCAAATTCAATTTATGTTGATCACATTTACATTTAAAGCCATTGACATGAAATTCTATATTGTATTGTAATGATGGCCTCACAAATTCTATTTTAATATTCAGATAAAAAATTTCAACAGTAAATTCAATTTATGTTGATCACATGTAAATTTAAAGCCATTGACATGAAATTCTATACTGTATTGTAATGATGGCCTCACAAATTCTATTTTAATATTCTAATAAAAAATTTCAACAGTAAATTCAATTTATGTTGATCACATGTAAATTTAAAGCCATTGACATGAAATTCTATATTGTATTGTAATGATGGCATCACAAATTCTATTTCAATATTCTAATAAAAAATTTCAAAACTAAATTGAATTTATGTTGATCACATGTAAATTTAAAGCCATTGACATGAAATTCTATATTGTATTGTAATGATGGCCTCACAAATTCTATTTCAATATTCTAATAAAAAATTTCAAAACTAAATTGAATTTATGTTGATCACATGTAAATTTAAAGCCATTGACATGAAATTCTATATTGTATTGTAATGATGGCCTCACAAATTCTATTTTAATATTCTAATAAAAAATTTCAAAACCAAATTCAATTTATGTTGATCACATTTACATTTAAAGCCATTGACATGAAATTCTATATTGTATTGTAATGATGGCCTCACAAATTCTATTTTAATATTCTAATAAAAAATTTCAACAGTAAATTCAATTTATGTTGATCACATGTAAATTTAAAGCCATTGACATGAAATTCTATATTGTATTGTAATGATGGCCTCACAAATTCTATTTCAATATTCTAATAAAAAATTTCAAAACTAAATTGAATTTATGTTGATCACATGTAAATTTAAAGCCATTGACATGAAATTCTATATTGTATTGTAATGATGGCCTCACAAATTCTATTTTAATATTCTAATAAAAAATTTCAAAACCAAATTCAATTTATGTTGATCACATTTACATTTAAAGCCATTGACATGAAATTCTATATTGTATTGTAATGATGGCCTCACAAATTCTATTTTAATATTCTAATAAAAAATTTCAACAGTAAATTCAATTTATGTTGATCACATGTAAATTTAAAGCCATTGACATGAAATTCTATATTGTATTGTAATGATGGCCTCACAAATTCTATTTCAATATTCTAATAAAAAATTTCAAAACTAAATTGAATTTATGTTGATCACATGTAAATTTAAAGCCATTGACATGAAATTCTATATTGTATTGTAATGATGGCCTCACAAATTCTATTTTAATATTCTAATAAAAAATTTCAAAACCAAATTCAATTTATGTTGATCACATTTACATTTAAAGCCATTGACATGAAATTCTATATTGTATTGTAATGATGGCCTCACAAATTCTATTTTAATATTCTAATAAAAAATTTCAACAGTAAATTCAATTTATGTTGATCACATGTAAATTTAAAGCCATTGACATGAAATTCTATATTGTATTGTAATGATGGCCTCACAAATTCTATTTCAATATTCTAATAAAAAATTTCAAAACCAAATTCAATTTATGTTGATCACATTTACATTTAAAGCCATTGACATGAAATTCTATATTGTATTGTAATGATGGCCTCACAAATTCTATTTTAATATTCTAATAAAAAATTTCAACAGTAAATTCAATTTATGTTGATCACATGTAAATTTAAAGCCATTGACATGAAATTCTATATTGTATTGTAATGATGGCCTCACAAATTCTATTTTAATATTCTAATAAAAAATTTCAACAGTAAATTCAATTTATGTTGATCACATGTAAATTTAAAGCCATTGACATGAAATTCTATATTGTATTGTAATGATGGCCTCACAAATTCTATTTTAATATTCTAATAAAAAATTTCAACAGTAAATTCAATTTATGTTGATCACATGTAAATTTAAAGCCATTGACATGAAATTCTATACTGTATTGTAATGATGGCCTCACAAATTCTATTTCAATATTCTAATAAAAAATTTCAAAACTAAATTGAATTTATGTTGATCACATGTAAATTTAAAGCCATTGACATGAAATTCTATATTGTATTGTAATGATGGCCTCACAAATTCTATTTTAATATTCTAATAAAAAATTTCAAAACCAAATTCAATTTATGTTGATCACATTTACATTTAAAGCCATTGACATGAAATTCTATATTGTATTGTAATGATGGCCTCACAAATTCTATTTTAATATTCTAATAAAAAATTTCAACAGTAAATTCAATTTATGTTGATCACATGTAAATTTAAAGCCATTGACATGAAATTCTATATTGTATTGTAATGATGGCCTCACAAATTCTATTTTAATATTCTAATAAAAAATTTCAAAACCAAATTCAATTTATGTTGATCACATTTACATTTAAAGCCATTGACATGAAATTCTATATTGTATTGTAATGATGGCCTCACAAATTCTATTTCAATATTCTAATAAAAAATTTCAAAACTAAATTGAATTTATGTTGATCACATGTAAATTTAAAGCCATTGACATGAAATTCTATATTGTATTGTAATGATGGCCTCACAAATTCTATTTCAATATTCTAATAAAAAATTTCAAAACTAAATTGAATTTATGTTGATCACATGTAAATTTAAAGCCATTGACATGAAATTCTATATTGTATTGTAATGATGGCCTCACAAATTCTATTTTAATATTCTAATAAAAAATTTCAAAACCAAATTCAATTTATGTTGATCACATTTACATTTAAAGCCATTGACATGAAATTCTATATTGTATTGTAATGATGGCCTCACAAATTCTATTTTAATATTCTAATAAAAAATTTCAACAGTAAATTCAATTTATGTTGATCACATGTAAATTTAAAGCCATTGACATGAAATTCTATATTGTATTGTAATGATGGCCTCACAAATTCTATTTCAATATTCTAATAAAAAATTTCAAAACTAAATTGAATTTATGTTGATCACATGTAAATTTAAAGCCATTGACATGAAATTCTATATTGTATTGTAATGATGGCCTCACAAATTCTATTTTAATATTCTAATAAAAAATTTCAAAACCAAATTCAATTTATGTTGATCACATTTACATTTAAAGCCATTGACATGAAATTCTATATTGTATTGTAATGATGGCCTCACAAATTCTATTTTAATATTCTAATAAAAAATTTCAACAGTAAATTCAATTTATGTTGATCACATGTAAATTTAAAGCCATTGACATGAAATTCTATATTGTATTGTAATGACGGCCTCACAAATTCTATTTCAATATTCTAATAAAAAATTTCAAAACTAAATTGAATTTATGTTGATCACATGTAAATTTAAAGCCATTGACATGAAATTCTATATTGTATTGTAATGATGGCCTCACAAATTCTATTTTAATATTCTAATAAAAAATTTCAAAACCAAATTCAATTTATGTTGATCACATTTACATTTAAAGCCATTGACATGAAATTCTATATTGTATTGTAATGATGGCCTCACAAATTCTATTTTAATATTCTAATAAAAAATTTCAACAGTAAATTCAATTTATGTTGATCACATGTAAATTTAAAGCCATTGACATGAAATTCTATATTGTATTGTAATGATGGCCTCACAAATTCTATTTCAATATTCTAATAAAAAATTTCAAAACCAAATTCAATTTATGTTGATCACATTTACATTTAAAGCCATTGACATGAAATTCTATATTGTATTGTAATGATGGCCTCACAAATTCTATTTTAATATTCTAATAAAAAATTTCAACAGTAAATTCAATTTATGTTGATCACATGTAAATTTAAAGCCATTGACATGAAATTCTATATTGTATTGTAATGATGGCCTCACAAATTCTATTTTAATATTCTAATAAAAAATTTCAACAGTAAATTCAATTTATGTTGATCACATGTAAATTTAAAGCCATTGACATGAAATTCTATATTGTATTGTAATGATGGCCTCACAAATTCTATTTTAATATTCTAATAAAAAATTTCAACAGTAAATTCAATTTATGTTGATCACATGTAAATTTAAAGCCATTGACATGAAATTCTATACTGTATTGTAATGATGGCCTCACAAATTCTATTTCAATATTCTAATAAAAAATTTCAAAACTAAATTGAATTTATGTTGATCACATGTAAATTTAAAGCCATTGACATGAAATTCTATATTGTATTGTAATGATGGCCTCACAAATTCTATTTTAATATTCTAATAAAAAATTTCAAAACCAAATTCAATTTATGTTGATCACATTTACATTTAAAGCCATTGACATGAAATTCTATATTGTATTGTAATGATGGCCTCACAAATTCTATTTTAATATTCTAATAAAAAATTTCAACAGTAAATTCAATTTATGTTGATCACATGTAAATTTAAAGCCATTGACATGAAATTCTATATTGTATTGTAATGATGGCCTCACAAATTCTATTTTAATATTCTAATAAAAAATTTCAAAACCAAATTCAATTTATGTTGATCACATTTACATTTAAAGCCATTGACATGAAATTCTATATTGTATTGTAATGATGGCCTCACAAATTCTATTTTAATATTCTAATAAAAAATTTCAACAGTAAATTCAATTTATGTTGATCACATGTAAATTTAAAGCCATTGACATGAAATTCTATATTGTATTGTAATGATGGCCTCACAAATTCTATTTTAATATTCTAATAAAAAATTTCAACAGTAAATTCAATTTATGTTGATCACATGTAAATTTAAAGCCATTGACATGAAATTCTATATTGTATTGTAATGATGGCCTCACAAATTCTATTTTAATATTCTAATAAAAAATTTCAACAGTAAATTCAATTTATGTTGATCACATGTAAATTTAAAGCCATTGACATGAAATTCTATATTGTATTGTAATGATGGCCTCACAAATTCTATTTTAATATTCTAATAAAAAATTTCAACAGTAAATTCAATTTATGTTGATCACATGTAAATTTAAAGCCATTGACATGAAATTCTATATTGTATTGTAATGATGGCCTCACAAATTCTATTTTAATATTCTAATAAAAAATTTCAACAGTAAATTCAATTTATGTTGATCACATGTAAATTTAAAGCCATTGACATGAAATTCTATATTGTATTGTAATGATGGCCTCACAAATTCTATTTTAATATTCTAATAAAAAATTTCAACAGTAAATTCAATTTATGTTGATCACATGTAAATTTAAAGCCATTGACATGAAATTCTATATTGTATTGTAATGATGGCCTCACAAATTCTATTTTAATATTCTAATAAAAAATTTCAACAGTAAATTCAATTTATGTTGATCACATGTAAATTTAAAGCCATTGACATGAAATTCTATATTGTATTGTAATGATGGCCTCACAAATTCTATTTTAATATTCTAATAAAAAATTTCAACAGTAAATTCAATTTATGTTGATCACATGTAAATTTAAAGCCATTGACATGAAATTCTATATTGTATTGTAATGATGGCCTCACAAATTCTATTTTAATATTCTAATAAAAAATTTCAAAACCAAATTCAATTTATGTTGATCACATTTACATTTAAAGCCATTGACATGAAATTCTATATTGTATTGTAATGATGGCCTCACAAATTCTATTTTAATATTCTAATAAAAAATTTCAACAGTAAATTCAATTTATGTTGATCACATGTAAATTTAAAGCCATTGACATGAAATTCTATATTGTATTGTAATGATGGCCTCACAAATTCTATTTTAATATTCTAATAAAAAATTTCAAAACCAAATTCAATTTATGTTGATCACATTTACATTTAAAGCCATTGACATGAAATTCTATATTGTATTGTAATGATGGCCTCACAAATTCTATTTTAATATTCTAATAAAAAATTTCAACAGTAAATTCAATTTATGTTGATCACATGTAAATTTAAAGCCATTGACATGAAATTCTATATTGTATTGTAATGATGGCCTCACAAATTCTATTTTAATATTCTAATAAAAAATTTCAACAGTAAATTCAATTTATGTTGATCACATGTAAATTTAAAGCCATTGACATGAAATTCTATATTGTATTGTAATGATGGCCTCACAAATTCTATTTTAATATTCTAATAAAAAATTTCAACAGTAAATTCAATTTATGTTGATCACATGTAAATTTAAAGCCATTGACATGAAATTCTATATTGTATTGTAATGATGGCCTCACAAATTCTATTTTAATATTCTAATAAAAAATTTCAACAGTAAATTCAATTTATGTTGATCACATGTAAATTTAAAGCCATTGACATGAAATTCTATATTGTATTGTAATGATGGCCTCACAAATTCTATTTCAATATTCTAATAAAAAATTTCAAAACCAAATTCAATTTATGTTGATCACATGTAAATTTAAAGCCATTGACATGAAATTCTATATTGTATTGTAATGATGGCCTCACAAATTCTATTTCAATATTCTAATAAAAAATTTCAAAACCAAATTCAATTTATGTTGATCACATTTACATTTAAAGCCATTGACATGAAATTCTATATTGTATTGTAATGATGGCCTCATAAATTCTATTTTAATATTCTAATAAAAAATTTCAAAACCAAATTCAATTTATGTTGATCACATTTACATTTAAAGCCATTGACATGAAATTCTATATTGTATTGTAATGATGGCCTCACAAATTCTATTTTAATATTCTAATAAAAAATTTCAACAGTAAATTCAATTTATGTTGATCACATGTAAATTTAAAGCCATTGACATGAAATTCTATATTGTATTGTAATGATGGCCTCACAAATTCTATTTCAATATTCTAATAAAAAATTTCAAAACCAAATTCAATTTATGTTGATCACATTTACATTTAAAGCCATTGACATGAAATTCTATATTGTATTGTAATGATGGCCTCATAAATTCTATTTTAATATTCTAATAAAAAATTTCAAAACCAAATTCAATTTATGTTGATCACATTTACATTTAAAGCCATTGACATGAAATTCTATATTGTATTGTAATGATGGCCTCACAAATTCTATTTTAATATTCTAATAAAAAATTTCAACAGTAAATTCAATTTATGTTGATCACATGTAAATTTAAAGCCATTGACATGAAATTCTATATTGTATTGTAATGATGGCCTCACAAATTCTATTTCAATATTCTAATAAAAAATTTCAAAACCAAATTCAATTTATGTTGATCACATTTACATTTAAAGCCATTGACATGAAATTCTATATTGTATTGTAATGATGGCCTCATAAATTCTATTTTAATATTCTAATAAAAAATTTCAAAACCAAATTCAATTTATGTTGATCACATTTACATTTAAAGCCATTGACATGAAATTCTATATTGTATTGTAATGATGGCCTCATAAATTCTATTTTAATATTCTAATAAAAAATTTCAAAACCAAATTCAATTTATGTTGATCACATTTACATTTAAAGCCATTGACATGAAATTCTATATTGTATTGTAATGATGGCCTCATAAATTCTATTTTAATATTCTAATAAAAAATTTCAAAACCAAATTCAATTTATGTTGATCACATTTACATTTAAAGCCATTGACATGAAATTCTATATTGTATTGTAATGATGGCCTCACAAATTCTATTTTAATATTCTAATAAAAAATTTCAACAGTAAATTCAATTTATGTTGATCACATGTAAATTTAAAGCCATTGACATGAAATTCTATATTGTATTGTAATGATGGCCTCACAAATTCTATTTCAATATTCTAATAAAAAATTTCAAAACCAAATTCAATTTATGTTGATCACATTTACATTTAAAGCCATTGACATGAAATTCTATATTGTATTGTAATGATGGCCTCATAAATTCTATTTTAATATTCTAATAAAAAATTTCAAAACCAAATTCAATTTATGTTGATCACATTTACATTTAAAGCCATTGACATGAAATTCTATATTGTATTGTAATGATGGCCTCACAAATTCTATTTTAATATTCTAATAAAAAATTTCAACAGTAAATTCAATTTATGTTGATCACATGTAAATTTAAAGCCATTGACATGAAATTCTATATTGTATTGTAATGATGGCCTCACAAATTCTATTTCAATATTCTAATAAAAAATTTCAAAACCAAATTCAATTTATGTTGATCACATTTACATTTAAAGCCATTGACATGAAATTCTATATTGTATTGTAATGATGGCCTCATAAATTCTATTTTAATATTCTAATAAAAAATTTCAAAACCAAATTCAATTTATGTTGATCACATTTACATTTAAAGCCATTGACATGAAATTCTATATTGTATTGTAATGATGGCCTCACAAATTCTATTTTAATATTCTAATAAAAAATTTCAACAGTAAATTCAATTTATGTTGATCACATGTAAATTTAAAGCCATTGACATGAAATTCTATATTGTATTGTAATGATGGCCTCACAAATTCTATTTCAATATTCTAATAAAAAATTTCAAAACCAAATTCAATTTATGTTGATCACATTTACATTTAAAGCCATTGACATGAAATTCTATATTGTATTGTAATGATGGCCTCACAAATTCTATTTCAATATTCTAATAAAAAATTTCAAAACCAAATTCAATTTATGTTGATCACATTTACATTTAAAGCCATTGACATGAAATTCTATATTGTATTGTAATGATGGCCTCACAAATTCTATTTCAATATTCTAATAAAAAATTTCAAAACCAAATTCAATTTATGTTGATCACATGTAAATTTAAAGCCATTGACATGAAATTCTATATTGTATTGTAATGATGGCCTCACAAATTCTATTTTAATATTCTAATAAAAAATTTCAAAACCAAATTCAATTTATGTTGATCACATTTACATTTAAAGCCATTGACATGAAATTCTATATTGTATTGTAATGATGGCCTCACAAATTCTATTTCAATATTCTAATAAAAAATTTCAAAACCAAATTCAATTTATGTTGATCACATGTAAATTTAAAGCCATTGACATGAAATTCTATATTGTATTGTAATGATGGCCTCACAAATTCTATTTCAATATTCTAATAAAAAATTTCAAAACTAAATTGAATTTATGTTGATCACATGTAAATTTAAAGCCATTGACATGAAATTCTATATTGTATTGTAATGATGGCCTCATAAATTCTATTTTAATATTCTAATAAAAAATTTCAAAACCAAATTCAATTTATGTTGATCACATTTACATTTAAAGCCATTGACATGAAATTCTATATTGTATTGTAATGATGGCCTCACAAATTCTATTTTAATATTCTAATAAAAAATTTCAACAGTAAATTCAATTTATGTTGATCACATGTAAATTTAAAGCCATTGACATGAAATTCTATATTGTATTGTAATGATGGCCTCACAAATTCTATTTCAATATTCTAATAAAAAATTTCAAAACCAAATTCAATTTATGTTGATCACATGTAAATTTAAAGCCATTGACATGAAATTCTATACTGTATTGTAATGATGGCCTCACAAATTCTATTTCAATATTCTAATAAAAAATTTCAAAACCAAATTCAATTTATGTTGATCACATGTAAATTTAAAGCCATTGACATGAAATTCTATACTGTATTGTAATGATGGCCTCACAAATTCTATTTCAATATTCTAATAAAAAATTTCAAAACCAAATTCAATTTATGTTGATCACATGTAAATTTAAAGCCATTGACATGAAATTCTATACTGTATTGTAATGATGGCCTCACAAATTCTATTTCAATATTCTAATAAAAAATTTCAAAACTAAATTGAATTTATGTTGATCACATTTACATTTAAAGCCATTGACATGAAATTCTATATTGTATTGTAATGATGGCCTCACAAATTCTATTTTAATATTCTAATAAAAAATTTCAACAGTAAATTCAATTTATGTTGATCACATGTAAATTTAAAGCCATTGACATGAAATTCTATATTGTATTGTAATGATGGCCTCACAAATTCTATTTTAATATTCTAATAAAAAATTTCAAAACCAAATTCAATTTATGTTGATCACATTTACATTTAAAGCCATTGACATGAAATTCTATATTGTATTGTAATGATGGCCTCACAAATTCTATTTTAATATTCTAATAAAAAATTTCAACAGTAAATTCAATTTATGTTGATCACATGTAAATTTAAAGCCATTGACATGAAATTCTATATTGTATTGTAATGATGGCCTCACAAATTCTATTTTAATATTCTAATAAAAAATTTCAAAACCAAATTCAATTTATGTTGATCACATTTACATTTAAAGCCATTGACATGAAATTCTATATTGTATTGTAATGATGGCCTCACAAATTCTATTTTAATATTCTAATAAAAAATTTCAACAGTAAATTCAATTTATGTTGATCACATGTAAATTTAAAGCCATTGACATGAAATTCTATATTGTATTGTAATGATGGCCTCACAAATTCTATTTTAATATTCTAATAAAAAATTTCAAAACCAAATTCAATTTATGTTGATCACATTTACATTTAAAGCCATTGACATGAAATTCTATATTGTATTGTAATGATGGCCTCACAAATTCTATTTCAATATTCTAATAAAAAATTTCAAAACCAAATTCAATTTATGTTGATCACATTTACATTTAAAGCCATTGACATGAAATTCTATATTGTATTGTAATGATGGCCTCACAAATTCTATTTCAATATTCTAATAAAAAATTTCAAAACCAAATTCAATTTATGTTGATCACATTTACATTTAAAGCCATTGACATGAAATTCTATATTGTATTGTAATGATGGCCTCACAAATTCTATTTC
The DNA here is from genome assembly GCA_036711965.1 of Onthophagus sagittarius. Taxonomy (NCBI): domain Eukaryota; kingdom Metazoa; phylum Arthropoda; class Insecta; order Coleoptera; family Scarabaeidae; genus Onthophagus; species Onthophagus sagittarius. The sequence continues at coordinate 6,691,255 of JASERS010000007.1, read as the reverse complement.
AATATTCTAATAAAAAATTTCAAAACCAAATTCAATTTATGTTGATCACATGTAAATTTAAAGCCATTGACATGAAATTCTATATTGTATTGTAATGATGGCCTCACAAATTCTATTTTAATATTCTAATAAAAAATTTCAACAGTAAATTCAATTTATGTTGATCACATGTAAATTTAAAGCCATTGACATGAAATTCTATATTGTATTGTAATGATGGCCTCACAAATTCTATTTTAATATTCTAATAAAAAATTTCAAAACCAAATTCAATTTATGTTGATCACATTTACATTTAAAGCCATTGACATGAAATTCTATATTGTATTGTAATGATGGCCTCACAAATTCTATTTCAATATTCTAATAAAAAATTTCAAAACCAAATTCAATTTATGTTGATCACATTTACATTTAAAGCCATTGACATGAAATTCTATATTGTATTGTAATGATGGCCTCACAAATTCTATTTCAATATTCTAATAAAAAATTTCAAAACCAAATTCAATTTATGTTGATCACATTTACATTTAAAGCCATTGACATGAAATTCTATATTGTATTGTAATGATGGCCTCACAAATTCTATTTTAATATTCTAATAAAAAATTTCAACAGTAAATTCAATTTATGTTGATCACATGTAAATTTAAAGCCATTGACATGAAATTCTATATTGTATTGTAATGATGGCCTCACAAATTCTATTTTAATATTCTAATAAAAAATTTCAAAACCAAATTCAATTTATGTTGATCACATGTAAATTTAAAGCCATTGACATGAAATTCTATATTGTATTGTAATGATGGCCTCACAAATTCTATTTCAATATTCTAATAAAGAATTTCAACAGTAAATTCAATTTATGTTGATCACATGTAAATTTAAAGCCATTGACATGAAATTCTATATTGTATTGTAATGATGGCCTCACAAATTCTATTTCAATATTCTAATAAAGAATTTCAACAGTAAATTCAATTTATGTTGATCACATGTAAATTTAAAGCCATTGACATGAAATTCTATATTGTATTGTAATGATGGCCTCACAAATTCTATTTCAATATTCTAATAAAGAATTTCAACAGTAAATTCAATTTATGTTGATCACATGTAAATTTAAAGCCATTGACATGAAATTCTATATTGTATTGTAATGATGGCCTCACAAATTCTATTTCAATATTCTAATAAAGAATTTCAACAGTAAATTCAATTTATGTTGATCACATGTAAATTTAAAGCCATTGACATGAAATTCTATATTGTATTGTAATGATGGCCTCACAAATTCTATTTCAATATTCTAATAAAGAATTTCAACAGTAAATTCAATTTATGTTGATCACATGTAAATTTAAAGCCATTGACATGAAATTCTATATTGTATTGTAATGATGGCCTCACAAATTCTATTTCAATATTCTAATAAAGAATTTCAACAGTAAATTCAATTTATGTTGATCACATGTAAATTTAAAGCCATTGACATGAAATTCTATATTGTATTGTAATGATGGCCTCACAAATTCTATTTCAATATTCTAATAAAGAATTTCAACAGTAAATTCAATTTATGTTGATCACATGTAAATTTAAAGCCATTGACATGAAATTCTATATTGTATTGTAATGATGGCCTCACAAATTCTATTTCAATATTCTAATAAAGAATTTCAACAGTAAATTCAATTTATGTTGATCACATGTAAATTTAAAGCCATTGACATGAAATTCTATATTGTATTGTAATGATGGCCTCACAAATTCTATTTCAATATTCTAATAAAGAATTTCAACAGTAAATTCAATTTATGTTGATCACATGTAAATTTAAAGCCATTGACATGAAATTCTATATTGTATTGTAATGATGGCCTCACAAATTCTATTTCAATATTCTAATAAAGAATTTCAACAGTAAATTCAATTTATGTTGATCACATTTACATTTAAAGCCATTGACATGAAATTCTATATTGTATTGTAATGATGGCCTCACAAATTCTATTTTAATATTCTAATAAAGAATTTCAACAGTAAATTCAATTTATGTTGATCACATTTACATTTAAAGCCATTGACATGAAATTCTATATTGTATTGTAATGATGGCCTCACAAATTCTATTTCAATATTCTAATAAAAAATTTCAAAACCAAATTCAATTTATGTTGATCACATTTACATTTAAAGCCATTGACATGAAATTCTATATTGTATTGTAATGATGGCCTCACAAATTCTATTTCAATATTCTAATAAAAAATTTCAAAACCAAATTCAATTTATGTTGATCACATTTACATTTAAAGCCATTGACATGAAATTCTATATTGTATTGTAATGATGGCCTCACAAATTCTATTTTAATATTCTAATAAAGAATTTCAACAGTAAATTCAATTTATGTTGATCACATGTAAATTTAAAGCCATTGACATGAAATTCTATATTGTATTGTAATGATGGCCTCACAAATTCTATTTCAATATTCTAATAAAGAATTTCAACAGTAAATTCAATTTATGTTGATCACATTTACATTTAAAGCCATTGACATGAAATTCTATATTGTATTGTAATGATGGCCTCACAAATTCTATTTTAATATTCTAATAAAGAATTTCAACAGTAAATTCAATTTATGTTGATCACATTTACATTTAAAGCCATTGACATGAAATTCTATATTGTATTGTAATGATGGCCTCACAAATTCTATTTCAATATTCTAATAAAAAATTTCAAAACCAAATTCAATTTATGTTGATCACATTTACATTTAAAGCCATTGACATGAAATTCTATATTGTATTGTAATGATGGCCTCACAAATTCTATTTTAATATTCTAATAAAAAATTTCAACAGTAAATTCAATTTATGTTGATCACATGTAAATTTAAAGCCATTGACATGAAATTCTATGTTGTATTGTAATGATGGCCTCACAAATTCTATTTTAATATTCTAATAAAAAATTTCAAAACTAAATTGAATTTATGTTGATCACATGTAAATTTAAAGCCATTGACATGAAATTCTATATTGTATTGTAATGATGGCCTCACAAATTCTATTTTAATATTCTAATAAAGAATTTCAACAGTAAATTCAATTTATGTTGATCACATTAACATTTAAATTACAGCAAATTGTTTTTAAAATGGCAAAAATTCTTAGTAATGATTTGATTCTAATAAAAAAATCTCATATATAAATTAAATTTATGTTGAACACATTTACATTTAAAGCTATTGATATGGAATTCTCTATTGTATTGTGATTATGGCCTCAAGAATTGTTTAATAAAAAAGTAATTAGTATCCTATCAATTTTAGTTAGTTAATTGCCCAGTTATGTGGGGTATGTTAACTTAAGCAAATTATTTTACAAATTGCAAACATTATTATCAACAATTTAATTCAAAGAAAAAAATAGCCGAAATTTACCGATTTTAAGCAACTAATTTCCTATTTAAGTGGTTTATGCGAACACTAGCAAATTATTTAAAAAAATGGCAAAAATTCTTATCAATAATTTAATTCAAACAAAAAAATAAAGAAAATTTATCGATTTTAAGCATCTAATTTCCTAATTAAGTAATTTATGCCAATTCTAGCAAATTATTTCAAAAATGGCAAAAATTCTTATCAATAATTTAATACAAACATAAAAATAAAAAAAATTTATGGATTTTAAGCAACTAATTTCCTAGTTAAGTAATTTGTGCCAATTCTAGCAAATTATTTAAAAAATGGCAAAAATTCTTATCAATAATTTAATTCAAACAAAAAAATAAACAAAATTTATCGATTTTAAGAATCTCATTTCCTAGTTAAGTAATTTATGCCAACTCTAACAAATCATTTAAAAAATGGCAAAAATTCTTATCACTAATTTAATTCAAATAAAAAAATATACAAATTTTATGGATTTTAAGCAACTAATTTCCTAGATAAGTGATTTATGCCAACTCTAGCAAATTATTTAAAAAATGGCAAAAATTCTTATCAATAATTTAATTCAAATAAAAAAATATACAAAATTTATCGATTTTAAGCAACTAATTTCCTAGATACGTGATTTATGCCAACTCTAGCAAATTATTTAAAAAATGGCAAACATTCTTATCAATAATTTAATTCAAATAAAAAAATAAACAAAATTTATCGATTTTAAGCAACTAATTTCCTAGTTATGTAATTTATGCCAATTCTAGCAAATTATTTCAAAAATGGCAAAAATTCTTATCACTAATTTAATTCAAATAAAAAAATATACAAATTTTATCGATTTTAAGCAACTAATTTCCTAGATAAGTGATTAATGCCAACTCTAGCAAATTATTTCAAAAATGGCAAACATTCTTATCACTAATTTAATTCAAATAAAAAAATATACAAATTTTATCGATTTTAAGCAACTAATTTCCTAGATAAGTGATTTAAGCCAACTCTAGCAAATTATTTAAAAAATGGCAAAAATTCTTATCAATAATTTAATTCAAACAAAAAAATAAACAAAATTTATCGATTTTAAGCAACTAATTTCCTAGTTATGTAATTTATGCCAATTCTAGCAAATTATATCAAAAATGGCAAAAATTTCTATCAATAATTTAATTCAAACAAAAAAAATAAACGGAATTTATCGATTTTAAGCAACTAATTTCCTAGGTAAGTGATTTATGCCAACTCTAGTAAATTATTTAAAAATGGCATATCATCTTATTACTAATTTAATTCAAATAAGGATATGTACAAAATTTATTGATTTTAAGCAACTAATTTCCTAGATAAGTAATTTATGCCAACTCTAGCAAATTATTTAAAAAATGGCAAACATTCTTATCAATAATTTAATTCAAATAAAAAAATAAACAAAATTTATCGATTTTAAGCAACTAATTTCCTAGTTATGTAATTTATGCCAATTCTAGCAAATTATTTCAAAAATGGCAAACATTCTTGTCACTAATTTAATTCAAATAAAAAAATATACAAATTTTATCGATTTTAAGCAACTAATTTCCTAGATAAGTGATTTATGCCAACTCTAGCAAATTATTTAAAAAATGGCAAACATTCTTATCAATAATTTAATTCAAATAAAAAAATAAACAAAATTTATCGATTTTAAGCAACTAATTTCCTAGTTATGTAATTTATGCCAATTCTAGCAAATTATTTCAAAAATGGCAAAAATTCTTATCACTAATTTAATTCAAATAAAAAAATATACAAATTTTATCGATTATAAGCAACTAATTTCCTAGATAAGTGATTAATGCCAACTCTAGCAAATTATTTCAAAAATGGCAAAAATTCTTATCACTAATTTAATTCAAATAAAAAAATATACAAATTTTATCGATTTTAAGCAACTAATTTCCTAGATAAGTGATTTATGCCAACTCTAGCAAATTATTTAAAAAATGACAAAAATTCTTATCAATAATTTAATTCAAATAAAAAAATAAACAAAATTTATCGATTTTAAGCAACTAATTTCCTAGTTATGTAATTTATGCCAATTCTAGCAAATTATTTCAAAAATGGCAAAAATTCTTATCACTAATTTAATTCAAATAAAAAAATATACAAATTTTATCGATTTTAAGCAACTAATTTCCTAGATAAGTGATTAATGCCAACTCTAGCAAATTATTTAAAAAATGGCAAAAATTCTTATCAATAATTTAATTCAAATAAAAAAATATACAAAATTTATCGATTTTAAGCAACTAATTTCCTAGATAAGTGATTTATGCCAACTCTAGCAAATTATTTAAAAAATGGCAAACATTCTTATTAATAATTTAATTCAAATAAAAAAATAAACAAAATTTATCGATTTTAAGCAACTAATTTCCTAGTTATGTAATTTATGCCAATTCTAGCAAATTATTTCAAAAATGGCAAACATTCTTGTTACTAATTTAATTCAAATAAAAAAATATACAAATTTTATCGATTTTAAGCAACTAATTTCCTAGATAAGTGATTTATGCCAACTCTAGCAAATTATTTAAAAAATGGCAAACATTCTTATCAATAATTTAATTCAAATAAAAAAATAAACAAAATTTATCGATTTTAAGCAACTAATTTCCTAGTTATGTAATTTATGCCAATTCTAGCAAATTATTTCAAAAATGGCAAAAATTCTTATCACTAATTTAATTCAAATAAAAAAATATACAAATTTTATCGATTTTAAGCAACTAATTTCCTAGATAAGTGATTAATGCCAACTCTAGCAAATTATTTCAAAAATGGCAAAAATTCTTATCACTAATTTAATTCAAATAAAAAAATATACAAATTTTATCGATTTTAAGCAACTAATTTCCTAGATAAGTAATTAATGCCAACTCTAGCAAATTATTTAAAAAATGGCAAAAATTCTTATCAATAATTTAATTCAAATAAAAAAATATACAAAATTTATCGATTTTAAGCAACTAATTTCCTAGATAAGTGATTTATGCCAACTCTAGCAAATTATTTAAAAAATGGCAAACATTCTTATCAATAATTTAATTCAAATAAAAAAATAAACAAAATTTATCGATTTTAAGCAACTAATTTCCTAGTTATGTAATTTATGCCAATTCTAGCAAATTATTTCAAAAATGGCAAACATTCTTGTCACTAATTTAATTCAAATAAAAAAATATACAAATTTTATCGATTTTAAGCAACTAATTTCCTAGATAAGTGATTTATGCCAACTCTAGCAAATTATTTAAAAAATGGCAAACATTCTTATCAATAATTTAATTCAAATAAAAAAATAAACAAAATTTATCGATTTTAAGCAACTAATTTCCTAGTTATGTAATTTATGCCAATTCTAGCAAATTATTTCAAAAATGGCAAAAATTCTTATCACTAATTTAATTCAAATAAAAAAATATACAAATTTTATCGATTTTAAGCAACTAATTTCCTAGATAAGTGATTAATGCCAACTCTAGCAAATTATTTCAAAAATGGCAAAAATTCTTATCACTAATTTAATTCAAATAAAAAAATATACAAATTTTATCGATTTTAAGCAACTAATTTCCTAGATAAGTGATTTATGCCAACTCTAGCAAATTATTTAAAAAATGACAAAAATTCTTATCAATAATTTAATTCAAATAAAAAAATATACAAATTTTATCGATTTTAAGCAACTAATTTCCTAGATAAGTGATTAATGCCAACTCTAGCAAATTATTTCAAAAATGGCAAAAATTCTTATCACTAATTTAATTCAAATAAAAAAATATACAAATTTTATCGATTTTAAGCAACTAATTTCCTAGATAAGTGATTAATGCCAACTCTAGCAAATTATTTCAAAAATGGCAAAAATTCTTATCACTAATTTAATTCAAATAAAAAAATATACAAATTTTATCGATTTTAAGCAACTAATTTCCTAGATAAGTGATTAATGCCAACTCTAGCAAATTATTTCAAAAATGGCAAAAATTCTTATCACTAATTTAATTCAAATAAAAAAATATACAAATTTTATCGATTTTAAGCAACTAATTTCCTAGATAAGTGATTTATGCCAACTCTAGCAAATTATTTAAAAAATGACAAAAATTCTTATCAATAATTTAATTCAAATAAAAAAATAAACAAAATTTATCGATTTTAAGCAACTAATTTCCTAGTTATGTAATTTATGCCAATTCTAGCAAATTATTTAAAAAATGGCAAAAATTCTTATCACTAACTTAATTCAAATAAAAAAATATACAAATTTTATCGATTTTAAGCAACTAATTTCCTAGATAAGTGATTAATGCCAACTCTAGCAAATTATTTAAAAAATGGCAAAAATTCTTATCAATAATTTAATTCAAATAAAAAAATATACAAAATTTATCGATTTTAAGCAACTAATTTCCTAGTTATGTAATTTATGCCAATTCTAGCAAATTATTTCAAAAATGGCAAACATTCTTGTCACTAATTTAATTCAAATAAAAAAATATACAAATTTTATCGATTTTAAGCAACTAATTTCCTAGATAAGTGATTTATGCCAACTCTAGCAAATTATTTAAAAAATGGCAAACATTCTTATCAATAATTTAATTCAAATAAAAAAATAAACAAAATTTATCGATTTTAAGCAACTAATTTCCTAGTTATGTAATTTATGCCAATTCTAGCAAATTATTTCAAAAATGGCAAACATTCTTGTCACTAATTTAATTCAAATAAAAAAATATACAAAATTTATCGATTTTAAGCAACTAATTTCCTAGTTATGTAATTTATGCCAATTCTAGCAAATTATTTCAAAAATGGCAAACATTCTTGTCACTAATTTAATTCAAATAAAAAAATATACAAATTTTATCGATTTTAAGCAACTAATTTCCTAGATAAGTGATTTATGCCAACTCTAGCAAATTATTTAAAAAATGGCAAACATTCTTATCAATAATTTAATTCAAATAAAAAAATAAACAAAATTTATCGATTTTAAGCAACTAATTTCCTAGTTATGTAATTTATGCCAATTCTAGCAAATTATTTCAAAAATGGCAAACATTCTTGTCACTAATTTAATTCAAATAAAAAAATATACAAATTTTATCGATTTTAAGCAACTAATTTCCTAGATAAGTGATTTATGCCAACTCTAGCAAATTATTTAAAAAATGGCAAACATTCTTATCAATAATTTAATTCAAATAAAAAAATAAACAAAATTTATCGATTTTAAGCAACTAATTTCCTAGTTATGTAATTTATGCCAATTCTAGCAAATTATTTCAAAAATGGCAAAAATTCTTATCACTAATTTAATTCAAATAAAAAAATATACAAATTTTATCGATTTTAAGCAACTAATTTCCTAGATAAGTGATTTATGCCAACTCTAGCAAATTATTTAAAAAATGGCAAACATTCTTATCAATAATTTAATTCAAATAAAAAAATAAACAAAATTTATCGATTTTAAGCAACTAATTTCCTAGTTATGTAATTTATGCCAATTCTAGCAAATTATTTCAAAAATGGCAAACATTCTTGTCACTAATTTAATTCAAATAAAAAAATATACAAAATTTATCGATTTTAAGCAACTAATTTCCTAGTTATGTAATTTATGCCAATTCTAGCAAATTATTTCAAAAATGGCAAAAATTCTTATCACTAATTTAATTCAAATAAAAAAATATACAAATTTTATCGATTTTAAGCAACTAATTTCCTAGATAAGTGATTTATGCCAACTCTAGCAAATTATTTAAAAAATGGCAAACATTCTTATCAATAATTTAATTCAAATAAAAAAATAAACAAAATTTATCGATTTTAAGCAACTAATTTCCTAGTTATGTAATTTATGCCAATTCTAGCAAATTATTTCAAAAATGGCAAACATTCTTGTCACTAATTTAATTCAAATAAAAAAATATACAAAATTTATCGATTTTAAGCAACTAATTTCCTAGTTATGTAATTTATGCCAATTCTAGCAAATTATTTCAAAAATGGCAAACATTCTTGTCACTAATTTAATTCAAATAAAAAAATATACAAATTTTATCGATTTTAAGCAACTAATTTCCTAGATAAGTGATTTATGCCAACTCTAGCAAATTATTTAAAAAATGGCAAACATTCTTATCAATAATTTAATTCAAATAAAAAAATAAACAAAATTTATCGATTTTAAGCAACTAATTTCCTAGTTATGTAATTTATGCCAATTCTAGCAAATTATTTCAAAAATGGCAAAAATTCTTATCACTAATTTAATTCAAATAAAAAAATATACAAATTTTATCGATTTTAAGCAACTAATTTCCTAGATAAGTGATTTATGCCAACTCTAGCAAATTATTTAAAAAATGGCAAACATTCTTATCAATAATTTAATTCAAATAAAAAAATATACCAAATTTATCGATTTTAAGCAACTAATTTCCTAGTTATGTAATTTATGCCAATTCTAGCAAATTATTTCAAAAATGGCAAACATTCTTGTCACTAATTTAATTCAAATAAAAAAATATACAAATTTTATCGATTTTAAGCAACTAATTTCCTAGATAAGTGATTTATGCCAACTCTAGCAAATTATTTAAAAAATGGCAAACATTCTTATCAATAATTTAATTCAAATAAAAAAATAAACAAAATTTATCGATTTTAAGCAACTAATTTCCTAGTTATGTAATTTATGCCAATTCTAGCAAATTATTTCAAAAATGGCAAACATTCTTGTCACTAATTTAATTCAAATAAAAAAATATACAAAATTTATCGATTTTAAGCAACTAATTTCCTAGTTATGTAATTTATGCCAATTCTAGCAAATTATTTCAAAAATGGCAAAAATTCTTATCACTAATTTAATTCAAATAAAAAAATATACAAATTTTATCGATTTTAAGCAACTAATTTCCTAGATAAGTGATTTATGCCAACTCTAGCAAATTATTTAAAAAATGGCAAACATTCTTATCAATAATTTAATTCAAATAAAAAAATAAACAAAATTTATCGATTTTAAGCAACTAATTTCCTAGTTATGTAATTTATGCCAATTCTAGCAAATTATTTCAAAAATGGCAAACATTCTTGTCACTAATTTAATTCAAATAAAAAAATATACAAAATTTATCGATTTTAAGCAACTAATTTCCTAGTTATGTAATTTATGCCAATTCTAGCAAATTATTTCAAAAATGGCAAACATTCTTGTCACTAATTTAATTCAAATAAAAAAATATACAAATTTTATCGATTTTAAGCAACTAATTTCCTAGATAAGTGATTTATGCCAACTCTAGCAAATTATTTAAAAAATGGCAAACATTCTTATCAATAATTTAATTCAAATAAAAAAATAAACAAAATTTATCGATTTTAAGCAACTAATTTCCTAGTTATGTAATTTATGCCAATTCTAGCAAATTATTTCAAAAATGGCAAAAATTCTTATCACTAATTTAATTCAAATAAAAAAATATACAAATTTTATCGATTTTAAGCAACTAATTTCCTAGATAAGTGATTTATGCCAACTCTAGCAAATTATTTAAAAAATGGCAAACATTCTTATCAATAATTTAATTCAAATAAAAAAATAAACAAAATTTATCGATTTTAAGCAACTAATTTCCTAGTTATGTAATTTATGCCAATTCTAGCAAATTATTTCAAAAATGGCAAACATTCTTGTCACTAATTTAATTCAAATAAAAAAATATACAAAATTTATCGATTTTAAGCAACTAATTTCCTAGTTATGTAATTTATGCCAATTCTAGCAAATTATTTCAAAAATGGCAAAAATTCTTATCACTAATTTAATTCAAATAAAAAAATATACAAATTTTATCGATTTTAAGCAACTAATTTCCTAGATAAGTGATTTATGCCAACTCTAGCAAATTATTTAAAAAATGGCAAACATTCTTATCAATAATTTAATTCAAATAAAAAAATAAACAAAATTTATCGATTTTAAGCAACTAATTTCCTAGTTATGTAATTTATGCCAATTCTAGCAAATTATTTCAAAAATGGCAAACATTCTTGTCACTAATTTAATTCAAATAAAAAAATATACAAAATTTATCGATTTTAAGCAACTAATTTCCTAGTTATGTAATTTATGCCAATTCTAGCAAATTATTTCAAAAATGGCAAACATTCTTGTCACTAATTTAATTCAAATAAAAAAATATACAAATTTTATCGATTTTAAGCAACTAATTTCCTAGATAAGTGATTTATGCCAACTCTAGCAAATTATTTAAAAAATGGCAAACATTCTTATCAATAATTTAATTCAAATAAAAAAATAAACAAAATTTATCGATTTTAAGCAACTAATTTCCTAGTTATGTAATTTATGCCAATTCTAGCAAATTATTTCAAAAATGGCAAAAATTCTTATCACTAATTTAATTCAAATAAAAAAATATACAAATTTTATCGATTTTAAGCAACTAATTTCCTAGATAAGTGATTTATGCCAACTCTAGCAAATTATTTAAAAAATGGCAAACATTCTTATCAATAATTTAATTCAAATAAAAAAATATGCCAAATTTATCGATTTTAAGCAACTAATTTCCTAGTTATGTAATTTATGCCAATTCTAGCAAATTATTTCAAAAATGGCAAAAATTCTTATCACTAATTTAATTCAAATAAAAAAATATACAAATTTTATCGATTTTAAGCAACTAATTTCCTAGATAAGTGATTTATGCCAACTCTAGCAAATTATTTAAAAATGGCAAACATTCTTATCAATAATTTAATTCAAATAAAAAAATATACAAAATTTATCGATTTTAAGCAACTAATTTCCTAGTTATGTAATTTATGCCAATTCTAGCAAATTATTTCAAAAATGGCAAAAATTCTTATCACTAATTTAATTCAAATAAAAAAATATACAAATTTTATCGATTTTAAGCAACTAATTTCCTAGATAAGTGATTTATGCCAACTCTAGCAAATTATTTAAAAATGGCAAACATTCTTATCAATAATTTAATTCAAATAAAAAAATATACAAAATTTATCGATTTTAAGCAACTAATTTCCTAGATAAGTGATTTAAGCCAACTCTAGCAAATTATTTAAAAAATGGCAAAAATTCTTATCAATAATTTAATTCAAACAAAAAAATAAACAAAATTTATCGATTTTAAGCAACTAATTTCCTAGTTATGTAATTTATGCCAATTCTAGCAAATTATATCAAAAATGGCAAAAATTTCTATCAATAATTTAATTCAAACAAAAAAAATAAACGGAATTTATCGATTTTAAGCAACTAATTTCCTAGTTATGTAATTTATGCCAATTCTAGCAAATTATATCAAAAATGGCAAAAATTTCTATCAATAATTTAATTCAAACAAAAAAAATAAACGGAATTTATCGATTTTAAGCAACTAATTTCCTAGTTATGTAATTTATGCCAATTCTAGCAAATTATTTCAAAAATGGCAAAAATTCTTATCACTAATTTAATTCAAATAAAAAAATATACAAATTTTATCGATTTTAAGCAACTAATTTCCTAGATAAGTGATTTATGCCAACTCTAGCAAATTATTTAAAAATGGCAAACATTCTTATCAATAATTTAATTCAAATAAAAAAATATACAAAATTTATCGATTTTAAGCAACTAATTTCCTAGTTATGTAATTTATGCCAATTCTAGCAAATTATATCAAAAATGGCAAAAATTTCTATCAATAATTTAATTCAAACAAAAAAAATAAACGGAATTTATCGATTTTAAGCAACTAATTTCCTAGTTATGTAATTTATGCCAATTCTAGCAAATTATATCAAAAATGGCAAAAATTTCTATCAATAATTTAATTCAAACAAAAAAAATAAACGGAATTTATCGATTTTAAGCAACTAATTTCCTAGTTATGTAATTTATGCCAATTCTAGCAAATTATATCAAAAATGGCAAAAATTTCTATCAATAATTTAATTCAAACAAAAAAAATAAACGGAATTTATCGATTTTAAGCAACTAATTTCCTAGTTATGTAATTTATGCCAATTCTAGCAAATTATATCAAAAATGGCAAAAATTTCTATCAATAATTTAATTCAAACAAAAAAAATAAACGGAATTTATCGATTTTAAGCAACTAATTTCCTAGTTATGTAATTTATGCCAATTCTAGCAAATTATTTCAAAAATGGCAAAAATTCTTATCACTAATTTAATTCAAATAAAAAAATATACAAATTTTATCGATTTTAAGCAACTAATTTCCTAGATAAGTGATTTATGCCAACTCTAGCAAATTATTTAAAAATGGCAAACATTCTTATCAATAATTTAATTCAAATAAAAAAATATACAAAATTTATCGATTTTAAGCAACTAATTTCCTAGTTATGTAATTTATGCCAATTCTAGCAAATTATTTCAAAAATGGCAAAAATTCTTATCACTAATTTAATTCAAATAAAAAAATATACAAATTTTATCGATTTTAAGCAACTAATTTCCTAGATAAGTGATTTATGCCAACTCTAGCAAATTATTTAAAAATGGCAAACATTCTTATCAATAATTTAATTCAAATAAAAAAATATACAAAATTTATCGATTTTAAGCAACTAATTTCCTAGATAAGTGATTTAAGCCAACTCTAGCAAATTATTTAAAAAATGGCAAAAATTCTTATCAATAATTTAATTCAAACAAAAAAATAAACAAAATTTATCGATTTTAAGCAACTAATTTCCTAGTTATGTAATTTATGCCAATTCTAGCAAATTATATCAAAAATGGCAAAAATTTCTATCAATAATTTAATTCAAACAAAAAAAATAAACGGAATTTATCGATTTTAAGCAACTAATTTCCTAGGTAAGTGATTTATGCCAACTCTAGTAAATTATTTAAAAATGGCATATCATCTTATTACTAATTTAATTCAAATAAGGATATGTACAAAATTTATTGATTTTAAGCAACTAATTTCCTAGATAAGTAATTTATGCTAACTCTAGCAATTCATTTAAAAAATGGCAAACATTCTTATCACTAATTTAATTCAAACAAAAAAAATGAACGAAATTTATCTTAAACAATTTTTTAGAGAACACCAAAATCAGTAACATACTTCATGTAGTTATAGAAGAATTTGCAAATACCGCAATTTCCCTTGCAGTCACAAGCGGGAAAAGCTCTTTGGTTTTGTAATGATAGCCCCAAACATTTTACTTTAAGAGAGGCATAGTCAGCACCGTATCGTCGACATATGTTAGCTACTCTAGGACCTTGCACACATCTATGTATGTTTTTGGGTAAATGGGGAAGGCAATAGGTTAAATGACAGTTATTGCAACCTTTCAAAAGTACAACCTCATGGCAACCGGCCACCCAGCATAGCTCTAAAATTCTAGCAGGATTATTTAGGAAATGGCGCCGAAAACCCATGTTAATAGTTTCATTCGGACGTCTTCTTTGCAGAACAAATCTGCTCATACAGGGACGCTGAAATTGTACTGGAGGGTTTGCAGCCTAACAAAAATTAAATTAAAAATAATTCTTTTTAATTTTTTTCAATACTTACAATTGGATTTACAGCCGGAGCTGCAGTTGAAACAATTTGCCCGCAAGTTGTTTTGATTACAAGTTTGCTCTCTTTTGACGTGCTAGTACTAACAGGAGTTGTATTAATGGTAGATGTCGTGTTAACAATTCGTGTTGTCTTAGCACTTGAAGTAGAGCGAACAATTGAACTTCTACTAACAGTCGAAGTGGTACGAATACTTGAAGTTGTGTGAACAATTTGAGTTGTTTTGACAGTTGTAGTAGTCTTAACCGTTTGAGTTGTATTAACCCCCGAAGTTGTGCCAACTGTTGAAGTTGCACTCGTTGAAGCTACAATTTTATTAAAAATTGAAGTTATGTTAAAAATTGGAGGTGTTCTAACAGCTGTAGTTGTGGTAATAGTTGGAGTTGTGGTAATGACTAGACGTGTAACAGCGTGTGCAGATTTCTTCTTGGTACGTCTCTTCATAATCGCTGGGACTTCTACTGGTACTAATTTTGGTATTGTTGTAATACTTTTCTTAACAAATGCGCTAGAAGCTGATGTTTGAGGGGTTTGTCCCACAACTCCAGAAGTACCAGCGATCGGTAATGGCACGGTACTGACATTTATTAATATAGGCTTTTTTGTAGACACAGAAGGATTTACGTTTATTAATAATGGTTTTTTCGTGGCTCCAGGGGCAGTAGTTACTAGTAATATTGGTTTATGTGAAGATGTGGGGGTTATGGTTGATGTTACAGGCTTTTGTGTACGTACAGGAGATTCTTCTGAAATCTCAGAAACAGTTATGTTTACTGGCGTTGCTGATTGTAAAATTCCAGAATTTACGTTTACTGATGATTTGAAAGCTGTTTTTAGTTTTTTTAAGGTTTCGGGATTCAATGTTATCAATAACGGTGGTTTATTTGCAAATTGAGATGGGTTTAAGTTTATGATTGATATTGATTGAGTTGAAGACTTAGGAGCAGTTACAGGTGTTGGTTTGTTTAATGGCCCTGAATTTGTATTCACTAATAACGGTGGTTGACTTGGCTGCGATGTAGAACCTTCTTTAGTTGATGATACCAATTCACTTGGTACTTTCGGTTTTTTTATGAATTTAAGAGTTCTTACGCCATCTCCTATTAGAGCTATTTTTTGTCTTTTTTGGGGTAAATAAGGATTTTGATATTTTTCTCGTGTTTTCTCCTTTGATCCAAATGATCTCTTTAAGGGTTTAGGACTTGTATCAATTGGTTCTTTTGAAGAACCAGGTTTTACGTTTTCTGCGAATGTTGCTGATTTCGACCTTGTACAAATTACATTACCCGACGAAGATGTCGAAGTATTTACGTTATGAGCTGACTTCGATCTTTTCGAACGTCGAGGAGTTCTTTTAGTTGGTGCTTTCGATGTTTTGCTAGTTACATTTGCTGATGGTATCGGACGTGATGAATGTGAAGACGTAGGAATATTCAAATTTGCTAACGTTGCATGGCGAGATAAATCTTCAAGTTCTAGTGGTTGTCCCGACGTTCCAGCTGATGTTGTTATTGATTCAGATTTTGGCCAATCTACGGTTAAAATTGCCAATGAGATTTCGTTAGATTCACCCGAAGGTTTCGATAAAAGCACATTACGTAAAATTAACTGCCTAGGTTCTCCCGAAGATGTTCGTGTGACCGTGATAAGTCTAGGCTCCCCTGAAGAAGTGGGCAAATTCAAAACGGTACTCCTATGTTGGGAAACATCTGACAAGCTTGGTGTAATAGCCACGTCAACATTTTCTCTTCCTCTGTACAAATGTTTGAACAAATTTCGAAAGTTTTGTACTAAACTAACCCTTTTCTCCTCATGAACCGGACCCAACTCGGTTGAAGGACCCGCTTTTGGCGAAGTTGATCGTGTTTGAGATGTGGCAAGTTGGCGTTTGCCCGGGGGGGTGTCACGTCGCGATTTTCGCGTTAAAGATCGAGAATGGAAATAATGTTGAATGTCGTCAGAGTCGCTCGACGAATCCATTTTCTCAACTGCGTTGAAAATAACAATAAAAAACGATTATTTCGCGATTAAAAACAGTTTTTGTACTCACCTTTCCAATTGAATCCAAAAAGATGCCGTTAAAACAACACACACTAGGCTTCACTACGATTTCCGTTACTTTGAGGCGAAGAACCGTGCCAACGTGGCAGCGTTTTGTTTCTGCACCTGCGTACGACGATTTTGCTGCGAAATTCAACCGAAACGACGCGCGGGAAATTCAAATTTAAAAATTTTAAATGTACTTTTTTTTAATTATTTGAAATAAATATTGAACTCTAAATGCTGGGATGTTACACAAAATAGTTTTTTAACAAAATATTTCTTTTTCGTCGTTTTTGTATTTGATCACAATAATTTAACTGTGGAGTTCGACAGACAGAACGCACGGGAAATAAGGACGCGATGACGTCACGAGTGACAAAAACTAGCAACTAAAAAGCATGTAATCCATCTTATATCTACTACTTATATAGTTTTTTAACAAAATATTTCTTTTTTCGTCGTTTTTTTATTTGATCACAATAATTTTAAAGTGGAGTTCGACATAAAGGACGCACGGGAAATAAGGACAAGATGACGTCACGAGGGACTAAAACTAGAAACTAAAAAGCATGTAATCCATCTTATATCTACTACTTTTCTAAGTAAAGCACTCCAATTTTGTACTTAATGATGTTATATTTATTTATATGTTCTTAAATCTATATGTTTCGAAGATCTTGTCTTCACCTTCAGGAAGAAATCCTGTTACAATTACAAGTAAAGATTCTATTATTATTTAATTAGTATTAAAATAAAAAAACAGTTACGTGAGGTCCCATACTACCAATTATTTCAATAAACTCTGATACATAGATAATATAGCGAAATTAATAAATTTCTTTAAAATGGAATTTAATTTCTAACCAAAACACACCATCAAGGACTGAAACGACCTAAATTAGATACTTATGCACAATAAGTAATACTCAATAATCTCTTAGTCGCAGAAATACGATTGTGGCATTTATAAATATGGTAAGAAAAACATTTTGTTAAGCAATCATGGACATTTCATCTAAATTTAACCCTCTTTAGTAATCAGGAATCTTCCATAACACTAATTTATGGTAAGAAACAAACGTTTGGATCTCCCTTCTATTCTTCATTGACAACCACCCAGCTTCAACTAACCTATGAGAAATTCTATTAAATGTTGGGTTTCTATATATGAACCGTAGGCAACAATTTTGTATTTATCCAATTCTATTTGAATCAAAAGCAGCTAAAGCTAGATGGTAAATTTTTAACATATAATTAAACTGAGACAAAACGATAGCCTCGCACAAATTTCTTTTAACATCTATTAGCAAACAACCTCCTTGAGGAAACAACAATCTTAACGCGAAATATGCATTTTTAATATATTTAGATATCTTTTTTGAAAATCTAAGAAAGGTATCAATTTCCAATCTAAGACTGGTATATTTATCAACCACTGGAACAATAATAAGCATTGTTGATAAGTATGACAGCAGATTTATCAAGCTCTGAAATGATTGGCTACTTCCCAAAGAAGATGACAGCAAATTTCTCAAGGTTAATCTTCAGACAATGTTTAGAAGCAGTCACATAAATGCTATTAAGATCATTATTAATAATATCAACAGCAACTCGCCAATCGGAAGGATGAAAAGAGTAAATCAGCTGTGTGTCATCAGCGTAAACGTATGGTGTACAATGTTGTACATAATCAAAAAGGTGATTGGTGTATACAGAAAATAAAATAGCGCCAAAATGGAACCCCACAAAAAACGACACGACGCTGAGATGACACGCCATTAATCACAACCGACTGAGATCGCCCATTTAAAAAGATTAAGTTTAGAGCAATTGTATCAAATCCCAAAGAAGATAAAATAGATAAGATGTGGCTGTGGTTAACAGTATCGAAAGGTCGACTAAAATCTAATAGAGTAAATAGCGTAACATTACCCTGATCTACTAGTACTAAATTTTTTACAAAACCCCGACTGAAATGAAGGAAGCAGTTTAAATTAGTCTAGACATTCCACGAGCTTAAGCTTCAACAGCTTTTCAAGGATTTTCGAAAGCGCAAGCAACAAACTGATTGGTTCAAGATGTTTAAATCTTAGCGGATTTTGAATCTTTGGAATCGGTTTAATTAATGCATGCTTCTAAACATCTTAAAATTCATCCTCCGCAATGTAGTGGTTAAGGATATGAGTTAGGTAAAGTAAAATGATAGGACAGGAAAGCTTTATCATATCGGCACTAATTCCTTCACTACTCTGAGAAGACGATTTAAAATCATGTACAAGTTTCCCTACTAAACTGGATTGATCACTACAAAATTTGAATACCCTGTTATTACTAGATAAATTTGAATAGAAATTTAAAATCGAGGAATCAACCGGCATGGTGTTTACAATTTCTGAAATGCTTATAAGAAAAAAGTCGTTTAGATCCCCAACTTTCCTTAAGTCATCTGGAATATTGCAGTGGGTTTTCTTTTCAAATGGGGTGACCTTAATGAAGACCACATCAATTTTCTGTGATAAGTATTATAACATGACGGAAATAAGCTTGTTTTTCAGCTTTACTGGTAAATGCCGTCAAATTCTTAAGTGACTTGAAATGTTCCAACTTACCAGGAGTCTGACCCACTCTAAAATCTGCATTTGCCTTATTATAAAACAAATGAAAATAAAACATTATAAGTTTAAAGTCATACGTTTTAAATATTTTTCAAGTACAACATAATCAGTAAGCTAGGGCGGATGAGGCTTGTTTCTCTTTTTATATTTAGTAATAGGAGAAAATATATCAAAAGCAAACAAAAGCTGATCATTAGGAAAAGCAAGTTTATCACTAACGTTATCAATAAAAACAAAAGCTGGCGACAATCAGGTCTCAGTTAAAGCTAAGACATCAAAAGCTTCATTTTTAATTATATCATGGATTTGATTGGGTTTAGGTAATAAAGATATTTAGATGAGCAATTCTAAAAAGGTTTTCATTGTTTTATTTCAAGCATTGCAAGTTTTCTGGAAGCGTTTCAAAGCTTTTGGAAGCAATATTAAGTCTTCTAGAAGCAATACCAAGCTGTAGTATCAAGTCTTCTGATAACAGGTCAAGTCTTGTGGAATCATTTCAACTGTTCTGGAAGCATTTTCAATCTTTTAGAAGCAGTATCAACTCACTAAAATGCAGTATCAAGTTTTCTATAAGCGGTATGAAGTCCTTTGGAAACATTTCAAGTCTTCTGGAAGCAGACCAAGACTTCTAGAAGCAGTATCAAGTCTTCTAGAAACAGTATGAAGTCTTCTAGAAGCAGTATCAAGTCTTCTAGAAATATTTCAACTCTTCCAGAGGCAATATAAAGTCTTCTGAAAGTATTTCATTTCAACTGTTCTGGAAGCATTTTAAATCATTTACAAGTAGTATCAACCCATTTAGAAGCAGTATCAAATCTTCTGGAAGTAGATCAAGTCTTCTAGAAGCGTTATCAAGTCTTTTGGAAGCATTTCAAGTCTTTTGGAAGCAGATCAAGACTTCTAGAAGCAGTATCAAGTCTTCTAGAAACAGTATCAAGTCTTCTAAAAGCAGTATCAAATCTTCTAGAAACGTTTCAATTCTTCCAGAAGCAATATCAAGTCTTCTGAAAATATTTCATTTCAACTATTCTGGAAGCATTTTAAGTCATTTAGAAGCAGTATCAAGCCATTTAGAAGCAGTATAAAGTCTTCTGGAAGCACATCACATCTTCTGGAAGCAAATCAAGTCTTCTAGAAGCGTTATCAAGTCTTTTGGAAGCATTACAAATCTTCTGAAAGAAGATCAAGATTTCTAGAAGTTTTCTAAAAGCAGTATCAAGTTGTCTAGAAGCATTTCAAATCTACCAGAAGCAATATCAAGTCTTCTGAAAGCGTTTCAAGTCTTCTAGAAGCAGCCTATATCCGTTACTTTACGGACATACTGTATATTAAAAACATAAACTCCTGCATTATTTATTTGATATGCACGAAAGGCTTTTAGTGCAATTGGATTATGAAATAACATTTATCTACTCTTCTTTGTAAATTCGTCATTTTGAAGACATTTTCAATTCGTAAAGTACATCATAAAAGACAGTAGTGCGTAAAGCAACGAAAGATTGCGTGAAGTAACAATGTATTTCAAATGAGATTTATTTTAACGCACGTTTCACAAATAATATACACTCATTTGAGTATGAAAATGTTCAATATTTTCAAACTAGAGTCGAAATTGAAATTATATGCAACTTATTATGTTTTTTTATGTTCTCTTTTTAATTAATAGTAGTTATTTCTCCTATTTTTCTAAGAAGTATGATCTCTTCTAAACACAAACCAATATTTTGATTTATTTCAAATCTTCGTCAGAGCCAATTATAACTAAAAAATTTGTTAATGTCAGTTTTTATGCGTGAGCGCCGCTCAGACGCTTGTCTGTTTTTCCCCGATTCTTTTGATACTTCGATACTTTCGATACTCCGATACTTTCGATACTTTGGATACGAAAGTATCGATAGTCGATACCTCATTTAAAGTATCACCCAGCCGAAGACATAACCAGCTGTCCAAATTAATAAAAAGTCGGTATACGTTCACGTTTAAAATATGGCCAATCGAAAGTGAATTGATAATAAAACAGTTGGAGTCTGGTGTGTTCGTTTTGCGAATATGCGAGCAATGCGAAAAAACACAAACTATACAAATATTGTTTAATGTGTGATGTAGATGCAAAAATGAATTCCAGAAACCGAATAAAATTGACAAGGGAAACTTCGCTTGAGGAAGTGTTAACACGTTCTTATGGGGTTCCAGTGCAAGCAAACGAACATAAATCTGCTGTAATTAAATTAGCTAATCATATGAATATAATTTCATTTAAAGCAAGTGATGGATGGTTCTAGCGTTTTCTCAAAAGACAAGGGGTTTTTAATAAGCGAATTTAGTACTGTCTTGGTTGGAAAATCTCGTAAACCCAGAGTTTTAAAAAACATTAATGATGAAACAAATGATAGATGATTGAATGATGGTAAATCTAGTGCTCTCAAACTATTTATGCCCTCGGCCTCCTACGCATTTCTCTCCCTACTTTACTTAAACCTAAAGTCACGTATGATACGTTCAAAGTCACCTCTGCATAGTTAAAAATTGTGCAGCGTTGACGTATTCATAATCAAACAAGGAAGTATAAAGAAATACTTCGAAAGAAACACTTATCGCTATGAGAAAATTTTATAAAGGAATTTATAACAACTTATCGCTATGGGAAAATAATACAAATAATTAAAACGATATACTGTTCCCGTTTCGTATTACAATTCACAAAAGGCGTGGTTCATAGCAAATATATTCCAAAATTGTTTTTTTAAAGAATTTATACTTGCAGTCAGGAAATTTAACAACGCACCTCCATACACCATCCATCTATAAAAAAATGTCACGATTCGACGATGGTAAATTCCATCGATAATTCCAGCCCATGAACTAGGGAATAATTTTAGCCACCAAACGAAAATATAAATAAGAATTTTTAGGCGATGTAATGGTTGTGTTGAATTTAAATAAATGTAATTTAAAATTCACAATTTTTAATTTCGTGGTTGCAAGAAAGGAAGGTAAAGTCCAAACATTAGAAAATATGAACACGAATTTATTTGATGACCAACAAGAAGATGTTGATTTGGAAGGATTAGAGGTTCCTGATTGTTGTACTGCCACACAAGATAGCATTTGAGGAGAAATAACCGAAAAAGATATATCACAATTTTAACAATAAATATATTACAATAGTTTTCGAGCTGAAATGGTTGAAGGTGATCCTGGTTATCATATTATAACTTAACATGAATAGCTGATGAAGTAATATAGGAAAATGAAAGATTGCCCAAAAAAAGTTATTAAATCGTCGCATCTCGACGATTTAATAACATTTATAGATAATAACATTAGATAAAGAAATGCAATTATATTATGGACATTTCCATAATTTTAGTGACTTAATCGTAAAAACATAACAAGCTTCAAAAGTGCAAATTAAATGTACACATATCAGAAGTTAAGTTTTTCAGAAGTTAAGAATAACCCTCAATTGTGGTCAGTATTAAAGTTTCATATTTGCCTTATATCAGAAAAATGTGTTCAGGACTGTTTTTTTATACAACGAATTTTTGGCTATAATGGACACTCCTACCCTATATTAAACAGTTATATCGAGGTTTTACTATAATAGCAAAAGACGTCGCACACTCATCGACATAAAGTATTTACCGCTGATGCTATTATCCCCACCATCACACCATTAAAAAGTGAAGCGAAATCGTCACCGTACATTAGAAATTTGTTTAAATAAACACTGAATGAAATGATTTAATTTTTTCTGAAAATTTGAAAAAATACACAGCAATTTGCATAATATGTATATAGGAATTTTTAAATTTATTTAAATAAACACTATCATATTATAATATAAATGAATAATTAACAATCAATAAATAAATCATTAATAATTTATTGGTTAGAAAATTAAACGATTTTATTTAATTCCTGACGAAATTTCAAACGATTATTGCAAATTAAAAATTTTATTAATATAATGTGGTCTAATTTGGTCTAAACAATCTTTTTAATAAGTTGCACTACATCAATTGATACAACGTCGAAGATACAACGAGTTAGCTTTTCCAATGCCTATTGTACACAATAAGTAGACATAATCTATCTTTGGCAATGAAAATAAGTTACTCCATTTTGAAAAGTTCTTCTTAAGGTTTTGGGGCTTTTTTTGGACAAATGCTGATTTCTGAAGTAGTTTAGCACTCCTATAAACTTTTTGAAAAATATTTACCTGTTTATGTACCCATGCTTGGGGTAACTTGGGTGGTCTCCTCGCTTCACTCTTCATGCACTGGCGCTTAGCTACTGTAATCCATCGGAATGGTCAAGGTCCATAAGCAGAACAAGACAAAAACATTCATTTCATTTTAGAAATAAAACTATCACATAACATACTTGGCTACAAGCCTCTGATTTTGACTTTTTCTCCCCAATTTCCTTTCGTGCTGTCTCTTCATCTACATAACCTCGTTGATCATTTCCGCGATGACTATCCATCTTTCTTCAGTCTCCAGCATCAGTCCCGTACCGCATCTTTCCTCGCATCTTGTTCTTTGACCACTGAAATTTTTCACTCGAGCTTGTGCGTTCGGTGTTATCTCTCTCTCTCTCTGCAGAACCAGCAAACTTCACTTTTTGCTTTTCTAATTTTGTACAAAATACGTTCTGAAGATCCCGTGTCCAGTTAGAAATTGAGTTCAGAAGTGGTCCAGCTCCCTCCACTAAATAAATCTTTTATTTGGTGGAGGGAAAACAACATAAAAAAGTACAAAATTCAAGATAATAAAAATTGTTAAAAAAATAATCAATCATAGACCTCTGACTTCTCAACGAAAACCAGAAGTTCCCTCGTAGCACGATTCGTTATTATTGGGGACTAAGCAAAATAGGACGTCAAGGATTCACAGTCATGAGAAAGGCATTTAGAACTAGAATCAACAACGCCAAGAGATCTCATCATTCCCCAGAATGTTTTGGGCGTAGAGCTCGATAATCTGTGCAAAACGTAAACCTTCTTGGCATTCTTACACCTGTGATTGCAGCAGTTGTGTAATACGCGATATCTCTCAAAAATCGCGTTAGAAGGACTACCTCTATATAAAATTTTAGCCCTATTTCGCACACGCTTAAGTGATCTGATCTCACAAAGCCATGTAGCAGGAAAATGTCTGACATTCCTTCAACTGCACCGCATACTTATCATATAAGCCAATGATCTTGAGACTGCGATAATCGACCTTCGAATCAACATCTGCCATATGATACAACGATTGCCAGTCAATCAATCTTGCATCAGTCAGAAGAACATCCCGATTACAATGCCTGCGGTTCCGATAAGTCAGATTACGTCCAGAAGTAGTTAGACGATAAACCTGAATTGCACAGTAGATGAGGTCAAGATTTGAAAATTGAATCGCCTGCAACTGGCCATAGATAGTCACTCTATCTGGGCAAGACGTAACAATAAGGTCAAGAAGAGATTGGGAGGAAGGTAAAAAATAAATAGGTTGGGAGTTGAGGACGGTCAAATTTAGAGAAGAAGCAATAAATTTAAGCCTTTCAGATCGAATGCCATCTCTAAGCAAACACGACACTAGCATAGTTGACAACATATCCTTCAAGCAAGACCTCAAAAGCATCAAAGTAGTTCATCTAAGGAGAGCAGTAGCAGACTTCAACAAGTAATTTTGTACGATAGCATGCCACTTCGACCAACAGATTTCGCGTTGGAAGTCATCCATTGCCTGGAGAACTCTAATTTGTAAATGATTTTTGAAATATAGAGAGACGCCCCCACCTCGAGAATATTCACAATAATTTCTTAATAGTTGATAACTCGGGAGCACAAACAAAGAAGCCTTAAGCCAGGTGTCACTTATCAATACCAGATCGAAGACATTGGAACATATAAAGAAAGTAGTCAAAATGGGCAATTAGACTCTGGGAGTTAATGTGACATACTAAAATAAAATTGTTCAGCTCCCCAAATAAGCTATCAGAAGGCAAATCCATTGCAGGAGAGGCATCAAGAGGCTCAGATCCATGCCCAGTAGAGACCACCAGAGATTCGGACGTCGGATGGTTCTGTCGTTTTCTCAAAAGACATGGAGTTTTTAATAAGCGAATTTAGTACTGTCTTAGTTGGAAAATCTCGTAAACCCAGAGTTTTAAAAAACATTAATGATGAAACAAATGATAGATGATTGAATGATGGTAAATCTAGCGCTCTCAAACTATTTATGCCCTCAGCCTCCTACGCATTTCTCTCCCTACTTTACTTAAACCTAAAGTCACGTATGATACGTTCAAAGTCACCTCTACATAGTTAAAAATTGTGCAGCGTTGACGTATTCATAATCAAACAAGAAAGTATAAAGAAATACTTCGAAAGAAGCACTTATCGCTATGAGAAAATTTTATAAAGGAATTTAGAACAATTTATCGCTATGAGAAAATAATACAAATAATTAAAACGATATACTCTTCCCGTTTCGTATTACAATTCACAAAAGGCGTGGTTCATAGTAAATATATTCAAAGATTGGTTTTTTATGATGAAGTAATATAGGAAAATGAAAGATTGCCAAAAAAAAATGGTTAAAGATCAGATCGCATTTCGACGATTTAATAACATTTATAGATAATAACATTAGATAAAGAAATGCAATTATTTTATGGACATTTCCGTAATTTTAGTGACTTAATCATAAAAACACAACAAACTTCAAAAGTGCAAATTAAATGTACACATATCAGAAGTTAAGTTTTTCGTGTAACTTATATATAAATAAATAAATATACATATAAGGCATCTTCCTGGTCTTAGAATAACCCTCAATTATGGTCAGTATTAAAGTTTCATATTTGCCTTATATCAGAAAAATGTGTTCAGGATTGTTTTTCTATATAACGAATTTTTGGCTATAATGGACACTCCTACCTTATATTAAACAGTTATATCGAGGTTTTACTATAATAACAAAAGACGTCGCACACTCATCGATATAAAGTATTTACCGCTGATGCTATTATCCCCACCATCACACCATTAAAAAGTGAAGCGAAATCGTCACCGTACATTAGAAATTTGTTTAAACAAACACTGAATGAAATGATTTAATTTTTTCTGAAAATTTGAAAAAATACACAGCAATTTGCATAATATGTATATAGGATTTTTTAAATTTATTTAAATAAACACTATCATATTATAATATAAATGAATAATTAACAATCAATAAATAAATCATTAATAATTTATTGGTTAGAAAATTAAACGATTTTATTTAATTCCTGGAGAAATTTCAAACGATTGTTGCGAATTAAAAATTTTATTAATATAATGTGGTCTAATTTGGTCTAAACAATCTTTTTAATAAGTTGCACTACATCAATTGATACAACGTCGAAGATACAACGAGTAAACTTTTCGAATGCCTATTGTACACAATAAGTAGACATCATCTATCTTTGGCAATGAAAATAAGTTACTCCATTTTGAAAAGTTCTTCTTAAGGTTTTGGGGTCTTTTTTTGGATAAATGCTGATTTCTGAAGTAGTTTAGGTCATACTTTTACTTCTAGGAGAATTTACAACATTGTAGAGCTAATTACTAAATAAAACTAGAACTAACACTGGGCCTAGTATTCTAGTGGGTTTGTTCACCCCGATTCACTAGAAACCTCAGTCCACATCTTCTTCGTTCTTCAAAAGAACGCTCATCCTTCATGGTCTCCACTGCTCTCCTGTAGCCCATATACATGGGAATAGAAAATAAAAAGCAAAAAGCACTCCTATAAACTTTTTGAAAAATATTTACCTGTTTATGTACCCAGGCTTGGGGTAACTTGGGTGGTCTCCTCGCCTCACTCTTCATGCACTGGCGCTTAGCTACTGTAATCCATCGGAATGCTCAAGGTCCATAAGCAGAACAAGACAAAAACATTCATTTCATTTTAGAAATAAAACTATCACATAACATACTTGGCTACAAGCCTCTGATTTTGACTTTTTCTCCCCAATTTCCTTTCGTGCTGTTTCTTCATCTACATAACCTCGTTGATCATTTCCGCGATGACTATCCATCTTTCTTCAGTCTCCAGCATCAGTCCCGTACCGCATCTTTCCTCGCATCTTGTTCTTTGACCACTGAAATTTTTCACTCGAGCTTGTGTGTTCGGTGTTATCTCTCTCTCTCTCTGCAGAACCAGCAAACTTCAGTTTTTGCTTTTCTAATTTTGTACAAATACGTTCTGAAGATCCCGTGTCCAGTTAGAAATTGCGTTCAGAAGTGGTCCAGCTCCCTCCACCAAATAAATCTCTTATTTGGTGGAGAGCAACATAAAAAGTACAAAATTCAAGATAATAAAAATTGTTAAAAAAAATAATCAATCATAGACCTCTGACTTCTTAACGAAAACCAGAAGTTCCCTCGTATCACGATTCGTCATTACTGGGGACTAAGCAAAATAGGACGTCAAGGATTCACAGTCATGAGAAAGGCATTTAGAACTAGAATCAACAACGCCAAGAGATCTCATCATTCCCCAGAATGTTTTGGGCGTAGAGCTCGATAATCTGTGCAAAACGTAAACCTTCTTGGCATTCTTACACCTATGATTGCAGCGGTTGTGTAATACGCAATATCTCTCAAAAATCGCGTTAGAAGCACTACCTCTATATAAAATTTTAGCCCTATTTCGCACACGCTTAAGTGATCTGATCTCACAAAGCCATGGAGCAGGAAAATGTCTGACATTCCTTCACCTGCACCGCATGCTTATCATATAAGCCAATGATCTTGAGACTGCGATAATCGACCTTCGAATCAACATCTGCCATATGATACAACGATTGCCAGTCAATCAATCTTGCATCAGTCAGAAGAACATCCCGATTACAATGCCTGCGGTTCCGATAAGTCAGATTACGTCCAGAAGTAATTAGACGATAAACCTGAATTGCACAGTAGATGAGGTCAAGATTTGAAAATTGAATCGCCTGCAACTGGCCATAGATAGTCACTCTATCTGGGCAAGACGTAACAATAAGGTCAAGAAGAGATTGGGAGGAAGGTAAAAAATAAATAGGTTGGGAGTTGAGGACGGTCAAATTTAGAGAAGAAGCAATAAATTTAAGCCTTTCAGATCGAATGCCATCTCTAAGCAAACACGACACTAGCATAGTTGACAACATATCCTTCAAGCAAGACCTCAAAAGCATCAAAGTAGTTCTTCTGAGGGGAGCAGTAGCAGACATCAACAAGTAATTTTGTACGATAGCATGCCACTTCGACCAACAGATTTCGCGTTGGAAGTCATCCATTGCCTGGAGAACTCTAATTTGTAAATGATTTTTGAAATATAGAGAGACGCCCCCACCTCGAGAATATTCACAATAATTTCTTAATAGTTGATAACTCGGGAGCACAAACTAAGAAGCCTTAAGCCAGGTGTCACTTATCAATACCAGATCGAAGACATTGGAACATATAAAGAAAGTAGTCAAAATGGGCACTTAGACTCTGGGAGTTAATGTGACATACTAAAATAAAATTGTCCAGCTCCCCAAATAAGCTATCAGAAGGCAAATCCATTGCAGGAGAGGCATCAAGAGGCTCAGATCCATGCCCAGTAGAGACCACCAGAGATTCGGACGTCGGATGGTTCTGTCGTTTTCTCAAAAGACATGGAGTTTTTAATAAGCGAATTTAGTACTGTCTTAGTTGGAAAATCTCGTAAACCCAGAGTTTTAAAAAACATTAATGATGAAACAAATGATAGATGATTGAATGATGGTAAATCTAGTGCTCTCAAACTATTTATGCCCTCAGCCTCCTACGCATTTCTCTCCCTACTTTACTTAAACCTAAAGTCACGTGTGATACGTTCAAAGTCACCTCTACATAGTTAAAAATTGTGCATCGTTGACGTATTCATAATCAAACAAGAAAGTATAAAGAAATACTTCGAAAGAAGCACTTATCGCTATGTGAAAATTTTATTAAGGAGTTTAGAACAATTTATCGCTATGAGAAAATAATACAAATAATTAAAACGATATACTCTTCCCGTTTCGTATTACAATTCACAAAAGGCGTGGTTCATAGTAAATATATTCAAAGATTGGTTTTTTAAAGAATTTATACTTGCAGTCAGGAAATTTATATGTTTTTAAACAACGCACCTCCATCCATCATCTATCTATAAAAAAAAGCTACGATTCGACGATGGTAAATTCCATCGATAATTCCAGCCCATGAACTAGGGAATAATTTTAGCCACCAAACGAAAATATAGATAAGAATTTTTAGACGAGGTAATGGTTGTGTTGAATTTAATTAAATGTAATTTAAAATTCACAATTTTTAATTTCGTGGTTGCAAGAAAGGAAGGAAAAGTCCAAACATTAGAAAATGTGAACACGAATTTATTTGATGACCAACATGAAGATGTTGATTTGGAAGGATTAGAGGTTCCTGATTATTGTACTGCCACACAAGATAGCGTTTGAGGAGAAATAACCGAAAAAGATATATCACAATTTTAACAATAAATATATTACAATAGCTTTCAAGCTGAAATGGTTGAAGGTGATCCTGGTTATCATATTATGACTTAACATGAATAGCTGATGAAGTAATATAGGAAAATGAAAAATTGCCCAAAAAAAATGGTTAAAGATCAGATCGCATTTCGACGATTTAATAACATTTATAGATAATAACATTAGATCAAGAAATGCAATTATATTATGGACATTTCCGTAATTTTAGTGACTTAATCACAAAAACACAACAAACTTCAAAAGTGCAAATTAAATGTACACATATCGGAAGTTAAGTTTTTCGTGTAACTTATATATAAATAAATAAATATACATATAAGGCATCTTCCTGGTCTTAGAATAACCCTCAATTATGGTCAGAAAATATCAGAAAAATGTGTTCAGGATTGTTTTTTTATATAACGAATTTTTGGCTATAATGGACACTCCTACCTTATATTAAACAGTTATATCGAGGTTTTACTATAATAACAAAAGACGTCGCACACTCATCGATATACAGCGGTAATAATATTTACCACTGATGCTATTATCCCCACCATCACACCATTAAAAAGTGAAGCGAAATCGTCACCGTACATTAGAAATTTGTTTAAATAAACACTGAATGAAATGATTTAATTTTTTCTGAAAATTTGAAAAAATACACAGCAATTTGCATAATATGTATATAGGATTTTTTAAATTTATTTAAATAAACACTATCATATTATAATATAAATGAATAATTAACAATCAATAAATAAATCATGAATAATTTATTGGCTAGAAAATTAAACGATTTTATTTAATTCCTGACGAAATTTCAAACGATTGTTGCGAATTAAAAATTTTATTAATATAATGTGGTCTAATTTGGTCTAAACAATCTTTTTAATAAGTTGCACTACATCAACTGATACAACGTCGAAGATACAACGAGTAAGCTTTTCCAATGCCTATTGTACCCAATAAGTAGACATAATCTATCTTTGGCAATGAAAATAAGTTACTCCATTTTGAAAAGTTCTTCTTAAGGTTTTGGGCTCTTTTTTTGGACAAATGCTGATTTCTGAAGTAGTTTAGGTCACACTTTTACTTCTAGGAGAATTTACAACATTCTAGAGCTAATTACTAAATAAAACTAGAACTAACACTAGACCTAGTATTCTAGTGGGTTTGTTCACCCCGATTCACTAGAAACCCCAGTCCTCATCTTCTTCGTTCTTCAAAAGAACGCTCATCCTTCATGGTCTCCACTGCTCTCCTGTAGCCCATATACATGGGAATAGAAAATAAAAAGCAAAAAGCACTCCTATAAACTTTTTGAAAAATATTTACCTGTTTATGTACCCAGGCTTGGGGTAACTTGGGTGGTCTCCTCGCCTCACTCTTCATGCACTGGCGCTTAGCTACTGTAATCCATCGGAATGCTCAAGGTCCATAAGCAGAACAAGACAAAAACATTCATTTCATTTTAGAAATAAAACTATCACATAACATACTTGGCTACAAGCCTCTGATTTTGACTTTTTCTCCCCAATTTCCTTTCGTGCTGTTTCTTCATCTACATAACCTCGTTGATCATTTCCGCGATGACTATCCATCTTTCTTCAGTCTCCAGCATCAGTCCCGTACCGCATCTTTCCTCGCATCTTGTTCTTTGACCACTGAAATTTTTCACTCGAGCTTGTGTGTTCGGTGTTATCTCTCTCTCTCTCTGCAGAACCAGCAAACTTCAGTTTTTGCTTTTCTAATTTTGTACAAATACGTTCTGAAGATCCCGTGTCCAGTTAGAAATTGCGTTCAGAAGTGGTCCAGCTCCCTCCACCAAATAAATCTCTTATTTGGTGGAGAGCAACATAAAAAGTACAAAATTCAAGATAATAAAAATTGTTAAAAAAAATAATCAATCATAGACCTCTGACTTCTTAACGAAAACCAGAAGTTCCCTCGTATCACGATTCGTCATTACTGGGGACTAAGCAAAATAGGACGTCAAGGATTCACAGTCATGAGAAAGGCATTTAGAACTAGAATCAACAACGCCAAGAGATCTCATCATTCCCCAGAATGTTTTGGGCGTAGAGCTCGATAATCTGTGCAAAACGTAAACCTTCTTGGCATTCTTACACCTATGATTGCAGCGGTTGTGTAATACGCAATATCTCTCAAAAATCGCGTTAGAAGCACTACCTCTATATAAAATTTTAGCCCTATTTCGCACACGCTTAAGTGATCTGATCTCACAAAGCCATGGAGCAGGAAAATGTCTGACATTCCTTCACCTGCACCGCATGCTTATCATATAAGCCAATGATCTTGAGACTGCGATAATCGACCTTCGAATCAACATCTGCCATATGATACAACGATTGCCAGTCAATCAATCTTGCATCAGTCAGAAGAACATCCCGATTACAATGCCTGCGGTTCCGATAAGTCAGATTACGTCCAGAAGTAATTAGACGATAAACCTGAATTGCACAGTAGATGAGGTCAAGATTTGAAAATTGAATCGCCTGCAACTGGCCATAGATAGTCACTCTATCTGGGCAAGACGTAACAATAAGGTCAAGAAGAGATTGGGAGGAAGGTAAAAAATAAATAGGTTGGGAGTTGAGGACGGTCAAATTTAGAGAAGAAGCAATAAATTTAAGCCTTTCAGATCGAATGCCATCTCTAAGCAAACACGACACTAGCATAGTTGACAACATATCCTTCAAGCAAGACCTCAAAAGCATCAAAGTAGTTCTTCTGAGGGGAGCAGTAGCAGACATCAACAAGTAATTTTGTACGATAGCATGCCACTTCGACCAACAGATTTCGCGTTGGAAGTCATCCATTGCCTGGAGAACTCTAATTTGTAAATGATTTTTGAAATATAGAGAGACGCCCCCACCTCGAGAATATTCACAATAATTTCTTAATAGTTGATAACTCGGGAGCACAAACTAAGAAGCCTTAAGCCAGGTGTCACTTATCAATACCAGATCGAAGACATTGGAACATATAAAGAAAGTAGTCAAAATGGGCACTTAGACTCTGGGAGTTAATGTGACATACTAAAATAAAATTGTCCAGCTCCCCAAATAAGCTATCAGAAGGCAAATCCATTGCAGGAGAGGCATCAAGAGGCTCAGATCCATGCCCAGTAGAGACCACCAGAGATTCGGACGTCGGATGGTTCTGTCGTTTTCTCAAAAGACATGGAGTTTTTAATAAGCGAATTTAGTACTGTCTTAGTTGGAAAATCTCGTAAACCCAGAGTTTTAAAAAACATTAATGATGAAACAAATGATAGATGATTGAATGATGGTAAATCTAGTGCTCTCAAACTATTTATGCCCTCAGCCTCCTACGCATTTCTCTCCCTACTTTACTTAAACCTAAAGTCACGTGTGATACGTTCAAAGTCACCTCTACATAGTTAAAAATTGTGCATCGTTGACGTATTCATAATCAAACAAGAAAGTATAAAGAAATACTTCGAAAGAAGCACTTATCGCTATGTGAAAATTTTATTAAGGAGTTTAGAACAATTTATCGCTATGAGAAAATAATACAAATAATTAAAACGATATACTCTTCCCGTTTCGTATTACAATTCACAAAAGGCGTGGTTCATAGTAAATATATTCAAAGATTGGTTTTTTAAAGAATTTATACTTGCAGTCAGGAAATTTATATGTTTTTAAACAACGCACCTCCATCCATCATCTATCTATAAAAAAAAGCTACGATTCGACGATGGTAAATTCCATCGATAATTCCAGCCCATGAACTAGGGAATAATTTTAGCCACCAAACGAAAATATAGATAAGAATTTTTAGACGAGGTAATGGTTGTGTTGAATTTAATTAAATGTAATTTAAAATTCACAATTTTTAATTTCGTGGTTGCAAGAAAGGAAGGAAAAGTCCAAACATTAGAAAATGTGAACACGAATTTATTTGATGACCAACATGAAGATGTTGATTTGGAAGGATTAGAGGTTCCTGATTATTGTACTGCCACACAAGATAGCGTTTGAGGAGAAATAACCGAAAAAGATATATCACAATTTTAACAATAAATATATTACAATAGCTTTCAAGCTGAAATGGTTGAAGGTGATCCTGGTTATCATATTATGACTTAACATGAATAGCTGATGAAGTAATATAGGAAAATGAAAAATTGCCCAAAAAAAATGGTTAAAGATCAGATCGCATTTCGACGATTTAATAACATTTATAGATAATAACATTAGATCAAGAAATGCAATTATATTATGGACATTTCCGTAATTTTAGTGACTTAATCACAAAAACACAACAAACTTCAAAAGTGCAAATTAAATGTACACATATCGGAAGTTAAGTTTTTCGTGTAACTTATATATAAATAAATAAATATACATATAAGGCATCTTCCTGGTCTTAGAATAACCCTCAATTATGGTCAGAAAATATCAGAAAAATGTGTTCAGGATTGTTTTTTTATATAACGAATTTTTGGCTATAATGGACACTCCTACCTTATATTAAACAGTTATATCGAGGTTTTACTATAATAACAAAAGACGTCGCACACTCATCGATATACAGCGGTAATAATATTTACCACTGATGCTATTATCCCCACCATCACACCATTAAAAAGTGAAGCGAAATCGTCACCGTACATTAGAAATTTGTTTAAATAAACACTGAATGAAATGATTTAATTTTTTCTGAAAATTTGAAAAAATACACAGCAATTTGCATAATATGTATATAGGATTTTTTAAATTTATTTAAATAAACACTATCATATTATAATATAAATGAATAATTAACAATCAATAAATAAATCATGAATAATTTATTGGCTAGAAAATTAAACGATTTTATTTAATTCCTGACGAAATTTCAAACGATTGTTGCGAATTAAAAATTTTATTAATATAATGTGGTCTAATTTGGTCTAAACAATCTTTTTAATAAGTTGCACTACATCAACTGATACAACGTCGAAGATACAACGAGTAAGCTTTTCCAATGCCTATTGTACCCAATAAGTAGACATAATCTATCTTTGGCAATGAAAATAAGTTACTCCATTTTGAAAAGTTCTTCTTAAGGTTTTGGGCTCTTTTTTTGGACAAATGCTGATTTCTGAAGTAGTTTAGGTCACACTTTTACTTCTAGGAGAATTTACAACATTCTAGAGCTAATTACTAAATAAAACTAGAACTAACACTAGACCTAGTATTCTAGTGGGTTTGTTCACCCCGATTCACTAGAAACCCCAGTCCTCATCTTCTTCGTTCTTCAAAAGAACGCTCATCCTTCATGGTCTCCACTGCTCTCCTGTAGCCCATATACATGGGAATAGAAAATAAAAAGCAAAAAGCACTCCTATAAACTTTTTGAAAAATATTTACCTGTTTATGTACCCAGGCTTGGGGTAACTTGGGTGGTCTCCTCGCCTCACTCTTCATGCACTGGCGCTTAGCTACTGTAATCCATCGGAATGCTCAAGGTCCATAAGCAGAACAAGACAAAAACATTCATTTCATTTTAGAAATAAAACTATCACATAACATACTTGGCTACAAGCCTCTGATTTTGACTTTTTCTCCCCAATTTCCATTCGTGCTGTTTCTTCATCTACATAACCTCGTTGATCATTTTCGCGATGACTATCCATCTTTCTTCAGTCTCCAGCATCAGTCCCGTACCGCATCTTTCCTCGCATCTTGTTCTTTGATTACTGAAATTTTTCACTCGAGGCTTATGTGTTCGGCGCTATCTCTCTCTCTCTCTCTGCAGAACCAGCAAACTTCAGTTTTTGCTTTTCTAATTTTGTACAAATACGTTCTGAAGATCCCGTGTCCAGTTAGAAATTGCGTTCAGAAGCGGTCCAGCTCCCTCCACCAAATAAATCTCTTATTTGGTGGAGGGAGAACAACATAAAAAAGTACAAAATTCAAGATAATAAAAATTGTTAAAAAAAATAATCAATCATAGACCTCTGACTTCTCAACGAAAACCAGAAGTTCCCTCGTAGCACGATTCGTCATTACTGGGGACTAAGCAAAATAGGACGTCAAGGATTCACAGTCATGAGAAAGGCATTTAGAACTAGAATCAACAACGCCAAGAGATCTCATCATTCCCCAGAATGTTTTGGGCGTAGAGCTCGATAATCTGTGCAAAACGTAAACCTTCTTGGCATTCTTACACCTGTGATTGCAGCGGTTGTGTAATACGCGATATCTCTCAAAAATCGCGTTAGAAGGACTACCTCTATATAAAATTTTAGCCCTATTTCGCACACGCTTAAGTGATCTGATCTCACAAAGCCATGGAGCAGGAAAATGTCTGACATTCCTTTACCTGCACCGCATGCTTATCATATAAGCCAATGATCTTGAGACTGCGATAATCGACCTTCGAATCAACATCTGCCATATGATACAACGATTGCCAGTCAATCAATCTTGCATCAGTCAGAAGAACATCCCGATTACAATGCCTGCGGTTCCGATAAGTCAGATTACGTCCAGAAGTAATTAGACGATAAACCTGAATTGCACAGTAGATGAGGTCAAGATTTGAAAATTGAATCGCCTGCAACTGGCCATAGATAGTCACTTTATCTGGGCAAGACGTAACAATAAGGTCAAGAAGAGATTGAGAGGAAGGCAAAAAATAAATAGGTTGGGAGTTGAGGACGGTCAAATTTAGAGAAGAAGCAATAAATTTAAGCCTTTCAGATCGAACGCCATCTCTAAGCAAACACGACACTAGCATAGTTGACAACATATCCTTCAAGCAAGACCTCAAAAGCATCAAAGTAGTTCTTCTGAGGGGAGCAGTAGCAGACATCAACAAGTAATTTTGTACGATAGCATGCCACTTCGACCAACAGATTTCGCGTTGGAAGTCATCCATTGCCTGGAGAACTCTAATTTGTAAATGATTTTTGAAATATAGAGAGACGCCCCCACTTCGAGAATATTCACAATAATTTCTTAATAGTTGATAACTCGGGAGCACAAACAAAGAAGCCTTAAGCCAGGTGTCACTTATCAATACCAGATCGAAGACATTGGAACATATAAAGAAAGTAGTCAAAATGGGCACTTAGACTCTGGGAGTTAATGTGACATACTAAAATAAAATTGTCCAGCTCCCCAAATAAGCTATCAGAAGGCAAATCCATTGCAAGAGAGGCATCAAGAGGCTCAGATCCATGCCCAGTAGAGACCACCAGAGATTCGGACGTCGGATGGTTCTGTCGTTTTCTCAAAAGACATGGAGTTTTTAATAAGCGAATTTAGTACTGTCTTAGTTGGAAAATCTCGTAAACCCAGAGTTTTAAAAAACATTAATGATGAAACAAATGATAGATGATTGAATGATGGTAAATCTACTGCTCTCAAACTATTTATGCCCTCAGCCTCCTACGCATTTCTCTCCCTACTTTACTTAAACCTAAAGTCACGTGTGATACGTTCAAAGTAACCTCTACATAGTTAAAAATTGTGCATCGTTGACGTATTCATAATCAAACAAGAAAGTATAAAGAAATACTTCGAAAGAAGTACTTATCGCTATGAGAAAATTTTATAAAGGAGTTTAGAACAATTTATCGCTATGAGAAAATAATACAAATAATTAAAACGATATACTCTTCCCGTTTCGTACTACAATTCACAAAAGGCGTGGTTCATAGTAAATGTATTCAAAGCTTGGTTTTTTAAAGAATTTATACTTGCAGTCAGGAAATTTAACAACGCACCTCCATACACCATCCATCTATAAAAAAACGTCACGATTCGACGATGGTAAATTCCATCGATAATTCCAGCCCATGAACTAGGGAATAATTTTAGCCACCAAACGAAAATATAGATAAGAATTTTTAGACGAGGTAATGGTTGTGTTGAATTTAATTAAATGTAATTTAAAATTCACAATTTTTAATTTCGTGGTTGCAAGAAAGGAAGGAAAAGTCCAAACATTAGAAAATGTGAACACGAATTTATTTGATGACCAACATGAAGATGTTGATTTGGAAGGATTAGAGGTTCCTGATTATTGTACTGCCACACAAGATAGCGTTTGAGGAGAAATAACCGAAAAAGATATATCACAATTTTAACAATAAATATATTACAATAGCTTTCTAGCTGAAATGGTTGAAGGTGATCCTGGTTATCATATTATGACTTGACATGAATAGCTGATGAAGTAATATAGGAAAATGGAAAATTGCCAAAAAAAAATGGTTAAAGATCAGATCGCATCTCGACGATTTAATAACATTTATAGATAATAACATTAGATAAAGAAATGCAATTATATTATAGACATTTTCGTAACTTTAGTGACTTAATCATAAAAACACAACAAACTTCAATAGTGCAAACTAAATGTACACATATCAGAAGTTAAGTTTTTCGTGTAACTTGTATATAAATAAACAAATATACATATAAGGCATCTTCCTGGTCTTAGAATAACCCTCAATTGTGGTCAGTATTAAAGTTTCATATTTGCCTTATACCAGAAAAAATGTGTTCAGGATTGTTTTTTTTATATAACGAATTTTTGGCTATAATGGACACTCCTACCCTATATTAAACAGTTATATCGAGGTTTTACTATAATAACAAAAGACGTCGCACACTCATCGATATAAAGTATTTACCACTGATGCTATTATCCCCACCATCACACCATTAAAAAGTGAAGTGAAATGAAAAATTTTTCTGAAAATTTGAAAAAATACACAGCAATTTGCATAACATGTATATAGGATTTTTTTAATTTATTTAAATAAACACTATCATACTATAATCTAAATTAATAATTAACAATCAATAAATAAATCATTAATAATTTATTGGTTAGAAAATTAAACGATTTTATTTAATTCCTTGAGAAATTTCAAACGATTGTTGCGAATTAAAAATTTTATTAATATAATGTGGTCTAATTTGGTCTAAACAATCTTTTTAATAAGTTGCACTACATCAATTGATACAATGTCTTAGACAATTCTGAAGGAATCTGAAACAGTTCAGATTGATGATTTATGAGTAAGCTTTTCCAATGCCTATTGTACACAATAAGTAGACATCATCTATCTTTGGCAATGAAAATAAGTTACTCCATTTTGAAAAGTTCTTCTTAAGGTTTTGGGCTCTTTTTTTGGACAAATGCTGATTTCTGAAGTAGTTTAGGTCACACTTTTACTTCTAGGAGAATTTACAACATTCTAGAGCTAATTACTAAATAAAACTAGAACTAACACTAGACCTAGTATTCTAGTGGGTTTGTTCACCCCGATTCACTAGAAACCCCAGTCCTCATCTTCTTCGTTCTTCAAAAAAACGCTCATCCTTCATGGTCTCGACTGCTCTCCTGTAGCCCATATACATGGGAATAGAAAATAAAAAGCAAAAAGAACTCCTATAAACTTTTTGAAAAATATTTACCTGTTTATGTACCCAGGCTTGGGGTAACTTGGGTGGTCTCCTCGCCTCACTCTTCATGCACTGGCGCTTAGCTCCTGTAATCCATCAGAAAGCTCAAGGTCCATAAGCAGAACAAGACAAAAACATTCATTTCATTTTAGAAATAAAACTATCACATAATGTACTTGGCTACGAGCCTCTGATTTTGACTTTTTCTCCCCAATTTCCTTTCGTGCTGCTTCTTCACCTACATACCCTCGTTGATCATTTCAGCGATGACTATCCATTTTTCTTCAGTCTCCAGCATCAGTCCCGTACCGCATCTTTCCTCGCATCTTGTTCTTTGACCACTGAAATTTTTCACTCGAGGCTTGTGTGTTCGGCGCTATCTCTCTCTCTCTGCAGAACCAGCAAACTTCAGTTTTTGCTTTTCTAATTTTGTACAAATACGTTCTGAAGATCCCGTGTCCAGTTAGAAATTGCGTTCAGAAGTGGTCTGGCTCCCTCCACCAAATAAGAGATTAACAACATAAAAAAGTACAAAATTCAAGATAATAAAAATTGTTAAAAAAAATAATCAATCATAGACCTATGACTTCTCAACGAAAACAAGAAGTTCCCTCGTAACACGATTCGTCATTATTGGGAACTAAGTAAAATAGGACGTCAAGGATTCACAGTCATGAAAAAGACATTTAGAACTAGAATCAACGTTAAGAGATCTCATCATTCCCCAGAATGTTTTGGGCGTAGAGCTCGATAATCTGTGCAAAACGTAAACCTTCTTGACAGTCTTACCACTTCTCAAAGGTCACGTCAGAAGGACTACGCCTATATATTTTAGCCCTATTTCGCTCACGCATAAGTGATCTGATCTCCTCACATAGCCATGGAACAGGAAAATGTCTAACATTCCTCCACCTAAGCGGTGCATGCTTATCATATAAGCCAATAATCTTGCGAATGCGATAATCGACCTTCGAATCGACATCCGGCATATGATACAACGATTGCCAGTCAATCAATCCTGCATCAGTCAGAAGAACATCCCGATTACAATGCCTGTGGTTCCGATAAGTCAGATTACGTCCAGAAGTAATTAGACGATGAACCTGAATTGCACAGTAGATAAGGTCAAGATTTGAAAATTGAATCGCCTGCAACTGGCCATAGATAGTCACTCTATCTGGGCAAGACGTAACAATAAGGTCAAGAAGGGATTGGGCGGAAAGTAAAAAATAAATAGGTTGGGAGTTGAGGATGGTGAAATTTAGAGAAGAAGCAATAAATTTAAGCCTTTCGGATCGAATGCCATCCCTAAGCAAACACGACACAAGCATAGTTGACAACATATCCTTCAAGCAAGACCTCAAAAGCATCAAAGTAGTTCTTCTGACGGGAGCAGTAGCAGACATCAACAAGTAATTTTGTACGATAGCATGCCACCTCGACCAACAGATTTCGCATTGGAAGTCATCCGATGCCTGGAGAACTCTAATTTGTAAATGATTTTTGAAATATAGGGAGACGCCCCCACCTCGAGAATATTCACAATAATTTCTTAATAGTTGATAACTCGGGAGCACAAACAAAGAAGCCTTAAGCCAGGTCTTACTTATCAATACCAGAGAGAAGATATTGGAACATATAAAGAAAGTAGTCAAAATGGGCACTTAGACTCTGGGAGTTAATGTGCCATACTAAAATAAAATTGTCCAGCTCCCCAAATAAGCTATCAGAAGTCAAATCCATTGCAGGAGAGGCATCAAGAGGCTCAGATCCATGCCCAGTAGAGACCAGCAGAGATTCGGACGTCAAGGACGACATAGTGATTGGGAAAAGTGTGAATTAAACCTTCTTCGTTGACTGAATGGAAGAGGAGCATTGATAATAATTTTGTGGGCCGCCATGTAATTGACTAGAGAAGAAAAATCAGGACGTGAAAAAAATTATGGGTAATTTTTCAATAAATTAGTGAACTTTGTTTCGATGGAAAAAAGTTTTGGAGTAATGAAAAAATGTTTGGGCAAAATCTAAAAAAACAAATGATTTATGTTTTAAATCAATTAACAAATTACATTGCTTTATTTAAATCATTGATTTATTGACATCAGCTAATATGAAGATAAAGGGAAAATTTCTCCTCAGTTGAAGGGAAACTATGAGAAGTTTTTGGACGATTGCATGAAGAAAAAGGTTTGAGCGGTAGAACCGAAATTTTTGCACCGGAATCAATTGATTATTTATTGGATCAAAAATAAAAAATCTTGAAGAAATTTCATTAATTTTAGTATTAGTAGTAATTGTGTGACTATTTTTAATCGAAACTTTACTCATTTTTTGGCAAATTATTACCATTGTTTCTTAAAAAAGTAGCGTTTGTTTATTTGTTTTACTTTCATTTATATTTTGTTCAAGTTTAGTCTTTTATTGAATCGTTTTAAACGAATTTTTTTTGAGTCCAAGTTTCAAAAAAATAAACATTATTATTATTATATTCGTCTAATATGTTTTGCTACAATACTTTTATTGTTTTTTATGGTATGATCTTTTTTAGTGAAATACCGTAAATGAAAACCCGAAATAATAATTGGGAAGGGGATTGTTTATGCGAAGATATCAGAAGATTAATTCAAACAAAAAAATACAAAATATATTTATTTTTATTGTCTCAAATAAATATTAAACTCTAAACAGTAGAACATGATACAAAATAGTTATACAACAAAATATCTCTTCTTTGATCTTATTAGCCGTTAATCTTGGATTTGCGCATAAAGATTTTACAGCGAAACTCGGCCGTAACAACGCGCGGGAAATTTAAATTTAAAAAATACAAAATTTTTATTACCTGAAATAAATATTAAACTCTAAACGCTGAAACGTTATAGAAAATAGTTTCATGCTAAAAAATTTTTGTTGACCTTATTAATTGTACTTTGTAGTTTTAATGATTTTCATGTAAAACTCGGCCGAAACAACGCGCGTGATAATTAAATAAACAAATACAAAATATATTATTATCTTAATAAATATTAAACTCTTAATGTTGGAACGTTATGGAAAATAGTTTGATAAAAAAAATATGTCTTCTTTGGTCTTATTAAATAACAATAAACTTTAAATAAAAAAAAAACTTGAACTTTTCTTCTTCGTTTTAAAGAAACGGTGTAACAAAATATTTCTTCAAAGTTGATAATTTATCTTAAGTTTAAGATAAATTCAAACTTTCATCTGAAATTAAAGTTAGTTAGATACATATTATATTATAGCAAATGCATCAATTAAAAAATTGACTAATTTCGAACTGCAATAAATTTTGAACGTATTGCTCGATTTGAATACAGTTTCTTATTTGAAAGGTTCACTTTTGCCAATATTCCTCTAGTAAAAGTGTCTTCTTGTAAATAAAGGTGTTTTCTTCATTTTGGTTCTCTTCAATTTCACCAATGGTGAATATTGCTAACGTGTGTTTTCTTCATTCAATTTGAAGAATTCTGTGGATTGCACTGACAAAAGAAATAAATTTTAACATAAGGAGTTTGTAGTACCAACTGTTCTGATTTGTTCTTTATTCATGTTTTGAAGTAGGAGATCATCTGGCGTTTGTAGAGTGGCAACATGGGCTATAACTCGTCTTCCTAGCATATCCCTCATGTGTTCTATGAAGTTTAAAATAGAGCTACTTGCAATCCATTCTATATTGTTTATGTCCAAACATGTAGATATTCGAATACTTTGGGAACTGTATTACATTACATATCGGGTTGGCAACCAACCAACTTTGTACCATGACCCTAAGGATCCTAAGGAACATTAATACCTTTCCCAGTGAAAAATTTTTCAGATCCACGCGTTCAAAAAAATTTCTTTAATATAGACGTGGTGAGATTACTGTTGATAAAGCTCCATACATGCTTTGTAACAGATTCCTACCCAAACCATTACAAATCCTACCTGCTAATGCAATTTTTCAGAGAAGTTGCACTAAACATAACGTTCTTCTGCGGGAGAGGAAAAGTTGAATCTCAACTCGTTTAAGAAGAATACGTTTTCTTCATTAGTGCACTGCACCTGATCTTGTGAAAATTATTTTCCAAGTAACTGTAGTCCAGCTGAAGGCCTCTGTGATATCAATTTCTTAAAATTGCCTTCGTACTGTGCGTTCACTCAAATTCATTCAATGGTCCTCAATGGTTGTAGTATGTCCTTTTTCTGCTAATATATCAATCAATATAACGTTTTGTGATGAATCGTCTTCCTAACTTAGATCGTGTGTTGTGCTGCTATGTCAAAATGTTTAAATGGCGCCAAGAATATGAGCAATGTGAATATGAGTTCATCTACCACTAAAACCACATTCTGAAGCAACTCGATGAGGATAAAGGAGACTACAAACTCCTCATGTTTAAAATAAAATTTTTATGTCGGTGCACACCACAAGAAGTTTCAAAGTGTAGGAAAAAACATTAATATTATTTACGATTGCTGAAATTGAAGAGTGCAAGTGTGAAGAGAGCAATACTTTAAAAGTTTATTGTAGTTTGAATCATGCATTTTTTAGTGTATTAAGTAAATTTTACCTTCTTTACGAACAACTGTAGCAAACCCCGAAAAATATCTAACATACTGATAAAAAAAGTTGCAATCAATGCACAACCCCATACATTCACAGTCAGGTAAAGTCTTCTTAAGATCAATCTTACGCCCCCAACTTTTAACTTTACGTGAAGCGTGTTCAGCTCCGTACCGTTTCAAGCTAGACTCTTCATCGATTCTTTCGAATCGACAGCCATGAGATACTTTTGGAGCGTGTTTAAAGCAATAAGTGAGATAACACTCTCCACAGCCTTTTAAATTCTTCACGGCCCTACAACGTCGGAACCAGCACATTTGTAATATAGCACCTGGATTTTGTAATAAGTTGTCTATGATCATTGGATCGGTTCGTGGAGGTGGAAACGATAATAAACTTTTCGTTGGCGATGATTTTGGCTTAGAAGGATCAATGATTATTGGTGAAGTTGGGTCTTTTTCAAGCAGTTCTTTTAAAATTGGTTTTAAACATTGCTTTACATCATTATCTGTGATTCTATTGGTGCGGCTTTTTCGTAAAACTTTAAATCGTGCAGGGTCCCTTTTACGCATA
The DNA here is from genome assembly GCA_036711965.1 of Onthophagus sagittarius. NCBI lineage: Eukaryota > Metazoa > Arthropoda > Insecta > Coleoptera > Scarabaeidae > Onthophagus > Onthophagus sagittarius. The sequence goes on along the minus strand of JASERS010000007.1, from coordinate 6,646,334 downwards.
TCATCAAAAACTAGGTTTAAGGCTTCGTCTAAATCACGGCAAGTAATTGACCGCTGACGTTCTTTATTAACTTGCGTACTACTTCCTTGGCCATTGTAAAATTTACTTAAACGGCTCGTTAAATTTTCTTTTACTACTGTTGGTTTTGGATTTTCCGTTGTTTTTGGAATTTCCATTGTTTTTGGAGTTACCGCTGTTTTTGTATTCCTTATTAGACCGCTCATTTGACCCCATTTCCGTTTCAGGTCGGGTTTAGCTTGAAAAATGTTTTTTCTTATCAACCCTCTAGTGTTCGCTTTGATGACTTCTTTTCTCTTATCATCTTTCCTCTTGTCTTCTTTTTTCTCCGTAAAAAGAAGAGGGTTGTTATCCTAAGATAAATTGAGAAAAATAAGAATTAAATCACATTTTTGTTGTACAGAGTGTGCACAAAAGTGTGTAATATATTCTTAATTCTGAAAAATTCACACAATTATTTAATTAACAAGTTGTCTATTTCTGGGGGGTAAGGAGGTTAAGTATTACATTCTAATCTACACTGAGTAAAGCATTTCTTAATACTATTGAAGTTTGCTCGTCTAAATACAAAATTGACACAAAAACTAGCTCGTAAAAGCTATTTATAATTAAGTAGATAAAAAAACTCGAATGCAAGGTGATGGACATCAATGCCAACAAGCGGATCATCGCACGAACGCCCAGAAAATTCTGCATGCATACTGTATACAATTAAATCGAACATCATACTATTGTAGTTAACAATGTTATTAAACTATACAAGGTTACAGTAAGAAAATGTCAACAAAAATTTCCTTGAACGAGCATTATAATCGCCGGAAGGAAGCAGATGACCGGAAGGAGATTGCTGCTACGACATATTAGGTACGTTGAAATCACCTACTATTAGAAGTGCATCATCAGGATAAAGCTCAAGATTGTTTTACAATTAGTAGACACAGTATAAGAGCACTAGCTTATCATCAACATAGACGGAGAATCACTAAGCATCGGTAGTTAGTTCTAGTAGAGGTGCAGCTGAAACGTTTCTTGGTATAGCCTTAAGTAGTGCTGGGCAAAGTATCTATACTTATCGATAGTATCGATACCTACCTTAGTATCAATACTCGATACTAACAAAGTATTGGTATTGAAAATATCGAAATGCGAAAGCATCGAAGTATCAAAAGCATTTGAGCATCTGCAAATGTATAAAGGAAATTGCGTTTAATTGATTGTCAGTGAAGATTTGCTGACAATCATCAACACTATGGGTTGAGTTGGTTCACCAACACTCGAGGTGTTGGGGGTCGTGCATTGGTTCCAAAGGCGATAATAGTTCGTTTTTGTAGCCGCATAAAGAGAAATGGGTTTTTCTCTGGTTCCAGACTCAAGAGGAAATCTGCACCTTTGTGTGATGCCTTAGTTTTAGAAAAATAGTACATTTTTGAGGTATTCTGGTCATGATGAATTGGTGCCGGAAAGCGAACAGATATGCAACGAAAGATTTCGTCTCAATTGTCGAGTTGGCTTGCGGGCGAGGCGCTGCATTTGAAATGTTTACATAAAATCATCCATTTTGGAAGACTGTAGAGTCTAATAGAGGATTTTATACAGGGTGTTTTGGTTACTCGGGGAATAATTTTAACCACATATACTAGAGCGCAAATGATGACAATTTGTGTAAAAAAATTGGTCAAAGACCTAAAATAGCAAAGATACAGGCCATCTAAGTTAGAAAATGTTTTTTTAAATATCTCAAACACTATTAAAATATAGATGTAAATAAAGCTTTATATATTCTAGGATTGTCTCGGATATTTTTAATTCTTACAACTTACATGGTAATACCTCTAAGCTCACGCGTATTGTTTGTAACAAGGGGGGTGTGGTATCAAAATCAACTTTGATTCAAACTTTCCCCTCGACTTTTGTAACTTTGATTTTTTTAACGCAAATGTTGTGGATCACCTTACATGTTCACTCTGTGTCGTTGCTTTTGGTGGGAGGGACGTGGTTGCTGGGGAACCTGCTGTCGTCAAACGATCTTGTTCTTTTGGCAACTTGTCCCTTTTCGGTCAGAATCTACGATATTGACTGGAACATTGCTTCCTCACTGGATACTGACAACGTCGATAGTTTGTACGGTACGTTTATTGATTTGTTTATGTACTATTATAATACATGTTGTCCGTTTAGGCGAAAATGTTGCTCTGCTGGCTATAGATTGTCCAACTGGGTTACCTCCGAAGTGATAGATGTGGGTGATAATTTGAAAAAAATGCATTAGCTGATGACAAATGGTTTCCCAGAACTCAGGGCAGTATATACAAAACATAAATCCGCCTACAAATCATTAATAGATAGGACTAAAAGGCGGATGCTATCCAATAGGACAAGGGCTGTTTGGCAGTGTGTAAATGGGGATTGGGTAGGAGAAAACGAAAGTGTGTTGAGGTTAGACTGTTGATTGATGGGGTATCTGTCTCCGATCCTAAAGAGTGTTGTTCAAGGTTTTGTAATTTTTTTGTAAGCCTAGTTCCTGACTCTCTCTCTAGGGCGTTTGGGAATGTAAAATCTGAACCTTGCACGAGCGATATTACAGTGAATTCTAGCATGTTTTTCTATCAGGTTAGCGTTACCGAAATTAAAAATGTCATAAGTAGGCTGAATAATACAAATAGTGTAGGTCCTGATGGTGTGCATGTCGTATGCGTCAAATATTTGTGTGATTAGATAGCTGCTTCGTTAGCAATCATCCTGAACAAGTCGGTATTTTCGGGGATTTTTCCAGATAAACTGAAGATATGCAACACGGTTCCGGTATTTAAGAAGGGCACTCCATTGGACATCAACAATTATCGTCCCATTTCATCAAATAGTGTATACTCCAAGATTTTCGAGGGTGTGGTGAAGGAACGGCTGTTGAGTTTTCTCAACAAATACAACATTTTATCAGTTTCACAGCATGGTTTTCGTACCGCTTTTTCTATTGAGACTGCAACAATCGACTATTTTAGGTATGTTTACCATCATCTTGACCGGGGTGACTATGTCTTTGGTCTTTTTTTGACTTGACGCGTGCGTTTGATTCTTTGTCTCCGGAATATGTTGGACATAAGTTGCATTGCATTGGGATCAGGGGCCCAATTCTTAGTTGGATAATTTTTTTTTCGCACCGATCGTGCGATGCGGGTAGTTTTATCAGGGGCAGTGTCTGAATATGTCCCAATTGAGAAGGGAGTACCGCAGGGATCTATTCTTGGACCATTAAGATTCCTGTTGTTCATAAACGATTTGCCTCGACATTTGGACGATGAAGTCCACATCACCATGTATGTTGATGATACTTCCGTAGCCATTGCTACCCGTGACCCTGATACCCTTTCAAATAAGGTAAATCTTGTGGTCAATCAGTTCGAGGATTGGTGTAAAAAAAATAAAATAATTTTGAACTCCAAAAAACCGGTATGCATTCATTTTCATAAGCGTCGTATTCTTCCTGATCCAATTGGTTGGGATCTGCCATTATCCGATATGGTGACATTTTTGGGGTTACGCGTTGATCAGCATTTGTCCTTTGGGCTCCATATTGATCATGTCTGTTCTCGATTAAATTCGGATTTTTTCAATCTTTTGAAACTAAGGTCTAGTTTGGAAATAGATTGCCTTTTACAAGGATATTATGCCCTGTGTTTTTCCCATTTAGCCTATAATATTCTAATTTGGGGTCTGGCTACTGAGTGGAAGCGTGTTTTTGTACAACAAAAAAGAGTTGTGAGAATGATGTTTGATGTTTGAAAAAAATATTCACCTTTTTGATGATAATGAAAAGGCATACAATATACGTCATTGTGCTTTGTCTCTACCAATGTATAAAATTTCTTTGTTTGAAAAAAGCCCGCAGTTCAGTTTTCTTAAATTATATAATAAACTTCCCCGATATATTAGAGACATTTCTGATATCAATCATTTCAAAAGTAAAGTTAAGATTTTTTTAATAGAAGGAGCATACTATAGCCAGTGTAAGTTTTTGAATGCCTAAATAACTTTGTTCTTATTTTTACTATAATTTTAGTGTATTGATTTTATTTATTGTATGTAAATGTATTGTATTTACTGACTATACAAATCCGCTGTAAGTGGCTTAGTGGTGAAATAAATTATTATTATTATTCATGATAAAGCTTTAAATTTGATACAGTATAAACAAATATCAAGTAAAACTAAGTAAAGTAAGTAAGTAATCCTACATTTACTTTCACAGATTTTGATAGAACACTTATTTTAGAAACATTACTCTTAATTAATATTGTTAAACATAACCGTTTCCCTGTTAAATGCAAAAATATTAAGTTTATTGTTCAAACAACTCATGCTACAAAAAAAAAGCGACCTTAGCGGAGTAAGAATAAAATCGTCTTATAGGAGATTTTATATATTTACTGAGATATGTAAGAAACGATTAACGTAACGTCTTGTAGGAGACTATATATTTACTAAGAAAATGGGCTGCTTTTAACAACATCTATGAATACATAAACGAAGTTGGAGTGACCGATGTCCATACTACAACAAAATTGATAATGTACAACATACATTTTTTAAATGTCCAAGATGGAACAGCGTAAGGCAGCAGTTAACATTGCACCTAGGGGACAACAAGACGTCGGGAAACATGATCGACATCATACTGAACAGCAAGAAGAATTGGGAGAAGATCGAGTGCTTTGTGAGAAAACGGGATACGTGCCAAAGTGCCGTTGCGATGAAAGGCAAAAGAAATACGTGTTGTGAAGTATTATGTGTAACTGCTGTAGCAGTGGATGGAAGCTAAAGGTTCTCCGCCATTTCCACTCAAGAGTAGGCGAAGAAAGAGGGGGAGCTTTTGGTGGGTATCTTTCACCAACAAGATCGAGGTGAAGGGAGTCCCACACTCTTATTGGCGTCATGTCTGGCTAAGGCTCAATACATCGAGCATTTTCTCCTCCTCAACGCCATAAAAAAATGATGGTTTAACCGAACCCAACTAATAATAAATAACAATAATAATTTTTTTATTGACTGCCAAAAGTAAATATAGGAAAAGATAAAAATAAACAAATTCAAAAAATAATAATAATAATAAATAAAATAAGTATTTTGCATATACATACATATACACACACATGATGTATACATACACATCAAACAAAACTTAATAATAAGGCAGTCAAAGGCGAAGTCCAGATTAACAACCTCTCAAGAGCCTGTTATATGTTCCACTTAACTTGTGGTCGAGCCTCTATATAACTAACATAAGAATGAAAAAATCCTGTATTGATTTCAATTCTTCGTAAGACAAAGAATAGGAAAAAGAACACTTCGCAACACAGAGCTGCAAGTCATCCCTCCTTAAGCAAATGATCAAAAGACAAGAACAAGCATCAAGGTCAGAATACTAAGGCAGCGTAGACATTATGTTGTAAATTTTGAAGTGACAACAGAGCGATACGTAACTACACTTTAAAAACACCAGGCTTTAAAATTTTCAACTCAAAACTACATAAATTGTACTCTATAGCTATTTTATATGAGAAAGATCGCTTAAAAAAAGCGGTTTTATGTGCAGGTGTGGTGATGGTGTTTCTATGCCTGAGGTTTAAGTTGTGTACATCTGTCCTGAAGGTAAGCTTATTATACAAGTAAGGTGGCTTTTTCGTAGTGACCAGACACAGTGTACAAAATTTGACAGAACCAGCGTTTCACAAAGATATGTTTTTGTTGCTATATTTAGAATGTAACGGTGTGGATAAATATACCGAAGTGCTGTATAAACTTTTTTATGCAAGCGCTCACATGTCCACTAAACCGAAGGTCGGGGTCAACTAACAATCCCAGATTCTTCGACTCCGGAAATACAGTCAAACTTTCCCCACTTAACTTAATATTAATATCGGAAGGTGACAAATTACCAAAAATAAGAAGTTTAGACTTTGATGGATTTAGGGTTAAAGCCATCCTGCACTTTCTGAGAGTATTCAGAAAGTGCCGCAAGATCCTCGTTTATTTTCGAGCAAAATAATGCGATCAGATTTCTCGGAAAGGACATATATAATTGAGTATCGTCTGCGTACATGTGTACTGTAGAAAGCTTAACACATTTTGGCAGCTGAGAGGTGTAGATAGAGAACAGCAAAGGAGCTAATATCGATGCCTGTGGAACCCCTACATCTATTGGCAAGGAGGCTGAAGTTTCTTCATTTAATTTCACAACTTGAGAGCGATTGGACAAATAACTTCTAGCAAAGGAAGACTGACTCATCAGACATACCAACATAATGCAGCACAGAGAGCAACATCCGATGGTTTACTTCATCGAAGGCCTTACTGTAATCTAAGAGTACAACTAAGCCCCTATCTCGAGCTTTAACAATATCATCAGTGACCTTTGATAAAGCCGTGGCACAGCTGTAATTAGACCAAAACCCGGATTGCGTTGCAGGCAAAATATCACACCGGTCTATATAATTACGTATCTACAATTCCATGCACTTCTCCAATACATTCGAGAGAGTTCGAAGAATGCTAACAGGACGTAAGTCCTCCAAATGAACTGGATTTGTCTTTTTTAAAAGCAGCAGTTTACAATATGTACAAGGTACGATAATATTTCAGGAAGATTACATTCAATTCATCAACACCAGCAGCGGTTGATTTGATCCCATTTAGTAGGTTTAATATTGTTGAAAAATCAACCATCCCAAACGAAAATCCACCATGAGACTCAGGGAACAATGTGTTGTCGTTATAGAAGGCAAGTAGGTCAGCATCAATATTGGTTTTATCAGCGACTTTTAAAAAGTAATCATTGATATTGTTCACATCTCCAGATGTGCGGGAATTGTGGGTTTACATTTATTACCAATATTAAGTCTATGTAAGAGCTTCCAACTCCTCTGCACATCATTATTTATAAAAGTATGGTTAAGATAAGCCTTTTTCTACCGACGACTTGCGGATGTGGTCAGGTTTCTTAAGGATTTGTAATAATTAAAATGGCCAATCAATTTTGTTCTCTTAAATTTTGCAAATGCCCGGTCCCTGAGTCTCGTCATGAACCTCACATTATCTGTCAACCATGGTGTAAAGGACCTATTGAATGTAAAAATTTCATTGGTGCATGCTTATCTAGAAGTGTCAGAAGATGGAAATTAAAGTAGGAAACCTTATGATTTATGTCGTCTATATAATAAACGAAAGGTTCAGAATGGTTCGCAACTCAGAACTTATGAACTAAAACATTCTCATATTATCATCGAAGTGACAAGGTGGACATTTCAAAAATATTTTGTTGTATAATATCAGATTCCCAAATTGGTTCCAGTTAAGACATATAAGGATCTGAGGCCTATAACCTTATTGCCGGTTTTATCGAAGTTATTGAAGACACTTATGGCTGAGCAGCTTCAGTCTTTTTTGGAGGCGCAGTGTATACTATCACTTAAGCAGTCTGGTTTTAGAAAACACTTTAGTTGTACCACTGCGCTTCTTGATTTGACTGATGATGTGTTTCAGGCTTTGGATCAGGACAAGTCAACTTTATTCATACTGCTTGACTTCAGCAAGGCCTTTGATATAATTAATCACAACTTATTACTAAATATATTGAGGTTCATCATGTGTTCCCCAAGGGTCTATTCTTGGACCAGTTCTCTTTACTATTTACACTTGCAATTTATTCTCTAAATTAACGCATTGCTCTTACCATCTCTATGCCGACGATACACAATTATATTATAGTTTTAAATCAGATGATCTCCAATCGGCATGCCGTATAATTACTGATGAATTGGGTGTTCTGTGCACCGAAATTGCAAATCATGGTCTGAAAGTTAATCCTTACAAGACACAAGGTATTGTATTTACATAGAGTTGTGGTTGTTTTGTGGATAAAGCTCGAGTCAATGTTTCTATTATGGATAAGCCAATACAGTTGTGTAGTATGGTTGAGTCTTGGGGTTACTATAGATAATCAATTGAACTTTGGTTATTATGTGGTTGTTCTATGTGGTCGTGCTTATGGTGCTTTAAAACGTCTACACTCATTCCGACAAGTTTTGTCTGTTAGACTCAGGCGTTTACTATATGACACTCTGGTCTTATTAAATTTCAATTATTGTAGTATAGTTTATAGTTCGTGTTTATCGTATGAATATAGGCGAAGGGTGCAGGTTGTTCAGAATTCTTGCTTGCGTTTTATTTATGGCATTAGGCGCAGGGACCATATTTCACCTGCGTTGCAGTCTCTCGGATGATTGAACATGAAGCAGAGGTTTCTTACACAATATTTATGTTTAATTTACAGGATTGTTAATTCTGGGAACCTCCTTATCTTGCAAATAAAATAAGGTTTAGAACAGACGTTCACAACTTGAACTTAAGACATAAATTTACAATGACTATACCATCTCATCGGTCTGCAAAATTTTGTCACTGGTATTCTTATCAAATGGCTCGGCTGGAGATTATGAAAGACTATGGAATTCTATGTCTGTTATGACTAGATGTGCAAGCACGGCGGTTCAGTTCAGAGGATTTGTGTTTCGAGAGTGTGTGAATCTTTATTTTTAATTTTGATTTGTTTTTTGTTATAATTATTATTATCAGTTGCAAACTTATTCGAATTGTAAACATTTATATTTCTGTTACTCAGTTTAATATTTTGCTCTTTTTTTTCTTTTTTATGGTGCAAGTAAAATCAGTGGCAGTTCTACTGCCTATGCTGTTCTTGTACCATTTGAGTTATAACTACATATATATATTTTTTTCTTTTTAAAAAAGTAGGTTTGATTTGTATCATTTTTTTAACTATAACACAATAAACCATTTATTATTATTATTATTAAGTTAATGTCTTTGATTAAGAGATCATCTGCAACAGCAAAATCATTCGAAAGAAACGTATTTATTGTGTAAAGTGGTAACACATAAAGCCACAAATCTTGTGAACGATCACCAAGAAGTTGAATCACTGGAAAACTTCCTTACAGCTACCAGCACTCCATCTCCATCTGCCTTAATATAACATACTTCTCGCAAAGAAACTTCAATAAGAATCGTTAAGATAAGTTTTCGTTAAGAGCAAAAAAATCAACGTTATGAACATTATAATATTGTGACATTACAAAAATTGATTCAAATTGAAGAAAATATTCCTAGTATGTAAACCCCTTCAACTACATCATTTAGATAACAATCGGAGATATACTTAAGTTAGAAGAAAAATGTCAATCATAATTAATCGATTTCCAAAGGATAAGGAATTTAAAAGACAAGTTAATATCTTTGATCAAGAGTGTGAGACAAATGTAAATAGGTGTCGAATTTTAATAAATCGGGTGAAGATTTAGAACTCAACCATCTCGATTTGTCATCCTTACGAACATGAGTAATACAATTTTTAATCCAACTCAGCATATTCATTTTTTCGCGAGACAAGACCTTAGCTGCCTCCTTGTACAAATTAGTGTCAACTGTTCATACTTGTAATTCAGGTTCATATCACACTAGATAGACTTCATTGGAAAAAAATTGCACATTTGTTTTAATAAATGCGCAACTTTTCCCAATGGAAAGGGAATATAAGGACTATTTTCGTTTAAAAATTTCGTAATACTGAACCTTTATGCGCAGAAAAGTTCAATATGGTTCGGAACTCAGAACTCATGAACCAAAACATTCTCACATCATCATTGAAGTGACAAGGTGGGCATTTCAAAAATATTTAGTTGTATAATATCAGATTCGGTTTTGCATGGAAAATTCCAGAACAGAATAAAGCAATAATTCTTAACCACTTTTCTACTACTTTTGAGTTTGTATGGTATTATTAATTTTAGAAACAAAATTGTAATAATTAATGATATGAAGCTCATAAAAAAATCAAAAAAAAACCTAGACGTATTAAGAAAACAAAGGATTTTGCTGCACCCTCACCCCACTCAGATATTTGTTTGCTAACCCTCAAAAAAATTATTTACACTTCGTTTTGTGACCTCCAAACAAGGATAAAATTGTATAAGATAGACTTCATTGGAAAAAAGTTGCACATTTGTTTTAATAAATGCGCAACTTTTCCCAATGGAAAGGGAATATAAGGACTATTTTCGTTCAAAAATTTCGTAATACTGAACCTATATGCGCAGAAAAGTTCAGAATGGTTCGGAACTCATGAACTAAAACATTCTCATATTATCAACAAAGTGACAAGGTGTATTCATTTCAAAAATATTTTGTTGTATAATATCAGATTCCCAAATTGGTTCCAGATCTATTGGTTAAGACATATAAGGACATATAAGGATCTGAGGCCTATAATCTTATTGCCGATTTTATCAAAGTTATTGGAGACACTTATGGCTGTGCAGCTTCAGTCTTTTTTGAAGGCGCAGTGTATACTACCACTTAAGCAGTCTGGTTTTAGAAAACAGTTTAGTTGTACCACTGCGCTTCTTGATTTGACTGATGATGTGTTTCGGGCTTTGGATCAGGACAAGTCAACTTTATTCATACTGCTTGACTTCAGCAAGGCCTTTGATATAATTAATCACAACTTATTACTAAATATATTGAGGTTTATCGGATTGGATGCACATGCGATTAAACTGTTTGATAACTATCTTTCTAATAGAGTGCAGTCTGTTAAATTAAATTCAGTGATGTCCAGTCCTACAATCTGTTCATCAGGTGTTCCCCAAGGGTCTATTCTTGGACCAGTTCTCTTTACTATTTACACTTGCAATTTATTCTCTAAATTAATGAATTGCTCTTATCATCTCTATGCCGACGATACGCAATTTTATTATAGTTTTAAATCAGATGATCTCCAATCGGCGTGCCATATAATTACTGATGAATTGGGTGTTCTGTGCACCGAAATTGCAAATGATGGCCTGAAAATTAATCCTGACAAGACACAAGGTATTGTATTTACAAAGAGGGGTGGTTGTATTGTGGATAAAACTCGAGTCAATGTTTCTATTATGGATAAGCCAATACAGTTGAGCACTATGGTTGAGCCTTGGGGTTACTATAGATGATCAATTGAACTTTGGTTATTATGTGGGTGTTCTATGTGATCGTGCTTATGGTTTTAATAACATTTGTTTTAATAAATGCGCAACTTTTCCCAATGGAAAGGGAATATAAGGACTATTTTCGTTCAAAAATTTCGTAATACTGAACCTTTATGCGCAGAAAGGTTGTGAATGGTTCGAAACTCAGAACTCATGAACCAAAACATTCTCACATTATCATTGAAGTGACAAGGTGGACATTTCAAAAATATTTTGTTGTATAATATCAGATTCGGTTTTGCATGGAAAACTCCATTGTAAATTCCAGAACAGAATAAAGCAATAATTTTTAAACACTTTTCTAATACTTTTGAGTTTGTATGGTATTATTAATTTTAGAAACAAAATTGTAATAATTAATGATATGAAACTCATAAAAAAATCAAAGAAAAAGAACCTAGACGTATTAAGCAAACAAAGGATTTTGCTGCACCTTCACCCCACTCAGATATTTGTTTGCTAACCCTCAAAAAAAATTATTTGCACTTCGTTTTGTGACCTCCAAACAAGGATAAAATTGTATAAGATAAAATTTAACGGAAAAAAATGCGTCTTTTTTTTACCCAAATCACTTTTGGGTTAAAATATTAATAATTAAAAAAATATTTAATAAAATACTTACATAATTAGTAGGAACATACGGTTTTTTTGTATTTTCTTCTTTATTAACAAATAAATGATCCGTATTCACGCTTGGATTCCTATAAGACCTCTGGGCTGGGGACATGCAAATTTCATAGTTATCAATAATTAAAGGCCTGTCGAGGTCTTCAAGTCTTCTTAAATCAGAAGGAGTGATGTAATCGATACTAGGTTTGGAAAGGGTTGAGGAAGTTCCATGAGCTACCAGAACTGTTCTGGTTAATGGAATATTAGGTGGAATTTGAATGGGATCGTCTTCTCCAGTCAAATCAATGACTGACGCATCACTGTCTGTTGAGGAAGACAGTTTATCTGGGATATTCTTTCGATTCATCTAAAACAAACGTGTCAATGTTACTACTACTACTATTTGTGTTTATTATTGCTTTAGTTTTAGTGGTTAATTGGGAAAATTGCTTAAAAATCAACATTTGATTCTAAGAAATTCATCAAAATCAAATAGTACTCACTATGTCATCCAAAGCACTCAATATATATTTACGTGACATAACACAAATAGATCCCGACGACTCGAAGAAGCCCAACACGAGAACTAAACTGAACTAAACCCTCAAAAATTGTACAAATCAAACCATCTCGCAAACTAAAGCTAGGCAACCACATGTAGTTTTAATCGCGTGCTACAGCTTTAACAATTAGTACGATTCATTCAAACGAAATCGTTCAAACAATCATCTTCTCTTTCGAAACACAAACAAACAACCTTTTACACCATTGTTTATTTACTTACCTTTTCGGTGATTCCCTGGAATACTTCTTCCGAAACAGTTGCTCGACCACGACTGAAGATATCAATGTAGATAGATTGAGTTGGATAACCTGCTAAAAAAAGGTAGGTTAAAAAAATATTTAAATTAATATGAGAATAGTTAAGTTCTATTTTCGATAAAATTCCTTGATAACTGTGTTATCAAATATTGCGATGACTATGTTCTTACACGTCAAATTTCAATTGCATTCATGACCAGCTTGAATATGTACATAATCTTAAAAATTCACAACAACGGGTCTAATTATGATTTGGGTATCAAATTACAACTTCATTCTTGTGACGTGTTTCTTTAACCATGAAATAGATGCATACCTATCTTTATGATTAATTAATCAAGTTCAGCTAATGTGACGGTTATGATGATGTCGAGGATTGGATTTCGTTTGAATTCAAGTTAGATTGTTTTCAAGAAATCTGTATGAGGAAGAAAGTGTGGTTCTTGTTGCAGTTAATAGATGGCGGTTTAAAACTAAATTTAAATTATTTTTGTATATTAATTAATTAAGTATTGATAATACAAATTTTAAGTGAAGATTAGAAATGTTTTTTTGATATCTATTGTTTTATTTTTTATACACGTATTTTTAATTTTTTGCCATACTTAAACATTTGTTTGGCTTACTATACAGGGTGTGTCTAATGTCTACAATATAACCTATAACCTCGCCATTGGTGGTTTTAAAGAAAAAATGTTCAAATAAAACCCTGTATAATGAGTTAGTGTGTTTACACAAAATTAGGTAATTTGAAAGACCAATACAGGATTTAAGATAAAAATATTTAAGATAAAACTTCTTACTATCAGTTATCATCAGCGAAATTGTCATGTATTTAAAGAAGACGTTAAATGTGGATATTATAAAAGGCTTTGAGGACACAAAGGAGCTCTCTTCATTCACATACTTCCCTTCTTCAAAAGTCTGTCACCATACAGATGTTGACTCTGAATGTATGTAGATAATCCACCCATCTAGTAAGGTTCGTATCTCAGGTGGAAAATTTTTACAGTCAACAGATTCACATAGGTTTGGGGATAAATAAACCCCAAACCATACAGATTAGTCAGCCTTCCCTTCTCCTTAAAGAGATTGATGAAAAGGTAGTGGATGAATACCTTAGGAATGAGTGCTTATCACTAATCCACCCCATCCAAATTAACATGGTTATCAAACATCAAATAATTACTGCTCTCCATGCTTTGACAAGCACCTTAAGGGAACAATTGCCACCAAATAGATGGCCAAAGAGATAGATATGTACTTTCATATAAGAAGCTTTTGATAACACATAAAGAAAGCTTTAAATTAAGCCATATACCATAAATAAAAAAATTATCCAAAGGTGATAGGTTTTATAACAGGTTTCAGACCCTGCTCTTCCTTACAGGAATCCCTACAATTGTAAATTGACATTATAAACTTATTTTGCAAAACTAAACCAAACTTATGTCACTTTAATGAACGATAAACATAAATTTTATAAAGTATTATTTGTGATATTGCTTAATTATTTCAAGGTGAAGATGAATAGTTTCAATAAAGCTCTATATGTTAAGAATATACATCAACCGTAACCAAATGGTGCTTAGCCATATTAAAAAGCTAGCAGATAACAGCCAATTTAAGAGGCGAGTTGCTGACTATAAAGACGCTAAGATGATATACCCAAGAGGAATTCTCACTCAAACTCTCTGACAAAAGGATGACTTGATGAACACCTATTATTTAGGGGTATATTAATAATGGTAATCAAATCCGAGGCAAATATGTTACAAGCATAACTCAACTAATGCAAAAAGCAATACTATTTAACAGCATTGGGTGTAGAAATAATCCTAATAAAATTGCAATGGTCCCTCTCACTCGGAGAAAGAAGCTGTAACTTAGAGCATCCAATGAATATAAAATCATAAACCTCAAAACAGAGGATAAGTACTTAGAAGTAATACTACGATCAGACCTATCGTCGCCTATGCCTCACAAAACGAGACAACTTTCAGTACTTTATCACTGAGAATAAGCACTCCACTAAAATCGATGCAGGGCAACATCAGCGACTGCTCAGGGACTATAATCTAAATCATTTAATTGAAATAAAGACGGAATACAATTTTGACCAGCTAAGACTGGTAAGCATAATAATAATGGTTTAGAAGCAGAGATGGATGAAAGAAGGGTGAGTCTCAATTAACCCTAGGATGTGCGACTAAGCTTTTCGAGACTCCTTTTTACTTTGAGTAGTCACAAAATTTTTTTCTTAGCTTCAAACGCCGAAATATATTTATGCCAACTACCTATTTACTAAACGTAACAAAATTTGCTAAAGATTATTGCATTGAGTTCGTAGAACAAACCTAATCAAATCTAATTGTTCCTACTGGGTCTCACAAGGCCCGTCCGTTCAATGTATGGGAAGCGTATAATCAGCTAACAAAACGTGTTTATAGACGATTAATCACGTTTGGTGAAACGTTTGGTTTTTTATAAATACATATGTTGGAGATATGTATTTATAAAGCTTTTGTAAGTAGTTTTCTTTTGATATTAGCTAGTAAACATTTGTATTTTTACTGTTTTAAATGGAAATGAACGGTTTTCTAGACTGTCAAGAGATCCGCAGCAGCATTGATTTTTGAAAATACGTATGGATACTGCGTGCTGAAGAAAAATAGAGTTGGGAATAAAGTCAAAGAACGAAGACGTCTATCTAAAAATGCTAAAATTGGATCTGAAAGCGCTGACATTGAATTTGGAAGAATAACCCCAAGACTACATTAAATTTAAAAAAATAATTGAAAATGCCAACTTCAATCCAGATAAAACCATTAAAGATTTAGTATGGGTTCTCTTTTGGAAGCGGTTCAAATTTTCTAGAAGCAATATCAAGTCTGCAAGAAACAATATCAAGTCATCTGAAAGCATTCCAAGCCATATAGAAGCATTGCAAATCTTCTGGAAGCATTTCAACTGTTTCGGAGGCAATATCAAGTCTTATAGAAGTATTTCAAGTCTTCTGGAAGCAATATCAATTCTTTTAGAAAAATATCAAATCTTCTGGTAGCATTTCAACTGTATCAGCAGTTATTAAGTCTTATAGAAATATTTTGGAAGTAGTTGAAGTCTTTTGGAAACAGTATCAGACCTTCTAGAGGCAGTATCGAGTCTTTTAGAAGCATTTCAAATATTCTAGATGCAGTATCAAGTCTTCTGGAAGCAATATCAATTCGTCTAGAAACAATATCCAATCTTCTGGAAGCATTTCAACTGTTTCAAAGGCAATATCAAGACCTATAGGAACATTTCAAGTCTTCTGTATGCAGTATCGAGTCTTCCAGGGGCAGTAGTAAATCGTTTGGAAGCAATTGAAGTCTTTTGGAAACAGTATCAAACCTTCCAGAAGCAATACCATGTCTTTTAGAGGCATTTCAAATCTTTTAGATGCAGTATTAAATCTTCTGGAAGCAATATCAATTCTTCTAGAAACAATATCAAATCTTCGAGAAGCGTTTCAACTGTTTCAGAGGCACAATCAAATGTTATAGAAATATTTTAAGTCTTCTAGATGCAGTATCAAATCTTCCAGGGGCAGTGGCAAATCGTCTGGAAGCAGTTCAAGTCTTTTAGAAGCAGTATCAAACCTTCCAGAGGCAGTATCAAGTCTTTTAGAAGCATTTTAAATCTTCTAGATGCAGTATCAAGTCTTCAGGAAGCAATATCAATTCTTCTAGAAACAATATCAAATCTTCGGGAAGCGTTTCAACTATTTCGGAGGCAATATCAAGTCCTATAGAAATATATCAAGTCTTCTAGATGCAGTATCAAGTCTTCCAGGATCAGTGGTAAATCGTCTGGAAGCAGTTCAAGTCTTTTGGAAACAGTATCAAACCTTCCAGAGGCAGTATCGAATCTTTTAGAGGCATTTCAAATCTTCTAGATGTAATATCAAGTCTTCTGGAAACAATATCAATTCCTCTAGAAACAATATCAAATCTTCTGGTAGCATTTGAACTGTTTCAGAGGCAATATCAAGTCTTATAGAAATATTTCAAATCTTCTAGATGCGGTATCAAGTCTTCCAGGAGCAGGGGTAAATCGTCTAGAAGCAGTTCAAGTCTTTTAGAAGCAGTATCAAACCTTCCAGAGGCAGTATCAAGTCTTTTAAAAGCATTTTAAATCTTCTAGATGCAGTATCAAGTCTTCTGGAAGCAATATCAATTCGTCTAGAAACAATATCCAATCTTCTGGAAGCGTTTCAACTGTTTCAGAGGCAATATCAAGTCTTACAGAAATATTTCAAGTCTTCTAGATGCAGTATCAAGTCTTCGGGAGGTAGTGGTAAATCGTCTGGAAGCAGCTCAAGTCTTTTGGAAACAGTACCAAAACCTTCCAGAGGCAGTATCGAGTCTTTTAGAAGCATTTTAAATCTTCTAGATGCAGTATCAAGTATTCTAGAAGCAGTATCAATACTTCTAGAAAAAATCTTTGGAAGCTTGCAAATGTTTCAGAGGCACTATCAAGTCTTATAGAAGCATTTCAAGCGTTCTAGATGCAGTATCAAGTCTTCCAGGGGCAGTAGTAAATAGTCTGGAAGCAGTTCTAGATGCAGTATCAAGTCTTCTGGAAGCAATATCAATTCTTCTAGAAACAATATCAAATCTTCGGGAAGCGTTTCAACTGTTTCAGAGGCAATATCTAGTCTTATAGAAATATATCAAGTCTTATAGAAATATATCAAGTCTTCTAGATGCAGTCTCAAGTCTTCCAGGGGCAGTGGTAAATCGTCTGGAAGCTGTTCAAGTCTTTTGGAAACAGTACCAAACCTTCCAGGGACAGTATCGAATCTTTTAGAGGCATTTCATATATTCTAGATGTAATATCAAGTCTTCTGTTAGCAATATCAATTCTTCTAAAATCAATATCAAATCTTCTGGTAGCATTTGAACTGTTTCAGAGGCAATATCATGTCTTATAGAAACATTTCAAGACTTCTAGATGCAGTATCAAGTCTTCTGGAAGCAATATCAATTCGTCTAGAAACAATATCAAATCTTCTGGAAGCGTTTCAACTGTTTCAGAGGCAATATCAAGTCTTACAGAAATATTTCAAGTCTTCTAGATGCAGTATCAAGTCTTCGGGAGGCAGTGGTCAATCGTCTGGAAGCAGCTCAAGTCTTTTGGAAACAGTATCAAACCTTCCAGAGGCAGTATCGAGTCTTTTAGAAGCATTTTAAATTTTCTAGATGCAGTATCAAGTCTTCTGGAAGCAATATCAATAGTTCTAGAAAAAATCTTTGGAAGCTTGCAACTGTTTCAGAGGCACTATCAAGTCTTATAGCAGCATTTCAAGCGTTCTAGATGCAGTATCAAGTCTTCCAGGGGCAGTAGTAAATAGTCTGGAAGCAGTTCTAGATGCAGTATCAAGTCTTCTGGAAGCAATATCAATTCTTCTAGAAACAATATCAAATCTTTGGGAAGCGTTTCAACTGTTTCAGAGGCAATATCTAGTCTTATAGAAATATATCAAGTCTTATAGAAATATATCAAGTCTTCTAGATGCAGTCTCAAGTCTTCCAGGGGCAGTGGTAAATCGTCTGGAAGCTGTTCAAGTCTTTTGGAAACAGTACCAAACCTTCCAGGGACAGTATCGAATCTTTTAGAGGCATTTCATATTTTCTAGATGTAATATCAAGTCTTCTGTTAGCAATATCAATTCTTCTAAAATCAATATCAAATCTTCTGGTACCATTTGAACTGTTTCAGAGGCAATATCATGTCTTATAGAAACATTTCAAGACTTCTAGATGCAGTATCAAGTCTTCTAGTGGCAGTGGTAAATCGTTTGGAAGCAGTTTAAGTTTTTGGAAACAGTATAGAACCTTCAAAAGGCAGTATCAAGTCTTTTAGAAGCATTTTAAGTCTTCTAGATGCAGTTTCAACTCTTCTGGAAGTAATACCAATTCTTCTAGAAACAATATCAAATCTTCTGGCAGCATTTCAACTGTTTCAGAGGCAAAATCAAGTCTTATAGAAGCATTTCAAGTCTTCTAGATGCAGTATCAAGTCTTCCATGGGCAGTAGTAAATCGTCTGGAAGCAGTTCAAATCTATTGGAAACAGTATCAAACTTTCCAGATGCAGTATCAAGTCTTATCGAAGCATTTCAAGTCTTCTAGATGCAGTATCAAGTCTTCCAGGGGCAGTAGTAAATAGTCTGGAAGCAGTTCAAATCCTTTGGAAACAGTATTAAACCTTCCAGAGGCAGTTTCGAGTCTTTTAGAAGCATTTCAAATTTTCTATATGCAGTACCAAGTCGTCTGGAAGCAAATTAAGTCTTCTGGAAGCAATATCAACTTTTCTAGAAACAATATCAAATGCTCTGGAAGCATTTTAACTGATTCAGAGGCAATATCAAGTCTTACAGAAGCATTCCCAGTCTTCTAGATGCAGCATCAAGTCTTCCAGGGGCAGTATTAACTCGTCAAGAAGCAGTTCAAGTCTTTCAAATCTTCTGGAAACATTTCAACTGTTTCAGAGGAAATATCAAATCTTATAGAAATACTTCAAGTCTTCTAGATGCAGTATCAAATCTTCCAGGCGCAGTAGTAAATCGTCTGGAAGCAATTCAAGTCTTTTGGAAACAGTATCAAACCTTCCAGAGGCAGTATCGAGTCTTCTAAAAGCATTTCAAGTCTTCTAGATGCAGTAGCAAGTCGTCCAGGGGCAGTAGTAAGTCGTCTGGAAACAGTTCAAGTCTATTGGAAGCAGTACCAAACCTTGCAGAGGCAGTATCGGGTCTTATAGAAGCATTTCAAGTCTTCCAGATACAGTATCAAGTCTTCTAGGGGCAGTAGTAAATCGTCTGGAAGCAGTTCTAGTCTATTGGAAACAGTATCAAACCTTCCGGAGGCAGTAACGAATCTTTTAGAAGCATTTCAAATATTCTACATGCAGTAACAAGTCTGTCGGAAGCATATCAAGTCTTCTGGCAGCAATATCAATTATTCTAGAAACAATATCAAATCTTCTGGAAGCGTTCCAACTATTTCCGAGGCAATATCAAATCTTATAGAAGCATTTCAAGTCTTCTAGATCCAGTATCAATTCGTCCAGAGGCAGTAGTAAATCGTCTGGAAGCAGTTGAAGTCGTTTGGAAACAGTATCACACCTTCCAGAGGCAGTATTGAATCTTTTAGAAGTATTTTAAATCTTCTACATGCAGTAACAAGTCTTCTGGAAGCATATCAAGTCTTCTAGCGGCAATATCCATTCTTCTACAAACAATATCAAATCTTCGGGAGGCGTTTCAACTACTTCAGGGGCAGTATCAAGTCTTATAGAAGCATTTCAAGTCTTCTAGATGCAGTATCAAGTCTTTCAGGGGCAGTAGTAAATCGTCTGGTAGTAGTTCAAGTCTTTTGGAAACAGTATCAAACCTTCCAGAGGCAGTATCGAATCTTTTAGAGGCATTTCAAATCTTCTACATGCAGTAACAAGCCTTCTGGAAGCATATCAAGTCTTCTGGCGACAATATCAATTCTTCTCGAAACAATATCAAATCTTCTGGAGGCGTTTTAATTGTTTCAGAGGCAATATCAAGTCTTATAGAAGCATTTCAAGTCTTCTAGATACAGTATCAAGTCTTCCAGGGGCAATAGTAAATCGCCTGGAAGCAGTTCAAGTCTTTTGGAAACCGTATCAAACCTTCCAGAGGCAGTATCGAGTCTTATAGAAGCATTTCAAGTCTTCTAGATCCAGTATTAATTCGTCCTGGGGCAGTAGTAAATCGTCTGGAAGCAGTTCAAGTCTTTTGGAAACAGTATCACACCTTCTAGAGGCAGTATCGAATCTTTTAGAAGCATTTCAAATCTTCTACATACAGTAACAAGTCTTCTGGAAGCATATCAAGTCTTCTGGCGACAATATCAATTCTTCTAGAAACAATATCAAATCTTCTGAAGGCGTTTCAATTGTTTCAGAGGCAATATCAAGTCTAATAGAAGCATTTGAAGTCTTCTAGATGCAGTATCAAGTCTTCCAGGGGCAGTAGTAAATCGCCTGGAAGCAATTCCAGTCTTTTGGAAACAGTATCAAACCTTGCAGAGGCAGTATCGAGTCTTATAGAAGCATTTCAAGTAGTCTAGATGCAGTATCAAGTCGTCCAAGGGCAGTAGTAAATCGCCTGGAAGCAATTCCACTCCTTTGGAAACAGTATCAAACCTTGCAGAGGCAGTATCGAGTCTTTTAGAGGCATTTCAAATTTTCTAGATGCAGTATCAAGTTTTCCAGGGGCAATAGTAAATCGTCTGGAAGCAGTTCAAGTCTTTTGGAAACAGTATCAAACCTTCCAGAGGCAGTATCGAGTCTTATAGAAGCATTTCAAGTCTTCTAGATCCAGTATCAAATCGTCCTGGGGCAGTAGTAAATCGTCTGGAAGCAGTTCAAGTCTTTTGGAAACAGTATCAAACCTTCCAGAGGCAGTATCGAGTCTTATAGAAGCATTTCAAGTCTTCTAGATCCAGTATCAAATCGTCCTGGGGCAGTAGTAAATCGTCTGGAAGCAGTTCAAGTCTTTTGGAAACAGTATCAAACCTTCCAGAGGCAGTATCGAGTCTTATAGAAGCATTTCAAGTCTTCTAGATCCAGTATCAAATCGTCCTGGGGCAGTAGTAAATCGTCTGGAAGCAGTTCAAGTCTTTTGGAAACAGTATCACACCTTCCAGAGGCAGTATCGAATCTTTTAGAAGCATTTCAAATCTTCTACATGCAGTAACAAGCCTTCTGGAAGCATATCAAGTCTACTGGCGACAATATCAATTCTTCTCGAAACAATACCAAATCTTCTGGAGGCGTTTTAATTGTTTCAGAGGCAATATCAAGTCTTATAGAAGCATTTCAAGCCTTCTAGATACAGTATCAATTCGTCCAGGGGCAGTAGTAAATCGTCTGGAAACAGTTCAAGTTTATTGAAAGCAGTATCCAACCTTGCAGAGGCAGTATCGAGTCTTATAGAAGCATTTCAAGTCTTTTAGATGCAGTATCAAGTCTTCCATGGGCAGTGGTAAATCGCCTGGAAGCAACTCCAGTCTTTTGGAAACAGTATCAAACCTTGCAGAGGCAGTATCGAGTCTTGTAGAAGCATTTCAAGTAGTCTAGATGCAGTATCAAGTCGTCCAAGGGCAGTAGTAAATCGCCTGGAAGCAATTCCAGTCCTTTGGAAACAGTATCAAACCTTGCAGAGGCAGTATCGAGTCTTATAGAAGCATTTCAAGTCTTCTAGATGCAGTATCAAGTCTTCCAGGGGCAGTAGTAAATCGCCTGGAAGCAATTCCAGTCTTTTGGAAACAGTGTCAAACCTTGCAGAGGCAGTATCGAGTCTTATAGAAGCATTTCAAGTCTTCCAGATGCAGTATCAATTCGTCCAGGGGCAGTAGTAAATCGTCTGGAAACAGTTCAAGTTTATTGAAAGCAGTATCCAACCTTGCAGAGGCAGTATCGAGTCTTATAGAAGCATTTCAAGTCTTTTAGATGCAGTATCAAGTCTTCCATGGGCAGTAGTAAATCGCCTGGAAGCAACTCCAGTCTTTTGGAAACAGTATCAAACTTTGCAGAGGCAGTATCGAGTCTTATAGAAGCATTTCAAGTCTTCTAGATGCAGTATCAAGTCGTCCAGGGGCAGTAGTAAATCGTCTGGAAACAGGTCAAGTCTATTGAAAGCAGTATCCAACCTTGCAGAGGCAGTATCGAGTCTTATAAAAGCATTTCAAGTCTTCTAGATGCAGTATCAAGTCTTCCAGGGGCAGTGGTAAATCGTCTTATAGCTATTCAAGTCTTTTGGAAACAGTATCAAACCTTCCGAAGGCAGTATCAATTCTTTTAGAGGCATTTCAAATCTTCTAGATGCAGTATCAAGGTTTCTAGAAGCATATCAAGTCTTCTGGAAGCAATATGAATTGTTCTAGAAACAATATCAAATCTTTCGGAAGCATTTTAACTATTACAGAAACAATATCAAGTCTTATAGAAGTATTTCCAGTCTTCTAGATACAGTATCAAGTCTTCCAGGGGCAGTAGTAAATCGGCTGGAAGCAGTTCAAGTCTTTTGGAAACAGTATCAAACCTTCTAGATGCAGTATCGAATCTTTTAGAAGCATTTCAAATCTTCTACCTGCAGTAACAAGTCTTCTGGAAGCATATCAAGTCTTCTGGCAGCAATATCAATTCTTCTACAAACAATATCAAATCTTCTGGAAGCGTTTCAACTGTTCCAGAGGCAATATCAAGTCTTATAGAAGCATTTCAATTCTTCTAGATGCAGTATCAAGTCTCCCAGGGGCAGTAGTATATCGTCTGGAAGCAGTTCAACTCTTTTGGAAACAGTATCAAACCTTCCAGAGGCAGTATCGGGTTTTTTGGAAGCATTTGCAATCTTTTAGATGCAGTATCAAGTCTTATTAAGTCTTCTGGAAGAGGATAGTCTTCTGGAAGCAGATTAAATTTTTTAGAAACAGATCAAACCTTCTTGAAGCAATATCAAGTCTTTTGGAAGACTATATCCCGCCTAATGAACCGGCGTCGGATGTTGAAGAAGAGTTATAGATTGACCAATATTGCTGTCGACAGTAACAATGAACAGGAAGATGTTGTCGACGAACAGGTGAATTTTATACATCCAAAGATAGCGTTGTTTTGTTAAAAAGTCTAGCAATACAATGTTTCAGTGGATGTAATTACTGGAACTCCAGTAGTCCCGTAAAACCCTTAAAATTTTCGGTTTATATACAACTCTTAACGCTAACTTAACAATTAATAAAACAATTAATTTAGGTCTCTTAATTGCGCAATTATGGGATGCGACCGATGATTTTTGGTCAGCAACTTTTGGTAATTTGTCTGACCTTATTTGAAAAAAGAATTTAAAAAAAATAAATTATTGTTTAATTGAGATTAAACAATTACAGTAGGCATAAACAAATATCATATTTGCATACTCCCTATGAGTAAATATAAGTGGCATAAAAATAATATTAAATCTTTAATTGTTCGGTTAACTGAAGAATAAAATTTTAAAAATTAATTTTTATTCACGTCGATTTTTTCTATAACAACTGAGAATCAAACTTAAACATGAGAGTTTATTTGAATTATTTTAACTTTCTGAATACCTCCTCGAAATACACCCAACTCTTTTTTTACACCGTATTTTTACCACAATATTTTGAAATAACACGGTTCACCAATAAATTTTTTTACACGAATTTTTTGTTATAGCACGAATCCCGAAAAGATTCTTAATTCTAATTTTCATAGCGTCTTACAGAACCTTATGTATACAGTAACAAAATACAATGGGGGAATACCGTGGTCAGAAGTCGGTCGGTCCACATGTTTATAACTTGGTATACTACGGGGAATATCAGAATTTTGTGATCACATTTATTCTTTGTCTCGTTGTGCTTCAACTTGAACACATGATTTCGTAATTCAGTATTTATTTTGTGTTGAGAGTGAAGTTTGTAAAGTTCTAAAAGTGGATGTTTCCAGGTATTATTGAAGCTATCAGTGAAATTTCCAGTATATTATTTGTAATGATAATAATTCTTACTTATTCTTGTATTAGATTATCGCTTTAGAAAAATTCTATAAGCAATATTATTTTGGATCTTTTTAATAGTACCCTTATTGTTTAATAAAATGCCTAAACAACAACTTCCGAAGAGACAAACAATTTCTTTAGAAACTAAAATAAAAATCTTAGACTGTCTAAAGAAAGGCCAAGGTCCCACATCTATTGGCAAAGCTTTTGGTTTAAACGAAGCGACTATAAGAACAATTAGAAAAAATGAGAATTCCATTTGACAATCCGTAATTTCTGGATCGAAAGTAAGCTCCAAAATATCATCTTATAGTCGAAATCCTATCTTAGAGAAAACGGAAAAACATATGGTGTCTTGGATAGAAGATTTACAATCAAAAAGAATATCTATTTATGGGAAACATATAAAAGAAAAAGCACTTATTGTTAGAATATATAACCGATCTCAGGAATTGGAACCATCAACAAGTCTTCAGGCAACGAAGAAACTGGCATTTAATGCAAGTGAGGGATGGCTGACAGGTTTTATAAAAAGGCACGTATTTCACAATGTAAAAATAAAGGGAGAAGTAGCATCAGCAGACGAAAATGCTGCAAAAATCTTTCCGGGTAAACTAGCAAAAATCGTTAAAGAGGGCGGTTATACTCCAGAATAAATATTTAATGCCGACGAAACGGGTTTGTTTTGGAAGAAAATGCCCGAAAGGATTTATATAGCAAAATCTGAAAAATCAGCTGGTGGTTTTAAAATCAACGGCCAAAGATCGAGTGATGTTCTTGTTATGTAGTAACGCATCTGATGATAAAATGTTAAAGCCTTTATTAATCAACAAATCTCTTATGCCACGAGCATTAAGAGGTAAGAACATTAAACAACTTCCAGTCAATTTCATGGCGAATAAAAAGGCATGGATGACGGTTGACCTGTTCACAAATTGGTTCAACAACTGCTTTGTTCCTGAAGCCCAGAAATATATGGAAGGTTTGGAATTCAAAATATTTTTGCTCGTTGATAATGCGCCCAGCCACCCAGTGTTGGATCACCCAAATATTCAATTGCTATTTTTACCGCCTAATACTACCTCGCTGATTCAGCCGCTCGATCAGGGCATTATGGCAACATTTAAAATGTACTACATAAACCAAACGTTTAAATATATTTTAGATTCAATGGAAGAAACAAATTTGACTATTTTGGAAGCTTGGAGAAAGTTTACGATTGTGTAATGCAATTACACTTGCTTCTGTTGCCATTAAACAATTGCGCCAATCAATCTTAAATGCTTGTTGGAAAAAAATATTGCCAGCATGCGTCAAAAGTGGAAGTTTTGGAGAAAAATCAGCTGTGTCTTCTGAAATTATAACTCTATCAAATACAATTGATGGCAACGGTTTTAACAACATTCAAACGGCTGATATTGATGAATTGATGCGAAAAAGCAAAGATGATTTGATCGAATTTATGACAATTTGTGAAAATAAAGAAATCGATAATGATAAGGTAAAAGTTGAAGTTCAGCTATTAACGGCTGATTTAATTCGCGATGGCTTGAAATTTGTTACAAGTATGGAACAACAATTTCTTACTCATGATCCTGACATGGAGCGTGCATTGAAATTTCAACGTAGTCTTAAGTTATGTGTAGCTGGATATGAAGAATTATATAAGCTCATTGAGAATCCAAAAAAGCAGCAGCTAATAACCGACTTTACAACTACAAAGAAAAACAACACAGACCGTTAATAATGAACGAAATTCTTCATTTGAATTAAATTCAACAGTTGTGTTAGATATATCCAACATGATAGTGCTTTTGGTCAAGTCCGTAATAAACGTGCACGTTTGTTATCAAGTAGCGATAAAGACTTGCGAAATTGATTTTTATTTCTAATTTTAGTTTACATTTTTACATTCTTATGCTGAAGTTTTGACTGTACACTATTTTTTTTAAGTAATAGCTTTTTTTATAAATATGTCATATACATTTTATTATTAACTTTTTTTACACGATTTTCTTTTGCACGGTTTTTTTAAAAACCGTGCAAAAGAAAGTTGTCAAAAAAGAGTTGGGTGTATTTCCCTTTCTATCTAGAGATCTGACTCTCTTCATCTGCAGAGGTACAGCTAAACCCAAATGTTTCACTACAAACATGTAATATATGTTTAAGACGGACGTTCGGAAGCAAGAAGGCGTACTTTATTTTCTATTTTGCCCGTTATTATTATTTTACGTAAAAAAATACCAAATATTTCGTCTTCTAAACATGTTTATCTACATTTTTGTAACAATGAAATTAGATATAGACGGATATTTTGGATATTCAGGTTTTATAAGTTCAGTGTAAAGCAAAAATCAATTGCAAATGTAATAAATATATTATATCTTTGTATTATCATGATCTCAAAATATTTAGGTGATTCAGAGTAACCTTGCAAGTAATTTTATTTGAAACCAGAGGTTTCTACAAGCTTGAGATAAAACATGTAATAATTAAACCTTAAATAATGGACTATCAATCACTACCTATAAGATGTATTATAATTTCAACTCTTCAAAGGTTTATGTCAAGATAAGATCCTCGATAAACGCTTCGTATTACTTCAATGTCTTGTTTTTTTACCAACAAGTGTCAGGAAACCATTTCCAAAAATCTCATGTCTTATTGTTACACAGTTTTTGGTTGCATTTCCCCAAAGTATGTTCTGTGAGCTCTGAACCGTCGTTGCAAAGTCGATTTGCAACGAATCAAATCGTCAGTTTGATTCTAAGCTTACGCAATATGGAAGAGGTAGTATGAAGGGTATACATTTTAGGATTTATACTTACTTATTTATACTTATTTATACTTTAGGACTTTTCTTAAAATTGTTCTCTGAAAAAAAAAATTTTCTCATCTGAGAAAATCATTCGCAGCAGATGTTGAGACTCAATTGGGAAGAAAAGGATCAATAATACATTAAAATTAAGAAAAAATAATTACGAAAAATTAAAAACTATTATAGTGTATAGTGTATTAAGTCTTTAATTATCTTTAATCTCAAGTGGTTTATCAATAGTATTTGTATTTATCAATAGTATCTATTTTGGGATGAAAATGTTATATGCCATCAGTTTTACAAGCAGTATTCAGTATTGGAGAAATTTCATGTCTTCCAGAGGCAATATCAAGTCTTCTGGAGTAGTTTAAGTCGTCTGATATCATTCCAAGTTTTCAGGAGCATTTCAAGTATTCTGGAAGCATTTCAAGGCTTCTGAAAGCAGTAGCAAGTATTCTAGAAACAGTATCTAGTCTCAATTCAAAGTGCATGCTTTCCAAAAAACATTTGCAACAGATGCTGGGACTAAATTTTGAAAAATAAGCTGAATAGTTCATTAAATTTAAACTATTAATTAAAGATGCTAACTTCTAGATAAAAATAGCAATAATTTCGTATGAGTGCCTATATACCCAGAGAACCCAACTATCCGCTATGGGTGCTCCGCACTCATTAAAAATTTTGTATGGGTGCTTGTTGGGTGCTGCAGTGACGTTTCAGCTCACAATGACATTCAGGGCAATGAGAAGGTGGACCAAACAAAAGCTGGCCAAAGAGGCAGCGAAAACGCAAAAATCTCAAACCTGGTACACAGTGGCCAATTTCACCACTTTAGCAGAACACTATTCACAACTCGAAAACCCAGCAAGCTATAGCAATGAAATTTTGCATGTAGCTATTAGTAACAAAATCTAAGATTTATACCAAAAATGAGTCCTTTTCGTCAATCTTCATATTGTAACCTTTATATTACACATATTACAGATACTTTGAAAACATCTAAATATAGAAATTAATCTTGAACTTATGCCACTGCTTCCTAAAGTCAGTGGAAGCAAGTGAAATCTTATATACTATCTAATAGGTAATATTTCAGGTTACAACATTAAAAAAGAATTGGAATGATGATAATAATAATAATAAACTTTATTGCAAAAATAAAAAATAAAACTGCATACATAAAAAGAAAAAGCAAGATAACAATATTTTGCAATGGGCGAAATTCGGGCCAAACCCGTTCTTCCATCATTTAACCCAAAAAGAAATAAAAAAGGACATAAAAACTGAAAAAAGTACTACGACAAAATTTAATGAAAAGGAAAAAAAAAAAATGATAATTCTCGACGCATCCATGATTCACCAACACTAATCTCTCAAAACTAATCTCTCAAATCTCTCAAACATACCACCAAGCAAACGAATGTAACGCCACTCGATCCCCCGCGCACCCTCACCCTCCATCATTACTAACTCATAGGGCAAGAGGGCTCAAGATTGACGTGCCAACAGGTATCGGCTATATTTCTTTTTAAATGAAATGACCGATGAAAACTTGGCACATGCTTTAGGTAAATTATTATATATCTTAGTAATTTGATAAGAGAAACATTTCTTAAAAAGTTCAAAAGAGTGATTTGGAGGCGTTAATGTTCCCTTAAATCTTATATTTACCGAGTGCACATCATTTCTATTTTGTTATACAGATAAGGTGGCTTATGTGTCGAAATTATTTTATAATAAAGACAAGCGGAGTGGCTGACATGTTCTCGCCGTCTAATGCCATAAACAAGTCTAAGACAGGAGTTCTGCACCTTCTGTATCCTCTGTTTCAACCGTAGAGTTAAAAAAGGGGAATACAGAACATCTCCATAATTAAAGTTCGTTAATATGAGAGATTCGCAAAGCAATTTTTTCGTATTTATGTTAAGATAGGCTCTAGAAATATAAATCATTTTTAATCGAGCATATGACCGCTGTATACAAGCTGATATGTGATCTACAAACGTTAAATCTTCATTAATCAGTATTCCAAGGTTTTTAGCCGATGACCTAAAAGACAACTTCACTCCATCTATCGTTATATGAATTTTTTGTTTAATCCTCTCTCTTTTATTTTTGGAGCAGAATAAAAGCAACTCCGTCTTAGCTATATTGAGACGTAGACCGTGCCGGCGAGACACATTAACCAAGTCTGCCAAGTCTGAATTGAAATGAGCAACTGCCAAATTTAAGTCACTCTCTGTAAAAGATAAGTAAATTTGCGTATCATCGGCGTAAAAATGTTTTTGGTAATGTTTGATCGAGCGCTGGAATTGACATGTAGAATATATAAGAGGTGACAATACCGAACCCTGCGGGCAACCACAACTCACCGAACGCGGTCCCGAGCGAAACTCATCAACCGCGATTGTTTGCTGTCTGTCGGCAAGGAAATCAGTTAATAGGTTGTTAGAATTGTCATCCAGACCAATATGGTGGAAAATTGCTGAGCATATATCATGATCAATACGGTCGAAGGCTTTAGAATAATCCAGCAGACATAACAGTGTAATTTCACCTTTAGCCCTCGCCCGAATTATGTCATCCACAACCGACAGCAGTGCTGTGGTGTAGCTATAACCGGATCGAAACCCCGATTGTGTCATTGGCAACAAGTTGTTACCGCATTAACTGCATAAACATTAGTTTTTCCATCACCTTTGCCATAACTGGCAACACACTGATAGGTCGCAGATCTGAGTAGAGTGTGGGATTCTTTACTTTTGCTAAGGGTGTAATTAAAGCATGCTTCCAAACTGACGGATACACGCCGGTACGAATACATTCATTATAATAATCTTTATTGATGATACGTCAGCCGAAGCTATTTCACAAGTCATATATTTTAAGGCGAACAGAATAGTTGTTTGTTATAATAGAAACACAGTAAATAACACATACATGCACTAGTTAAATAACGAACGGTCAGCAAATACAATTTGGTGGGTTGCAAGGAAAATGGCGAGATGGTCACATCAACCCAGTAAAACTGTCGGTTAAAAATTCATCCACACTATAAAAGGCTTTTTGAAGCAAATAATTTTTTAATACGATTTTAAATTTCAACGCATCTAACTTTCTCACATGTTCTGGTAAAGCGTTGTAAAATTTCAAACCATAAAAATTTGCCCCATATCTAGCCCTTGTCGTTCGAGTGAAATTTGAAACAAGATTACTTTTATTTCGAGTATTATAAGAATGATAATCCTGGCTTTCGCTGTAACTATTTAAGTTATTCTTTATGAGCAGTAAACAGTTAAAGATATACGCACAGGGAAATGTCAGAATTCCCAATTCGAAAAACTTAGCCCTGCAGCACTCCATAAAACCGATGCCTGCCAAAATTCTTACACATCTTCGCTGAGTACGGAAGACAAGCGAAGCGTGAGCGGAATGCCCCCAACATATAATACCATATGTCATATGAGAATAAAAGTGCACAAAGTAGGCAGCAAGTGCCATCTTCAGTGACACCACATTGATTAAGTTGCGAATCAAATAGATACCAGTATTTAACTTTTTAATTAAATGAAGAACGTGCTTCTCGCATGTAAGTCCGGCATCAAGATGAATACCTAGATATTTAACGGAACTATTGTCATTTAGGGATTGCGCTTTCAATGAGAAAATTAGGGACTGTGTTTTGTGTTCATTCACACTAAGACGATTTTCAGCAAACCAATTAAAAATATTTTTTTGGGATTCATCAACTAGTTGTTCCAAATTACATAGCTTATCAGATCTATGCAACGCACTAGTGTCATCGGCAAAAAGTATAATTTCGCTCTTAGTATTATTATGACTATTAAGGCATAACAGATCGTTCATGAATATAATGAATAATATAGGGCCAAGCACAGATCCCTGAGGGACTCCGTACTTGATAGGCAGACCACCGGATGATTGATTGTTATAAGTAACATACTGAACGCGATCCTCCAGGTATGACTTCATTAAACTAACACTATTAGTATCAAAATGAAGAAGACGGAGTTTACTAAGAAGAAGGTCATGGGACACGCAGTCAAATGCTTTAGTCAGGTCGTAAAAAGATACCTGAGCATATAGCCTATCATCGAAGCAACGCGACACAAATTCCAAAAGTTTATTGACAGCAGCAGTCGTCGATTTGCCCATCCTAAACCCAAACTGGGCACAGTGCAATAAATTGTTTTCTTCTAGGAAACACACAATTTGATTTTTAAGCACAATCTCAAAAATTTTACCGAAGATTGGTATAATAGAAATAGGCCTATAGTTCGCAACATCATCAGTAGGCCCCTTTTTGTGCACCGGTACAACTCTCGCGATCTTGAGACAGGACGGAAAAGTTTTGGAAACAATGCATTGATTAATCAACTTGCACAAAGGAACACAAATGAGATCAATAACTGTCCTCAGTAAAGTTGCGTTCAATGAATAGGCATCTCTACTAGATGATTTTTTTAAAGAACAAAGAACATCACGTAGCTGGACAAAACTCACCTCTCTAAACCTAAACTTAACCCTGGCGGCATCCTCAGGTAGGTTGTCGTAGCGACGTGTATTAATGTCATTCGCACTTGCTGAAATGATACTCTCAGCAATGTTGCTAAAAAACCTGTTAAAATCATCAGCATTAACATTTTCATCGATGGGAGATTTATTTGTTATTTTATTATTATGAATTACCTTCCACATGGCTGCTTGAGTATTATTAACATTTTTTATATAATCGATATTCGCATTCTTTTTATTTATTTTTATTGCTTCACGATACAGGCCCCTATGCCTTTGTATATCATGCCGCCCAACTAATTCAGGGTAACGCCTATGAAAATCATTTAGAGCGTGCAGCTTCTCTCTAAGAGATTTAATATTTTCATTGAACCAATGCAAATTGAGTTCAGAATGAGTATTAGCCAACTTCGCTTTAACAGGAAAACTGTCATTAAAGGCAGCTGTGATTTTCTGTATAAACATGGAAAATTTGTCACCAATTTCAATTTCAACGCAATCTACAAATTTAAAGTCAATTTTTGCAACATTATTATAGAAAGTAAATAAACCAAGTTTCGTAACAGGTCTATAGGTTGTCATCATTTTTACAACTGAGGGATTTGCCGGAACAATACATTTAAAACAAATAGCCATGTGATCGGACAAGCATGGATCAACAACACTGCACAGACAAAAAGACTCCTGAATATTCGTGAAAACGTTGTCCAAACATGCATCGTTTCTAGTATTTGCATAATTTGTCCTGACCAAGCCATAAGATCTGCACAAGGAACAGAGCAGCTCAACCTCTCTACATACCCTATGAAAGTGAACATTAAAATCGCCGGTCAGAACAATATTCCTATTCAACAACAGTTTGCTCAATACCATATCCAATTTAATCATAAAAGAGTCAAAATTACCCAGAGGAGAGCTATATACAGTCACGATCTGTACGTCATTACAAATAATCCCTGCAACTTCAAAGTCCAACTCACTGGAATATCCCACAATACAATTCATTATATGTGTCAGATATTCACTAATGTGCGGCATACAATAATTTAATAACTTAATATTCAGACCGTCGTACCCTATGGCATTACTTTTCATATCATGAATAACAGCCGCCACATTATCATCAGTCACATACTTGAACGAGAATATAGTATTCGTTAAAATAGTACTCGAATAATAAACAATCAATCCCCTATCCAGACTGTTATTTCTGGGTGCACAACTAATACAGTAGTCATTAATAGCATCAGGATTTGGACATTGGATTGGCTAGATTCATCGGCAGAGACCTCTGTGTGCTATTATATAAACATGCCAAATATTTCCTCCGTCTTGAATCTGCCGTCCTATATAGACTTTACGCTCCCTTAAGATTGCATCATTTGTACAATTCTTAATTTGTTTGTAAAACAACCACTTGGCCTCGGTTCGGTTTTTTAGAAAAACTTTATGAGCCTTGTCTCTTAGCTGCTGCATTTGCCTAACAGTATCCGTTATCCAAGGGGCCGGCGGACGGTCAGATCTATTTTTTTTATTGGTAAATGAACAACTAAGACCGCCCGCAGGCCGCCTACCAACAGGTTAATTTTATTATTAATGCTTACTAAATCGTATAAATTGTAGAAGGGTATTTTATATAGATCCTCTTTAAAAGACAAGTAATTTAGGTTCGCAAACGAACGTGCATACTTAAACGTGATTCATGATGAATCCTGTTAGACAAATCAAATAGAAGTGTAATTATGTAATGTTAATCTTTTAACTTTAAAAAAACAAGAGCTTAATGAAGTAAACAGGAGTACCTATACATGCTAAATGTATTATAGATATAGTGATAATTACAATATAGTTAGCATTGCTACAATCTTAACAAAATTGAACACCCCACCATTTCTTAATTAAACATCCTTATAGTAGTAATTAAATCATTCCAATAGAAAAACAAATATTCCTGTAACATAAGAAATCACCAATCTTTCAAAACTAGAAACTGTCCAAAGTAAGTACAGAAAGGTCATATCAAAGAAACAATTACAAAGGTGGGCGAAACATATTGAAGAGAGAGGTACTTACCGAGAAAAAGTAAGAGATATTGCCGAATTCGTTATTAATCAAGCTAGAACTGCCGTAGATAACAGATTGCCTCTACATGACATCGACATCCGCAGTTGGATGTACAAGCCAGAAACGAGAAGAACTTATCACCGTAACAGTTTAAAGCATCTCATGCATGGGTTTAGCGCTTTAAAAAAGCAAATAGGTTGGTGAATAGAAAAATTACAATATTTGTGTCACAAAAACAATTAGCAAATGTTGACCGAGTAAAAATCCTAGCCAAAGAATTTGTAAAAGATGCGAAGAAACATATCGAACTATATGGCCCTGAAAACACCTACAATTCAGATCAGAGCGGTTTTAACTTGGAATTTCATTCAGGTAGAACTTTAAGTAATCTAGGTGTTAAAACCGTAGAACGTGTAGTGACGTCAGTGTCTTCGACGACGCATAGTTACACAGTTCAGCCTATTATATCTGCGGATGGGAAACTTCTTTCACCCCTTTTAATTGTTCTAAAAGAATCCTCTGGAACCAATCAAGGATAGCAAACACAATGTTTAAAGCAGACAATAGATACGTTTTAGCATCCAAATCTGGAAAGCTAACGTCAGGACATATAAAGAATTTTTTACAAAATGTTTATTTTCCAAATACGGGATCCAAATCGTTATTACTATTGGACTCTTGGAGTGGTCACTGTCCTGAAGTTATTAATGAAATAACCCCATCAAATACCGATTTTAAATACTTGTCTATTCCTGTAGGGACAACGGGACAAATACAGCCCTTTGATGTATTTGGATTTAGAATATGAAAAAATTTATCAGAAGATTTTCTGATCAGATTGTACTATATCAACACGATGTAAATTTACATCAACGCGACAACATTTTGAAGCTCCAATCCCTAACTCACAACCAGTAATCTTCTCCCCGATTTATCAATCTTTTTATATACGCATGGTTTGCAAGTGGATACATTGAAGAAAGACCAGAGCAGTTTGAAAATCCAGTAGAGGTTTGTTTTTCAAGTGAGAAGCCAACATGCGATGTTTGTGGAGATACAGCCGTAATAACTTGTGCTTGGTGCAAACAGTCGCTATGATTAAAGCAGCCATGTCCAACTGCCGGCCCACGGGCCGCCTGCGGCCCGATTGCGATTTTTGTACGGCCCGATAACAAAAAAAGGAAATCGTACAAAATATTTAAATTTTAATAATCGATAATACAAATAATTTTTATTACTTGGTCGAATGACGTTTTATAAAACTCCTATATCTTAATATATAAAAATGGAATCTTGTATGTACCTATATACCGATTTTACTCAGTTATTCCTTGGCCGAATTTCACCAAATTTGGTAAAAACATAGCTTAATATATTGGGAAGAACCTATCATCTTAATTTTTTTGACAACGCCGCCGAGGTGGCGGCAATGACGAAGTTAAAAAAATAATTTGCACAATAGCGAATCCCGATGTATGGCGTTTACGAATACAGTAAATACCCCGACTTACGTAGATTCGGAGATACGTAACTGCGAATTTGTCCGTTTTGTCGGGTATTCCCCTATTTCGCTCAAAAATTGATTGAATCATAAAATTTTCTAGTCCCTTCAGGTTATGCGAGTTCTTCGTAGAGAGTTGATTAATCACAGAGTTGATAAACTTATTGTTTTAAAAAGGTTGTGAAAATAAAAGTAAGTAATATTTTATTTTAATTCGCAGTCCTACAAAAATTTATTCGTTTCTTTAATTATACCAGAATAAATAAAATTGTCCATAATATTAACGTGCGATGTCGGGTAGGAAGAAAAGAAAACTAGAAGATGAAAACAGACAATTTAAAAATAATTGGGAAGATGACAACTTTTTCTTGCAAGTAAAAAATAATGGTGTATGCTTAGTTTGTCGTGAAACGATTACTGCTAAAACTTATAACATACGAAGACATTATGAAAACATACGGAACTTTCTGTACTTTCTGGTGGTGAACGCAAGGCCAAATTACACTTACTTAAAGCTAACTTAAAGTCTCAACAAAATGTGTTTCAAAAACAAAATCAACAATCAAACGACATTGTCAGTACAAGTTTAAAAATTTCTCAAATTATTGCTAAAAAATGAAACCTTTCTCGGATGGAGAATACATCAAAGAATGTTTAATTGCTGCAGCTGAAGATATTAGCCCGGAAAAAGTTCATATTTGTAAACAAATAAGTCTGTCTCATCAAACTGTTGCACGTAGAGTTGATGATATTTCCAATGAAATTTCCCTAAACCTCAATGAACATATCAAACAATTTGTGTACTACTCATTAGCTTTGGATGAAACAACCGATATCAAGGATACATCACAACTTGCTATTTTAACAGAAGAACTCCTTGATCTTGTGAGTCTGAAGGATAAAACAACGGGCAAAGATGTTAAAGATGCTGTTCTAAAAAGCGCGGAAGATCGACAATTAGATTTAAAAAAACTTATTGGTATTACAACCGATGGAGCACCATCAATGATAGGAAAAAACATAGGAGCAGTTACTTTAATTATAAAACATATTGAAAGCTTGGGACAAAATACATCATTTTTGGATTTATTTATTTGTCATTGTTTTTTACATATAGAAAATCTATGTGCTCAGTCATTAAATATGTCTCACGTGATGTCAGTTGTCATTAATATTATTAACAAAATAAAAAATAATTCATTAAAACACCGCTAGTTTCAAGAATACCTTCGCGAGCTGGAGTACGAGTACTGTGACCTAATATATTACGCCAAAATACGATGGTTGAGTCGTGGAAAATGTTTATTAAGATTTTGGAATCTCAGGGAAGAAATTAGAATTTTCATGAATGAGAACGGCGAAGACGTTCCACAATTATACGATGAAAAATGGTTGTTGGATTTGTGTTTCTTAATAGATTTCACAACTAAATTAAATGAACTAAATCAGAATCTTCAAGGAGAAAATAAATTAATTACGAATTGCTATCAAGACATAAAGACATTCATTGCTAAATTAAAATATTTTCAAAATCAACTGAAATCGAATAATGCTACCCATTTCCCTCACTTAAATGATTTCGAAATGGAAAATAAACCCATTTCCGAATATTCGCATAATATTAAAGATTTGCTTGAGGAATTTGAAAAAAGATTTGCCTACCTAGAAAAATTTGAACAAATGTTCAATATTTTTAATTGTCCATTTAATATTGATGCGAATTCAGCTCCAGGTTATTTACAACTGGAACTTATCGATTTGCAGTCCAACTCAGAAATGAAATTAAGGTTTGAGGACATCAATATAGTCGACTTTTATGGAAAATATATCCAGGAAGATAAATTTCCTAATTTGAAAAAATTAGCTATGTGTATTGTGGCAGCAAACGGCACAACATATCTCTGTGAGTCATTTTTTTCTAGATTAAAATTAGTCAAAATCAAAGACCGTAACAGGCTCACCGACGCAAATTTGACGAATCAGTTACGTTGTGCCACAACACAATTAGAAGTTGATATTAAAAAAAATTCAAATAAAATAAATAAACAAGTTTCACATTAAAAATCTGTTGTAATTTACTGAAATACCTATATATTATTGTGTATATCTGTGTACATGTTAGTTTGTGTATACGTATCTCATTTGAGCGTGTGTGCGCTAGAATTGAAATTTTCTTGTTCAGGTGGGTGGCGGCCCAGTGCCTTGTACACTCCTAAATTTTGGCCCGAAGAGTAATTTGGGTTGGACATGGCTGGTTTAAAGCATTTATTTCACAATTACCATTTTTGCCAACAATATGTCGAGTAGAATTAAAATTATAAAAAGTAAAGTAAAATGAAATAAAATATATTATATGCAGAAATTTAATAATAAGTAATAATATAAAATATTTAATCATTTCTTCTGTCTGTTGCTTTTCAACTAATAAAATAAATAAATATTTATTTATACAGATAACTTCTATTTGTTTTCTTATTACTAGAAAATGATTAATTACTGTTTAAAATTATTTTGATAACAGTTTTCATTTTTGAGATTTAACCGAAAATTCAGTTTGCTCCCCTAACTTCTAATCCTTACAAAATAATCCTAAAAATTTTACTTTATTTATAAAGAAAACACCGCGTTAAATTGTTAATGGGGTAGTTAACCCCCACCCACCCCAAAATGTCGAATAAGGCAATTTCTAGTAATAAACATTTTAATGCGTTGCAATAACATTTAATTCATGGTTTTGTTTAAATTCTTTTCCTCATTCCAAACTTGTTTTACCGCGTTATTATTATGAAAAGTGATTATGTGTTAACCCCCGTTACTTCGTATTTTATATTTTATATTTTTAAACGTACTATAAGCATACTTAAAGCCAAAAAAATCTATACGGTAGTTTTTAAATTATTCCAAAAAAGTAGGGGTAGTTTACCCCTTTTCAACGTCTTGTATATGGATGATACATCAAAAGAAAGCTCTCTAAAAAAGAATATCAGCTTGATCACCCCAAATTTTGATTAGCCGTTTCGTTTCCAAATACAGCCGAAAAATGCTGATTTTCCCCAAACTGTCAACCCCTAAAACTCACCCCAGGGGCTTTTACCGCACGTATAAAAAATTAAGGAAACCTTATTTTGGTCCATTTTACCACTATCCAAAATTGCATCAAAATCGGTTAGGGACACTTGTGATACTTCCCTTGTAAGAACGTTCTCAGGCTTTCTGACTGACCATGCAGTCTTCTGATACCATCTCTTCCATATAGG
Organism: Onthophagus sagittarius; assembly: GCA_036711965.1. Taxonomy (NCBI): domain Eukaryota; kingdom Metazoa; phylum Arthropoda; class Insecta; order Coleoptera; family Scarabaeidae; genus Onthophagus; species Onthophagus sagittarius. Next base: position 6,608,018 of record JASERS010000007.1, on the reverse strand, counting down.
ACAAGATACCGATCAAATTTTTTAATAACTTTGTAACGACGAGTTAGAAACAGTAAAAATTTTGGTAGAGCTCTTTTGACACTCACCAACATGAAGGAACAAACCTTTGGGGCGAAAACGTTGAAGGGCTAAAGTTGCAATAGATTAGATTTATGGCTCGCATTGACGAAAGTAGCCGCTTCCTTTAGCTCGGTAATAATAATATATAAGTTGGTAAACTTTACAAAAACTATATTAACATTGAACGATACATACAAATGTAGTTATGTTAAACAATGTCGAAAAAGCATTTTTAGAGGTGATTATTTTACTGCATTAAAAAAAGCTAGAGATAAAACAAGAAGACCGATGCTCCTTCTTTTTATCAGTTTTACCTTACGTTCCTGCAATTTTAGCAAGTTACAAACTATTCCTATATTACTAAGAATTCCGAAATATTTCATTTGAAAAATATTACTATTTTCAAGTATACCATCACGGAAGCTAAAAAAGAAACGACAAAATTGTGTAATATAGAAGAAAAAAGGATTTTCTTTGGAAAATTAAAAAACTTTCCACCATGCGTTATGTAGAATTTGCCGAATCGCACGGTAAAATAGCCTCTTAACCCAGATATGCCTAGCGTCCTACATGTAGGACACCAGGAACAAGTTGTAACACGATTTAGGTATTAGTAATTTTTCCTCACCACTCGCGTATATACCTTCAGTAAGAACTACACCGTCGCATGACATCATCGTGGGTTCATAAATTGGTAAAAACGTCGTCACAGTGAAGTGTAAAGATACCGATTCGTCATCGACTATGGCTGCGAATGTGATTCAATTTGCAAAGTAAGTAGTTTTTTTGTTATTGAGCAAAAATTAAAAATAATTTTTAGTATATTATTATTAAAAATATGTTCATCTTTCGTTGTGCAGTTGTTTGAATCGAAATGCTTTCCATAAACCTTAGTAAATCAAAATTGTTTTTTTGATGTCCTATATGTAGTACGCCAGAAACATATCATACAATTTATTTCAGAAATGTTTCACTCAATGAAGCGCTTGCAATGCTTGAAGAGGACGAAGAAATGGTTGGACATGTTAAGAATATTACTATGTTACCACCAATAAATGCGTGTGGTAATCTCACTGACGAAGATTCAGGTGAAGAACATCAAATGTCAATAAATAATTTACCAGGTTCTCAATTGCAAGCAACTGTAGAATTGTTTGGTGATCATGTTAGTAGTTCGTATGATACTGATGATAATATCCCATTATCAGAGTTTGCCAGAAAATTTCAAAGCAAGAAAAAATGTACAAAAAAAGGAAACCTTATCATTGGATAAAAAATGATTTACCTCCAAGTTTTTGTGATGAATCGCAAGAAAACTTTTCTTCTGAAAACAAAACACCTCTTGAGTGGTTCCTAGATTTTTTTGATGAAGATCTTATAAAGCTAATAACAACTGAAACAAATAGATACGCTAAACAAAAGAATCGTTTTCTGGAATCCGAAATAAAAGCTTTTCTTGGAGTTCTTATTATTAGTGGATACGTAATTACTCCACGGCGAAGAATGTTTTGGGAACGTAGTAGAGCCGCTAACAATAGTATGGTAACAGAATGTATCAGTAGAGATAAGTTTGAATTTATTTTATCAAACTTTCATTTAGCTGATAATTCCACGCTAGATCAACAAGACAAATTTGCAAAGGTTAGACCTCTTTTCGAGCATTTGAATAAAAAATTTATGGAAAAAGGAATTCGTACAAAAAATCATTCAATAGATGAAGCCATGGTTCCGTATTTCGGTCGTCACTCCTGTAAGCAGTTCATTTATGGCAAGCCAATAAGATATGGCTATAAACTCTGGGTTGGCGCATCTAAGGAAGGGTATGTTTATTGGTTTGAGCCCTATCAAGGTTCAAAAACAAATATTAGCAAAGTATACTGTGACCTTGGAGTTGGCCCTAGCGTTGTACTAGAATATGCGGATGCTCTGAAAAAGAAATGGCCTAATTTTGAGTTTCACCTAGTCTTTGATAATTTTTTTACGAACATACCACTTATTGAGAAGCTGTCTGAATACAAACTAATGGGAACCGGCACAGTTAGAGAATATCGACTGCGAGGAATTAACTTGCGAGATTCTAAACTTTTGAAGAAGGAAAAAAGAGGGAGCTATTATTACAGGAAAATTAGTGATCAAAATATAAGAGCAGTTAAATGGAATGATAATAGTGTAGTTACTCTTTGTTCCAACGCAATAGGAGTTCAGCCAATTCGCTTTGCTAAACGGTATTCACAAAAGGAGAAGAGAAACATTCAGGCATGTAGAAAATGTCACTGTTATAAAAATGTACCAATAATCATGTTTTTTTTAGATTGAACAACCTGCGATCGTAAAGAGTTATGGTGGGTTCATGCAACGTGTTTTAGTCTTAGTCGTAGTCATAGTCATAAGAGTGAAAAGTTAAGATAGTGCGTTATAGTAGTACTGTTCATGCAACACCTTATGACTAAAACGGTTTTTGTCTTAGTCACAAGAGTTGCCCAACTTTTAACTTCTTAAAGCTAAAACCTTCGGTCGCAATTTAACGCATGCACGTTTTATTTTATAAATAAAGGTTGAGTTGATTAACTTTTTATTTTATTATATTACAATTATAACAATAATTTTAATCAGGGTTATTATATTTTTAAGAAAGTGTTTAAAACAAACTGTTTGAAGCATTTTTAAAACTGTATGATATGTTTTAAACAGTTCAAAAGGAGATTTAAAACATGGGGTGTTTTTTGAAAGAATACTTTTGTTTCAAAATTAGCAGGAAAATAGAACATTTCCTTTATGTATGTTTATCGCCAAACATACATTATAACTAAAACTTAATATATGATTAAAAACTTAAGCAAAACTTTAAAAAAAAAGTTACCCGTTTCCGCTAGATGCATTATTTACTCCAATTAACTGTTGAAATATGCAAACTGTTTTTGCTGCTTTATCAATTCCTAATCTATTGCCTAAAGTATGGTTTTACTTCCTAGGACTTAATCCTAGAAAGTAAAAGTCGCTTAATATTGGCAGATGATGCTACTACATCGGATGTAGTTATTAAAATAATTTTAATATAATAGCATCCAAAGAGATAAAAAAAGATCAATCTGCCAGTCAAGATATTGCATTTTGTCTAATAGTATTTAATATTTTCTGCCAGAAGTTTTAAAAACAATATCAAGTCTTCTGGAAGCAGTATCAAGTCTTTCAGAGGCTATAAAGCGTATATAGCCTTTCTTTCTATTCTAGAAGAAGTGCCTTCTAGAAGCATTTTAAGTCTTCCAAAAGCAATATCAAGTTTTCTGGAAGAACTTCAAGAAGCAGTATTAAATCTTTTAAAGCATTACAAGTATTCTGAACATTTCACGTCTTTTGGAAGCAATATCAGGCTCTTTAGAAACAGTATTAAATCTGCCATGGGCATATCAAATTTTCTGGAAGCAGTTTAAGTCTTTTGTGACTATTGCAAGTCATTACATGTCTTCTGGCAGCTACATCAAATCTTCTAAAAGCATTTCATATCGCCTGAGAGCAAGATCAAGCCTTTTCAAATGCAGTATCAAGTCTTCTAGATGCATTTCAAGTCGTCCAGGGGCAGTAGTAAGTCGTTTGGAGGTAATATCAAGTCTTCTGAAAATAGTACTAAATCTTCGAAAACCAGTATGAAAATTTCTGGAAGCATTTCTAGTCTTCCAAAGGCAATATCAAGTTTTGTGGAAGCATTTCAAGTCTTCTGAAGCATTACAAGTATTCTGGATACATTTCAAATCTTTTGGAAGCAGTATCAGGTCTTCTAGAAGCAGTATTAAGTTTTCTATGGACAGTATCAAGTCTTTTGAAAGCATTGTCACACAGCCTATGCCTATCATGAAAATAAATTAATCTTTATGTTTTGTATTTGTGCGATTAATAAAGCTGTATTCAAGTTAGGGATTACAATTCCGAAGCAAATACACAATTTCGGGATTACATTATATGAAGAAAGGGTTGTCGTTATCGGAATTTCAAAAAGGCTGAACGAAGACGAATACAGTCTTACGCTGTTAAATCATCGAAATCAAACAATCTTCAAAGGTCTTTTCTAAAGGAGCATAATTTTTTTTTAATTTCTTGCTGCATGCATTCTAAAGCAATATCTGCTTTATTAAGATTCATGTCTCAATGACAAATACCTTCAACAGTCACTTTGACCCGATCTAAAAGTCAAACCAACTTCTCATAATTTAAGTCATTAATGTATATAATACAGTACTTTAGACTGTCATATTGCTTTAACTGATTAAAAGCCTATTTCATCTTCTTTTACAGTCAAGTTGAAGTTTCAGTTCTTTTCCATGTTCTTCTTTTACATATTTTTGAAGATCTTTGTTTTTTGTTAGAGATTTTCGGTACTTTTTGACCAACATTGATCAACGACAAATCCCAGATTCATAAAAATTGGTTATTATGGGAACAATTCCGGGATCCAGAGATTCCGAACAATTTTCTTTTTATTCATATTAAATACTCCAGATTTCACTCCAGATTTCTTTTTGTATTACACGACTGTATATATGTTCAAATTTTGCTTTAATGCGCTATGCTTAAATATTGCACGAACCAATACCTTTCCTTACAACTAAAGCTAACGCAAACTGTTAAGACTAAGACTACGACTAAAACTAAAACACGTTGTATGAACCCACCATTATAATGAAAATATGGGCGGTGTTGATCGGTGTGATCAAAATATTGGTTTGTATCGTATTTCTATAAGAGGAAAAAAAATGGTACTTTTGCCTTGTTTGTCATTGTATGGACATGTCAATTCAAAATGCTTGGCAACTGTATCGAAATAATGAAGGAGAAATGAATCAGCTACAATTTAGACGACGAATCGCTAATGTTTTATTGTTAAAAATAAAAAACCGTTCCCGTTTTCAAGTAGAGGTCGTCCATCTCAACAAGAAGATATAGATATTCGATATGACCGTTTAGATCACTTTGTTACGCCACAAGAAAAGCAGACGCGATGCGGCTTTTGTCATACTAAGACGACAACAAGATGTATAAAATGTAATATTGGATTACATGTAAAGTGTTTCGTTGATTACCACAAAAAATAAATAATATTATAATATTGTCTTGTATCTCTATTCGCCATTAATATGCCTAGCGTATATAAGAGAGTGCCTTTTAAACCTGTGTAGTATATAATGCACATGCAAAAGCTTAGAGATAAAGCATATCGTGATTTTAGAGCATCTAAATTATCACATAAATGGGCTTTTTACAAAGCTATGAGAAAAACAGTCACGGAAACTATCCGTACGGAACGTAGAATCTATCTTGAACTACAAATAGGAAGTGTGGGCAATAAGTGGACAGCGCTAAGAAAGGCCGGACTGTTTAATAAAAAACAGATAGCAATACCCGTACACCTCAGAAACGTGAATGAATTAAATAAACATTTTGCAGGGGAAGGTACCTTGGAGTGTGATGTAGACCTCTATAATCATTATTTAAATGGAACAATACGTGGTGCTGTTTTTGAATTTAATGAGATTGAATATGTTGGGGTGGAGGAAAGGGTACGACGCACAGTGGGGTATTTGACCCAAAAAGTTGGCCAAAATTATTTTATGGTTTTATTTTATATGTTTTGATATGATAAACTTGAAAAAAATGTTTAAAAAAATCTAGGAGCCAAGTAATGTGAAAATAAATAACAAAAAAGATATATTTACGAACAAAATCGCTGTATTAATTAATTGTTCTTTGGCTATTAATTGTGCTTGTATAAACCTGACCTGAAGGTAGAGATGATATACTTGAATACCTACTTTAAACAAATAGGTCCTTAATTATTTTCTGTTATAAATTTTTAAGGATAGGAAATACCAAGCTAATTTGTAAAGAAGTTCCGGATACAATAGATTGCTATTATTTTGTGGTACCAATTATTTTAAAATTGAACTGCAGGTATATATGGGAAATGTAAACAAAAAAATGCTATAAAATATTTTGTGACAGAACCTACCCTTTTGAGAAGTTCTAAGAAAAATAACTCATTACTTTTACTGCTCCGTTTTATTTTGAGAAAAGCTAAAAAAGACACTTCACAATAAATACTTGTTTAAAAATCTACTCGGAAATAGCAGGTATGAGAAGTAGCTCTAAAAAATATAGGTAAATTAAGATATTAAATTATTTACAATATAAATTACAAATAGGTTATTTATTTACAATATAAATTGGTTATTTACAATATAAATATTGTTTACAACATAAACAATATTTTTTTTTTGCAATATAAATCAATATACATTTACTAATCAAAATCTTCTTCTATTTCTTCTTCATGTTCTTCTTCATCATCATCTTCTTCTTTCTCATCGGGAAGCAACATTTCTACAGTTTCTTTCAGAAATGGCTTTGAAAGAGTTTTTCTTTTTTGTCTCATCGAAGAGAGCAGCGGATCTGAAGTTAATAATAAGCGATTTAATACATCTTCGTTACATTTTACTCTCGAATATTTCCGCGCAAATTTTTCTCGATAATTTCGAAAATGTTTGTTTCTGCATTCCGCTGCCTCTTCTGATAATTGCCCTATAGGTAACAGAGCATTTTTTAAAATTTCTGGTCCATGGATCAAAATTTTATGGAGAGTTGGAGACATTGGGTACCATGGGTATAAATTAATGTAAAGTTGAGCCGTCTCGAAAGTGTAAGCCTCAAACTTTTCTACATTTACTTTTTTTCCAGACGATATTACTTCTAAGATTACTTTAATACGAAATATAAATTCTTGATTTACACCAGTAATCTTAGCAGCAACTTCAGGGTCGTTAAAAAATCTTCTGCTGGTATTGCCATCATTAGTGTTACCAAAACCGGGTTTAGGTATGTCCACTAATAATCCCATTTCCGTTTTAAATAATTGTTTAATTTTTTGTTTTGTGTTTGCTACAATTTCAGTATCTTCTTTTGCTTTGGCCTGCCACTTTCCTATGGGAATTTTGTATGAAATGTGCAAAATATGCTCGAATAGACGAATTCTCGCATGGAGAATAGATAACCCGAATTCTAACGTGTCCTGCTTTATGGGTTTTTTCTGAGCGATGTTATTAAACTCTTTTGATGTTGCGCCACAAATATAACACCTCATGGTTGATGTAGTATGTGTAACGGAGTTACATACTTTGCCATCGACCATACAAAAAATTAAAGTGTGTTTAATTTTTCCATCGATTCCTTGGATTGCAACATTAGTCGGGTTTAATTCTCTAATTTGGTCATTAATGTAATCTACCTCTTCTGTTGTGACGTCCACAGTTTCCTGTAGATATCTAATCCTTATAGGTCTACAATAATGGGCAGAAGATGGTTTAGGATTCAACCAAATGGTTTTTTTCTTGGCCAACAATTTTAATGGCACCATGGAACTTTGGAAAATATGTGCATCAGAAGACGTGGTATTTTCAAATTTTTGTTGATATTGTGACTGATGAGAGCCGTCACATCCCCATTTATATATTAATTCTAAGCTTTTCATTTCCTCATCGCTTAACATTAGTAATACGTCTTTCAGATATTCGCATAAGCGTGAAGACGTGTGGTCCAGTAAATTTTGTAATTTTATTTCAGCACTAGTTTCGCTGACAATTATCGCATCCTTGGATGGATAGCACGCTTTCTTTTCTCGTTGCAATATACTATAGCAAGGATATAATGTCTTGTCAGCACTCCTATAAATTTCGTACTCTCTTCGAGATGAACCTGCTTCTACAAATATTGCCAAAGCTTCTAGCGGTGACAATCCTCTAACGTTACTTTTTGCAGTTTGCGAAAATGCAGCTTGATATTTTTGTCCTCGTGTTGGAGAAACTGTAACATCTTTCACTACACGAGAAGCAGCTACATTGCCAGATTCCCGTAGCTTCATTTGTGTAGCATAAGTTAATTCAGCTACCGACGAACTTCTCAATTCTTTAGTTTTTCTCCTCTTTGTTCGTTCGCTTGATTCATCAAAATGTATTGTTGGTCGACCAACAGTGCCTGAAGTTTGTCTTTCAAATGGTATGCAGATAGTGCCATCTAGCCAAGCGGCATTATTTTTTAAAAACACTTCGTGTTTTTTATGAGCAGCTTGCCACTTAGTTCTAAATTTCGATTTTAGAATTCTTATTTGTAGATAAACATTTTCACTTTTTTCCTTGGTAAAATTTGTATCTTCAACTAAATATTTCTCCATAAAATCTAATTTTTTAGAGAAATTTTTTTCTGGACAATTTCGCATGATTTCGTAAAGATGCCTACGGGTTACTACTTTCATCCCAGATGAACCTAAAATTATATTGAAATTATCTATTAGATAGATTTTACAGACTTTATATTTTATTAATTTATAGTAAATTTTAATCGTTTTATGTCAAAAGCCTACCCACAATGCAACGCAAGAATATTAAATTTTTTTTTTTTAAAGGTAGGTGCTCAAAGAAAAATTCATAAAAAGTGGATCTGCGAATTTCCGCGAGAAATTCTTGATTAAAATTGTCGTAGATAAGTTACTGAACAGATTAAAAAAATATATACTGCGGTACATAGGGGTACACTACAACAAAAATCATTTTGAACATAAAAATTGATCACAGAAAATGGTTTACAATTAAGATTTTTTTTAACTGGTAATAGCGTTAATAAAAAAATGATTTTAATGGACCAGATAGTACACATTATAACTTACCTTGTTCCGAAAATTCCATGACGTGAAGAAAAAAATACACAATTGATAAATAAAACTCAGAAGCACAAAATATCACGCACCGAAGTGATGATTCGAAAGATTAACTTTGAAATGACTTCACGCCGTGGGTTTTATAGGTACAGTACCTGAAATGTTTTTCTGGTATTCCCTATCTATTGTACTACAATATTTGCCGCTTTTTACCTGTTTTTATAAAACTTTGGAAATTTGAATTTTGACCAGCTTTTTAGGTCAAATACCCCACTGTGCGACGGATAAAGAGTAACGCCGCAGGTCATGATAAATTAAACATGCAAACTATTAAACTATGTTGTCCACATATTATACCATATATTAGGCATATTATAAATTGCGCAATTGGGACTAGTCTTTTTCCAGCAGCATGGAAAATATCTTTAATAAATCCCCTTCCCAAGATTAATAATCCACAGAAGATCTAAGACGAGCGAATCTAAGACCGATTAGTATTCTTCCGGTTCTATCCAAGGTGATGGAGAGGGTTTTGTTTGACAAATTAAACGATTATATTATGAATAATAACATTCTACCCAATCGGCAATCTGGCTTTCGTCAGGGTTTCAGCTGCGTTACTGCTTTGCTAGATATCGTGGACGATGTGGTGAGAGCGATGGATGATGGTAAAGCCACTGTCCTCTGCCTTCTTGACTACTCAAGGCCTTCGATACCTTAAGTCACAAAATTTTATTAGCAAAGTTGCATTATATTGGTTTGAAGGATAAGGCGATTAACATGCTAAACAGCTTCCTGGGCGGTAGGATGCAGTGCGTTGGCTTGGACGATCGGGAGTCTGAGAAGTTACCTGTAGGGGTTGGTGTACCACAGGGGTCGGTACTTTCCCCACTTTTATTTTCAATCTATATATGCGATTTCTATAAATCTGATTCTTTCTGTAAAACACACCAATATGCAGATGACACACAGTTATATGGATCTTTTGGGGAGAACGAGGTGGAGGAGGCTTGTGCGCGTATCAGTGCCGATCTGGACACTCTTATGGAAGTGTCTCGTCGTCATAATCTGTTGCTTAACCAATCAAAAACAGACGTTATTGTTTTTGGTCCAAAGAAACTTAGAGAGAGGATTAAAGATAGAATCGACATAAGAATGGGGGACAAACAATTGACGTCCAATAACTCAGTGAAGAGTCTCGGTGTGATCATTGATGAAAACCTAACTTTCAATGAATACATCAATAAAAGATCCGTTCTGCTTACAATCAATTGAAAATTATTTATAATGCTCGTCATTTTCTGTCTGGCAGCAGTAGACGTTTGCTATGTGAAAGCTTGGTGCTGTCAGTTTTCAATTATGGAGATGCCTTGTGAAAAGAAGAAAGTTGAATTGTGCGACAACTTACTTCAACATTATAGTGTCAGCGCGGCCTCCCTACCTTTATCAAACGATACAGTTCAGAACGGACGTGCACACCCTTAATATAAGATATAAAGGAACACTTACACCGCCTATACATAAGCGGCAGTTTTTCAAAAAATGTTATTCTTACAAAATTACTCAATTAATGAATGAAATCTTTAAGGTTATGGGACTGTGCACGTCCGTTGGGGTTTTTAGGCGTCGATACCGGACAGTTTTGTTCTCGGCTCAATGCGCTTTACAAAATATCAGACATTAGTACTTATTACAGGAATTATTGTTATGGTTACTGTTTTGCAATTGTATATATATATTTTTTGTATTAATAGGTCACTTTCTTTCTGTATAATTTCTTTTCTTTTGTTAATATTTTTGTTGCTGTTGGTGTTTGTGGAAGAACGACAAGGAATGTCGAACAACACCGTTTGTTCATACTTTAGTTTTTTTTTAAATGTAAAGAATGTTATAGAAGTTTTTGTTATTAAGTTATGAACAATAAATGATTTATTATTATTATTATAAAAAATTATAATGGTCAGATATGTTTAAATACTGTTTTCTTAGATAAAATATCAATTCAACAGTAAATCATATTTAATATTAAGTGTTTAGGCATATCTGGGTTAAGTAGAACTCACATTATACTTAGAACTAGAAACATTCGGGTTAATATTTTCAATTTACACATATTATATATATTTTCTTTTCTTTTTGATGTAATTACAGTGCGAAACAATAAAGAATTTATTATTATTAATGATTATGGGTCATTTGTGGATAAGAAAATAACACTTTCTAATGATTTCTATTGTTTTATTTTTCTATATATATTTTTAATTTTACAATTTTTTGGCAACATATTATTTTTCCTATCTACGAAACAAACGTACCTACACAGTTATTTACAAATTGTATTACACAAAATACTGTAGAAATGGATACCCGCCACCTTAATTTAAGATTTTTTAGAACATTTTTCGATATGTTTACTTCCGATTTTGGCGATAGAAGATACGCTGTTGATATTTTCGTTACAGTACTGATAATATGAAGTGACAAAACGAAAGAATAAAAATATACTTTTTAAAAATCTGGTCGTATGTACAATAAACGTTTTTGGTGGTTTCTTCGATGATCCGTTTTTATATTTTAATGACATCCAACAATGTGACTAATTTTTGTTTTAAATTAAAATGAACAACATAAACTGTAACAAATACGATTATAACAATTCTAAAAACGATCCCTTACATTCAGCGCAATCCTTAACGATTCTTGAAAAATCTCCAAATTTATAACGATAATAATCTAACATTTCTTTTTTCTTATTAATATTTTTTAATCATTGTCCCAGTTTTAAAAAACACTATTGTCACAGATTCCTAGTAATAGTAGACGAAGATTGGATTCGGTCGGGTTTTGAAAGCGACGAATGAGCTCTAAATATCACAATTTGTGCCTGCAATCGTACCCGAACCTGCACCCTGTTTAAGTGCGTTTTTTTGACTAATATGAGTTGTTGCGCTAACACGGAAGGCGTTACTAAACTAGTAAATGAAACGGACATTTTTCATCACCACCTATTTTGAAAAATATCCGTTTCTTCACACTTACTAAGTCGAAATTTTTATTCCGCCACATTAACGACGATCGTTTTGCCTTTGGGATCGTCAAACCTATCCATCGTTTTCATATCCATCATCATCATCAACCCGATAGCCATAATCGTTGCCAACAAGAATGTTATGAAAAGTCCGGACCAAATTGCAGGACTTGTAAAACCAACGCAAAAGTATGCGTCACCAAACATTAAAGTCTGTTCAGTTTGAGGTACTTGGAAAGGTTGAAGCTAAAAAAGTTAATTTTAATTATTCCAGCTAGATTTTGTTGAATTTATTTTTTACTTGAAGATTCTTGAATACTAATTTGTTCCCATCGCTCGTTTCAAAAACTTGGTTTGTACATTGATACGAGAACTTGCTGGGTGGATAAACTTTGCTGGGAACTTTAAAGTTGTAAGTAGCCCCGTTATGCACAAGTTGAACACTTTGAAAATACCAATAAGTTCCTGCATTTGCCAAAGTTGGATCAAAACCGAATTGAAATCTAAAACAAAAATTAATTAATTTTGTTAAAAAAATTAATCGAATTAAATTTACATTAAATTAGTGGTTCCCCCAGATATCGTTGCTGTTAATGTTGTACCCGTCATAGAAGTTGAAACTGTGGTAAGTTCGAGAGTTTCAGTTTTAAATGTGGGGGATTCTATTGCGTACGCCAAAAATTGGAATGCACTATCTTTAATAATCCAAGGACTTTTAGTCTCTCTGACTTTTCGACTTAATACTTCTTGCGGAGCAACCTAAATCGTTTAAAAAATTAATTAATGAATTCGTAATTAATTAATAAATTAATAACAACGATTGAGTAAACTTACCCAAGAAGCTTGTTTTCCCGTGAATACAGCAATAACATTTGTATATTTTTTTAACAATTGATTGTAAATGTCGACAACAATTTTATCTAAAATAAAAAAAAATAAATCACAATAAAGTTTAATAAAAGATAATGTAAAAATAAAAGATTTAATTAACTGTGCTTGTGATTTATACAGGTGTCCCAGATAAATGAGTTCTTCTTTAGACAAAAAATCGACTTCATCTATACAAGGTAGATATTTGAACACTTATAAAGATTGGCTGATAATTATTTATCGTTTCCTTTTCTTAAATCATTATTAATGCTTCATCACGTATTTTCATGTTCTTATCTCATTATGAAAAAATGAACAAGATCTGACATTCATTGAATGATTTTGATTTATTATAATAGTAATGATTTGTAAAGAATTAAATTCTCTATCTGATGCAAGTAAGATGTGGGGCGTTCCATTTAAAATTTTTGACTTCTTTTACAATTGAACATGGTAATAAAGCAGTTACATTTTTGAACAATTTGTTGTTTAATGTAAAAGCAATGAATATAATGCAACTTCTTACTTGCTTATAAATTATATTTATTCGGGACTAGTTTCGGTGTATATACACCATCTTCAGCCGAGTCTACATTAAATATAATAGAAATAAAAATTATTTATAAATTGAAAAATGAGATAATCAAACGACAAAAAAAACTCACCGTCAGTAAAATTCAAATCTACATAATTTAAATAACCGCATTAAAAGAATCAAGTAGTGATGGGCACTATCGAATAATTCGATAGTTGGTAAGTATTCGAATAATTCGATTAGTTATGAACACTATAGAATAATTCGATTGTTGTCAAGTATTTGAATACATTGATGTTACAGAATTTATTCGAATGTTTGAATAACAATATTTTATAAAAAATATTTTATTTTACAAATTATTATTTTACAAAATATAATTATTTTCATTTTAGTCGGATGCAAGTTATTCATTCAGCTGTTGAATGAATAATGACTCAAAGTAATGAGTTGAATCAAGTGAGAGAAACTATGGAGTTAACATGGACATAATAAGGATTTTGGGCGTGCATTATAATTCAGTAATAATTAATTTTATAAATAGTACACGTTAACTAATTTATTTACAAAACAAGTACACTATTCAGGTAAAAATGTATGACAAAAATGATAAATATATTAATTAAACAAATTTATATTACTATTTAAAAAAATAATATGTCGAGGTTTTTCCCAGAGAGTCTGTTTCGGCGTTCAATTATAATCTGTCCAGCTTTGGAAAATACTAGTTCTGAAGGAACTGAGGTAGCTGGAATGCATGAATATCTTTTATGCAGTTGATATATTTCAGAAAGTACACTTTTGTAGCGCTTCCAAAATTCAATCGGATTTTGAGTTCGTGCTACAAGTGAGATCTCTAAATATTGTGTAACCATCAATGCTGCAGTCGTGCTTGGTGTTGAAATACTTTCCAAAGTGACAATTTCTTGATCAAAGTGTGACCAAATGTTTTCTTTATCATCAGTATTGTCAGTTGTAGTTTTTATGGCCTGTTTTTCAATTGTCTCACCTTTATTTTGTAAAATAGAGGATATTTCTTCAATAATTAATTTTTGAACTATGTCACCATTTTCTGCAATACTAAAAGCTGCATTTTTAAATGTAGGGTCTTAAAACGGTTCTTTTGAGTAAAGTAAATTTGTTTCTAAGATTCCAAGTCGTGTTCTAATATTATCTTGTAAAACAAGTTTTAAAGATTCTGCACTGGTCGTTTTAGAGATAATTCAATAGTTATTTTTTCAAATGGCTTCAAAATGGATACCACATCTATCAGCAGATTCCATTCTGTTGCTGTAATAAATTCGGGAGCTTTTGGTAGTGATGTCATGGCGGCTGATAATGGGTCTTTAATCGCCAATAATCTTTCTGCCATAATTAAAGTAGAATTCCATCTAGTAGATACATCTTCTTTTACTTTCAATTCAGGGTATAGCATTTGTTTTTGCATGCTTTTTAATTTTTCACATGCCATTGTGCTGTGCTTAAAATGAGCTACCAATGCTCTACATTTTTCTTATCACCAGTAATGCGATTAATTACTGGTTCGGTTGACTTTAGAGCATCTGTAACACATAAATTTAAAGTATGCGCAATACATGGATGGTGTTCTTTTTTAAGCTGCCCAATTATGGCGTTTTTTATATTAGCACCGTTGTCACTTATTTTATAGTCAATTTCTCAAACATTAAAAATTTCTGACAAAGCAGACACAATGTTTACACCATTATCCTTCCGGTATTTCTTTAGTTGCCAAAACAGTATTATGTATAAAGTCGTCGCAAAAAAGTGACTAGTTACTGTCAAATACGCTTTATTGCTGTCCGAAGTCCATATATCAGTAGTTACAGCGACATGATCAACTTTTGCTAACAATATTTTTATTCTTTCGCAAATTTGATTATATGTGTTAGTTAATATTTTCGAAGATAACAATTTTCTAGATGGTGGTTTGTATAGTGGCTGTAACTTTTTAGAATATTCCAAAAACCCAGGATTTTCTACAATTGATAAAGGCTGGTAATCAGTTACTATCATTTTAATTAAACTTTGATCTAGTTGATCATTTTCAATTTCCGACAACTCGGTTTTTTTATTCGTAACACACGTAGTCATTTGTCGACTTCGTTTTTTGCAATTAATGGATAGGGTTGCCAGCTCTCCGGGTTTGACCCGGAGACTCCGGCTTTTGACATGCGGTCTCCAGGCTCCGGTTCACTACACATTTTCTCCGGGTAAAAACGTATTTAACAAAAGAATAATGGAAAAGATCTAAAACTCTTTTTACAACAGGAAAACATATTAAGAATGGTAAAGATAATAAATATTAAGACTCAAAATATTGTCTATCGGGTAAATCTTTAACATTTGTAATGCTTAATAAAGTTTTTTGCGTCTAAGAGAATCATTTATTCCTGTTAAAAATTAAAAATAACGCTTAAATTTTAAGAGTAATTAATTTTAACAGAACTAATTTTTTGTTGAAGTTATAAGAAAACACATATTATTGTTATTTTCATCAAAGTTGTGTTATCTGTTGCACTAAATAAGTCCTTTTACGTAGTAATCTGTAATCGAAATAGGAAAAGGATAGGGGAATCACTTATTCGCTTCTTTCCGATGTTCATCACGTGAACTTGTTGTTTACCGCTACTTTTATTATTAATAACGATTGCAATCGTAAAGTTTCAGTGCAATTTTTTGATTTGTTTTGTGAGTTTTAAAAAGTTTTGTAGTTATTTACAGTTTTGCAATTTGCAATGAGTGAGAACAATAACAGAGAAAATTCGAGTGCATCTACGTCATTTGAATCCTTCCATAAAAATAAAAAGGCCAAGTATGCAACGCATTTTAAGGAGAGTTGGAGACAAAATCCGCTATACAAAAGTTGGTTGGTGAAAATAGATGAGTTTACAGCTAAATGTAATATCTGCAACATAAAATTTACTGTTCAACATGATGGTGAAAAATCTTTAAAAACTCATTTAAATAGTAAAGGTCATTCTAAGACCGCTAACACATTGTCCAAAAATACACTACTTACAGCGTTTTTACGAAACAAACATTCCAACGAAGATAACTATGTAACCATAATTGAAGTGTCTCAAATTTATCACGCCGTAAATCATCATCATAATTATTTGAGTACTGATTGCGGCATTAAATTAAATTCTTATGTTTATCGTGATTCTGATTTGGCAAAGAAGGTTCATTGCGGTCGAACAAAAGCGGAAGCAATAATTGCAAATTGTTTGGGCCCTAAAAGTGTTGAACGTGTGTTGGAAGAAATGGGCGCTGGTACGCCCAACTCTATAGCATTTTCAATTATGTGTGATGCTTCAAATAAGGGCAGTCAAAAGCTCTTTCCAATAGCAGTCAGATATTTCAGTCCCAAGAATGGTGTAGTAAACAAACTTTTAGACTTTATTGAAAATAATGATGAATCTTCTTTATCAATTAATAATAGTATAGTGATAACATTGGAGATGTTTTCACTAAAAGCATCCGATATAAGCGCATATAGTGCGGATAATGCATCTGTAAATTATGGCATTCATAACTCATAAATTGAGCGCTGAGAAAAAGGGAATTGTAAAGGCTAATTGTAACTGCCACGTTATACATAATGCTGGTAGAAATGCTTGTAAAGTATTATCTTTTGATGTTGAAAATTTAATATTAAAAATTTATGCAGAATTTTCAAATAGTGCTAAAAAAACAGAATCTCTAAAAGAGTGTTTTGATTATTTGGACATTGAATATCAAAAAATGATAAGGCATGTTACAACAAGATAGCTTTCCCTATATGCTGCTCTTGAACGTTTAATACGATGTTGGCCAGCAGTTAAAAAATACTTTTTAGAGTTAGGTGAAGAAAATTGTCATAAAAACATATGGAGTTTTTTTAGTAGTCAAGAACATGAAATGGATAATGACTTAAAATGAATGTTATGTTTATTTCTTGCATCATTATATGCATATGTTGAACGTGCATATAATGAAACTGGAGAGTAATTATATAACAAGCTTAGAGTTACATAATATAATGTTAGATTTAAAGGAACAAATAGAAAGCCGACTGGAAGATCAATTTTTTGGAAGCAAAATATCAATGGCTTTGGGATATCTTACACCATCTCAAAAACAAACATTTATAAAAGAAGCTATATTAGTTTATCAAAGAACTTTAAATTACTTAAACCAGTATTATGATTTTGAAAACTCATCTTTTAAATATTTTGAATGCTTAAATTAAAAAAAAATAAAAGTATTGAGTATCAAAAGATATTAGAAGCTAAAAATGTTATCAAAGTAAATATAGATGAAGATCGATTATATGATGAGGTACTTCTTCTTAGAAAAACCCTTAAAACTCTACAAGATAATTCGGTTACTTTGGAATTGGGCATAGACAAAATATGGTGTCAGATATTTGAAACTGCAGATATGCCACAATTGACGAAAATTGTCATTAAAATTTTATCGATACCCGTAAGCAATGCTTACCTCGAAAGAATATTTTCGTTAATGAAAAACTTGTGGACTGACGAACGTAATCGCATGAGCGTGGCTTTGGTAAATGCAGAATTATGTACAAAATTAAATTTCAATATGTCATGCCAACAATTTGCTGAATATTTAGAAAAACGCGAACAAAATAATTTATTAAAAATATGCCAAAGTAACAGCAAATATAAGTTTCAAAAACGTAACTAAACTAAGTTACAAATAATGTCATGCTTTATTTATGTAATATAAAGTTGTACAGTTTTAGTGAAAATTTGTAACATTTTTGTTTTATTTTTACGTACATTATGTTTAAATTGTTGTTTTTTTTTTTAAAAATTTATTATTCAAAGTAAGAAAATGAAATGCAATGTTTTATTTTAGAATATTTTTTTGGAACAAACTTTTGTTGTTTAAACTATTTGTTTTTTTTTTCGAAAAAAATAAAAAGTTTATTATCCAAACTGAGGGAATAAAAATTTTATTTGCAATTTCTTTTTTTTTTTTTTTTGGTCGTCAGAATGTCAGGGTGAGGTCATTTTTAAATCTGGCAACCCTATTAATGGAGTCTATTGTAGATGTGGATTTACTGCTTTGTTCTTGAAGTTGAGACTGCAGTAATGTGTTGACAGCTCATTATTATATCGATCTTCGAATTGTTGGAATTCATCTTGTTTATTTAATTTATCTATTTCAAAATACCCAGGGAGTTTGCGCCTTAAATGATCGCGGATGTTGAATGTGTTACCACTAAATTTGAATTGTTTTTTACAAATTTCGCAAGATACTAAAATAATCCCATACAGCTGACCGTTTCTTACTAGAAGCCATTTTTATAAAACAAATAGCACAACTTCACTACAACAACAAACAACGAGTCCATACACGATATTCACACGCGAGAATTACAATCCAAGGTTTCGGTAATTCCCCGATTTTTGTGTATTAAAAGTCAAGCAGTGGTGAGAGCACTTGTTATGCCGGGTTTCTACAGAGGATATAACAAAATTAAATTTAAGAATTTAACTTTCAAAGTTAAGCGTATTGAAACTTCATATATTGTGTATGCAAAACTGTTAAAACTTTTAAAACTAAATCTT
Source organism: Onthophagus sagittarius (assembly GCA_036711965.1). NCBI lineage: Eukaryota > Metazoa > Arthropoda > Insecta > Coleoptera > Scarabaeidae > Onthophagus > Onthophagus sagittarius. Next base: position 6,589,224 of record JASERS010000007.1, on the reverse strand, counting down.
AAAATTTTAAATTTACAGCTGAATTTTGTATAAACACTATAAACCCGGTATTATTGCGCATTATTGGATATCCTCACCGAATTCGAATGAATCCTTCGATAGTTCGAATCATCATTTACTATTTATTCGATAGTCAGATTCATTCGATAGTGCCCATCACTAGAATCAAGTATCATTAGATAAACAATCACAACAAAATAAAACCAAAAAGAGAAAAATAGGTCGAAATGACAATAAAAACGACTAACAAACCGACGAGTACGTCAACACAGACAAAACGTATGTACGAAAATCTTTTGTAAGAGGTCCATAATACGAAAAGACCAGTTATACAAAAACAAGAAACGATCTGAAGTATCTAAAATACATATTTATGCTTTAAAAAGGTAAACAAAGGTTTATAAACCATATCTAATTGATCGTTTAACAAGTTAAGCTTCCCCTCTTTTTTACATTTATCGGTTTCGTAGATCTCTAGTAAGTCCATCTTGTAACTCTTATCACATTTGTGTATTAAGGTAGTTTCTTTATAATTAATGTTGTGACCTGTGTCAATTCTATGTTTGTAAACATTTGACTGCGGTTTTGATTTATGTTGTATTCGTGTACATAATTTTCTTCCTGTTTGACCTATATATATACAATATCGCAATTGCCAACTCCGGATTTATCATAAATATTATTATCTTTATTTTGACCATGGTTAGCAAGAAGGTTCAGAATGGTGTTGGAATTGAAATATGCTAATGTTGTGTTAATTTTAGAAAAAATGTATTTGGCCTTATGTGTTATGTGATTGTAAGGTACTGATCTAAAGTTGGTATTATTGACTTCATTGGTATAAAGAGGATCCCTTTTCATTTGTATATTTTGTAAAATTTTATTTATGAATTTTAAAGGAAAGTTATTTTGTTGAGCTAATTCGTATATATAGTTAAATTCTAAAGTACGGTTTTTATTTGTAAGAGGATATTCTATAGCTCTATGCAATAAGAATCTAAAATTAGCTAACTTGTGCTATTGGATGGGCAGATACGAAAGGTATGGTGCAAGCTATGGTTGTAGGTTTTCTGAATATATCATATATTATCCTATCATTTATGTTTTCTAGGGATAGATCTAAAAAGTTTAATTTTCTATTTTTTCCATTTCAATAGTAAATTGAAGTTTTCTATTTATTGAGTTTAGGAATTGTAAAACAATTGAATATCAGTCTCCTTTTCCTTCCATAAGCAAAAAACGTCGTCCACATATCTTAGCCATTTATGGATATATTTTCTATATGGATTTTTATTATTAATAATGAATTCATTTTCTATGTGAATAATAATAATAATAATGAGATAACGTTAAGAAAACATCATTTGAAATACATCAAAAATAAGTAAACTTTATGAACACGCTGTATAGTGTATTACTGACTATTCTTTGACTATTATCTGACGTAGTTTCAAAGCAGAATCGGATAAAATATCGTTTTTAAGTTTTTAAGAAGGTCCTGTAATGTGCACATTTTGGAGAAACAATTGAATATTTCAGAAACTATAAATTTTATAAGTAACATATCCGGTTGTAATAACAAATTTGGTAGTATTCATAATATGATAAAATATACACGGTGTTCCATTTAAAATAAACGACATACTCTCTATTACACCTTAATAGAACACCTTATACATGGGGAAATAATTTTAGGTAATATAAAGTGGTGAGTTAAACCGGGATACTAATAACTCACCCGGTACACTGCAGCTGGTTGTTGGGTAGATTATTGTTTGTTGTGCCTAGGCTAAACTCACGTACAAATGTTATTTTTTAATTAATACTAATTTATTAGACTATTACGGACTAATTTATTACGTAAATCCCCTATCTCGCTGAGGTGTGAATATGCTGAATATATTCTTTGAGTACCGTGGTCGGGATTGTAGAAAATAAAGGATTATTTTTAAGGTTGGGCCCACTATGATTTTGGTATCGATACTATTCAAAGTATCGAAAATATCGAAGTATTGAAAGTATCGAAGTATCAAAAGTATCGAAATTATTGAAAGCATCGAATTATTAGAAATAATACTGCATAATAAGCATATTTCTTGTGTATTTTCTTCCTAGATTTTACTTTTGGATACTATACGTTATCTTAATGTCGGCCAACATGTTAGCAGTGTGAGTGTTTATATCTCTAAAGTCCTGCTCATCATTTGGAAGTCTGTTACCTGCTAGGAAAATGAGTTAAAACTATTTCAAACACTGCACATTATCTTAACAACTGCTAACTTGTTGGCAGTATGAGCTATTATGTCTCCATAGTCATGCTCATCAATTTGAAATTTGTCAACTTATTGGCAGCATGAACTATTACTGTTTCAAACACTGTACACTATGAGTGTTTGTGTCTCCATAGTTCTGCTCGTCAGCTGGAAGTCTGCCAACTTATTGGCAGCATGAGCAATTACTATTCCACAGACTATGTATTATCTTAGACTGCCAACTTGCTGACAGCATTAGCTATTACTGTTCCACAGACCATGTATTATTTTAACAACTGTCAACTTGTTGGCAGCATGAGCTTTTATGTCTCTATAGTCTTTCTCATCAGACTTGTTGGCAGCATGAGCTATTACTGTACCACAGACTATATATTATCTTAATGATTGCAAACTTGTTGGCAACATAATCTTGTTCCACCGATTATACAGGCTGTCCGGTATTTTCCGGATCAGAGGTATACAGCGATGTAGAGTACATTATTTTGAGATGATTTTTCTAATAAATTTTTTTCATATTGTTTATAACAACTGCACAAGAACTGTTTAAAAGACGCCTAATAGCAACTCTGGGAAACGACAGAGGAGGTCGTAAATTAAACTCAGGAAATCGATCCAACTCCCCGCCTATCATCCGTTTCTTACGCGTTTATTTCTCATAAGAATTTGTTTATTGATTTTTTTCTTCCACAGACTACATATTATTTTGATTTTTAAGCTATTATTATTCCAAACACTATACATTATCTTAAAGATTTATGTCTCCAAAGTCCTGCTTCTCAGTTTGAAGTCTGCCAACTTGATGACACCATGCGTTATTGCTATTCTAAACACTGTACATTATCTTAAAGACTGCTGAGAGGTGTTATATCCCCAAAGGCCTGCTCATCAGCTTAAAATCTGCAAACTTGTTGATAGCATGAGTCAATTCTATTTCATAGAATATAGATTATTTGAAGGACTGCCAACTTGTTGACAGGGTGAGCTATTATGTCTCCAAAATCTTGCTCATCAGTTTAAAGTCTACTAACTTATTCATAACATGAGCTATTACTAATCCAAATATTGTACATTATCGTAAAGACTTCATATATCATGAGCTATTATGCCTTAAAGTTCCTACTCATCACTTTGTAGTCTACTAACTTGTTTACAGTTGGTTTATTCGAACAAAGAATTACGTATCAATTTATAAAAAAAATTATGATTACTTATGGACAATTAATTACCAACTAGCACCGTATTTTGCCACAGCTCGAAAAGTAGAAATAAAAAACATAATGAAGGATGAGAGATGATCACATCTGATCACTGTAGGATATTAATTTGTACGAAAATGTGTTTCTGCATCTCCTTTCATTGTCTCAGTACGTCTCTCTTTACTTCGTCTAATAGATTGCTTATAAAATAAATTTTTCGTTGAATTACAGATTGTAGGGAACTTACGCTAATATTAAACCTATCAACTGCATCTCGGAAAGAAGCCGTCCAATGATACTTTATTTTAACAATAAAATAAAGTATATAATAAGCACATTTTTTATGTATTTTCCTTCGTAGATTTTAATTTTGGAGTTAAAGTGGTTGAAATAATAAAGACAAAGTAAAAGAAAAATAAATTCTGCACTTCAACTCTTATTAAGAACATATGGATTCAATATGTTTTTAATAATTTTCCTTGATTATCGTACTCATCGGGAAAATTATATTATACCTTTATTTCCGTACGTCGTTATGGAACAGCTGTATATAAAAATATATTCCAGCTTTTGTCTAAGGAAGAACATTGTATCTCGGTTCTTTAATGCCTTTTATGTAATTTGCAGCTTACGTGGGAATCCTGTACAGGATATTTCCAAATTGGTGCGATAGATTGATATATTAGGTGAAAATGTTAAACCGCAATTGCGTATTGACTCTCTCTATTTAAATCAAGCTTTTAAATAGAAAAATATAGCCTCATTTAAAATTTCTGATGCAAAGTATTATGTGGGTGAGTTTTTTCATCCCCTTATAATAACATTTTATTCTAGGGTTATAAAATTTGTCAAAAACTGTAATTTTATCAGTACAGTAATTTGCCAAATTTCATTCTTTCAAATTCCTCCATATTACAAAAAAAAACTTTTCGTCCAACTTGAAGGAGAATGGCTTTTGAACCAAAAGTTATATGAAAGACCCCTCTTATTATATTTTCAGTAAAAAATCACCCCTTGATATGTTTCGCCTTAATTTAGAACCAACCTATGAATTTTTTAATTATAACAACAAATTATTAGCGTTTTCCGTTAGACGTATTTTTTAGGAAAAAAATCTTTATTATGTATCCCAAAAAAAAAAACAAACGGAGTCTAAAAAACCGGTCCGAACCAGCTGGTACAGAATCTAAAACAAATCCGGAGAACTCCAGACGAATGATAACTACCACCTGCACCTAAAAATGTCGGAAATAATTCATGAACAATATGGCTCTAACTTTCGTAAAATTCTTTTATCGAATAATACTGTATCAAGTAGAATATCAAATATTAGCAATAATCAATTTGAACAGCTTCTTACGAGGATTAAAAATAGCTCAAAGTTCGTAATTCAACTAAATGCGTCGACAGAATTTTCCAAAATGGCACAGTTACTTTACATATTTATTTATGAGGAAAGTATCCACGAAGACTTGCTGTTTTGTCGTCCTCTGGAAACTCGAACACGTGGCGAAGATATATATAAAAATAAATGAATTTTGTATAAATGAAGGGTTGAATTGGTAAAATTGCGTTGGAGTATGCACAGACGGTGCTGCATCAAAAATTTACCGCGTTTGTGAGAACTGAAGGAAATAATCATATTATTTTTACACATTCGATTCACCGAGAAATATTTTTTTTTAATTTGCATTACCGGCATTAAATGTGATAAATGAATGGTGAGTTCTTAGTAAATTCTTTAGAGAGGTCGAACCATAAAACGCTTATTGACGTTAAAAGATGAACATCTGATTTTAACCCAGCAGAATTTTAATCTGAGCGATTATTTTAACGATAATTTATGGGTTTTGAAGTTATGTTATTTGGCTGATATTTTTGATAAACTTAACGGATTGAATTTATCAATGTATTGAAGAAAAGAGTCGAAAACGGATCCCTAGAAATGTTTTCATTAACGAATGGATATATGATAGATGCAAATATTCAACAGATCTGGAACTTAAGATACAAAAGTATTTTTTTAGTGATGATGACAAACAATATTGGATTTACAAACCATTTGAAACGACAATGGAACGAATCGATTTTTTTGTTCTTAAAAGCTCAAGCTTCATTGCAGGAATTTTGGATTGAAGTAAAGTCGGAATATCCAATATGCTGAAATGTAATAAATGTTGAGAACATATTGCGACATGCGCTATCTACAATTCAACCTAGATTTGGTGTCTTATATAAAAATAAACAAGCACATCCGTTTCACTAAGCCAGTAACCATTGCTTAAGATTACCGTTGTGATTGTTAGAAATATTTATTTATTTTTGGTAATTTTGGTATTGGGGGTGGCTTACAATTACTTTCTCCGAAACGTGGTCGCTACACATAAAAATTTAAGAAGCCTTGATCTAGATTTCCAAAAGCATGCGAGATATATTTGAAGTGTATTGGAAAGTTTCTTACTTCTCTGTATTCGAAATCTTTTGACGGTAATTTGAAGATAATTTCATTAAATTTACTCCAAGTTGCTCCAGTAGAACGCATTTTTTGTTTTGACAGAATGATAGTGAGGCCTCAGTAAATAACCCCAATTTTTATTCTTTGCTTTTTATAGTTGTTTATGAAACAGTGCGTGAAGTTAGCTTTTCTCACACCAATGCGGTGTTTAGAGGTATCTACGCCTGAAGTAGAAGAAGAAATTCTGGCACGGATTGAGCGTAATCCTGGGACGAGTTGGCGGAGAATATCAGCCGAAGTAGGAATTATTTGTACCTGCTTTATTTGTACTATGTACAATGAGTACAGAATTTATGTTTAGTTTTTTGTGATCGGTTTCTACGCAATGATGCTGAAGAGAACCGTTTTCCTGATAATATTCGTTTTACTGATGAGGCCGGATTGACACGAAATGGAGTTAATTTACACAACACGCACATTTGGGCCGCTCAAAATACGCGTGGAATAATGAAATCTGGATATCAGGCATGTTTATCATTAAACATCTGCTTATCTAAACTTCCTGCACAACACCAATGATTAATTTTTTTAAAGGCAACAAATGAGGTTCCAACATGGTAGTGCTTCATCTCATTTTCCTATTGCGATTAGAGCTCCATTATATTATTAGTGCTCCATCGTTCCAAACTCCAAAGAACCCAAGGAAGAGGAAACAACATCGGCAATAGCCTCAGGCATATCACCCAAGGAAGTATTAAACGCAGAGGAAGCAATTTTTTTCATTCCCAGCAACCATACCCTCGAAGCTCATTATCGAAGGAATCACATTAATGCGTTTCTTATCTCTCACAAACGACCAAAAATGTTTAGGATTTAATGCAATAGCACTCAAGTGTTGATTTCTGTTATATCTGGTCTGATCCAGATCAATAAAAAAATTTGCCCTTCCTCTCAAAATCGGAAAAATGAGGTAATCAGTTATCATCTCCTTCCGCAACTGTGCGCCCTCGTTTATTCACGAAGAACTCTAATAATATTAACTGAATATAATTAATTGACTTTAAAAACTGTGTGCGGCTGATTTGCAGTCATGTTTTAGATCTAATTACAGTTATGGATGGCATTGTTATGGCTAGGGATTTGATATGATCGATCATTGGTTGATGTTATGTATACTTCATTATGTTGGGATGACCCAGTGTAGTGCTCAGTTAATGGGTGATTATTTACGAAATATTATATAGAGTCTGTTGTTTGGGGGCAGGCGATCCAGCATCTTAAATGTGAAATGGGCTCAGTGCTTGGTTCACTGCTGTACTCGATGTATGCACTAAATATTCAAAAGTAACTGTAAATGTTATATTATACCTTTAAGTGATCGGATGTTGCGTTAGCTTCTAGTCAAATCAATCAGGACTTGAGCGGGATTCTCATCACTATGGCATGAAAGATCGCCTGATTTGAAAACATTAGCAGCTATGAATTAATCAACAATGCCAATAAATTCGAGCCAATAAGGACATTTTGAATACCTTATTTAACTACATCTTTTGTTTTTGTGAGAAATTTCTTTTATTTGTTACTATTATTCGTACCAGATATCCAGGTTCATCACTTTAGAGATCGATATCTTCGAAATTGCTCGATGAAAAAAATTGCGGTAAAGTTTATTATAATCAATGAACAATTCTTTGTATCATAGGTTAATTTGAAAATTTTCGGATCCACGGTTTTTCTTCTATCGTGAATTAATTGAAAAGAGTACCCGATTTTTGAGAGTGTCGACTATGTATCATAGGTTAATTTAGTGAATTTATTAAATCACAGGATTTTTGAGAGTGTCGACAACTTTGTCTACTTTGCGATTTTCTTTCTCAAAAACTATTTGACGAAAATATTTCAAATTCTAATTGGTGGTAACTCAATGTTTTCTTAATGTGGGGCATATTTTATTTTAACGATATTTCATAAAGTTTCGTGGAAAATCGCGGTTTAATAATATGCGGTTATTTCGAAAACGATGGATTTCAATGCTATTTTTACCAAAATGTGTTAAAGAATGTCGTTTGTCGGATTTATTTATTTATTTATATTCTTTAAGGGATACAAACAGGAAAGTTATAATAAGTACAAAAAGATAACAAAAAAAAAAAATCATAATACAAATCAAATTAACTGTTACAATTAACTGAATGGAAAAAGAAGAAAATAATTTCCATTACTAACGCACTACGGACAATGAGGCGAGGATACGTATAAATGATTGCAAGGACATGCCGAACAAGTCACATAAATAGCAGTGCCGATTATATAACTGCAGAATGCGTGGCAAAGGTGAATTGATGTGAGCGATAGAGGCGAATGCGGGCAACCTGAACAAGCCATGAGCACGTACATTATACGAAGGGGTAATATAATGTTCTTCGGAGACAAGGTTTGGGGAGTTTATCATCCCATTTACCAACTTAAACAGAAATATTGAATTCGAGAAATTACGGCGACCTCGAAGAGACCGCAAGCCAAAGACCGTACATCTCTGGGCATAATCGCAATATGGCAAGAAAAACTTATGCGCCAAATACCGCACAAACCTCTGCTGCACCTACTCAATAGGATCAACATAAGTGGCATACACAGGGTTCCAAACTATTGACGCAAAATTAAGAATGCTGTGCACGTGAGCCATATAAAGTTTTATAATACAAGTTATATTGGTGAAAGCTCTACATGATCTAATAATAAAACCCAAGCGTTGCCGAGCCTTAGAAAACATTTTATCAATATGTTGACCAAACAGCAGTTTAGAGTCTAACGCAATTCCGATATTGTTAACACAAGAACTAGACTTTAACAGTTCAGTACCGAATCTGTATGGGTAATTCACGGGGTAACGTTTTCTTCCTAAGGTAATCTTGCTGCATTTATTTAGATTAAGAAAGAGGTAGTTTTTGGAGCAGAAATCATGTAATCGATTTAAGTCTTCCTGCAGCAAATCGCAATCAGACAAAGACCGAACACATGAAAAAATTTTGCAATCATCTGCATATAACAAGAAATTAGAGTATCGAAAACATTTATTAATATCGTTAATATATGCTAAGAAAAGTATTGGTCCAAGATGACTCCCTTGCGGTACGCCGGAAGTAACCGGTACAAAATCAGATATAAAGTTGTTAATTTTGACCGCTTGAAGTCTATTAGATATGTATGAGCCAAACCATCGCAACAGGCCATATGAAAGGTCAAACCCTTGTAATTTTTCCATTAAAATTGCGTGATTAACCCTGTCAAAGGCCTTACTGAAATCTGTGTAGATTGCGTCTACTTGTAAATTATTATTCATTGCATTATGCACAAAAGTCATAGAAGTAGCAAGATTGGTCTCTACTGATCGACCCCTACAGAAACCATGCTGTTCCTGGATTATAAAAGGTTTTAGTATATAATGAAGTTTAGAAAGTACTAATTTTTCAAAAACTTTTGAAACAATGGGCAATATTGAAATGGGACGATAATTGGTAACAAGATGTTTATGACCTGATTTAAATATTGGTACAACAAGCGCCTTCTTCCATACGGAAGGGAAAACTCCCTGGACAATAGACTGAGAAAACAGCAAAAACAAAGGATCCGCAAGCTGATCGGCACCGGAAGTGACCAAAATACCGGGCAAACCGTCAGATCCTGGACCCGAATTAGAATTAACCTGATTCAATGCACAAAGAACATCGGATTTATCAAACCAAACGTTTGACAAACCAGCGCAAGGCAAGGGATCAAAATCTACAGCAAGTTTATTGACGGTCAATAAAAACCGAGCTGAAATATTGAGGAAACAATTCTACTATATTTTCACCATGGCACACGCTGGAATTATTATATTCCATACGAACGGGGATGGCGAAGTCGGTTCTTTTCTTATTTTTAATATAAGACCAAAGTTGCGCAGGATTATCAATTAAATCTGTCTGAATACGGTTAAGATATGCTTTATAATCAGATGTTTGGATCGCGAACGCAGAATAGAATAGGATAGATAATCAGCGTTGTTACCCCATCGTTTCCATTTTTATGGAGCATAAGTTTCTCTTTAATTGCTTTAATAGTTGAGCTGGAATACTAGGAAAATGGTGGGACGCGGCGATTCCCGAGGTACGAATTGGCTAATTATACGATTCAACTGCCTGTAAAAAACCGCAACCGCCTCATCCACCCCCAGTCCACCCCTAGAGCCAATGCTCTCACAAATATTCTCAAAGTCCGCTCTACGAAACGATACCGGCCGGAAGGGTATCGTATATATTTCCTTATCTTAAAATCACACTTAATATGTATTCTCATTAAATCGCTCTTAAAAAATTAGGGAGCTCTTATTTTGGAAAACTGGTAATGGAATCCGACATAAAACATTATTAAACACATTTTGGGAAAAATCGCGTTGAAATCCGCCTGGTCGTTTTCGAAGTAACCGCATCTTACTAATCTGCGATTTTCTGCGAAACTATAGGGAATATCGATAAATTAAAACATGCCGCGCCTTAAGAATACTTTGCGTTACTATCAATTCAAATTTGAAAAATTTTCGTGAGTTTTTGAAAAAAAAAATTGCAAAAGAGACGTCTCAAAAACCGGGTTCGAGCGATTTCGAAGATATCGATCTCTGAAGTGTGGGGCCTTGACATCTGGCACGGATAATACAAATAAATACAATAAATCAATAATTTTTTGTCAAAAAAGTTTTAATTGTTTACACCTCCAAAACCGTTCATTTACGGACCGATTTTTAAATATTTTACGTTCTTTTTTTAACATCCTATATATCGCGTGAGCGAAACTACGGTTATTGGCTGTGGTTTTAATGCATATTTCCATCAACCGCTAAAGAGTCTCCATTTTCAACATTTCTTTATTATGAAATATCTTTTTTACTGCACTAAACCTGTATTAATAAGATGACGAACATCGAAATTTAACTTGGTTTTGTCATTCATTAAAAAAATCGGAGAAAGAAGAATAAGAGACAAGAATAAGTCTCATTTCACCTTAACAATTAAAAGACATAATATTAAACAACTAGTGGCATAACAATTCAAGTTTAAACATGAGTTTTTTAAATGAATGAGTGCCTTAAGTCTTATGAAACATATTTTTATGCTGTTTTTTGTAATTCGCGTTTTTATTAACAAAAATAAAATAAATGTTGGCAATGTAGGGAAATAAGTATGTAGCAGTTGGTGACACATTTGCAATGTTTATTTCATAATAAAATAAAAAAAAAGATGAAAACGGGAATTATAAAAAATAACATAAAAAGCACGTTCCACAAGACTTAAAATTTTATTATTTAAACTAATTCCATAAAAAGTTACTAAAATCTCATTACAGCATTGAATGTTATAAGAAGTCTCATTACAGCACTCATTTTGAGTGCTCTAATAGCTATCATTATTTTGTTCTGTATTCAAATACTAGATTTAAAAAATTTAATACTTTAAGTACACAAAATTTTAAACTTTATTTGCTTTTATACTAAGGAGTTATTATTATAGTTTTATGGTAAGAACAAAAATGAAACATTTGCATCAGAAATTTCAAAAAAATTTAAAAATGTTGGATATTATTCATGGTTTTTAATTATCCGATTTCTATTAGCATGGTTAATCATCACTTTAATATATTGCAAAACCCAACCCAACCCATATCACATGACCCCCAAAAAAATTAACTCACCATGTCTTGCAAGCATATGATTTCTATCTTCATCATCTTGAACATCGTTTAAATCAACAATAATTGCAGAAGCTTGAATCTCATCACTTCTAAAATCTTCAGCTGAAACAGTGGTGATGCTCTCCCCAAAGAACTTAGAAATAGCTTTCACAGGTGTTTGAACTTGAGGGAGGTAAATTGTACTGACATCCTTTTTAATACTAGATAAGCTACTAAAAACGTAATCCATTGCCGATCACTCAATTTCAAATTGAGATCACCCACAATAAAAATCGTTTCGAAGCGATCATTAAGGGTCTCAAGGATGCTCTCAAAGGTTAGAATAAAATTAGGGAAACCACGTTTGGGTCTATGCATTACATACAACGTCATATTCCTATTATCCACTTTAATGGATAGGAAGAGGCGAACATGCACTATGGCCTGATTTGAAAACATTAGCAGCTACGAATTAATCAATAATGCCAACAAATTCGAGCCAATAAGGATATTTTGAATATTTTATTTAGCTATATCTTTTGTTTTTGTGAGAAATTTCTTTTATTTGTTACTATTATCCGTGCCAATTGTCAAGGCCCTTAGACTATTCGTGCCACTTTGAAGATCGATATCTTCGAAATCACTCGGAGAAAAAAATTTCAGTAAAGTTTATTGTAGTCAATGAACATTTCTGTGTATATGTTAAATTGCAAATTTTTAATTTTTAAAAATGGTGATCACCCACAAGTCTCAAGGACGCTCAAAGATTAGAATAAAATTAGGGAAACTACGTTTGGGTCTATGTATTACATACAACGTCATATTCCTATTAATCACCTTAAGGGATAGGAAGAGGCGGATATGCACTATGGCTTGAAAGATCGCCTGATTTGAAAACATTAGCAGCTATGAATTAAACAACAATGCCAACAAATTCGAGCCAAAGACATTTTGAATATCTTATTTAACTACATCTTTTGTTTTTGTGAGAAATTTCTTTTCTTTGTTAGTATTATTCGTGCCAGATGTCAAGGCCCCTTACTTTAGAAATAGATATCTTCGAAATCCCTCGATGAAAAAAATTGCGGTAAACTTTATTATAATCAATGAACAGTTCTTTGTATCATAGGTTAATTTGAAAATTTTCGGATCACGGTTTTTCTTCTATCGTGAGTTAATTGAAAAAAGTACCCGATTTTTGAGAGTGTCGACTACTTAGTCTACTCTGCGATTTTCTTTCTCAAAAATTATTTCACGAAAATTTTTCATATTTGAATTGATAGTAACCCAATGCATTCTTAATGCGCGGCATGTTTTAATTTATCAATATTCCCTATAGTTTCGCGGAAAATCGCAGATTAGTAAAATGCGGTTATTTCGAAAACGACCAGGCAGATTTCAACGCGATTTTTCCCAAAATGTGTTTAATAATGTTTTATTTCGGATTCCATTACCAGTTTTTCAAAATAAGCTCCCTAATTTTTTAAGAGCGATTTAATGAGAATAGAAGTTAAAGATAATCAGAATTAACACTTCGCGGAAAATCGCAGATTATTAATATGCGGTTATTTCGAAAACGATGGATTTCAATGCTATTTTTACTAAAATGTGTTAAACAATGTCCTTTGTCGGATTTCGTAATCAGTTTTTAAAATGAGGTCTCCATCATGAGCACCTTTCCCCGGAATGTTAATTCTGATTATCTTTAACTTCTATTCTCATTAAATCGCTCTTAAAAAATTAGGGAGCTCTTATTTTGAAAAACTGGTAATGGAATCCGACATAAAACATTATTAAATACATTTTGGGAAAAATCGCGTTCAAATCCGCCGGGTCGTTTTCGAAATAACCGCATCTTACTAATCTGCGATTTTCCGCGAAACTATAGGGAATATCGATAAATTAAAATATGCCGCGCATTAAGAATACATTGGGTTACTATCAATTCAAATATGAAAAATTTTCGTGAAATAGTTTTTGAAAAAAAAATTGCAAAAGAGACGTCTCAAAAACCGGGTGCTTTTTTCCGCAACTTTTTCATCGACCGATTTCGAAGATATCGATCTCTGAAGTGTGGGGCCTTGACATCTGGCAGGGATAATACAAATAAATACAATATATCAATAAATTTTTGTCAAAAAAGTTTTAATTTTTTACACCTCCAAAACCGTTCATTTACGGACCGATTTTTAAATATTTTATGTTCTTTTTTTAACATCCTGTATATCGCGTGAGCGAAACTACGGTTATTGGCTGTGGTTTTAATGCATATTTCCATCAACCGCTAAAGAGTCTCCATTTTCAAAATTTTTTTATTATGAAATATCGTTTTTACTGCACTAAACCTGTATTAATAAGATGACGAACATCGAAATTTAACTTGGTTTTGTAATTCATTAAAAAAAATCAGAGAAAGAAGAATAAGAGGCAAGAATAAGTCTCATTTCACCTTAACAATTAAAAGACATAAATGGTGTTATAAAATGCAATGAAAATCATACAACATATATTCCCCATTTATAGGAACAAAATTTTATCATGAATCTTTTAATCGATCGGTAATATATGATAAGATAAAAACATTTTTTTTTAATTTTCAATAATAAAACCACAAAAATACGCTCTCGTACTATTGATTCACCCTGTATATTCAATGTGTACACAGCTTAAGTGAACTAAACTTGTTAGTGTTCTTCAAAAATAGTTCATTTTACGCACACTTTCATACAAAGATGAATATTAATAATTATTCAAAATTTTTGAAACTGCAAAGAAATTATTTGACAATTGATTGACTCTTGTTACTAAACGGTGTTGTAAAAGCGCGCGTTAAGTAAATCCCATTTGAAATATATAGTTACTTCACGCACTCTTTCGTTACATTATGCAATGGTGATAACAATAACGTACATTATGAGTTGAAAATGTCTTCAAAATAATGAATTTACCAACAAGAGTAGATAATGGTATATTAAACAACTAGTGGCGTAACAATTCAAGTTTAAACATGAGTTTTTTAAATGAATGAGTGCCTTATGTCTTATGAAACATATTTTTATGCTGTTTTTTGTAATTCGCGTTTTTATTAACAAAAATAAAATAAATGTTGGCAATGTAGGGAAATAAGTATGTAGCAGTTGGTGACACATTTGCAATGTTAATTTCATAATAAAATAAAAAAAAGATGAAAACGCGAATTATAAAAAATAACATAAAAAGCAGGTTCCATAAGATTTAAAACTTTATTATTTGAACTAATTCCATAAAAAGTTACTAAAATCTCATTACAGAATTGAATGTTATAAGAAGTCTCATTACAACACTCATTTTGAGTGTTCTAATAGCTATCATTATTTTGTTCTGTATTCAAATACTAGATTTAAAAAATTTAATACTTTAAGTACACAAAATTTTAAACTTTATTTGCTTTTATACTAAGGAGTTATTATTATAGTTTTATGGTAAGAACAAAAATGAAACATTTGCATCAGAAATTTCAAAAAAATTTAAAAATGTTGAATATTATTCATGGTTTTTAATTATTCAATTTCTATTAGCATGGTTAATCATCACTTTAATATATTGCAAAACCCAACCCAACCCATATCACATGACCCCCAAAAAAATTAACTCACCATGTCTTGCAAGCATATGATTTCTATCTTCATCATCTTGAACATCATTTAAATCAACAATAATTGCAGAAGTTTGAATCTCATCACTTCTAAAATCTTCAGCTGAAACAGTGGTGATGCTCTCCCCAAAGAACTTAGAAATAGCTTTCACAGGTGTTTGAACTTGAGGGAGGTAAATTGTACTGACATCCTTTTTAATACTAGATAAGCTACTAAAAACGCGTTCGCCTGATTTTGTAACACCATTAAAATCTTCTGGGCTTAACTGTAAAATTAACCCAATTAGAACTAAATTACCTTAAAAAAATTATTTTTACATTGGGTTCTGCAAATGTAACAAGAATGGTATCTTTATCTAAACGATTATGTATTAATTCTCCAAAATTGTCTTTTGTAAGTTTGGGTAAAGCTGGAACACCTTCACTTGATCTATAATTTATAAGAAATAATAATTAGAAATGTAAAGTTATTACAAGTTTTTGGTAGGTGTGGTACAATTTTGAAGACACTTACTTCTCTGTTTGCCACAAATAAACGGGCACAAACTCACTAGATACAGCTAGATTAACAGCGAAGAGGAGGCCAAATAAAATTACAAGCATACTTTGATTCTTTAAAGCCATGTTTTTAGGCTTCGATGAAGGAACTGTACGGTCACAAGTATTTCGTTAAGATCACGTGAATCTACTGATATGCTTTATAATCATGTGTTACACAGACAACTACCCAATCGACACTGACATCTGGATTTCTCAATGGAACTTTAAACCCAGAATTTATAACATATTATATTGTATGTGGCGACATCTAGAAAACATTTTCTTAACTATTTTTAAAGTTATATTTGATTCAAAATATTGAGTAAGGAACTTGATTCATAGATGGTGCCAATAATTCAAAAAGTATACTCCGGATATAACGATCTACTAATTTGCTCGTTATAACAGTATTTCGTTACAGATAAAACAATCATAAATTGAATTTATTTCAATTAAATTATCGAATTAAATATTATAAAATTATATATTATATAATTAATTATTAATTATACAGGGTGCTTCTGTAAGTCGAGAAGTTCTGTAAGTCTTGAGTTAAAATGATAACGATTTGTGTAAAAATTTTTGCTCTAACCCATAAATGGCTAAGATATGGGCCTTCAAAGTTAAGAAATTTTTAAACTTTTTCTTAAATATCTTCAATATGATTTGTCTTAGAAAGATAAAATTTCGCAGACAGTGCAATGTTATAATGAGAAATCGTTTAAGATCATTTTTGAACACATACAACCACGGGATCATTGCTATACGGAGTGTCCACAAAGTTTATTTCATTAAATTTTTTTTTATAACGTAAACTCTTAAACAACTGATTCCAAAAGCCTATTTCATTTTAAAACTATTTTCACTCTTAGACAATTTTGATTAGATGCATCCTTTTCGAGTTATTCGCAAAAAGATTCAAGCTTGTTTTTTAGGATTTTCATTAATCGTAGGCGCCTATGAGAACAAATCGTAAGTAAAGCAATTTGGTATTATTATTAAATGCGAACAAAGTGAATTTATTAACAATAAAAATAACAAATTACAAAAATAACAACAAAAACAGCTCTTTAAACGTAAATACCAATAAAAAAATCAGTTAAGAAAACAGGGTAAAATAAAATAAAAACTTGAAAAACAACAACTAAAGTGGATAAAGTATAGTACATATTACAGTAAATGCTCGAAGTGTCCTCCGCCTGCTTCAATGCAGATTTCAAAGCGACGTGTTAAGGCGCGTACACATACAGCGAACGAAGGCGAACGAATTCAATCGAACAGATTTGGACGAATTCGTTCGCTGTTTGCTGAAAATATCGGCTTGCGTCCACATAAAAACGAATGTGTAGCAAACGAATTGTTTCGCGCTCATTCGCACAAATGATGACTTAATTATTGTTGCAAGTGCAGCATGCATAATTATAAGTGATGAAGAGAAAAGGCAGAAACGAAGACGACGCTGGTGGATGACATCTTTATTTAAAAGCAGAAGTAGATATAGGGGAATGGATTTATTGAAAGATTTAACGACCGAAGTAGAATATGGGCTCTTTGAAAATTTCTGTAGAATGAAATCTGTAGATTTTGAATGGCTACTGAATCGTATTGGCCCAAAAATAGCAAAACAAAATACATCATTCAGAGAAGCGATACCACCAACGGAAAGATTAATGCTTACATTACGCTACTTAGCCACCGGGGACTCATTCACTAGTTTAATGTACACCTTTAAAATTTCCAAACAACTAATTTCTTACATCATACCGGAAGTTTGTTCAGCAATAATTGAAAGCCTCGATGATTATGTGAAGGTAAGTGAAAAAAATAAGTAAAAATAATATATTTTCTTAATACAAGTTTATTACCAAAAATACAAAAAACAGTCATTATTATTTGAATTAAATTAAATTAATTTTCGACATCGTTAAAAGTATTAATGTAATCTACTAAAGGCGCCAAAGAAGTTGTAGTATCAGTTTGAGGTTGTTGATAGGGAGTGTTAATATATGAGGGTTGGTTGTATGTCGTTGATGCGTTTGAGGGTGATGGAGCAGAAGAACAAATACTTCGTGGGTATGATAAATTTTGATCATATTGTGAGCATGATGAATCTGTGGGTGAAGGTGAAGGAATAGGTACTGTAGCAGGGGCATTGTATTTACCCATATCAGCATCAAATAAAATATTACCAATTAGGTGTTCAATTACATTTCTAGTGTACTGACTATAAGTTCTATGTTTTGAGGCTATGTGCTCCCCGTAAATTGTGCTGGCATCTCTGAAACTGCGATTTTTGACTGTGTCTTTTAATATTTCATAGGCTTCTTCTGCACGAGAATCTTTCGTTTTGATAGCCGACCGTTTTATCTTCCTTGGTGAACAGAAATCAGATTTTCGTTTCGGTGTTTCAACTGATGATCTTATATTTTCTGCGTGCTCAGTATAATCACTGGGTTCTTCAACAATTTTTTCGAGATCGTCCACCTTTTGTTCTTGGGTTTTCCTTTTAAGCACGGATAACTCCTTAAAAAAATAATTTAATTAAAACAATTGAGTGCTTAATACGTTGCCAAAGTCACCCGATTATAAATTCGATCTGACCGCATATTTTATGTACATATGAATATTGTATAAACTCAAATATTGTATACATTGGTGACTGATTAGATATTATAATAGTATTAATTTTTTCAGATGCCTAGTAATGCAGAAGAGTGGCGGAGTGTAGCTGAAAACTTTAATAGTGAAACGGAACGTTTGATGATGATAAAGACGGTACCGTTATGCCTGGAAGTTGGCACAAAGTCACAGATATGACGTCACAATCGTTTGTTCCAATGGCAAAAGTTGGAAGAAAAACTTCAGCTAATTGTGAAGCAATAAGAAACGAGTTTGCAGATTATTTTATGAACGAAGGGAGAGTTGACTGGCAAAACAATTACGCTTAAATATTCTGTAATTATACTCTATAACATTTAATAAAATATTGCCTAAACTTCAACAATATGTACGTTACTAGCTATACTTATCTACTGTATTCTTGTGTACTAAAATATAACAATGTCTTCACTTACCTCGGTATTTTTTGTTTTTTTCGGAATAAACTTATCCATTAAAAATAACATAGGTTTGAAAGCAAACCAAGTTGATGTATACACATCACTGGTGCCAGAGCCAGTTTTCATGGTTTGTTCGTATTTCATTCGTTCTCGCCTGAATGAACTTAAAAGGGACTCCATTTTTTTTGCTGCGTCTGCTTCACAATTAAACTGCTTAGCAATTTTATTCCAAGCGTCCATTTCTTTTATTCTATCTTTATGATTATCGTCAGCCGGATTCCACAGGCATTCATTACTGCGGTACTCATTAATGAGTTCTAGAGCTTTAGAATTACTCCATTCCATTTTAAACTACGAGTATCAGAAA
The DNA here is from genome assembly GCA_036711965.1 of Onthophagus sagittarius. Taxonomy (NCBI): domain Eukaryota; kingdom Metazoa; phylum Arthropoda; class Insecta; order Coleoptera; family Scarabaeidae; genus Onthophagus; species Onthophagus sagittarius. The sequence goes on along the minus strand of JASERS010000007.1, from coordinate 6,569,991 downwards.
GTGTACTATGAACTGAAATGAATATTCGGCCAATCGCCACAAAATCACGTATATATTAAAACAAATTCGTACGAATTTTATGGCAAATATCCTTTTATGTTTACCAATTTACCGCCTCGCAAGGGAACCGCAACGAATGCGAACAAACACGTTCAAACGTGTTCGTTGATACGTACACATCAACCGAACGAATTCGTTCGCGACCGTTCGTTCGCCTTCGTTCGCTGTATGTGTACGCGCCTTTAAATTAATACGTAATCGAGGCAATGCGTTTTCTTGCCGTATTATTGTAAACGACTCCACAATTTTTTGGCGTAATTGTTCAACAGTATCAATATTCGAATTGTATACCAAATCTTTAACACGCCTCCATAAATAAAAGTCTAGGGGAGTTAGATCTGGCGATCGAGCCGGCCAAGTGATAGGGGCTTCTGGTCCTCGTCCAATCCAACTCCCGGGAAAGTGTTGATGTAACCACTCCTTAACAGTATTTGTACAATGCTCCATCATGTAAATACCACATTTCAAGTCTTGTTTCATATGAAACATCGTCCAATAACTCTCCCAGATTTTCCAAGTGTTCCAAATAACTAACACCATTAAGTCTGGAGGGCAAAAAAACGGGTCCGATAATAAAATCGCCAACAATTCCAGCCCAAACGTTTACATTGAATTTCCATTGTGATTGAGGAACACACGTAAAATGTGGATTTTCTTCAGCCCAATTACGAGCATTTCTCAAATTAATTGTTCCATGTTTTAAAAAGGTAGATTCATCTTTAAATAGTATTTTTTCTAAAAACGGCAAAACTGTACCGCAATGGATAATCAGTAATTTTTAATTCTTGAACTGTGGACAAGTGGTATGGATATAATTGCTGTTCGTGTAGGACACGCCAAGCTGTAGTTCTAGATATTCTAAAATGTCGTTTTATATCAGCAGTACTAGCAGTACTACGATCTGCCACAAAATCCAAAATATCTTCTTCCAGTTCGGGTGTACGAACTGACCTCTGATTTCCATTATTTACATACTTCGGTCTTAAATTTCCTGTCTGGCGTAAACGTCTTTAGATATTAAGAAATGTTTTTCTGTCAGGTTGTCTGCGATTAGAAAATGTTTCGCAATATCGTCTTGCTGCTGCGTTAGCATTGCCTAAACACTCTCCCAAAATTAAAAGCATGCCAGTTTGCTCACTAAAACTGAAATTATTTGCCATTTTAAACAATAATTAACGACTAACGTATGTTGGGTAATAATTTGACAGATTGCTTTACTACTTTACTTACAATTTGTTTTCATATTTATTGATTAATGAAAATCCTAAAAAACAAGCTTGAATCTTTTTGCGAATAACTCGAAAAGGATGCATCTAATCAAAATTGTCTAAGAGTGAAAATAGTTTTAAAATGAATATTTAAAAATTTAAGAGTTTACGACATAATAAAAAAGTTTTAATGAAATTTCCTTTGTGGACATCCTGTATAGCTTGATCCCGTGGTTGTATGTTTTCAAAAATCTCTTAAATCTTCTTTTCTCTTCTTTTCAGTCTTAAATGATTAAATGATTTTTCATGATAACATTGCACTGTTTGCCAAATTTTATCTTTCTAGGACAAACTATATTCAAAATATTTAAAAAAATGTCAAAAAAATTCTCAATTTTGAAGGCCCATATCTTAGCCATTTATGGGTTTAGACCAAAAATTTTTACACAAATCGTTATCATTTTAACTCAAGTATTTGTGATTAAAATTATGCCACGTCTTACAGAAACATCCTGTATATATAAAATTAAATATTGAAAAATTTGAGACGAAATTGAAAGAAATCAGTAAGGACATCTATGAATATATATCATATTTGGATCAACAATAAACACGAAATAGAAGTTAAAATATGATTTTTAAGAAAAAAAGATCTTACCTTATATATGGAGGCTTTTTATTAATTTAGAATATACAAATTATGACAACAATCTCCTCCAAAAGTTTATTTTTATTTATTGTATCATCACGTTTCGGGATTTTTTTCCCATCATCAGGTTCAATATATCCGAAACGTTGTGATGAGACAAGAAATAAAAATAAACTTTTAGAGGAGATTTTTGCCATGATTCAGATATTCAATCTCTATCACGCCATAAAAAGTCAAAAATTAAATGTCTGAACTAGCGTGGTTGTCCTGTTGCGTGGACAACCCAGTTAATTTAAATATTCAATTTTTATCACATCAATGAATAATTAAAATTGAATATCTGAGCTGGTCTGGTTGTTCATGTAACAACACAACTAAATTAGTTTAGTTATTCAATATTGATTACACCATAGAATGTTAAAAAATGTCCACGCAACAGGACCGTTGTCTCAAATATTCAATTTTTATCACATCAATGAATGATAAAAATTGAATATCGGAGTTAACCTGGTTGTCCACACAACAAGCCAACAAGATTAATTCAGATATTAAATTTTTATCACATCAATGAATGGTTAAAATTGAATATCTGAGCTAGCCTGGTTGTCCATGCAACAAAACAACCAGATTAGCTCAGATATTCAATTTTTATCATGCCATAAAGTGTCAAAAATTGAATATCTGAACTAGCCTGGTCGATTTTTATCACATCAATGAATGATAACAATTGAATTTCTCAACTAGCCTGCTTGTTGATGCAACTAGATTGGTTTAGATATTCAATATTGATCACACCATAGAATGTCAAAAATTGTCTACTGGTTGTCCACGCAACAGGACAACCAGTTTAGCTCAATTATTAGCTCAATGTGATTTAGCCCATCACATAAATGGATGGTAAAATTGGAAATCTGAGCTACCCTGGTTGTCTACGAAATAAAACAACCAGGTTAGTTCTGGCATTCAATTTTTATCATGCCATAGAGTGTCAAAAATTGAATATCACATCAATGAATGATAAAAATTAAATATCTGAGTTCAGATATTCAATTTTTATCACATCAATGAATGGTTAAAATTGAATATCTGAACTAGCGTGGTTTTCCTGTTGCGTGGATAACCAGGTTAGTTCAAATATTCAATTTTTATGACATCAATGATTGGCAAAAATTGAAAGTCTGTGCTAGCCTGGTTGTTCATACAATAATACACACCATAGAATATCAAAAATTGTCCAAGCAACAGGACAACCAAGGTAGCTCAATTATTCAATTTTTATCACATCAATGAATGATAAAAAATGAATATATGAGTTAACCTGGTTGTCCACACAACAAGACAAGAAGGTTTGTTCAGATATTCAATTTTTATCACATCAATGAATGGTTAAAATTGAATACTGAGGTAGCCTGGTTGTCCATGCAACAAAACAACCAGGTTAGCTTTGCCATTCAATTCTTATCACGCCATAGTGTCAAAAATTGAATATCTGAACTAGCCTGGTTGTCCTGTTGCGTGGACAACCAGATTAGTTCAAATATTTAGTTTTTATCACATCAATGGATGGTAAAAATTGAATATCTAAGCTACTCTGGTTGTCCACGCAATAAAACAACCAGGTTAGTTCAGACATTCAATTGTTATCACGCCATAGAGTGTCAAAAATTGAATATCTGAACTAACCTGGTAGTCCTCTTGCATGGATAACCAGGTTAGTTCAAATATTAAATTTTTATCACATCAATGAATGATAAAAATTGAATTTTTCAACTAGCCTGCTTGTTGATGCAACAACACAACTAGATTAGTTTAGATATTCAAAATTGATCACACCATAGAATGTCAAAAATTGTCCACTGGTTGTCCACGCAACAGGACAACTAGTTTAGCTCAACTATTCAATTTTTATCACATCAATGAATGATAAAAATTAAACATCTGCGATAACCTGGTTGGTCACACAACAAGCCAACAAGGTTAGTTCAGATATTCAATTTTTATCACATCAATCAATGAAAAAAATTGGATATCTGAGCTAATCTGATTGTCCACACAATAAGACAACCAGGTTAGCTCAGATATTCAATTTTTGTCACGCCACAGAGTGTCAAGTGTCACGCCACAGAGTGTTATTCAATTTTTACCATTCATTGATGTGGTACAAATTGAATATCTGAGCTAGCCTGGTTGTTCCTGCAACAACACATCTAGATTACTTTTGATATTCAATATTTATCACACCATACAATGTCAAAAATTATCCACTGGTTGTCTACGCAACAAGACAACAAGGTTAGTTCAGATATTCAATTTTTATCACATCAATGAATGGTAAAAATTGAATATCTCAGCTAGCCTGATATTAAGTTAAACAATTCTGTTCAATTAGATATTCAACAAGATCAGTGATGGAGAAGTGGACATGTCAAAATTTTCAAAAATCTTACTCAACAATATGCTGACGTGTCAGATAAAAATTTTAAGGCATAAAAATGAGAAAGAAAATTTAAATCGACCGACCGATCATTTTTACGTGTTGGTTGTTAAAAACATGGATGTTGCCTCGTTTCTGATCGAGAGCATTACAAAACTTCACCTTTCGTTTTTTCTACGATCAACACTGCTTCCAACAGACTTGATATGCTTCCAGAAGATATGCAATATTTCCACAAAGTTTGATATAGTTGCCGGAAGCCTTGAGATACTTTCAGAAAACTTGATGTTGCTTTCAGAAGACTTAAACTGCTTCCAGAAAACTCGATACTGCCATTGGAAGACTTGATATTGCTTTTAGCAGACTTGAAATGCCCCAAGAAAACTTGATATTGAAATATGAACTGCTTCCAAAACACTCGATATTGCCTCGAGAAGACTTGATACTGCTTTTAAAAGACCTGGTATGCTTTCAGAAAGCTTGAACTACTTCCAAAAGATTTGATACCGCCCCTAGAAAGTATAAGTCTAGAAGTCTTGATACTTCAGAGATGTTGATATTGCTTCCAGAAGACTTTAAATGTTTACAAAAAACTCGCAATCCTACAGAAAACCTGATATTGCTTCTAGAAAACCTGAAATACTTCCAGAAGACTTGATATTGCCTCTGGAAAACATGAAATGTTTCCAGAAAATTTGATACTGCTTCTAGAAGACTTCATATTGTTTTCAAGAGACTCGAAATCTTTCCAAAAGACTTAATACTGCTTCTAGATGACTTGAAATAATCCCAAAAGACTTGATAGTGCTTCTAGAAGACTTGATACTGTTTGTAAAACTGCTGGCAGGTAACAGGTTTACTAGACAAAATGCAAAATCGTGCAGAAGACATTTTTATTGCAAATATGATTTGTTTCTGCTTCCAATATACCAAATACTGTTAGTATACATAATGTTCACGACAAAAGTTTAAATAATGCCAATTAATGGCTAGATACTGCTTGTAGAACTGTAAACAATACTGGCAGAAGGCATTTTCATTGCAAATGAACTATAGGTGCCAGATGCATGGGCATTTTGCACTCATTCACATTTTTCAGCACCCATACTTATTTCCAAAAAAACGGCACCTATGAAGCTATGAAGGTTGTGTTAGATATACCACTGACGCACCAAAGATAAATCAGTTGATTGCAGAATTTTTCCAGTCATCTATTTGGCGATTATAAATGTTACACAAACTGCTGGCTCTAGCCCCACAATCTCATTAGTGCTGTGTTCACGTACTAAATCAACTGCCGTTTCATTGGCAGCAACTCCAGAGTGGCTTGGAACCCAGATCAGAAAACCCTTGCTGTCGCCGCTAACTGTGGTTAAAGCGATGAATCTTTTGAATCATCAGCATTTCATTTTTTTTCTGTCTTCGTTCAATCTCAAGATCGTTCTTCACTTACGCAATCAATAGTAAGAAAACTGCCAACATGATCATATGTATAAACTCACTTCCTCTGGATTATTTATTTAGAAGTCCGAAGCTAGCAACTGACGCGATTAATTACAATAACATTTTGATCTAAAACGATACTTTGATGACCTTCAACACCGGCCAATCCAGAAAAAAGAAAATATCTAAGTAGAAACTGATGATAAGGTTCATTTATCTTTATTTGCTGTCCCAACGTAAACTTATTTTTGAACACACAACCTTTTCTTAGACTAAGACACATATTTATTAACAAGAAATCATCACAAAAATGATCTTGTTTCAATGGATGTGTCATTCAACATTTCATTTTGTTATTCGCGTGTCATGGGTTCGCCATCCCTGAACTAGATAGATATTCAATTTTTGACATTCTATGGTGTGATAATTGAATCAAGTTGAATTTTGAGTAACAAGGTAACCATCACACCACAGACTGTCAAAAAATAAATATCTGTACTCTATAAATATCTGTTGTCGTGTTGTGTGGACAACCAGGCTAATTCAAAATTTCATTTTTATCACACCATAGAACGTCAAAACTTGAATATCTGATCTAGCCTGGTGGTTGTTCGCGTAACAGGACAACTAGGCTAGTTCAGATATTCAATTTTTATCATACCATAGATTGTCAAAAACTGAACAGCTGAGCTATCCTGGTTGTCTACACAATAAGGCAACCAGGTTAGGTCAGATCTTCAGTTTTGATCACATCGTAGCTTGTGAAAAAGTGAATATTTGAACCAACCCGGTTGTCTTATTGCGTGGACAACCAGGTTAGTTCAAATATTCAATTTTTCAGTCTCATCAATGAATTATTAAAATAATTCGAGAATACTTGATACTGCTTCCAGAAGACTAGAAATGCTTCCAGAACACGTGATACTATTTCTACAAGATTAGGAAATGTTTCCAAAAAATTTGATATTACCCCTGGATACTGCTTCCAAATGATTTGAAATGCTATCAGAACATTTACTACTGCTTGGCAATGAATAACTGATAATTATAAGGAATAGAATCTTGTGTAGATATCAGCACAAAGGTTACACAATTATATATATTTATTAATAATTATGTACTATAAAAGTTTGGCTTTTTAGAGCGTCTTCAGGTACAGCGTTAGAGAAAAATTATCGTGCTGTTGTTAAAATGCATCAATTAGGAAGAAGGCAGAAATTGAAATTGAAAACAAACGACGAAATCTCGAGCGTGACGAAAAACAAAAATTTGCAATTTTCATTTCAACGTCTTTGTAATTAAAGAAATAGCTGAAGGCGTGGTAAGATTAAAAAAAATATAAAGCTGAAGGTTGAGTTCGGAAAGTAGGTGCACACCTATGCAGACATTTTTCCAAAAACCGGTCTTAGGAATTCTTAATGATATATGTTAAAAATAGCGAAAAAATTGTAGTACATAATTACTAATACATATACGTCATTGTGTAATTCTTATTTTGATACTTATACAAGATTTTATTCTTGTATAAGAAGACTTGATACTATTCGTAGAAGTTATCATTTTCAATAAGTTTTTAATTTTAATAAACTATTGAGCTTTTTCTTCTCAATTAAGTACTGCTGCAAACATTTGATTAGAGAGCATGTATGATATTTTGATTTTTTTCAGACTCGTTTCAGACTTTCCTTTGGAGACTTATCATCCATCGTTTTTGTTTATTCCCAACTCAGTTTTTTTTTCAGCATCCATACGTATTTTCAAAAATCGGCGCCTATGCACTTATTCAAATAAATAAAACAAATTTATATAGAATGTCAGAAACATAACAAAATAGCAATAAAGTTCGTACTTTCACCTCAATTATGTTGAGCTCAAAGATAATAAGGGTTTCCTCGGATAAGTCGTGTTCAGATCATAGACAAAGCTTATTATTATTATTATTAAAATTGATCTGAGGATGAAATCGGACTGTACGTCCGTAATCCCCGTAGCACTAATTGGGATCTGTTTAAGAGTTGCCTTGCAAAAATTTAACTAGTGCCATTGCTACCGTTAGGAACTATGATCAGATTGAAATAGCCACGGAGCAGATTTCTGTTGCAGTTCGTTCAGCCTACAACAGTAGTAGTCTACTGAAGGTGAAAAATAATAATTGGCAAACCGTGGTGGAATAAATCTCTTAGCTTCGAAAGACAAGAGATCCGTATGCTTTTTAACCGGTCTAAAACATCGGAGAAGGCACAATACAAATTAGCTCTAATGAATTTCGATAGAGATATTCGTACGGCAGAAAGAGAGTATTGAAGGAGGTTCTGTGAGGAAGTGAAACACACCCAGGAGTGCAAGAATTCACGAGATTCTCGCTAGAAATCCAATACTGCCTCTGGGCTCACTTAAGCTGCCTGATGGCAGTTTTACAATCTCCAGAAAAGCCTCGTTAGAGAGCATCGTCGAAAGAATCAAATATTTAGGTGCATATTTTGACAAAGACATGAAGAGGACGGACCATGTATTGGAGACGACAAAAAGGGCAACAAAAAGGTCAAACATGCTCATGAGGATTATGCCGAATATAGGGTGTTCAACTGTTAGAAGAAGGAGGCTCTTGGTGACCACGGTGACGTCAGTAATATTCTATGGCACAGATGTTTGAAGCATAAAATATATAGGAATATGTTAACTTTGTTAAAATGGAGAAAAAATAAGTCAGAGGCTAGGGAAAATTTGATGGCGAAGTGAAAGGAGGCATGATCAACGTATTCCGAATGGACAAAACAGATGATCCTAGATATGGAAATCTTGCAGGAGAGATGGTGGGGAGAGGTTCCTATGTGTTCGATTCCTATTGACCCAGGCCGTGTCGGGACACGGAGTCTTTAACACGTATCTGAAGAAAATAGGCAAAGCAGAAACCGACGAGTGAAAGGAAAAAAGAAACGGTGGAGCGTAAAAGGGAGAGGCAGACATAGACGATCATACGACGGAAGGAAAATGGGATAAGGGGTCCAACATGTGCCCTACAGTATTATCCGGGGTAATCACCGGCCCAATACACTCTGCCACCCGTGCTCTGTCCTCCCTCCATCTGGTACATTTATAGAACGTGTGTTCTTTTTTTAAACTTGTACAGATACGCATTGAAGCATCAGTGACGTATCAGTAGCTGACTAAGTTGGAAGTCAACATCTCCCCAGCATCTGGACGTCCATTTCTTTAGGTCTATAACCAGTCTTTTCGTCCATCTCGCTTTTCCCGTATCGACCCTCCATCTTGTCTTCCATTCCTCCATTGTTTCTGCCTCTACTTTTTTCTTATTATACCCCTCCTCCCAATCGGTCGCTCTTCTCTTTATCATCAGATCTATGGGCAACGAACTGCCCACCACCTGCAGTGCCTCAGTCGAACTTATTTTATACGCACTAACTATACTTATTATTGTTGGCCTCTGTAATCTTGTTAAGCTACTAATATTTTTTTGACTCCATATACATCTCCCCAGGCTCAGCACGCATATAACATCTGCAATATATTGTAGCTCCAATTAGCCTTCTTTTCGCTTGCACCGTTTTTCTGCCTTTTCTACAACGTACTCTACGTGGGTATTTCACCGCAAGTCTCTCGCCAACATGACCCCCAGGTACTTCAAAGACTTCTACGTCTGAATCACAACGTTACCCACTGTAAAGCTTATCCTTCCAGCCCCCCTTCTGCTTCTGAGCATAATGGCCTCCCTTTTCTTGGGTGCTATCTCTAGCTCCATGTCCCCCATACACTTTACGACCTGATTTAGAGCATTCTGAAATATAGTCTCCATCTCCCTTTCATTCCAGTCAGAAACAACAATGGCAAGATCATCCATATAAGCTATAAAACGTGTATCCCTCCTCACAGACCTGATCTGTAGTAATTTAAAAATATGTTCCACAGTAGGGATCCAAGGATCGAGCCCTGCGGAACTGCTCTCGATATCTTATATAGGAAACCTCCTTATTTTTTCCGAGGTCGGGAAAAATTTGATGGGCAGTGTGGGGATGGAGCCCATCCTTGGGTCTCCGACCCACTAAAAACCCCTTTCTTCGTCTTCTCGGAACCACCCTTTCAGGCATTTCATCGAGGTATCTGCATGCCTCACCGCAGTGGAAGTCGCTCCTTCTCTTCTCCTTTTTGATCCTTGTTTCTCCCTTCCTGGAACTCCTCCGTAATGATTTCAGCTTTTAACGTTGGTGGTTTGTTTCATATAGCGTTGGACAGAATAAAGCATTACCTTTTGAAAAGCTCAAAACACTAATACGTACTCGCTTGTGGGAGGATTGAACCCCCCTCTCCTTCTGTGAGGTGGAACTCGCTGAAGAACCAATATCTTCCTTTCTCCATTCCTCTCCCCTCTCCTTGGGCCACTCACCTTAATGATTCCCACTCTCGTCGGTGGTTTGTTTCGTATATTTGGGGACAAATTGAAGTATTACTTTTTGAAAGGTTATAGTAGTCATACGTACCCGGATGAGGGGGATTGTGCCCCCCTCACCTTCTCCAAGGTGGAAATCGCCCTGTACCGGCCCTCATAGATGGTAGAACATAAAAGAAAAGAAATCCTGTTTGACTTTTCTACAGTCAAACTTTATGATGGTCATACCTGGATGAAGGAGGACTGTCCCTCCTCTAGTCTTCTTGCTCTACCAGGTTTGGTTCCTCCTCCTCCTACATTAGGCATTAATTTTTTTGCCACTTCAACCACATGCGTCGTCATAGACATATCCTTGTTTACATATACGCCACTCACCGCCATTCCATCTATATCTATTTGAATTTCTTTAATCTTTTTCCTTCCCTGGAGAAGTACCAGCTTTGTCTTTGTGGTGGCTACCTTTAGTTTCATGTCCTGCAGATGCCATACGACCGTCTGTACTACCCGCGTCGCCTTACTTTCAAGCTATGTTCTGTCATAGGAAACCTCCTAAGTCAACCCAACACAACCCCACACTATCTGGCAATCTATCATCCCAGTTCAGATGTCTGTTAGCAGATTTACCCCGACCTCGTAAAAACAAAAAAAAAGCACAACATTGGATTGTGTTCCGAAGAAAGACTTCGATTACTATGGATTAGTTCTCCTGGAATGAGACATGCGAAGTTATTTATTGAAATCGACACTGTCAAACCCGGGAATAACCTTGCTCCTAGCAGTATTACAGTTCTAATGCGTGTCTTTTCTGAGCACTGTCGATTAAAGAAACATCTCAACCTCTTGGGCCTAGTCGACGAGGTTGATTGCCGTCTATGTGCAGAGGATGAGGAGACGGTTGAGCATGATTTATGCCACTGCCCTGCTGTCAATCCTATCAGATTTTTTATGTCTAGTGCTAATTCTCCCCAGAACTAGCACTAGACATAAAACTAGAAATATTCAAGTTTAGCCGTCTTGAGAGTGCTTCTTAATATAACATGAAGAAAGAGCTTGTCAAAAATATTCCACGAATATCATAGTTGAATCATGTAGATAACTTGGTAACTGATAAAATTTTGCTCCCAATCAAAAAGAGATACAAACAAAATTAAAGAATAATCAATAGATAAAGAGTTCAAAATAAATCTTAAAAGAAGGTTGACTGGTTGCCTAGATAGTCAGGGATTTAGAAATTGAAAAGTTACACAGAGCGATGATTATTGATTATATATACCAGAAGAAGTTAAGAAGGGAATCAAGAGATGGTGCGCGGATACGGCGAGGTATAATATTGAAAGAAAATTCATCCAATTTGAAATGTAATAAATATTTTTTCTCTGAGAAAATTGAGAAATTTGATTTACACCAAAAAGATAAGTGCCATTAAAAAATCGTTCAAAATTTGCCTTTTTAAAGACTTTCATCCAAAAGTTTTGAGTTTAGATGGCGCGAGAAACTTCCACTTTACAATATAAAGTTTTCGAAATAAGTTTAAAACTGTATATGATGATTAGTTACTAAACTTTTATTCAAGAAAAAATTAGATTTTACATAAATGCATTTATTTTAATAATTAATGAAACGTCCCTTTTGTAATCAAAAAAAAAAGTTAGAAAAGAGGTCAAAAAGAAAGGTGTTAATCTCTTTGTACAAACAATAATCTTGGTGTTAAAACCGTAACTGGTTTTAGGGGAGGAAAGAGGAGATGCAAAAAGCGCAACTGAAGAAGGGAAGGGACGTCCCACCGAAGCTCCGGAGGCTACCCGGAACACGTGCTGCGTGCGCACGGAACGAGAGCAACGTGGCTCCGGATGCAGAAAGCGCCAACGAAACGAACAGTCTGCAGGCGGTACTCGCTCGAAAGAGCGAAATGATTTCGAATACTTAGCGTCGGGACGCCGTCGGGGACCACCTTTTTTTCGAACAGTTTTTCGGAACCGTGTAGATACATTTCGGATGTGACAGTGCCTTATGAACCAGGAGATTAACAGGCAGAACGCTGTCAAAACAGTCTGAGGAACAGGCGGTTGTCCGTCGCAAAGGTTTGAAGAATTTTCAAAGAAACAAAAGTACTACTATTACTAAGTGTGATACTAGAAGTTTTTGAGTCATTTTGAAAAAGGTTGCAATATGGCTTCCGAAATGTCAAATTTTTTTTCAAAAAATTTAAGGCAAAACTCGAAAGCTTTTAGATTTTGATATAATTTTAGTCCTAGTTTAGTTCTAGTGTTATCTATTATATATAACATTCTTATATCTATATGAATCTATCTATATGATATATGAAGTCACCACATTTTCAAAATCACTATCATTAGCGATGACAGCTTTTATTTTCTTTTCAATCTTAATTTGTTGAAATCTAAATGTTATTTCGATAATAATTTTAGATAGTACATCCAGTTTTGAAAGGTACAACTACATTTTTTTAAATTTATGATTTTCAATTTTTCTTTTAAATTAGTTTTGTGATTTAATTTTATTTGATGTTCAGTTTGATTTAATAAACTTAAACGAGGTTGATTTAATAGATTAAAATAATTTTGATTTAAATAAATAGTTATTATAAATGAAAAATTTTGTAAAATGGATTTGTTCGTTCGTTGAGGCGGACATTATGTCGTTTTTATTGTCTTCTTTTGTAAATATTGATGAATTTGCGGTGGTGGCGATAAAATCGGCCGGATCACTCGGCGTTCGATATGATTTACACCGCGTTCGCGATAAGCTGATTTATTTTGTTTATACAAATAGTCGCGTATGCGCTGATGGCTATTATGCCGTTATTTTCCGGGTTACAGGAATGGACAATTCCGCGTATGTCCCGAATGCCGCCCACCTGAACTCGCCGGCGTTGGTCGTCTTTTCTCAGGCCGGCGGCGGTATCCAGGACGCCCTAAGGATCCAGCGTCCATTCAATCCCCAGGTAAATAAATATTAAGTCGACAACAGAAAAACTTCTATTACAATGAGCGGTCACGTTACTCGGTCAGTTTTGTAATTGGACCATTGCATTTCGCGTTTAGTTTCAGATGAGCGAAGCGTCCAAAGACCTCCACAGACCGTTCACCGCGTCGGGGTTTGGTCTACGACACATAGAAGCTTATGGAGGAATCCCCGCTCATATTCTTAATCACCTCCAACCGCAATTCTTACACCCAGGTCTCTCTTTGGGATCCGGAGCTTTCCGGCCTCTTGGCGACCTTAAATCCTTCCCATCCCCATCGGCTTTCGCTCCTCCGAAATGCTTAAAAATCGAAACGGGGGGCGACTCCGTCCATGGACAACACGGACATGGCCACGGGATGTTTTCACCCCAAGAAGAGCGTTTTTTGGGGCCAAGCCCTAGAACTGACTCATGTTCCCCAGCCAGCGCATCCATGTCCCCGCAACCGGGGACAATCGGCTCTGTAAAAGAAGAAAGCATGGATGCCCAAATCTCCGAAGATGGAGATAACCCACAAGGGCAAATCCAAGAAAACGACGGCAGTCAACAAATGAATGGCGGTGCTCCCGAGGACGGTAGAAGATTCCGCAGTAAGTAGGAATTTGATATTTCCGTCTTTTAGAGAGGGTATCAATGAGAGATCTCTCTCCATATGGTCGCAGCCGTTCGCGGAGGAAGTATTGTTAACGCGCGGTGTTTATTTCGTTTACGAAACGGGACCAGTTGGGACGTGTCGGAAAAAGCCTGTTTCAGTCCGCCGAACACAATGCCCAACTGGTTTTAAATAAATAAATCGACCCAAAGACAACCATGCTAATTTATCACAAAGATTTTTTTTGGTTCGACGATTGACAAGATTAACCTGGTTATTATATTATTAAATTGAAAAAAATTTAAAATACATAAGAAGTTTGAAGAATATTTAAATTAAATTCAAAAATAATACTAACTACGTTTCTAAAGAAGGGTGCTTGGAAGAAATGTTAAAGTTTTTTGAAAAAAATTACGGAAAAACCCAAAAGCTTCTAGGTCTAGTATTAGTCCTAGTGTTAGTTCTAATTTGTGTTATATATTAGAGTTACTATATACATAACTCTATATGTTATATATATACAGTAAAGCTCAACTAATTCGTACACCCCCAAAACCAAATTCCCTTGTAATCCGAACAAAATTAGAAAACGTAAAATTTGCATTATGTAATCTAAATCAGTAAAAGATTCGATAATCGGATTTAATAGATTTTTTTTGGGTCTATCTGTAGAGCAAGTCCAATCTTCACGATTTATTAGCAAAATGCTAGAGAAATATATTTGGATAATCAGATGAGGAAAAGGAATTGGTGACACCATTTCATTGTCCAATCAAATAATATTATTATTTAAGCAGTTTATACACCTTTGGTTACATTTAACCACAGGATATTTTCCATAGTTACTGTAATTTTACTTGTCATAATTGATTATTTGACCAGTAACTATGGTATATGTCCAATAGTTAAATTTAACCAAAGGTGAATAAACTGGGACTTAGGTCCGTTACTATCAAAACGTTGGCATCTGTTAGATTATCTAGTTATCAGATCGACCAAGTTATCTCACAGGTAAAAATCCTTAAGATATCTAAAGAATCTAATGATTCTTTAGATATCTTATGATCTAACGACATCACAAATTGCGTGTTTACCTCTGTGCGTGACTTTATTGCCTTTGTTTTCTACGGTATCGAAACGTAATAATGTTTTTTTGGAAAATTGTTACGAAATTTCTTTCATTTACTAAGGGTACCATCTACTTCCAAAAATGAAGTTAATATTGAGATATCTCAGTTAGTTCTTGAGATATAAGCTGCTCAACTTAATTGGAGTTTTTTCAATATTTTGAATAAATTTAAAAATTCTTGAAAAATCGATTTTTTGGAAAATTGTAATGAAATTACTTTACATTAACAATTGCAGTATCTACTTTCCAAAAATGAAGTCAATTATGAGATAGCTCACTCAGTTCTTGAGAAATTTGTTGCTGAAATTTATTGGGATTTTTGTAAAATATGAATATAAAAATTCTTGAAAAATCTATTTTTAGGAAGCGACTTTCAATTGCTATTTGGAGCATCTACTTTCAGAAAATGAAGTCAGTTTTGAGATATCTCACTTAGTTCTTGAGATATAAGCTGCTGAATTTAATTGGATTTATTCCAATGTATTGAATAAATTTAAAAATTCGTGAAAAATCGGTTTTTTGAAAAACTGTTGTAAAATTACTATCAATTATTAATTGAAGCATCTACTTTCCAAAGATGAAGTCAATTATGAGATAGCTCACTCAGTTCTTGAGAAATTAGTTGCTGAAATTTATTGAGATTTTTGCAAAATATGAATATAAAAATTCTTGAAAAATCGATTTTTAGGAAGCTACTTTCAATTGCTAATTGGAGCATCTACTTTCAGAAAATGAAGTCAGTTTTGAGATATCTCACTTAGTTCTTGAGATATAAGCTGCTGAATTTAATTGGATTTATTCCAATGTATTGAATAAATTTAAAAATTCGTGAAAAATCGGTTTTTTGAAAAACTGTTGTAAAATTACTATCAATTATTAATTGAAGCATCTACTTTCCAAAGATGAAGTCAATTTTGAGATATCTCTCTTAGTTCTTCAGATATAACCTGCTGAACTTAATTGGGATTTTCTAATATTTTGAGTAAATTTAAAAATTTTAGAAGAATCGATTTTTAGGAAAATTGTTACGAAAATAGTTTGAATTGCTAATTGGAACATCTACTTTCTGCAAATGAAGTCAATTTTGAGATATCTCTCTTAGTTCTTGAAATATAAGCTGCTGAACATAATTGTAGTTTTTCCAATATTTTGAATACATTTAAAAATTCCTGAAAAATTGTTTTTTTGGGAAACTATCGTCAAATTACTGTCAATTATTAATTGGAGCATCCACTTTCCAAAAATGAAGTCAATTTTAAGATATCTCAGTTAGTTCTTGAGATATAAGCTGCTGAACTTAATTGGGAATTTTATAATATTTTGAGTAAATTTAAAAATTGTTGAAAAATCGATTTTTAGGAAAATTGTTACGAAATTGCTCTCAATTACTAATTGGAGCATCTACTTTCCAACAATGAAGTCAATTTGGATATATTTCACTTAGTTGTTGAGATATAAGCTGCTGAAGTTAATTGGGATTTTTCAATACTTTGAATAAATTTAATAATTCTTGAAGAATCGTTTTTTTTTTGGAATATTGTTACGAAATTGCTCTCAATTACTAATTGGAGCATCTACTTTCCGAAAATGAAGTCATTTTTGAAATATCTCTCTTAGTTCTTGATATATAAGCTGCTGAACTTAATTGGGATTTTTCAAATATTTTAAATAAATTTAAAAATTCTTGATAAATCGATGTTTTGGAAAATCGTTACGAAATTGCTCTCAATTATTAATTGGAGCATCTACATTCCAAAAAAGAAGACATCTCACTTAGTTCTTGAGATATAAGCTGTTGAACTTAATTGGGATTTTCCAATATTTTGAATAAATTTAAAAATTCTTGAAAAATCGATTCTTTGGAAAATTTTAAGATATTTAGATAATTCAGATGATTTAGTCTTTTGCGATTTATACGTTTACTTCTTATTGGAAATAACTCGTTTATTTCATCGAGAATCATTTCTTCGTCGCCAACGTCCATAAAATTAGCCATATTTTAAGTATTTAACCGAATCACATAAAAAAACACGTTTGCCATTACAACACCGGGCGATTTGTGAGGTTAAGTTTTTTCTTTTATCTATTAGATACCGACTTATCCCGGACCGAATCCAAAGGTTATGGTTAACACGAAAGTTATTTTTGAGTTGACGTTAGCTATAAGATAAATGCAGTGATAATAACCGATTTTTACGTTATCTTTTAGATAGCGCTGACTATAATAGGGCCTTAGGCTCGTTACTACCTTCTGGTTAAGCTATCTAAGGTATTATTACCATAGTTACGGATATTTTACGCATTCTGATTGGCTAGTAAATGGGCTATGTATAAGATAAATTTAACTAAAAGATGAGACCTAGGGCCCATTATTGTCACTACCCTATGAACTAGCCAATCAGAATGCGTAAAATAGCCGTAATCATGGTAATAATCTCTTAGATAGCTTAACAAGAAGGTGGTAATAACGGGCTTTTGGGCCGGTTATACAATATACCAATAAATCTGTTTGACTAATTACTCGGCCGAAACTTATCGGGAGGATAAAGATATTCGGTGTTGTACAAATTGTTTTTGTCGGGAGGAGTGCTAAATAAAAGGTGGCTGTGTTAGGAGATTTGGTAGCACTAACGTCATTATTTGTAATTTGAATTATGATTTTGACATTTTCGACAATAACAATTTAAAAATTGTACAATTAGCATTTTCAAAATATTTAAATAATGAAATAATTTGATCGTTACCAGAGTAAAAGCAAGACAATCACAATGAAACCGATTTTTTGAATTGACATAGTCAAAAAAGTAGAAAAGTGTTATACGAATTGTGGATAGGTTGAAAATTGTCACAAACATTATTAACACTTTTCATTTTTCTGTTAATATAATAACTATTTATTTCAATTTTCTATTTGAAAATGAGATTCACGACGTACACGGTTTTTCAGGTTTTTTGTTAGAAGAAAAGCCTTGGTAACATAAATATATAAATGGGTACCTGATAAGTTATCCTGCCGATAATTTCCTGGACAAAAATATCTTTACATTAAAGTACAGTAGAAACTAAATTATCACATTTCTAAACTTTTTTGAATTCTCAATGAAAACGTTATCTGTACATTGCCAAGCATTTCTTCAGTTATGGATTTGCTAGCTGCTCTAATATGGTTTTTCATATCGTTTGATGTTGTTGGAATCGGGTTGTAAACTTTCTCTTTGAGGTAATCGCAAAGAAAGTAGCCAATTTAGCGGTCCATTACATACTGTCCATTCTTCAGTAAACATTTCGTCTAAAGCTTCCCTTGTGGCTAAAGCATAATGAGATGGACATCCATCATGCTGATACCATAGCGCAAGTTTTCGCTCCAGAGGTTTTTTGAATTACCATCAATACAAAAAAAGTTAAATTATTTTATTGTCACCAATGCCGCACCAAACATTAACTTACCAACGTTTTTGATGCTCAACTTGTCTTAGACAACCAGGATGTTTATTTGCCCAGTATTTGAATGTTATGATGATTTACTTGGACCGTGATTGGTGGAAGAGGATTCATCGGAAAATAGTACATTAAACAAAAAAATTTCTTTCAATCTTAATTTTTCTATAGCCCAACTATAAAATTGCACACGATTTTCGAAATCATCGAAATGTAGTTGTTGGTATAGAGACACATAGTCCGAATAAACCTTACTAATTTTCAACTTACATGAGGATTAACATCTACAGATAATAAAATTTTTAAAACATTTGATTCTCTTCATTCGTAACAGATCTTGCACGTGCTCGTTTTTTTCTCCACGTTACCACATTGTAGAAATTTTTTGACTATTTGATATAAAGTTTTAAGATAAGGCGTTCTTTCTCCAAGAAATTTTCGAACATAAATGCGATGGCAAAATGTAATCAGTTTGTCAAGTTGTTTAAAGCTTTGAAAAAAAAAGTATGTGCTATTTGAAAAAATTAAAAATGATGGTAGAAGGGCCTTTAGGCAACCCTGAAAAGAATTCTGTTTATGTCTACAATTCTGTTTGTGTTCCCTGACGTCCCCCTCAACTTTTTTCGATTCGAGTTGCTTTTGAGATATAACAATGTCATTTTAAATGAAACATTCTCTGTATATACATATATACAGGGTGTGCCAAATATCTAGAATATAACCAATATCTTTGCCACTCGTGGTTTTAGTATGTCAAATAAGTTTCTTTATTAATTGTGGCGTAATATCGGGCATTAGATTCTTGTTTGTATTATTTTTTGCTATAACAACGAACATTGTTATTTTAATTGGGATGCATATTATATGTTTTATTCGCATATTCTGATAAAGCTCAAATCACATGATTGTATAAGAAAAAAAATGGATAATGCATTTCCTGAAAATATTAAATCAGCAAATACAAATACAAATATATACAAATACTCACAGATTTGACTGTCAAAAATCTAAATTTTAATGAAGTTTGTATACGGTGATAGAGATGATAGAGGCAACAAGAAAAATACAGTCATCATCATCTTCGTTATTAAAATGTTCAATCTCATTATCATTTTTATATTATCATTTTCATCGCTGCTATTACTTAACAAACTTCTTTAAGCAAATGTTTATGGATTTTTAGGAAATTTCCTTTTACTTGTTATTACAGGATTGGTACTTAATAAAAATACCTTCATTATACTTTGCAAGGTTATTTTTTCTTGAATAGTCGACTACTTGAGCCTCTTCAGTTAATTGCTCAATGGGTAACAAAGCAGAGGCTATAATTTGAATTTTTCACAATATATCTAACTAGTTATCTAGCTCTCTATGACCAAAAGATACAACTATTAAAATGAAATGAATGTGTATCTTTGTAATTTCTACAGAAAGTTTGAATTGGCAAAGAATTTTTATTTCGAAATCCTGGCTCGGGCATATCTACTATTAAGCTAAATTTCTTCCTAAAGAGTTTTTGAATATTTCTATTGGTTGGTGGGGATTTTATAAAATAAATGCAAAATGCATTCAAATAATCAAATCTAAATTACTTGATCAAAAGGATATAGCGTACATTTTTTACCATCGATCCCAGAAAAAATCTACTCATAACTAACTGAAATTAATTTTGCAATTTAAGTTAAATCACTGTTCTGGAAATCTGTGACATCTTTATCAACTTTATTTTTTTCTAACATGGAAAGTTGATTGAATAAAGTTGAATTTTAAAGGCTTGAGGATTTTACCAAATTATTTCAGATCTATCGCGTATCAAACGCTACATGCGATGTTATAAATATGGATGAATCAATGCCATTAGATCCATAAAACACTGGTTTATAGGGATTGTGGCCATCAAACACCCACCTTTTTATTAAACAGAGTTTACTCAAATCCTTATTATCTATTTAGTGAATTTATGACATCCTTCTGTACAGTAATCAAACGTTCTAGTAATGCTTGTATTTCATCTTTAATTCTAATTTCAACTTTGAATAGCTTTTTTTCTCTTCTTGTACAACTTGTAGGATATGTATATATCAAGATTTCGCATTGTAATAATATTATATTGGCGTCTGGTTTATTTAGCGTCAAGCAGTAAGGAGAAAGCATCTTTTACTCATATTTGAAAATAACGAAATTTTGCTCAAATCAATTGATGTATTTGCTTGCTCGTGGTGGAGAAGTGTTAGTACTTTCTTGCGCCAATTACGATGTCTTTGTGTTTCAAAGAGATCGTAAACTCATTGCTTATACTTTTGTTTATAGAAATTATGGCCATTAAACCTACAATTGATTGTTAAACAACCTTTACTAAAATGCTTATCATTTACTGATTTTATGATATCCTTTTGTAAGGAAAAAAC
The DNA here is from genome assembly GCA_036711965.1 of Onthophagus sagittarius. Classification (NCBI taxonomy): domain Eukaryota; kingdom Metazoa; phylum Arthropoda; class Insecta; order Coleoptera; family Scarabaeidae; genus Onthophagus; species Onthophagus sagittarius. The sequence continues at coordinate 6,549,239 of JASERS010000007.1, read as the reverse complement.
GTTCTTCGGTATGATTTACCAAAGCTTGTTTACACTTTCCTCATTTGGATAGCATTTTTTCTCTTCCTGTATAACTAAGATTTTGAAATCTAATAATGTTATATTGACGTCGGATCAATTTTTTGTCTAGAATCACGCCTACGTATTTCACAGATTTTTCACTTTTCATCACTGTTTCCTACCTTGATGCTTACTTCATTAAATTTTCTTCTGCCTCTCAGGATTATGACCTCCGTTTTCTATGCTTTTATCTTCAAGCCCAGTGCATCAAGACATTTCGCCACCCTCATTATTGGGTACTCTGCCTTCTCAACTATTTCCTGTTTGGTGCCCTCCTGGATCACGAATGCCAGATCATTCGTATATCCTTTATATTTATCTGAGCCGTGCGTCTCTTAGCTCTTAAGACGGCTAATCCCTGATATTACTAGTTCAAAATCGAGTGTTAGTTCATTTGGGTTTAGCAGTACCTCTCTTAAGACGGAACCCAACTCAACCGAACCCAACCTAGCTTCAGAATTAACAGTTGACTTAGAACTAAAAGCATTAGGATTTACCCGCACGTCTCTTAAGGTGACTAAACCCTAATGATTTTAGTTGTAAGACTAGTGTTAGTTCTGAAGCTAGGTTGAGTTGTGTTGAGTTGGGTTTCGTCTTAAGAGAGGTATGGCTAAACACAAAAGTTTTTCGTTCTAGCTCTAGAGTTAGTTTTGGCTCTATTATTACTTATTATGCAATCTTAAATTGTTACATACATGTATCGAACTAAAACTAGAACTAACACTAGACCTAGAACTAGAAAGATTCAGGTTTAGCCGTGCGTCTGAAGACGCACGGCTAAACCGAAACTTTTTAGTTCTAGGTCTAGTGTTAGTTCTAGTTTTAATTCTTGGTTAATTCTAGATTGTTTAAAATTTTTCGGGTACTAATAGTATAATTAATACTAGACAATAACATTTTCAAAATCACTACATTAATGATGACTGTTTTTATTGGTTGACAAGATTAACCTGGTAATCATATTATTAAATCAAAAAAATTTTCAAAATACATAAATAGAAACATACGGTTGTTGGAAAGGTGTCAGTGTAAATAGGATAAAAGAAATATTTCATTCCCTTTCTATAGGGGAGGTAAAAAGGGTGGGGTGAGGACGTTTGAGGATTGGAAGAGGGATTGTTTTAAATTATAGGTCGTATTGAAATATCGGTGATGTATCGCGCCTCGAAGAATTTTTATGGTTCGACGGCTCTTCCCTCCTAGTGCAGATATATTACTTTCATTTCGAATCAATTGTAATTCATCGAGACGCGCGCGGGTTTCGGTTGGTGTAGAAATCATCCTCACCCGCAATTAATGGGATCCCGAAATTAAAAACCTAAAGACCGAGAGAGGACCCCCGATTATTGGCGGCAATTATTCCCTCGCCGTGAGTCGCAAATCAAAATCGGGCGGCGCCGTTCCGATTTATCGGTTATTACGTTTACTCTAAATCATGGAGATAAATTAACTGGGATAAATTAACTCCGGGTCAATCAAAACTATCAAACAAAAACATGACGTCTCAATAATCCCCTAAGGAAAAGGGGTTTCGAAAGGAGATATTTGACTTTGGAATGCATTGAGGAGGTTTAAAGGCATCTCCGAGGCTTTTCTTCAAACTTCCGGTATACGGCGGCGCGTTCTCAGTAGGTGTCAAGTATTAGTGACACCTTTTGAGAGAGTCTTCCATTCAATACGGGAAAAGAACACCGAACTTCGCATACCTGCTCAGGGCACACTTCGGAAAGGACCTTCGACTCAACATAGAACAGCTGGGATTGTCTTTTTTCACTCGGTCTCCCTTCGTACATGTTCCCCTTACCCCCGTGAGAAATCAATTTCGACCTTATTAACATCGCGAGACACGCGACAATAAAACTTTTATCGCCCCGAGGCCTCCACGTTGCGATTGTCTCCTTGAATTGCATTTTTTTTTACAACTTTAAGATTTTATAGAAATTATACACATGCGCAATACTTTATGTGGAATACTTTAATGTTACTGCGCATATGCTATTAAAACAAAAACGGCATTTACGTGAATGCACCGAAAAATGCGAACGAAAAAAAATGAAATAAAATCGACCGCCCATAAATCCAACGGAATGATTAAATTATGCGTTTTGCACAGTTTAAATATAATTTTGTATTCCGGCGACGTCGAATTGTTGGTGAGTGTGTAGGATTGTCCCATAAAATCGCGGGGACACGTACGGGCTAATTGCCGCGTGATGGGGGGACGTGCTGTTCCGTCGCCTCTACCGCTGCCGACGCAACTTTCCATACCGGACAAATATACGAACCATTTTTACTTATCCCCTCGGTTTGCAACGTTTGAACATATGTCGCTAGTAATTCATTATAAAGTATTTAGGGGTTACTCTACAATTTTATTTTTTCAACTTTTCTACACTTTAAAATTCTAACTAAGGAAAATGGTGTCATTCCCAAATATGTGTTGAAAAATAATTAAGAGATTATTTCTTTTATTAGATGTTGAGAACAAAAAATTCAACCCAAATCAAAATGTAACCAAAACCAAGTCGATTGCCCTAAGGATTGTTTATGATACTTGAGATTATTTTTTTACACTGTTCTTGATATTTGGGGCGGTCGACGTCTTTGAAGTTGGCCGAGATTATTTATCCTATTAGTTGTTGGAAACAACAAATCCAACCCAAACCAACCTAACAAAACCCAACTCAACCCAAGTTGACTTTAACCCTTATACGACCAAAACTGGGTCAATAATGACCCGAAAACAATAATTGTTTACATAGTATTCGAAATTAAAATTGGATATTGTCCTTCCACATATTCTCTAGTATTATTATTCTCATGCGATATGCAAATTAATATTACAAAGATTGTGATCATCAGACTGCTCTGAAATTAGAATATTGCATCAAGTCTCTAGGAGACCTCGAGGGAACATTACTAACATTTTTCAAAAAAATTGCAGAGAGGCTTGAGAAAAATGAAGAACAACGAGTAGTAAAATCGTTATCAGATATTTTTGTAAAATAATAGTGGAATATGGTGGATACTGCTAGCTGAAGAACTTCTCACATTAAATTTAACATTACTTGGAATTGTTCGAAAAAAAAAGGATTTGCTAAAAATCGGTAGCACTTCAAGTTTTTTCGAAACGTTTTAAGTTATTGTAAGCAGTATTAAGGCATTTAGAAGCAGTATCAAGTCTTCTAGAAGCAGTATCAAGTCTCAATTCAAAATATGTACTCTTGTTCCGGTGCCTATTTTAAATTTTGTAAAATAATAGTGGAATGTGGTGGATATTGTTAGCTGAAGAACTTCTCACAAACAATTTAACATTACTTGGCATTGTTCGAAGAAATATAAAGGATTTGCTAAAAATATTGCGCTCGTTATTTATCCTGATTCCATTCCGCAAAGGACATAAATCTATAATCAAAGAAATATGTGATAGTTTTATCATGTATGCAGCATGCACATGAGATGAGCAATTGCGAAGCATATTACAAACCAAATATTGTCTTGGAATATAGCGAAACAAAGAATGATTTTTGGAAATACGTGTGGGTGCTGAAAGAATCTGAAATGGCAAAAGACTCCGGCGACGAATTGAGTTTGAAAACGTCTGAAAAATTGAAAATACGTGCTCTCAATACATTGAAATTAAAAAAATAATTGAAAATAGTAACTTAAATCAAGATAAAACCAACAATACTGTTGAAGTTTTCTTCAAGTTTTCTGCAAGCAATATAAAATCTTTTAGAAGCAGTATCAAGTCTTCTGGAAGCATTTCAAGTTTTTTGCAAGCAATATCAAGTCTTTCAGAAGCAATACCAATTTTCCTGAAAGCATTTCAGGAGAAGTCTTGTAGAAGGATTTGAACTCTTCTAGAAGCAATATCATGCATGTAGTAGTAATAGTCAAGAAATGCTTCCAGAGGAACGGGCAGAAAGATGATATGAAGATGATATGATAGATATTGCAAAATACGGGCAGAAAAATTACTTACCGAAGATTCGAAACATCAACAACCCAAACACGGGAATGCTATCTATGTCGAGGAAGTGATTTAAACCATCCCATAAATATTTCTAATACAATATTTAGTTTTAATGCTTTGAATAAAACCTAGAATGGTTTACCATGCATGGGTCTAAATTGACTTGTAATGGTCGTCAATGTTCTTTCAATCATTTTGGTCGTACGAGAGTTAAAGATATCGGCCACCCAATGCTTGCTCGTGATACTTGAGATTATTTTTAGCAAATATTTCAGAAATAATCTCGACTTATAAAACATGTTCCTGATATTTAGAATGGTCGACGTTTTCGAAATTGACTAAGATTATTTCTCCTATTAAATATTGGATTAAAAAATCCAACCTAATCGAAACACAACCCAACCCAAGACGACTTCAAAGAAATTGGTTACCCTATGTATTGATTATGTATTGGTATTAAATTTCAAGTTAAGAGAAACCATATCGGCCAACTTCAAAGATGATGACATCGGAAAACCCAAGTAACAACAATACTTAGGGCTGTCGATATGTTTGAAGTTGACTTGGGTTAGGTTAGGTGTTGGCTTGGGACTTCGGAAATACAGCTCATGATATTTGGGACGGTCGACGTCTTCGAAGTCGACCGAGATTATTTTTCCTATTAGGCGTTGGAAATAAAAAATCCAACTAAAACCAATCTAACCAAAACCCAACCCAACCCAAGTCGACATTAAAGACACCGGCAGCCTTATATATTTATTGATTATTATTGATATTTGTTATTCATCATACTTAGGTTGCATATTTAGGTTCATCGTACAACTTGAAATTGAAGATCTTAATTGTGGTATAAAAGATTCTTGCAAAAAAATTATTTACTTGACTTAAATTATTGAACGATCTTTTCTGGCATTGCATGCAACATTAAAATGATGCAACATTAAGACCATCTAAAGTCATCATCCTGTGATTGGATAGATTTACTAGTTGAAATTGTTCCAAAAACGTCTCAAAGCATTTAGGTATTTTACATATCCCCTCGGTTTGCAACGTTTGAACATATGTCGCTAGTAATTCATTATAAAGTATTTAGGGGTTACTCTACAATTTTATTTTTTCTACTTTTCTACACTTTAAAATTCTAACTAAGGAAAATGGTGTCATTTCCAAATATGTGTTGAAAAATAATTAAGCGATTATTTCTTTTATTAGATGTTGAGAACAAAAAATTCAACCCAAATCAAAATGTAACCAAAACCAAGTCGATTGCCCTAAGGATTGTTTATGATACTTGAGATTATTTTTTTACACTATTCTTGATATTTGGGGCGGTCGACGTCTTTGAAGTTGGCCGAGATTATTTATCCTATCAATCCTAACATCAAATCCATCTAACAACAAATCCAACCCAAACCAACCTAACAAAACCCAACTCAACCCAAGTTGACTTTAACCCTTATACGACCAAAACTGGGTCAATAATGACCCGAAAATAATAATTGTTTGCATATTATTCGAAATCAAAATTGCAGGTTGCTGTCATTCCACATATTCTCTAGTATTATTATGCTCATGCGATATGCAAGTTTATATTACAAGATTGTGATCATTAGACTGCTCTGGAATTAGAATATTGCATCAAGTCCCTAGGAGACCTCGAGGGAACGTTACTAACATTTTTCAAAAAAATTGCAGAGGCTTTTAAAAGTTCAGAAAAATGAAGGACAACGTGTAGTAAAATCGTTATCAGATATTTTTGTGAATTTTGTAAAATAATAGTGGAATATAGTGGAATATAGTGGATATTGTAAGCTGAAGAACTTCTCACAAAAAATTTAACATTACTTGGTATTAAATTACTTGGTTATTTGTTTGCTATAGTTCAACCGGTTTCGGCCTTGTTGAGGCCATCTTCATGAAATCCATCTTTCGAGTATTGTTGATCTTAGAATATTTAAAATCTATTGAAAATTTATTGTTTTATATCGTGTTTTATTTTATGACGTAATTTATGACATGACGTGATTTGAAAGATGGATTTCGTGAAGATGGCCTAAACAAGGCCGAAGCCGGTTGAACCATAGTAAGCAAATAACATTCGTCTTAATAAAAAAGTACAAAAATAATTAAATGAATATTTTAGTTTGTTCAAGACGAAGAAACATTCCTTACCTTGGGGTTCAAAAAAAAAGATTTGCCAAAAATTGGTAGCATTTCAAGTTTTTTTGAAACGTTTCAAGTTATTGGAAGCAGTATTAAGGCATTTAGAAGCATTCTTGTTCTGGAAGCCGTATCAAGTCTCAATTCAAAATATGTACTCTTGTTCCGGTGAATATTTTAAATTTTGTAAAATAATAGTGGAATATGGTGGATATTGTTAGCTGAAGAACTTCTCACAAAAAATTTAACATTACTTGGCATTGTTCGAAGAAATATAAAGGATTTGCTAAAAATATTGCGCTCGTTATTTTTTCTGATTCTTTTCCGCAAAGGACATAAATCTATAATCAAAGAAATATGTGATAGTTTTATCATCTATGCAGCATGCACATGAGATGAGCAATTGCGAAGTATATTACAAACCAAATATTGTCTTGGAATATAGCGAAACAAAGAATGGCAAGACTCCATTCTTTGTTCTGTTGACAAACTCATTCATGAACATAGGCACCGATTTTTGGAAATACGTGTGGGTGCTGAAAGAATCTGACATGGCAAAAGACTCCGGCGACGAATTGAGTTTGAAAACGTCTGAAAAATTGAAAATACGTGCTCTCAATACATTGAAATTAAAAAAATAATTGAAAATAGTAACTTAAATCAAGATAAAACCAACAATACTGTTGAAGTTTTCTTCAAGTTTTCTGCAAACAATATAAAATCTTTTAGAAGCAGTATCAAGTCTTCTGGAAGCATTTCAAGTTTTTTGCAAGCAATATCAAGTCTTTCAGAAGCAATACCAATTTTCCTGGAAGCATTTCAGGAGAAGTCTTGTAGAAGGATTTGAACTCTTCTAGAAGCAATATCATGCATGTAGTAGTAATAGTCAAGAAATGCTTCCAGAGGAACGGGCAGAAAGATGATATGAAGATGATATGATAGATATTGCAAAATACGGGCAGAAAAATTACTTACCGAAGATTCGAAACATCAACAACCCAAACACGGGAATGCTATCTATGTCGAGGAAGTGATTTAAACCATCCCATAAATATTTCTAATACAATATTTAGTTTTAATGCTTTGAATAAAACCTAGAATGGTTTACCATGCATGGGTCTAAATTGACTTGTAATGGTCGTCAATGTTCTTTCAATCATTTTGGTCGTACGAGAGTTAAAGATATCGGCCACCCAATGCTTGCTCGTGATACTTGAGATTATTTTTAGCAAATATTTCAGAAATAATCTCGACTTATAAAACATGTTCCTGATATTTAGAATGGTCGACGTTTTCGAAATCGACTAAGATTATTTCTCCTATTAAATATTGGATTAAAAAATCCAACCTAATCGAAACACAACCCAACCCAAGACGACTTCAAAGAAATTGGTTACCCTATGTATTGATTATGTATTGGTATTAAATTTCAAGTTAAGAGAAACCATATCGGCCAACTTCAAAGATGATGACATCGGAAAACCCAAGTAACAACAATACTTAGGGCTGTCGATATGTTTGAAGTTGACTTGGGTTAGGTTAGGTGTTGGCTTGGGACTTCGGAAATACAGCTCATGATATTTGGGACGGTCGACGTCTTCGAAGTCGACCGAGATTATTTTTCCTATTAGGCGTTGGAAATAAAAAATCCAACTAAAACCAATCTAACCAAAACCCAACCCAACCCAAGTCGACATTAAAGACACCGGCAGCCTTATATATTTATTGATTATTATTGATATTTGTTATTCATCATACTTAGGTTGCATATTTAGGTTCATCGTACAACTTGAAATTGAAGATCTTAATTGTGGTATAAAAGATTCTTGCAAAAAAATTATTTACTTGACTTAAATTATTGAACGATCTTTTCTGGCATTGCATGCAACATTAAAATGATGCAACATTAAGACCATCTAAAGTCATCATCCTGTGATTGGATAGATTTACTGGTTGAAATTGTTCCAAAAACGTCTCAAACCATTTAGGTATTAATGTCCTGTAATTGCTATAAGCCAATCCGGGTAAATCTCTGAATAAATGTTCTTTTGTTATCAAGATATCTTTAAAATTCGAACTAGGGAATACTAAAGTAGATAATGTCATCCCCAAATGTGTTTGTCGGATAATAAGAATCTTAATTTCGTTGCAAAAGTTTGTTGCAAAGAAATTTATTTGAAAAACCCAACCCAACCCAAGTTGACTTTAAAGACATCAGCTACCCTAAATACTAATCAATATATTATCGTATTTAGGGTGGCCGACGTCTTCGAAGTCGGCCGAGATTATTTCTCTCACTAAATATTGGAAATAAAAAACCTAACCCAACACAAGTCGACTTCAAAGACATTGACAACCCTAACTATTATTCATCATACTTAGGTTGCATATTTAGGTTCATCGTACAACTTGAAATTGAAGATCTTAATTGTGTTACAAAAGTTTCTTGCAAAAAGAAATTACTTGACTTAAATTATTGAAGGATCTTTTCTGGCATTGTATGCAACATTAAAATGATGCAACATTAAAATCATCTAAAGCCATTATCCTGTGATTGGATAGATTTACTGGTTGAAATTGTTCCAAAAACGTCTCAAAGCATATAGGTACTAGCGTCCCGTAATTGCTATAAGTCAATCCGAATAAATCTCTGAATACCCAAATCTCGCTCGCACAAAAGACAACTAGTGAAACTCAAATAAACGTAATGATGTTATATGTTGGTATATGACAAAATACAGGATGATTCAGATGTCCAATTAAACAAAATAAGTCTATTTGATCAAAGCGAATTTTCCTTTGTTACCGAGATATCTCTAAAATTCTAACTTGGAAATATTAAAGAAGATAATGCCATCCCCAAATGTGTTTGTTGGATAATAAGAATCTTAATTGTGTTGCAAAAGCTTGTTGCAAAAAAATTATTTGCTTGAGTTAAATTATTGAACGATGCATAACTTAGGAGAGCGATTTTTGTTGGCAAGGTTGCAACATTAAAATCATTTAAAGTCATCATCTTGTGATTGGATAAATTTACTGGTTGAAATTGTTCCAAAAACGTTTCAAAGACTTTAACTGAAATACAGGGCAGTATATAAACCACCCTCGAAATGATCCACTAAATTTAGCAAATTAAGCCATCAACGCTTACGTTGATTTTCCTAAATACAATAACATATACACAACACATAGTTGGATACAATAATACATAGTTGGGTTGTTTATTTGCAACATCTATTATGAGGAATAATCTTGGTTGACATTAAAGACTTCGACCGACTTTTTTCAATTCTACTTAGGTTGGGTTTTGGTTAGATTGGTTTAAGTTGCGTTGGGTTTTGGTTAGATTTGTTTAGGTTGTGTTGGGTTTTAGATAGATTGGATTAGGTTGGGTTGGGTTGTTTATGGCCAACATCTAATGGGCGAAATAAACTTGTTTTTTTTTTCATGTTGAAAGCTTCAATAATAAAAAGATCAGTGTTGGCTTAAAAACTATGTGTATTATGTATGCTTAAATTAAATACGACTCGTGTTTCACCTGTATGATATCAACGAGCACGACGTCAGTGGTCTAGGACGTTAAACAGAGAAAACGGCGTACCTTGAAAGATTTAACAGGAGAAGAAGCTATTGTCAAGGAATTTAGGATAAAATCGTGAATGAGATCTAGTTTTATTAAAACATTAAAAAAAAAATAGAAATTAAATATTACTTAAGCCACACCATAGTGTAATGGCGTCTAATATTGGACTTCTTCCATGTTGGTCGTCACAATAAATATTTAAGGCGGCTAATGTCTTCGAAGTAGGCCGAAATTGATTCTTTTATCACGTATATAACTTGAGACGGCTGACGTTTTCGAAGGCGACCAAGATTACATCTAGCTATTAATGTTGGAACTAAAAAACCCTACCCAAACCAATCTAACTAAAATCCAACTCAACCCAAATCGCCTTAAAAGACTTTGTCCTTAGTATTGTTCATCGTACTTAGGCTGCATATTTAGATTCATCGTACAAAAGCTTGTTGCCAAAAATTACTTGAGCTAAGTTATTAAATGATGCATAATTAAGGAGAGCGATCTTTTCTGGCAGGCATGCAACATTAAAACCACCATCTAGTGATAGGATAAATTTGCTAGTTGAAATTGTTCCAAAAATCTCAAACTCTTTACTTCCAAGAACTCTGGAATATGACAAAATACAGAATGATTCAGGAATCCAAGAAGCAAAAATAACCAAAATATTCCTATATGGTCAAATCGAATTTTGCTTTGTTTCCGAGAAATCTCTGAAATTATAACTATCTATTCCCAAATATTTGTGTTGGATAATAAGAATTTTTAATGTGTTGCAAAAGCGAAATTATTTGCTTGAGTTAAGTTATTGAACGATGCATAATTTAGAAGAGTGATCTTTTCTGGCAAGGTTGCAACATTAAAATCATCTAAAGCCATCATCCGGTGATTGGATAAATTTACTGGTTGAAATTGTTCCAAAAAGTCTCAAACTTTTCAACTAAAATGCAGGGAGATACGATACGAAATGATCCACTAAATTTTGCAAATTAAACCATCAACGCTTATCTTGATTTTCCTGAATACAACGAAGTCAGACTTGGACATATTAACCCATCTTTGCCAAGACGATGATTTTAAGCACCAGCAACTTTTCTATTTTATTTTAGATGAACTAAAATACGTGTTTCGACATGTCATATTGTTATTTCGGTATTCTTTGTGTTGCCTAATAAAGACTGCCATTCTTGTTGGCTCTGTTCGTCAAATGGTTATTTGTTTCAAACAATGCCATATGGTGGAGCGTGGAGAACGATAAAACGAAAGTACACCATGCATTGTATATCATATATCATGTATTGTACTTATTATCCCAGTTTTATACTTTCCAATTAGGACTGATCGTTCAAATAGATTCGGAAAATTAAAATTACCTGAGAAGGTCAAGGAAGGACTACTTAATAATATTGTTTAATATTATTTAATTTTTCTTCTGCTTTACCACTAGGAATTGTCAAAGGATATGTGAGTGTAAATGTTAATCATAAATATATTAGCAAATGCATGGAAATTACATGTGTTAATTAAAAAATTTTAAAAAGCTCCAGTACTCCAGTAAAAAGCTCCCAAAGATTAATAGATAATCTTTGTTCTAAGTTCAGCTAAAATCACTTATGGCTTGGGATAAGTTTTTGTGGCATGGTATTAATTAATCGATGGGAAGTGAGACTAGAGGATTGCTGATCCTCTTAATTCATTTTGATAATCATAAATTTCTGGTCATAGAGTTTAAATATAGTGCCCAAATAGAAAATGTGTCATCTAATATATCCAACCCACCCATGGTGATCCTTACCTTAATATGCCGTTAGTGTAAGAGAGATTTGGACATGATCATCTGGCATCACGTGATCGTCGTCAGCCTATTCAAACGAATTTTCAAATGTCTAAATCGCCAAAAATCTCTCGTACAAAAGGCAGCTTTAATGAAGTCCCAACTAAACATAATGATGTTGGTACTATTTCCAAGATTAAGAACTTTGGAATATGATAAAATACATGATGATTCAGCAGTCCAAAAAGCAAAAATAAGCCCGTATGTTCAAGTCGAATTTTCTTTTGTTCCTAAGATATTTGGAGCAATAGTAATTTAAAAAATGAAGGAAAATTTATTACTAACCTAACAAACCAAATAAAAAAACAAATTTGGCTAAATTTATGACAACTCCGCCAACCCGTTCCAATACGAACGATAATTTGTAATAAGGATTATTATTGCATTAAATACGCTTTTTAGTACTCCATCTGTTGTATTCGCTTTTATAGCATAAACTAACGACTTCATCCAGTAACAATGAAATAATTCTTGGAGAGTGATATCTAACGTTGTAGGGCTCCTTTGGCAATCTAGCAATCCTCAAAATGTATATTTATAAGCTTGTTGATGGTTTCTCTTTCATGGTGTTATAAAAACTGTTCACAAACTGACTCCATGGAATGTGGATACGGCCAGGGATTTCTCCATGTTCATCATAAAGTAATGGAGAATCAATAAACGAATGTTTATGATGAAATTACATGTTAATGAAAGAATTCGGTGCTACAACTGGTTCGATTTATCTCTCTATAATATGGTGAACCGTGAAGAAAAGATTTTTATTTTAATAGATTTTTTTTTATTTTAATTTTCAGGACATGTTGTTATGAAAGAGAAACAATTTTAATTTTACTCTTCTAATTTTCATTTTATTTAGAAATTCTTATTTAGAATCCAGATTTATTTTTAAGCTACGAAACATGCCCACGTTAATAATACACTTTTAAGTTTATCTTTTAAATTAAACTCTTATAATTAAATTTAATTTTCCTTCTCACTTATTAATTTTTTAAGTATTTATTTTTTTAAAAATTTCTACTTTTGTTTGATATCATCTTCTTCTGGCTTGCTTTAAAAAATAATTTACACCTTTGTTTTTCGTTTTAAAATTTTTCTATTTAAAATAAAATTATAAAATTAAAAATTTATTATTTCGGTTTCAAAATTTATTAAATCACAAAAATATATATATAATTTTTATCATTCACTAAAATTTGTTCCCCTTCTTAATAGTGTAAACATTTATTGAAACTAAAAAAAGAAAATTTTATGATCTTCCAATGAGGCTTAACCCTATGAAATACGAAATAAACGACGTCGTGCCTGAAAACGATTTTCCAATAAATTGAAACAATTGTAGCAAACGTATTTTTTAAATTGGAAATTGTTAGGTTGAGTTCAAAAATCGATATCGCCAATATGATCTAAAATCATAAAGATATTCAAAAACATATCTTAAGAATTCGATTTCTCACGATTTTTCAAAAATTATTAGGAGATTATTATGTTTATGAAATGTTGCAAACTTAAGTTGAGTTGAAAACTTGATATCTCAAAAACGAAGTGAGAGACTCAAGAAAGGCTTTGTTCCAGGAAAAGTACATTTTTTTCTTAATAAATCACACTAAATTTCATAAATTTATCTTAAGAAATCGATTTTTCAAGATTTTTAAAAATGATTTTATTTTTAAAAAATATTACAAATTTAGGCTGAGTTGAAAAGTTGATATCTCAAAAAGGAAGTAAGATTCTCAGGTACGATTTTGTTCTCGGAAAAGCGCATTAATAAATCACAACAAATTTTATAAAAATATCTTGAGAATTCGATTTTTTACGATTTTTTAAAAATTATTAAGGATATTGTTATTTTTATGAAATGCTATAAATTTAGGTTTTGTTAAAAAGTTGATATCTCAAAAAAGATGTGAGATTCTCAAGTATGCTTTTATTCCTGAAAAAATTCATACTTTCCTTTATAAATTACAGTAAATTTCATAAAGATATCTTAAAATTTCGATTTTTCACGATTTTTCAAAAATGATTCGAAAAATTGTTGTTTTTAGAAAATGCTAGAAATTTAGGTTGAGGTGAAAAGTTGATATCTCAAAAATGAAGTGAGATAAATCAAGTATGTTTTTTTGGAAAAGTGTATATTTTCCTTTATAAATAACAATAAATTTCATAAAGATATCTTAAGAATTCGACTTTTTACGATTTTTTTTAAATTATCAAGGAAAGTGTCATGTTTATGAAATGCTACAGATTTAGGTTGAATTGAAAAGTTATCTCAATAATTAATTGAAATACTCAAGTATGGTTTTGTTCGCGGAAAAGTGCATTATTTCCTAAAAATTTATAAAAATCACAATAAATTTTATGAAGAAATCTTGAAAATTCGATTTCTTACGATTTTTCAAGGATAATTAAGGAAATTGTTATTTTTATAAAATGCTACAAATTTAGGTTGAGTTAAAAAGTTGATATCTCAAAAATGAAGTGAGATACTGAAGTATGGTTTTGTTCCTGAAAAAGTGCATTCTTTCCTTTATAAATCACAATAAACTTCATGAAGATATCTTAAGAATTCGATTTTTACGATTTTTTAAAAATGATTAAGGAAATTGTTATTTTTATATAATGTTACAAATTTAGGTTCAGTTAAACAGCTGATATCTCAAATACGAAGTGAGATACTGAAGTATGGTTTTGTTCTCGGAAAAGTGCATTCTTTCCTTTATAAATTACAATAAGTTTTATAAAGGTATCTTAAGAATTCGACTTTTTACGATTTTTCAAAAATGATTAAGAATCATTAAAAATAATAATTTAAATAATCATTGGAACTAACAATTTATTTTTATGAAAAGCTACAAATTTAGGTTAAAAAATAGATCATATAAAATCATAAATCCTAAGAACGGGTTACATTCTTGATTGATTCTTACAAATTTGATTCAGTCAATTCTAGTATTAATAGTTAAAATTATTGGACTATACGGAAACAGAATTTTTATTTATTTTACAAGAATTTTTTAATATTGTTTACACATAATTTTTTTTACACGAATTTTTTGAGAACGTATCAATTATGTAAAACGAGAATTGTGTGTAAAAATTATTTAATTTTTTTATTTAACGTTTACGAAATTTTCGCATAAAATGAGGAAGACACATTGATTAGAAGACTAATCGCAACTTTGGTGTCGTCACATTGTTGCGTATGTGCCAATCGCGTGCAAGGCAACGTAACGTCACCAAAGTTTTTTCAAATTGTCACTTTTTTTTGGAAAATTTAAAGCCCAGTTTGAAAAATAAAAAATTAAAAAAGTGTTTAATTTTGCCAAACTATCGAATAACCCAATAAAAAGAATGTGTAACGAATCCATCATAAATCCTCATGATTTAAAGTAAATGAAACTTACAAGTTAACTTTTCAAAGAATTCTAGTTAATTATGACGGTACATATATCAAAATTTTATTTTTTTAAGCTTAACTTTACTTATAGCTTTAAAGCAAAAGGGGAAGTGACAAAAAGTATCATTAAAGAATTATTCTTAAGCTAATTTTTTAATGTTATATTATGTCTTATATGTTATATCTTGTTTTTGATAAGTTATGAGCGTTAGGAAAGCTTTAATCACTCATAGCACGAAAACAAACAAGTCTACATATTTAAACAAAACAGTATGTTATTTTGGCAAGTACTATATCATAGTAAAATTTTCCGATTAAAATTTATATGATATATAACATATACATTACAGCTTTCATATATGATTGAGTTGGGTTGATACTTTCATATTGACGTATTTCTTCGTCACACGTTTAACTGAAGCCGCTTACGGCGATGGCGCTGCAATATTTGTCCAGTATTTGATTGATATGATATTAATCGTAGAACCTCGGCTGCAATCGACCTATGAGAAATGAGTATGAATTCCTTTAAATAAATTATCTTATTTCAACAAGAGACGTGTATCTATCTGATTCTCATTATAATACAGTTCAATTAATAAAACTAGAGATGTGACATAAATGTTAGAACAAAGTAAAAAATATTTATTTGGGAGTTTTTACAATAGCGGCAATAAAATAATATTTTAGAATATATGATGGGATGTTGTAGAGTTGAGAGTAATTACAGAAACGTTCATTTCAATATAAATCGTATTCAAACGTAAGCAGGGTCCACAGGAGCAGAAGTTTTGCCTTAGTATTGTGTGTAAATTGAGACTATTAATAACAACTGGTTGAGTATCAATATGTCCGATCGGATAAGTAGCCATCTACATAATTCATGTATTTAAATAACCTTTCCTCTTGCTTATTACCCTATCATCCCGTCATGGTCAGTAACTGTGCCGATTCAAAGTCCCGCGGCCGTATAGAAATCGTCGAACGGCGTAGGTAAATTTCTTTTGCGGGCATTCCACTCTCCCAGGCGATATCGTTATTTTTCAGGGTAGAGTCGAACCCATCAGCGACGTTGTCACACTGTCAACGAGGAGAACCAATAGCTCGATTTATTCCTGTCGTTTATCTATCTTTGTGCTTCCAATCTGCCTTCTCGGCCGCTGGTTTGCATTTCCTTTACTCCGTCCCTCCTAACCGCTACGAATTTTTTTTCAATTTTTATTGTGCCGATTCGCGACCGCCAATAAACGGAATTATACCTTCAGACTGTATGCTAGCGCGGTTTTATTAAACCCCCGTAAAACACGGATTGAAAGAGAGAGAATAGCGTTAAAACACAACTACACCGGGTTCTCGATCGTAAACTTGCAGCTCAATAGACTTTACGCCAACATTTTGACAGTAATAAGTAAAAATAGGAACCACCGACGCTCTTAATGTGTTAACGTTCTTCGAAACACCGTTAAAAATAACGATTAAAAGACCGTTATGACCATAACTACCTATTTACCACTCATAACCTTTTCTTGCTGTGTAACATCATTAAAAAATTTTTTTAAAAGATCATATTCCACTATTAAATTTTTTACTCATTTAAATCCTTAATTTAATGCGCATGTGCATAAGTTTATTATATCAAATTAAAAGTAATACGCATGTGCAAATGAAGTTATAAAAATTAAGAAAAAATTTTAGAAAAAAATTTGATAACCAAATTTCGGTGTGTTGGATTAATGGAGCATTCTTAATTTTCACATTAAACTCTTTTAATGAATTATTTTGATGCACATCAATTCGGATGCATTCTTTATTAATTAATCTATTATTATGCAAAAATTTATATAACAATTTTGCGAGCTAACACTAGCACTAGAACTAACATTAGATCTGCAACAAGTCTGAATGTTTCCAGTTCTAGGCCTAATGTCAGCTTTATGGTAGTATTAGTGTTGTAGTTGTTATTCAATGTTAGGCTGTATATTGAACTAAAACTAGAACTAACACTAGACCTAGGACTAGAAATATTTGAATCCAACTCAATCTAATCCTTTTTTTAACGAGGTCAGGGGAGATCTGCAAATAGACATCTGGCCTGGAGAGTTGGGCAGTCAGATAGTATAGGGTTAGGGTTGAAGCCCGGACCCACTAAAAACCCTTTCCTCCTCTTCTTCCGGGAAGGCGTCGCATCGGAATTTAGCTCCCTCGTCTTTCTTACATCCTTCCGTTGCACATCATCATATATTCGATCCATTTTCATAACAAAAAGAACATACCCATTATATTTTTGTCAGTTTTATCACACTATACCATACTTGGCCGGGGGAGGAGGCTTTTGTCTAAGCCCCCTCCCCTGTTGTACTCCTACACCCTGATTCTTGTTTCTCCTCTGGTTTACTCTCATCAGAGGGTGGTAGACAGTAAGCAAAAGACAACTCCATTAACTTTTGCAATAATTCGAATTTATACCGTACCTGGTTTTAGGAGTTGTTGAGAAAGCCCCCCCCCCTAACCAAGTAAGGTTAAACACTATGAACAATACATAAAATATAAATAAGTTATTTGTTGATTATGTTGTGTTGGGTTGGCTCGGGCAAGAATGAAGATTTTTAAATACCAACGTCTGAGATATGATCTTTTATTTTGTGATTTAAACTGCTAGACCAGATCGCCAAATCAAAAAGCAGACTGTTCTATTTGGTGCTCTTAAAATTTGGTATTTACCCAACTCAATCCACCTCAGAAAACAATTATTGCACTTCTGAAAGTAGATATTGAAGAAAACATGACTCAGCAGAGTCTCTTTTTTATCAGCATCCTGTTATATTGTTAATATAATGTCAATCTCTCTTACGAATTCCTCAATAGTTTTTCACTTTTCTTCACTTTTCAACATAGCGGCAACACAGTTTTCTGGTGTTACAACGATTCCCAGTTCCTCGTTCTTCAATATTCTCATTCCATCTCATACATTCGAATATCGTCCACATTATCCACCTTATCGTTGCAATATATACACTTTTTGTCAACGTTCCTCTTATGGGTGTAAGCTCTAAAGTACTCCTGACCGCTGAGGAACTGGCTCAGAAGGTAATTTACTTCTCCCCACTTTTTAGCAAGCCATCAGTTTTGGAATTAGTCTAATAATAATAAAGTGGATAAATAATAAAGTAAATAAAGTAACATAAAGTGGAATGTCTTTGTCTAGCGGGACTTTCTCGTATCCTTTACCCATCTCGTCTCCCACTGTCTGTACATTCATTTCACCTCGGTCTGTTGTTTCTTCCATTATTATACTTCTTTTATTGATCTTTTGAATTTGAAGTTGATTAACTTACTCTTTTCTACTCTCGGTTCGTAGGTTGATCCCATCACTCAGTTCAAAGCAATTACTGTTTTTTGTGTTTTGCTTGTGTTGTAGCTAATTTTATCATGCCGGTTTAAGTCTTTTCCTATCATGACTCCGAGGTATTTCACTGAGTTTTTGGATTTAACGGTGTGTTCCTTTATCGTTAGTTCCACCTCCTCTTTGCATCTTCTGCTTTTGAGAAGCATGGCTTCTGCTTTTTCAGGCGCGATCAAGACCCATTTCTTCCATCTTAGTACTCATTCTATGCATTGTAATTTGTGCGTTTTGGCGTATGTCCTTGATCTCCTATCCATTGTTGTATGCTACGGCTAAATCGTCTGCATATGCGAAGAGTTTTCCCCCATCTAGGTTTTCCCTCTGTTCTTCTATCAGTACTTGATAAAAGCAAACATTACATAGTATTGGTCCCAGTATGGATCGCTGGGCACTCCTCTATTGATCTTGTATGTGTGTTCATCATATTCAATTGCTCGTTTGCTTAGCTATTCCACAATTTTCTTCCAGGGGGCTGATCCGAAGGCGTTTTTGACGTCTACTGTAACTAATAAGCATTTCTATCGCTTGCCCTGCCTGAGCGTTTGGAGGTTTCTGACCTCTCTAACCACTTGCTTAATTGCAGTTACTGTTTGATTTGTCCTTTGTAAATTTCGCAAAAAATTCTTGCAACTTCTCCTCGAGTCTATTCTTGATGTTGGCCTCGTATACCTTACCGTACAATTATTTAATACCAGTCTATCATGCTTCCATAGGGTGTAAATGTGTTATTTCCAGTAAGGTCATTGTACATCATCGCTGTTTTATTTACTTCCTCTATGTCTACGGTATTCTTAATTATTTCTGTCGTAATCTTTTCTGGTGAACACAATCCAACCCAACTTGAATATTTGTAGATCTAGATTTAGTGTTAGTTATCTATTGTTGACATCTATTATTTTGATACATCACTGTTGAACAGGTTCTTGATTTTCTTAAGAAGTTGCCGAACAAATTTACGGTTTGTGATGACAATCTTTCGACGTTTTTTATCCATGATTGTTGTGCAGTTTTTGTAGCCCCACTTTGCCTGATCATGAATTTGTTTCTAAAGATGAGTTTTCTAAGGTATTCCTATTTTCTAGCGTGGTGATCGTAACATATTGCTGATTATCTACCCATCTCTATAATATCTAACTTCACTAAAGTATTTGGGTAAATCATCTATGGAGCTATTTATCCATAAGCTCAATCTTTTGAATGGCCGCGCCATCATGGGCTTGTTAAATGACGTTGAATGGTTACTATTCTTGTGATAAGGTAATAATTTCATTAAGGTAATATGTGAGTCCTTGGATGGAGGTGATCAAGTGGATGTAGCGCTCTAAGACGTTTGATGCGATTCATCATAATCTTTTCCTCAAGAAACTCAGTATGTTTGGCTTTACCCCTGGACTTATAGTATTTGTCAAAGAGAGCTAATTATGTATTTTATAATGAGTGACTTTATTGTACGATCTGGCCTTTAACTTGTGTCATTTACTATTTGTAATATTTTTTAATGATTTTTTAAACAATTTCAAGTCTACGCCACCAGACTTGAACGCAGTGTTCAACGCATCCATTCATTTTACTGTATGAATGGAATCTTCTTGTTTAATATAATTTATGTCAGAGATTTTGGGATAACTTTTGATAATAGACATTCGTTTATACCACACATACAGGAGCCACGTCCTGTAAGGATGTACTTGTGCTGCAAGGATACTTGGCTGTGAGTTTTATACATCACGTTTATGCTTAGGCTACACAAAACACTATGCTATGTATGATACGCAGGCAGTATATGCGTTAGAAAAATAGTAATCGCTATGGATAACCTAAGCTGACCTAACCTGCCTAACGGCCAGACAGATATGTGTAGGTTATATCTGTACGTCCAATATCGCGAGCGTAATAAGATAGTAAAAACTAATAATGCAATGATACACGCTTCAACAACGGATTGAAATTATTAAAATTCACTGCAAAAATGGTGAAAATTTTGGAGCCACACTTCGCAAAAATTAAGCACTTCTGGGTCGTTGTGAAGCACCTTATCGGCTAGCAATAGTGAAACTGGTTAAGAAATTTGAGCTGATGGGACAACTTAGTGATGTGAAGCATCGAAACCTGTTGAAACAGTTCAGAAAACGACAAACACTACGAATTACAGCAGCAGTATTTTCCAGTGTTCTCGAACGTCGAACACGGTTGCGGTTCTTCATATCACTAAGTTGTCACAACAGCACACATTTTTTAACCAGCTTCACTATTGCTTGCCGAGAAAAGGTTGGGTGCTTCACGATGACTCAAAAGTAACAATTTCAATCAGTTGTTGAAGCATGTGTCATTGCATTTTTAGTAATGGCATAGTTTTTACTTGTCAAATGTTAAAAGATAACAGCTGCCCAAATAGTAAGCTATTCAAAATTAAACCTCTTATTGGTAAACTCTTTAGAATAATATTTATCAAGTCAAGACAATGCAGTAGTCTCATCAGACCAGACGGCATAACAAGAGGCTCTCAATCTGCGATTTATTAAATAATGTTCAAAAAATGTTTGCTCCGATGATAGTATCAATAACTTTCAAGAGTGCACTCATCCGATCGAAATCTAGACTGTGTGTTTGGATAATATGGAAAACGTTTCCAAGTGTTCCCTTAATCGACAAGCGACAATTCGTTCTAAGATCTTGGATATTGCTTGGTAATATACTGATTGGTCTTAAATCATTATGATTGGAAGGGTTGGGAATGTTCGGTTTCGATGTCATCAAAGTAATCTTCCAACATTCAGGAAAAACAGAACACTCGATACAATAGTTGATAATATGACATTCATTAGGTAATATAACGGAACAACACAGCACTAGTATTTTTGCACTGATTCCATCGAAATTAATCGCAATAATTACTAATGGAAAACAAAATGTTCATGACTTTCTGCTCCGAGACTAAGGATAACTCAAGCTATTCAGCAACCGTAGGTATTACATTTGACGAAAAGAAAGTGATTAATTCAGTATCATTCTGCGAAGTATTCTGCGAGTACAAAAAGTAATCATTCTACATATTGATGTCAATAAGTGCCTCAGGAATAGAACGTTGTCTTGTATTTGGAATACTCATTTTCTTAAAACTATCCTAACACTCTGGTTTTGATAATCAGTGCTTACGAAACCGTCACCTGTTGGTTTTGATAATCTATACGAAATCAAGCGACCTCGGCGATATGCGGCAAAATCGTTTCTTGTATATCTTTGTAAATAATAACAAGTGAGGCACTGGTTTTGATAATCTACATGAAATTCTTGTATACCTTTCTAAAGATACGGTGTCCCTGATGAAATGATACTTATCCTCAAATCGCCGAGGTCGTTTGCGGGCGAGGCACTGATTTTAATAATCTACACGAAATCGTCAACTTAACTGAATCTAGCGCCTCGCCCGAAAACGACCTCGGTGAAGTGAGGTGATATCGTTTCTTATATATCTTTATAAAGACATAAGGAGAAGATTTGTTTCTTTAATCCCGTTAGCAACTCGAAAGAGTAAAACTTTAATAATCCAGACAAAATCGTCGACTTAACTGGATTTAACGCCTCGCCCGCAAGCGACCTTGGCAAAGTGAAACGATATTAATCCTCAGATCGCCGAGGTTGCTTACGGCAAGGCGGAGGAATACTTCTTTTTATTTATTTATATACATTATTTTCGTTATCGTTCTAAAAAAATCCATAATACAATACTTAAGATTTTACAGTACTTGAGTATTTAGAAATTGTAATCTTTATGATAACTTAGGGTGAGTTTTGCGTTATCGAAATATTGCGGTAATGTTAAATGGTTTTAATTTAAAAGTATCCATTCAAGAAGGCGGTTAAAAGCGAGCCCGCTCGGACTTATGAAATTATTACCCCAAATAAATGAGGAATTTTCTTTTCGTCACAATGAGTTTAACGCGTTAAAGAAGCTGCGAAGTACGAAGGGTGGGCGGTAATTATGGTCGAGCATCGCTCGGAGCGTTCCCCAGAGGCTTTCATTAGGCGGTCACCTTTAATGCCGGCGCCCTTATCAAAAACTCTTTTCTCCAGTCATCCCGGCCCTTTATTGCGACTTACCCTCGGACGACTTAAAAAAAAAATGTTAAAAAACACAAGAAAAAAAAATAATAAAAATCGTGGGCGGCGTGTTTTTGACTTTTAACCATGCAAAGTTTGCAGGAGACAGAAGTATTTTGCAGTTGCCGCATTTGCCGTCGAATGCACTCTACGTTTCCCGTCGCGTTGCATGTCATTTTTTGCCACCCCTTGTACATGAGGGGTGGTCATACAATCAATTACACAAACCTCGCGATGCGTAAGTGACAAGGTAGTATTTGCGCATTTTTAATTGAACCCACCGTTTGGCTTGTTAACGTTTTGTTTGGCGACTTTGCAACACCCCCTCTTTTTAAATACCCGAAGATATGGACGATACGGGAGGCGGTCTCTACTCGGCGAAATTAAACAGAAAAGTCTCCAGATTGAATTTGCGCCGGCCCCGGCGCTAACAAGGTAAAGAAATCAGGAATAAATCCATTTAATTAACGACACCGAGGTAGCCCCTACCCCTTAAAAGGGGAGGTAGATATAAATTTCGTTTCGTATCAACGTATTCGTTTTAATTAAATTAATTCTATTCCACACTTTTTCAACTTAACGATGTAGCCTTTTGTAATCATTTTATATAAAGTACAATTCAACATTTTTGTTGCATAAACAGAAAATAAGAAATTTTCTTGTATAATAAAAAGATCAAGAGAAATCCTGCACTGTCTGACCGTCGTCACTCAAGTATCACTCGAGTTGAATACAGTTATTTAGTAATACCTGGCGACCCTTAAAGTCCGAGAGACGTCGCCGTCTCCACATTGGGGGAGTTATTGCCCTTTGCTAGGAGTGAAACGTGCTAACGTTTTTACATAACAAAAAAGCGGGTCTTCCGTGTTATGATCATGTTAAGGAGAGAGTTATTCATCCCGTCTTGGCAGGATCATCCCGCATTTGAATTGTTAATGGGCGAGGGGGTGGAGGGCGGTGGATTCGCGGCCTCAATCAAGTGTCGTCACCCTCGAGCCGACGAAAAATCTCGAAAACGGCTCGATCCGGCGTTGTTGTGATTCATCGGGTTTTGGAAGGGTTGCGGCAGCCGTTTTGTGGCAAAGCGACGCCGCAATAACAAATCATACATTACCTTCTGTTAACGGATTTTAACAACCCCACACTGAGCCCAGGACATTAGCGCGCAAAATTGGACTGTACGCGGATTTTGACGCACCACAAGCGGTTTTGCATTTCGTGGTCGACACCTTTTTTTTGCTATTATTCCAACGCTTTCCGTGTCGATGGATGATTTCATGGCAGAATGTAACGACTTCACGCTAATCCTTCCAATGTACACATCTAACACCTTTTTTGCCCCGGCTTGTTCACAAAAGTGTTACAAGCGACCAAGTTTAGAATAGGGGTGCGAATGTATTATTTACTGACGAGATTTGTGACTGCTCCCGAAAGCTGCCGTTGTTGGTCCCGGATTAAAAGGGAGTAAGTAGCGGAGAAGTCACCCCATCGAACCGTCACCCCATGGATAGCTCACAGCCTACAATGAGCGAACGCACTCCGTCAAATAGCGATTTTGTGCAGTCTAGTGGAAAACAGGTGTCCCTGCACAAATAAACGCCTAATTGGTCCGCTCTACTATACCCAATTTGACACCAAACCGTTTGTTAAATTATCTTATATCAGGTAAATTTAACACAAATCTTTCCTTTTTTATTATCCCATTACAATTAATATATATAATATACACTAAAATATTTCGTTACAACGTACAAAATATCTAATATATAAAAATATATGTCTCACGGTGTTTATTCGATGTTTGATATAAACTTGGGATTAACTAACTCTAGACAAAGAACTAGAATTATTCGGGTCTAATTTCTCTTATGCGAGTCAACTTAATATTATCGAAATATTTAGTGTGCAAAAGAATATAATATAGTGGCGTTTCTAAAAAGTATAAATACAGAATGATGTTTGCAGAACAAAACTTTACCCGGGTTATATCGCGGTCCAAATTTACAAGCATTACGCGCGGGCCACACTATGAGAACCCCTGGTATAAGGTAATAAGCCGAGGTCGCTTGCGGCCGAGACAACACATTTAATATATCAATATTATACTGCTCGCACTTTGGTTGATATGATATTAAATGTATTGCTTCGGCCGTGAACGACCTTGACTTGTTTAAAGAAAACAGTGGTTAAGATAATAAGCAGAGGTCGCTTGCAACCGAGGTAGTACTCTCATATCAATGTAAGTGTGAGCAACATAATGACAAAAGATAATGTATTACGCTACTTGCCCTTGGTTGATATGATATTAGATGTACTGCCTCGGCCGAAAATTGCCTCGGTTTGCTCAAGGAGAATAATGGTTTAAATTTATAAGCCGAGATCGCTTGCAGACGAGGCAGTGCATTTAATATTTATATTGTTGAGTTTGTTTCTCTTTTCCATCTTTTCAATTCAATTGAAAAACATTTATTTGGCTTTGTACTTTATTATTAAAGAATGGTGAATAGATTTTAGTTCTACCGGTTTCGATCTGGATTAGATCATCTTCAGGAACCGTTAGGAACACGTCTAAATTTGGTTTCAGAGTAATACATTAATATTTTTTCAAAAAACTGTTGTTTGTTGTTAGTTTGTTTAATTATTATTAAAAGTTATGGTATATATAACATATATACCATAACCTATATAGAACATAATAAGCTCATGTTGCATCATAATTTTATTTTTAATAATAATTAAACAAACCAATAACAAACAATAGTTTTTTGAAAAGATATTAATATATTACTCTGAAACCAAATTTAGACGTGTTCCTAACGGTTCCTGAAGATCTAATCCAGATCGAAACCGGTAGACTAAAATCTACTCACCATTCTTTATTAATAAAGTACAAAACCAAATAAACGTTTTTCAATTGCATTTAATATTTCATCAACTTAAATGCAAGCAATATAATATAGTACCTAATATCATTATACTGCTCGCACTTGGATTGATATGATTTTAGATAAAAAGCACAATGGTTTAAGATAACAAGTTAAGATCGCTTGCGGCCGAGGCAATACATTTAATATATCAAACTAAATGTGAGCAACATAATGACAAGAATCAGTATATTATGTTGCTTATACTTTGGTTGATGTGATATTAAATGTATATGATATTAATATGATGCATATTAAGTCTACACTCTTGACGAGAGCATTCGTCAAGATCTCGAAATGAAACAGTGTTCGTTTTACATCGAAACGAAATTTGACGAAAGTTGTGCGCAGTCGAGGCGAGATAACGAGGCAAGACGAATGTCCATACACATTCTCACTTGCTTGTGATCTCAGCGAGAGTGTGAACCTATCGTTATGTTACAAGTACCGCTTCGGTTCACTCAAGAAAACAATGGTATAAAGTAGTAGGTCAAAGTCACTTGCTGCCGAGACAGTATGTCTAATATTATATTAACCGAAATTTATAATGATATAATGCCTCATCATGTTGCTTATACATAGGTTGATATATTGTTAGATGTACTGCCTCGGCCGCAAGCGACTTCGGCTTATTACCTTAAACCAGTGGTTCCCAAAGTTTTTCTTATAGGTGCCAATTTAACATTACCGAATTATTTGGTGGAAAAAAAGTTGGGACCCCTGCTTCAGACCAATGGTTCTCAAACTTTTTGATGTTCTACAAATAATTATGAGCCTATTATATACAAATTTCTAAAACAAAATAATAATTTTGGAAGTTATGCATAATTATGTTATAGAGTTAGAGCTAATACAACATAACAAAATTTAATTTGACCTTACAATATTCTTACTACATTTCGTATTATATTTCTTTATATCAATAATAATTTTAACTTTTATGAGAAACTTGAGGTGGGTGATTTCTTCGATGTTGGGGCATACATTTGCAAGACAACTCCTCATTTCATTGAAGATTTCTTCTCATTTTGGACTTGATTGTGTTGATAGCAGAAAATCCTACCTCACCCAAGAGATCCTACGTCATAATTCCGTGAATGGTTTTCGAATCCAACCGGATTGTTTCTTTAACCCAAATGTATTTAATCCAATGTGTTTCATTTAAGCAAGGAAACATTTTGCCAATGGAAGTATTTTCAAATTGATCTTGACCAGCTTTCCTTTTCACAAATTTACATTTTTTTTCTTTTCTGAATCGGATTATTATTTTCTTTTTTCCCTTGCACGCATGCATTCTAAATATTAAACTTCAAAAATACTTCAGCTAAATATTCTAATTTAGAAGTCCAAAATCAACAACTCAGAAGGTTACAAAAATAAAGTTCAAAAACGCAAAAAGTTCTTGTCTAGAGCTACTAGTATACAAATGAGTACTTTTTTCTTAACAATTACCTCACCTCGGTGTGAAGAAGCAGTCGTCTGTGATGAGGATCTATACATCTCGAACAAATATGATTTAAAAGGTTGTTATGTGTAATTTTTTCCTAATGTTTTTACAATCAAGGCCTCAATATCAAGAAAGCACTGAGTCATAGTAACATTCTCACTTTGTTTTCTTACAAAAAATTGACACACCCAATGAGGGAAGTGGTACCGTTTGTACAGTTGACCCACGACGATCATAGTCGTCTGGTAAAACTAGCATTTGTTGATTTCTCGTACTGTGGTTATGTAACTCCTCTCGGCATAATATAAAGTCTCACTTATCAGTTTGATGTCTGCCAACTTATTGGCAGCATGAGCTATTGTGTCTCCAAAGTCCTGCTCATCAGTTTGAAATCTGCCAACTTCTTGACAGTATAAGCTATTACTGTGTCAAATACTGTACATTATTTTAAAGACTGCTAACTTCTTGGCAGCATGAGCTGTTATGTCTCCAAAGTTCTGCTCATCAGTTTGAAGTCCACCAACTCGTTGGCAGGATCAGCTATTATTGTTCCGCATACTATATATTATTTTAAAGACTGCCAACTTATTAGCAATGTACAAACTAATAACTACAACAAACTAATTCTAGAAGTAACTCGAGACTAAGAATTAGAAACATAGGATTAGAAAGTTTTGTTTTAACGGTGCATCTTAAGGTTGTTTAATAAAAAATGTTGAATATAAAGGATTTTTAATTTTATGAATCGAGTTGAATGAAAAGAATGTATTGGAGTTGACAAAGCGGTATTGAAAGTTCACATCTCGTAGTATAAAAAATCGATATTTCGCAACCGCAGGAGAAAACCGAAACAAACACGTTAAATACCAAACGGGGCAGACCGTAGATCTGCGGGACACGTATTTAAGGTATTCGACAATGGTAATGTTACTTTTATAGAAGCTATTCTCTATAATTTATTTCTATAAACACGAGTTTACCATTGTTCGCGTGTAGGAACAAGCGGCAACATGTATCCCGCATTCTTCCATTCGGAGCGGGACAACTTATTTATGCCCGGATTGTTTTCAAAATACCTACTTTTTCCCGCTACCGGTCGCGTCTTTGTCTTCTTCTTGGGGCCGCGAACGTGTCCGACGGCGACGACGTCGTTCTTCATAACAGACGTCGGCGTCGACTTAACGCAAACGGCTTTTAACAGAATTATTTCGAGGGGCGGCGGCGGCGTCCCG
The DNA here is from genome assembly GCA_036711965.1 of Onthophagus sagittarius. Lineage (NCBI taxonomy): Eukaryota > Metazoa > Arthropoda > Insecta > Coleoptera > Scarabaeidae > Onthophagus > Onthophagus sagittarius. The sequence goes on along the minus strand of JASERS010000007.1, from coordinate 6,521,128 downwards.
ACGCGGATTCGATTCAAGCGTTTTCGTTTCGAACGTTTTACGTTTTTTATTGGAAGAGCCCAAAGTCGTCGGGCTTTTGTTCTTTCTTGTCGGTGAACCGTAAAGACGAACGTAGAGGGAAGGGCTCTCTTTTACATATAAGAAACAGGTAGGAGAGCCCCCGTGCATGTGAGGCATGCAGTCCTCTTCGCAAGTTTAATTGATTTATAGCGTCGGATTCTCTGATTTGTCGACAGGCCAACGCTAGTACATTCATCCTCAAAAGATTCGACGATATTCGGCGTCGCCGCTTCTTTCGGATCCTTTGTTTCATTCCATGTAAAACATCTCCTTCTATAACTTAACCCAAAAATTAATTATTTTTAATACATATTTTTTACAGTTATGGGCAGTAGGTAAATACCCGGTGGCTGATTTTGTTAAAAACTGTTTAAATGCTCACATTTAAAAGGGTCCTAAATATTTTTTGGTTTGCAGCTCCTAAATAATCGGAATTTTTCTTCACGGTGCCTTTAATACAACCGATTTTTTTAATTGTTAATTTTCTTGCAAAATTAAAAAATTTTCCTTTTTAAAAGCGATTACTACCATATTTAGAATTAACACTATACCTAGATTCTAGTTCTAGGTCACATTAGTGTTTAGGCGAACGTCTCTTAAGACGGTTAAACCCTAATGTTTCTAGTTCTAAGTCTAGTATTATTTCTGAAGCTAGATTGGGTTGGGTTAGGTGAAGCTTTGAAGAATGAGGTGAAAGGTGGCCAAGTGACCATTCCTCTCCTTATTGTCCTCGTCATGTTTAGATTAGTCCAAACACTAGAATGCTCAAAAAAACACAGAAGACTTCTTTAGTTTAAAATTTTTATGACATACCGGGGTGAGGGGGGCCAGTTTGACCCCCTTCCTTCTTCCTTCCCTTAAAGTTTTTGGGATCCGCCTAATACAAGGAGCCGATTATTACCATAAACCTTCATCAAATGCTTCTGTTTATTCTATCTCAAAACAAAACAGGAAACTCAAGAAGCTTTTATAGTTTGAAATTTACTAGCATAATCCGGGCCGAGGGGTGGCCAATGTGATCCAATATGACCACCTCAGTTCCTCCTCTGTTCTGTGGCAGTACATCTCCAACATAGGTTGCAATATGTTGCCACGTCTCGTCACTGTCCAGCATGTGGCTCACCGTGTTTTCCGCCGTGATCACCGTGTCTATATGATCCTATACCCTGGCTGAATCTACGTTCCATCTGCTGCATTTGTAACACATGACATTATCACTCTCACCACAATAATCACAAATGTCAGTATCCCAACCCGTAAAAAATTGACAGAAATGGAAATTGAAGTTTTCCTAAGTTCTTTTCGTAAATCTGCTCAGGTAAGTGAAGAGCCTGTTGGCCCACCTCGCCTTCCTAGTGTCAGTTCTCCATCTTCTCTCCCACTCAATCCTACTCAAGTAAGTTGACCTCGATGTCGCTCTTGTTATATCCTTCCTTCCTGGTTGCCGCTCATCTATACTATAAGACCCAAAGACCATGAACCTACCACCTGTAGCGGTTCAATTGAGCTACATTTTGAGCTGGAATTTAAATAGGTTGACAAGGACACAAAGGGCCATGCTGATAACAGTAATTAACGCGTACAAAACGTTAAACACTGTTATTAGGATGGCCGTTTGTGTTCTTGTCAGCCTATGTAAATTTGTTTCACATTGCAAGCTTCTCTCTAGGCTCTACATGCATAAAGGATCTGTGAAAAAATCGTAACGGCAATTAGCCTTCTTTTGTTTTCTTCTGGACCGAATGTACCTATACCGTTCTGCCAGCCTTTTCTATCACCCTGTCCACGTGAATGTGCCAACGTAAATCCCTAGCGAACATTACCCTCAGCTATTTTAGGGACTCCTGCGTGCTAATCATAGCGTTTTAACCCGCAGCGATATTTGTCTATTGCTCTTCTTGCTTCGCAGCATGCTGACCTCTGTCTTTTCTTGAGCGATATCGAGATTCATGCACCCCATGCGATTTCATTTAGGACCAATTGAGACCTTCGATTGCAATTCTTCCTCGTCCCAACCGGACACTACAAAAGCGAAGTCACCCGCATATTCAGTGAACCTAGCGTCTCTCCTTATCTCCTCCCTCTGAAGCAGCTTGTCAACGAAAATATTCCACAAGAGTAGGTCAAGGACTCGATCACTAAAATATGCTTTTACGATCCTTATTAAATACGCGGAGAGTATTTTCCTCTTCATTGCCTCAAAAATTTCCCTCTATAGTGCAGTACCGAAGGTATTTGAGAAATCCATTATGACCATCAAACACTTCTTCTTCTTCCCTCTCTTAAACTTGTCACATAAATTAGCCTCTCCAATGCGAAAGCCCACCCAGATCATTCAATTCTTCCACAATTCTTGACTTGATCATCGACTCAAATACATTGCCGAAGATATTCAGCAGGCAGATCGGCCTCTACTTTTTCGGTTCCACATTTCTAGGTTTTTTAATCAAAACCAGTCTGTCCTTTATTAATTGCGCGGGAAACTCCCTTCCTTTCTATAGTACATTATATATAGCAGCTAGCTTCGCCGGCGTTATCGTTGCAACATTTTTTTGTAATTTCCGGGTTTGTACCATCCGGCCTAGGAGCCTTTCCGTTTTTAAGGTTTAGTACCGTTGCGGACATCTCTGCTTCCCTCACCTTATTAAAGTGTTCTTCTTCCACGATTAACTCCTTAGTGTTCCACACAAACTCCTGATCTTCCGGAAATAGCTCCTTTATCAGTTCGTGTATTTTCTCCTGTTCAATAGCCGTTTTGCAGATATTTCCGGTTTTTATTATCGCAATCCTATACCTATCTCCCCATACATGCGTGCAACTCTTCACACAAAAAGATCCAGACTTTTCTTTTCGCCTTCCTAATTATATCTTTAATAATAATAATAATTTATTTAATCACCTGGCTACAAATAGCAGATGAGACAAGTTCGAACTACATACAATATATAATACAAAACATACACATTATCCAACAAAGAAAGGCAGAAAATAAATTAGGAAATGTGGCTTATGTTAGTTAACTAGGAGTACTATTAAAATTATCTGATAGATATTCCTGGCAATCGTAAAATGCCCTTTCAACCAGCATCATTTTTACTTTATGTTTAAATGAATTAAGCGTATCAGCTTTTTTAATTGCAGATGGCAAATTATAATAGAGGTTTGCGAAATCATACTGTGGACTCTTTTCAAAGAAAGCCATACTATGATGATCCAAACAAATCAAACTGTCAGATATAGTATCGTAATTTTGCTTCATGACAGGGTACCTATCGACATGCTCCCGCCCACGAAAAACTGATTTATATATAGATAGATAGATAAATAGATACTTTGAAGAGTAAGAAGTGAGATGGCCTTAAAAGTATCTCTACCCGAATCTCTACAGTTTAAGTCGAATATTAATTTTATGATGCTCTTCTGCGCCATAAAATCACGCCTCCACTCCGTCGATCTTTCCCACGGCAATATATTGTATGAGAGATGCAAATAACAGAGAGCATAATATGCATCTAATAATCCCGATAGCGGCATGTATCTCTTCAATTTCAGAATTGCATTAAAGGAAGAGTCCCACTTCGAAACCAGATGATCAATATGTTTGTTAAAATTTAGCTGCTCATCTAGATAAACACCCAAAAACCTGCAGCTATTCTATATTCATAGGCGCTTCCGTTCGCGTTTGTTGCAAAATATTTATAGGATACATTGCGATTTCTTAAGTTTCCATGGTTTCCTTCCCAGTTACTACTGCGCTGGGTTCTTTGCTTACCCTAGCGTCTTGCGTTTTTATCTGCTGATGGTCCCCTTTCTTCATTTTCGTTAATACCTCTCTACAAGCCTTGCACTTATCCGAACCTTTACCTTTGCTTTTACATTTGAACCATAGCTCTCTTCTGTCGGTATCATGGCAGTTCTTGATTGAGAGGTCGTATTCCCAACACCTAAAACAAATTTTAACATCGTTTCTCTTCTCCAAGTCAAATTTAGAGAAACCTATTCTCAACTTTCCGATTCTTATCGTAGTTGCCTGTGTGTCATCTGTCAAAGGTTTCAGTACTCCCATTTTTAGCAAATATTTCTCCCCAAGCAATGCTACCTGCATCGCTTGTCTGGCATCTTATTTTATGGTAAGTGCGTCCATACCACGAATATGGATAACTTCGGTGCCTTCTTCCCCTAGCTTCCTGCAATTCATCGGATCGTTGTATAGCTTCATTGACCCTGTTCAGCATTCCTTTTCAGTAGTCAGAAGGAGCTTTCCATCATTGGTACTTTTTATACTTTCTTTATATTTTCGCCGCCCAAGGTCTCTTTTACCCTCTTAAGAGTCTCAGAGTAGACTTTTCCGCCTTACTCTCCATCACCAGAGCGTAGGTTTTCCTCTCCGGTTTCTCTCTACGTTCTTAATCTTGCTTCTTCGACTACAGACCAGAAAATTTATGTCGGATGAGTGAAAGACACTTTCAACCAGCTTTCTCAGCTTCAAAGTTTCCATTCCTTTAATTTGTTGAATCGCTACCCACTTGTCCTCTTCCATCTCTTTTCTAAGACTTAGCAAATTCTTAAAAATACTAGACCTACAACCTAGCTTTATTACTAATACTGGAAATAGAACTCGAAATATTAGGGTTTAAACGACTATTCAGATAGTATATAAGAAGAATTGCTTTGCGATGATCCCGCTTGTTATGATCTAACAATTATAGCGAGAGTCATAAAAGGAGTTTGAAATGGCACCAAATGTCTCCTATTTGGTGCCCAACAGTTTTTCATAATTTGATGTAAAAAAATTGAAGCTACATAATATATAATTTTTGGAAATAAGTGTGGGTGCTGAAAAAACTGAATTGGTTCAAACGACGAATGACGGTTCTCAAATAAAGAGTGAAAACGCTCATGAATCTGGTGCCTATGGTTCGTTTGCAATGAAAATACCTTCAGCTAGTAGTATTTGCAGTTTTACAAGCGGTTAAATTTTTGTCTAATTAAAGACTTGATTTAATTGGCATTATTTGAACCTTTGACGTGAATATTTTTTATACGACTAGTATTTGGTATTTTGGAAACAAAATCAAATCTTATTAACAATTTCTTGCTTTTTACAATAAAAATGCTTTCTTCATGATTTTGCATTTGGTCCAATAAACAACATTTTCTGCCAACAGTTTTACAAACAATTTCAAGTTTTTTGGAATTATTTCGAGACTTCTAAAAGCAGTATCAAGTCTTCTAGAATTCTAATTCAAATTTTCTAGAAACAATGTTCTAGATTGTTGTAAATTTTTCTTGAACTAAAAGTAAAGCTAATACTACCTAGCTTTAGTACTAATACTAGACCTAGAAGTAGAAACGTTAGGGTTTAGCCGTACGTCTCTTGAGACGGCTAAATCCTAATGTTTCTAACTCTAAGTTTAGTGTTAGTTCTGAAGCTAGGTTGGGTTGGGTTGGGTTCCATTTTAAGAGAGATACGGCTAATCCCAAAAATTTTTCGTTCTAGCTCTAGTGCTAGCTCTAGCGTTAGGTTGTTATATACCTGTATCAAACTAAAACTAGAACTAACACTAGACCTAGAACTAGAAAGTTTTGCGTCTTCAGACGCACGGCTTAACCCTGTTATGATATAACTCTGATGATATAATACTCTCGCTATAACTGTTATGATCAAAGCGAGATTTTAGCTTCTAATCAATTTTTCTTATATACTATCTGAATAGTCGGCTAAACCCTAATGTTTCTAGTTCTAGGTCTAGTGTTAGTTCTAGTTTTAATTCCTATTAAACTCTAAATTGTTGTAAATTCTTCTGGAACAAAAAGTATAACTAATACTAGACTTACAACCTAGCTTTAGTACTAACACTCGACCTAGAACTAGAAACATTAGGGTTTAGCCGACTATTCAGATAGTATATAAGAAAAATTGATTAGAAGCTAAAATCTCGCTTTGATCATAACAGTTATAGCGAGAGTATTATATCATCAGAGTTATATCATAACAGGAGATTGAAGGAAGACATTTGGTGCCCAATAGTTTTCTATAATTTGATATAAAACAATAAATTTTCACAACAATTAATTATAAAAAAAAATAAAATATTTTAAAACTGATTGGTATTTAACAACACTGATTTTTTAAATTAATTATTTTTTTTTAATTTCAGTTGGACCATTATTTGGAAGCGGTTTTGGTGGTGCCTACACATTTTCAGTACCCGGACTACCACCAGCTGCCCATGCAAATGTCTCGAAGACGAGTTTTCTCTTTGACCATGGTAAGTGCAATTAGAATTACCGCAATCTTGATGTCTACCGGCAGGATGTAACTGTCGCGGTGAATGATTCATGATGAATCTTTTAATTGAAAGGGAAATAGTATTAAAAATAATCCTGTTAATTCCGTCTGGTGAATAAAAAAAAAGAAACGCAGTTGATAAAGTAATTTTTAAGCAAGCAGGGTTGTAAAACGGCGCGTTTTAAGGGTGGGCCATGTTCCGCGCAAAACGAAATCAGTTACAGAGCGAGATAATTCTCTTCAAAGACCGTAGAAGTGATAGTTAAAGTCGGAGAGCTGTCTAAAGGGCAGAGAGCGGTAATTATCATATTTCAAAGGGTGCAAAATCCGGGGCCAGGTATTTCCATTAGCGAGTACCAAAGGGGCGGTAGTCTCGGGGCTATCTAACTTTCTCTATCGCATTTTTAAGTCATTGCCTTACTTATCTTTTTAATTGTCTGCTCCTCCTCGGTGTAACTTTTAGATTGTCGCCAACATAAGGTCGGAATGCTGGGAAATCTGCCAGGGGGTGGGTGCTTGGACGGCGGGGGAACTGCTTTGAGCGACACCTTTTGATCGTTCACCCGAGGTGATCCGGGGCCTCTTCTGTGCTTCCGAGCCGATGCTAGGCTCCGGGACGACATCCGTCGTAAAAAGTCTGATACTGACATAATTAAAGTACAAGCAGTGTAATTTTACTTAATTAAATTCCCTTCTTTGCGCCGAGGACAACTCGGGAGGCTGCACCCTCCTGAACGGCCCCCGATGGCACACGGACGATATGAAGTTTTTTCCACTCGATGAACATTAAAACTCGGCGTTTAATTTCATCAGAGATCTCGACGGAGATTTCTGACCGTAAAAAGACAAGGCGATGCTGACAAAATTCTCCCTCTTTCGACTTCTTTCAACCCCCTTCAACTTTTTAAACTTCCTCACATTAATAAGCCTATAAACAATCTTTACCAATTATCCTTATCTTTGCATTAATGGAAAATTAATGTTAAATGAATTTTTCTTGAAGATGGCTGATTTTGTTGAATTGCAAATATTGTTGCGTATTCTGGTTTACCTGAAATGAAAATTCAAGGTGAGCTGTTGAATTTTGCGTTTGAAATCGCGAAGAAATATATTTCGTCAGCCGTCCGCGGTGACAGCACAAAGGGAGCGTTTAAACGAAAAACAATAAAAGCGTCGCCCCGTTTTATGGGCATGTTTACAAGTTGACAAATTACACAGTTACAAAAACTAACAGGTGCGGCCCCGGATCAAGGTGCTAACTTATATCTTGAGGGGCCGAACACGTACCGGCACGTACCGGTTGATTGAGCTCTTGGTCCACGTTGATCGTGGTTGCCCGTAAATATGATCTTCACCGATATCAAACTGAACCCAATCCAATCTTATCGAGATTATGAAAAACCATAAATCCAACCGATCGCGTTTTTGATAATCCTTTCCTTCCTGGTCCCGAGGGCGTATATAAATTATTTTATATTGGCACGCCTCTGGGTTTTGATAAGATTTACCGGGAACATCGCGGGACGACCGGCGTCGCGTCGCGTAGCCCGGAAAAACCGGGGGCAATTTCTTTCGGGGAAATTGTGGGATCTCGCCGGCAGTTTACAGTGTTAGCGATACCGCGCGCTTTCGAGGGGATGTCCCTAATATCGGGCCCTTTGTCGGAGATTGCCCCGCCATAAGCATGTGGCAATTTGCCCAGACACCGTCGAGATAACGTGGGCGCTTGAAGGATCGCTACATATGTGAACTTATAAACAAACAGATCCCCTTCCCCCCCCTCCCCCCTCACACCGTACTCAAAACCTCCTTGCATACTTTCTACCCTTAATCGAGCACATAAGAGCGTCATGGGGTGCTTTTCCTACCCATTATTACCTAATAGGATCTCCGAGTAATGTCTACCTCTGAATTTTTTATTCACCACACGATGATGGGGGCTTGTTTTAACCAAGACACTTACTTTTATTTCTTCACCTTATACTCATATTATCGTATGTATACCATATTCGTCCAAATCTAAGACGCACTATTTTTATCAAACAGATGTTGAGATTTAGAACTAGAAATATTTCGAAAGAATAGACACTAGAATCTGTCTCCCTAATTTTATTTGTAAATATGTGATATATGCTTAATCAACTGAAAATAGAACTCTCACTAGACTTAGAACTAGAAACATTCGGATTTAGCCGTCTTAAGAGACGTACGGCTAAATTCGAATGTTTCTAGTTCTAGGTCTAGTGTTAGCTATAATGCTAGTATTAGTTCTGGTTGTGGTTGTTATTCAATATTAGATTGTGTACATTCCATTGAACTAAAGCTAGAACTAACACCAGACCTAGGACTAGCAACATTGGATTGTATATATTTCATTGAACTAAAACTAGAACTAACACTAGACCTAGGACTAGGAACATTTGGGTTTAGCCGTGCGTCTGAAGACGCACGGCTAAACCCGAATATTTCTAGTCCTAGGTCTAGTGTTAGTTCTAGTTTTGCTTATGATTCAGTAATATATATTTAATGATCTAAAAGTAGAACTCACACTAGACTTAGAACAAGAAACATTCTGGTTTAGCCGTCTTAAGAGACGTACGGCTAAATCCGAATGTTTCTAGTTCTAGGCCTAGTATCAACTTTAATCCTAATGTTAGTTTTGGTTGTAATTATTATTCAATATTAGTTTGTACACAAGGTGTATCAGCTTTGAGTACAAGAAATTGGAGTAGTTATAAGACTCTTTTTTCTGAATGAAAAATTCTTATAACCCAACGTTCTGATCTTCGTCCTTTTCAAAATATGATACGATAAAGTTTAAGATTCACAAGTTTGAGTACTACTGGAAAACGAAGTACACCTATCCCCCGATTTACACGGTAGATACGTTCCTGAGAAAAACGTGTAAATCGAATATTAAAAATTTTCAAGTCAAAACCGTATAAATCGAAATCTTGCAGAAAATGCATAATTTTGATATTTAACAGTTGTGATTTTTTTCAATATTTTTAGCTGTACACAAAAATAAATATAAAATGCATTGACAGATTAAAATATGTAATATATTACGCAAACACTATTTTTTTATTTAATTACAATACATTAAACAGAAGAACAAAAAATAAAACCACAGGTGTTTTATTATCCTTCATCGCTATCAGAAATTATTCTCATTTTTTTTTCATAATAGAATTTTCGAATTCACTTTCGTCACTCGAAGTTATTTGTGCCGATTCGATGTTTGAAGCAGAAATATTTACATTCTGAGAGTTGGTAATAAAATAGGTTATTAACAATTGCTTCGATTTTTTTGTAAGATCTTTGTAAACTTCTTCATATTGAGCCAAGCAGCGATTTATGTCACGTTGGAATCGTAAAGCCCTTTCAACGTTTGTGTCATTTTGTATAAAATGATTACCCATCTTTCTTCTCAACGTGAGCCCTTCGCGGATGACTTTAGCAGTGAATGTTACTGGTACTAATTCCTCTTCATCAGATTTGTCAGACTCACTTTCGCAAACTACGTTAACTAAATCATCCTCACTTAGTTCTTTATCAGCCATTAACTCTGCGATATCATCTTCAGTAAAATCATCAAAACCTTCTCCGCCCAATGAATGCGCCAACTGTACTATCTGCGAATATTCATCATTTAACTTTGAAATGGAATGTTCATTTTTGACTACATTTGGCCACAATTTTTTCCAACAGCTATTGAGCGTTGTTTGCTTAATCGCAGTGTATGATAAGGCGATATGCTTCACACAGTCTAATATTGTAAAATTTTTTTCAAGCACTAATAACTGTTAAAGATTCATTGTTCTCCATTTGTTCCAAAATGTATGTAAAGCCTCGTTTTATGTACAAAGCTTTAAAAGTAGAAATTATGCCTTGATTCAATGGTTGTAATAATGAAGTTGTATTTCTTGATAAAAATTTTACTTCAACGATCTCATATTCTAGATCTTGTGGGTAACCCGGCGCATTGTCAATTAATAAAAGCACTTTAAAAGGTAATCCTTTGAACTTAAATATTTTTTGGCGTCTAGGATAAAACATTCATGAAACCATTCAGTAAAAATTGCAGTAACCCACGTTTTCTTATTAGCTCTCCAATAAACTGGAAGATTATTGATGTTTACTCCTTTAAAGGTACAGGTCATTTTTGATTTGTTAATCACTAATGGTTTCGTAATATAATGTCCTGAAACATGGCTACAGAAAAGAATTGTTATGCGATCTTTTGCTGCTTTATGACCACTAGCCGATTTATAAAATTTTGAGACAGAAGCATTTTTTTCCAGAATAACCTTGACTCATCAGCATTGAAAACCTGATCAGGGGTGTATGAATTGTCGTTAATAATTTCTGCAAAATTTGCTGGATATTCTTGGGCTGTATCTACGTCGCCAGATGCCAGTTCACCTTTTAATTTTAAGCTGTGTAAAGAATGTCTTTTTGTAAATTCGTAATGCTTTATTTGTTATAGCGCCCGTATCAATGGGTACTCTTGTTCTTTTGTGTTTGATCTTCTATCCAAAGCATTAACGCTTTCTCCATTTTTTCCATTGCGATATTTCTGGTGTATGATGTTGTGCCCATAGTCGTGGTATTGCCAGCTGCAACACTCTTTCTAATTGTGTTTTCATTTTTTCTAATAGTTCTTATTGTAGCTTTGTTCATGCTATAGGATTTTGTAGTAGATGTTCTACTCTATCTCCCTTTCGTAAGCTATCCAAAATTGCGATTTTAGTTTCTTAAGAAATAATTTTTTTTTAACGTCTTTCGACACTATAAGCCTATATTTTTTTTTTAATTTATGATCATTTATATAATCTGAATTATGCACTCACTTGTAATTTACGAATATGGAAAATTAAATCTTTCTGAAACTGTGAAACTTTCACGAAATACAATTTTCCTTAGATAAAACTTTAATTTTATGCGAAGAAATACAGACACAGCGTGCGTGTGCAGCGCAAGTTAGCACATAAGCTCGGGATTCCCCGTGAGATATGTACGCAGCGCACGTGTTCAATCACAGTAGCATTTAGTAGAGTGTGATAAAATCAAAAAAAAGCTTATTTGGAAAACCGTGTAAAAGCGAAGACGTGTAAAACAAGTACCGTGTAAATCGGGGGATAGGTGTAGTCGGTTTCTTGTTCGAACGTAACTTCTTAATAATGTTGTATATCAACAATAAATACACTGATATGGTTCTGCTGTATGCTTAATGCGATTTCAGTGCTAATACTGTAAGACTACAATAGTGCAATTTCCTAATAGCCTGTTAACAAATGTTGACAAATATTTATAAAATATTGTAGTAAGAAGTGTGTAATTGATTGAATGCAACAATCCCCGTTCGTTGGATTGGACGTCACGATCCTATTGGCTTGCTAGAAGCCTAAAATTAAATAATAGATAAAAATATAGATTTTTTTCTTCTGAAGTTACGCAAAATCTCTAAAATCCGTGCAAAAAGTAAAGGCCCCTCACATTAGAGATCGATAACTTCATAACTGCTCAGGCCCGCTTTTACCAACCTCCTAAAAACCGGTTATGAGCCGGTTTTTAACTGTTAGATAAATTTATCAGGAGGTGGTAAATGTGACCCTTAATGAAACAAATTGCTGAAAGTCTGTTATCATATGATAATAATAAATTTATTTTTTTTTATTGCGAGTTAAGTGAAAAAACTACCAGGTTTGTGAGAGTACTTAAGATATTGATCTCTAAATTGAGCGGCCTTGACTTTTTGCACGAACTTTAGTGTGTAGTGAAGGTATAAAGAAGAGTGAAAAAGTAAAAAATTGAAGATCTCACGAATTTGTGTTTATAAAGTAAAAACACCTTTGAAAGTGCAAGGCAAAATCTTAACAATATCTTTGAAAACAAAGGAGTATATTTTGAGAAATTTTGTTTCTGGAAATTTCATTGTTTTTAATATAAGGAGTTTTATATTAAAATCTATTTTTTTTAAAATTTTCACATTAAAGAATGATAAATGTGAGGTGATACGTATTTAAAAATATTTCAAAAATGATGCTAATATGTTAAATTACAGCGATACATAACCAAAGACCGCTTATTGTTATTTATTATGCGACAGTACCCAAATTTTGGAATACATAACTTTATCGTATCATATCTTAAGAAAGACAAACAATGGAACATTGTGTAATAAGTACTTTTTGTTTAAAAAAAGGAGATCTATCGCCTATTAAATGTTTTCTACTCATACCTTATACACCCTGTACATTGCATTGAACTAAAACTAGAACATGTTATATCATTTTGGTTCGCATCTAAAACGCACTATTTTTGTCAGGAAGATGTTCCTAATAATGAGGCGTATAATCGGATGCGTCTTATTTCGATAATCTATACGTGGTGATATTCTTCATTCGATTCTAGAGCTAATTAAATCAAGGATAAATACAAGTAACATTATAAGTATTACTAGGACTAATACTGATATTTGAAAAGATGTTTGACGTGTCGAATGCCATGTTGCTACCTTCCTCAGAAACTGGTACGAGTGACTTCAAACTTACTTTAAAGCGTCTCAAATGTAAGTAAAACTATCTGATAAACAAAATGTGGGTTATAAATTTTGACAAATTTATGTATTTTTGGAATTAGTTGAAAAGAGACTAAGAGATTTTGTTCGACAGTCACTCTGAAAGCCCACCTTTTCTCCGAGGTCACGTGAAATGTTAATACGAAATCGTTTATTTCGAAAGATTGTAGAGCCTCGTCCGCAAGCGACCTTGATGAAGTGAGTAAATATTTTTTATGGATGACTTTATGTCTTTATCAAGACATTTGGAGTACGATTTCGCTTTAAATCACCGAGATCGCTTACGAGCAAGACGCTACAATCCTCCAAAATGAACGATTTCATGTTAATATTTCATATAAAGCGACAATTTGTGTCTTTACCAAGATATCGGTCAGATGGTTCCACCTCAAATTGGAGAGGACGGTTATATAGGTATAAACTAGGCGCTGAGTTTGAAATATTAATACGAAATTATTCATTTTGAAAGATTGTAACTCCTCGCCCGCAAGCGACATTGACGAAATGACAATAAAATCATCTTATAGGAGACTTTATATATTTACTAAGATGTACAAGAAACGATTTCACCTCAAAGCGCCGAGGTCGTCTGCGGGCGAGATGTTGGATTTGAAATATCAAGAGAAAAGTGTTCATTTAGATAGATTATACATCCTTGCTCGCAAACAACCTTGACGGAATGAGAATGAAATCGTCTTATAGAAGACTTTATTTATTTTCTAAGATATGCAAGGGATGATTTAGCATCAAATTGCCGAGGTCGCTTGCGGGCGAGGCGCTGGATTTGAAATATCAAGAGAAAATGTTCATTTCGAAGAACACTGAATGAAATCGTCTTATAGAAGACTGTATTTATTTACTAAGATATACAAGGGATGATTTGGCTTCAATTCGCCGAGGTCGCTTGCGGGCAACGCAGAGTAAGAATAAAATCGTCTTACAGAGGACTAGAGTGCACAGAAAGTATGGAACAGTTGTTCTACAGTCTTAAGTTTTGAATAAAATTTGAAATAAACAATTTTTGACCACAACTCCTCCATACAGTTTACCAATATTTATTTTATTATCAACGTTTCAGGACCTTTTCCCATCATCAGGTTTAAAAATTTATAATTAACAAGAAAAACACTACGTATTACTCCTCACTAACATTTAATTACTTTTAACAAATTTTAACAATTAAACATTATTACCATACAAAAAGCAAATAAACCATGTAGAAATGATTCTTACCACATTATTTTGTTGTATAATATATATCAATTTTTAAACAATTGAACGTCTATTTTTAAATATGAAAATTTTTTAAGAAGTAGTGTTTTTCTTGTTAATTATAAAATTTTAAACCTGATGATTGTAAAAGTCCCGAAACGGCGATAATAAAATAAATAATGGTAAACTGTTGAAGGAGTTGTGGTCAAAAATTGCTTATTTTAAATTAATAATAAGCCTCCATATACAAGATAAGAAAAGTTTTAAATAAAAGTTACTTGAAACTATTTTTTGCAAATCTTAGTGAGAATGTCCTTTTAAATGGAACACTCTGTATATTTAAAGGTTTTTGGATTCTTTTTGACAAAGTTTTAATACCACAAGGTTTTAATACTTTATTTCAAGATATTGAAACTTTTACTTAAAAAGATTAGACATAGTGTCAACTAAATTATGTCGTCATTATGGGTTTGTTACGTGTATTACTATGGTAACGATGGATATAGTTTCTACTACAATTTTAAGTTGATTTCGAAAATATGTTAATTGTATCAAAATAATAATCAAACAATGACATTTTATAACGAAGTATAACAAGAAATAAAACAAAAACGGTTCATTAGCAGCAAAGCAATGGCCTAAACTAAAAGCACGAATTGTATTTCTTAAATGATCGGGCAATATTTGAGCTAGTTTATGCTGTATTCGCCGTTCTAATGCTAAATAATTAGGTCGGTTGTGGTATCCTTTGCTCCTTAGGTGACCCCATAAGAGAAACTCGCATGATGTCAAATTTAGAGATCGTAGTGGCTTCAAAATTCATCCATTTAAAAATACTTCATCTAAAAGCCCACAAATTTATTTTCTATGATGTTTGCGTATAAGCTTTTATTGTCAAATGCTGATTATCAGGAAATCAATATCGACAATTGTGTCTATTAACTTTTCTATTTAAATAAAATATGACTTCGTCGAAAAAAATATGTTGAAAAAATAATATGTTGTTGACGAAGTTCGGATCATCGTTAACTTTCCTAATCATTTCATCACAAAATTGTACTGTCTATCAAAATCATCCTTGGTAAAGTCATTTATTATATTTTTAAATCTACACAAAAATATGAAACTTGATTCAAGTAGACCCATGTTCTTATTTCTTTAATATCTATAATTAAGGCCTTTTGGAAGTCAACTTAAAATTCGAGCAGAAACTGTCCCCGTTACCACATAACAATCCCATAATGACGCTATAGTTTGGTCAAATAACAAATCTATAAGTCTAACTAATCAAAGGGAATCCAAAAACCTTATAACATATAGTGTTCCATTTAAAAATCACACTCACTACCTCATAACTCAAACCGCCATCAGTTTTCGACAAAATCATTTTTATTTTATTCCTACATCAAGATATGCGGAAAATAGTTTCAAATAAAACTTTTTTAATTTAACTTGAAGTTAAGGCTGTAGAACGATTATTCCATACTTTTTGTACACTCTGTCTTTACTTAATAGATGTAAACATTTCTTCCATTGCCTACAAAATTATGGTCGCAGGGTTTAATTGGGATTTTGGAAATCAAAATTACTCTGGTAATTAGTGGATCGGTACATAAGATCAACAAGTTCAAAACGACAAAAAGTTATGGTGGTTCAAAATTATTTAAGAAATTACTAAAACTCAAAAGGAAGCTCTCACTGGGGACATTCATAAGACGGATCGCTGCAATTCTCCTGGGTCGCGCATTCTAAAGCGTATAGGAATTATACCCGTTAGATTGCCATCGAGTGTCATACCTCCTTCTTAATTTTATAATTTTTAAGTAGTTTATCTAAGTCTTATTTTCTCCGCTAATATGTCGAATTTATTCCCATGCTTCAATGACAGTTGGAGTCAAAGTAGTTATGGGAATTAATAAACCCACCTCAACCCAACACTTTTTTTCATGAGGTCGGAGAAATCTGCTATACAGACGATCTGAGATCTTGAGTGGCTAGATAGTGTGGGGTTGGGGCCATAGACCACTAAATATCCCCTTTTCCTCGTCTTCTCTGGTGACTCGTTTCCTCGTCAGTTCCCTCCGTCACTAGGTGCTTATGCTTCTTTCTCTCATTGACATTTTCTGGTCTTTAAGGTCTCCCTCAAGTCAAAAACATTATATCACTTTTTATTATTACACAGATTTCATACCTGGATGGGGGGTACTCCACCTATTCTTTCCTTCCTCGATTTTTACATTTGAAATCTCATCATTTGAAATCACTTCCCATTAATTTTTCTCAGAAACAAACAAATTTTTTACTTTTTAAGATAACAGCAATATCAAATTCCTGTTTTCTTTCAAACTTCTTCTATAACTGAACATACTTATTTATAGGTTACTTCTCACCATTAATCATCCTAAAAAATCCACAACTATCTCTCTCCCATTCCATGGCATCATGTTCTCCACGTTCTCTTTCGTAATTATTTCTCCAATCCTCGCCTCGCCTTTAACCTCACACTCGAATATGGTGTGTTTGGGTGTGTCCGGAGTCTCATATCAAAACCACCAGATATTCGACTAAAACTTTCTGATGTTTTTCAAATAATTTCCGAAGTTTTCATGATCAGTTAGGGGAGGGGGGGGGGTTAGCGTGACGTAATTATCTGTCTCTATCTTGCAATTTCTCCATCATGACTGCGAGTATCTCTTTCTTCTTCTCACCCTGGCTTTCACAATTACGGTCTCTCTCCCATACCAGGAGATGAAGTGGTACGGAACCTGCTACTATCTCAGCATCATCATCTTTGGCAGAAGTCCCTCTATAATATCCTTTCTCTTACTCTCCTTTGCTATGGTCGGTCTAATGTGGAAACACAATCCAACTCAAACAGCCGCATTTTTCTAATAATAATATATTTCTGCATTGTTTTGAAGTGAGTGACCTGAAGTTGACTTCGAACCTGTTTTTGAAAAAAGTTGCAACATGGCAGCCGAAACGTCATTTTTTCAAAAACTCGAAAGCTTCTACTTTTAGTTATAGTATTAGCCCTTCGTTTTTATAAGAGCATATGATTTGTACAAATAATTTTTGATAAAATCGAATGACTAGTGGAAATGAAATGGGAGTAACGTAAAGATTTGGTGATGTGAAAAGCAAAAAGAATGACGTAGCGTAACTGAGTGAGTCCGACTACTGACAGATCGTAGATTGGGTGAACGAGTAAAACATTAATGTTATTCGATTATGGAGGCTAGGGTTTGGTAAACGGGGGATATGAGGCCTCGGGGCGTCGGTTTTTATGGTGACATTCGAGTCTAGATGAAATCCCGAAATATGCCCTTCCGGCCACTTAGCCGCTGTCAGAAGTCGTAACATCGAGCGTACAATTACCGGCTAATTGAAACGAATCAAGGCATAATTGGAAATATCGAGATTGTGAGCTGGGTCGTTTTAATCGTTGGTTTCGCGAGGAGGAGTTGAGAAGTCGAGGAGGCGGTCGAAGGAGTTGGAACGGTCCTAAAAATGTGAATCCTCGACAAGGTGGCGCTCAAGTGTTCTACATTTGGCGCCTCCCGTCCTGCAGATTCGAGCGCCTGCTGAGGCTCCGCCTCTTGACGGCCGCCTTCGGCGCGAGGCTAACTCGCTGAAATGTCCTAGCACCTCTCCCCGGACCGTACATGTCGCACACGTGACGCACGCACACCACCGACGGTGTCGGCGATAGCTTTAGCCCAGGGCTTTTGCAAGCCCCGATAACATTTTAAAATATAGCCGCATTCTGCCCTTTGTACTTTCAAATTTAAACTATCTCGCTTCCTTTCCGGGCTAGCTGAAAATCTAAATAGGACCTAGGGAACCACCCCTACATGTTCACCCCTAATTTCCGATTTACTGATTTCTTCCTACACACATGCAATCGACTGGCTAACATATCTGTTACCCGCAGGGACTCTCTCACCAACTTGTCTCTTTTTAAAAACATCAACATCACTCTCAAAATCATATGCTACGTTTTTGCAGATTTATATGATTTCATATTAAAGTTAAGGTCCAAGACCCCCTTGCGGGATCATCGAACGACAAGAACAACAGAACGCGAGATGTCGCTCGCGGCTTATTCACCCCTAATTTCCGATTTACTGATTTCTTCCTACGCATATATAATGGACGGATTAACACATCCCGTTTTAAAAATATCAACATCATTCTCAAAATCATATACTCCGTTTTTGCAGATTTATATGATTTCATATAAAAGTTAAGATTAATTTAAGATTCAAAACCAACTTGCGTGATTTGTCGCGCGCTATTTCTGGGATATTAAAATCAACGGTCGATAAGGCGTGGAGGTGTCGTATAGGTGGGTTATACATCATATAAATGCATATGAATTTTAACCGAATGCGACATGTCGCGCGCGGAACACACATGAAATCGTTTGGCTGACATATCTATTACGTAAAGGAATTCTATCACCAATTAGTCCCTTTTTAAAATCATCAACATCATTCTCAAAATCATATACTCCGTTTTTGCAGATTTATATGATTTCATATAAAATTTAAGGTTAATTTAAGATTCAAAATTAATTTGCGTGATATGTCGCGCGATATTTCTGGAATATTAAAATCAATGGGAGATAAGGCATGGCGGTGTCGCATAGGTGGGCTGTACATCATATAAATGCATATAAATTTTAACCGAATACGACATGTCACGCACGGCACACATATGCAATCGACTAGCTAACATATCTGTTACCCAAAGGGACTCTGTGACTAACTTGTCCTTTTTAAAATCATCAACATCATTCTCAAAATCATATACTCCGTTTTGCAGATTAATATGATTTCATATAAATATTAAGCTTAATTTAAGATTCAAACCCAACTTGCGCGATATGTCGCGCACTATATCTGGGATATTAAAATTAACGGGCTATAAGGCGCGATGATGTCGCATAGGTGGGTTATACATCATATAAATGCATATAAATTTGAACCGAATGCGACATGTCGCTCACACGACACACACATGCAATCGACTAGCTAACATATTTGTTACCCAAAGACACTTGGTCACTAACTTGTCCTTTTTTAAAATCATCCACAGTATTCTCAAAATCATATACACCGTTTTTGCAGATTTATATGATTTTATATAAAAGTTAAGGTTAATTTAAGATTTAAAACCAACTTGCGCGATATGTCGCGCACTATATCTGGGATATTAAAATTAACGGGCGATAAGGCGCGATGATGTCGCATAGGTGGGTTATACATCATATAAATGCATATAAATTTTAACCGATTACGACATGTCGCGCACGGCACACACATGCAATCGACTAGCTAACATATCTGTTACCCAAAGAGACTCTGTGACTAACTTGTCCTTTTTAAAATCATCAACATCATTCTCAAAATCATATACTCCGTTTTGCAGATTAATATGATTTCATATAAATATTAAGCTTAATTTAAGATTCAAACCCAACTTGCGCGATATGTCGCGCACTATATCTGGGATATTAAAATTAACGGGCGATAAGGCGCGATGATGTCGCATAGGTGGGTTATACATCATATAAATGCATATAAATTTTAACCGAATACGACATGTCGCGCACGGCACACACATGCAATCGACTAGCTAACATATCTGTTACCCAAAGAGACTCTGTGACTAACTTGTCTTTTTAAAATCATCAACATCATTCTCAAAATCATATACTCCGTTTTGCAGATTAATATGATTTCATATAAATATTAAGCTTAATTTAAGATTCAAACCCAACTTGCGCGATATGTCGCGCACTATATCTGGGATATTAAAATTAACGGGCTATAAGGCGCGATGATGTCGCATAGGTGGGTTATACATCACATAAATGCATATAAATTTGAACCGAATGCGACATGTCGCTCACACGACACACACATGCAATCGACTAGCTAACATATTTGTTACCCAAAGACACTTGGTCACTAACTTGTCCTTTTTTAAAATCATCCACAGTATTCTCAAAATCATATACACCGTTTTTGCAGATTTATATGATTTTATATAAAAGTTAAGGTTAATTTAAGATTTAAAACCAACTTGCGCGATATGTCGCGCACTATATCTGGGATATTAAAATTAACGGGCGATAAGGCGCGATGATGTCGCATAGGTGGGTTATACATCATATAAATGCATATAAATTTTAACCGAATACGACATGTCGCGCACGGCACACACATGCAATCGACTAGCTAACATATCTGTTACCCAAAGAGACTCTGTAACTAACTTGTCTTTTTAAAATCATCAACATCATTCTCAAAATCATATACTCCGTTTTGCAGATTAATATGATTTCATATAAATATTAAGCTTAATTTAAGATTCAAACCCAACTTGCGCGATATGTCGCGCACTATATCTGGGATATTAAAATTAACGGGCTATAAGGCGCGATGATGTCGCATAGGTGGGTTATACATCATATAAATGCATATAAATTTTAACCGAATACGACATGTCGCGCACGGCACACACATGCAATCGACTAGCTAACATATCTGTTACCCAAAGAGACTCTGTGACTAACTTGTCCTTTTTAAAATCATCAACATCATTCTCAAAATCATATACTCCGTTTTGCAGATTAATATGATTTCATATAAATATTAAGCTTAATTTAAGATTCAAACCCAACTTGCGCGATATGTCGCGCACTATATCTGGGATATTAAAATTAACGGGCGATAAGGCGCGATGATGTCGCATAGGTGGGTTATACATCATATAAATGCATATAAATTTTAACCGATTACGACATGTCGCGCACGGCACACACATGCAATCGACTAGCTAACATATCTGTTACCCAAAGGGACTCTGTGACTAACTTGTCCTTTTTAAAATCATCAACATCATTCTCAAAATCATATACTCCGTTTTGCAGATTAATATGATTTCATATAAATATTAAGCTTAATTTAAGATTCAAAACCAACTTGCGAGATATGTCGCGCACTATATCTGGGATATTAAAATTAACGGGCGATAAGGCGCGATGATGTCGCATAGGTGGGTTATACATCATATAAATGTATATAAATTTGAACCGAATGCGACATGTCGCTCACACGGCACACACATGCAATCGACTAGCTAACATATTTGTTACCCAAAGGGACTTGGTCACTAACTTGTCCTTTTTTAAAATCAACAGTATTCTTAAAATCATATACACCGTTTTTGCAGATTTATATGATTTCATATAAAAGTTAAGATTAATTTAAGATTCAAAACCAACTTGCATGATTTGTCGCGCGCTATTTCTGGGATATTAAAATCAATGGGCGTAAGGCGCGGCGGTGTCACATAGGTGGGTTATACATCATATAAATGCATACAAATTTGAATGCATGAACACATGAAATCAACTTGCTAAAATATCAGTTACCCAAAAGAACCAACTTATCCGTTTTAAATATCAAAATCATTCTCATAATCATATACCCCATTTTTGCAGATTTATATGATTGATTCAAATGTGTATGCATCACATGAAACAAAGTGAAGCAATTTCGTTTTGAACTTAAAAATATATAAAATACGGTCCTGGAAAAACGAAGCGAGACGACATCAGAGTTTTATACGGGTTTATTTCTTTATTCCGACCTGTCTAAATTCCATTGTTAAAATTCTTCGGATAGAAAAAGTAGGAACTGCTGGGGCAATAAGGCCGGGATGGTTCACCTTTTGTTGTACGTGGTTCGGCTCTCTCTATTTTCGCGTCCGCGACGGCTCCCATAAATTGTTAATTAAATTTCCCTGTCCAGAAAAACCTATAACGCGACCTCTCCCATTATTTTCGCGAAATAATTCTTTTTGCCGCTGCGGCCGACCGCGTTTATACCCCCGGAGGGCTGAAAAACGACACGCTGTCACTCTATTGTATGCAATTTACTGCCGCGTAATACGTTTCGGTGATATTAAAATTTGTAGTGATTGATGAAACGCTCGCTCAAAGAACTTGCGAATGTAAGGGGCCCACTATTTGCACCACCCTACTGTATTTTGTAACGATGTGGTTTTTTCCCAACATCATCGAATTTCAATATGTACACACACAAATTGATTTATATACATTTTTTTCATTATGCCTAATATATATTAAAAAATATATATGTTGAATCGATTATTATTATGTTTTAATATTACTTTTTCGAGAAAATTCTTTATAATTGCTATCACCATCACATTAATATTAACTGGTGCTTTTAATAACAGTTCCTCAAGAAATTTCAACTTGTATAGGTATTTATCGTCAGTATGAGATTTAACCTGTTTACACAAGTAGGGAAATGTCGTCAATTTAGGTTGGTCCGTTGTTTAGGTATGCAAATCTATGCGCAAATGTGGTAAGGCGCATACAACATGGTGTTGCATGTTGACAAATGAGTAATTATGGGAAATCAAAAAATCCAGTGTCAGTAAGCACGGGATCAGATTTTGAAGCAAAAATCTGCTGTATAAGTGTATTATATGATATTACGTTTTGTCAAGTTACTAAAATCATTAGGATTTGAAGTGTAATTTATTTTTTTAACTTGAAAGATCGTCCCTCCGATGGTCTGAAATCTAATTTGATATACAAGATCAATTGTCAGAGTTGTTCCAGTTCATATATAGGTATGACTAGCCAATGCCTCAATAATAGACTAAAGGAATATCTTAGAGATTGCTGATTAAAATCGAATGCCTATACTACATCACCATAGCACATGTTTTCGACTTTGAAAATTCTTCCATCATGTGCTGTGAGCAATCCTATTATAGACATCTTTTCTTCCAATTCCGTGAATTTTCGCACAGATGTGCAAAATGTAAGTGATATCTATTACCACTTAGTTAATATACACTTTTCTTTTGGGGCTGTCTGGTTTTGATTCCTTCACTTTTTCGGTGGGTTTTGAATTTCCCGCCTTGCCTCTCCTCGGAAATCTTTTTCTCTCTTTTTTCTGCCATCTTCCTTTTTCGGTCTGATATGTTGAACCGTTTGTTCTTAGTACATGTCTCGACTTTTGTGGTCGTTCTGTATGTTGCTGATTGAATTGTTGGTTTGTCCTTACCGGTCGTTGCGATCTGGACGTGAATGTCTTCTTTTATGATCTTTTTTTATGAATTTACACCTTCAGTCACGTTACCGACATAGCCTCCAACATATAATTTAGGTTGGTTAATGTTTGTTATATAAATTGATTTTATGTTCTTTTCTTGTATCTTCAGCGTTCCTCTGATGAAGAATTAAATAAGTTCGAAAGCTTAGGTGGTAGTAAAGGAGGGTATTTAATTCACCCTAGATTGATATTGCCAATAAGTTATAACTTTTATTTAAAAGTTTTTAATCGTAATAATCACAAAAAATCCTTTAATTTGATACCCCACAACCCATATTTATAAAAAAAAATCAATTAAAAACCGTCCATTTGATTTTTTTATTAATATTTTTTTGTGAAAATGTCAAAATAGTGATAAACACAAAAAATCCTTTAATTTGATACCCCACAACCCATATTTATGAAAAAAACTTTTAAACTTTTATTTTTTTATTTATGAAAAATTGGTTATATCCGACAATTTAACGTTGTATATCTGATAATTTACTTATCATTATTATATGATTACTCTTCTGATAATAACTGAAAGCTACTTGTTGGCAAGGTTGGACTATTTGTTGAATTAGGGTTATTTCACGTTTCCTTTGAGACATATAATAATATAATAAAATAAATATATAATAAAATATAATAATAAAAATATATAATAAAATTAAATTCGTGAAAATCTTATCAGTACATATATTATATGACAAGTAACAGTACATATATTTTTCCATCAATTGAACTTTTACAACCTACCATGTCAGCAAAAAAATGTAAGAGTATTACATCTCCATATTGCTGTTTCTTTGTCTACAAAAGAAACAGCAAAATGAGGTTGTTCATCCAAAAAATAAGCATGATGATGAAGACTTGTCCACCATGTTAAAAAAAAATTGAAGAGAGGATGGAATTTCATGAACTGCAAAGTTTTAACTTCACCAGAGAGCATTTGAACATTGCGGAAAAAGCAACAATACTGAAACGGTTCGAAAAAGGTCAAAAGGCGCATTGCTTCAATTTTGACCAAGTCCACAAAAAAAACTGCAAAACGAGATTACTCGCTTATAAAAGGCACTTTGGATGATGATGAATGCTTGGCTGAAATTGTAGCAAAAATCGAAAAGAGGATGGTGTCTCATGATCTACAAAGTTTTAACATCGCCAGAGAGTATCTCCATATTGCAGGAATTGCTGCAATCTTGACCTAGTCAATGAATATGATGAAGATGATGATGATGATGATGAAGACTTACCTGCTATGTCAAAAAAAATTGAAGAGAGGATGGTGTCTCATGAACTGCGAAGTTTTAATTTCACCAGAGAGCATATCCACATTGCAGGAAAAACTTCGAGGAAGGCCAAAAGGTGCATGATTTCAATTTTGACCAGGTCCACAAAAAAAAGACACCAAAACGAAGTTGCTCGTTTAAAGAAAAGGCGAGATATAGCCTCTTTGGATGATGATGAATGTATGGCCGAAATTCTAACAAAAATTGAAAAGAGTTTTAAGGTGCTATCAATCCTGACTAAGATCACAAAAAGAAATACCAAAACGAGACCAAAAAAATACAGAAAATTTCCTGTTCCGATTATGTTGAAGGCTATAGTTGCAATTTCTCTTGGATTGAACAATAAAATGTAAAAATAATTTGATTTCTTACATCATTCACTTAGTTTTTACAAGTTATTGCTAATTATCATAGTGTATCTTTTCTTGATATTTAGCAGCGAACGAACATATCCAGTATATTTACGTTTTAGATTAATTTTCAATTTTTGAGCCAAAATGTCTTAATTCCTTACAATCAACAATGATGGCAGTTATCTACAACCGGTCAATTACATTTGAAAGAATAGCCAAATCTTTCTTATCTAAGATCATGTACACGGAACATGATCCAATTTCACCAATGATTCTAGGATTCATAATGAATCTTATTTCATTTCGTAACAGTCCATAAAGATACTAATATTTTATAAAGAAACTACAGTCTACAAAAATATCTTAGGCTAATTAAATAATATCAAGTGTTCTATGGGTGAGGTCTCTGGAGAAGGAACGGAACCTGAACGGAGGAAGAAATTTGATTGAAGAAAATTGACGGTGATACTGAACAAGAAGAAAAATTTAGATACAATTTAGATACGATTGCAATAGTAACTATATTCGAATATCTGGGGAATTTATACTTAATTTCGAAGATTTTGGTTTATTGCTGGAAAAAATATCTTATACCATGCACACAAGGGGGCAGGGATATGACGATTAATCCAATATATGCAGTAAAAACACAGGATTGCAAAAAAGAATTGTTTAAATAAATCCTCGCCCAGTTTACGTCCCTTATTAAATTATACTTTAAATTTGCCAAACATTAATCACGAATCGATTGGCAATTTTTGGTCAAATTCTACAGGAATTTGTCTGAAAAAAAGTTGCCATATGCTTGAAATTGAAGATGCTATGGAAAAAAAATTATTTGTAGCATGAAATATGATTCATCAAATCATTTGAATCGCGCCACCAAATATTTTGCATACAGGCATATAGTACTGCTGGATAGTCCCTGTTTCTGTCCTTGAAAAGGTTTGGGGATATTTCATGTTGTCAGTGCATTTCCCTTCTTGCCGGCCCGGCACTATCTGTACGATTTAATGCATTGTGTGCTCTGTCAGTTTGCTAACCTATCTGCCCATCTTGTTGGTGATTTTCACCTTCTATACTTCGTTCTACGATTTAGCACGATTTAGCTACATTGGTATTTTTAATAATAGTTCGGTCTTATAAAATTTTGTTTAATTTTATTGTTTCCGTTCTATCTGTGGAGTCTTCTAATTTCAATATTAACTACAAGTATAGTTCAATAGGATTAACACCATTCATTTTTGAGACCGAAATTTCTGTTATTTTTCTTCAGTTATTGCGATTGTTAGAGTGTATTACTATTTGTTATTTGTGTGTTAATTAGGTGTATTATTATGTGTTATTAGTACAAAAGCCACTTCTTCCTTTATTCAACCTTTCCTATGTTTCTGCAATCTATTGAACAGTCACTTCTCCAAACACTTCTTTCAACATTCATGAAAGATAAAGTTTTAGAAATTTGCTCTTTAGACAAAGTATTTCACCATTTATATTATTTCTAAAGGTTTGCTTCAATACTTCATTTCATGGGGTGTTGAACTCTACAATCACTCGTTTTTTATCATCCTCTCATTACACTTCATTAAGACTGCAATTTTCCTTATAATTATTTAGGTATAACTTTTTACTCCTATTATGCTTTGTTCTTGAAATTTGTATGCTAACGGCACCCAAAAGCAGAAAAAGGCAAAATATTTAACTTTTACTAATAGATTATTAGTTTACTACCTCAGTGTTCAATTAGTTAATTAACTTGATTTTTTTATTTCTTGGCCATCAAGTTCAATTTTGTTTTTAGAGGTATAAATCTTTGACACATTTCAAATTCCAAAGGTAATATGGAACACTTAATGCGATTAAATCTGATCTAGCAGTGACTATTTGCATACGGGAGTCCCTCGTGTAACACGGTTTCTTTGTATCGTGTTATATCAAAACCGTGTTATACGAAACTATTTTATTGATTAATTTAAGGTAACTTTGTTGCAATCAGCGGTTCGAATCCTTGTGTTCTGTTCAATTGCAATCGTCCATGTCAAATAATACAGTGAAATCCGCTAAATTATAACGACAATACTTTAACTTGCGACTGCAATTGCCGAGTACACGATGAGTCGGAACGTTTGTTGGAACAAAACTATTATGTATTTTATTTAATTTTTATCAAAATATTGTCCACACTTCGGTCCAATAAATCACATAAATGATAAAGTAAGTTAACTACAAGTTTTTAATCAGAAATGCAAAATACATTACGGTGAAATAGAAAAGTTAAAAATGGAATAAAAATGTAGTCAAAAAATGATAATTTTCCACTACGTACACTTTCAGAAGAAGGATCAGTTGAGAATCTCCCTTATTCAAAGATAATGAAATTCAAGTTTTCAAAATCGTGTTATATCGAAACCGTGTTATACAAGTACCGTGTTATACGAAGAATGCTTGTACTTAATAAGTTTTTGTTTGTTTTACACCACACTACAGCATCAATTTTGGGATAGGTATAGCACAACTATCTATACAGTCGGTACGATATTTATTGAGCAAAATTCGCCGAAAGCGAAAAATCAATAACATTGTTTTCTCTGAAAATAACGCTTGATATTAGTAAGTACCTTTTAATTTTGCACGTTATTTCTCAAATTTGTAATTATAAAAACCCAATTGCCGTACCGCCGCAAATGACTTTTGATGTGTCTGATATTACCGATTCCAAGAACGTGACGTAGTAGTCTTCTAAGAAATTGACTCAACAAAATCGTACCAAACAGCTGGTACGATCGTCTTATTACTTTTACAAACTTGTAGTGCAAATAAGATAAATGATTTACCCTGAAGGCTAATAAATACTCGTATGTACGTAGCGGCTCTGGAATGTTAGGTAAGAGTTGTTTATTATAAGGTTAGAGTTGGTATTGGTTGAACTTTTTCTTTACAAGAAGTACGTGATGAGGCTGGTGACCTTTTTGTAATTGATACTGATGAGATAACAATGTGAGGAATCTCGATGATCTGCTCAAAGTCAGATCAACATATTAATAGTAGCAATTAATTTTCTAAGATGCCCTGAAACAGAAATGAAGATGAGTTCATTGCCCTACATCGGATTGTGGCTATTTTTATAGGGCTATATTAAATCGAAAGATTTCAATATTCGCCCAACATAAATACAAAACTTTAAAGCTTATTGAAGAAATGAAAAAGGTAGTTTGTTATATTATATTTATATTATATTATATTTACGAAGATTCAATGTAAATAAGAAATGATTTATCTAAAAGGCTCATAAATAAGAATGTATAGAATCTTGAATGTTATGTAAAGATGTTTATTTCTTTGTATTTATTTATTTTAATTCTTTCTTCATAATAAGTACGGAATGAGGAAGATAACCTTTTTGAGATTAATGCTGGTGGGATAAGCAATGCAAGACTGTCGATCTTTATCATGCATGAATTATTATTTTGACAAGATCTCGATAATCTTCTCAAACCCTTTCCCCAAGTAGTGTGGTGCAATACATTAATAGTGACAATTAATTTTTTGAAATCTTCCGAAATTATTGCAGAAATGAGAATGACTTCGTTGTCCTGCACGAATGAATAACATAAATGCAAAAAATTTTTGAAAATGTAATGAATGAATGCAAGAACCGGACATCATCTTTTGACAAGATTGAGATAAGTCTGATTCTAAATAAATAAATATCACGTCTATCCTTCGGAACTTTTATGTCTTGATTTTGTAGGGGGTTATACGTCATAACTAGGACTTTTAATACCGATATTACGGGATTTCAAATATTGGAATAATGATTTTTGAGCAGAGTTTGGAAACCGGTATTGTCAGTTGCAACAAATTCACACGGATTAGTCATAGTTAACTTAAAAAATGTTCCTTTTGGCTTAGAAGCATGTTTAACTTTGCTCAATCAAATGTGTTTTGTTTGAGGTATTATATTCTATAAATTTGACAATTAATTTTGCTATTATTTATTTATTGTATTATCGATTTCTTAAGAGACTCTGTACGGTGTTTGGAAATCGTATATTTCAATATACCAGTTATTAAACTATTTGACATCTTCTAATTTGTGTTTATTTAGAAAATCGGGTGTGAAACCTGATAAATTAAGCGTAACATGCATTCTACACCCAATGCATTCTCCTGCGTATCACTTAATATGAGATTTGTACCGTAGATAACATCACAATAATTTAATGGTGATAACTGAGTTATCACTCAATTACCTCAAAAAAGATGTTTTTTCATATTTGTGGTCAGAGCATTGCGATTTCGAAATATGAAACCCAACCCATCTCAATGCATTTTCTGCCTATCATGGAATCCGAGATTGGTGGCACAGATAACATCACAATAATCTAATCATGATAACACAGTTACCACACAAAATGTTTTCATGTCAGTGGTGGTCAAAACATTGCGATTGTGAAACATTAAACCCAATCCAATCCCAATGTATTTTCTGCCTATCACGGAATCTGAGATAGGCACCGTACACAACATCACAATAATTTAATCGTGATAACTGAGTTTTCACTCAATTATCTTACAAAGTCGTTTTTTCATATCAGTGGTCAGAGCATTGCGATTTTGAAATATTAAACCCAACCCAACTCAACCTAACCCAACCCAACTCATTTTCTGCCTTTCACGGAATATGAGATGGGCACCGTAGACAACATCACAATAATTTAATCGTGATAACTCAGTTACCTCACAAAGTTGTTTTTTCATATCAGTGGTCAGAGCATTGCGATTTTGAAATATTAAACCCAACCCAACTCAACCTAACCCAACCCAACTCATTTTCTGCCTATCACGGAATATGAGATGGGCATCGTAGACAACATCACAATAATTTAATCGTGATAAGTCAGTTACCTCACAAAGTTGTTTTTTCATATCAGTGATCAGAGCATTGCGATTTTGTAATATTAAACCCAACCCAACTCAACCTAACCCAACCCAACTCATTTTCTGCCTATCACGGAATATGAGATGGGCACCGTACACAACATCAGAATAATTTAATCGTGATAACTGAGTTTTCACTCAATTATCTTACAAAGTCGTTTTTTCATATCAGTGGTCAGAACATTGCGATTTTGAAATATTAAACTCAACCCAACTCAACCTAACCCAACCCAACTCATTTTCTGCCTATCACGGAATATGAGATGGGCACCGTATACAACATCAGAATAATTTAATCGTGATAACTGAGTTTTCACTCAATTATCTTACAAAGTCGTTTTTTCATATCAGTGGTCAGAGCATTGCGATTTTGAAATATTAAACCCAACCCAACTCAATCTAACCCAACCCAACTCATTTTCTGCCTATCACGGAATATGAGATGGGCACCATAGACAACATCACAATAATTTAATCATGATAACTCAGTTACCTCACAAAGTTGTTTTTTCATATCAGAGTTCAAAGCATTGTGATTTTGAAATACAAAACCCAACCCAACCCTATGCATTTTCTGATTATCACGAAATCTGGGATGGGCACCCCAGACAACATCACAATATTTTGATAACTTAACAAAGTTGTTTTTTCATATCACTGGTAAATAGCAGAGCATTACGATTTTAAAATATTAGTTTAGCAAAATTTCAGCCACCCATTTATCTGAGATGTGAAATTTTGATTATTGCCTAATATCAGAATAAAATGTCTTTACGTCATTTTTTGTAACTATTACGATGTTGTCAATTTCCAGGTTAATGCGATACAAAACTTCATTGTAATACAAATTATTGTCCTATAAAATAAACTTGGATTTAAGAGGGTTAACATTCAGGCAATGTAATTCAGCGAAATACCCTCAAGGTCACGATTTACTTCCAAAAGTGGAAAGGGTATATAGCAATTGTGTATCATTAGCTTAAAGTTAATTCTGAACACTACTAACATGTGCAGTAAGTTTTGATGTATATGACGAGAACAATAATGGCCTAATAACTGATCTCTGCAAAACACCACAATATACTGGAAGGGGATTATATTACCATTATATACAATCAACTGTTGTCTATCCCGCAGGAAATTACTGACTAAAATATCTAACATAATTTCATTGTTTCAATCAAGAGCTACACATTCTTTCCTAACCAAGGCTTTGTGTATGTCGTCTATTTTTAGTAAAGCAGTACTGCACCATAACCCACCCTGAACCCGGATTGACACTCAAACAACAAATTATTATGACTTATAAAATCGCGCAGCTGTTTATCCATAACCTTTTCCAAAATGTTTCACAACAGTGGTAGTATATCAATACGAACCAGACGAAATATGTCATGCATAAAGTAGTATTGAGATAAGATCGCGATGATTTGCCCAAAGCTACTTAACCAAGTAATCTAGTGCAACACATTAATAGTAACATTAATTTTCTGAGATTCCTCGAAATTGTGACTGAAATGAGAATGACTTCATATGACTTCAAAGAAATAAACACCCCTGTGCAAGAATCGGATATTACCACTTTTTGGAAAAATTGAGATGTTTGTAGTTCTGAATAAGTAAATATCATGTCTATCTTTAGGGCAAAAAATCAGTCTTAATTTGTTTGGGGGTTATTTATCATAACTATGGGTTTTAATACCAATATGACGAGATTCCAAGTACCGTAAAACTACGCAACTATGGTCTTGGCGCGCAACTATGGTCCAAATGCACCTTCAAGCCAAAATAACATCTTAATCTAATTCACATCTAATTCACATCTTATTCTTAATAATTCGTATCCATAGTTTTTCTACATTATTTACTGATGTGTTTGTTATTTTCTTTTTTATGTTTGACTGATTTCATAAGTTTGTATTGTGCATTTTAAAATAAAACTTACATAACAATTTTTTGTATTAAACAGTGTTTTTTGTACAAAGACAAGTGAGGCTGTCATGTACTTGCAGTTGAGTATCTCAACTATGCGCCAGTATCGATATAGAATGGGATTTTCCAGATGGTTGTGAAAATTGTCAACTTCATGCACAACAATTGTGCAATGATTAGTAAAATATATATTTAAAAATTTTAAAGAAGAACCTTCACTACCGATACACACAAACAGAAGGCTGCTGAAAACTATCTTACTTCAATTAGACAGGATGTAGGTTAAAAGTTCAGAAATGTGGAACATAGTTGCGTAGTTTAGAAATAGTCGTTTCTCGAAATTAAAAATAATTGTTAATACAACCCAACCGTTTTTCTTTTTTATACTTACGAGGTCGGTGAGAATCTGCTAGCAGACAATTTTAACCACTAAAAACCTCATTTCTCGTCTTCTCTCCCCGAAATTCGCTGGAATTGTGTTTCTTTGGAGTGTTCATGTCGCCTTCTCTTTAGGGTGTTCGACCAACTCCCACCATAGTACAAGGGAAATCATAGGATTCCATCAATTTTTGTTCCAAATTTGATGTTTCACGTATTCGAGGTGTACTCGGTGTGAGGGGGTTGATCTACCTCTTCTTCGTATTTATCACCTTACTTCTGAGTTGTTGTATACCATCTCGCAACATAGAAAAAACGAGTCATTAATGAATCATAGGAATCCAACCCAATTCAACTCAACCCAATGGTACGGTTTAAGTAGGGCCCCTTGCATAATCTGCCTTCATTTTCTTTCTTCTTTCAGTTTTCTACATCCTCTCAACATATATTATAGCGTTTTCCAATCCTCTTTGCTCAGCCGATATAGCATCTCCCCATTATCCGCTCTTTCTCTTCTCATTGCCATGATGACATATGGTCATCAGCTTTTCAAAAAGCGTTATGCTGATTTTTTGTTTGGGCAGCAGTGTTCTTAAACATTTTTTTATTGTTTATTTATTTTTTTTATTATTATATTTTTCTCTTTTTTGCTTTTTCTCCATTTTTGAGAGAAATCTATCGGATATATTTAATTATCGTGGAGCTTCTTATGACTCTATTTTTGCTTACCGCGTCAGTAGTAAATTTCTGTCTTTCATGTTTGATTTATGGTGAGCTGGTACATCATTAAATATAGAACCTCATCATATGTTTGATCATCATAGTTATTTACTTTAAGTACTTTGTTATTATATTGTTGATTTTTTTGTATATATTTGCTTGTTGATGATCAATTGATCAATGAACCATTATTAATATTCTTATTCTTTTCCTCAGTCCCTTCATTTACAAGGTATATTGGATAACCCTCCGTAATTATGTCCCCATATCTTTTAATGTATCTCTCCTCTCTTATCGTGTACGCCCCCCCCCCCCCCCAGACATCTGACCTGATATCTCATAGACCTCGACCTCCTCTTCACCGGAACCACTCGCCAGACTATTCCTTCATCCCTTCATTGGATACCTCAGACAACCGTGCCTCATCCTCATGAGGGGATAGTCTTCTTTTTCTATTCGTCTTCTCAGAGGAGATGGCAAGCTCCTTCACTTTTAGAGTTCTTTTAGCAGCGATCCATATGACTTCCTCTTTTAAGGATTCTCATTTAAAAGATGTTAATAATTACTTTTTGAAGATCGTTATTTATTATACGTACCCGGTGGTGTGAGGGTGATCCCCTTCCATATACACTTCTTTGCTTAGGTACTTCATTACCATCCTCTTCTTTTATTATTTTTTAATATTCATTCACTGTAACCTTTAATCCTGTAATTTTAACAACTCCTGCAGCTCACCGGCCTCCTCTTGCTCCTCTCTAGCTCTTTCCTTTTCCCGTTCTCTTTCTATTTTTCGTTTTTCTAAATTATCAAAGTAATCATTCTTGGTACAGCATCCCACTTGACCTTGAATTGTTGCATAGTCTGCAAGACGTTTGTTTTGTTCAGTTTCGTATTTCCTCCTGGAATTCCCTGCGATCAAATGCCGTATGTTCCGAGTTGTCAGGTTCATTGTAGAACCAACAGATATCATTTTCTGCTATCTTAATTTTTAATAGAAATTTGCCGAACATTCCGTAGCTCATTAGAAATTGGGTTAAAGAGAAGTCCGGTTCCCCCACTGTCTCTGCAGCCAGGTTTCTACGTCGGGTGTGGGTTCCCTTATTCTAAGTCAATCTAATCCAATCTAAACCAATCCAATCCAATGATGATTAGACAAAGTAAACACTATACATGAACCGTGTGTTGAACAGGGTATTGTTCCCTAATACAAAGAAAATAATATGTACTGGAAGTTCTAAGACAACTAGGATCTTTACACATATCTGAAATCCATGGGCGTATTCGTAACAGAAAGCATGTATGTTGAACATAGTGCACCTAAACAAAGTAAGGTATTGGTTTTAAAGTAATAGGAAAACCGGTATTTAGGTTTTGGAAGCATCATAACATGTTCAGTGCCTTGTATTTGCATAATATGTCGATTTTGTGACTTATCCAACAGGTCTCCACGTCACAGTTAAATGATGATACTCAATCCGATCCATACGCGAATCATTCTGATAGTAATTATGATCCATATGATACTAAACGTAGTGAAGAGAGTGCCTCTTCAAGTGGGGGCGGAGAATACTTAAAAAATTTAGTAAATACATTTAATGAAAAAGTGATTTATAATAAGCGAAATTTTGTGATTATACTTTATGTAGCATTATACATTCGTGAATTAATACAAGAATTATACGCGATAAATGTAAATTTTTGCTTGTTTTACAAATGCAAATATATGTTATGTAAGGAATAATAACGAGAAAAAATGGATTAGCTACATAGTAACAAATGATTATAAACTTTTATATTACTTTACACAATGCATATTTCTTTGTTAATAAGAACATTAACATTACACATGATTAAGGTTGAGAAATAACTTTTTGATTTTTTCCTTGACTACTTTGATAGCTCGGTGAGTGGCATTGAGGGTGGTGTTTTGAAAGGGGGGATTTTTTTATTTCAGGGCAACGGACGGCGGGCAACGATTGGGCCACATTAGTCTTGATAAATATATACGCGCCCCCGCAGGTCGTAAATTCGAGTTGAAATCTCAAATCTAAAAGCCGCCGAACAAATAACGCTCACCGCCAACTCAGGTGTATATTCGATCGCGAAGGGCGTGCCAGATTTGGCCACGCCACCAGCTCTGAACATACCGCCTCCCTTCCCCCACTTTTGTTCACATCACTGAAAAACTGGCCACAACATAGCCGGATGTAGCACCACCACCACCGGCTGCGGATGAAACCGATACTAAATTCTTTCATAACAAAATTAAATTACTAAAAAAAAATTATTAATTTATTAAAAAATTGTTTTAAATTTTTGTTGATTATGTTAAAAAGAATGATTTACATCGGAATTATCCCTAATGCGTGGTGTTAAAGCAAAGGTGACAACCCCTAAATTGATGTCACCCTAAATCTTACTAACCTCGTTTCAGTCAGGGGCAGGGGATTTACAAACAAGGTTTTAAACCTGTAACGGTTCACGGTGAATGAAAGGTATTTTTGATTACTATTTTATTTTATTTTTTCTACTTGATTTTTTTTGATTAATTTTAATATAATAGTAATAATAGAAAATTATAGATCGCGCGATTTTTATACTCTGCAATTTTTTTATATTATACAAAACACATATTTTTTTTTATATTATGTAATTTTGTTATATTATGCATAGCACAATTTATAACATGTAGTAAATATATTCTAATTAGTTATTTATATTTGACGTTAAAGCTTCAACAAATAATGTTTTGCAGCTTTTCCCGTATATATAGTCAGTTTTGCACATAATCTAATACACATTTCGGTTACTATTATCTTTATATAGCAGTATATAGAATATATAAATTTGCCGAAAATTAAATTGAAAAAAATGCAGAAAAATATTATAAATACAATGCAAGTATCAATGGAATCTGACCACAGACACCAAATTATTTCTGAAGTATTTATCAATGTCATAGAAACTTTTCAATCCAAAGTAAAGCCTTATTTTGTTTGTTCACGATATATCAAGCTCTCGCAACTTGAGTAAAATTTATCTCAATATCGTTATTATTTCCAGTTTGATGATTGTGTTTAACACTTCCTTTTCGATATGAAGTTGAGTTATTTTTAATGTATTGTAGATTCTGGGATATATATATATATATATATATATATATATATATATATATATACTTAGAACAGACAAATTATTTGATTTTGCATTATTTGGCAGAGCACAAACCAGTTACGACTCTCTAACATACTCTTTGCATTCGAAAAGTTTGGGCCGTGTGCGTTTAGTAACCCCAATATTTAAGGGCGTACGATACCTGTGGACAAAAGTAACCATAATAAGTGATATTCAAAATGTCAAAATTTATCGGGTTTCTAATTGCAAATATACACTTATTTAATTTCCTGACCAAACTCAGCACATGAGCCTCCCACGTTAGCTTGGAATCAAGTATCATTTCCAGATATTTAATCGGCTGAGAGAGACCAAGTCTCAGTCTTGAACTCGTTCACTGCAAGATTATTGGATTCAAACCAAGATAGAAATCTTTGAGTCGTGCCATGCACAGCCCGATCAAGAATATTGATATTAAGGCGAGTATTTATAACCTCCGGGCGTTGTGGTAGATAGACAGGTAAATCATTAACAAATATCAAAAAAGCAATGGACCAACCATAGATCCTTGTGGAACTTCGTATTTAACTGTAATTTTATCCGAAGTCTGATTATTGAAAAAAATATATTGCGTTAGGTTCCCTAAAAAGGTGAGGTTTTAATTTAAGCAACAATAACTCATGATCAACGTAGTCTAAGTCCTTGGTCAGATCAAAAACAGATATCTCAGTCAGCAGGTTATTATCAAAACCTTTTCGTATAGAGTTAGGAAGTATTGCTAAAGTGGTGGACAAGCCATGACAAAAACCAAATTGAGAGGTGTTCAATATCTTCTAAATTTTCTACTATCTGTGACTTAATGACAAGTTCAAAGATCTTACCAATTATAGAAATGATCCAAATAGGTGTGTAGTCAACTAATTATTTGCTGTTGCCCTTCTTAAAAATAAGGACTATTTTTGCGGCCTTTAACCCTTGAATAGACGCGGATGGAATTGGTAGTCCCGTCCCTTAATATTATTGCACTGACACGTCTATAAAGACACGTCTACCTGAGGGTTAAACAATTAGGAAAGGTGTTCAATTTCAGGCATTGATTTATCAGTTTACATAAGGGTATACCTAATAAAAGTCATCTATAAACATCTCTACAATTAATATTATTTACTTTAGAGATTACGTCTCCCATTTCAATGAAAGTAACTTCTTTAAAACAGAATTGATTTGAGGTATTTACAACAATGAAGGACATACGCAATTCTGTAATTCTAAGAAAATGTAAGTAATTCTGCTCAATTATTTTGATTACCCAGTTTTTGCTTTCAAGATTAGTGCTTTAAAACATCGCTTTTAACAAAGATTAAAAATCTGTATGGAAATTCCCGGCCACACCATCATAGAATCACCATCGAAACATTCGGGTTTCATAACTGTACAGTTCACAAATCTTTCATTCAACGGCTTTTGATTCAGTCCCGACCATCGGGTGATAGAAGACAAAATCACTACTCATCCGTAAAAAGGACTTTCCTCCATTGCTCTATTTCACAAGTTCACAAGTAAGCGCGCAGATTAAAGACGTACTCGTCGATATCTTGGAGGCAGCCTAGCTCCTTTGGCAATCTTATTGCAGCCAAACCACTTCTAGCAAGTTTTCAGCGAATGGTTGTCTCATTTGAAGAACTTCTACAGCTGACATTCTATAATTTCTTAGAATAATAAAACGGTCATTAGCTGCTTTATCACTCGTCTTGTTTTCACAGACGATCGCTTTAAAATACTGCATCTTCGTTGGTAATCTTTGTTACTAATATGGCATACAGAGTGAATACAAAAACAAACTGCTCAGAAAAATTGGTCTATGGTTTAATTCTTGATAAAACTCTTTGCTGTAGCAGTTACAAATGCTCAAATTAAAGTGAGAATGAAAATTTCTCGAAATAATCGAATGTTTAATCACAAGGATCAATCTATCGATTAAAAAAAGAATCATCAAAGGCAGCTTTGAAGTTGTGGCTAATTTATAGTGGCCGTTTCTTTTTATTGGCCAGTTTCGTACCGATTTCGACTGTAACAAGTTATCATCAGCCACAATGTCAAAATGAAGAAAATGCTAAAGTTGGCTTTCACATTTGAATATTTAGATGTTAAAATAAAATAATTTTAATACATGAAAATTATTGCACCATTTTCCCCCTTTTAATTTTTTCATATAAGTACCGAAAAGACTTATATGAAACTTATTTGTGTAGAATCATAAACTGCATTTTGTGTTTAAATATATATTAAAACCTGATCATGGGAATAGTTCCCGAAATGTTGTTTTAAATGGATTGGAAATAAATAAAAATTAAAGAGTAAAAATAATAATAAACCTCCACATACAAGAAATTAGATAATAAATAATGTTATAATTATTTAAATAATGTTATTAAAATATATACAGCGTGTCTCTGAAAAGCGTGTACAACGGAAGACCACAGATTCCTTGGCTCAAAATAGATGAATTTAAGTTAACTTATCTATATCCAAAATTACTTAGTTTGGAAACTTGAGAACTTCAAAGTTAGCAAAAAATTCTTTTATTTTTTATAATTCGAGAACGGGGTAATCAATCTAAATCATTTTTAAGAAGTGAGTTCCTAGGTTCAATTAACGTCTTTTTATGGTTTTGGATAAAATTTTATTATTTTAGATAAATTTTAAAAACGTTTCGCATAAAATTTTCATCATATGACTGGGAAATAATAATAATAATAAATTCTATTTAGTATAAAAATTAATTGCAATTAACAAAATCATACTTATTTACGATTTGTATATCTCCCAAATATAACCCCAACCTCTTATTAAACTGTTTCGTTGTTCTGGAGTTCTTTATAATGGGCGACAAAGCATTATACCTTACCCTTCACAAACAATGGAATTATGACCAATATTTTTCCTTTTAGCTTTTACATAATAGCTCTCCTTATTCCTTGTCTCGTGACCGTGAACGGTGTTTCAAGCCCTCAACATGTTTCCAAAGTAGGCCGGCATCTCACCTAGTTTTATTTATGCATTTTGTATAGTTATTATTGCAATTTAGAAACGCCTCTCTGACGTTTAATTGTTAAGTAAGCTTTTTTACAGATTTGCATAGCCACTCTCAGATTGTTCGTAATATTATACAATAATCTCGGCCGACTCCGAAGACATCGGAAAAAAATTCGTGGAATTATGATATTAGCAGTTATCTTAGCCGACTTCAAAACGTCGGCCACACTAAGTACCATGATCGATACTTGGGATGGCCAACATCTATTAAGTCGGCTGAGATTATAAAAATAAGAAGTTATTTTTGGTTTTCCACGGCTTCTCTAAGATGTCGGTCGCTCCTAAGTATCACCTTAGTGAAGTCGGTCGAGATGATTAAAATAAGAAATTATCTATGGCATCTCATGGTCGTTTCAATTATTCTTCATGATATTAGAAGTTACCTCTGCCGACTTCGAGGACGTCAGCCGCACTAAGTACCGTGAGCAATACTTAGGACTGCCGACATCTACTAAGTCGGCTGAGATAACAAAATAAGAAGTTATTTATGATTTTTTATAATTTTCAAAATATTGCTCCAAAATATCCACCTTGAAAATTTACTAAAAATATTGTTTTTAAATAATAACCCCAAGATTAAATATTTATGCAGGGTGTTTCAAAAAGTCACTAGCCAAACCAAATTTTTTATTTAACCTAAATTACCTTAATCCGAAATAGTCCAGTTCCTCAAATACCATACCGTCACTACAAATTTGTGAGAATATTAGTAATCTTCTGTGACGTCTGTTTTAAAATCACGTGGATACAGTACGCTTCTCAAAAATACTGCTCCAAAATACTCAAATACCGTTCCTCAAATACCGTCCCATTATCACTAAGTACCATGAACAATACCTAGGATGGCCGACATCTACAAAATTAGCTGAGATTATAAAAATAACAAGTTATTTATGGTTTTTCATGGCTTCTCTAAGATTATTCGTAATATTAACAATAATCTCGGCCGTTTTCGAAGACATTGGCCGCTCCAAGTGTCAAGTAATAAACTTGGAACGGCCGACGTCTTCGAAATCGGCCGAGATGACTAAAATAAAAAATTATTTTTTACACCTTATAGTCGTTTCAATTATTCTTGATGTTAAAGTAATAAAATTAACTTTACTATCACCCCAAATAGCTATACAATATCTAATACAAGAGTAACAACAGCCATAATAGGCTCTTCGAACAACTTCGGCATTAACAAGATCCGTCCTCGGCGTAACAGAAGGAATTGATTTTTCTACAATCATAATCGATGTGATTTTTCTATTTTAAACATTCTTGAACAATACTACCTAACACACGAACCTTATCAAAACAGCAAGTCAATGTATTTGCAATCTCTAATAAGCTTAGTTTT
Source organism: Onthophagus sagittarius (assembly GCA_036711965.1). Lineage (NCBI taxonomy): Eukaryota > Metazoa > Arthropoda > Insecta > Coleoptera > Scarabaeidae > Onthophagus > Onthophagus sagittarius. Next base: position 6,480,664 of record JASERS010000007.1, on the reverse strand, counting down.
AAACAATGTGATATTTGTTTTCATATGATTTAAAATTAGATTGTTGCTAGACGACCAAGATTCTAACTCATATAGGTAGCCAGTTTCTATATCTACGGTGAATAAAATAGTAGTATGTTCAACAAAATTTATTGTTAGAATATTATTATCATTATTGTGATCACCTTGTACTTCATTAATGTAAGGAACAAAAAGTTAAGAATGCAAAATGTTCCCATATTTCTTTAGTTATTATAAAATTGCTTGTTCTCTATAATAAACAAAGCAGTACCTCTAACTCCATATCTTTCCAGTTTCCATAGTATTTATATATTTGTTCCCTGAATTCATGCAGAGCAGCTTGAACGTTTTTATATTAAAGAAAACTATGTTAATGTACATTGATCAAATCAAACTTCACGAGGAATCTATAATACCTGTTCTAAGCAATTTTTTCGAAAATTGTTGAAAAACCAGCTAAGGGACTTATTGGTCTGTAATTATTAAGGTCGTTGAAGTCGGATTTTGTATTGTTTTGACGTAATCCGGGAATCCTTAAATAACTTGTTTATCGCATGGTTAAGGGTTTTAGATAAGGTCAAACATCAATACCAGATGCTTTTAATTCGATGGTCTTAAGCTTTTGATAAACGTGAGGATTTTATCTACACAACTCGGAAAAAAACGAATTAGGTTGGATAGGAATATTTGTTTAGCACACCTCCAGTCAAATTGGACATTGAAGTCGTTACAAGCAAGATGACGTTATCCTATTTTTCTGAATATCTACTCTTGTGAGTTCATTGAAAATATATTCTCTTCTCATATTGATGTCGGTTATTCTGGAATATCCTGCACGCCACAACCATACAAGCACTCGTTGGATGTGAGTTTCTTAATCTTTCAAGTACTTTCCGAAGCTGCCATTACCGGTGATGGCTTGTGTTGTGTAATAATCTGTAGGTGATCCCTTATCTTTCCATTCGACAACTTTCGTAATAAATACATTTGCCCAACAATTATACTAGTGCCCTCTTTCTAAAACTTGCCCACGCAACTCCTGTTTTAGATATCTTTGCTTCTCCCTGCCCCTTGATCTCTCCCATACCAAGAGGTCTAGCGGTATATAACCTGGGAGGGCGCCAGCTGCATTCTTTGATACCGTGCGATATGCTGACGTTATCAGTATCGTATATTTTCGCTCTATACTGCGAATCAGGTTGGCGTATTTCTTGTGCCTCAAAACATCCTCCCATACCAGAACGACATACAAAACCACTGAGGCTATTATTGAAGCTAAAATACTTCTCTTTTTGTGAGAGGGGCCGCCCACTTTGAATATGAGTTTACATAGAGAATTATGTATCTTAGCTGCCTTCTCCGCTATTTTCTTAACGTGTGCCGTCATTATCAGCTACTTGTCCAGGGTGACCCCTAAATATGTCAACAGCCTTCTAATGTCTATCATGGCGTCGCTTTGATTTATTTTAATGTTCTTTATTGCCCATATTTTAATGTTCATACTTTCATTTTCAAACCCATGCTTGGCAGATACTTTTCTTACTGCGTATTCTGTTTTATCTGCTATTATTTCGATTGTTGGCCCTTCAACTATCAGCGTCAGATCGTTCGCATACCCTATTATACTCACCCCCTTTTCTTGATTCGGGGTCATTATCTTATTATAATATAAATTCCACGATGTTCTAGCCACCACTGAACCCTGTGGTACACAACAGTTTATTTGGTATTCTTGTCTGTTTGGAAGGAAAATCTTTCTTTCTGATAAGTAAGTGAATAAGAGGCTTTTAATTGCCGTTGTTACCTTCGTTTCTTCAAGAGTTCTCTTTACCTGTCTCTACGGAACAGAATTAAATGCGTTCTTTCCATCTATTAGGGTCATTGCACTGAAGTCCTTGTGTGTTGGTGATATCTTCCTTCCTTCCAACACCATTCTCTTCAGCGTCCTCACCGCATCCACCGTGTTCATACATTTCCTGTATGCAAATTGCACTTCACTAATAGTGCCCTCTTCTTCCAGTTGGTTGTTCGATCTTCCAATTATTGTCCTCTCCAACAACTTTCCCACAGTGCTCAACAAGCAAATGGATATATGATCTCGGTTCTTCCGATTTCATTCGGTTTCATACACCTATTTGTAAACAATCATTGAACACCCTCAAGCAGACTTCTTGATCCGCTTGTATGCAGGCTTTTAAAACCTTATTTATGATATTATCCCTTCCGGAAGCCTTCCTTGCCTTGAGTTGTCCGAAAGCTATCTGTTGTAAATGGATCATCGTGCTCATTTATCGGTACTGGAACAGCCATTCTCTGCATATTTCTTCGCGAACGATTAGGAATAGTTTTTGAACTGTTGGTGTATTGTCTCTTCATTTAGTCTTCCCTCGTGTTGGGTTCTTAGTCCTTTAGTTAATACCTAATAAGCAGTGCTCCAAATGTTTTGTTCCAGCTCCTCACAGAGACCTTTCCGTTTCTTCTATTTCAATCTTTTGATCATTCTGTCAGGTGTTAAACTTAACTTGTATTTTTCTGTCATAACTACGTTACCATCTCTATTTCTCTGCTGAATTTTTCCTAGCTTCCCATATTTCTGATAACCACCAATACTTGGATTTCCTACAATTATTTTTGACAGCTCGTATTCCAAATGGTTTATCGCATGCCATTGTAATTTTTTCAATTATTTCTTAAAATTCCGTTTTAGAAGCTCTATTTCCTCCACCTGCATATTCCAATTCTTCGCTTCGTTTTCAATTCCCTTCATTTCTGGTATGGGTGATTTATCTTTTATTTTTGTAAGGAAAGAGATAAGAACGTACCATTCTTTCACTGAATTTACCACATCCTCACTCACGAAGGTCAATTACAGAATCCCTTACGCCCTTTAGAAATCAATCCCTTACACCCTTATAGGTTGCAATATCAGGTTCATTTATTAGCACTAATCTATTTCTTGCTACCCATTCTTCCAGAATCTGTCCTCTTTTTGTATACAAATTGTCGCCTGCCATTTTTGCTCTCACATTAAAGTCGTCGCATATCACTTTCTGTTTGTTACCTTCTCTTAAATGTTGTTCTAGTTTGTCAAACCATTCTTCAAATTTGGTATCTGTTCGATTCTGTGAGAAATATACCGATCATAAATCAGAATCGCCAAAACTCAGCCCGAGTATACCTGTTCCCCTTATTCGGTTCCTCTTCGGTCTTAGTTCATTACTCACTATCTGAATAAAAAAATCATTTCGCTCATATGTCCTAATTTTTTTGGCTTTCCTTATGTTTTGCTCTTGTCTTACCACTACATTCATACTGTGCTTCCATGCCATTTCTTCCAGGAGGTCGTGCACGTCCCACCTCCTGTTGCAATTTAATTGCATTTAAAAAATGGTGGCATCTAGACGACTTATCCTCCAGGAAGAGTGTGTTGGGCCTTGTCTGCCTTTCTTTCTATCTTTCTTCCCTTATTTCTTTTTTCTGGTTACCTCTATAAAATTAATCCCATCCTGTTCTTCCTCCGTAGATCCTTTTCGTCTTCTTGCATTTATCCTTTTACCTTTTTTCTGTATTCCGGGCACCTATGTGTACCTGCTCTGTGTCCTACCTATTTGCAGTCTGGGCATCGTTATTCATCCTTGCAGTTTTTTTTGCTTTATGGTCTTAACGTCCATAATTTAAACGTCATGCACTCCTATCTTCTCCACGACAATCTCTAGTTAAGTGTATTAGTGACCAGCATCTACAGCATTTCTTTACTCCTCTTCTGTCTTCCACTTGACACACGGTCAGTCCCACCCTTTCTTTCTTTTCTTTAAGCATTTGGTCTATTGCTGCCTTTTCTTATGGCTTCTTCTACATCTTCTATTTTTTCCACTGAATTAAGGACGACCACTGACAAAGGGATGACCTTTTATATTTATTGTTCTCGTCTCCCCTCATTCCCCTTATACCTCTAACTGTTATATTATATCCCTCCTGTTCTCTTAGAATCTTATGTATAGAATTTGTTCTTTCTTCAGCTTTCTTTGTTATGATTAACACATACCCATCCTTCCCTGCATTTACATTTTTATTCTCATTATTGTTTCCTTGTACATTTTCCCTTCATTCTGTACGATTAAGGCGTACGTCATTGTTATTCACCTCTCCTCTTCCTGTATCTTTGATGTCGTATAAATTTCAATTATGCTCTCCGTGTAAGGTGCCGACTTGAACAGCACCTCTAGCATGGTTCTTATTTTATGCATTGTCATTCCTTTCACGTATGCACCACGATCTATCCCTATTCTATCTCTTTTTCTCCTTTCAGGGTCTTCCGTATTTCCAAGATTTCTAAGTTTTCTCTTTCTGTCTTTCCCACCAATACTTTCACAATTCTCTCCCTATCATCCTTTGTTTTTCCTGTAACTTTCAGTGCCTTCGTCACTTTCACTTCCTCACAATTGCCGTTCAACTCTTCCAGAATCGGGTATGCTCTTTTATACTGAAAGTGGATGCCTTTATCCATGCCTATGTGATCAAACTCCATTAATACTACCTTACCCTTTAACTCTTTTTGCCAATGGGGGTTCCTTCTTTTATATACACTCTTTCAAAGTATTTCTCGTTCCACCTCTTGTCGCTTATCTCTTTCCCTTTCTCGTTTCTCGAGTTCTTACTTGTTTCTTCCTACTTCTCCTTATCCATGTTTTTTCTCTGTCCCTTCATGTACTTCCGTCAATCTTTCCATCTTTCCCACTATGACCTTTATTTCCCTCTTTGTGTTTTGTTCTATATTCTTTCTCAGACCTTCTACTAATTTCACCATCTCTCTATTGGATCTCTCTAGAATCTTTGGTTGCTCATCCATTTTCTCTTCCCAATATCGCTCATTATTTTCCTCATTTTTACTTCCTTCTTCGAGATTGCTATCTATGTCTCTGGTATGCCACTAAATGATCAGCTTTCCATTCGGACTGGTATTTCCTCTTCTAGCTCTACAACCAAGGCGATCTCACATTCATTTTCCTTCTTTTTCGTAGTACTTCTACCATTGTTTTATTTAAAACTTCTTCTTCTTCTGATGATGATATACTTAAAGTGTATAATTCTCGATTTTTCTAAGACACAGTTTAGCAACAGACATTAAATTTCAAAACGCACATTTGGCATCTCTGCCCGGTGCATAAAAATCACAAAAAAGTTCCAAAAGAGAAAATATATACTTTCTGATCAACTAACTATAGTTATATGCTAGATTGCATGGAGTGGTAACCACGAAAAATCACCCTTCAGACTATATGTATCAATGGTGGTATAGGTCTACAAAATCTGGTGATCTGCGATCTATGCATCGGTATGTAAATACCGTGACGTTATTAAAATTATTGGTGATAAAACAGTCAATTAAAAAACTCAAATTTGTGTTGATAAGGATGGGAGACTTGATGATCCACGAATCACTCCTCCACCCCTCATCTGTTTATCACGTCTCACAACATTATAACCCGGAATAGTGATTGTTTCGAACTTGCTCTGACATCCATGTTTCACTTACTCCAAGTACGTAATACTTGCCGTCGACCACGACGGACTTTACTCAATTTGTCGAAACGCGCCACCAATAATCTGACATTGAGATGACCAAATTTTAGCCCTCTAACTGTATTATAAATTTTTATAAAATAAATAACGTAAATTTATACAACTTTGCTTGCAACACTACCACGAGCATTACTTATATAAAAAATATAGGAAGAAAAATAAAATATGATAAAAATATAATATGATTGCGATTATATTATAGCATTAAACCAGACGATCTTTCGGCATGCCGTATTATTGCTGATGAATTGCTTGTTTTGTGCACGGAAATTACGCAGCATGGTCTGAAAATTAATCCTGACAAGACACAAGGTATTGTATTTACAAAGAGGGGTGGTTGGTTTGTCGATAGTGCTCGAGTTAATGTTGCCGTTATGGATAGGGCAATACATTTCTGTAATATAGTTAAGAGTCTCGAGGTCGCTATTGATGATTAATAGAACTTTGGTAATCATGTGAGCGTTCTATGTAATCGTGCTTACGGTGCTTTAAAATGTTTGTATTCCCGCCGGATAGTTTAATCTGCAAACGTTTTATTTATGGCGTTATCCGTATTGACCATATTTATTATCTTACAAATAAAATAACATTTAGAGTAAACGTTCACAACTTACAATGACTATACCAATTCATCGGTCTGCAAAATTTTATCATACATTCTCTTATCAAAGTAGCTCGGTTATGGAATTGAACGTCTGTTATTGTTAAAATGCTTATTAACCACAGCAAAAAAAAAATATTAATCTTTTTGTATTATATAATGAAACTCTTCCACAGGTTTTTTTTGTGGGTATAATATCCGGGGTTGAAAAGTGCAGCTATGCAAATGCAGCTTATTCAGGGATTCGCCGTAAAAGTACACAAAGAAGTGAGAAACTGCGGTAGCGAAGCAAGCAAATTTAAAATTCCGCGCAATCTAAAATTTAGATGTAGAATTTGCGTTCACGGGTTCGGATCGTCTTTCCGGCAGTTGTAAATTACGTGCGCTAATGCCATATTTCGCTAGAATCCGGACGGAATAACGTATTCGGATAAAATATTCAGGTCTCATAGCGGCAATGCTAGAGAATCACACCCGCGACCCGCGCGGATTATGCCATATCGATTGCCGTTTTAAAAGCGATTTCATTCTGTTGCTCAGTTATTAGGAGAATGTGTTTGCGAAAAGGGGTTGGCGAACCGGCGACCGCAACTGTTTGGAATATTAAATTCACCACGTGAAACACGTGCCGCAGCAATTAAAGTAAACCGAATAGCCATGTAAATCGCTCAATTTCGCACCCCTTCAGCACAACTTAACCATGAAGATGTTGTAACTATTTTATTCACAATATCTCTTATAAATCATAGGTGGCGCATTTTTCTGGGTTGACTTAAATTCGCAAACGAAGATTTGCGTAGATCTCGTATACGGATACTGTCTATTTTGAGGATTTACGTTGTGACGTTCACATTTCCACGGGATTTACGCGAACAACGCTTAGGTGATTGACGTGAGTGAGGTTATATACAAGCATTGAAGCGTTATTTCAAAGAAGCCGCGAGAATAAATATACCGTTAAATAGATTTCGGCTGCCGACGCCGAATCCCTCGGGCGACCCGTTAAGGAACGACCGAGCGCCCTTCCTAACCACCGCCGCAGAAAAACGAACACCAAATCCTGTTATCATAGCAATTTCGAAAGCTGTCTTCAATTTTTTTTCCGCGCAAAAGGTTCAAATTGATCATTCCGCACGCCAATGCTTTCAGCACACCCGGAAACTCTTTGATACTTTCCAATCTTGTTCAATTTTAATCTTACTAAAATTGAGTTTTTTATTATTACTTTCAATATTTATTTTTTAAGCCTTATTCTTTCTTCTAAAAATAACAAATCTAAATTGTTTACTTAAGCTGAAATAATTTGGTTATTTTGTGGATTTAACAAAGGAGGTTCTAAAAACAAGATACACGTATTAGTCAAACAAAGTACATAAGATTAATGAGTAAATAATAAGATTTATTGATTATGGCTGATTTTGTACATATGAAGGAATCTTCTGAAGCTATTATGCTGATGAGTGGAAGATATGTAATAATTTACAAATGCTTTTTAGCCAATAAAATGGATTTACGAAACACCTTAGTTTTCTGTATGAGTGGCTACAAATTAACATAGATCCAGAAAAAAATACACTTTAATTTGAATTCTCATGAACGTATTAACGATAAATCGGTCGATACTTTGACCAAAGGAGAACATTGTTTTAAGTATATCTGCTTGAAGAATCTTGATCTATGATAGCGTTCTTTATTTTAATGATCCATTAGATGGTGTCGGAATACTTAGAGGTGACAGCAGACGCGGAACATTATGATACTGGCATTTATCAAACAAAAGGTTTTTATTTAGTACGACTCGGCTTAACTTAAGGCTTTAATACATCAGTTAAACTACTACATGGTGGTCTAAAGAAACTATGCATTTAGTAAAGTTACACAATACAAATTTTGCAGAATATCCAGAGTTTATTACAAATAGTTGTGTTGGTTTCATTAAAGCTGCCTTTTGTGCCAGGGAAACGTTGGTATTTGGAGATTTGAAAATAAGAAAAAATGTGGTCGACAGTTCAACGGCAAACTCTCAAAAAAGAAGATGGAATACCATCTAGGCCAGGACCAGAAAACTTGTCAAGATGGGTTAAAATATTAAGGACTGTGTGAGCAGAGAACCAAAGTTATATACCTAGGCCACCGAATACCGTTAAACGATCAATGAAACTATCTACGAAAACCGAAGCAAAATACTTTCCAAATGCATAACAGATATCAGAACTTGAGCACACCATTGACTCATCAGCAGAAAACATAGTAGATGATGAGAGAATTGATATTAAAGAAATAATGAAGGTATGTGAAGATAGCGATATAATGGAACGTGGCCACAAAAGATCTGTCCGCAGAATCTGCTAAGCAAGCAATTATAGATGAGGCGATAAAAGCTATACAGGATAGAAAAGGATGGTGCGTAATGAACTGCTTCGATGATGATTTTGCAGATGGTAACTATTATGACTGCGTCTTATATTAACACAATAAAATGTTCATAGCTCACTAAGATCAAAATAATGTTTTTAAAAATTTTCTTTGAAAAATTCTCTAAGGATCTAATCTATATTTCTATAATTGCTATCATGTTAAAGAAATGTAAACATTTCATTTCTCAACAATTATTATTTTCCATTATACCAAAACAAAGGTGCCAAAAGGAAAAGTCAAAGGAGTCAAAAGGGACTTTCCCATCATCACAAACATTTTATTACGTCGATGGGATATACATTAAGAACTGCACAACCTTCCTTGGTATTGCTTTCAAAATCATCCCAATATAAATAAAAAATATAATCGATTATGGATATATAATCAAAAAATGTTTGATCGTATCAAAACATCTTAGAAAACTGTGGTCCGGTGGATCATCATTCAGCATTCCATAAACTTATCGTGGAATAAATAATTGATTATCAAATACTGTTGGCAAAAAATGTTTAATCATTTGATGTTTGACCGTACCAAGTATTTTCTCCTGAAAATCTGCGGTTCTAGTGGATAATCATTCAACATTCCAACGTTGATTTATAAACTTATCGTAGAATCCATAATTGCATACCAAATATTGATGGCAAAAAATGTTTAATCATTTGATGTTTGATCATATCAAGGCATCTTCCTAGAATGATTCAGCATTCCAACGTTGATTTATAAACTTAATATGGAATACATAAGGGAAAACCAAACATTAATAGAAAAAATATTGGATCATTTGATGTTAATTAAATAGATAAGGAAATAGAAACATTGAGACAAAAAATGTTTGATGGTGTCAAGACATCTTCCTGGAAAACCATGGTCTCGGAAAATAACCATTCACTATTCTAACGGTGATTTATTAACATATCGTGGAATACATAACAGAATACCAAACATTTATGGAAAGTTGTTTTGAGTATATGATGTTTGATCATACCACGATTCACTTAGGATTGTCTTGAGGCTAATATCATCGCAATATTAAACGTTATTGAAAAAATTGCCTCTTTGTACACCAAAACAGAAATTCTATACAAGAACTGCAGTCTAAAGATATCGTATTTTGATCGTAAATGTTGAAAAATATTAGTTTTTTAAAATTTGATGGCACGACTAACAAAAATTTGCGTCTCTTCTCTAGTTACCATAATGATTTATGTAAGTTTCAACACGTCTCACTTATTTAATTCCGTTTCTTAAATATTCCAAACTTATAAATTTTGACAGCAAATCAAGCAAACCAAACTTACTGTATAAAGTTCTTCTTTGTAATGCATGTCTTAAACACCGCAAAGCTATGAGTATATCATTAATAATAAAGTTCTCTCAGTATTAATACTAAAATTTTGGAAAGTATGAAGCACGTTTTTAACTGCAGCGTCAATTTTTATTTTTGTAGTTTGAATAATAATACTTAGGAACTGAAATCATATTGTATCAAAATAAGGTGATCCTGCTGCTTTGATAGAGAATATGATGTTGTAGATGATAACTGTTATTACACTATATCATATCTTGGTACGAAACGCTGCCAGAAAGCAGTGACAGGGCACAGAAAAAAAGTCCTGGCTCGCTAAGATCAAAATGGGGTGGTTTGCTGCTTTGACAGTAAAAGTAAAGACGATGTTGTAAATGATAATTCTTATTATGACAGTTTCATATTAAATCCTGTCTTGATACAAAACTCTCGCAGAATGCATTGATTTAGGACACAGAATAAATTGCATGGCTCACTAAGACTAAAATTATGTTCTTTTTTTTCATTTTCTTAGAGGATGAACTTTATATTTCTATAATTAGCAACATCTTAGAGAAATTTAAAAATGTTTTTGTTTTTCATTACACAAAAACAAAGGTATGTATATGATGTATATCACTGCTCAACTTTCCTTGTTGCCATTGCTTTCAAAATTATCCATTATATTGGTTATGTGTCCCTTGTACCCAATGGTTTTTTATAAGGTGATCTTGAAGACCACCTTATAGAACCATTTGTATCAAGAAAAACTGTAGTCCTGGCGCTGACTTGTATTGATCTTGTTGATATTAACGTATAAGGTCGAAATATGGCAAATGTTGACAGCTGCTAGTCAATGTTAATATTTACCAACTCACACTATGTCTACGATACTTACCTATTTATTTTTACCTATTTTAACTCAACTAAAACAAGAAACTTAGTCTATTTCTAATTTATTATAAATTCTCATGTTGTTGATTAGTCAATGTTTGAGGCAAAGACCTGCAAGGTTGCAGATCCAATTCAATAGACTTTTTTCTCTTCAAATTTCTGTCCAAATTTTTTGCGATACAATCAACAATTTCTTCGAACTGTTCATCAGATTCAATATCTGTAAATTGCTTCTTTTCGGTTTCGCGCTAAAAAAAGTTTCATATATGCTCTGAGGTATTCCTTTGTGGAAAATTGTGTTCTTGGCTAAATGGACTAAGAGCAAACCTTCTATCCATAACTTTAAATCCTTAGTGTTCATCCAGGTAGTTAACATATTTTGCATATCCTGATTGGGTTTGTCAACTGAACGATAATAAATACAACTTAGAGTAATCGATTCTCTATCATTTTTCGTATGTAATATCGTTGGGGCACCAAACGTTAGGACAATATTTAGCAAGTGACAAGGACATTCACTGAAGCTCATTTGTGATTGTTGATGTCCGTCAGTGTCCGAATATATAATAATAACAAGAAATATTTTATCTTTCACCGACGTAGTTGGTATGTGTTGACACTGATCAGAGAATGTTGATTCTAGGGAATGTCACCAAAATTAGTATTTTGGTATTTCACAGCAACATTGATAACACATCGTTCTTCTTAATGAATCTGCAAAATCATTCAGCATTCCAACGTTGATATATTAATATATTGTGGAATGCATAAGGCAATACCAAACATTGATGGCAAAAAAATGTTTGATTTGTTGGTATAATGAACCTAAGATTGTCTTAATACTAACATCGTCGTAACATTGAATGTTATTGAGAAAATTGTGGCACAACAGAAATTCTATTCAAGAACTCTAACATACAGATATCATATCATGGTCGTAAATGTTACAAAAATTATGATTGGCTTGACGTAACAGAAATTTGTGTTTTCTCATAATGATTTATGTAACATATATAATCGCATTAATTATTATGTGGAATACGTTTGACTTTGTTAGTTCAGTTTCTAAATTTTTCCAAAATTGGTAATTTTGACAGCAAATTAAGATCATACACAATTTCAAGGCAATTTATAGCCTTAATTAGTATTAAGAACCAAAATTACGGCATAAAGTTCTTCTATATAACAAATGTCATAACCAGCACATCATTCAAAATAAAATTCTCTTAGTACTAATACTAAATATCTTGGAAATTTGAATCAAGTTTATCAAATTAATGTTTATTTTTCAATTTTCGACATAAACAATAAGAAGATTTTGTTGAAAGGAAAGCTTATTTTGGCTGCAGCGTCACCTATATTTTTGCACACTGAAAAGTAACACTTAAGAACTGAAGTCATACTGTAACAACATCTTTATTTGAACAGTTGAATGCATGAAGTAAAGCATCTAAAGCAGCATCAAAAACCTATAAAATGCCATATAATAGCGATCTATCTGTGACCTAAATGTGTATTCAATTTTTTGTATCAAGGTGCGAAAGATTCACGTTAGTTAAACGCCAATTTGTCAATTTGGGCAAGTAAAATTATTATCAGTTTTATGTGCTGTTCAGACTCATTTAATTGAAGTCATGGGAACAACTCACTCAACATTTAGACAGCAAGAGGGAACTAGACTTCGGCGGAGTCCAATTACAGTGTCAAAGTTTTTGGTCATGTAATCTAAATCATTGGTTCAAAGCGAAAGTAAGAAGCAACTGCTCTAAGAGAAATCAAAAAATCTTAAAACATTGAGGTGAAACTCGATGAATCATAAGAAGAAGGTCAGTGATGATGAGATATTGCTTCATGACAGTGAAGATGAGCCTTTAAGTTTTGCGGAAGATGCTGATATCAAGAATATACAAAAACTTGGAAAATTGCTTGAATTCATATCTTCAAGCAATCTTAGATACAAGTACTCTTACATCTTCATTTTAAATCTCTAAAAATCATTGAATAAATTCTATGAGTTGCTTCATTCTTTAAGATTGCAAGAATCGATGTAGTTACCCCAATGCACAATAGAGTGTTTAACCCCTTTCCAACCCAACCCTTTTCCTTCCTTTTAGGTAAGGATACTTGATCTAATATGCGATATAACTTAAGTTTTTAATTGAATACTTTACATTTTCTTCAAATATTAACTAAACCAGATCAACTCAATTATTATATACATGTTCTACAGGTTAAGTTAGTATAATAGGTTACGGTGATTGATTATTTAAAACATATTCCTCCTCGAATTTTTTGTTTTGTTATGTACATATTCTGGAATGTACAAATCTTGCGGCAATTTATTCGTTTCGAATAAATCATGGTTGATCTATTACTACTCTAATGATTTTGTTCTGCACTGATTTTTATTTCGTTTTTGATGTCTTACTCCATACCAGGCGATGATCAATGTCCTAATTAACAATTTGTGTAAGAGAATCCTGCAGCATCCTTCATTTAATTTTTAGTTTATTTGGATACTTTGTTAGTCTTTGATCCAGCATAACTAAGTATTTAATTGCACTGTCCTTTGGTTCCATTTGACATAATGATTGTTTATCGATGGCATATTAGGATCTCTTCAGTGATATGGTTATTATCTGGACTGAGTGTTCGCCGAATAAAGTGGTGCCAGTAGGATATGTAACCAAATTAGCAAAGTGTTCTTAAAGAACGTAGCATAATAAGACAATTATGAACCAATTGCTTCATATGAATATTTAAAATGACATTATTAAAATGTAATCTCTTTTATTGTTAGCTATAACCTTTAATTCGAGGTAGCTTGTAATTATTATATATTAAGATGTCATCAACAAGAAATCGATTTTAATTATAGAGATTTTGAATATAATATAATTCTAATTGCCACGCAATAGTATTGACCTTATCGGTGGCTTTTACCTACAATGGTCACTGTTGGTTGAATAATCTAGTAACATCACTCTTTTACAAGGGAACTTTCCGGAACGCTCAGTCCAGTTGATAAGCACATCAATGAATTTCTCATCATCCTTAGTGTGAACATTTTTGCTTCGCATTTAATTCTATGTTCCATGGGCAACCATTCACTAATTTGATTGAGTGAACGGTGTAGTTGTTGGATTGCTTACTCTAAGTCTGTGTGTTGTGCTGTGACAAGCACATCATCAGCGAACATTCCCAACATGCTTGAGTCATCTATGGGAATATCGTGCGTATACATATATGTTAAATACAATTGGTGAAAGGCTACTTCATCGTGGTATTCCAGCTCTTATTTTTCGAGTTGTTGATGGGTAGCCGTTAATTCGGACTGTGAAGATGCAATTTTTCAAGAATGAAAATATTAAATACGATGTCAAACGCTCTTACGACGTTTAAGAATCCAACCACTGTGTACTTTTTATATTATGCTGTTGACCGGTTTGGAATAATTCTCTTCGCTTCAATTTCTTCTGACAACCTGGTGTTAAAAATGTCAGTGAGTGATATTCATTTATAAGTAATATTCATTTTTCATTATTCCGGTTTTGCAAACATTAATATTTTCGCTTAATTCCAAGATATTGAAAAATCACCTAAGTATATATGAATTAATTATTTGTTGGATTGTGTTTTATAAATTATAAAAAAGTAACATATGAAAATGGTAGGAGATAAGTTTGTATGTAGGGGGAGAATCAAAACGGTTTTGGTTTCATAGTTTGATAACTAGTTCCACAGAAGGAACTAATGGGAGCTTTCCCCGACAACTAATTTGCAAGTTTAAATAATGGCGTTTAATATCGATGGGGTTTAGGAGAGCTTTAATAGATTTAACAGGTCTGCGGTGTCGGCCGCCAACTTACATAAGCTCGGGAAGCCGCAGGTCGGATAAACGGAGGCGAGAAGTGGGGTCGGCGGCCGCGGATTCGAGTTAAAGCCCTTAGGAAATCGCAGGTTGCCCACACGAAACTGATGAGGTATTGATAGTTCCGGGTTGTCCGCACCAGCTGAACCAATTACGTTTCGCAAATCCTTTACAAATCAAGTCGCGGCGTTGACGGCACTCTGATCCCGCTAAACCGTCAGGACTCTGGAGTCCCAGATGGCCGCGGTCCCCCTTATCCTTCCATCTTTATGTAGATTACTTTAAACCGGCCGCAAAAAGAAACCTAATCGCTTTTTGCGCGCCGCCTCCATTCCGATAATGTTATTAGCTCCGTTTTTGTACATGTTCGGCTTGGGGTGGAACATATGTAGTAAAAATTTCAAGTCCAGTCACGGATGTATCGGTAAACCGGGCAATCTTGGTGGTCAAACTGTCCTTGCCTTCCCCACACGCCCCTCATAAATCCCTCATTTTTCGCCAGATTATCCCCCAGTCAGGGCAAGCCACTTACAAGTATTGTCCTTTTTATGGACGAGCTTGTTGTCTCGTGTTTATGGTGTCCGGGATACGATGGGGTCCACGTTCCGCTAAGTTTGACATTAAAAAGGCTACTGCGACTCCCCCTCGCGGACGTAAATAACGTTACGCGAGACGACGGGCTCGATATTGCTTTAATAAAAAATCGCTCCTTTAATTCCGCTTTAAGCGGAGAGGCGCGAGCGGCGATTTCGAGATTTCGAAAAAGGGGGGAATCAAGTCATCAATTCAATTGCTGATACGTTTCACAAACAATCCGGTCGAAATGGCGGCACTAAGCGGTCGTATATTTTCCCCTCTTAACACAAATTTAATCCGATGACGTTTGCAACAAAGCTATACAATAAATTACCGATATAAAATAATATCCGAGTACGGGGCGGCGGTCTTTGCATTCCTTTCCCGGTGTCATTCCCTTCACAAAACAGCCCAATTACAAGTGCGAAAACGAATTGTCAACCGGGGGGATGCGGCCCGTTAGGGTTAGGGGTTCTCTCGCCCGTCGAAAGGTTGGGGGTACTTTGGACGCAAATTTGCACCCCGCATTCATCAGTAACCGCGACACTGTTCTAAAATGATTTATATCTCGTGTCAACCGGGTGCCATCGGCGCGTCATACGTCATAAACAAATAACCTACGCCACTCTCAATTGAAACTTTTTTCTACTCTTAATCCCATACGTTATTTTCCTATTTTTGATTTTTTCATCTATTCAAAAATTTGTGCACCAAAAGAACAATAATGCTTAAAAACTGAAATTAACAGTAACTTCTTGCAAAACTAAAATATCTCACCCCATTCCAGAGATACTTGGATTATGAGATTAAAATGATCACTAAAAAAGCCAACGGAACGGTTTTATTAAAACATCAATGTGGTGGAGAGAGACTAATTAGTGTTGATAATTTGCAGCTATATAAGATGATTTCAGAAGGAAAAGGGGACCAATATAAATATATATTAATACGTTGTGGATTATATTATATGATTATACTGATTATATTATTAATGATATGTATATAACACATATTATTGCGTGCATAGAAACCAGGTACTTTCCATCATTCTGGAAGGAACCAAATGTTGTGTCTATACCAAAAAAATAAATTCAAAAAAAAATTTTTCCAAAATATTTGAAGGCGTCCATGCTTGATTGCGTGAAAGCTTTTGATTCATGAAATATTGATACTCTAATCGCTCTTGTCGTCCCACACAGTTCAGGTGTGGGACATGGCCCTCATGCGTTGTGTCTTGTGAAAACGAACTTGAGTTTTGCTTGAGTTCTTCTAGTTCCAAGCCCTTGTTGTCTGGTGTTTCACAACCAGGAATTTTGACTTTCATTTTGGAAGATTGTACCCCCTCGCCCGCAAGCGACTTTGGCGGAGTGAGAATAAGATCGTCTTACATGAGACTTTAGATACTTATTAAAATATATTTTATTCCTTATATATAAGGAACGTTTCAAATCGCCGAGGTGGCTTGCGGGTGAGGCGCTGGTTTTAAAATATTTGCATAAAACCGTGCATATTGGAAGATTGTAACGCCTCGCCCACCAGCGATTTCGGCAAAGTGAGGCTAAAATCGTCGTATACGAGACATTATATATTTACTAAGGTATACAAGGAACGATTTCATTTCAAATCGCCGGTGAGGCGCTAGATTTGAAATGTTTACATAAAATCGTTCATTTTAGAAGATTGTACCGCCTTCCCGCAAGCGACCTCGGCCGAGTGATATTAAAATCCTCTTATTGTAAACATATATTTACTAAGGTATACCAAGAACGATTTCGTATCAAATCGCTGAGGTCGCTTGCGGACGAGGCGCTGAATTTGAAATATTTGCATAAAATCGTCCATATTGGAAGATTGTAGCGCCTCACTCATAAGCGACCTCGGCGGAGTGCAATAAAATCGTCATATAGGAGATTTCATATCTAGAGTAAAAGCTCTTTATTCGCGGGGTATATGTTCCATAAATATGTCGCGAATACAGAAACCGTGAATTACGCAATGGTAATTTATATGGTATTGTAGGGCAATGTCTTAAGTCTTAAGGCTTAGGCAATGGTTTCAAGAATGGTGTAATTATCTCCTTCTTCTCAGTTTTTAAATCCTCCTTCAATTCAGATTGATACGCGGCAGTCGCACTAGCAATCGTAATCCTCGTAAAAATAAGACTTCGTTCCATAGACGGATCAATGTTCATGAAGAAATTGCAAAGCTCATTTGCCATTCTTAAATCTTCACTAAAATTTTTCAAATGAAATGTCACGTTTTCAGTATTTATTGAAGCCTCTTCTTCAAGGGGCTCTGCATTTAACATTTCCTCCAAGTCGGTTTCAGTCAAATCTTCATCTTGCGATTCAAGCAATCCCGGAATGTCACTTGATTCTATCTGTTGGAACCCATCTCGTCCTATTCCATTCTCGATTTCGGCTATGTTTGCAGTCAAAGTTTGAATTGAATTTGCACAGATTCTTCGTCATTTTGCACAATCAGAGCAGGCCACAGTTTTTTCCAGCATAACTTCAATATCTCTTCAGTTTTTCCAATGAATCTTTTATGTTTATAATGCATTTTGTTATGTCAAATTTCTTCCAGCATTCTATAACATTCATATCAGGATTACATTCCATATTAGACAATATGATTTTGAAGGTTCGTCTATATTTGGATACAAAGTTTCAAGTTCGCGAGGATGACCTGGTGCATTGTCCAAAACTAAAAGTGTTAACTTTAAAGTCTAAATTCTGTTTTTTTTAATAATGGTCAACTTCAGAAACAAAGCAATTCCGGAACCAGTCAAAAAAATAGCGCTTGTAACCTACCCTTTCTTATTAGCACGCCACCACACTAGCTGGTTGTCTTTGTTTTGATTTTTTAACGCCCGAGGATTAAACGATCTATAAAGCATCAGTGGCTTAATGACATAATCTCCAAACACTCTATCCTTTGCTGCCTTAAACCCAGGAGCAGATTTTTCGCTTGTAGAAATGAATATTTTGTTAACATTCTCTTCCAAAACTGTGCAGCTTCGTCTGCATTAAATACTTGCTCAGGTTTGTATCCTCCATCAGTTACTAGGTTTGCAAATTCTTCTGGATATAGTTCAGCTGCAGCAGTGCCTGCAGATGCTGCTTCTCCAACGATTTTAATGTTATGCAATGATTGCCTCGTCTTAAATTTATTGAACCAAGCTTCCAATGCTTGAAATCCTCCATCTGTTACCACTACAACTACCACCAGGTTCTTTAAAATGAGCGTAAAGACGCTTTGCTTGCTTCAAGATCATTGGACCCAACCCAACCAATTTTCTTTCGTGTCGAAACTGGTTTCTCATTTTCTTTTAGGTCTCGACCACAATTTTTGTAACGAATGTAAAAGACGAAACAATCAAAACAAGCAAAAAGACAGAGACGGAGACTAAAAAGGCGGCAAAATATTTTTCTTGAATGTGATTCGTCTTATCGAAGCTTCTCTTTTCATTTTGTAAATATGTTGATTATCGCGCCTACATCAACACGATAAAGTCCTCAGCAATATCATTTAACAACATACTTTAGGCAAAGTTGTAATAAGATTAATTTTATATTTTTTGTTAGTCTATTTGACGGAATTTACAAAGGGTATTGGGTTGGATACCTACTGGAATCCTTTTATTATTATGTATGTACTTATTAGATCGGCGAATAAAGAAATTTTTAGCCGCGAATATAGGAATTGGGACTTTTTTTATCTGCTAATAGTGAAAATGCGAATGAAGGATGCGCGAATAAGGAGCTTCTACTGTATTTATTAAGATATACAGGAAACGTTTATACAGGAAAATATAATCGTCGTTTTTATTAGTTCGTTTTTATTTAGCAGATTTTATATATTTGCTAAGATATACAATTTAACACAAAATCGAAACAATTCAAAGGTTGTAGGGCCTCGCCCGAGACGACCTCTTATAAAAAATGCACTTTTTCTAGAACTCTGTATTTTTAATAGCCAGCGCCTGTGACTGTGTACACTTCTTCTACTAAATACTCTGCAAATATTTTTTGCAATTCTTGACTTTTTTATACCGGCTCACGCCCGCTCACAATCTAGACCAGAGCTTTCCAAAGTGCGGCTCGCGACCCAAATGTGGCCCGCAAAACCTGTAAATTTGGCCCACGATATACCCGTCCAAGGTTTCTTTAGTCGCTCATCATCTTGTGTTAACACTTTCTGGAAATACCACTACATTATATTTTTTTTGGCCCACCAAATGTTTCGGTATTGTTCACATGACTCACGCGTGGGTCACGTCAATTCAAGTGACTCACTCTCGATCATGTCTTTCGTACCAGTTCGAGGTGATCAAATGTATGAAATGTTTGATTACTTATTAATTTGATTATTATTATCAATCGTGGTTGACAGAATGAACAGAACGTTTAATTTTATTTATCATATTCTGAAATAAATGAGACTTATAAAATTAAAATAAATAATAAAAACTGGCATATTCTTATAAGTAATACTTCCTGTAACGTTTTAAAGATCTTTCTCCATTCATCATAAATTTAAATTAGATTTTATTTTATTTCATTAGTTTATAGAATGTTTTTACAATTAATAAGAACTTCGCTAAAATTGTATTTGCTTAAAAGCTGATTCGAATTTTGACCTCAACATTTAGTTACTGAAAATGTTGAAAACAAAAGCCCTAAAAAATATTCCTTAACTCAACAAATAATATAGAAAAGAAACCGTTGCACATTTCGTTTTTATTTTATGTGAATACTCATTTTATGTATAAAGAAACAAAAAACATCTCAGATAATAATTAGGGTTGTGCTGATTAATCGGCGACTAATCGGCCACTTTCTAATCTACGATTAATCGGCGATTAAGCAATAAAAGCATTATTAAAAATTATTAATTTTTGAATATGGATCTACTTTTAAAATACCCATAAACGTAATTTCTTTCTCAGATTTGTTCAGAAGCTCAAAATTCTCTTTATAAAAATAACACTTTATCACAAATACCTGTATTACGAAAGAAAACTGAATACACTGTGTTAAATAATTATCGTGACCCACGTGAGCAGATATTTTTACATTAGTATCTAGATTATAACCAGATGTTGATAGCCAATCGATCGAATGTTATTATTATGATTTTGTAGTGACTTTATGTTTCGAAACGGTTCTACGAAACAGAATTATCATTCTCATATAATAATATAAATACTATTAAATAACAGGAATTTTCGTCGCGTGGAATACTAATCCTGTGATTTTTGGGTACATAATTATTTAACACTTTGTACATCTCGTAAGTTTCCAAACACGTCCAAACTTTGATGGGAATAATCAGCAATGGTCGATTAATCGCCCTTTTTAGGGCCGATTAGTCGAAGAATCGTTAGAATCATACTTGGCCCATCTTTAATAATTATTGAAAATTATTGCACACCGAAACAAGTTCGATGTATCGGTCTGTTCGGTGTTCGGTAAAATATTATTATTAAAGAAAAATTAAAAAATCGATCCAATTGGGTTACACTGGATCTCGTCGAAACCAATATAGCTCACTATCACGCACGCTCACGTGTGCGTGATAGTCACGCATGTCCCATCGTGATCCGGCACACAGTGGCATGAAAACCCGATCGCAAATATTATTTTGCTTTTAGCAATTAGATATCAATATGAAACTTGGTATATCATTAAAAGACCAAATGGGCAATGTTGTGTCAAAATTTGAAATAAATCCGTCACCCGGAAGTAGTATTAGGGATGTAGTGTTTTACTTAAATACCTTTTCATTTGATTCTCTTATAAATTAGTTGTTCAAAGAAAAATGTTACTAAAAAAATTTATAGAAAACGTTAGATATATATATATATATATATTGTTTCAGATGTTTTCGTGAATTTATGTGACCGGAAGTTTCTAAACACGTATCTAAATTGTTTTATAGAGTAACTATATAGTAGCGAAAAATTTACATACATATTTGGCAAATCAATTCAAGGTGAAAGAAGAAGGCTATCTTTTAAGTGTAGTAGTATTATACCATTTCCGGTTATACCGGAAATGATACCATTAGTTGTTGGATACATTAATCCTATGGAAGTTTGATACAAAAAATTGTAAATTTTAGGGAAAAATAATTTAAAATATCGAATTTACTTCTATTTGATATGAAGTTGATATCATCTTCGGTTAGAATAGAAAGTTGTTTGAAAATTAAATTGAAAAAATTAATTTGAAATGATGTTGGAGGCCATTATTCGTAGATTTAAAGTTTATTCATAGGAGAGACATTTTGTAAAACATTGACTAGTCAACAAACATTCAGATTATTCAAGAATAATTGTGATGGTTCGTATGGTGTAATATAATGTACCAGCTAGGCCAAATTAAACACATTTAAAGGAAAACTCCTCTTTCTATAAGAAATAGAAAAAAAAATGATAAGTGTCTGAGGCTTAATTTTTATAAAAAACTTAATGGTGAAAACCGCATATTGATATCTCTTACGGTTTCAAAAACACCCTGTATGTTTTTCAAAAAAAGTGCAACCTTGAAAAGCCGTCATAACTTTTTTTCTTATTGAAAAATCTTTGTTTCTATGAACCATTTCCTATGCAAGTTTTTATGTAAAATACGATGGTTAATAATAATGTAAGTTAACTTTCCCTCAAAGCTATATTTTAGTCATTATTGACAAAAATATGATATATTTTAAAAGTGTCCAATTTGGCCCACCCTGTACAATTTATTTTCATTTCAAGTCTTTCTAATTTTCTTGGTTTTCTTTTTCATCATTATTATACTGTTCCTCACTTTCTTCATCATCATCTTAACTATTTTCTTCTCTGAACGACTTTCCACTGGACTACCGACCTGCTATATTTAATCAATCTTTACCGAGGTATATTAATAAAACAAACCGTTTGTCACATACTTTGACAGATGGCTTAAATACTGCAAGTTACAGAATCTTTATATCTTAAATTTTACGATTGGCGATAAAATGTTGTATACAAAGTGTCTTTTCGAACTCACCTTTTACTCGGCTCGTCCGATAAAAACTTACTTTACTGACTTAGTACATAAATAACTATTATGCAGATGATACACTAATTTATTATTCCTTCTACACTCTCGAGCTACTCTTGACGCTCTGGTGGCTACTGAAATCGTTAATAGTGTTCTCGATGGTGTATCATCGTGCTGCAGTGGGATCTTCAACAATACGTATTGATGGCTTTTGTCTTCAAATCATGTCGTTAAGCATGTCAGCGCTTCGATTCAGAGCATTTCGAAGCATCAGGCAGTATACCAAAAGGATGTTGTGCAATCTTCTTGTGTTGTCTCAATTTAACTTTTGTGATGTCGTTTATGGTCTTTTTTTGTCGGTAGCGAATATAGGAAGGATTCACAGTTTTAATCCTGTTAGGGAATATTTGAAATTCCACAACATAGAAATCAATATTTTCAAACGTGGTTTCTCATATCAAATTGTGAATGTATACATTTGATATTAATTTTCTTGTTTCTCGGAAAACATTACTTTGATTTTTTGTTATTCTTTTTCACTACCTTCCTTTCTTGCATTTTTGTCATTACACTATTTTGTCATATCACGTATGTTGATGTGCAACGGCAATAAATGCGAGTTTTTGCTGGGACATAGATGGGCAGCTGATTCATCACGGATCACTCTATTCTTGCACAAATTCTTTGTTTTTTTTTTTACTCTTCTTTGTTTTTTCTATATATGTAGGTCGCCTGAAAAATCGTATGGCGTTATGTGTCGGACGAAGTCTTCTTATTTTTGATTTTTGATTGGTGCCAAAAATAAAAATAAAAAAAAATGATTAAAACTTGATTTGAAAATATATATTCAAAATGTAGTAGTCGAGTGAGAAATGTTTAAATACGATCTCTTCGAATTATCCCAAGCATTCTCGATGGAGCGGTTATAAAGGCGTGACAGCAAAAAAGCTTTGCAACGTAATTTCGCATCGCCACCGCTTTTTGAGGTAATTGCAGGAGCGTCGTCCGAAATTCCTGAGGAGTGAGCCGGGTGAGCGAAGAGGAAAAAGCGGTCGGGCGGAAAAGGAATGGTCGCGTTGACAAGTTAGTATAATAACTTCGATTTTATTACAACACTTATTTTTATTGATATTCGCGTACAAAGAGGCCGCTGAAAAAAAAACTGGGCGATGATTAATAGCCGCTTACACATGTCCTTTTTTCAATTACAAGCGGAATACAATAAGGGATAACGCTCGCGATAAATAAGTATTAGCGCGTACGAGTTTTGTGATAGCATATATACAGTGTCTTGCGCCCCTTTAGCCATCGTTGTCGGGGCGTTTAAGGTGCATGGGGTGGTGGAAACCGATGGGGTAGAAACCCGAACACGCTCGGAATGATAAATGGTCACTCATATATATATATACGGACATTTAGAGTTCGTATCGCTTGTAAAATCCGACGAAGGATTTAAGGATTTTGTCCTTTCGCACCTTGGAATTTGTGTTTTCACGAAATTACACCGCCCCTTATTTCTCACACACCCGGATAGGGATTTACGTAGTAATATCGTCGCGCTGCCCGAAACACAGAAACAGAATTTATTTTTTCCGACCCACAAACGGTTATTGGATTCGCGGATAATGCACTTCACGAAAAACCTGCATTGTTTACCCGGCCAAACTCGCCGCGTTTACAAATGCACGATTGATGTATGTACGCCGTCAAAATAAAAACAAATTGGTAATTTATTTTCCTCCATTTACAATCGCAAATATAACAGATTGTGTTTTAAAGTGACACTCCGAGGTTCAATAATTATGTTACTACAGTTATTTGTTAACTATCTAAAATTTATTTCCAAAAAATTTATTTCGTTTTCATAAATTAACTCATGCTATTTCCCGAGTTATCTATGTGTATAAATCAAGGTTGGTAGTGCCAATTTTAATTGTTATTTAGCGTTAGATTATTGTATTTTTTTTATTGAACGACAGGTCGAAGTAATACTACACTTAGTCTTAAAAATATTCAGGATTATTATAAGAGACGTAGATTTTTCATTAACTAAAATTAGAACTAACACTAGATCTGGAACCATTCAAGTATAGAAGTCTTAAGAGACGCACGGCTAAGCCTGAATAACTCTAGTTATAGGTTTTTCAATCATAATATACAACGATCTAACAGTAAACCTAGAAGTAACTCTAGAACTAGAATCAAAACTAGAACTAACTCTAGAACTAGAGTCATTTGGGTTTAGCCGTACGTCTCTTAAGACGGCTAAACCCAAATGATTCTAGTTCTTAGTCTAAACTTATTGTTAGTTCTAGTTACAATTCAATAAAAATATGCAACAATGTAGCACTTAATAACAGAAATACTAGAACTAACTGTAGAACTAGAATCCTTTGGGATTAGCCGCACGTCTCTTAAGACGGTTAAACCCAAATGATTCTACTTCTTAGTATATGCTTAGTTTAATAAAAATATACAACGACCTAGCACTTAATTTGAAAAAAAAATTGATTGCTGCTTGAAATTGAAGATGGCTTTGGAAATATCATAAAATATAGTATCCGTCAAACCATTTCGTAAATTACAGGTCGAATGCCTTTTTTTGCTATCTTTGTTTAAATTACCCTTAATGTTATGTATTCTACATCAATGGATTCAGAATAAAAATCTTTATACAATAACCTAGAATAGACTTGTTTGGAATTTCATCAGTTTTATTAAATAGTATACGAGACAAAATAGTAAATCCGTTAACAGATGCTATCAATCAGTGCATGCTAGATGAAGTGTACCGAGTAGAAGGTAATACAATTTTTCAAGGTCTTTGAACGATTCATAAAGAAGCGATTCATTATTTTTTCGAAAATCACAACATATTTAGCACCGAACAACACGGTTACGAAAGTAAGAATCAACATCATCAGCTGTTACCTGTCCTTTGGAACTGATAACGAATGTTTTCAACAAAAAGGAAGAAGCACTACTCAAATGTTACAATTAATTTGTTGTTTAGATTAAGAAAGGCTTTTGATTACGTCGACAACCGGGTTCTGCTCGCTAAGCTAGAGTACTACGATATAAGGAGTACTTCACTATCACTTTTCAAGACATATCTCCAGCATAGAACACAAATGGTTTAGTAGGAAGATTTTCGGTAAAAAGATAGATAGGACGGAGAGTGCCACAAGGATCTGTTCTAGGCCCGGTATCATTCCTGATCTATATCAATGGCTTACCACAAAACTTGAGGGCTGATTTGACGTGTCTTTTCGCTGATGATACTTCGCTGTTGGTGACATGTAAAGAGAAGGTCTGAAGAAGCCGAGCTGACCAACCCTTCAAAAATTCCTTGGTCTTAATATAGATTCCCACCTGTAATGGAATTCTCATATAAAATATGTCACAAAAAATTTAGCCCATGAAGTAGAAAATCTCAACTCATGAAGCTGCTAGAACCGCCTACTTCTGCTACTTTAATTCCATACTGCTCGAGATAATATAATATATAATATAATAATATAATCGAGATGTGGAGATGATCGCCTCAAACTTCCAAGCTCTTAATCCAGCAAAAGAAAGCCATTAAAGCTTTGGCGTGTGCAGGTCCGTGAGATAGCTGCAGAAGCTGTCTCTCTACCGTCAGCAGTCACCCTTTTACACATGAAGAAAAGGATATATTCATCTCATAGTAATGATTTCACTAACATGACACTAGGCAGAAGAACAGGACAGTGATTCCACAACATCGCATGAAGAGACCACAATAAAGCACTAATTATATATACATACAATTTTATAATAAATTACCATTAACCTATTCTGGGTAGCCGTTGACCATCTTCATGGGAAATGTAACGCGATTGTTACTCAATAGAGGAATATTTAAATTGCATTTTTTATTGAAAATTATTATTTTCTTGCATTGCGACAAATAAACATTATTACTATACGGACAATTATTTTTTTCTGGGCATTCTGATCAAAAGATACAAAACTTTAGATAAACATATAACCAGTAGCCAAGAAATTTCGTGCGAATTCCAATTTTATTTGCGGTATTGAAGTATCTCACAACATTGTATCATGTTTCATAAAGTTTGAAGCGACCACGTTTAACATTGACACAATAATATATTGTGGTGTCATTCGCAGATACAATCTTTGACGTGCATTCTCCAAATGCTTCTAAAAGAAATCATTAACGTAATATCGTAGATGTGATTGTAACAGAAACATTAGCTTAATATCAAGCAATCATAACTACTATTCTCAATATCCTGGGCAGCATGCCCTCGAACTAGAAAGGAAATATCATCATAATATCATATAGAGACATAATATTTTTTCCCATAATTTTTTGGGAGATCATTTATGTCAATGTAACTATCAACATTTACACTACTATCGTTCGGTTAAATACGATTCTAGCAATAGTCAAGTTTAGACAACAGGAATGGATGATCTAAGGTATCAAAACCTCGACTAAGATTACAACAGATTAATCTGACTATCATGATCATCGTGTGTAATGTATGATACAAAATAATATATATGATCATAATGTAACTAATAAGGACGTGGCAAGAAGTAATAAGCCGAAAAACTATTCGGAGTGACTGGTCAAGGTTTTATTTAAAGAAACAACTTTCTAAAAAGTTTATTAGTAACCGTTAATTTATACCGAAATACAAGATTTTTAAAAAGTTGTTTCTTTAAATAAAACCTTGACCGTTCATCCCGAATTTATATCCGTCTTATAGTTGTGTTGTTCTCAAGAATGTTATAATTAAATGTGCAACTACCTGAGTAAATTCCTTGATCATAACAGCGGTAAAGTCATATGTGTTGAACGACTTCATTTCATATTTTTAACAATACTTAAAATCACTTCAGTATCAATAGGTCTGAAGAAGAAAGAATGGTGGTTGTTTTTGTTGATCTATCTTATGTAATCCTCAGGATGAGTCGAGGACATCGTGATCATGTTGAACAGTGACTGCACTTCCGTTGAAAAATGCTCACTGAAACTAGGAGTGTCTAAATCATTTTTTAATTTGTGTTGGCAGCTCTGTATATAGCTTTAGATTTTTTTTCATTATTCACCAGTAGTAAATATTCCCGCTTCTCTCTGTTACTCGCAGCCATCATACCCAGCGAATCGAACAAAAGCTTTTTCTCCAGAACGGATTGCTAATCTCTGCACCTCTTTCTGACGTTGATTTTAAACCTTTTATTATGTACTGGGAAAAATGTCTTATATGATAGTATGATGGTGTCTTATATAATGAAAAAAAAAGATCATGAAATAGATTGTGACAATCATTACCAGAGCTCCTCTGAAAAAAACAGGCTCAATCCAACCCTGCCAAATCCTCTCTGAAACCAGTCAAGATTCTTTCATTTCGTGGTCTGGTTTTTATGCTTTTACATCGTTCAGGAGGAGTGCCTATAATCCGCAGTAACTGGCCACGGTTATCTTTGGTCATATCTCTTTGGTCGGAGATATGCAGTCCCATGCTTGAAGTCGCCAGTATAGAGCATACCCACCTAACCCAACTCCGCTCTGAAACCATTCAATTTCCTCACTTCGCACTTTGTTCTTTATGCTTTTGTATTGCTCAGGAGGAGTGCACATAAGCTGCAATAATTGGCCAGTCATCGGAGATATGCAGTCCTATGATTGAGGCCGCCAATATAGGGCATACCAACCCAACACAACTCCTCTCTAAAACCATTTGAGATTCGCTCACTTCGCGTTTTAGTCTTTATACTCAGAGTCTCATGGTTGAAGCCGCCAGTAAAGAGCATACAAACCTAACCTAACCCACCTCCTCTTTGAAACCATTTAAGATTCGCTCACTTCGTGGTTGTTTTTATGCTTTTATATTGCTCAGGAGGAGTGCCCATCCGAGTCCGCAGTAACTGGCCACGATGGTCGGAGATATGGTGCTCCATGGTTGAACCTGCCAGTTCCTAACCCAACCCAAATCCTCTCTGAAACTATTCAAGATTCGCTCACTTCGCACTCTGGTCTTTACTCTGTTGTATTGCTGATGAAGAGTGCCCACAATCCGCAATAATTGGTTACGGTGATCAGAGATATGCTAGAATTGGAGCATACATTACTACATTAAATAGATAATCGAAAGCCCTAAATTAGATCTGTCAATTCATTCCTTGACTTGCCTTGCTTGATAAAGTTAATATTAAAATCTCCAGCTAGAACAATTTCATGACTTTTAAAGACATTGTCGAATATGCTTCGAATCTGTGGACAACTTAGAGACTACCTATACACTGTCATTATAGTAAAGTGACATTTAACAAACTCAACAGCGACAATTTCCACGTGCAGTTGCACACTTAGACACCGGCAATTCCTTAGCTTTTATTCCATCTTTTACCAGAATACCAATGACTGATGAATTTTAGTTTTCCGGAAAAACATTAACGTCCATTCATGACAATTTTTTTGAGCAGAATCCTTTTGGTGCCCGGTTATGCAAGCAATGTCCACGTTATTTTCGACAAGAATGATTCGCATCCATTTTCCGAAGTAATGATTGAGTATTTACATTTAGGATGGCCACTCTACTTAATTTGGCTCTACCATAAGTAGAGTAAAGTTAGATTGATTTAGCACTCTAGTTACTCTATCACTAACTCTAATTCTAAAACCCAAGTGTTTCTAGTCCTAAGTCTAACTAAGTCCTAAGTTTCTATATCTTAAACATATATAACATGTTTGCACTGAATCCAACTAAAACTAGAACTAACACTAGACCTAGGACGAGAAATAGTCGTGTTTAGCGCTTAGTTTCTAGTTCTAAGTCGAGCGTAGGTTCTAGTGCTAATGCTAATTCTATTTTTAGTAATTTTAAATGTTATACTAAAAAATGTGAAAAGCATAAGTCTGTCTAAAAATAAAATAATCAGAGTATATCTCTTTTTATATGTACTAAATTCGGTAGCACACCTGTTTTCGTTTATTTAATATCGATTACAACGCATTAATCTCGTCGGTAAAAGTTATTTGACAGATATAAGATTGAGCTCGGCACACCATATGCTGCCTCCGCGTGTGCTACCTGTTTAATTAATCCCGTTATCCTAAACAACGGCGTAAAAAAAATAATCGCAATTTGCATACAGAATAACCCTACATTATTTAGTAATTACTCGCGCATTTTCCGAGTGATAGCACGACGGGTTTTTTATCTTCGTTATCGGTCGCGTACATATGTCCATAGTAAATTAATAATGTATCGGTTCGGTATTAAGGGCGTCACTTTATCCGGTGAAGAGGGGGGAAGGTCTCTAAAAAGGCAATTATTCGTTCATTTCACGGTGCCGGGATTAAAACGGCTTGTCGTCTTTTTAGACGGAGTCTCAAAGACGATGTTTACGCCAGATTTCATTAATTAATTCAGGTGCCTCTTGGGCTCATTTCGTAATCCCCCGTGCGGTTATTACTTTGTAAGTATAATAACAGTAACACTACTTGACAATTTGGAAATTAATATCTTCATAAAATGCCCCTCGCTGGGCGCAGGACTCGGGCTATATTATATTTGGGACGCCACCTACGCGGGGGCGCACTTAACCTTCTCTTATGAGGCCATTTTTCCTGCTTTTCATTACAACGACAATTATATGAATTGGTGAGATTTATCAGACAATACGATTGCTACTGAATTCCGTACTGCCGGCGAGAACGGAAAGTTTTCGAAGAGATTATTTAACAATGGATAATAAAAGATACTGTAAACTGTTGCTTTTAAGAGTTGAGACATGCGCGTCATGAAATAGGGGACAAAAATAGCCTTTAAAGACCGCTGTGGACACTTAAGGCACTTTACGGTTTCAAAATAAATACCCGCGTACTTTTCGAGGAAAAGAATGCTTATATTTTATTTTTGGCACTTACACGCGTATTCAGAACGGCGAGTGCCCAATTGGATAATAAAGTTACTAATTTAAAGTTTGTTTAATGGCCGTCGTAAACGGTTCGTGAATATGGTTAGCGTTAAATTCGTTTACATTAATCGCCAACATTATCACTTTATTGGCTTATAAAAAAGGGATGCGGAGAAAGACCTCCGTCATAAAGAATTGACACCAACTCGGCGCGTACACAACAACGGGGCTCAAACTTTTACAATACACAATATATCCGTAAAAGAGACAGGCGGGCGACTTGAACGTTTACGCTTCCTATACGCGATCGTAAACCGACATTGTCGGTCATTTTTGAAAATAAAAACTCCCGTTACGCCTCGAGGTGACTACCAGAGTTCCGTCTCGATAAAGGGGGAAGAACGATCTCCTCTTCGTCGTCGTTCGACGTCGCAACGTGTTCGACAAACTTCCGAACTAGAATCGTATCACGACCCCTCTGTCCTTAATCGAGAAACTTAATTCATTTTAACCACAAGTACTACACAAAACGGCCACCGTTTTACTTCGTCGTTAGTACCATCGGTTAGTTCTAGACTGTATTCACCAAAAACTAATTTTACACAATCAAACGGTATTACTATAATTAAATAATTCAATTATAAATTGGAAGTAGCGCCATCTATTAACTTTTAATAATACTTATACTGTATTTTATGATTCGCTATGGTTGATGGGAAAATATGTAATGCCGCAACTAACATAATATCTACAATGGGGTACTACTTTTGTGGGCTGACCTAAAAAAATTTAATGACATGTCAAAGAAAGATGTGAACTCAGTATCATTACCATTGGGAATATTCGTTCCGAATATAGGACTAGAAACGGATATTGCTATGATGCTTTCAAAGCAGCTTTATCATGAGTTGAGTACGATTTAATGTTATTTTTTGGCGTTTTCAGCTCAGCTTCAAAAAATCTTTATGCTTTGTTTCAAAGTGTCTCCTTAATTTTACCGCTTTCATTACATCATTACTTAAAACCTCCGCATAAGTTACACATTGAGGTAACTGGATCCCAAATTCTTCAATGTATGTAAATCCAAGCGCTATGTAGTAAGGACTGTACTTATGGTTGACAGCTTTTCTTGTAATTTTGTACCCAACGTATTTGGGTTCGGCGTGAAAAGTTACGTATTTATAAATGAAAAACTGACTTTTATCTGTTTAAACATTTATAGCTAACTTAACTAGTAAACTAATCTAAACAATAAAATAAGTCCTATTTACATTTATTTGCACATTTATTAGCACTTGTAAATTATCTCGGCGCTTCCAATTCTCTGACTAATCTTCACGGCCAAATCTGTCGCTTGCTTTTATATGAGCCGATTTCGATTCTTGTACATCTGGAAGGTCGTCTCAGGCCGTCGGCTCCTTTTAAATCGTCCGTGCAGCGACAACAAAAAACACAAAAAGTTGCAGTTGCATGTTGAGTAAACTAATTTCCGGTAGATGCATATTTTTGTACAGATTAAAATTCATGAGATGTTTTGCTTCGTGAACTACATGAAAATTGCCTTCTGCGGACCACATATTGAGAATCACTGCATTACTTTGACACACTCTATCAATTTTTTTTTGATAGCTTTTGACATTCTTGACACGCTTTCAAAAACACCAAAATCAATTATTTTCAATTTTTCGACTTTTATTAACTTTTATTAATAACTATCTCACAATTATTTTTGGTTTAATTGTTTTGCATCGATTAAAAAACCTAAAGATGTATAGAATCAATGCTTTTGATACACTCTAAGAGGTCTTTTCTAGCTTTTAACATCTTAAAAGCTCTTTCAAAATCAATTAGTTTTAAGTTTTTCAACATTGATTAAGTATCTCAGAAATGCATTTAGTACATTAGAACGATTTTGGTCAAGACCACTCAATTTATTTCAGAACTAAAAATTTTTTGTATTTTCTAGAAAACATCCCATTTAATATGTTTTAATTGATGTACATTGGCTATACGTTGACTATAGAATCAATTGCTATCATTTTGACACATTCTGAGATATCTTTTTAGCTTTTGACATATTAAAAGCTCTTTTCTCAAAAATTTCAATATTACGAATATTAAGTATTTTAATTGTTGAGTTCTGTGTAATTCAGGTACTCAATACAATGCCTAGGTAATATATAAAATACCTGGGGTGTCTAGGCAATGTATGAAATATTTTATTACGTTATATTGAATGATATGAAATTGGAGTTAACCCAACTAAACTCAACCCAATCTAACGAATCCTATAAGTTTGTTGGAAATTTTCCGTGATTTTATCTTCTATAATTGGATTGGGTTAAGCTCCAACTTCATACCATTCAATATGAGGGATGGTATGTAGGTTTCCTTCTATGGTTGAGTTGGGTTAAGGTTCAACTTCTAATTATTAATTATGAGGGATGAGAACTAATTACGGAATATTTTGATTTTTTCTTCTATAGTTGAGTTATGTGAACCTTCAACTTCATACCATTTCTGATATAACAAAAAATCAAATTCAAAATTCTTCGTGGTTGGATAGCTTCAACTTCAATATGAAGATTTTCTTCTACGGTTGTGTTGAATTCTATGGTTTAGTTGGGTTGAGCTCCAACTTCATACCATTCAATATGCAGGATGGTATGAGGTTGAACCTCAGCTTAACACAATTATATCATTTTTGGAAATATTCCGTTTTTTCCATACTTTAGGTTTTCTTCTATAGTTGGGTTGAGTCAAGCTTCAAATTCATACCATTCCTTACATAAGAAAAAATCAAATCCAAAACAACAAAACTTTAAGTTCGATTCAATATGTGAGATGGTATCGAGTTGGGTTGGGTTGAACTCTAACTTTATACAAATATTTCATACAATGTATGAAATATTTTATTTCTTTATAATGAATGATATGAAGTTGGAGCTTTTATTTGGCGCAGAGGAGGGAAAAATGCGTTACGCAATCCGACTTACTGCTGGCGCCTTCGATATTTCAAAATTGGAATTGAGTATTTCAGCCGAGAGTGTGTGACTCTTCCTACTCCGGAACCGCCATACGGCATTTCTTCAGAGTGAATTAAAATTTACTATTCATTTGGTTCCTCGCTCATATCCATCTTCTCTTCACCTTTCTTTACCCCTCCGGATTCATTATGAATGAAGTGGAGGCTAACCCAACTAAACTCAATCCAATCTAACGAATCCTATAAGTTTGTTGGAAATTTTCTGTGATTTTTTTCTTCTATAGTTGGATTGGGTTAAGTTCCAAATTCATACCATTCAATATGAGAGATGGTATGAAGGATTTCTTCTATGGCTGAGTTGGGTTAAGGTTCACCTTCAAATTATTAAGTATGAGGGATGAGAACTAATTACGGAATATTTTGATTTTTTCTTCTATAGTTGAGTTATGTTAACCTTCAACTTCATACCATTTCTGATATAACAAAAAATCAAATCCAAAATTCTTCGTGGTTGGATAGCTCCAACTTCAATATAAAGGTTTTCTTCTATGGTTGTGTTGAGTTCTATGGTTAGGTTGGGTTGAGCTCCAACTTCATACCATTCAATATGCGGGATGGTATGAAGTTGAACCTCAGCCTAACCCAACCATAACATTTTTGGAAATATTCCGTTTTTTCCATATTTTGGCTTTGATTTTTTCTTCTATAGTTGGATTGAGTCAAGCTTCAAATTTATACCATCCCTTACATAAGAAAGAATCAAATCCAAAACAACAAAGCTTTAAGTTTGATTCAATATGAGAGATGGTATCAAGTTGAGTCCAGTTGAACTCTAACTTCATACCGTTCAATATGAGGGGTGGTATGAAGTTGAAGCTCTGCCCAACCCAACTTGATACCATGATACCAGACTGTGTTTTTCAATTTCTTCCCAAATTGTTTAATTTCATTCAATTTAATAATCATGAAAATGGTTAAGTATTAGTTATTAATATAAGTGTATTAATTTGGATACATTTAATTCATAATTTTTTTGAAATTTTTGCCTATAACGAACTTCGGTTATAACGAACAGATTTTCAGGTCCCTTGAGGGTTCGTTACACTGGGTTACCTGTTCTCGCCTTTACGTTACACACATTGTTACAGCATTCGGTATTTTATAGAATATCTAGCCAAAGTAAAAAATTAATTCAATTAATTCAAAAATTAATATACATTTCGTATATTACCTAAACGTCTTAGGTATTCTGTAAATTACCTAGGTATTGTATAGAATATCCGATTATACAGATTACCAGTAACATATAGATATAAAATTGGAAAATTTTAATAGAAATATTATTTTCATTAAAATGTTAGTAAGTAATTCTTTTATAAGTCCGCATCCAAAAAGCCGCATCCGCTAAACCCACGTCCATAACCCACGTCCATGCTTGTGTCGACTAACATTAAAAAGTTTTAATGACATGTCAAAGAAGAAAGATGTGAATCCAGAATCACTATCATTGGGAGTATCCGTTCTTCACGCAAAAATACGAAGGATTGTTTGATCAATCCTTCACTAGTTATACAAGCTTCCAATTGGAAAGTAGCAAGGAGGTCTAGGGAAGATAAAAGGACTATCTAAGATAAAAAACTAATTCAAGAGAAATTCAAACAGGAGATGGGTCTCTTAGTAGATATTTCAAAAGCTGGTTTTGGAAATACTAACGACGGGAATTCGGATACAAGATTTTCCAAGATCATAAATTAACATTAATAATTAAAGTCTTCAAAACGTGAGGGGCACAATCAATCGACGTAACAGAATTTTAAAAGAAACAAGAGAGCCAGAAAAATTAAAAATATCAATACTTACGCGATCCGTAGCTCCAGCTATACGTAGCATAGGGGAATTTTGGAAAGCGTTAGTACGTGGTGTAGGAGTGGAAAATAAGTAATCAAAACGCAACAAACGTGGAGGAATATGTACACAGATAAAACTAAGTAAAGAAGGAGAATCGCATAGGTTACGTAGAAGTTTAAAGAAGAAGCGCACATCACTACAAAAACGACGCCGACTAAGGGTCATAATATGAAAATAATTACACGAAGAAACATAGTCAATGTATTGAATAGAACTTTTATAGCAAAGGTATTATGTAGTGCTTGTTGTGACAAGTGCTTAATATAAAAAGTCATGAAGCTAGAGCCTCGGCCGCAAGCGACCTCGGCATCATTCTCTAAACCGTTGAAGATAATGACAAATCCCTAATATGAAGCATCGTTGAGGTATAAAAAGTTGAAGATAATGACAAGCGTTTAATATAAAAAGTCATAAAGCTAGAGCCTCGGCCGCATGCGACCTCGGCTTCATTCTCTAAACCTTTGAAGATAATGAGAAGTCCCTATTATGAAGCATCGTAGAGGTATAGCCTCGGCCGCAAGCGACCACGGCTTCATTCTTTAAACAACGAAATTACTGGAATTGAAGAAATATTAATTTGCAGATTGAAGTTTATATTGTAAGCAATATCAAGTGGACATAAGATTGATGCTCAGTTGTATATTACTTTATATTGCTGGTATACAATCACACCAACCATGCGCAAAATTTTAGAGTGTGGTGCTGAAAGTCCTTCTCATTACCGATCACAACTATCAGGGAAAGCCGCAAAAGCAGAAATAAACACTTGTACACTTGGATATACAGGCAAGGATTCACAAAAAATTTTTCCCAAGACGCGAATAATATTGCGTTTCTAATACATAGATTATTATTAAGCTCAGACCCTCTTATTATAAGTATGCGTCCATTGCCAAGAAAATAAACGGAACCATTGTTCAGAGAAACCATTAATCTTCGTTTTCAATCAAAAATTACAATAACTTCATAATAAGAACCAAATGAGAAGAGATTGATTTTGACAGAATGATTTTTTCAATGATCAAAGGGTATTACCGTATTCGATCGAATCTAAAGCTCACTATTTTCGCACTATTTTAGTCTGTTACAACTACAACTGGAACTAACACTAGCATTAAAGCTGTACGTCTCTTAATACGACTAAACCCAAATGTTTCTAGTTCTAAGTCTAGAGTGAGTTCTACTTTTAGCTCGTTAAACATATATAACATGTTTGTACAAAATCGCAAGTAAAACTGGAACTAATAGTAGAGTTTTCAGATCAACTCGATCCGATATATGAAAGTATAAACTAATTATCTTATAGTATAAATTTGCATATTGCGTGACAATAGTAATACTAGAGAATATATGAAAGAACAATATCCAACTTTAATCTCGTACACTATGCAGACAATTACTGTTTTCGTTGTAATGTTTAACGCTTCAGCACTCACGCCTTGTAAAATTAGATAATCACTCGCCTGTTAGAATTGCTCTCACACGACTATCTTTACCAGATGTTATTCAATGTTATTATTTTTCTTTTTATTTTTCGGTGTTACTTCTATATAATATGAACATATTGCTTTAAAGTCTACAATTATAAAGGCCACCACAACAAAACTTGGAAACTGAGTAAGTTGCTTTTAGCTTATCCACTACATCAACTCCTTTATTAGTTGGGTTGCAAAATTTAATTATTTTAGGTTTTTTCATGTTTCCGGAATCAGAATCGATTTGGTTTCCAGAAGAATAACATCAATACATTTTCTGAGATTTCGGTTTGTAGGATAGTAATAGCCTTTTAGAAACCGAGCTTGCTACTAGGCTTTTTAAGATTTATGGATATAGAAGGAATGTCCTTCTTATTTTTTTCTGAGGCTGAGTTTCATGATGAGACATCCAATGGATTTTTGATCTTTTCTAGTAAAGTGATCTCTTAAACTGGATGCAGAATTCTCATCAACTTCATGTTCAAACTTTTCAATTTGTCGATTAGATTGTTCAGAATTGGTATGATGTATACTATGTTCACTCGAATCTTCACTTCTTATGTCGAATCATCATCTTAGCTTCATGATTTTGCTAAGTTTGCAAGCATCTGCCCTCTACTCATTGTTTACTCTCCATGATAATATTAATATAAACAAAAATCTCGTGTTTAGTAAAAAAAATTAAATTTACTTACTAAAATTTTATGACACTTAAAAAAGCAAATAACGCTATAATTCGCGTGATGTGAAAAACTCATGTTGGCATGCAGACGACTGACATGTACCCTACATCTAATACAAAATTGTTGTTCGGCTAAATCCGAATGTTTCTAGGTCTAGGCAGTGTTTCCCAACGTCTTTTGGTCTTTGGTCCACGGACCCCTTTTCTTAGTCAAACCTTGCCAACGGACCCCTTTTCTTAATCAAACCTTGCAAACGGACCCCCAGGCTGAAAAACTACATTAAATACATAATAGAAAAATGAAGACTTTATCTTTGTTGTCTTAATAAATAAATGATGACGTAAAAATAAAATATAAAGTAAACATTTTGCTGAAGAAGTATTTATTGATTATAACTTTTGTACTAAAATACAATAAAATATTAATGGCTTGTATGACCCTGATGGGATGTTATGAGTTTATTTATGTCCGGCTCGATGTTTGTCAGTAGCAACCGCAAATCTCCCGAATACTAATTTCCAGTCTGTTTCTTTTCTTTGTGACGAGGCTCATAACGGCACTGAATCCACGTTCTACGAAATACGAAGACGGAAAAGCAATCAACAGCTTCTGTACAATAACCCATAATGCTGGACATAAAACTGGGATCTATTTTTGTAACCAGAAATTTTCGTATCCTTGCTTAAACATTGGTTTCAGCTCCTCATTTGTGGATAATTCAATAAGTTGCTCCTGTTCTGGCATGTACTCATCTGCATTTGTGCCCTGAGTTTAACTACTTACAAAAGGGTTCAACACCCAGTCCGGAATATCCAAGTGAAGAATGTCTTCAAATCTTTGAGTAAGGTCCGAATGGAGTGTCGTTAAGTGTTGACAATAAGCAAGTAAATCTTCGTCTCTATTTTGCAATTTAGAAAAATTTGGAAACTGAGAACATTCTCCTCCTCCCAAGCTTTGTTTGTATTGCAAAAGTTTTGCAACAAAGATATTACACTTTTAGTTTTGATTAAATTTAGTGTGTCACCTTGTAGTCTCGCTGAATCTAGCAAATAAATCAGTCACATAAGCGATGTCATTTTTTGAGATAATTAAATTATGACGCAAATCATTGTTTCTACTCTCCAGGAATTTCAACACTGAATCAAAAAGCGAATAGAAGCGATTCAAACACGCACCTTTAGACAATCATCGTACTTCTGTGTTAAGTAGTAAACGATTATCGTCATCATCATTTTCCAAACAAAGTTGAGTAAACAATCTCTCATTTAAGGCATTCCCTTTGATTTTATTAACTGCTCTAATGACATAATGTAGTGATTCATGCAAACGTCCACTAAGGTTTTTTTGCCACCAAATGATGTCGATGAATAACAGAATGTACCGATAGTACATTCGGTATGACTTGTTTTAAGTACGCCAGAAAGCCTCGGTTTCGTCCTTCCATTGCCGGAGCACCATCAGTAGCAACGGAGATGATGTTAGTCAAGGGTATAGCTTTTACATCAAGAAATCTTTTTAATTCAGTAAATAATGTTTCACCTTTCGTATCAGTTTCCAAACATTTAACAAATAATAATTCTTGGGAAATTTTTTCTGCTTTCACAAATCTCACATAAGCTAAAAGTAAAGCCTCATTTCCAGGTAATGTTGACTCGTCAAGCTGTATAGAGAATTGAGATGTTTTTAAGTAGTCACATAAAGAGTTTTCCATCACACTTTGAGCCATTTCGTCGATCCTTCTTCGTACTGTATTATTACTCAATGGAATTCTTTTTATAATATCGTAAGTTGGTTTGTGGATCACGGTGCATACTAACTCAGTTATAGCTGGTAGAATAAGTTCTTCGCCAATAATGTGCGGCTTTCTGGACTTCGCAATCATTAAAGATATATTATTATAAGAAGCACGCAGTCCATCGTCATCTCTCTGAGACGTTGTCCCTATGAGTTCTTGCAATTTCGATGTTTTCAAATATTTTTCTTTGAGTGTTTGAAAAAACGTTAAATCCTTATCTTTTTTGTCACTATGGATTTTTATTAAATGTTCTTTAAGTTTAGAAGGTTTCATTGAATCGTTTGACATCGTTTTATTATATAGAAGACAGAAAGGTAAAGTACTGTTTCCTAGTGACGGAATAAAGCCAAATTTAATATATTCAACACTGTATTGTCTGCATTTTTTCTTCGGTTCACTCATACTGTTATCATATGGGTTAAACATATGGGTTCATGATATTATATGCCTGTATACTGAATGTTTCTAGTCCTAGGTCTAGTGTTAGTTCTAGTTTTACTTTTGATTTGACAAACATGTTATATATGTTAAATGAACTAAAAATAGAACTCACACCAGACTTAGAACTAGATACAGTATGTAAAAACCGTATTCGTACACCCACCAAAAAATTAGAAAATCACGAACTACTCAAGAAACAGAGTACAAATTTCAAATATTGTTGCTGATTTATTTCACTTAGGTAAATAGAAACAATACTAAAACATCTTGGTTACCTAGCTTAACTACTGAACGCTAGAGGGCGTTTTATTCATACAGTTGGTAACAAAAACCGTATTCGTACAGGTGGCAAGCCTGCATTTTTGATTCAGATGACGGCTATTATGAAAGATTTTTAATCGTGTTTCTTTATTTTTTGCTTGTTAAGAGTTGTGTTTGAAAAAGATTTCAAAGTTAGTTGAATTGTTATATAATCTCCGGAAAATTCGAAATGGGTAAAAAGTCGGCTGAACTTACAGATGAACAAAGAAAAATAATAATAAATTTTCATATAGAAGAAAAATCTTTGCGTGAAATCGCAAAAATATTTAAACGCAGTCCTGCTACTATGCAATACGTGGTATCGAATTATAAAAAGACAGGCCAAGTTAACAAAGCACGACGAAACGTAAATCGGTCGAAGCTAACGAGAAGACATTGTTCATTCTTACGTCGTCAAATCCGTAAGGATCCTTCCATAAGTGGTGTAACACTAGCTGCTAGTTTTGAAGAAGATTTTGGAATTCGCGTTACTCCTCAAACGGTGCGTAATTACATAAAAAAATTTGGATTTAAAAGTCGGTATGCTGTTAGAAAACCATTCATAAGTAGGATTAATAAACAAAAACGAACTGTATTTGCAAAAAAAATCCAAAATAAGGGTTTTAACTTCTGGAAACGGTAATTTCCACAGATGAGTCCAAATTCAACATTAAAACATCAGATGGACGAATAAGAATTTGGCGAGAGAAAAACACGGGCCTATATCCACATAACATGATACCTACATTCAAGCATGGTGGAGGGTCGGTGATGGTGTGGGGGTGTTTTTCAGCAGCAGGAGTTGGCAATTTAGATTTTATAGATGGAATAATGACTGCGAAAAGGTATATAAACATTAAAAAAAAATTTGAAGCAAAGTGCTGAAAAAATGGGATGTTTGCGAGATTTTATCTTTCAACAGGATAATGATCCGAAACATACCGCGCTAGATAGTAGACTTTGGATCTTGTACAATTGCCCAAAATACCTGAAAAAAACACCACCACAAAGCCCAGATCTAAACCCTATCGAAAATTTATGGTCAATATTTAAGAAGAAATTGAAATATTACCATATTCGAAACGTAATCGACCTTAAAAAGGCGTTAAAGACAGAATGGGCTAAAATACCACCTCAATTAACAATAAAATTGGTAGAATCGATGCCAAGGCGTTTAAATGCTGTTCTCAAGCATAGAGGATACCCAACAAAATATTAATGTTATTCCAAACATATAATTTGCATAATTTCATTTAACCTCTTACTGTACAAATACGGTTTTTGTTGCTCATGTATGAATACTATGCCCTTTAATGTTCAGTTTTTGAAGTTGATATCCAAGATATGTATGTTAATTCTGCTTTTATTTTCCTAAGTAAAATAAATCATGAAAAAAATTTTAAATTTGTACTATCTTTCTTGAGGAATTCGTGATTTTCTAATTTTTTGGTGGGTGTACGAATACGGTTTTTACATACTGTATATTTGGGTTTAGCCGAAACGTATGGCTAAATTCGAATGTTTCTAGTTGTAGCTGTAGTGCTAGTGTTAGTTCCTGGTGTAGTTATTACTCAATGTTAGATTATACATATTCCATAGAATCAAAACTAAAACTAACACTAGACTTAGAACTAGAAACAGTCAGGGTGCAAGCATATAATATCATTTTCTACTATTTTTGTCAGACAAAAAAATCTTATAATGGGGTGCGAACGAATAAGTTATTATAATTAATAAGTAGTGCCATCTATTGGCTTCTATTAATCCTCATTGTGAATAAAAGATGTAAAAGATTTACTTATAGAAATGTTAAAAGTAAAATAGTATGGTTGGGGGTGTTGAGAAGTTGAAAAATAAGCCTAATTCTTTTAACGGTGTTGAGAAAGGACGTAAAGACAAACAGAAGAAAAGTAGCGTAAAATCCGTTGAAATATATTAGAATTTGTCATGTTAATAGTAGCGGATTTGTAGCGTTCGGCGATAGGGGGAGAGTTTTGGGGGGTTTCGCGGGGGCACCCGCATGATGGGACCTGATCCGCGCCACACCTGCGGGCCCCAATCCGTCACTATGCGGACATCATTCATGGGATTAGCCCAGCTAACCTTGTTAATTGCTTGCTTCTGCCGGGAACCGTTCGTAAATCAGCACCGGCTAAAAGGGGATGAACTGGGCTCAAGTCATCACCGAAATTTACACCGTCCGACCTGTAAATATGCCCGCGTTAAGACAGCGATCGCTATGCTGTAGCTGGGTTTCACGGTTCCGGGTTTCAACCGATCCTTTCCTGATCCCGGGGCGTAACTCCACTTTACACCTCGAAACACCTACGTCCCCACTAATTTATACGAAACGTTTTAAATCGATTTTGGGATGTATCCAAAAACGGCAATTTTACGATGTTATTTTTAGGTGTCTCAAACGTTTAAAGATGGTGTTAATTCAAAATTAAATCCGGCACCGATATTTTTTATGGTGGGGAATTAATAAGTGAGTATTCGGCTGGAAAATCGGGGAGGGCATTTGTTTTTCAATCCCCTTTTTCGATGAGAAAATCGATGCGAAGAAAGAAGAAAACGCGGACGTTATCGGAGGCCTCATTATGGTGCCCCTTTTTCGGAAACCACCGGAAAAGTAGCGTTTTCATTCAGTAGGCGTCGGGGCGCACCACTGTTATAGTCACTCGCCGTCGCTGCAACGCGTGCGTACGTCATTAGGCATATTACAAACGGGAAAACTAACTCTCATGAACGCCATATGGCACAAGTCAGTAAAACCCCGCTCCCTCCGCTGCTGGAGTAATTTACTGCGGTCGGACGTATCATTAGCAGGATTGACATCTACCAAACTCCTCCTCGGCCTATTCGTTTACCTAACCGGCAACCTTACCCCATGCAAATTCGACCCCAGATTATTTATCCAACTCCCCAAACTTTTTTTTTGTTAACCATTTCACTAACTACTTTTAATAAAACTTGCTGATATATCATTTTCTATCCATAATATATATATAACAATGTGACGAGTTCTGTGATGCATTTGTTACCACTACTACCCGAATGTTTCTAATTCTAAATCTAGTATCTATAAATAATTTTCCGTTCAATAAAAATTTGCAATACTCTAACGCTCAATACCGTATTCAAGGTTATTTGGGAGAAAATCGAAATATTTTCAAAGAAAAAAATTCTTTTTATCCCAAAAGCAAATATAGGCAAAATAAGCCCATATGTTCAGGGCTAATTTTCATTTATTTTGGGGATATTTTGAACAATAATATTTCAAAAGGTGAAAAAAAAAGTTATTATTAAAATTACAATCATAATAAATCATAGTATTGGGGTTATTAATTCTTTCTAGTTTGTTTTTTTATTATATAGAAATAATTTTTTTGTACATCTTTATTAAAATGGATGGAATGCTTTTTAATTTTCTACCGGTTTCGGTCTCACATTCAGACCATCCTCAGCACGAAAATTACCTATTACGAACGTTACGAATTATAGTTACGAACTAAAAACTAAATTTCTTAAAATATAAAACAATTAAAAATAAAAATTGTGTCAAATTTATAAATAAGAGTGTGGTTATATCTCTTAAAAAAGTCTTAATTCGTAACGTTCATTATAGGTAATTTTAAAAGTCCTAAGGATGTTATGGACGTGAGGCCGAAACCGGTCGAAAATTTAAAAGAATATCTTATTATTTTGTTTCTTTATACATAATAATGCATTATATAACTAGCATAATCTCATTAATATTCAGTCGCCAATTGATGTGATAACTACATCAAATTATTATTACGACAATGCAGTAATAATATTAAGTTTTTTAACAAATCTCAATGATTATTTTATCAAAATTGAAGATATTCATAAATTTTTATGTATTTGACTTGATGATGATCTTTTATTTTTTTTGTTTATAGTAACGGAAATATGATCATCAAAATTGAAGAACTTTTTTGACTTAATGATAATTCTTTATTTTGTTTATAGCAACGGAAAATTTTAATATAATCTCATATGAATATAAAGAAACTTTAATTATTAATTGAAAAGCATTACTTTTTGTATACTAACAGAACAGAAAAATAAGAGGACTTAACTAAGCGAATCAAGTTATCATTATCATAATACAGTAATGATATTAAGTTTTTTAACAAATCTCTATGACCATTTTATCAAAATTAAAGATATACCTAAATTTTTATGTATTTGACTTGATGATGATCTATTATTTTTTTGATTATAGTAACGAAAAAATACAATACTATGTTATATGCAAAAAGAAAAACTTGATGTTTACAAAATATGATCATCAAAATTGAAGAACTTTTTTGACTTAATGATATTTCTTTATTTTGTTTATAGCAACGGAAAATTTTAATATAATCTCATATGAATATAAAGAAACTTTAATTATTAATTGAAAAGCATTACTTTTTGTATACTAACAGAACAGAAAAATAAGAGGACTTAACTAAGCGAATCAAGTTATCATTATCATAATACAGTAATGATATTAAGTTTTTTAACAAATCTCTATGACCATTTTATCAAAATTAAAGATATACCTAAATTTTTATGTATTTGACTTGATGATGATCTATTATTTTTTTGATTATAGTAACGAAAAAATACAATACTATGTTATATGCAAAAAGAAAAACTTGATGTTTACAAAATATGATCATCAAAATTGAAGAACTTTTTTGACTTAATGATAATTCTTTATTTTGTTTATAGCAACGGAAAATTTTAATATAATCTCATATGAATATAAAGAAACTTTAATTATTAATTGAAAAGCATTACTTTTTGTATACTAACAGAACAGAAAAATAAGAGGACTTAACTAAGCGAATCAAGTTATCATTATCATAATACAGTAATGATATTAAGTTTTTTAACAAATCTCTATGACCATTTTATCAAAATTAAAGATATACCTAAATTTTTATGTATTTGACTTGATGATGATCTATTATTTTTTTGATTATAGTAACGAAAAAATACAATACTATGTTATATGCAAAAAGAAAAACTTGATGTTTAC
Organism: Onthophagus sagittarius; assembly: GCA_036711965.1. Classification (NCBI taxonomy): domain Eukaryota; kingdom Metazoa; phylum Arthropoda; class Insecta; order Coleoptera; family Scarabaeidae; genus Onthophagus; species Onthophagus sagittarius. The sequence goes on along the minus strand of JASERS010000007.1, from coordinate 6,435,844 downwards.
AAAATATGATCATCAAAATTGAAGAACTTTTTTGACTTAATGATATTTCTTTATTTTGTTTATAGCAACGGAAAAATTTAATATAATCTCATATGAATAAAGAGAAATTTTAATTATTAATTGAAAAGCATTACTTTTTGTATACTAACAGAACAGAAAAATAAGAGGACTTAACTAAGCGGATCAAGTTATCATTATCATAATACAGTAATGATATTAAGTTTTTTAACAAATCTCTATGACCATTTTATCAAAATTAAAGATATACCTAAATTTTTATGTATTTGACTTGATGATGATCTATTATTTTTTTGATTATAGTAACGAAAAAATACAATACTATGTTATATGCAAAAAGAAAAACTTGATGTTTACAAAATATGATCATCAAAATTGAAGAACTTTTTTGACTTAATGATATTTCTTTATTTTGTTTATAGCAACGGAAAAATTTAATATAATCTCATATGAATAAAGAGAAATTTTAATTATTAATTGAAAAGCATTACTTTTTGTATACTAACAGAACAGAAAAATAAGAGGACTTAACTAAGCGGATCAAGTTATCATTATCATAATACAGTAATGATATTAAGTTTTTTAACAAATCTCTATGACCATTTTATCAAAATTAAAGATATACCTAAATTTTTATGTATTTGACTTGATGATGATCTATTATTTTTTTGATTATAGTAACGAAAAAATACAATACTATGTTATATGCAAAAAGAAAAACTTGATGTTTACAAAATATGATCATCAAAATTGAAGAACTTTTTTGACTTAATGATATTTCTTTATTTTGTTTATAGCAACGGAAAAATTTAATATAATCTCATATGAATAAAGAGAAATTTTAATTATTAATTGAAAAGCATTACTTTTTGTATACTAACAGAACAGAAAAATAAGAGGACTTAACTAAGCGGATCAAGTTATCATTATCATAATACAGTAATGATATTAAGTTTTTTAACAAATCTCTATGACCATTTTATCAAAATTAAAGATATACCTAAATTTTTATGTATTTGACTTGATGATGATCTATTATTTTTTTTCATTATAGTAACGAAAAAATACAATACTATGTTATATGCAAAAAGAAAAACTTGATGTTTACAAAATATGATCATCAAAATTGAAGAACTTTTTTGACTTAATGATATTTCTTTATTTTGTTTATAGCAACGGAAAAATTTAATATAATCTCATATGAATAAAGAGAAATTTTAATTATTAATTGAAAAGCATTACTTTTTGTATACTAACAGAACAGAAAAATAAGAGGACTTAACTAAGCGGATCAAGTTATCATTATCATAATACAGTAATGATATTAAGTTTTTTAACAAATCTCTATGACCATTTTATCAAAATTAAAGATATACCTAAATTTTTATGTATTTGACTTGATGATGATCTATTATTTTTTTGATTATAGTAACGGAAAAATACAATTCTATGTTATATGCAAAAAGAAAAACTTGATGTTTACAAAATATGATCATCAAAATTGAAGAACTTTTTTGACTTAATGATATTTCTTTATTTTGTTTATAGCAACGGAAAAATTTAATATAATCTCATATGAATAAAGAGAAATTTTAATTATTAATTGAAAAGCATTACTTTTTGTATACTAACAGAACAGAAAAATAAGAGGACTTAACTAAGCGAATCAAGTTATCATTATCATAATACAGTAATGATATTAAGTTTTTTAACGAATCTCTATGACCATTTTATCAAAATTAAAGATATACCTAAATTTTTATGTATTTGACTTGATGATGATCTATTATTTTTTTGATTATAGTAACGAAAAAATACAATACTATGTTATATGCAAAAAGACAAACTTGATGTTTACAAAATATGATCATCAAAATTGAAGAACTTTTTTGACTTAATGATATTTCTTTATTTTGTTTATAGCAACGGAAAAATTTAATATAATCTCATATGAATAAAGAGAAATTTTAATTATTAATTGAAAAGCATTACTTTTTGTATACTAATAGAACAGAAAAAATGACGACTTAGCTAAGCGAACTTCGAATATATTTATGTTCGATTTCAGTTGCAAATTTTCAATTTGCAATAGTTTACTAAAACATTGACAGTTTTTTCAACCTCCCGGTTCAATACTCGGGTGAATAATTTTCTCATTATCATCACACTGAAATAGTTTTTCCATCCCATTATCATTGGGAACATTCCCTGAACTCATTGGTGTTCTGTAGTAACGCAATTAGTTCACATTTCGTCGTTTCTTCCTCCCCTGATACTAAGACAATGCTTTCATTTTTCTCCATTATCACTGTTAAAATTATATCTATGATTTCTATCAATGATTTCCAATACTACAACTTCATTCAAGAGATTCATCATTAATTCTTCTCGGTAAATGCGTTTCATTATTTCAATAACACCCTGTTTCAGCAGAATTGTAGATTGTTTCTTATTTATTATTAATAACTCAATAAGAAAGCTATACCATCGCTTCTCCATGTGTATTGAGGTTTAAATTTTGAAGCTTAGTTTGTTTTTGAGAATATCTATCTCGTACTATTTATTTTCCATACTTTTAAACGCAACATTTCGTTTACGTTTACTGCTTTGATCAGAACAAAATTGAATAGATGGTGTTGATGTGTGCCCAAACTGCAGAAGCCTCCTCTGCCAATCCACCGATTAAAAAAATGCGTATCTAGGAAATTACTTACCTTATTTGAATAATATAGAAATAAATAAAATTGAATAACGTAGAAACTTCTTACATTATTTGAATAATGTAAGAAATTTCTTAATTACGCATTTTGTCGATCGCTAGATTGGCAGAGAAGGTCTCTGCCAAATGTTCTTTTATTTACATAGATATAAAAACGGGACGTCCAGTCTGAGCACACACCAGCACCATCTCTTCGATTCTAGAGTAGTACTTCGCTCAATATTTTCTCACAATGTTATTCACAAAGGCGATATTGCACTACACAAAGAAAAAACGATTGATTAAACCGATGTATGAAATTGTGCTTTTGTATGGCATGAGGATCATCCGACTATCGTTGATTATTATGGCAATTGTTAACTCTGTAAACTGAGCTTCATTAATAAAGAAAATGTATTTGAGTTTTCAGGAGTTCATTTAAAAAACAATAGTCTTAGTGGATAATCGCGATACGTTTAAAACCATGCCGATTTGATATTTTCTAATACATTGTGAACTTGGGAAAACTGTAGTTTTGCTAGTACGTGTAAGAACCGTTTGAGACATTTGTTCGATTCGGAAAGCAACAGAGATTGCCTTAACGAAAATTATAAACAAACATCCAGATATGGTGTTTGATATGATTCGAAATATACAGCATTTTATGTTATAAAACAATTACAACTGTCAATTTTTATGACGTTCTCCTAATTCATATTTCGTTTCAAATAGTCATTTAGGACAATACCGAATTTGAGTATACAGGCTTATTTTGGCTTATTCCTGTATAGGGGAGCAAATTTATGTGTTATCGTAGGGATAAGGTATCCCAAAAATTATAAGAGATACGAAAAAAAGTAGGTGCCATGCCCCGGTCCCTTTTTCCCGAGACTAATCCAATCTTGCAAAGATCAAACGACTATATTCATTTGTTTTTACGTTATAGTCTCAAATTTTAGTCAAATTTTCGCAATTTCAAATAATTCTCATATTTCGTTTATTTTTAAAATTAAAGAAAAGCGTATAATACATTTTTAAGACACTTTTTGAGTAGAATACAATACAAACTATACTTGATTATCATGTTAAAAGAATATTTTTACGGATCAATTCTAAAATAACTTTTCACTACACAACGGTGTTTCAGTCTGGATTCAGCGCCATCTGTTGCTAAGTAGAGAGGAAATGTTTCGTTCCGGTGTAATACTATTTCATATAAACGTCAAATTCATTGAATTCTTTTATTGAATAAGTTATAAAGAAATGTCTTCAATGACGGAATATCTTGTTTATAAATGAAGAAACAATGAAGAGGACAAAAACGCATTAGCAAATAGCATAGTAAAATGTTAACATGAAGATAAAAATGAATACTGAAGAAGAAAATCTGCACCATTTAAGTTATGCAGAATTAGCAGAATATGAAGTATTTGGTTTTGGGTATTGTTCCGACTTACTCCCTTCGTATTTGATTTTCTAGTTGTGTGCTATGTACGTGGTATTTACGAGCTGGAAAGCTCTTTCGGTTATCAATGTGTTTCGTTTTTGCTGATGGTTGATTCATCAAAAGTTGAAATGACCTTTCAGTTTCCGCTGATGAAACAGGTGCAACTAAAAATCTTATAGCAACTTTCGATACTTAAGAAAATGGAGATGCAAAGTGGATATAAGTCATACTTTGGACCCAAATTTATACTTTGTGCGATAAATTGCAAAATCTGTCACAATATTTCAAGGGACTCGATGTTCGTATCTGCGGTTACTGTATATATGAACTCCATTGCGTCAAAGAACTCCTTGTCATTCTTGAGTAAAGTTTGCACTTTGATTTAATGGCTCTAGAAATGCAAATGCAAAATAGAGTGGCTTGTTTCTCTCTTCAAATGATTTTAAATTAGCAACATCATTTTCATTCAAGTTCATGTCACTTTCAGAAAGATTTTTTCTTAAGCTTAGAACATTTAACACATATTCATAAATTTTGTAAACAATACAATCTTGTGTTTGTCAATATTGTTTAAAGATTCCACAATTGGTTCCAATATTCGAATAATCGCCTCAATTTTAGACCAAATTGTTGTCATCCAATTTGTCGTATGTGCAGGTAGCAAATTCAGATAATTTTTCTTTTACAGCTAGGTGTTGATTGCTATATATATAGCTATATATCCTATATCACAAGAGTATAGATATACCCATCACCCATTACTGATAGTAACTAAGTGATATTTAACGTTTCTTGACTAGCTTTTATTAAGATTTAAATTTTTGTCTCGGGATTTTAAAAGTATTAAAATTAAGAAAAAATTACAATATTCGGAATAATTTTTCTATCGCTTGTTGTTCTGAAATTCTTCTGAATGCAATAGTAAGTCTTCTAGAAGCAGTATCAAGTCTTCTGAAAGCATTTCAAATCTTCTAGAAGCAGTATCAAGTCTTCTGGAACCATTTCGAATCTTGTAGACGCAGTGTTAAGTGATACAAGTGACAGTATTAAGTGTTAAGTGAAATCTTCTAGAAGCAGTAGCAAGTCGTCTGGAACCATATCTCATATAATTGTGTTAAATATTTTAGGAATCTTTACCGGAACCCCATTGACAAAGACAAGAAATTGGCCAACAACCGTTATATAAAAACCTGAAAAAATATAAAAATATATATACAAAAAGTAATCTTGCCCAGTCATATGCTCTTAAATTTGACATATTGACAGCTAATGGTTTTAATATTTATTTTAGTAGCATAGCAGATAAGATTAATAACATTTTTGAAATTGTTTTAAAACAACAAATTGTGAAACATTTGGAAGAGCACTATCTAATATATTGCGAACTTTAGCGGTGGTAAGATTGATCTCATATGTTCAGACTTGTTTGGAGAATAAACCTTTCGCTCAAGCCTCCCTTTCTGATCTGACTAAAGCTTTTGATTTTGTATCTCATAACTTGCTTATTGATAAGCTTTCCGCTTTGCATTTTAGTAACAATTTGAGTAACTTAATTAAATCCTACTTAAGTATAGATCACAGAAAGTGTCCTATGACAGGCTTTTGTCAGATGAATTGCTAATAAAACACAGTGTGCTTCAGGCATCGGTACTGAGGCCGGTGTTATTCTTAATGTTTATTAACGATATAAATGCAGCGCTGTCAATAGTTGCTATCACAGTTGCTATCAATAGTGCTGACATTTTGTTTAATTTAGAACAACGCTCCGAGTTATGGCAGGAAAGTATAGTTGCATGGTTCACTAAGAAACAACTATCTTGATACAGATGCTGATCCAATTAAATATTAATGTGGGAGGATGTTAACATGACCAATAAATTAAACTCCTTTATATTTGTTATTAGAAACTTACGACACATTGTCTACTTAGATACGCTATTAAAGGTTTATTATGGTTATCTTCACTTCCATTTATTTGATGGCATACTGTGTTGAGGTTATTCCTCACATGCTGATACAGTTTTTGCTACTCTGATAAGATGCCTAAGATTGATTGCAAATCTGAATTGTATAGACTGTTGTAGAGGCGCGTTTGTTAGATTAAAAATTCTTACTCGTCCCTGTGTCTCTCAAAAGTAATCTCAATAACTACAAGAAAAATATTGATGCGCTCACATATATGAGAGGACAGCTAGGACAAGGGACGGAGTAAATCACTTTGGATTAAATTTTTTCAATATATTGCCTGATTGTATACAGGTCCTTGAGGATAAATTATTCAAGTGCAAAATAAAGTCTTTATTATCAAAGAACACTTTTTACAATTTTGACGAATTTATTAACGCTGTTTAAGCAAAAGATTTTTGTTTCGCTGGGTTGTTGCCCTCTTAGTCTGCGGATTTTATTTTTTGTTTATTAACAACATGTAAAATCTCTGCAGTTTATTTTTTATGTTGTTAGACGATCACATGGTATTATGTATTATGCTTCTTAATATTATATAAGTTCATATTTTATATTCATTATCTGACTTACGACAGGTGTTACTGCTAAAGTTTCTTATAATTATTATCACTATTCAAATCTAGAAGCAATGTCAAGTCCTCTGGGAGCATTTCGATTCTTGCAAAGGCAATATCAAGTCTTCTTGAAGCAATTTGAAGTTTTCCGGTAGTAGCTCAAGTCGTTTGGAAGCACTTTAAGTCTTTTGCCAGTATTTCAAATCTTCTAGAAGCATCGTCATATCTTCTGGAACCATTTCAATTCTTGCAGAGGCAATATCAAGTCTTCTGAAAGCACTTTAAGTTTTCTGGAAGCATTTCAAGTCTGCTAGAAGCAGTATCAAGTCTTCTGAAAGCATTCTAAGTTTTCTGGAAGCAAGTTGAAGTTTTCTTGAAGCAGCTCCAGTCTTAGAGAAGCATTTTAAGTCTTTTCGAAGAATTTCAAGCCTTCTGCAAGCAATTTGAGGTTTTCTGGAAGCAGCTCAAGTCATCTGGAAGCACTTTAAGTTTTTTGGAAGCATTTCATGTGTGATAGAAGCTGTATCAAGCCTTCTGGAACATTTTCAATTTTGTAGAGGCAATATCAATTCTTCTGGAAGCATTTCAAGTTTTCTGAACGCAATAGCAAGTCTTCTAGAAGCAGTAGCAAGTCGTCTGGAAGCATTTATAGTCTTTCAGAGGCAATGCCAAAACTTCTGAAAGCATTTCAAGTCTTCTGCAAGCAATTTGAAGTTTGCTTGAAACAACTCAAGGCAATTTTCTTCTGGAAGCATTTTAAGTCTGTCGGAAGCAATTTAAATCATCTGGAACCATTTTAAGTCTTCTGGCAGCATGTCAATTCTTGCAGAGGCAGTATCAAGCCTTCTGGAAATATTTTAAGTCTTCTGGAAGCATTTCAGGTCCTCTGCAAGCAATTTGAAGTTTTCTGGAAATAGCTCAAGTCTTTTGGAAGCAATTCAAGCCTTTTAGAAGCAATGTCAAGTCTTCCAGAGAAGATATCGAGTCCTTTGGAAGTATTTTAAATCTTTTAGAAGCAGTGTCAAATCTTCTGGAAGCATTTCAATCCTTGCAGAGGCAATATCAAGTCTTCTGGAAGTATTTCAATGCTTCGCGAAACAATTTGAGGTTTTTTGGAAGCCGCTCAAGTCTTCTGGAAACATTTTAAGTTTTCTGGAAGCATTTCAAGTTTTCTGCAAGCAATTTGAAGTTTTCTTGAAACAATTCAAGTTTTTTGGGAGCATTTTAAGTCTTCTGGAAGCATTTTAAGTCTTCTGGCAGCATGTCAATTCTTGCAGAAGCAGTGTCAAGCCTTCTGGAAATATTTTAAATCTTCGGGAAGTATTTTAAGTCCTCTGCAAGCAATTAGAAGTTTTCTGGAAGCGTTTCAAGTCTGTTAGAAGCAGTATCAAGTCTTCTGAAAGCATTCTAATTTTTCTGGAAGCAAGTTGAAGTTTTCTTGAAGCAGCTCCAGTCTTAGAGAAGCATTTTAAGTCTTTTGGAAGAATTTCAAGCCTTCTGCAAACAATTTGAGGTTTTCTGGAAGCAGCTCAAGTTATCTGGAAGCACTTTAAGTTTTTTGGAAGCATTTCATGTGTGCTAGAAGCAGTATCAAGTCTTCTGGAACATTTTCAATTTTGTAGAGGCAATATCAATTCTTCTGGAAGCATTTCAGGTCCTCTGCAAGCAATTTGAAGTTTTCTGGAAATAGCTCAAGTCTTCTGGAAGCAATTCAAGCCTTTTAGAAGCAATGTCAAGTCTTCCAGAGAAGATATCGAGTCCTTTGGAAGCATTTTAAATCTTTTAGAAGTAGTGTCAAATCTGCTAGAATTATTTCAATCCTTGCAGAGGCAATATCAAGTCTTCTGGAAGCATTTCAAGGCTTCGTGAAGCAATTTGAAGTTTTTTAGAAGCAGCTCAAGTCTTCTGGAAATATATTAAGTCTTCTGGCATCATTTCAAGTCTTCTGAAAACAATTTGAAGTTTTCTTGAAACAATTCAAGTTTTTTGGAAGCATTTTAAGTCTTCTGGAAGCATTTTAAGTTTTCTGGCAGCATGTCAATTCTTGCAGAAGCAGTATCAAGCCTTCTAGAAATATTTTAAATCTTCGGGAAGCATTTTAAGTCCTCTGCAAGTAATTTGAAGTTTTCTGGCAGTAACTCAAGTCTTTTTGAAGCATTTCAAGCCTTTTAGAAGCAGTATGAAGTCTTCCAGAGACGGTATCGGGTCCTTTGGACGCATTTTAAATCTTTTAAAAGCAGTGTCAAATCTTCTGGAAGTATTTTAATCCTTGCAGAGGCAATATCAAGTCTTCTGGACGCAGAATAAGTCTTCTAGATCTTTCAAGGCGTTTCAAGGCTTCGTGAAGCAATTTGAGTTTTTTTGGAAGTAGCTCAAGTTTTCTGGAAATATTCTAAATCTTCTGGAAGCATTTCATGTCTTCTGCAAGCAATTTGAAGTTTTCTGCTAGTATTTTAAGTGTTCTGGAAGCACATGAAGTCTTCTGGAAGCATTTCAAGCCTTTTGGAAGCAGTATTAAGTCTTCCAGAGACGGTTTCAACCCCGATGGAAGCATCTTAAATCTTTTAGAAGCGGTGTCATGTCTACTCGAAGCATTTCCAGTCTTCCAGAGGTAATATCAAATCTTATAGAAGCATTTCAAATCTTATAGAAGCATTTCAAATCTTTTAGAAGCAGTATCAATTCTTCTGACCGCATTTCAAGTCTTCTAGAAGTAGTATCAAGTATTCTAAAAGCATTTCAAGTCTTCTGCAAGCAATAGCAAGCGCTCTAGAAGCAGTAGCAAGTCTTCTGGAAGCATTTTAAATATTCTAGAACCAGTATCACCTCTTTTGGCAGTATTTAAAATCTTCTAGAATCAGAATCAAGTCTTTCAAGTCTCTAGTAAATTTTCTGGAAGCAGTTCAAGTCTTCTAGATCTGATCTTCTTTAGGACTTGAAATGTTAGGTGTTAGTATCAAGTCTTCTGGAAACATTCCAGGTGTTCTAGAAGTGGTATCAAGCCTTTTAGAAAAAGCATTAAGTCTAAATTCAAAATACGTGTTTTTTTTAAGACCGTAACCAACTGAATTGGGAAGAAAAATATTAATAGTACTTAATAGTAATTATTTTCTAGAATTTAGGTGCAAATTTTTATAAAGCAAGCTATATTCATTTACTACAGTCTCAACATAATTCATGCAACTGCTAATTTTCAACATTAAAGCCATACAAAAAACTTCCATTCATCCATCAAATCCAAACCTGATGTAAAATAAATTATCCAAGACAAAGCATCCCTAATTCATTCTTTTTGTTATTTATGTTATGTTCTTTAAATTAAGCTTAGATTTAATCACAATTTGTTTGATTGTCTTTATTAAAAATTATTTTTGTATGTAATTAATGTTTGTTTCCATAAATTTCCAACAAATACTTTTCATAAAATAAAATGAAAATTTCCATCGTCGTGATACTTTATCCTATTAATATGCGGGTCGGAAATTACGTCGGTCAAACGAATCTCATTTGGCGAAACTTTCTGAACGAGTCCGATTTTATGGTTTTAAAATGATTTTGATTTTGGGGGAGATCGTGACGATGGTTTACTCGAAGATTTGCGAAAACCGCGAAAGGGGGTGCTGCGGTAGCGACGAACAGTAATTGTTGCAGACTGCCTCAAAACGTTCCGAAACATCTGTTACATCCACCATTGAAGGCCACAAATGAAGGTTTCAAATTTATAGCCCCTCAAAATTAGTGGAAGGGTTAATTTCGGGCTATTAATTCCGCGGCTTAAGATCGCGTCAACTATTCCTCGTTCTAAGGGAGGGGAATACATTATCTTTATGCCGTCACTTACTTAGCGCACGGGGGCTTAATGAAAAAAACGAGGAAAAGCGCACCCGTCTGATTGCTTTATTAGGCTAAATAAGGCAGGGGCGACCTTCTTTTGATCGTTCTTGCAAAAACGTATAAAAAGCTTGAATAAATTGACATATTCTGCCCTAAAGCTTGTACGCTCCGAACCCGTATTGTGTTACCCACTACACGATAAGTGTCACTTTGACTTTGCACGCTAACTTTCAAAAAATACAACCCGTTTAATCTCGTTTGCTTTTTATTAGCTTCCAAATCGAATCCTTTGCAAATCGAATCGAAAGAAAACCCGAAACGATCCGTTTCCATTCTACCTATCGTAAATCGATCAATTCCGCTTCCCCGCTCTCCAAATACAATTAAGGAATTCAGAGTCCCTAAGAAATTAGTCGAATCACTCTGAAACATCGAGTTCAATATAAATTTCTCGTAACCCTACTCCGTGTTTATATGCTAGTGTTACTGGCAGGTGCTAATTGGTAAATTGAAATTGGTCGGGGTTATTGCGGTATTATTGAAATGTTTGGTCAGGATTTCACGTGCATATTTGCCAGCACAGCGTTAGGGACACGCTCACTCGACAATCGGATTATTGCCCCTTCATAACATTTACGTATTGCGTTAATTGTTTAATTATTGCTATATTAACTTACTTCCCTTTATCTCTTCAAAATCATCTTATATGTGATGATTGTGACAAAATAAATAATACGTGATGGATTTGAGTTCTTAATCCCTTTAGTGGGTCCGTAGTCCAAGTTTTTGTGGTGACCGTTGGTGATTTTGTCATTCGTGTAGGCGAACTGTTATATCGAGTTTTAATAGCGAAGGATACCCGGTGCGTCGGAGAGGATCCAAACTTTCCTAATATCTTGTTTTGTGAAGGGACTTAAAATCGCTATCGTTGACGGCCACGACGCGTGCGTTTTCGAGGCGCTCGTCTCGACGTAATAAAATGTAGATTTTTCTAACGGACCCCGCTGAAATATAGGTGATAGTTACAATAAGTATGTGCGAATGTGGAAATATGTGACCGTAAATAATGGTTATAGTGTTTGGTCTGGGGTTGCAAATCGAGCATGCCGAGTAGGATGAGGATCCCTCCTTTCCATAGCGAGGCCAGCTACGAAACCCCATCTACCCGGTCTACCGGAAACAATAACACCCGACTTTATTCTAAGACATTTGCCGCACATTTATGGCTAGTGCAATGGCGGCGATATTAAATATTATGCATCCCCGGCCCCAAGCCACAAACAAAAACGCCGCTCTTTGATAATTGGCGTGGACGCGAAGGCATTATGCACGGTTCCGTGGCCCTGCGTTCATATCAGCATTCCACAACGATCTCTGCCACTCTGCGAATTAACCTCAACAGTTTCAGCACACGATCGTCTATCCTTTCTCACACCTGTTTCTTTTTAAGATGTTACAGGTAACAAACGGAAGCGCGACCCCTCCAGTTGTCCAGTCTGTGGACTGACCATTGCACCTGGCGACCTCCAGATCCATCTAATGCACGAACTCGAACGTCTATACAAACTATGCGGATCCGGCATTATTGCAGGCAGAAAAAGGAAAGCAGATCTAACCAGACCTCCAGCTCTCCCTGGCGATACTGGACCGGAAGGACGTTGGGAGGTACGCATTTATTTGTTTATATTAATAATAATTTTTAATTAAATTTTATTCCCAAGACGTTTCAAAGGATAAAAATAAATAGACAAGGTAGGCTTAGAATCAAAATCAAAAAGAGGAAGAATGAAGATTGTCCTGTCTGCAACGAACGTGTTAATAGATCCCCAGAAGATATGGCGTTCCACGAAGAACAATGCAACCGAAAGGTAAAATAATATAAAATTAACTATACTCACTTTATATGAATTAATCCCATTACGAATTAGACTACAATTTTGAAACTTACGTAAAATAATTTTTAATTATCAACTAAAAACTGGTGATTATTCACGATACTTGGAGCAGCCGACGTATTCGAAGTCGACCGAGATTACATCATGACTTAGATTAGGTTGATATTAAAAATGATATTAAATTAACCTAACCTATAGAAATGTTATTAAAATCGTACCATTCGAGATATTCTATTTAGTATTCATGATATAAGACCAATCTCGGCCGTCTTCGATGATGTCGGCCTCCTAAATATTATTTACGATACTTGGATCAGCCGACGTCTTCGAAGTCGAATGAGATTACATCATAGGATGGGTTGGTATTGGTTGAGTATCCCAACAAATAGGAATGTTATTAAAATCAATCAAAATTATATCATAATCTACGAATAATTGATTTTGAAGATGTCGGCCGAGATTATTACATGCTGGTAGTGTTCAAGATATCATATGTAGTATTCATGATGTATAATCTCGGCAGACTTCGAAGATGTCGGCCTCCTAAATATTATTTATAATACTTGCATCGGCCGACGTCTTCGAAGTCGAATGAGATTACATCATAGGATGGGTTGGTATTGGTTGAGTATCCCAACAAATAGGAATGTTATTAAAATCAATCAAAATTATATCATAATCTACGAATAATTGATTTTCAAGATGTCGGCCGAGATTATTACATGCTGGTAGTATTCAAGATATCATATGTAGTATTCATGATATATAATCTCGGCAGACTTCGAAGATGTCGGCCTCCTAAATATTATTTATAATACTTGCATCGGCCGACGTCTTCGAAGTCAAACGAGATTACATAATAAGATGGGTTGGCATTACTCAACCAACCCACTCCAGAGGAATGCTATTAAAACCGATCAAAATTATATCATAATCTACGAATAATTGATTTTGGAGATGTCGGCCAAGATTATTATATGCTGGTAGTATTCAAGATATCATATGTAGTATTCATGATATAAGAATAATCTCGGCCAACTTCGAAGAGGTCTGCCGCCTAAATATTATTTATAATCCTTGGATCAGCAGACGTCTTCGAAGTGGAACGAGATTTTATAATAGGTTGGGTTGGCATTGGTTGAGTAACCCAACCCATAGGAATGTTATTGAAATCGTACGAAATTATATTCAACATTACGAATAATTTACTTCAAAAACGGCGGCCACCCCAAGTATCGTGAATAATATTTAGGGCGGCCGACGTCTTCGAAGTCCTCTTCGACCTCCCCAAAAATTGTTTATGGTGTAAGAAATTCATTCAGGCGACTTTGAAGACGTCGGCCTCTCTAAATAAATATTATTCACGATACTTGGAGCGGAATTACATCATGGGTTGGGTTGGGTTGGTATGAAAAATGATACCAACTCAACCCAATCCATGGAAAAATTATTGATGTCGATCGAAATTATATCCTACTTAGGATATAATTTCTTATATTATATGTCCGAAATACTACTTAGGATTTAATAATTTCGTCCAACTTATAATACGTCAGCCCCCAAAAATTGTTCATTGTACGTCGGCTGTCCGAAATATTATTCACAATACTTTGATCGGTCGACGTCTTCGAAGTCGACCGAGATTACATAATGGGTTGGATTGGTATTAAATGTGATACCAAGTCAACCCAACCCATAGGAACGTTATTGAAGTCGATCGACATTATATCCTAGATTACGAATAATTGACTTCGAAGACGTTGGTCGCCCTAAATATTATTCACGATACTTGACGCGGGCTACTTCTTCGAAATAGAAATGCGCTTACTTTCTACGAATAAAAAAATAAAACACAAAGACCAACACTTGTTGGTAAAAGTTGGCTCCGGTTTTGCACAGTGGAGACGAGAGTGGTTCAGATCTTTTAAAAAGGGCGCCCCGAACTTAATTTCTTTCACCAACGAATTCCTATCAAAGCTAAGTTCGAAACTCTCAAGGAAAACAAAAACAGTTTGAAATACAGAACAAGAAATATGTTCCAAGAAAATGGAGATGTTGACATAATCAGATCTAAATGATCTGAAATATCTGGTTACCTTAAATAAGTAAAATGTGACCTAAAATATAAGAAATACTTTAACCTTTAAAAATAATTGATTCAGCTGGTTCAACGTAAGTAGTAGAATTAAAAAAAAAATCAAAATTAAGAAAAACAGGCTTACAAATCAATAAATTAAATTTGCAATAAAATAAAAAAAGAATTACAAAAGTTATTTTGTTTTTGTTATTATTTTATATATTATTTTATATTATTTTAAATACAAATACGGTACACAATTATCATTTATTTTAACTTTTCTTTATTCATTTATTTATTTATATTTTTATGGTTCGGTTGAAAAGAAAATGTTAAGTAGTAATTTTAGTAATTTTTTTCGATAATTTATTGTTCTGTTTTTTTCTGACCTAACTTGATGAATGGTTAACCACATGTTCAACTAAAATTTTGTAAAATTAGACCCAGTAATTCAGAAATGAATTGCCAAACGACTAATTTGATCGTATCAATAAGGTCGGTGAAAATACCTCACAAATGATGAAATCATCAACGACAAAACGACGATGAAAAACGGCGAGAAACAACGGTAAAAACCAGTGAGCCTAAAAAAATGTTAAATCCAACGTTATTCTTCCTCTAAATTGAACCCTCTCAAAGAAAAATATTAATGATATTAATCGGTTCCACAAAAGAACGCCACGCATCCTAAAACTCGAGATGGCTTTAATTGGAGTTTTTTCAATTATTATGGTTGGGATTCAAATCCGGCTAAGCTTCGAAGAAGAGTTTCTTGCCAAATCCAAAAAATTAACACCTCTTTAAATAATCTCAAACCATGCGGGTGCGTAAGAACTTAATAAATTTGTCGATGTGTAACTTGCTACTTTCGTTGAACAACTCTCAAAAGTTGATATCCCCACTCCTAACAGTAACGAATAAATTTACAGAAATCATTAAAATCTGTAAATAACAATAAACGGTAATAGATGACGCCAAGTAACTTAAAAAGAAGAAAAATAAACCATAACGTGAGTGATTTTTCATGTCCGCTCACGCCCACTCACGATCTAGACCCACACGAGTCACGCACGCCACTCATGTTTGATTACTTCTTAATTTGATTATTAATTAATTATGTTTGATAGAATGACAGAATTAACACAGTGTTAATTTTGGGTACTAGCGATTTCTCTTGTCCATATAAGAAAGTTATCAGCCCGAACAAAAATTAAAAGAGGCTAAAACATATGAATTTTGTCGTTTTTGGCGAATAACGCAATTGTGCAAATGCACGATCGTCGCGCGGTATATACCATTACAAAGAGTGGAAAATGTTCTATAGGATAGATACGATTCTAGAGTTTTCTCGTGTACATATAAGAAAGTTATCAACCAGCAGAAGGTTTAAAAGTGGCTAAAACGTATGAATTTTGTAGTTTAATACTGCTGATTTTGTCGTTTTTGTCAAAAAAACGCATATGTGCAAACACACACATGGTGGGTCACGCATGATCCATCGTGACCCAGCGGGATTTACGTAATTTGCACATCTCTACTTCGAAGTCGACCGAGTCATCATGGGTTGGTTTGCTATGAAAAATGATACTAACATAACCCTTTTTTGGCCAGAGGAGAAGAAAATAACGTAACATAGTTCGGCTGGGAGTATGGGACTACTATAAGCCCCTCGCTACTTACTAAAAACTCCCCGTCTCTTCCCGGAATCACCCATCAGGATATCTCTTGGGAGTATCCACGTGCGATCATCTACTTGCACGGTCGCTTAAAACAAATACTCTATTTGTTGTTGTTTATTACTCCAGGTATTTGTGTACATCTTTATGGGGAAGAGATCCCTAATTATCTTCTCTTCTTCTTTACCTTTCTTTCCTGTCAGTTTCCATTCGTTCGTCTTCCCTTTCCCTCCTAGTATTTTGACCTTGCACGCATTTACACAAAACAAAATAAGCGAGGTAACTTTTTGAATGAATTTTTATATGCTTCATACCTGGATGGGGAGAGAGATTTACCGTTATCTTGTCCTCTTCTTCCTCTGTCTTTCTTCTTCTCCCCCTATCATAAAACTAGAGACATTATCTTCATTAATTTCTTCCCCCATGAATTCTGTCTTTCTGGAATTATCTACATTCAAAAATAGTATATCTTGACGTATTGGGTTTGTCACATCTAAATCAGCATAGCTCTGACTCTATCTACCCAATATTTTGCGTGTGTTGCGTAATACTCCGTATTCATTATAGACTCTTTCCATATCCGTACATTTTTTATAAAAGTTCTGGCCTACCCACTATACCTTGCCCATCTCTCAAGCATCTCGGTGTGGTTCTTATTCTTCTTATAGCTCCTCGTCTCCCAATTTCTGCCTCTCTCCAATACTAAAAGGTCATACGGAGGAACAAAAACCAGGACTCCATCTATGGATACCGTCTTGCCCGTTGATGTCACTTAAATTGCGGCCTTTCGATCGATAGATCTTAACTCAACCCAACCCTAAGGAATGTTATTAAGGTCGATTGAAATTATATCCTACATAATGAATAACATCGAAGACGTCGGCCGAGATTAGTACCTCCTAAGCAGTATTCGTGTTATAGGAATAATTACGGCCTACTTCGAAGACATCGGACGCTCTAAATATTATTCATTTCTTCAATTCTTGACTCTTTCTTATATTATAAATACTACTTAAGATAAAACAGTCTTGGCCGACTACGAAGACGTCGGCCGCCCCAAGTATCTACAATTTTGGATGTCTGCAATTCACCCTGCTCCAGGAACCTTCTTGTAATCATAGCAGTATTGCAACAGGATATTTTATTATTCTGTTGAAAAGTGACTTTATGTAACATCTGCATGAAACTGCAACTGGTATGAGTTGGATTGGGCTGGGTTTCAATAAAGGTCGTCCCCGATACCTCTTCAAATCTCGATACGACGTCTTCGAAGTCGGCCGAGATTGTTTCTTATATCAAGAATACTCCTTAGGATCAAATTATTAATATTATTCTTGATATAAGAGGTCGTATAAGACGTCGGCCGCCCAAAATATTGTTCGTGATTAAGGAGTATTCTCAGCCGATTTCGAAGGTGTTGGCCACCTCAAGTATCTGCAATTTTGGATATCTTCAATTCAACCTGCTCCACTCCATGTGGTTCTCTGCAACATCTGTATGAAATTACAACTGGTTTGAGTTTGATTGGGTTAGACTCCAAAAAAAGTCGTCCTTGATACCTCTTCAATTCTTGATACGGCCGACGTCCTTGAAGACTATCGAAATTACTTCTTATATCAAGAATAATATTTGGGGCGGCCTACGTCTTTGATCCTAAGTAGTATCGCAATGCTATTTTCTAAAGTAATTGTCCCTCAGTTAACTTTCGTAACATGAATTTACAATTTCTATATAATAATATCGCTCTCATGGATGGGTCATGTTTGGAAAATGTTGAAGACGTTGATGAAATGTTGAATTTTATTCTGCTCTCTATAATTTGATACAGAAACCAGTACCTTGTATTTCGCAAAGTCGACACGATTATCCACAATGATTTTGTACAGACATAATTAAAGCTGTTAAGACCGAAGAATGCTATAGGTACTGTGATCACTCTAATAAAAATGCTTTAAAAGTGCTTCTGGAAATTTGTCTGATACAAGCGAGGTACATAGTAAATATATTTGCTTCCTTTTTATTTTCTGTTTATTTTGATGATTCGATAGATTTTCCTCAAACAGCCAAGCATACCTAGCATATCTTGTCATCATGGACGCTATACTTTAGCTAAGCTCTTCATGCTTATTATTAATCGTTTGTTAGTCAACTCTGGTTTGCCATAAAGATGGAGGTTAGGTAGCAATATGCCACTGTTTAAGAAGGGCGACAAATTCTTGGTAGCAAACTACAGATCAATTGCTAATCTATCCAATTTTGCATAAGTGTATGAACAGTTAATTTATAATACCATGGATGTTGGTAGGCAAGTCGACGTGTTTACCGTGATTTTGAGAAGACCTTTAATCGAATTGATCAACACCTATTGTTGAAGAAATTGAGTTATTTTGATTCATTACACTTACCTAATGATAAAGTATTCTATGTATTTTATAACGGTTTCCAATCTCATGATGACTCACCTACATCTGGAGTTCTTAACCGAGAATCGCTATTATTTGTTCTTTATATAAATGATTTGCTAATAAGTCAGTCTTATTTGTCCAGTGCTTACGCTGATGACTTGAAGATATTTATGAAGGTTAAATTTGCATTGGAAAATTATCGTGTGTTGCAAGATATAGATGTGATTCAGAAGTGTTGCCAATCTAATTCCATTTCACTAAGCACCATTAAATGCTGTTACGTATCATTTACTAAGAAGAATGAATTTCTCGGTACTTTCGAGTCTTGTGGTTTATGTGTATCCTGTGAATTTTGATTTGTGAGATCTATTCACGGGTCTGACGATCATAGGTAGATTTGGCGATTCAAGTACCCTAAAAACGCTATTTACTGCTTTGGTTGTATCTTGATTTCAATACGCTTCAGTATGGTATCCTATTTATACATCACATCAGCTGATGATTGAAAAGGTCAACGTCGCTTTTTAAAGTTTCTTTCGTATCGCATGGATGGTCAATATAAGCCATGAGGAGTGAAGTTCTTGGGTTTTTCGGCAAGAACACTTCATTTCTTAATTGATAATAAAGTATTATTGTGCCGAAGTTTCAAAATTGTAGTTTGAATTTTAATTTTTGAAAGTAAAAATTTTGATTAAAAAAAATATTAGAACATCAACGACGAAGATGAAACGGTGGACGTTGAAGGTGATTCGGAATTTGAAGAATGGAGTGAAGGTCAACGCAGACGAACAAACGCGTTAATAACGGCGGGAACGACGCCGAGCAGCAGCGGAAGAATTAGCACGGATGCTGAAGGTGATGATGTGATCGTTGATGGGGACGAGCAGGAGGAGTCTTCATTTGGCCCATCCCAGTATACCGAATCGGACGTAGTGATCAAGAGTTCGCAGGAAAAGCAAAAGGAAAAGGGCCAGTCGCAGGTGGCCACCGTCAATTCGAGCGGCGACGTAGAGGTGAAAGTCGAAAGCGGTCAGCAGTGCGACAGCAACGTCAGCACATCCGACGCAGAACCGAGTAGCCGTGCCCAGTTGATTGAAGAGTTGAAGAACAGGATCCGCCAGCTGGAAGCCGAAGGATCCGGGGATCCGAACGCAACCGACGTTGTCGAGGACTATAAATGTTTGATTTGTTTGGTTAGTTTCTTAACTTTCTTTTTTGGAATCTTTTTCAATATTTATTCATTTCAGGAACATTACAAAAAACCAGTTATTTCAACGGTATGTTGGCATGTACACTGTGAAGAATGTTGGTTACATACTTTGGTAAGTATTAATTTATTATTTTAAAATAAATTTTAAATATTGTTTTTTAGGGGAGTAAAAAAGTGTGCCCACAATGCAGTATGATTACATCGCCATCAGATTTACGACGTATATTTATGTAATGTTCTGATATAATTGGTGTAAACTGTTCTACTCAATACTTGCATTTTAAACGGTTAATAATAATCCAATATTAAGACGTCGACCCCGTCATTTATAAACGGTACCTATTAACTCACACTAACGAATTTTAACATTAAATGGACTTGTAACACAAACTTACTGTATCTATTCGACTATCGCACTAGCTTTCGTTTCTCATTCTCTCACGATCTCATACGACACGAGAAATATACATAAACGAGTAGATTACGAAAAATTAAAAAAAAAACAGAGCCTATATAGCTTAGTGTATGAACTAATAACCAACCTATCGATGTGATGTTCTTTGAACTAAAATAAATTGAGAATTCACTTAGATCATATTTTAGAAACCTCACATTGTTAATTATTTTACTGTAATTATTTAAATGTAACATATTTAAAAACCCGATTTTATTTTTATTTGTGTATAGTAGTTATTTAAATTATATTAAATCAAATCATTGTTGTATAATAAAAAAAAAATATTGTACATTTTCTGTAGATATACATATTACGTACTATTATATCAATAACAATAATAAATGTCATATTTAAATTTATTTTTGTTCTTATTTTATAAAACCTAGTATTTAATTGAATAATAAGTTAAATCCTTAATTAAAATTAGAATTATAACTCACACTTATATTCGAACTAACACTAAACTGTAGAAAATAAAGTAGTAAACAAGTGCTAATAAATTTAGAATCATTTTTAATAAACTTGATGATTTTTAAATGAACTTTACTTGAACTACAAATCCTACCACACAAGTTATCACTACTGATATATATCAATCTATATATCACTACTACGGCGTATTTTTCGATATTACAAAAGAAATAGTAATAGCTCGTAGAAAAATTAACTCTATTGATATTACTTTTTTCATGAAAAAATACTTCAATGAATTGGATCAGTTGTTCAGTTAATTGCCGATTTTGTTAAAAGGTGCAATTTTGTTATGCTTTAACTTTTTTTCCGGTCAGATCCCCAAATTTATGGTGTTTAAATGATGAATTAAATGAAAAACTCGACTTATAACCAGCTTAGACATGGAAAATTAGCACAGTTTTTTCGTTAAAAAAGCGTTAAAAAATTTAAGAAGTTGAAAATAATGTATGGCAATTAGTATTAGTTAGTTTTATAATTATTGTATTTATAAAATTATGATTATTTTTATCAATATGCTAAATCTTAATTAATCTTATAAATTAAATAAATAATAAATTAAATAATATGTTTAAGAAATCTTAATAAATAAAAATGTCGAAATCAAAAAAAAAAATAATACTAATAAATTTAACTTTTGCACACTATTGTATTATCAAAAAATGCCCTCTAGTGGCGACATGCTAAGTTACGGTCACTACAAATAAGGTAGGATTTGTAGTCCAAGGGAAACTGTTTTCAACGATGTCAAGTTTCTTAAAATCCGTTTTTCATTTAGAAATTATTAATATTTGTTTATAAACAATTTTGAATACCACTTTATTTACAGGGATACCTTATCCCTGTAAGAAGGAAGTAGTGATGATTTTTATGTCATTTATTGTATTATTCTTACATCTGTTGAATTGTGTCGAATTTTCGACTGACATTACTTAGTTTTCTTGAGACCCAACCTGTGATTGTATTGTTTCCGACCTATTCTACGTACTTTACGTGTTACATAACTACAGCTTTTTATTTCTATGGATATCAGCTCTTCCTCTGATACCCATTCCTCTACATTTTTTTCTTGCGGCTCTTCTTCTGTTAATTATTCACCTTCAACCTCTTATAACTCTCTCGGAGATGGCGTGGGCAATGTTGATGATGGTTCTATTTCGTATACGGGGGCACCTCCGACTGATCTATTTCACGGTCTTAATAACTTTGTTTCAATATGCCACATTAATTCGCAAAGTCTCAATAGACATTTCGATGACTTTGTAGCAACATTCGACTCAAACACTTTTGATGTCATCATGATTAGCGAGACGTGGCTTATGCCCTCCCTACCTTCTGCTTTATATTCATTACCTAATTATCGTCTCATTAGAAATGATCGGGTGTATTCGCGTGGTGGAGGAGTTGCGTTATTTGTCCGTGAACATTTCGACATGACTATTATTGCTGCATCAGATGGATCACGTCCGAAAGCTGAGTATCTGCTGATTGAAGTAAGGCTTGGTGGGGGTCGCATACTCTTGGGCACGTTTTACTGTCCGCTAGGCATGAACTACTTTGATGAGTTAGAGGATATACTCGAGAGACACACAATTAACTACGATACCATTATCTTAATGGGAGATTTTAACACCTGTCTACTTAGGAACGACTTGCGCTGTGAGAGACTATTCTTAGAAGAATCTATCTATTCTTCCTTCCCAACCTACTCATCACCTTTCGACCTCCGATTCCATCTTGGACCTTATTATTACATCTTGCCCGAATCAAATTCTTTTTCATGGTCAATTACCAGCTCCTCAATTCTCTAATCATGACCTGATTTATTGTGCTCTACGGACTTGCCGTGTGACAGTTCCAACTCGTTATGTTTTTGCTCGTAACTATGGCAAAATCAACTATGATACGTTGAAATCTGATGCAATGGCGATTGACTGGTATACTATGTACCACTTGTCAGATCTCAATGCAAAAGTTAATTATTTCTACACTGAAATAAATAACTTGTACGATCGTCATGCACCGCTAAAGCAACGAAAAACGAAGCGCTTGTCAGCTCCTTGGCTGAATGATGAGATCAGTTATCTTATGCGAAAACGTAATGTTGCTAAGATTACTCTTCGAAGAATTACTTCTATTGCAAATCGGGAAAACTATCGCATTTTGCGTAACCGCTGTAACCACCGGTGCAGAAATGCAAAAAAGAATTATATTTATCAGAAGCTATCTTATATAACCCCAAGATCATTTTGGAAAACCATGCGTTCCCTTGGCATAGTTGAGTCGCCTTGTCAACATAACAACATTGATTGAGCGGGCTATTTTGCAGAATCTCCTGTTATTCTTGATGACTCCATCAAGAGATCTACAATGCTCGCGATCTGCTCTTGTACTAATATCACTTCAACCTTTTCTTTTGCCATGTTGGATTCGGTCCAGGTTACTGATGCTCTTATGGATTCGCGCTCCACTTGTGTCGGTGTTGATGGTATCAATATTAAACAATTGGTTCCCATCATGGACATTATTACTCCTCCACTACTACATATTTTTAACTTTTCAATTGAATCTTCGACTTTCCTTCTATCTGGAAGCAAGCCTATGTTGTACCAATTCCTAAGATCGAACGTCCTACTCAACCCAGTGATTTCTATTCTTTCCGTAATATCTAAAGCACTTGAGCATTTGATATATATTCAAGTACACCTTGATGACCATAACATAATTACTGAATTTCAATCTGGTTTTCGTCCGGGGTACAGTACGTCGTCGGCACTCATCAAAATTACTGACGATATTAGAAGCAACTGTGATGACCGACGCCTGACCTTATTGGTATTGCTCGACTTCAGTAAGGCATTTGATTCCGTTGACCATGCCCTTTTGCTGGCGTCTATGTCTGCTATTGGTTTTACCCCGGAGTGTGTTGCTTGGTTTCGGTCATATCTTTTGCACCGTTCTCTGTGTGTGCGTGATACGTCATCGTCCTCCTCAGTATTTGCTACTCATTGTGATGTGCCTCAGGGTAGTGTATTGGGTCCATTACTGTTCTCAATCTTTGTAAACAGTGTTACTAAGCTAATCTCATGCAACTATCAGTTATACGCAGATGACTTTCAAATTTATACGTCAACAACTGTGGTCGAGCTTCCAGCAGCTGTGGTGCGACTTAACGATGAACTGGGTAAGGTTTTGGGCTGGTCTAAGCGATATGGTTTGAGCTTAAATATTGCCAAAACCCAGTCTATTGCTTTCGGTTCAAGACCTTGCTGTAGACCTTGCTAACTGTATGCTTTCTCATACAGTTAGCAACTTGGGAGTGGTGGTGGACTCTGCACTGTCTTGGCGGTACCAGATTCAGTCCGTTTGCAAAAAAGTATATTTCTGTTTTCATTCTATACGTAAACTTCGTTGTTTTATTCCGCCTGATGTTTACTAATACTTCCACATATAGATTATGCTGGTACCGTGTACCCCGATCTATCTGTTATTCTCCGTAACAAATTGGAAAGGTTACAAAACAGTTGCATACGTTTTATTTTTGGCTTAGGAAGGTATGACCATGTTACACCTTATCGTAATCATCTCCGTACATTAACCGTTGAAAGGCGCAGATCTTTTCGCATACTGTTATATATAAAATCCTCTTCTCTCAAACTCCAACATATTTGTACACAAAATTTCAATTCATGTCGTCGCGCGGTCTACCTACTAGAGCACAGGGGGACACATTACTTATGTTTCCAGTTCATCGTACTGAAATGTATCATAAGTTCTTCACGGTTCAGGCCATATCACTTTGGAATGGTTTACCCTTCGAGATTCGTAATGCCCGTAGTTTTCTTGCGTTTAAGTCCTCTTTAAGATGCTATTTCTTGTCTCGTAAGGTGTCCGAGTCTGCTTGTTAGAGTCATCCGCTTATTTTCACGCAAAGGAAAAGTTAAAACTTTTCTTTTGTGTTTCTCCTTAGGGGCTGGGCTGATGTTTTCTAGTTGTTTTGTTTCTTTGCTTGCTTTGCCTCTCCTTTTCTCCCTTCTTTTTGTTTTCTTTTTCTATCTTTTTGATATTTAGACCTTCTTTTTTATATACATGCCATATTATTTACTTACATTGATTTCATACATATATTACCAGTTTTTCAGGGTCTTTTGGAAGACATCGCCTATGGCGATAAAATGACCTATTGTTAGCCTTGTTTTGTCTATTATTTTTATATAATTACATATGTATTCTAAGTGTGGCAATAAATATATATACTAAAGTACCTTGCAGGGATTTCATCACTGATTTCGATGAAACTAGCTTATTTTAGTAGTCATAGAATATACAGGTGTCCTAATTTCAATGCCCGTATAGGCTATCTTCGAAACTAAAAGAGATAGAAAAAAAAGTAGCTTATGTCATGATCCCATTTATCGAGAAACTGCAAAAGTCGAAAACTCCGGACAGCTATCATCTTAGAGACTAAGACAGTTTAAGAAGTGCCAAGGACAATACTCTTGGCACAGTATTCTTGAGAGATGTGAAAAATGGCTTAGAAAGGTATCATAAATAATACTAAGAAAAAATATGGATACTATCTTTGATAATGATGTCCTTATAATTCAGATTTTATTTAAACCTTTGACTGCTCTGGACGTATATGTTCGTCCAAAAAATATGTTCCTCATACACTCTGAACGAGTATTTTCGCGTCTTGTATATATTGAGTTTATTGCTCGACACGACTATATTCGCAGAATATTATTCAAGGTTAAACATTTGGTTAAGCATTCCCTGAAGTACGTATCGTGATTAAGTGAATTATTTATTATAAGTTATAAGTGAATATTTACATTAATTATCTACAATTTATTAATAATAAAAGAAGAAGGATAAAATCATTTTTTCACAATGATATAAATATTTATTTATTTCTTTTCAATCTGTACTACACGTGTTTCACTTTTTTCGTAAAAGCGTTATCAGGTATAACTGTATTAAATTAAAATTAGAAAAGTTAAAAATAAGTTGATTTTATGAAATAAGATATAATTACCAGTTACATCAGAGGTTGCAAGAAATTAAGCGAAGAGAAAAATGCGAAGACATTGGATGATCTTGAATTCTCGTCATTAAACGTTGAAGAAGCAAATACCAATCTTTTATTTAATTTAAAATAATTGAAAAATATGAAATTTTGAAAATAATGAAGTTAACAAACAGATTGGTTGGTAATTTAATACCTTTCTTTGAAATTTTTTTGTTAAAAGAAAAAAAAAATGTGTTTTTAGTTTGACATTATTAATGTTAACATCTATCTTTTTAATATGGAAAAATTTTTTAGGTGAATTCTTTGAGAGATTGTCACTCACATTATGTTTATTAAAAAGGATAGAATTGGTATGTTTCCTCTTCTTGTCTTCTTGGAGTCGTTTCATCCTGTTACTTTTTGTGATTTTATTTTTCATGGTGATAAATTAAACTTCTTTTCGGAATTTGGAGAGGATCTCTTCGTGTTCGATGAAATGAAGCTCCTTCTGTAGCTGGAGGTGTAGAAATTTCATAATTTTATCCTCTTTGGATTGTAAAGAATAGAGTTGACGTAGTCTTTTTGTCATAAGTTTGGCTTCAAGTTCAAATTTCTGATTGTTGAAGGTTTTGGAGACAGAAACTTTAAAGGAAACAGGAGTTACTTGATGTTGTAGTGCTTTGTGGATGAATTCTATATTATCTTTTGTCTTCTCTCGCTTAATCATTGTTCTCTTCAGATAATGGAGCATTACGGATAACTCCGCTTCACGTAATTTGGCGATTGTTGACTCCAGGTTCATTGTGTATATCAATAATAAAAGAAGAAGGATAAAATCCTTTTTTCACAATGATATAAATATTTATTTATTTCTTTTCAATCTGTACTACACGTGTTTCGCTTTTTTCGTAAAAGCGTCATCAGGTACAACTGCATTAAATTAAAATTAGAAAAGTTAAAAATAAGTTGATTTTATGAAATAAGATATAATTAGCGTCAGTTACATCAGAGGTTGCAAGAAATTAAGCGAAGAGAAAAATGCAAAGACATTGGATGATCTTGAATTCTCGTCATTAAACGTTGAAGAAGCAAATACCAATCTTTTATTTAATTTAAAATTATTGAAAAATATGAAATTTTGAAAATAATGAAGTTAACAAACAGATTGGTTGGTAATTTAATACCTTTCTTTGAAATTTTTTTGTTAAAAGAAAAAAATGTGTTTTTAGTTTGACATTATTAATGTTGAAATGCAAAACTCTGAATTGTTATTAGTGATAAAAAACATTAATAATGAACACTGATGTTAACGTTAAATTAAACACTTTTAAACAATTTACACCTTTAAACAATTTATTGTACATTTTTTACTTAAAATATTACTAATAGGTAAATCTAATATTATATTATTCATAAATATAATTAAATAATTATACACATTTTTAAATTTTTAATCGAAGATAAAAAAAAAGGAAAAACAAGTCTTACTGATGCGGAGTTTGAGGAAATAATGAAGACTGATAGCGAAGCGGAATTTCTTATCGATTCATCATCAGAGGAAGACAACAATGTTGATAAGTCAACTTGTGAATCTGATAAAACAGGTGATGACTTTGAAGAACGGCCGCGCAAGAAACGAAAACAGATGAATAACGAGTATAAATGGAAAGACGCAAAATCCTTTACTCCCAAAATTCCTGATTTCAATGATGTGCATTCTGGCCCTACGAGAGGTAACGCTGGTTCTACGGAATTAGAGTGCTTCAAAATGTTTTTCACAGAAGACATAGTAACGGAAATATCTAAGCAAACAGACTTATATTTCCAAATTGTTAACTCGCAAAATTCAACTAAACTTCAATCTCGTCTCAAGCGTTGGAAGGATGTGGACCTCAAAGAAATGTATTGTTTTTTCGTTATCAATCTTCTAATGACGCAGGTGAAAAAAACCTTTTTGAATGATTACTGGTCCCAAGAGTGGCTTCGATTAACCCCAGCATTTGCACAAATAATGCCAAGAGACACATATTTGCTGCTTTTGCGACTATTTCATTTTACTGACAACTTCAGCGCTAGTTTCTGTGGATTCTTTACGCAAAATCAGAATGATTGGTGACCATTTGAAATATACATTTAGAGAAAATTTTAGCCCATATCAAAATATATGTATTGATGAAAGCCTTCTGTTATTCAAGGGACGTTTGTTCTTCAAACAATACATACCATCAAAGCGTCACCGTTTTGGTATAAAATTCTTCGTCATGTATGACTGCAAAACGGGTTACATTTTAGACTTTATTATTTACACAGGAGGTACTACAAAAATGGTTAATTATGGCATTGCAAATCTTGGTAAATCGGGCAATATAGTGTTAACTCTTATAAATGCCAAAAAAAGGGTATAAACTATACGTCGATAACTGGTATACAAGTCCTACACTATTTTCCCATTTGTTTTCAAATAAAACAAATGCATGTGGCACTGCAAAAGCTAATCGCAAAGGTATACCTCTTATGAACAACAAATTGCAAGCAAAAACCTTTTGGCAATTAAATGGCATGATAAGAGAGATGTTAGAATGTTATCAACAATGCCCACCAACGAATTGGCGCCTTATAGTAAAGTTGATCGAAATTCCGGTGAAAATGTGCTCAAGCCAGTCTCCCTCCTAGATTACAATCAAAACATGGGTTCTATTGACAAAAGTGATATGATACTAAGTTCAACCGAAACAATGAGAAGGTCATTAAAATGGTATAAGAAAACCTTTTTCCATTTATTTGATTTACCAGTTTTGAATGCTTCTATACTCTATAATCAGTTAAATCCAACCAATAACCAGTAGGAGAATTTCAAATAAATTTGATAAAGCAATTATTTCATGCATATCATGCACCCCAACAACGAAATCAATCTGGTAGGCATCCAGAAGGTGTCAATTCATTATTACGCTTAACAGCTAGACATTTTCCAACATTCCTGCCTGCAACAGCATCAAAACCAAACCCAACAAAACGTTGTATTGTATGCATAACGAAGCAAAAGCGTAAAGAATCTTGTTACAAATGTGAACCCTGTAATGTTTATGTGTTGTACCTTGCTTTGAGGTCTTTCATATTAAAAAACATTATTAATTTTATGTAAGGTGTTAAAAGCACAGATTTTTGAAATATATTTTCTTTACATTTGTGTTATGCATTCTTCATTTCTCACCCTTTGCGAATATTCTTATTAAAACAATAATCTCTGATTCTTCAATTTAAAAAATGATTATTAACTGCTATACACGAACATGGTCGTCGCATCTAAATTCGGCAAACTCTACACGAATAAATACGCAACCACTGAAATCAACGCACACAGTGAGCACAAAATCTTAAAACACGTGTCGCAGTCAAAAGGTTAAAAATGTTGACAAATTCCAGAAAAATCTCAAAGAAAGTGAGAAAGATATCACAAAGAATGTTTAAGAAAAAACTTTCCAGACAAACCAAAGCAGTGTTGATGGATGTTAAAGATGCTGTTTTAAAAGATCTTAGAAGGACGTTGCGTCCTTCAACAAAATGTCATATTAAGAATAATACCTAATTATATCAATCATCATATTGAAAGATGACAATGATAATGCTGACAGATCATTAATAATGTTCACAATAACTTGACAGACAACATGAAACAACAGACAATGTTGTTAAAGATCTTACAATTAATCATAGATAACGTTGAAAGGTGATAAAGCCGATCTTGATGGATGATTGGAAAAGATGTTAAGGAGGGATCAAGACTACATTAAGTAATGTCAAGGATGAACTTTATGAATAATGAAAGAAATGTAGAAATCCTGGGCAATGTTCTGAATGACCTTTGGGAGTAGTCCATGCAAGCGTGATATTGAAAGATAACAAAAATGATGTTGAAAAATGATTGGAGAAGATATTGAGAGCCATCAAGAGAGTTTGAAAATTTTCAAGGATGATGCTGGGAGATGTCAAAAACAGTTTAGAAAGATACGATAAATAATACTAACAAGCTCAAAGATGCTGTCTTTGAATAATAATTTCTAGGGTCAGAGGTGTTATTTATTTATACTTGTTATTTATAAAAATGTTAAGAAATACCAGAACAAACAAGAATAGAGATCTTGAAGTATGATTAAAAGAGATGTTAACAAAGAAAGAAATATAGAAATCTTAAACAATGGTTAAAAAGACCTTAGGAATTAATCGAGTCAGAGATAATATTGGAAGATGGCCAAGACGATGTTAATGAATGATTTCAGAAGATGTTGAAGGAAGCTTGAAGAATTCTAAAGATTTTGCTGAGAGATATCAGAAACTACGCTGTAACTGGAAAAATCAAGTGTGAATGATATAGTAAATGTTGAGGAAAACTAGGATTGTAATGCGATATATGATATAGAGAAATCTTAACGACAATGTTGGAGATTGTTAACAATGGAGAGAAATATCAAGTATCAGTGATGGTATTGAGAAAATATGGTAAACATTTTGACAGTGCTCGATATCAGGGTGTATTTTGAGACGTGAAAAGAGGATTCTCATGGAAGGAATTTGGATTTAATAGATTTGATCTAACATAGGCGATGTTAAGGGACAGTCAGGATTGCTTTGATATGTTTAGGATGATAACTAAAATCTTCAAAAAATAATGTTGGTTATGCTATCTTTGCTTATATATATATATCTAGATAGCTGACCTAATGCAAAAATTTGGAAATCAAGAATGTAATGTGGGTAACCTAAGGCAATGCGGAAATAATTGTTTTTGGGTGTTTTTTAAGGTATGCTCCGTATTTAAATGTGAAGCTGATGGTTCGGTATTTGGCGTATATATGGGATGCTAAACAATGACAAGATTAAAATATAATAATTTATTTAATAGGAAGTTAAAAATTATAAATATTTAAAATAATTTTTCTTTAAAGTTGTTATTGATTCAAGTCTAATTGTAAGTGCTATGAAACGAAATAGTAAAAATTTTACGTCCGGTTTCATATAGCTAACTGCCCTGCCGTGCTGGCTCAGTAGCTACTCATACAGAGTGGAGCCCACAGAGCAGTCTGTGGTGAAGTCATTACAGCCAGATTTAGTCATGTCGGTACACAATTAGACACAGACACATGGTCATCCGACAAAAACCATTGTTTTTTAGTATAAAAAATACTACTTCTGTTTCACAATAAGTGAGCCATTGGAGTTTTGTGTGAATCTTATTGGTACTATACAAATAAGGCTAAAGCTTCGAAGGTAGAATAGCTTATATACTATTCGTTTGAATTAATATTTTATAATTAATAAATTTAAAGAATAAATGTAATACGTACTTGAACACTATAAAAATGGCGCACTTAATTTGGAAAAAATAAAAATTGGTAATGGCTCACTTATTATTAGACGCAGGTTGTATTTTAATTTGAGGTAGTATTTAACACTCTCCTACTAAATTAAAAGAACAACATGTAATTATAGACTTTTCTGAAAAGAAAAATACTACTCCCTTCACCAAAAAACACCTTCTGTCTCATACTCGGTTATAATTACGTCATGGAGTTGGAAATAGGTGACCAAGAAATAAGCGACCATCTAAGCGCCTACACAAAAGCCACCAACAACCCTGTGATAATATAATACGTATTATCACAGGGTGCATCGAATAATTTCAAAAACTGCTACAAGCAGATATGTTTTACAAAAATTGCCAATTTCCAGTCTATGAGAGTCAGGTTTCTCTGCCACTGCCAATTCCATGTAATAAATGTAACGAGTTTTCCCACCCATCGGATAAATGCACATCGAAAATCCAATGTTCAAAATGCTTGAGGCCCTACAGCACCTCCAAATGTACATCGCAACTTCCAGAAAAATGTAAATCATGCGGTCAAGAAGGCCACAGTGTAAGGTAATTTAAATGTAAAAACAGATCCTTTCTTCTAAAGGACTGTATCAAATGTGCCTAATTTAGTGTGTAATTTAGAGTGCCTAATTTACTCATTAAGTCTGCCAACAAAAGATCAGCTCAGCTTAATAACGTCATTACGAAAGATACATGTATCCACAAACCTATAACCATCCACGATCATATCATTGATGCTTATGTGTCCAAGAATAATTCTCCTAAGTGCACAAGTCGTCCAGAGCTCATTAAGTCCCTGAAGCGTAGATTTATCAAATAGCATCAAATCGACACAATTGTAGCTTTTTCCGTTAGCTGTACGTACGTAAACCGAACCATGGTTCCCAATCTACAATTTTACAGAAACAGTAATGGCTCATCTACGATTGCTGTACGTAAACATTAACAGTTGCCATCCAAAATCCCACTTGTTTGGAAACTATATAAATATCTATCGTATCAATTGCGCAATGTTTATCAAGACAAACTCTAAAAATCCAATCATCCAAAAGAGGCATCGTTATCAATAGAGGCGTCAGAGATCTTGGAAAAATCTTGGAAACCATTATCAAGAATAAACTATTAGGAACCATTTCTAATAAAATACCAAATTACCACCCTGGAAGATCTACATCATACTCCTTATCTGTACCACTATCCAACATCCAAGTGGCCCGCCTCCAGAAGCGCCATTATACGATCGTATTCTTGGATATACGTAAAGCATTCGACTCAGTATGCCATCGAGGAATACTATACTAACTTAACAAATTGAATGTTCTGCCTTACCTCCTTAATCTTTTTAAGGAATTCCTTTCTAACCGATCCTCTCTCGTCAGATTAAAAATGTTTTCTTTCTCCCCTGTCCTCGACGCTGTATACCTATTTTGCTGTAATATCTATCATCCCATCCCAGACAGATTTGATTTGGAGTCACACGCTCTTCTGTACGCAGACGACACCACCTTGGTGACATACGGAACATCCATTACATCTGCATCGCAAAAATTCCAGACTGTTGATGTTTTGAATTTAATAAAATTACACTATTTGAAAAATGATCACTGAAAACGCTATAGATCACAATTCAAATCTCTCGATCAGGTTGAATAAAACTCGTCAACAAAACTCGATGACAAAAGACTATTTATTTATTTTAAAAACAAGCACACTTTGTAAAATTATGACAAAACAGTTGTATATGAATATATGATCTAAAAAAAAAGGAAAAAAAGTTTGCGAGGTGTTACCAAAAATTAGAAAAATGAAATTGATTTTCTTTTGTGCGTGTGAGCACTTTAAATAAGAATTTTTAAATTCTTCGCGTGTGCGGGCGCGTTCGGAACAGTTGAGCTGTTGGCTGCTAAGATGACGAATTCAAATTAATCCCCCCAAAATACATTTTTATTCCGTTTCTACCCATCCACTCTCTTCTGCCTGAGATAACTATCCAATCAACGGTGTTTTCACCTATTACAACATGCAAGTACCTAAGAGTATGGATGGACAGAAGACTTAAATTTTTCGACCACGCCCTCAACGTGAAAATCAAATCGATTAGTCGTGCATATTCACAAATTGCACCTCACATATTTACAAAATCATCTGTAGATCTATAATTGAATACCTTAGCTGACGCGCCCAGAGGAACCAGGTACCATTTTCAGAAGTTGCTGAAAGGTCTCCTCTGAGATGCATCTCTCGCATTCACCCGCAAAATCCACTCTTCAATCCTAGCAAGAACTGTTCGGATCTTTACAACCTTGCCGAAAAACCACCAATTCACTATTCGTTTGAATTAACATTTTGTAATCTCTTTTAAAGAATACATATAGTACTTACTGCAAAGATACAAAATAGGCACTTATGAAATGAAGATGATTTATTGCAATTAAATACCAAGTTGTGGTCCAGGGTTATTCATTGGAGGAAGTTGAAATCAATTGTGGCACTTCAAAGGTTTGATTAAGGATGAATGCTTCTTAAATTTTGATAAACTTTTTTCATCTTTTGAAGAATTTGATACATTATTATTTCACTTCATGTGGATTTTAATAACGAGTTTGCTACTCGTTCGTGTTCTGATGCTATTCTTACATTTCCCGTTCATAGCACTGAAATTTATCACAGATCATTTACAGTACGGTCGATTGCGCTGTCAATCGACCGTAAAAAAATAACAAGTCTTCTGGAAGCATTGCAAGTCTTTACGAAACTGTATCAAATTTTGTAGAAACTGTATCAAGTCTAACTTAAAACCAAATTTTAATAATTTTAGACTGCACCTGATTATCGACAAAAGTACCTAAATATTGGGACCGTCACTTTTTTCTTTGTTCGTTAATAGTGTTACTGATCATATCTCGTGTAATTATCATTTATATGCTGACGACCTCCAAATATACACTACTACAACTGTTGCTGAATTTCCGGAAGCTATTGTGCGACTTAATAATGATCTGTCTAACGTCTTGAACTGGTCTCGGAGATACGGACTTAAGTTGAACGCAGTTAAAACGCAAGCTATTGTGTTTGGTATTCCTCAATTACTTGGTAAGATCAATCCATCTAGCTGCAGTGATCTGATGCTGGATGGTACTGTCATACGGATTTCTGGCACAGTTAAGAATCTCGGAGTCTTTATGGATTCTTCACTGTCTTGAAGACCGCAAATTCAACATGTTTGCAGAAAAGTTTATGCTTGCTTCCACGCTTTAAAAAGACTTCGTTACTCTCTTCCTCCTTTGGTCTGTCGTAATATTTGCTATTCACTTATATTTCCTCACTTCGACTATGCGGACGCGGTTTATCCCGATCTCTCGGTAACTCTCCTGGATAAATTGCAGCGGCTACAAAATAATTGCATCCGGTTCATATTTGACATAAATAGATTTGAGCATGTAACGCCGTATCGCAATTACATTCAGATGTTAACTTGTAAGAGACGTAGATCCTTTCGTTTATTAAACATTTTATTTAAAATTCTTCATAACTGCACCCCAAAGTACTTTTCAGATAGGTTCCAGCAATTATCATCTCATGAGTTTGCTACTCGTTCGTGTTCTGATGCTATTCTTACATTTCCCGTTCATAGCACTGAAATTTATCACAGATCATTTACAGTACGGTCGATTGCGCTGTGGAATGGACTGCCTTCTGAAATTCGTAATATTTCTAATATTGCTAATTTTAGACGTGTTTTAAAGGGCCACTTGCTTGCCCTTCAATTGTCTGTTTCCTGATTCTTTGTTCTTTGTCTTTCTCTTTTTCCTCTCTTCAACTGCTCTCACTTGTTGGCAACTGATATCCGGCAAATTCTTTTGGTTTTTTTTAGCTTTTGTCTCCCTTGTCGTATTTTTTCTTTACTTTTCTTCTTGATTAATCTTATTTGGTGATAAATGTTATTGATATCTAATTATCACTACTTGCCATATTAATCCTAAGATAATTTTTCTTTAGTAAATACTATTTTTGTTTGTTCTGTTGGGTCATTTGGCAGATATCGCTTGTGCGATAAAATGATCCATTTGCTTATACTGTTTAAGTTTAAGTTTATTCATTGCTCGACTAACAATCGACAATGGGATTATGTATACATATATTTTGCTCTTATTATTACTTTTTTTCTCTTCTTGTGTATTTTATGTAGTTTTGTATTTTTATTTATGGCAATAAATGGTAATAATAATAAGATTCGTGAACTTATTAATTAAAAAAAAAAGACTTCCGAAAGTAGTATCAAGATTTCTAAAAGCATTTCAAGTCGTTTGGAAGCAATAACAAGCCATGTAGAAGCAGTTCAAATCTTGTAGAAGCAATATCATGTCCTCTAGAGGCATTTTAAGTCTTCGAGAAGCAATATCAAAACTTCTGGAAGTAGTATCAGGTTTTCTAGAAGCATTCCAAGTCTTCTGGTAGCATTTCAAGTCTTTTAAAAGTAATAACAAGCCATCTAATAGTTCAAATCTTTTGAAAGCAATATCAAGTTTTCTAGAAGCATTTCACGTCCTATGAAAGCAGTATCAAGTTTTCTAAAAGCATCTCAAGTCTTCTGGAAACTTTTC
Organism: Onthophagus sagittarius; assembly: GCA_036711965.1. NCBI lineage: Eukaryota > Metazoa > Arthropoda > Insecta > Coleoptera > Scarabaeidae > Onthophagus > Onthophagus sagittarius. The sequence continues at coordinate 6,400,148 of JASERS010000007.1, read as the reverse complement.
AAGTCTCCTTGAAGCAGTATTAAGTTTTCTATAAGCAATATTAAGTTCTCTGGAAGTATTGTCAAGCTTTCTTGAAACATTCTAAGTCTTCTAAAAGTATTTCAAGTCGTCTGAGATCATTTCAAGTCTTCTGAAAGCAATATCAAGACTTCTAGCAGCAATGGAGATGCCGCACTTGTGGAATCAGATCGGATCGATCTATTATTATCAATGATGACTTGCCTCCTTCGTCCCCTCCTGTGCGGAGACATTCTTCTAATTCTGATAACTTGCAATCTTTGGGAGGTTCATCACAGGTATCCTCACAACATTTCCCAAGTTTTGTCTACAGAGAGTATGTTTGCAGTCCTAAAAGAAATTCAAGCCGATGTAAAAGGGTTATCCAATAAATACGCAGAGGTTCTTAGAGCTATTACTTTCTACGGGGAGAAGATCTCTGATTTTGAAATCGTAATTAATGATTTTAATAAAAAAATGAAGGAGTTAGAATACGTAAGATCAGAGAACGTTGCTCTCAAGTCTAGTTTGGGGGAGGTCACAGTGCGTCTTGAGCAATTGGAACAATATTCTAGACGAAATAACGTAATTATAACTGGTGTGCAGGAGCGTGAATCTGAGTCCCTCACTCGGGTTGTTGAGCTGATTGGTGATGCGGTGGGTTCTCCCGTTTCAGCTACAGATGTTGATGCTGTCCACCGGCTTCCCACCAGAGGTTCTGTGGATCATAGCTCTGGCCAATCTAAAGAACGGAAGCCCAAGAATATTATTGTTAGATTCGTGTCCAGAATTGTACGGGGCCGATTCTTGGGGGCCGCCAAGCTCAAGCTCAAACAGCTCAATTGCAGTTGAGAGTCTGGGGAATGGTATCTTCGTCAATGAACATTTAACGATGGAGAATGCCAAGCTTCTTCGGGAAGTCAGGTCGGTAGCTGCGGAGAAGGAATATAAATTTGTCTGGTTTAAGGGTGATGCTGTTCGTGTGCGTAAAACTGAACGTTCTCGGGTGATTATTATCCGCTCACGAAACGATTTGGAAAAAATTTAGTTTTTATTGTTATTGCGCTCCAATTTTTGTATTGCTAATTTTTTGTTTTAAATGGCTATATCAGTCTATTACCAAAATGTTAATGGTCTACGTACAAAGACTTCAACATCACTTATTAATTCATCTAATCTGGGTCACGATATCATCTGTCTTACTGAGACATCCCTTAATCCTTCAATTGCTAATAACGAGTTTTTTTCCTCTGATTACACCGTCTTTCGACGCGATAGATGTTCGTCGATGTCTCACAAGACTGATGGTGGTGGTGTCCTGATTGGTGTTAGAAGTAGCCTTCGCATCTCAACTGATTTAGATTTTAACTCTGAGGCCGAAGATTTTTGGGTGAGTGTCGAGTGCGCGGCTGGTCATATATTTTTTTGTTGTGTTTATTTACCTCCTGGCGATATGGACTCATTTCAAGTTTTTTTACGTGAGGTCTCTAGGATTAGGGACGCTCACCCGGATAATTTAATTATAATTGTAGGCGATTTTAATTTACCTTCAATACGATGGTGTCGGTCTGACAATGGTAATCTTGAACCATCTGTTGGCGGTGATTTACGCTCTCGAGAGTTTTTGGACACTTACCGTTACTGTAATTTATTACAGTTTAACGACCTCTGTAACGATAATAATAGAATTTTAGATCTGCTGCTCAGTACATCCACTTAGGGTCAATAGGTGTCCGGATCCACTCGTGAGCCAAGATCGTCACCATCCTGCCTTTGAATTTCTTATTGTCGGTGCTCGACCGAAGTTATTGCGCGATGACCCCATTGTTAAATACTTTTTTAATCGGGGTAATTATGATGCAATTAATGCTTCTATTTCTGCCATTGATTGGTCTGAACAATTTGCGGGCCGGAACGTAGATGACGCGGTCGACATTTTTTACACCATTATTAATAATCTAATTAACGTTCATGTCCCGCATCGACTAGTATCTAAGCGCAGATTTCCAATTTGGTACTCGAGATCAACAGTGAGGTCTATCCGGGAAAAGCTTAGTTTGCACCGGAAGTGGAAAATTTATGGAAATAAAGCTGATTATTTATCATTTACAATTTTGCGTAGGCATTCCAAAGTTTTAATTAAGTCTGATTATGACAGGTATGTCAGGTCAATACAATCGCAGCTTATTGAATGCCCTGACCGCTTGTGGTCTTTCGTAAAACATAAAAGGGGCGAATGCTCTGATATTCCTGCTAAGATGAAATTATTTGACGATTCTAGCGATAATGCCCAGGGTATCTGTTCCTTATTCGCTCAATACTTTAACTCTGTTTTCATTGGCGGTACCTACACTTATTCTTCGCGTATCGCATCGGGTGGTGGCCTGGCGCCTTGGTTCTGCGAGGAGAATGTCTTGCGTGCTCTCAGGGAGGTTGATTCTAAAACTGGAGCTGGTCCGGACAAATTGCCCGGTTGCTTCATTAAATACTGTGCTGCTTTCTATTTCCTTGAACTCCGGATCTTTCCCCGGCGAATGGCGGAGGGCCTTTGTTTTGCCTGTCTTTAAGTCTGGTGACCGTAGTGATGTTTGTCAGTATCGTCCAATTTCAATTTTATCTATAGTTTCTAAAATCTTTGAAAAAATTATTTATTCTAAATTACTGTACATCTTGAAGCCGCATTTGATTGTTGAGCAGCATGGATTTCTTCCGGGTAGATCTGCTGAAACTGCTTTTAACGCATCTGAGCAGGTTGACGCGATCTACACTGACTTCAGCAAAGCTTTTGTTAAGATTGACCACAATATACTGATGGACAAGCTTTCACTTTTTGATATTCCCCAAGGTCTCTTAACGTGGCTGAGTTCATATATCACTGATCGTTATCAGGCCGTACGTGTTGGCAATTGTGTCTCCGCTTTTCGCCGAATCACATCTGGTGTTCCCCAGGGAAGTCACCTTGGCCCCATCCTCTTCTTGGTATATATTAATGATGTGATGGCCTGCTTTGAGCACGCAAGATTTTTACTTTACGCAGATGACTGTAAAATCTATCTGAACATAAAGCGTAACTCTGACTGTCTTAAACTTCAGAGTGATCTGAACCGGTTTTACAACTACTGTTTCAATAACTGTCTTTTCCTAAATTTTAAAAAGTGTTCTAAAATCTCATTTTCGCGTAAACGTTACCCCCTGAATTTTTCTTACAATCTAGGCGGTACAGATCTTCAATCTGTCGACTACATCTGCGATCTGGGGATTATACTAGATGGGAAACTTTCATATAATTTGCATGTAGATTATATCACATCCAAAGCTTTGAAGAGGTTGGGTTTTGTCATTAGAACTTGTCATTCTTTTTCGAATATTAGTTGCATTAGAGTTTTGTATTTGACGTATGTGAGTAGTGTTCTCGGTTATTCGTCAGCGATATGGAATCCTCAGTACTCTGTTTGCATTAATCGCATTGAGTCTGTTCAGCGCCGTTTTTTGCGGTATTTAGCCCATAAAGTTTACTTACCCTACTGCGATTACGAGATGCGATGCAGGGTGCTAGGCTTACAGTCATTGCAAGTTAGGCGGCTGAGATATGATCTGCTTTTCATCTTTAAGTTAACAAACAATTTTATCAATTCTCCGGTATTGCTCGGCGGATTATGCTTTTCGGTGCCGTCTTATCGTACTAGATGTGGTCGGGTTTTTAGACTTAATAGATCAAATACCAACGCTCATTTTAACTCGCCTCTTCAAAGACTTATGTACTCATTTGATTCTCACTGTCGAAGTATCGACTTGTTTAATATCTCGTATACTGCGTTTAGACGGTTTTTGTGGGGCATAAGCGGAATGACCTCATTGCAATTTATACCTACTACTTCGTAATTGTTGGATGTAATTGAATAATGTTATAAAAATGTAATTCTTGATTCTTTCTATTATTATTATTTTTTTGTTAGAGCTATTGTATGATTATTGTGTATTCTATTTTTATTTTATGTTCTGTTCTTTATTATAATTTTGTTATTGTACTGTGGATGCTTCGCTGGGGGTTCACCCTGTTTGCATCCCTTGAAGTAAATAAATAAATAAATAAATAACAAGTCTTCTGGAAGCATTGCAAGTCTTTAGGAAACTGTATCAAATTTTGTAGAAACTGTATCAAGTCTAACTTAAAACCAAATTTTAATAATTTTAGACTTCACCTGATTACCGACAAAAGTACCTAGATTTGTTCCGTATTCAGTCGAAATAAAAAGGGACACGTTAGATATAGACGAATTTTCGGACAGCTGTATAAATTACGCAAAATAGGGATTTGAGTATAGTGCGCCCTCTATCGTTGAATGGACCTTAACAAAAAGCTTCTTCACGCAGATTTGAGCTAATAATTCTTTCAAATTTATGTATAAATGTTTATCTTTTAACTAATTAAAGCAAGTTTCACACAATTCGGTATTTAAATAACAAATACCCCTTTCGAGAAAATATAACAAAAAATTTTAATCTAACTTATAATATTTAACACTTTCACTACTGGATGGCGGTAGCTTAGTAGCGTTTAAAGAAACAGTAACGGTTTTCAACACTCTATAACTTACTCAAACTTTATAAAAGAGTTTTATTGTAACTTTAAAAATAAGTTTAAAAGAAAAATGTCAGCTTTAGAAACCAGTATAGAACTAGATAATGAACAAACGGTGTTAGAATTGCAAAATAGTCTTTCAGTTTCCAGGCGAGTACAATGGCAAAATATTGTTTCGAAATATTCCCAATGTTTTAACGATGAGTCCATAAACTTCGATAGCTTAATAGAAGAATTCGAAGATAATAACAACAGTGATGAAAGTATGGATGTTACGGATTCCAGTGGAAGTGATGACGAAGAGGAGGTTATCCCAAAAAATAAGTCTATTCTCGAAATGAGTCATCGCTGGGTTAACATTTGTAAACGAATGGACACTACGGGTGTATGCAATGTATGTAATGCCATAATAACAAGTTGCTCTAAATCTGTAGTTGAAGATAATACTGTCAATAACTCAAAGAATGAATCAAATTCTTTAAAGTCCACAAGTTCTTCAAAGCCTTTAACTTCCAAAGCCCCTAGTTCTCCTAAGGCCTCTGGTTCTAAGCCTTCTAGTTCTAACGCCTCTAATTCTTTGAGCGCCTCTAATTGTGATGACCTTATACATGAAGATGACACGGAATTAATGGAACATTATGTAAGGGAAACGAATTGTGAATTCAGTGCAACACAGCTTAATGCAATAAAACGTACCATTGAATCGAAAGTAGGTGATGCTTTAAAAAATGTTGGGTTCCGTTTAAACTCCTTAGAATGTGAAGAGGATCACGAATTGCGTAGAAAAGTAAAAGAGGAATTGATAAATTTGCTTGAACTATTGGTTGTAGATGTTTCTATTAAGAGTTTATGCGTTTATGGAGAGTTTGAAAGCTGGAAACGTGATATGTTTTAATTAATCTTGAACTGATTACCTTTTTAGTTATGTATGTGACAAAAACCTGTTTGTTTTGTAAACCATTTTGTTTTATTTATTATATTTATTCTTTTTTGTAATGAACCTACATATACAAGTCCATTTTTGTTTGTTTTAATATGGGCCCTACATCATACATTGTTCATTAAAATGTGTAATAAAGGCCCTTTAGAATCTATTGTTTAATTTTAAAAAACTTTGTTTTGTAAACAATTTTATTTTATTTGTTATACTTGTATTTTTTATAATGGACATACATATAAAGTTCTATTTTCGTTTGTTCTGACGTTAGGCCCCATTGTTCTTTGAAATTCGTTTAATTTTGTGTCATTGAACGATTTTTGTATAATGAAGTGCCTTTAAAGACTGTTGTTCCTACAAGAATGCACTTCGAGTGTATGTGTAACTTAAGAAGTATTTTGTCATAAGTTTTATAATAAACGTTATTTTACAAAATCGTTGTATCCTTTTATAGTTTAATTAATCTTTACTAACGAGTATAAGCTTAACCCTCCGTCTGGCGCAACTGGCCTGACAGGCACAAGTAGAATGCTTTCGCTCCTCTCTTGAGTCTTAAAAAGTGTAGAAGTCTGTACTTCTTTATATTTTACTTTCTTTACCTGCTGATTACAGTATACCTAGTCCGTTAGCTCGCGCGTTTCTTAGAATGGATTTATTATTACCTTGATTTCATAAGCTCATCGCGCCCGGATGCGTCATAAATATTTTTGCCAATAAATCGATTATTTTTTCATCATGTGATTATTTTAGTTGTTTCTTCACATATTACGTAATATTCTATGATACTTCTATTTATTATTTTTTCTTCTATTGATATGTTTCTTGTGAGAACAAATATTTTATCTGCAAAACCTAGTTATTGTATAAAGTTGTCGCGACGTTTTATATATCTCAAACCAAATAAAAAAGAATTCCCACAATTGCAAATGTTCTCAGTCGAAAAGGTATAAAGTAAGGACAATTACTTAACTAAAATAAGTTCTAATACAATAATAATAATAATGTCTTTATACCCAATAATGCAACATAACAAAAAGTATTACTAGATACATTATAAATAAAAATTTCTGATATCTGATATGATAATGATTTGATAATGATAACTTCTTTTAAATACTTCAGTATGGTGAGCTGGCGATGATAGAGTTCCCCTGAATCTCAGATTCCAATTGTGAATATCGGTGCGGTACTGAATTTTTCGGTATAAGTATTCGGGCTTTTTTCTCCGAATTACATTGTGGTAAAATACACAACAGTGAAGATGTCTCCTATAAAACATATTAAGTCATTTTAATTCCCCTAATTTATGTGAAACTCTCACACCTTCCAATGCCAAAAATGAATCGCAAACAGGCGTTTTGTGCTCTCTGAATTCGTTGTTCATCAACTTTAAGTAAACTCGGTCCATACACCACGTCTCCAAAGTTAAACTTTGATAAAATTACCGTGTTGCAGAGTAAGCTTTTGGTTTTAACATCAAGAAGGTGGCGAGAAGGATAAAGAGATTTTAACTTAGCATAAACTCCTTGCAGCATGGTAGATACGTGTTTCCGAAATCGTAGATTCGTATCCAGTATCACACCCAAATTACGCGCTTCTGATACGATAGGAAGTGTAGTATCATTGAGCACAACCTGAATATCTCCACTATACCGCTGCACGTCCGTTCCACGACCGAATACCATAACTTTTGATTTGTTGGCATTGAATACCAAGCCATGTTGGGTAGCAGATAATACCAGTTCTCTTAGCTCTTTATTCAATAAGTTTAGATAGTGTTGTTGGTCTTCCGGCTTGTAAGATATGTATACTTGCGTATCATCTGCATAAAAATGTACTTTGCTATGCTTAAATACGTTAAATAATGGTGCTGTATAGATTGAAAACAAAGTTGGAGAGAGTACTGAACCTTGTGCTACACCCGACTTGAGCTGCCGTACTGTTGATCGATGGTTAGGCAACTGCACGAATTGTTGTGGATTACTCATGTAGCTTTCAAAGAAAGAAATTGCAGAAATGTCCAAACCGTAGTATTTGAGAATTACTAGTAGAAGCTCATGATTCAGCGTATCGAAGGCCTTTGTGTAGTCCAACAGGACGAGAATGGTCATATAGCCGCGATCTGTCGCGCTTATTATATCATCTACAACACACGCTAAAGCAGTTATACAGCTATGATCACGCCTAAAACCTGATTGAACATTAGGTAGGATCTTGTTTACTTCGACATGCTGTAGCAGTTGTACATTAACAACTTTTTCTAAAACCTTTGACATTGCAGTTAAGATACTTATTGGGCGCAAATCTGATATGAGTACTGGACTCGCAATTTTCGGTATCGGATGCACAACAGCTAGTTTCCAGGCGGAAGGGAAAACACCGTTCTTAATACAAAAATTAATAATGTGAGTGATGTAGGGTAATAAAAATGGCATACAGCACCTTAACAACTTAATAGATATCTGGTTAGAGCCAGTTGCATTGGATTTTATTGCATGCAAAATATTGAAAATGTCACCTTCCGATGCTGTTGATAATTTAAGAATAGTACTAACGTTTTCATTTACGCCCGTGTAAGTACCTCCAAGAATTGTATGATTCGTCTTGGGAATCGAGTCAACAAAGTAATCATTAATGACAGAAGCGTCTGCAAAGTGGCTAGGTAATGCCCCGCGCCTGGACTGAACTAGATTAGTCATTCTTAACGCAGACCAGCACCCAGCCACGTTGCCAGTATCTAAAAATCTTTGCAGATAATTTTTTTTATAATTACGAAGCATGTTAGTAACCCTGTTACATGCTAACTTATATTGCTGCCAATGTATAGGACTTCGCGAGCGTTTAAAGGTCTGAAAGAATTTATCTCGGGTTCGCATGGCTTCTCTAAGCTCATAGGATAACCAAGGCGCACTAGGTTTTGTAATTTTTCTAGATTTGAAAGGTGCATGTAGGTCTAAAAGCGTTAATATATTATCATTAAAAAATTAAATTTTCTCATCAATGGAATGTAATTCGTAAAATTTGCGCCAGGGTAAAGATTGTAGATGGTCATAGAAAACCGCCTCATTAAATCTACTGAAATCCCGATATACTTTAAATATAGGAACCACCCTCTCCCGTTGTATATTCAATTTAGCAAAAACCAACGAGCGATCTGAAAGATCATAATTCAGCACGCCACTATTAAGTAATAGATCTTCGTTAGAGATCAAGACCAAATCCAATAAAGTTGCAGATGTAGCTGAAATTCGAGTTGGTTCATTAATTAGAGGTAACAGCCCAAACACCTCTAGTGTACGATTAAACTCAGCTACCGCGGGCTTATTGGGTTTAAGCTTATCTATATTAAAGTAACCTACACAAATAGTCTCACTCGTCAATTGAGTGACTTGAGCTAAAGTTTCTTCGAAGATAGAAAGAAAATCTTTAACATCCAGGTTAGGGGGTTTATAAACTACACCACATGATAATGATAATTTTCTGAGCGATATTGTTATCCATAATTGCTCTAAATTACCGACTACATTCACAATATTACAAGTCAGGTTGGAACTCACATACCAGCAGACACCTCCACCCCGTCCACACCTATCATATCGATAAAGGTTATAACCATTAATAGCAACAACATCATTTCCATCATTTTATAATGGACATACATATAAAGTTCTATTTTCGTTTGTTCTGACGTTAGGCCTCATTGTTCTTTGAAATTCGTTTAATTTTGTGTCATTGAACGATTTTTGTATAATGAAGTGCCTTTAAAGACTGTTGTTCCTACAAAAATGCACTTTGAGTGTATGTAACTTAAGAAGTATTTTGTCATAAGTTTTATAATAAACGGTATTTTATAAAATCGTTGTATCCTTTTATAGTTTAACACTTGGCATGGCGTTTTTTCGTGAATCGCGCGGAAGTTTGGTATCGCAAAGCCGACGAAAATACAAATCAAGAATATTATAAGAATATTTAATTCTTTGACCTGCCATGAGGGGTCAATTTTAAAAAAATTCTTATGTCCTTTTTTTTTGTTATAAATATAAAAGCTTGAGAAAGGCTACGGAACTTTATAATGTGGTTTATACCACATTTGGTTATTCAAAAGGATCGCAGAAAATCGAAAACTACTTCGTTTTTATGAACGATTTTTTTTTATTTTACATCTAGTAGAACTGATAACTAATAGTTTTTTACAGTATGGTACCGTTCGAAGCATATTCCTCTGTGAAGAGGAACACAGTAGAAGCTACATATGAAACATGTTTCACTTCCAGGAATATCCAGAATATTATTACATATTTCGATATTATTATATATATAATATTATTTTCATATTTTTTTTTTGCAGTTTTATTTTCGAAATACTCGCACTAAAAAAAAATATTCGCTAAATACTCACACTAAATTTATTAATAATAATTACTATTATTACTTGAAGTATTAGTTGTAGATGTCTCTATATGTGTTTATGGAGTTCAAAAGCGGAACAGCTGATTATATGTGACAAAGAAAAACTATTTGTTTTGTAAATCAATTTGTTTTATTTATTATATATTCTTTTTATAATAGACAGACATATAAAAGTACATTTGTGTTCGTTCTGACGTAGGGCCCCATTGTTCATTGAAATTCGTTAAATTTTGTGCCATTGAACGAGTTTTGTATAATAAAGGGTCTTTAGAAACTGTTGTTTCCTACAAAAATTCACAGTGCGTTACCAATAAAAAGTTGAAACTTTCAGTTAAAATTCTTGAAAAATAGACTTAAAAATTTAAAATAAAGGTTTATAGCATAACTTTGATAAAAAAGGTTTTTTTATCAAATCGTTGTATCTTTTTATACTTCTATTATAATCTTCACCTATTGTCCATGCCAAATGTCAAGGTTCCTCACTTTAGAGATCGATATCTTCGGAATCGCTGATTGATTTCTTATATTTTCACAGAAAATCGCGATTTAATATGATCCGGTTATTTCAAAAACGATCAAGCGGGTTTCAACGCGATTTTTAACAAAATATGTTAAAGAATGTATATGTTAAATAATCAGTTTTTCAAAAACGAGTGATTTCGAAGATATCGATCTCTAAAGTGAGGGGCCTTGACATTTGGCATGGACAATAGTTATTATAACTGATTTGCCATGTAAAAATTAAAGTCAACATAATAATTTGTTAAACTGAAAATCAAATTTAAAATAAGTTTTGGTAGCTTCTCTAAATATCTCTGTGATTGTCGAATTAGCATGATTGAAATTCATTTCTGCTAATTAATTCTCTTAAAATTTATTATTATATCCTTTTTAGCATGTTTACCTCTGATAAAAAGGATGTTATCTCTTCACTTGTAGACAAGATTTGAAAGAGTTGATAAAGATTTCAAAAACTTTATAAAGATTAAAATCTGTGCATGTAATATACAGATTGCTTGATACTGTATGGACACTTTATTCGGTGTGTACTGACTTGAGTGAACAGAAACTTGATGTAGATCTCTACATATAAAGCCTACATCAAAACTTTATACAAAATGATCTAGTTATTGATGCAAACTCGATAGAAATAAAATGCAGTGTTAATGCAGTCTTGAAATACTTTATACAGAGTATGAAATGGTATACACTTTATACAGAGTTGTGGTGATACTATATGGAAATGAATGATAAAAAATGACGAAGTCTATTCCTGAATTTAAGTAGACTTGATCGAGACAACTCATAGCATAACAGAATACATTTTTGATGCAGGCTAAATACAGGCTAATTTCATTGAAACTTTATCTCTTCTTTTAGAGAAAATATATATTTGTATTATTTTTATGACATAATTATATTGATTTCCTTCAGGTAAGCAATTTTTGAAATCATTTTGATAAATTCCTAAACAGCGTTTTCATGTAGACTCTATGTAAATATGATAATAAAGAGAAAAATTAGAAAAATAAAGAGAATCTATTACAATAACGATAAATTAAGTATATTGTGTATCTGCATCATTGCAACTGCAGCTTCAATTTGTATCGAGACAAAGGATTTAACGTATCTTCCTTATATTCCTTATATCCTACTTGCCTTTAAGCTTCAAATTCCAACTGATGTGTTAACAAATTTACAGAAGAGTTAATCTCGGCTAATCTAAGTATTGTTCGTGCTACTGGGGTGATCGGCGTTTTAGAAGTCAGTCGTCAGATTATTTCTTTCATAAACTTCAAACAGGTTTGCTGATCTTAGAGGCTATCAGCTACAGGACCATAACCACCTATCCATCTTGCATTAAACCTATCATTTAACCAAGCAGTCATGTTTCTATCAAATGTCTTCTAACTGTATCAATGGAGTATCTGTAGGTTTTCTGCGTCATATCTGATATTGGTTTTCTTCAGATTCTCCTCTTTTTATCAAGAAAACTGAATTTTTGGTTAATATTTCCTCATAAAATTCACAATTTTTTTTTATCCAGACGTATATACAACATTAATCGTCGTTGTCCATAATTTCGTGTAATACTAAATTCGTTTAATTTTTGCATCAGAAATCTTCGACAATATTCTGCCCTCCTGCTGCAAAAACCACAAACAAATTATTTTTGTTTTATGTTTATTTTTTGCCACCATACTCTTGCTTAGTAAATTTTGGCATGATTACTAGTAGGTTTTTGAGCCTAAGCGCCTTTAAATATTTTACAATTATCAAATTGACGTTATTTACATTATTGCGTTTCCATGACAAACTTTTTTTGCGAAAATATTATATGCAAAGCTCAATGTGCAAAATTTGTATAACACTTAAGTCAAAAAACGTGAAAATGTTATTTGTATATTTTTGGTTAAAATTCTTATTTTGCATCAGAATCCAAAATATTGCACACCAGTTATGAATAATAGTTTAGTATCAAACGTCCTCCATTCCGTGCTTCCGTTGCTCGAATGATGTAGTCAAATTGCATAGAGTCAGATTTTTGTAAAAATAATTGTTATAATAATTAATGGTGGCTTAAGAGCAGAACACGAATAATTGGACACATGGCAATAGATCTTTAGATCATCTCCATGCACACAAAATTTATGCTTAAAATTTTGAAAAGCAATGGTCCAAGAATCTCCTGCCTGCTGAGGTAGTTCAGATGATGATGTAAACAATAAATTTTCAAGAATGTGGGCATATATTTCGAAGCATTTATTATATTCTGATGATGAAGCATTTTCAAAAGTTGCAGTAAGGCCAACAGTAAAGTCACAAATTGATCTTATTTGTGGCTTAGAAACAAATAACAGCGGTGATCCCGATACTAATAACATGAATTTGTTTGGTATTTATTTTTTTTTGAAATTTCTTTATCATCAGAATCCTCCACGTCTTCAAACACATGCTTACTCCACCAATGAGTATCCGCATGTACTGTACTTGCCGACTTTTTTTCTCTCTATCTTATAACTAAAAAACTAAGCTAACTGTTCCTGCCCCAGGTAGCAGGAACAACTTCGAAGACGTTGGCCACTCCTAGTGTTGTTTCTGTTACTGGGGCGTCGACGTCTTCGAATTCAGTCGGTTTATTTTTTTTGCCGTATTTGTTTTTCCAGTAAGGATTTTTAATTGTTGAGCTACCCTTTAATGTATTAAATTTGATACGAATACGTCAGGTGATAAATTTTCAACAAATGGCATTGTCAACAACATTAAATTGTGCGAATCCATTAACATAGTATCATCAAATTGAAGCAAAATTCACTTTATCGCGGATTACTAATGTTAAAATTAAATATAATTTAGTAATCAAACATTTATCAACTGAACTAATCTCCATGATATATGATATTATTGTGAATGGTGTTTTTGTCCATTTCTGTCCATCTTTTATTAAGATGGATAAAATGTTTTTTTGTTCTACCGGTTTCGGCCCTGTTCAGGTCATCATCAGGAACCCTCGAACACCCACAGATTTTTTTATTTTATTTATTTATTTATTTATTTAATTTTTTAATATCAAAAGAACTTATAATATCATTATTTTTAAAAAATGGTACAATCGAAAATAAATTTATAAAAATATACTAAATAACACCTTAAAACTCATCAACAAAACGAATCAATGCTTCTCCAAATTTCGAAAATTTATTTTTGATTGTACAATTTTTTAAAAACAATGATATTAGAAGTTCTTTTGTTAATATCAAAAGATTAAAATTAAAAAATTTTGTAGGTGTTCGAGGGTTCCTGATGATGACCTAAACTAGGCCGAAACCGGTAGAACAAGAAACATTTTATCCATCTTAATAAAAACTTAATATAAATGAAACATACTTTTCATTATGTATGGTGTTTTTAGAGTCGAGGGTAAATGACCATCACTCACTTTTGTTTACGAATGATTTTATAAGGTAATTAAAAAACACGAAAATATTAAAAAAATTTTTCATAATAACGAAAATAACATTGATACAACATTAATATTAACTCAAGTTAATATTAATGTTAACCATTTAAAATCCGCGTTCATTTTAAATGATAATAGATAACATATCTCACTGTGATCATTTAGATAACTATATGTCAATATAGTTATCTAAATGACAATATCAATTGTATTGAGATAATTGTATTTGGTTTTGGTAGTACAACATACTACCAAAACGTATATATATAAATATGATATAAAAGATGATATAAAAAGTATATATATTTGTCTTAGTGTACAGGGTGGTTCAAATTCGAAGTCTAAATAGACTATAAGAGTTAAACAAAAAGTAGGTTACATGTCATGATCTCTTTAAAAAAAATCTAATGCTGAAAACCTCAAAGCGCTATCGTCATTTGTTTTTCCGTTAGATGCTAAAAGTGAAAATATCGTAAAACCAGCAGCTGCAATTATCTTGGTTATTATTATTGGTTATTAACTAAGACATTACTTTTTTAATACTTTTTTTTAATACTTTTTCAACTTTTTTATGAAGATTTTGATATTTTTTGCTTTTAGATTTTGAGATATTATGACCATTTTTGTTTATTTAAATGGAAACAATTCTTGATTTGTAGCTTATTAAATTCGTTATTTTTTTCTGATTTCAAAAATATAGGGATTGATAGGTCTATTTCTTATTGATTTAGAATAAAGCTAAAAATAAACTTTATTATAAAATTTTCAGACACCACCATCTAGAGTTATTTAGTAAATAGTTCATTAACGAAAAAAATAGTAATTTAACAATAAAATAATATCCACCCCAAAGGTGGTAAGTTTTTGCATTTTTTATAGCACTATTTCAATATTTTTTGGAAAATAAAATATCCGTAATTTATTATCCGTGTCAGATGTCAAGGCCCCTCACTTTAAAGATCGATATTTCTAAAGAGCTCTAAAGTGAAGATGATGGATCTGAGGCTTTTCAAAGCAGACAAATTTGCAGGCACTCTCAAAAATCGGGTACTTTTTTCAATTAACTCGCGATAAGAGAAAAACTGCGGACTTGAACATTTCCAAATTAACCTATGATACACAGAAATGTTCACTGATTACAATAAACATCGATTTCTAAAGTGAAGGGCCTTGACATCTGGCACGGATAATAGATGGCGGCGTTGTTTAATTTAATTTTTTAATTCTTATATTTATTACTAACCATTTTATTTCTCAAAAAATATTGAAATAGTACTATAAAAGAATGTTCAAATTGACCACTTCAAAATTATTGATTTTTTCTGTTAAATTATTATTTTTTACGTTAATAAAATATTTACACTTAATAACACTGAAAATTTCATAAAAAAACTTATTTTTAGCTTTATTCTGAAACAATGTCTTAATTATAATACTAAATTAATAATTATAATATTCGGACTTCGAATTTGAACCACCCTGTACAGATATGACTTAATCTACAATGTTAATACATTGGAGTTTATGAGTAATCGATTATTCTTCAAAGCCAAAGATCTTCAAAAAAAATTTTATTTTTTCATCCATATCTCCGAAACCGTTCATTATTTAAATACTTCATCAGTTTATCATTATTTAAATAGTTCACGTCATTTTTTTAGCCTCTTCACGCCCTTGGCTACATATGGGGACATTTAGTTTTTTATAATTATAGCAAATGTCAATACCATAGAGAACAAAAATGTCATAACAATTCTTGAAGTGTGAAGTTACTCATCAACATCAATATCGGTGGATTATGTGAACAAATTGTTAATATTTGATAAGAATAATGCCATATACAATAAAAATATTAAGTTTCAATCATTTTTAGAAAAGTTACTTAAAAGTTTTCATGTTATGATCGATCGGAGATCTACTCAGCTCTGGAACGGACTGACCATAGAAGCATTCCTTTAAGCTGCTCATCCACAAAGGTCTATACAACATGTTCGATGTACGATCATCGTTGTATAAAACAATTATTATAAAAACAACATTATAAAACACACGTTGTATAAACAAAGGTAATATCGTTGATTCGTTATAGTCTATTGTACATGCAGCAGACGTGTACATCCACAATGTTTAATCATCACAAGCTGTCAGTATGCGTTATAGTAATGGGTGCCCATACTAGTATAGTAGATATGGTGCTATGTAATCGTCTCTTTCCAGCAGGGTTGCCTCATTCTCCATGTGCGGGTAACTTATTCTACTTTAGTACTACTTCAATACCAAATTTTATTGTGCAGATTATACAGGATGTGCTCGTGAGTTATTTCCAACACTTCATCCATTGTTAATTTATGGATTCTTTTCAATCAAAGAAACTAAAAAATGCCTCTCATAGTATTTAAAGTATCAATAGCTACCACAATGATAAAAGTGATAACAACTACTTAAAAATCCAGAAGCTGCATTAAAGTTAATTCTGCAATTTAATTGGCTGGTAAATTTTTAATTAAGAAATAATCTTACTTTTAAAAAATACGAAGTGAAATATCCTAAAAAAATGTAAAAATAAAAATTATGTAAGACAAACTCGTTACATTTGTGAAAAATCTGAAGAGCCTTTATGAGCACTAACGTTCAGAGGCCGCAAATGTAGACGTTATCTTTTGTGAAATATTATTGTTTTCGCATTTTTTGCCTTTTCAATTCTATTAATATAAAATGCATAAATCATAAAAGAAGAAAAAACAATAAACCATATTTGCTCGCCACTAAAAAATCGTCCTTGAATTGACTTAGGATAATTTGATACCAAGTTAGATGGTGGTGAAAAATGTTTCTTGTAATCTCACAAGTAGTGGTTCTATTTCCAAAGAAGCATGCGTATCAACAAAACATTTCGGGATAGTTGAAGAGGCTCACCATAAACCATATTAAACCATATTGTTCCACCAGTTGTTGCTTCCTCTTGCAGCAATGGTTGTTTTAAAATATCTATGGAAACTTTCTAACATTCCATTGCTTTGAAGATGATAGGAAGGTGAACGAGTTTGAGAGGGTCCAATTAGCTTGTTGAATTGAACTAAAGTTGGGATTCAAATTGCCGCCTACAATCATATGTAATGGTGTGTGATACAATGAATCTTGAAATATAATTGCGGTTATCTATCAATAATTGTTAAACCGCAACAACATCCTAAAGACCAAGTGAGTGGACCAACAAGGTTAATATGAATATGCTCAAATCTGCCTTCCCAAATAAGGATCTTCAGAACAGGAAGTAATTTTTGTTTTTTCGCAAGAAATACAATTTTGGTTCCATAAATTTCTGAAATTATTTTGAAATTTTGCTGGAATATGGAGTCTTGGATGAGTATGATTTTTAATAAATTACGGACAGTCTTTAATTGATTGTATAATAAGTTTCAGTTGCGTATCTGTTGATTGAGCATCTTAAATTGTTTTCATGTCTGGATAAGAAAAATTCAAGATTATTATGTTCAATTTTATTTTTAGTACCAATAAGTATATCGTTTAAGTACACAAATAAAAAATCGAGACATGTTAGAGATTGATTTATGAATCACTGAAAAGTTTGAGCAGCATTTCGCAGACCAAATGGCATTCTAGTAAATTCAAGTAACGCAAAAGGTTGAATATCGGTCCCTGTAATTAAATTCAGCCTGTGATAATTACATATCTAGTAGTGAAGCGACTGAAGACGATGAAGGTCTGCAAGTACCAAGTGAGACCATCACTTCAAATTCTTTTTGACAATCACAAATTTTTAGGTCGGGAAAAGGGTAAATGAGAATTTGTTATTAACGTTGTTTAACATTATGGATGACAAAAAATCGGGAAAAAATCAAGTTTGGGAAAGATTTTTGATGATATTGTTTTTTCATTAACCGAATTGAAGAATTTGCACCAAGAACTCTGAAACAATAACAAAGGAGAGCTTTGTCACCAAAGTTTGTATGACATGAATATATGGATGAATTACATTCTACAAATCTTCTTATTGATATAACACAAAATGAAATAAAAAAAGCTAATGAAGATTCTAAAAACATTAAAAAACATTGAAAATTCTAACAACATTGGAGAAATCTGGAAATTAGTTAATGAATTTACAAATAATATAAAAACCAAAACATCAATTAATAAGTTGTGGGATGCAAAAAATCATCAGAATTGGTCCTGATCTTGCTACTAAAATACCTTTTTTCCTCTTGAATTTCCAATTAAAAATGTAAATTCCTTTTTTATTACACCATCCTGAAAAAATGTAGTTCACAATTTAATATTAAACATAAAGAATGAGAATTCAAGTAGACCTGATAGATTATCAAATAAGCTATTTAAGAAATATTCAATATTTTTTCTTAAACTATCTACAAATCTGGTCCAAAGCGATATGAAATAGGACGATTGTTCTTTGCGAGAACTATCATCTTATTTCATTAAGAAGTAATTTTCAAAAGTTTTCGAGAAATGCTATAATGCTAAGCTCACGAAATTCATAAACAAATATTCCTTACTGATAGACCATTTTGTTTTAGAAATGGATAATCAACATAAACCGCTATCACATTTCTAACAGATAAAATAATTGACTTTATACTAATAAAAAATGCTCAGCTGTTTTCCTTGACCTTAAGAAAGCATTCGATACTGTTAGCCATGACATCTTGCTCGATAAGCTAAATAAATGAGGTATAAGAGGTAAAATTAATGATGTTATTAATATATTATATTGAGTTTTCTAAGCAAAAGAAAGCAGTTTACTGTAAATAATGAAATAAAGATTAATTGCAGGACTGTCCAAGTTGATTTACCACAAGGTACAGATCTGGGACCAGTTTCCTTTTTCCTTTATATCAATGATTTTCTGGACTTAGATAACAGTGGCACAATCTCTTCATACGCCGATGATACTGTTGCCCTTTTTAATGGCAACAGTTGGAAGGAGCTTATGAATAGCGCGAACGAAGGTCTGAGGAAAATACAATTTTGGTTAGCAAGAAATAAACTTACTCTAAACTCCTCTAAAACCAAGTTTATTATGTTTTCGCCAACAATTGACTATTGTTCAACTTCCTTTTTCACTCAGTTTGCATCTACATGACATTTACTGCGACGACATTAAGGCTTGTAACTGTAAAACTCCAAACAAATTGGAACAAGTTACATGTATAAACTACTTAGGTGTGACAATAGACCAGTTTCTGAAGTGGAAGGAACACATAACTACTATAACTAAAAAACTTAAATCTACCATCCACCAGTTTTATGAATTAAGAAACATTACTGACCGGAAACTTCTATTATCAGATTACTATGGGATTGTTAACTCTATTTTTGGTTGTGCGGTTTTGATTCGGGGAGGAGCATTTGTTAGCGTGCTAAATCTTGTTGATGTCACCCAAAAAACAATACTAAAAATTATTTTTAAGAAAGACAGATTCTTCCCATCAGAAAATCTGTTTAAGAACACCAATGTTCTGCCAGTTTCACGAAAGTATATTTTATATTGCTTCAAATACTAACATAATAAAAGAAACATGGAACGAATAATTGGCCATAGTCACAGTACCAGAAAAAAAATATAAATAAACATCAAACAAATAACCATTGGGGACTTTTGGAAGGGGTTCGTGAACAACAGTGTGAACAACAACAAGGACTTGTGTTATTTGAGTACTTTATGTTTTGGTCTGTAAAAGAAGTTGACAGGAATTGGAAAAATTTTGAACTGTTTTAAGAATTTCTGTATTATTCGTAGTACATTTTAAAAATTAAGTTGAAGACTTGTTAACAGGTAATTTTGACTCTACGTCAGAAATTGATAAAGGGGATGAAACTTTGGAGGACAATAATTCCCAAATTTTATCAGCATTTGGTAAAAGATCACTAACATCCTCCTTTCTACAGGCCAGCTAAGTAACCGAAATAGTTCATGGAAGCCTCTGCCAATTGTTGACAACATGCCTCTGTAGCAGAGTTTCTCAAAGTGTGGTCCGCGGAGCCCAAGGGTTCCGCGAGCAGTTTTTTGGGGGTCCGCGAAAAATATTCTAATCAAATTTATTTTTTATCACTCACACTAAAAGCGCCTATTTCCGAAAATAACAGTTTAAATAATAATAACAGCTCAACACATCCCTATGAGCAAGAAAATATTGTTGTCAAAGGTTGGCTGCTCAGCGGCGCTCGGCGCTGTCGATCAGTGGAATTACTTACTTATAAAGCTTTTCGTTATACTAAGTTGGTTTTTTAGGGATTTTTACTGGTGAAACCTTTTCACGTGAGAGTGTATTGATTTTGTGTCTGCATCATGGATCGTTGGTAAAAGACAAAGACTGTAAAAACTGCAACTGATAAATCTGAAAGACACAGTGATCATGAAAGTGAGGTTAGTCGTTCATCTTCAGTAGCTAGTTTCAGTTACAGCACAGATTCACGTAAGGCTGTTAAGTGCCGCAAATATTGTGATGATTATTTAAAATTAGGATTTGTGCAATCTAATGGCTAATATAAACCACAATGTGTGTTATGTTATGAAATTCTCTCCAATGAAGCTATGAAACCGGCAAAATCACGTAAGAAAGGAAAGTCATGTGAGTTTTTTAAAATCAAGAGTTAAGAAATGAAAAAGATGAAAAAATCATCGAAGTATAGTTGCAGAAGAACTAATCTTCTAATCTCTCTCTAACTAATCTCTCTCTCTAACCAGCGGCAAAAAAATTATGTAATATCATGGTAGGAGAAGCAACTGCTAAGGGAGTAAGTACAGTTCCTCTTTCAAAGGATTCTATAAAATGTCGAATTGATGACATGTCGAAAAATATTGAAGGACAGTTAATTTGTAAATTGAAATCCACCCAATCGTATACTTTGCAGCTTGATGAAAGTACTAAATTAACAGACAAATCTCACTTATTAGCTTTCGTTAGATATGAAAATGATAAGTGTCTTTCAGAAGAGTTTTTGTTTTGCAAGGAGATTCTTCATAACAATGCCCATGATGCTTTTGAAGCAGTAAACAATTTTATTTCATCAAATAACTTAGACTGGCAGCGTTGTGTTGGTTTGAGTACTGATGGGGCAGGAGCCATGGCTGGCAAAAAGTCAGGCCTCATTGTTTGCATCAAGTCTGTAGCCCCAAAGTGAAATAGACTCACTGCTCTATTCATAGGTAGGTTTTGGCTGTGAAGCAAATGCCAGGAGACCTAAAAACGACGTTAAGTGAAGTTGTGAAAATTGTTAATTATATTAAAGCCCGACCGTTGAACTCTCGCATTTTTACTCAGCTTTGTGAAGAAATTGGAAGTGAACATGTTCAGCTTTTACTTCACACCGAGGTACGCTGGCTTTCTCGAGGCAATGTCCTTTAATGTTTTTTTGAATTGCGTGTTGAGATATGAATTTTTTTCTTGGAAGAAAAAAAGGCAAGGTTGCATATAAAGATATTGGCAGATATCTTTCAGCATTTGAACGTCTGAAATACAAAACTTCGAAAGCCTGATACCGACATATTTGGTGTAGAAGAAAAAGTGGAAGCTTTTTAAAAACTCTTAGGAGCTATTTTCCTAAAAATGAGTGGATCAAATATCCTTTCAAGAAGAAAAGTATTGGTGCCCTTGTTGGTATTTCAGATACTGAGCAGGACCAATTGGTTGAACTCTCGTGCAGCAGATCCTGGGAGATTGTTTATGAAGAAAATAACTTGACAAGATTATGGCTACTTGCTCAAGTTGAAGTACCAGAACTTGCCAAAAAAGCTCTGGTATATATAATTCCTTTTTGTACAACTTATTTGTGTGAAAGAACATTTTCTGAACTGTGCAACCTGAAACCAGCAAAGAGAAATAGACTTAATATTGAAACCGATTTAAGGTTAAAACTTAGTAAGATAAATCCCAACATTTTAGAGATTGTTAAAACCAAAAAACAATACCATTGTTCGCACTAAAGAAACATGTCATGAAGTTATTGGAGCCATGTTACTCCAAGCTCTACTTATTTCAGTATATTTCTATAGGCCTATGTAAAGATAAAAATATCAAAATCAACAGATTATTTATTTTTTTAACCTATACAGGTTAAATACCTTATTCCTTATTATAAATAAGTCATCTTTTGAAATGATAAATTTAAAATAAAAATTAGGATGTGACTATTTATACACACAGTATGTGTACGCAATTGGCTATTTACACATACAGTATGTATATATAGTTGACTGCATGTATACGCAATTAGTTATTTGTACATACAGTATGTGTACACAATTGGCTGTTTAGACCTACTGTATGCTTGTGTATATACCAATTACAGCTCTTATAGCAATTAAGATGGGAGTTTCTTTCAAATGCAGGTTTGTAATATATATACGAGTGTATTTCTGGAAAATGTTATCGCATATATGGCGTCGTCCAAAAAGTGTGACGATACAAAGTATTTTTCACAGTGTATTTTCACCCATTCTATGCAAATTGTTGAAAATGTATGCAGCCACTTAAAATTCGCTATCATCGCTACTATTAAGCATTGAAGATTTCAATTTGTCCAATTTCAATTTGGACCCTTTGACCACCACTAATACTATTGGATAATATTATACATGGTGGTTACCTGAACAGGTTAATGTACGCGATGTTTGTGGACTTTTTTCTAATACGCATTCCAAAAATTCTAGTTTTTTAGCTGAACATGCACAGATGTCTACTTTTTCATCTTTTACTTAATAAACTCACTTGCTTTTGTTTAAAGTTGTCTTTTTCATAACTCATTTCTTGTAAAAAAATTATGTTACGTCTATGCAGAGTTTTAATAAAAAAATCATAACTCGGAAATTCAAGGATTTGAAGAAAGGATATGAAATACTAATTAAATTTGCTTCAAATCGCTCCGTATTTCAAAGTGATATCTCAATTAGTTCTTAAGATACGAATCTGAACATTTCTTGATTTTTTAACAAATATATATAATTATATTTTTGCAACGCTTTAATCAAAGAATCATAACTAAGAGATTTAATGATTTGGAAAAACGATCCTAAGCATGCTAAATAGCAACAAAATTTGCTTCTAGTTGCTCTTCATTTCAGAGCAATATCTCAATTTGTTCTTGAGACACGATTCTTTTGAAAATTTCTTGATTTTTATTAATCACATATGATTATGTTTTTGCAAAGTTTTAATAAAAAAAATCATAACTCAGAGATTCAAAGATTTGAAGAAGGGATCTCAAGCACATTAAATACTAATTAAATTTGCTTCAAATCGCTCCTTATTTCAAAGCGATATTTCAATTAGTTCTTGAGAGACGAATTTTTTAAAATTTCATTATTTTTAACAAATATATATAATTATGTTTTTGCAAAGCTTTAATCAAAAAATCATAACTCAGACATTTAATGATTTGGAAAAACGATCTTATGCACGTTAAATAGCAACAAAATTTGCTTCAAGTTGCTCTTTATTTTAGAGCGATATCTCAATTAGTTTTTGAAGTACGATTCTTTGAAAATTTCTTAGTTTTTATCAAACATAATAACATTTTGCAAAGATTTAATGAAAAAATCATAACTCGGAGATTCAAAGATATGAAGAAACGATCTAAAGCACATTAAATACTAATTAAACTTACTTCAAATTGCTTCTTATTTTAAAGATTTTTGAATACGATCGCATTAATTTTTTTCTTAAAAACTATGATTTTGTTTAAGAATTTTTATCTCAACAATTAAATGATACATTGAATTGCGACTTCTATAATTGAAATGCTGAGGATTTCCTCTATAATTATCACAAATTGCATTGTAATATCTATTTTAAGTAACTACATAAACTTTCAAAAATTATTACAAAATGGTTAATAACATGGTAATTTTACCTATAAAATTTAAAAACATGATGCGCCGTTAGAGACTTTAAAACAGTTATTCAGAATATGCGAAAAAATATGTGGTGTTCCATTAAAAAAAATACATTTTGTGTCATCACAGTTTTTTACACTAATATATATAATATAAGTCTGCGTTTGAAAGAAATTCTAAACTGAATTGGTATAGGAGCTATGGATGCTTGACGCACTATTGCAGGACCCTGTATATATAATTGGCTATTTACTGATACTGACTGTATATGCTATTATTTCGTTTAATATTGTGCTAATAATTATATAATTATCATGATAGTTTTATTTATTAAAGTTAGTTTTCAGTTTTTTATATGTATAAACAGCCAATTGCATATACATACAGTATGTGTAAGTAGTCAATTGCGTATACATTCAGTATGTGTAAATAGCCAATTACATATACATATTATATGTGGAAATAGCCAATTACTGATACATACCGTATGTATAAATAGCCACATCCTAAAAATTAAGGGGTCATCGGGCGGTAATTGTAGGGGGTCCGCATTACATACATAATTAATTACGGGAGTCCTTGAGTAGATGAAGGTTGAGAACCCCTGCTCTATACAGTAGTCAGATGGGTGACTACATCTGACTATAGCTATACCAGATAGTAAATCATAGAAACGTTTTTCTGAAACATCTGAAAATCTTTCTAACAAAACTCCTTTAAAAAAAAATACAAATCTCTTTGAGATGGATCATTAATCACGTCATGCTATATCTGGAGGCAATTGAGAAATAATTAAATTATATTTACTTCTTACTTGACGTCACTTGTAACATCACCATTAACGTTAAATGTTAACGTTTTATGTGGTGGTATTATTAACTCACTCACATATACAATGTAAATAAATTTTAATTACAAATAAATTTTAACGATTAGATGTTAACGATCAAATTAATAATGGTTTTATCGAAATTAAATATCTTTGAGATTAAAATAGAAGTATAAATTATAGTAGTTAACAAAAATTTCTTTAGACCCTGTACAATAATAAGTATAGTATTTAGAATACATTGAAGCGATACATTGATTGACATATACAACATCGATTTTGTAAACGTTCACACCAAGGCGCATTTGCAATTTCGAGAAGTCGACAACGTATGTAAACATGTAAAGTCTTAACAGAATATGCGGGATAGATTATTTAATGTATATAATCATATATTCAGGCACACAAAAGGCACGTTTTAAAATATAGTACACGTTTTTCACATACATATCACGAGTACGCTATATTTTTTTAATTATTTTCTGCACATTGAGTCGATTAAGGACAGAGTCAGTTTCATCCTTCCATATGATTGGGTCTATCCGATTCCCTTTCGTTAATTTCGTATTTGTTTAAATTCAATTCGGATTTATCACTCACCAAACAGTACTGGCACCGCATCTTTGTGTCATCACCTACCTTGACAGACTGCATGATCACGCATAACGTTATGAAGGAGACTGCAAACAATACTGTTGGAATACTAATAGCTATCACTAGCTCTTTCCATGTTTTTTGCAAATCATATCGTGCTACTACCATAAAAGAACTGTTCTGAAAATTATTTGATTCATGAAATATACAAAAATAAAATTCAAAGAAGCAGCGCAAGAATTTTTCTTGTGTATTTACAACGAAAAAAAAATTTATCATCATTTTTTTATAAAGTATTAAGTTACCTTGTTATGAAAGCAGTGGAATCTAGATTGTGCAGTTTGATTTCTGCCGTCTTTACCGTGCGTGTGTAAAAACTGACGGCATTCCCCTTTTAACGTGTTGACGCAACCATCGAGGTTAATATAAAGGTGTGAACTATTGTAAATGGTAAGATGCGATTGCATTGGTATAAAATTCTGCTCGGGGTCGAGTGATTCACGCCATTTCTTTTGTAAATTCCAGAACGTGGTAAAGTTCATTGACGGTTTTGGAACGTCTATCGAATTATAAATGGTCCCGTTAATGCAATCTGATGCACTGTAATAAAAAGATTTATCATAAAAGTATTATGTTAGAAATTCCGTTTTACTTAATTATTCCATTGGTTCCATTATTATAATAAACTGCTTTAAAACAAGACATCATAAGAATATCGTTTTTGGTTTCTCTCCAAATTGTTTTTGGGGGAATAACTTTTCCTTCCTCTCTCCCATTCGCCATTGTGGTGGCTACAACACTTCCACAATAAGCTAGATGAAGCGTGTTATCAACGGATATGATGATATTTTTGAGGGAGCTATAAATGGTGTCGCAATATCTGTCGCAACTAAATGCACGTTTTATTTTGGTGCATTTTGCTCCTTTACACTCGAAGAACCCGTTTAATTTGGTGTTGTCTTTATCTGAGTCGACCACGAACCCATCAGCTTTATAATGACATTGATAAACTTGAGACATATTTGTGCAATGCCCCAAAGAGCAATTAAAGACACCATAAAGCGTCTTGCATTCAGTACCGTTGTTACAATTATATTTTTTTAATTTTCCTACGTTCGCTTCGGGACATGAGACAGAAATAAAATTTGTGCATCCTTCTAACATTAATTCGGTTCCATTTCTTCTGGTGGTCACCTGAATTTGGGGGCAAAATCCGGAGGTTTTCGTCAAGCACCATTCTCCACATGACGCCCAGCTACAATTGTTGATCATACTTGTATTTACTGTTTGACACATTACTGGCACCTCCTCGTATCCGGAATGAAAAGCCCTATACGAAGGGATGTAGATGGCGACTGTCAGATAAATTAGTGAGACACTGCTAAAAACTACTATTAACTGGCAAAAACAAATGCTCCCACAAATTCTTTTATCTTGTTGCGGAATCATCCGCGGTTTACACTTATTTCGGCGCCCCATCTTACGTAAGGCACAGAATACTGGGAATTGACAGAACTCTGGGAACCGTCATGTTGGAACTGTATTGATGAATCTTATTCACGCAATCGTCCAGTAAGCGCATGTCCCTTTATCCCTTCTACGTCAATTTAATTTATTTTTCATCCCTTTTTTTAAATATATTTTTATAGTTATATATTATAATTATTATGATATATTATGTAAGGGGGATAAAAAATAAATTAGGGGTAAAAAATAAAACAATTAATTTCGATAAAAAGAAAGAACTTTTTATTGCAGTGTTATTCGTAACAACATTTGAAGATTAAAGTCGAGTATAATTATTAATTAATTATTATTAACTATAAACTACGGTAACATAATCGAATAGAACTATGATAAAGATTAAATTTGTACAACGTTTCTCGTATTACTTTTCCGATTCACTACAATTTAATCGCGTTTAGTCCTCGATCGTCGATAACATTTAAAAAATAACGAATGGCGAATTTGTTTATTTTGAATTTTTGCGAGTTGCGAACTAGAATTGTGCGAGGAAACCGTTTCTGTTTGCGAAGATCTTTGCACCACTAAGTCTCTAACTGGAAGTCCGCGTCGTATCGCCGAAGCTTGGTGTAGCGCTAAGTTTTCAGAAAATTCTGTAACCGTCAGTAGACTTCGTCGTCGTCTTCTTCATCTCTAAAACAAGTCAATGATAATAATAATCAAATTAATTAAAATCAATTTTTTATTAAAAAAAAAGATAACTTACACATGTGGAAAATGATGCATGTATTTGTTACAAGTACGCCCACATCCCGGACAGTACCAGTAACTTAAAATTGCTATTGATGTTGCAAAAAGTAAATTAGGTATTGCTATAGAAAGAATGAGCTGTCTCAAGGTGTCATCCCACGAATATCTAGCCACAACTGTATCCGGATAAACTTTGCTGTAATAACAAGGAAACGGGGTCCCAGCACTCTCATATCCATATTGCTGAGCAAATTCCGTGCAATTCACACTCGGAGGGTACCCACAACCTTCTGCGTTTACTAAAAGTCTCGTATGCGCCACGTCCCAATCTAAGATAGCTTTGGATTTGTATTCGCGGAACGGTAACCGTGAGTAGTTCACCAATATTTGGTGGCACTTGGTGACTTGGCTGGTGCAGCCTTCTCTGCAAGACGCCCAAGAACAATTTCTGAGTCCTTCGGCGTAAATATGGTGCGTCGCGACGCAAGTAACGGCCTCGGTTTCGTAATTCGCCATCAAACTGGAGATGGCGGGGTCAACGACAAATGGAATTAGGAACAGGAAGGCGAAGACGGAAACGAAGGCCACAGTTCCAAGGCATAGTGATGCGTAGAACTTTGCAGTCTCGACGATCGATATCAATTTAGGTACGTTTTTATCCATGTTTGGTTCTTAATTAAAAACTTCAGAACTTGACAATGTAAAAAGAATTATTTTTTTTTAAAACCTGAAACAAAATAGAAATTCAAATCTAAATCAACACAAATACAAAGTACAATAGATACTAAACGATAAAAGCTTACTTTTTTTACAAAGCCATTATTGAGTTTTCTCCTCTATCTGCCATATTATTGGCCGAAGTACTTTTTTCGAATTCAATTTGAGCATCAGTGCATCCCTGAAACCGCATTTTGGCATCATCACCAACAACTACGGTGCGTTGACATAAAATAAGCGTAAGGCACGAGACAACGAACAGAACGGATGGCAGTACGAAAGCGACCAAGAATTGTTTGGTTGTGGTGGCGAGATCGAAACGTGCGACGACGATATCAGTGTTCTCGGCGGAATAGAAGCATGGGAAGCGGGCGCGAGCGTTATGATCGGTCCCATCCTTCCCATAAACCCGCAGGAACTCCTTACACTCATCTCGAAGGGTATTAACGCAACCTTCGAGGTTAATGAGTAAACGACTTTCGTTGGCGATGAGCAAATCCGGTTCGGGGGGAGCGATTTTTCTTTTTTCGTCGAGCGGTATCGTGCTAAAAACGCTCAAATAGCTGAGATACGTAAAGTTGGTGAGATCGCTTAGAACGTTGTTTGCTAAAAGAGAACCATTCACGCAATCGACGGCGACGACACCTTTGGTGGTGTTCATAATGCTGTAGCATGACGTCATCATGATGTTGTCTTGGGATTGGTTCCATATTTCTTCTTCGGTTTCTAATTCTAGCGCTCTTTGACATTGGGATAAATAGACTTTATCTCCGCTTAAAAGTATGACGTTTTTATTTCTCGTTGGGATGTCTACGCATCGCCTATCGCAATTGTATGGTACTCTGATTCTTTCGCAAGTTCCTCTTTTGCAGTTGTATAAACCGTCGAGATCTATGCAAGTTATCTTACCTCTTCTGCCGGAACATTTGAGCGCTGGGTCGGTGTCCGTGAAAATGCACTCGAAAGCATCTGTTATGTTGATGCAAGTTCCCGTGGTGCAATTAAACGTTCCGGTGAGGTTCTTGCATTCGTCTGCTATGCAACGACTTCTTTTCGCGTTCTCCTGGTCGATTCCGTAGCAAGTTTTATTCGCGGTATTCGTGCAATTAGCCAACAACAAAGAGGAACCGTTGTGGCGCAGATTGACATATATCTGCATGCAGGAACCGGACGTTTTGCTCAAACACCACTCACCACAGGATCCCCAGTCGCAATTTTCGACGATGACGGCTCTCGTGGTCGTACACATGACGGGATCTTCGGTGATCCCCGATTGTAGGGCACGAGACGAGGGTACGTAGATGGCCACGGTCAGATAAACGATCGCCACGCTACTTAAAACGAGCGTCATCTGACACAGACATATCGTACCGCATATCCTACCGTCTTGAGGTGGTATTATGAGGTCCTCCACTGGAATTGGTTTCTTTTTGGGCATTTCGCGAAAGCTGGAGGAGCAGCGCGACCAGGAGGACTAGCGAAAATATGCGACGGTGTCGCTGCATACGTCACAACCACCACCGCCACCGCCGCCAACGACCCTCGTCGTTACTCCGCCGGGGTAATCAATAACACTGCGGTTTTGAAATCAATATTGCGCGTTCTAACGTTTAACAAAGTGTAAAAAATCGTGATTAAAAAATTCGCGAAACGCCACCACAAACCGACATCGATGCGATTTGATCGCTCCGCGAGTACTTACCTCTGATTGTGATAGTCGTTACAGAAGGTTTGATAATTGCCAGGCGCCGCCGTTTGACGTAAAGCGCGGTCAGCAGGAGACATCTGGCGTAAGCCTTCGTCAAAATCGATAACCTCTAACCCACCAGTCTCTGACTGCAGTATCCCCGAATAGTATGTCAAGCGACAGTCGGTTGACTCGGGTGAACCTATTTTCGAAAGACGGTGCGCGAGGACGCTTCTGACTATGTAAAAGTGTTCACGCTATCAGATGGTGGGGTGCAAGATTAAGGGACCGCTCGCGCCGCAACGATGGGTGAGCAAGCTAACAAGCAAACTTGGAAGCAAAAGCTCCTCTTCTACATCACCGCCTTCTTCGTACTGCTCGGGACGTTCAGTTTGTTCTCTTTCTTATTCCTCGTGCCTTTCGTCATCGATCCCGCGTTTACCACTATCTTCATGGAGTTCGACGAAACGCCGGCACTGTGCGTGACAGTTGATAACGAGAAACGACAGGGTGCCTCCAACTGCACCTGGACCTCGTGCAGGGAGGGCTGCACCAAGGAGATTTACACCTGCAGCCAACTCCGTGTTAACTACAAAAGAAACGTCACCGAGAACTCAACCGGCGTGACGTCCACCACGGAATTTACCTCAGCCAGGGAAGAAAGATCCCTCCTCAGGGATGACTACGATTACATGTAAATTTACCCTTTTACTTTTAATTTATTACTCTTACTCTTACAAACTTTGATGATCCATTTACGTTTCCTCGCTTTCACGAATGTGCCAGTTATTTCTGAAATCAGGTCACCGCTCGTTATCAACATTCCGCAGGAAAATACCTCTACTGCAGATGCCCTTCCGACCTCATTAAGTCATTTCATAAAGATCTTTGATTTCAACAATAACAACTTCATTTTGAATTAATTTACTTGTTGACACACTTTTCGAAAATATCACACAAACTTTAATCCATGTTAACTTTTAATAATCATTAATTAAGTATTAATAACTTTCAACAAAAAAAAAAGTGTTTTTGTAAGGTTAAAACTATTAAGAGTTATAAATAGAAGCGTGAACTATTTCCGTTTTATTTCCAAACAAAAAATTTTAATCAATTGATGTTTCCTTTGTCCACAATACATTTGTCAATGAAACAAAACAAAAATATCTCTGCATATAAAATTCATTTCAATCAATAGGTCACCCCAACAAAAATCTTTAACCACCCTTTTTCGATTTAACGAATATGTCCAATTTTTTTTGTTATTTAATAGGAAAGAGGATGAAGAAGACTACCCTAACGAGGTGGAGCCTACGGGATTGATGGGTGACAGCTCCGAATGGTATTACACGGGAGCCAAGCTTTTTCCAAATGTAAAAGGCTGTGGATATCCACCGATGCTGAATTGTAGCATCTTCTACCAGCGGTACCAAGATTTGGGTACGAACTTTTCCTGCTACTACAGCAGGGTCGATCCGGGCCTGGTAATCACCGACCTGGACATGTGGCAAGTGTACATGAACCTAGTGTACGCGATGGCAATTCCGATCCCGTCCTTTATATTGTCCGTCATCTACCTGACCTTCGCGTACTTCAAGATCTACAATGACGACGACGAGAAAACGCCACTTAAGAACAATGCTGAAGAGATGGACGTCGAAGGCGAAAGTGTGCAGGAAACCGTTCTCCAACCTGCAAGTGGCGTACTTACTCCTGCCAGTGAAGCTTTTCGCGAAGACATCGCTGGATTTGGTCACAATTTTGTCGTCGCTATGGCCGATGAAATCAGCAGGGAAAGTTTGGCGGACGGAGTTGTCAATTCAATCTCCATACAAGGGTATGTTAAAAAAATTTGAATTTTATATATAAAGTGTATCAGCTATGAACAGAAAAAATTTTGATGCAATGTTATTTTTAAGATATAATATAATAGAGCTAAGAGTTAGAAAGGTTGAGTACTGCTGGATAATGTATGCATTAATCGTAACGCAATTACTATCCAAAATGGAAGATCACGACAATCAAAAAAATCCTTCATGAATATGATATTTCGGAACTTATTAAACACAATCTTTTGAGCACCTAAATCAATAAAATCTTAGCTTCATCCCATATGTTTGTTTTGAGGATATGCATCATAATTTGTATTATCCATGTCGTAAAATTGAAAGGGTTGAGTTTTTTGAGTGGTTAACCAAAGAAATTGTGTATATAGAAGCAGTTATAAATACGAAAACTCGAAGCCAACGCAAGACCCGCATTGTTTACTAACATTCTTTGCGATTCAGTCGATTATCCCCGATGATTCCGATAATCGGCCGAATCGATTAGTAAATAAACCGGGTGTTGCGTTGGCTTCAAATCGGTTATGCGGCTTCTTGTATAAAATTTCTTCGTGGTTGTGAATTCATGATTGTGAATATCTGAATTCAAAATTACCACAATAATCATATCTAGAGTTCGATTTTATGGATAGCTATTATCGGAGATGTTTTGTTGGGTCCGTATTTTATAGCAAATCGTTTAATGGAGATTCATTTATACAAGATCTACAAAAATTATATCATGTATCTTAGCAATTCACAACTAATTTCATATTTATGCATGATGGCATAGCACAATATTATAGTAGAAATGCGAGTAACATAACAAGTATAACAACTTTATATATCTTTATATATCTGCGTGAAGTCTAGATTTGTGTGTTGAAATTACAGATATTACAAATTTGTTTATGATTTAAAAATGACTTGATTGAACTGACACAAAATCTGAAGTATTTTCATTCAGATCAGCAGTTATTAATGCGAAGAAGGAATAGGGATTTCGGCTGTTTTTTTTCCGAAACATGGTCGTAATCGAAACTACGTCCATAAAGCTTAAATGTTATTTTCTTGAACCAAGACTTCAGCGGAATGCTGATATATACTCATATGGGGATTCTGTGCCCTATCATGCGCAAAGTTGTATTAATATATCTCGCTTCGCCACCCACCAGTATTATTCATTGTACCAGGTAAATTTATACAAATCGGAGATGTAATTTACATGGCATAAATTCAGAAACATTGCTATTTTTATCATATTACATAATTTGAGGAGCTTTGCTGGAGTACTTATTTATATATAATAAAGTATTATTTATTTTTAACATGTTGTTTTTCACATTTTTATAGTTACATTTAAAATGTTGTGTTTTAAAAATATATGTATCCTATTATATTATATATATATATAGGCTAATTCTAAATTGATGTGCAAAATTTCAAGGGGTGATTTTGCAGCGAATTTTAAATATTTTTCACATAACTTTTTGTTCAAAACCCCCTTCAAGACCTTTTCCAAGTCACAGCCCTCTAAACTTATTATTTTTTATGGACAAACTAATGATATTAAAAAAATTAAAAAAAGTAAGAAATACAAAAAAGTTGTATATTGGATCATTCTAGTCAAATCCAGTTTTAAAATAAAACTACAAACGCATTAAAAATGTCTGATGCAAGGTATCGTAGGGGTCGATATTTTCACACTCCCCCCTCTCCCGTTCATAACTGAAGAGGGTAACTGAAATTGCCAAAAGGTGTCATTTTATTACTAATAGCCAAATTTTATGTATCTGAATTCTTCCAAACTGGATTTATTGAGTAAAAATAGTTTTTTCTCGCTAAAAAAATCACTCCTTGAAATCTTTCGCATCAATTTAGAAACAGCCTGTATATACATTCTATTTACATTAATAATGAAAAGTTGTTTCTTACTTTTGAAATTGATTATATTTAATTAATCATATTTATCACCAAATTAAAGAGTGATAAAACAAAAGTGAAAAAAGTTTGTATTCGTAAAGAATACTACTAAAGAATACTATAATAAGTACGTAGATGAAGACAAATTCTGAAATTATCTCAAAAACGACCTTAATGTATCAAATTAAAGATATACACATAAGTAAAGCATGCTTATCATAATTCTTTATCCAGCGGTACCAAAATCTGCGAACCCTGAACTTTATCGTATCATATGTTAAGGACACAAAATGATACATTGTGTTATAAGAATTACTCAAAAAAAAAAGAATAATAATAATAATAGATCTTATCATAGCTGATACACTTTCTATTTAAATCGTTTTATTTAAAAAAAATAATACAAAATAGAAACATTTCTACACACGAATTTTTTTTAGTTCTAGATCTAGTTGGTTCTACTTTTTAATGCAATAAAAAATTGTATATTTTAGCGTTGAATAGCAACTAGAATTAAATTTTATATACAGAGTCATTTATTGCTATCTCGGCTGTTGATAGTTATAAAACTGTTTGAAAAAGAATAAATGTTGTTTAGTTCACCACTTTCTATAATCTAAAATTATTTTCAATTATACAGGGCGTTGAATTTATAGAATTATGAATTTAAACATAACGGTATGTATGTAATTTTTTTAATGGAACACCTTGTATACTTAACCTGTTTGAATGCATCTTAATTTGTATATCTAACCGTGTATCTTCTCAAATCACAGTATTAATTGTTCATTAGATATTTATTTGTTTTTCTAAAGTATGCCGATTGCTAAATGTTTTTAAATACGATGCAAAAATTATATTTTTGTCGATTTTACGATAATGGTATCCAAAGATATTAGATACACTATACAGCATGTATGGAATTTTTAAAATAACAACCCATTTATTTCAAGATAAATAGTTTTCACGCATTAACAATTCTTTCATCATTTAAAGCAAAAGAATATTGGATGAGAAATCGTCATTTTACGGTAAAATGGCAATTTTCGCTCAGTATCGTATTTAACTTTAGCAGTTTTGTTGATATTTAGAATTTGAAGAAAAATGTGTGATAAAAATATCATTATTGTACTAATATTATATTCTGTCAATTTTTATCTTTTTTCTCACACGAAAGAAATTTTTTGCTTGAAATTAGTAAATATAAATAATAAAAATTATTAAAATAATAATTATTAAAAACTTAAAAAGTAATTATTAAAATAATAATAATTTCAGAAAACGAACATTTGAATTTTTATTAAAACGAATTTATCAAAATTTTGTTTTTAAATAATAAATAGCAAAGACGTGATAAAAATGCAAATTACTTACACCTTTTTAAAAATAATAATTTTGTAATATTTAATAAGTAATCGTATTAAAATATTATATTATATTGTATTAATAAAAATAAATATTAATAAAACAAAACCAGATTAAAAAAACACCAAAATATACACAATGTGTGTATATTTTTCTTTACATTGTAAATATGAAAACTACTAAAATTTTAAATGTGATATACTTAATATAAATTAAAGAGAACTCGATTGGAAAGTCAAGCATCAAAACTTAAAATGTCAATATGAATATCCTGTATAATATATACAGACTGATTCAGTATATCATTTACAATTACAACGATTTTTTATTTTTTACGATAATTTCGCAATGAAAATAACACACATCGTTAAGATTGATTAATTATATTTAATTAATCAAGGTCATCGACATTTCGAGCCGCTGTGACCCATCATCAGGACTTAAAAATCTTGAAATTTGGTTGAAAATTTAACATCTCTAATTGTTTTGTTTAGTATTATATAAATTAATAATAAATTTAATAATTATATTAACAAACAATGAATTCATAACCGTAATGATTTATAACTAAGTACGGTTTATGGTTAAATCTATTTATCTTCAAGCATTCTTGAAACTTTTAAGGGGATGTAATTTACCATCCGCTTAGTTTTTTATAACTTTTTAACACTTTGGAAGTCTTTAAGATTACTTTTTGTCTATTTTTCTTAAAATTGATAGTTTTTACGTAAAGAAATAAAACATGCCACAGTGTGCGTGAAAATAAAGTATAAATCTGTAGTAAATATGTGCAAATTTTCAAATAATTTGCACTAAAATCAGAACTAACTGGAAGCTTTCGGATTTTGCCGTGTGAAAAACTCACTTTTCTACCATTCCAGTTTCTGATGAAGGTTACAACATGACATCCGAAACGTAAAACATCTTTTCAAAAGACACACGGCAAAACCCGAAAGTTTCTAGTGTTAGTTCTAGTAATAGTTGTAGTATAATTCTTAATTTCAATATTTTTGGTTTGTATACCAATAAAACGTAATGTTTTTGCTAAACTTTGAGTACCGCTCAAATGCATATGACAATTTGATTTATCCTACATAACTTTTCTAATACTAGACGAATTTTCACATATACTTCAGACAATGCATGAATAGTAAATGTCATCCTCTAAATTTGACGATTTTATGTTGATGTGTTAAAATCAGACCCTCGCCCGCAAGCGACCTCGGCAATTAGAGTGTATATCTTCGTATAAGAGATTGTATATCTTTACCATAATATATAAGGAACAATTTCGCCTCAAATAATCGAGGTCGCTTGCGAGCGGGGCGCTGGTATTTTCCAAAATTGACGACTTTCTGTTCATATGTTAAAATCAGTTCCTCTTATGAGAAAACTTGTATCTTTATCAAGACATATAAAGAACGATTTCGCCTCAAATCGCCGAGGACGATTGCGAGCGAGGCGCTAGCTTCTTCCGAACTTTACAATTTTCTGTTGATGCATTAAAACCAGCCCCTCGCCCGCAAGCGACCTTGACAATTAGAGGATATATCGTCTTATAAGAGAGTGTGTAGCACGGTAAAGTTTTACCGTGCTATATAAGGAACGATTTCGCCTCAAATAACCGAGGTTGCTTGCCAGCGAGGCGCTTGCATCTTCCAAAATTGACGACATTCTGTTCATGTGTTAAAATCAGTGCCTCGCCTGCAAGCGACGTCGGTGATTTGAAGATAAACGTATTCTTATGAGAAAATTTGTGCCTTTATCAAGACATATAAGGAACGATTTCGCCTCAAATCGCCAAGGTGGCTTGTTTGCGATCATCATTCGGAGTCAACGGTTTTGTGTTGATTTATAAAAACAAACGCCTCGCCCCCACGTGACCTCGGCGATTTGAGGAGAGTATCTTTTCTTATAAGATGGTGTTTATCTTTAGCAAGATATATAAGGAACGATGTCGCCTGAAATCGTCGAGAAAATTAGTGTCAGGCCTAGAAATAACTTTTATTTTAATTCTTAATTTTACGTTACTTTCACATTATATTTTTTGAAAGACTTGTTTGCACAGTCAACTACTTCGTCGGAGCTGAAGAGGTGAAATACCACATGACTAGAGGTCAAAAACGTCGTGAAACTGTGTAGGTCGAACCCACGACTCACTGCGATGGACATTGGGAGATAATTGTCGGGTACTGAATAAGTTGTCGATCAAGAGCAGGCTGATGTGTGTAAATCTTATTGACTTCTAGTAAAGAAAGCACATCTTCCAGCTAAGAGCCGAATAGGCATATGTACCATGAGCGAAGGTGCACGTCAACTGGACCCAGTAGCAGTGATAGAAGATCATATAGAGCGACGATAGCAGGTTTCTGCTGTTAGCAACCGATAGTATATCAGTAGATATGACATTTTATGAATACTCCTCTCAATTTTAAATACCGGTTTCTCACGATAATACACAGCGTTGAGTCCGTCATAGAGTCGGAATGCTTCAGAACTACAGGCACCGAACACCTATTCCCTGTTACGGATACTATAGACCATCACAAATATAGATGGAGATATTTGAGATTGGAGATATTCATCATGCAGAGATATTCTGCATGATGATATGCTTCCCTGCTCCAGCAAGATCAAATTCAAGGATGTTGCTAATTGGTTTGACATAGCATACAGTGATGGTAATGGACTTGTGGGACACTCTGGGACGCAAATTGAAGATCTATCGTGAGAAATTTCGTTATATGAGAAAAATTGAATTATCATATAATTATGAGTGATACTGGGTCCTATGTTTGCATAAAAAGTTGTATTATTTTGGAGAGAACTATATTGTAGTAAAGTTTCCAGATAAAAATCTGAACCATCCTGTACAATATTTTTGGATACTTTATCCACCTACAAGCTGTCACTATTATTCCACACATTTTAAATGTAAAACCTGAGTTGCCATTTTTTAAAAGTAACTAGAAGAGATTCTTAAAAAATATATAGAAAATTCAAAAACTATAGAGGAGATTACATTTCTCAAGTTTTGTTATTATATATTTTGTGTTACATTTACATACAGGGTGATTCACATAAGAATCGACAAAAAGGACAATAAATTAAGATGATTTAAAGTAATTTATTTCTCTACTAAGTCTATATATACTTTGAAAGAGTTACAGCACTTCATAGTTGGATTATAAATGGTGTAAACATTGCATATCTCGGTAATATACATATATATGCGTGTGAGGTTATGAGTGAGGTATTCATTAGTAGGAAGCTGATATCAATTAAGCATTTACTAAATTTTGCTATTTTTTTTCATCTTGATGAATTTCATAAAACTTCTTTAACTTTTATTATTTTAAAAAAACCATAAAACATTCCGTAGTCACCTACATGTCATTTAAACAAAAAATCAAATAATTTTATAACCTATTTGTCATTTTTGACTTTAAGTTTAACGATTTCATAGCCGACTACTGAACTTTTCATGATTTTAAGTAATATTAATAAAATACTTGCCTTTACATAATCGCTTTTTCAAAAAATAAAAAGAGTGAAAAAAGTTTTAGACTTAAATTCCGCGTGAAATAATGGTACCAAATTCGTCAAAAGACAAAAAAATTGATTGAAATTTGTGCTATAAATTTCAATCAATTTTTTTTTGACCACCCTTAATCAATCCTTTGAGATAGCTCAATTGATCTCAACTTGCTACCAATTAATACCCTTGATACACTCATAACGAATAACAAATATGGTTTTTCTAACTTAATGCATGACTGAAATATTGAATGTTTTAAAAATTTAATATTCAACTTTGAAGACCTTTTTTATAAATTGAATTAAATCATTTTAATATCACCCTGTATACAATGTAATATTAAATGCAATAATGGCAAAGTTTGTTACTCATTTTTCTTTGAATTATTAACTTAAATTAAAAAGAATTTGATTGGAAATTCAAACATCAAAATTTACAATCTTACGACACTTTATAATGTATACAGATTGTGTACAGATGTTTCAGTTTTCAATCGGGACACTTGAATAGGATAGCATATTTATCAAAATGACAAGTTTTTTGTATTCACAACCGTTTTGTTTTGGCGATATAACCGATCAAAGTTCGACTAAAAATTTACATATTGCTTTTTAGTTATTTTATATTACGGCTTAATGTAAACCGTGGAATATGAAACTTTGCACGTATTTACTACTGGACCTTATTTTTAAGCATTCCTTAAATTTCCCTAGTGCACTCTAAGGGGATGAAATTCACCACCCCTTGATTTTTTATGATAACTGTTCAACGCGATGGAATATTAAAATAAAGAAAATATAGGTTATAAAGGTCATTTAACATTACTTTTTGTTTATTTAACGTTTTTCTTAAAAATTGATAGTTTTTGTGTATTGTTAAAAAATTGTCTTTATAGCTGATTATGGAAGCTGTGCGCTTACTAAGATTTAATATTGGAAAATGACAGAAAATGACAGAAGTTAATTATAGTTTTCATAACATAAAATGAATGAATACCGAACAAATTATTGTTCGAAGTGTGTTCGAACCAGTATCAGAAGATGGTTGCAATAATAGATGTTTAAAAAGAAAAAAGTTTCTAGTGTTAGTCCCAGTAATAGTTCTAGTACTAGTTCTAACTTTAGTTCAAAACTCAAAGAGGTCATAAATTTCATCCCCTTACAAAGCACCAGGGAAGTTCGTACGAGAAGCACGTAAGTAAATACGTGCAAAGTTTCAAACTCTTCGGTTTATTTATAGCCGAAATAATATGTAAATTTCTTGCTTAACTTTGTTCTCTTATACTGCTAAAATAAAAAAGTTTCGGTTCTATGCTTATATAAAAACTTGTGTTATTTTAACGAGTACTACTTTGTATTAAAGTTTCTCAATTAAAAACTGATCCACTCTGTATAATACCTTTGGATACATTATCTACGTACAAGGTTTGATTATCATCCGATAAAGTTCAAACGCAAAACGATCTTGCTTTGGACATATTTTGGAAAAACAGTAATCATACTAATCATCAACTATATCATAATATGGTAAAATGTACAGGACGTTCCATTTAAAAAACTTACATACTTGTCGTCATACCTAAATAATAACTCTATAAATGAATATAATTTAGATTATGGAAAGTGGTGAATTAAACAATTTTTGTTTAAAACATGTTTCTGTATCTATGTATCTATCTCAAATGATCTATATAAACACACATATAGATGATCTATCAATTTTATTTTAAAAAAATTCAGATAAAACTGTCAGTATGGATTTGATTGT
The DNA here is from genome assembly GCA_036711965.1 of Onthophagus sagittarius. Classification (NCBI taxonomy): domain Eukaryota; kingdom Metazoa; phylum Arthropoda; class Insecta; order Coleoptera; family Scarabaeidae; genus Onthophagus; species Onthophagus sagittarius. Next base: position 6,359,930 of record JASERS010000007.1, on the reverse strand, counting down.
ATTTTAAAAGCGCCATCTATGTATGTTATTCGTTTTTTAATAAATACATTCTCTTTTCATCAGAATGGAGGGCGAAAAATTACAAATTCATTTTAATTTAAAAAATATTTTGAAAAATTATTGTTAAATTAAAACTATTAAAAATTATTAATTATTAACTAAAAAACTAAACATTAACTAAAACGAACAACAAAAATAACAAAATATTCTACTCACAAAATTATTATTTATTATACAAACTAAATAATTTAATTATGAATTTATTATACAGGTGTCCCAAAACTCACTTGCCAAATTGAAACCCCATTTATTAGAGTTGATTTTATGTCAATTTAACCTAAATTACCTTAATCTGAAAATGCTTCATAAGTTCATTTAGTTTTCAATATTCCTCAAAAATGACCATCTCAATAGCAAAAGCAAAACAAATTTAAAACTGTCAATTTATTTTGTTGTCATCTTGGTATTGTAATAAATTAATCTGTTAATAGAGATACAAGGTGCACCATAGCGATTTCAAACATTTCAACTCTTTGTGATTACAATAGAAAAATCAAATTAACAGTTCTCGAGTGGTCATTTGAAGCTTAGTCAATGTGTAAAGTTTAAACTTTTCAGGTAAAGGCATTTTTCAGGAATGTTGAAAAAATTTACCTCAAGACATCAACTTCAAAGAGCTCTTATGAAGCATTTTCGGATTACCGTAATTTACGTTAAATCGACATAAAATCAAGTCTAATATTTGGGGTTTCAGTTTGGCAGGTCAGCTGTGGGACACCTATATAGTACTTATAACATACGTATACATATACAGGGTTATTAGTAACTCAACGATTTCCCTGCAGGGGGTTAAAATATAGCCAAAATGTAATAATTTAAATCTTAAATTAGTATTTAAGATACTAATTTAATTAGTTTTATTTTATTTTAATTAATTTTTGGATAATAGGGGTAATTTTTTTACCCCTATTATCCAAAAATTAATAATTTTCAAGATATTTGGAATTTTAAGTTATTTAGAAAAAACTCCACTTTTCACATTATTTTCTTAAATAAAAAAAAGTTTGTACAATAGCATCGGTTTGAATTTTAATTGATAGTTTAGTTGCAACTCTTAAGCAGATCTTTTTTCATAACTAAATGTTCAAACATGCTGATCAGTTCAAGATTAACCACTTTTTTTTTTGAAAAATTATGAAAAAAAAAATATTATTATGAAAACAAGTGTGCAAATTGTTTAAATAACATTCTTATTTTGTTAGCTTTCTAAAGAAAATGAATGTTCCAAAAAAATTGAATGTGAATCTGTAACTGGTTTTCACCTAGTACAAGAAAAATAGCATAATTTTGGAGCTGTCCTTTTTTATTTGCTTTGAAGTTTTATGATTGGTTTGTATGCAACTTATTTACTTAGTTACGATTTTACGTCACATAAAAACAAATTTAATCATCTGTCTCGCAGTTGTTCACTGGTGTTTTTCTTGGTATTGATATTATGGCTACGTACTTTAAAAAAATGTATGCCCCTGGAGATCGATCCTAGCACTTTAACCAACATAATGGCGCGTCAGTTAGGGATATCGCTGTGGAAGTTATGGAATGTATTGCACTAGTCTATAGGTCAGTATCCTTTTCATCACCAACAAATACAAATGCTTGAAGATGGAGATTCATTGAGACGCTTTATGATATACGCCGATATGGACGATTCCAATTTTTTGACAAAAATTGTATGGACAGATGAGTGTAATTTTGATAAAGACTGCATAACTAATTACCATAACCTCCACTATTGGGATCCAAAGATCCACGGAAACCCTAAGAAAGTAAAAACAACCAATTCACAACGAAGATTTTCACTGGACGTCTATATGGGTGTAATCAATGACGAACTAATGGAACCATATTTTTTACTTCCGATATTAAACGGTGATAATTATGAAGAATTCTTACGCAACAAGTTGGTAGAGTTGCTGGCACGACTTCCGAAAGACACTATAAGGAACATAATGTTTTGTCAACATTTTTTTTGCAATTTAAAAATTTTAGAATTAGAATACGCGAGTGGTTGGACGAGATTTATTAAAATGGATGGATTTGTAGAAGAGGGCCAATCCCTTGGCTTACGAGAAGCCCGGACTAACCCCGTGTGATTTTTATGTCTGGGGAGACATGAAAGATCTTATACATCAAAGCCTAGCAAAGGACGTGGAAGATTTGAGGCAACACATAATATATGCAGCGGAAGTAATGAGGGAGACGTTTACTTCAAAGATTACTAAAAGTGAACTCAGAAAACGCTTTCGTGCTTGTGTTCGTAATCAAGGGGCCCACTTTGAGCAAGATGTGTGAATTTAAATTTAAAAGTAGTGTTATCTTTGATTTTTAGTTCAACTTTCCACAAAATAATTTTACCTCTACGTAATATGTACTAAGTAAATGGTCCTTTTTGAGATTGTAATTACCTTTATTTAAAAAACAAGGAAATTATTTAAACAATCTCCATAATTGGTGTCATAGAAATTTTTTGAGATAGAGGGTGTGATCAAGACTTATAAATTCTTTTTAAATATCCGCTTTTGTTTCTGATTAATTTTGAACTAATCAGCATATTCGAAGTTTTAGTTATAACAAAGGTCTAGCTAAGTGTTGGCTATAGATTAAAATTCAAATCGACGCCAGTGTATAAACTTTTTTCTTTATTTGAGAAACTAATTCGAAAGAATGGGTTTTTTGGTAAATAACCTAAAATCCCAAATAAAATATCAATATCCAAATAGGGGGATTAAATTGTTGCATTTTAGCTATACTTTAACCCCCTATACGTCGAGTTACCAATAAACAGTTTACTAACAAGTGATAAATTGCACAATCTACTCTAAAAAATGTTAATCCTAAATAATGGACAAGTTATTAAAAGGGCGCCGGCGAAAAAGTAGTAACATACATATGATATGTAAATACATTTCAATTCATAATCATCCAGGATTGATGAGTCCAAATATTCTGGAATACTGTGGAGGTTACTGCTTAAGATTTTTATTCTTATTTGAAAAATAATGAATACGGTAAGCTTGGTATATGTGCTGGCACATATACTTATTGTAGAACTTATTGTAGATGTGCATATCGAGTATAAGTGGGTTAGAGTTAAATCTGCTTTTGACAATACACAGCAACTGACAGTGTCTGGTGTTTTATACTAGGTGTCAGACAAAAAGCGCCTCAAGCTACCTATTTCAAACAATTGTCAACTTTTGTTTTTCAAATTGCTTAGTATATTTTTCTTCATGTTATTGTATAGAAGTTTTTAATCTGGATATATTGATGTACAGTACATTTATTTTCAATGAGAATTTTAGCACTGAAGAAACGCCCTATATTTAGATATTATTACATGAATATTTTCTATAATTCTGCCATCTACATTTCGATTTTCATGAGCTAGGTATCAAATGGAATGGTTTGATGAATACTATCATTTATGATACAAATAATTTTTTACAAAGCCATTTTCAATTTCAAGCAATAATCAATATTTGTTTTTCAAATTGATCGGTATGTTTTACTTTTCGTTATTGGATAGAGATTTTTATTCTGAATACACTGACCTGCAGTACATCTAATTTCATTGTAATTTTAGCCGAGAAAAGACACCTGTACATAGAGGTTATCATACAAGAAAGCCCTAAGCTGTAATTCTATCATTTGCATTCCTATTTTCATGAGCTAAATGTTAAATAAAAATGTTTAATGAATAATCTATGTTTCATGCTACAAATAAATTTTAACCAATGCCATCTTCAATTTTAAACGTTTGTTAAATAAAGATTTTCCAAAGGCTCTGCATATCCTTTTTTGCGTCATTGGATAGAGAAATTTTTTGATGTACAGTGTAGTATTTGGTCATTACATATTATGTATGTAACATTTACTTATCGGGTAGGCGGACCAGCCAACCTTACACCGCGACCGAAGGGATTTATTGTACCCCATTAAAATGTTTAATGAATAATCTATGTTTCATGCTACAAATAAATTTTAACCAATGCCATCTTCAATTTTAAACGTTTGTTAAATAAAGATTTTCCAAAGGCTTTGCATACCCTTTTTTGCGTTATTGGATAGAGAAATTTTTTGATGTACAGTATAGTATTTGGTCATTACATATTACATTACATACATTTACTTATCGGGTAGGCGGACCAGCCAACCTTACACCGCGACCGAAGGGATCTATTGTACCCCGATAGATAACGTTATAAAATTTCACACAATGCTCTTAACGAACATTAATATTTCGCTAGGTGAAAAATTTTTCAAATCTGCAGGGGAGATAAATCTGATACGAGTGACAGCAGGGCAGTGACATAAAACATGCTCAACTGTCTCTTTGTTCTCTGCACATAGACAGCAGTGTGTCTTTAATTGAAAGTGTCCAGTAAATGCCTGCTATGAGCAAGTCCTATGGCATTCCCGGGTTTGATAGTGACGATGTCAATAAATAACTTCGAATATCTAATTTCAGGAGAACTGGTCCATAGTAGGCGAACTCTTTCTTCGACACACAGTCCAATCTTGTGCTTCGTCATCGCAAATGATACGTTGTTGGCTTTGGCCCCACAAACGCATTACCGCTGTCCTCTCGTGCTAGCTCATCTGCCGCTTCATTGCCAGCAACACCAGAGTGACCTTAGACCTACATCAGAGAAACTCTGTTATCATCACTGAGTTGTGTTTAAGGTTCTCTTACAGTCATTAACCACAGCCGACACCGTTTTCACGGCTTGCATCGCCTGAATTGCGGCGTGACTGTCTGAGAAGAATCTTATGTTCCTCATCCCTCTCTCTAGAAGAATTTTAGCTCCCATGTCAATAGCAAATACTTCTGCCAGAAATACCATACAATAAGCACTCAGGATATAAGGTTGCTTGATCTGAAATATACTCCTGCTCAGATATCTTCCGGCGTTTTTTATCCATCTATGAACATGCAAATATCTGCTTGAACCAAAGAATCTTTATTTTCACTCCAAGACTGTCATTAGGGCACTTTTAATCTGGTATTGGGCTTTAAGCACTAACCGAGACCTCGTCAAATCTGACGGCATTGATAGCACGGTATCAATACCTAATTTATTTTCCACAGCTCATTGAGAAGACATATCAGAACAGGTTTGAGCATATTGTTTAAATCTTAAATGGTAGTTCTGGCCACTTTCTCTATATGCACATGCAAAAGAATTATGCCAAGTAGAACTTGCTAGAATTGGCATTGTGCTTATTATACCAGAGATTATCCAGCTACTCGTTGAATTCTTGAAAGTTTGCTGATAACTTAAGCCTATCGGACTTTCCTATATTAGACAATCGCTTTAACCACAATGACTACTAGTCTAGTTACTCTTAGACATTTGGCTTCCTTTGAAAAGAAATGTCGTCACCTTAGGTAGAAGGGCGAATAATCCATTCAACTTTCGTTTCCTGGTGAACGATTGTCTTTTGCATCTAAGGTCGCCTGTAGAAATTTGGATATCATCGACAAACAGGTTCCTTTGACTACAGCGACAATGTCATCAGCGTACGCTTGTATTTCTGCACCAAGGGCTTCGACTATCGCAATCAGGTACCAGGTCCGTACATCAACCAGTACGGACCAAAGCGGGGGGATAATGCCCCTCCCTGCGAACAACTACCTCCTTGTCTGAAACGTATCATGTCACCGTCTATAGAACTAGAAATAATTTTATTATCAAGCATATTCAGGTTAATTCTACTCCCCTATCAAGATCAGCTCTTTCAAGAGATTGTGGTATTGCATTATTAAATGCACCTTCTATATCTCGAAACGCACAAACTAAGACTCTTTATCCTGGAGTATCTTGGATACTCTACCAACTAAGTTGTGTAAAGCCAATTCTGCCGAATTTCTCGCCTGATAAGCGTATTGGTGGCGACTCGGTGAACTGGATACCAATGGCACCGTACGGATGTATCGCTCCAAAACTTTTTTAAGAGTTTTCAACAGAAGCGACGTTAGGCTGATGGCTCGAAAGGCATTAGGAGTAGGGGTCGAACGGATTTTACGTCATTATTTCAGGAATTCTAAGCGCTTATATTTTCAAAAAAAAATTAACCATGAATTTGTTCGAAAACAAAAAATACTGGTAATTATATTTCTATAAAAACTTTCAGAAAATATAATAAAAAAAATCGTGTATGACCCCATTGGATTCAGAAAAATATCTCTATCCAATGACGGAAAAAAAATTTACGAGTAATTTAAAAAAATAACATTGAAATCGCTTGAAATTGAAGATGGCGTTAGAAAAATATTATTTGAAGCATGAATTATAGTGTTTAGTCATCATAGTATTCATTCATCATTGTATTTATGATAACCTCTATGTTCAAAATGTCTTTGCCTAAATTACAGTTACAATAGATGTACTCTACATCAAAGGTTTCAGAACTAAAATTACTATCCAATGACATGTAGAAAAATATACCGATCAATTTGAAAGACAAAAGTTCATAATCGTTTGAAATTAAAGATGGCGTTGAAATATAAATAACGGCGTTTTAATAAATAACGGCGTACATCTTCTATCTTCTTTAGTAAGGGAACCTCTTGTGTATATAGGCAAATGTAGCGTCATTATGTTTGTTTTTGGTAAATTGACTTGTATGTTGATGTTTGAGAAACTCCCGAACTCAATTGCCCAAAGCTCTTTTTTGCAGACGGAAATCTCTTTGAGCAACTCATACCATAATTTCATACAACATAGAAACATTTAATGAAAACAATGTAAGCTAGGTTTCCTCGCTATGAATTAACTGTCGCAATCTTCTAACTGCATATATTTGACGACTGAAATTGCACATATTTGACGACTGAGTCTATTACAAAGTAACTTTACGTGGTATCTTTTATATAGCTCTTCAATTTATTCCACTATTTGGAAACCACTTTCGAGATATGATTTGATAAGATTTAGTGTAAATTCGTGAAAACCATAATATTCCATCTTGCTCAGAAAAATCTCACGGTACACTTTAAGTTTAAGTTTTAAGACACTTAAATTTAGATATGGCTACAACGTAAGCTAGTTTCCAAATAGAAGTTAAGGTCGAGGTCTCTATGTTTCAAAATATGTAGACCAATTTCAAGGAAAATCCAGAAGTTGATATTAGTGGCTAGAATTGTTGATACCTTAATTGAATCATCGTGAGTCGCCCATGAGAATAATAGTATCATAGTTAAGAGCGTACCCTTCCAGTACATCCTCAAACTGACCAAAGTAATGCAGGTGTGGTAGACACAATAAAACGTTAGTAAGGACGAAGGAAGGGAAGGATTAAGTTTTGACTCGCTAACCATGATGACATCAAAACTCTATGATTCAAGTGTGACCAAGCTTTTGTCAAACGCTTTTGAAAAATCATGGAAGTGTGCTATATAGTTTTCTTCACTTTCAAAACGATCCTAAACCCACTCAACCAGTTTCTGAAGCCTATTTACCGTTGATTTAGCTTTCAACCTAATTTACCTTTTACATACAGAGGGTGTTCACGTTCCTCCAGACGTATAACTAAAACACCATTGCAAATAGATAACTCAGAATTAGTGATAAACGAACATATTTTCTTGAATTGGTTTTCCTTCAAAGATACAATCAAATCTTGGGAGAGTATTTGTTAGTAGCCTAACCGCGGAATTTTTGGAACAAAGTATTATTAAAATAATAAACTGGTCTACATACCATTCTTAGTCAAATGTTGTAAAAAGATTTTATGGGGTGTTTAAGTTTAAATACTTAGAGCTTTGAGTAACGAACATGGACAAGAGTGGGACGAATGTATTGATCGAGCAAGTAAAAAGTGCACCACATGTAGCGTATGGTTTCAGTTCTGAGTTCAGTTAATTAGAGTTTTATGTTAAAAGATTTATGGAATTGCAGAGATACTAAGAACCAGTAGTTAGTTATGTTATGAAATTACTAGAACGATTGAAAAATAAATATAAATAAAAATATATCCATAAATATCCATTAAAAAAGATTTTATTTTGACTTTAAACTAATATTTTATATGCATATAAATTTTTTAACAATTATACCTATCCAAGCTTACTTCATTTAATATGAATAATGAATTTATAACTGAAGAAAATTTTGACTGACATGGATTTAGACACAAATAAAAAATATCCTTACCATAATTCAAAAAACCGATCATAGAACTAATAGTAAAGACTTCAAAACTATATACAATAGCTACAAAAATTAACAGAATCTGGGGTTGCCATGATAATGCAGAATCTATGATAACTCCCAAGATTTTAACTGACTCAGAGAAATGTATGATGTTATCAAGTGTCAGATGGGTCTTATTGATGGACTAAATATTTTTAGCAAATGTTTTGATTCGAAAGCAATAGCTTGAGTTTTTGCTATATTCAAACTGACCCAACTCAAACAGACTCAAGGCACTGCCCTGAGACACACTATAACACACAAGGAACAATTAACGAGATGTGAGTGAAGCCAAGCAACACAATTCTGCGAAAAACCTACAGAAGTTAGAATTATCACCAACAAGCTATGATCAAGAGAATCATATGCCTTATTAAAGTAAAGCTGGAAAACGCTGTACTTGCATGTACACCAATGCTTTTGAAATTATTTCCGCAATTTATATTAATATTAATTTATTTTCATCCTATAATAGATATAAGATGAAAATCATTTAGACATATTAGACACTTAGGGCGAGGTCTCAATGTTTCAAAATATGTAGAGTAGTAGTGGGGGAATGATACACAAAATAGGAAGTAGCTGCTTAATACTGACACCATCAGCACCAGCATTAGTGGACTGAGAATGGCTGGGAGTCTGACGAACCTGAAATTCGTCAACCAATTCCAAGGAAAATCTGGAACATGATATTAGTGGCAAGAATTGTTGTTACCTTAACTGAATTATCGTGAGTCGCCCATGAGAATGATAGTATCACAATTAAGAATGTGGCCTTCCAGTACATCATCCAACTTGTAATGTCGGGATTAAAATAAAAGTTTAATTTCACTATGTAAAAGGGTTGCCTTTATTTAATCAATTACATGATTGCCCTACAACGTTCGGACGACGAATGAATTCTTATATTTAACGTAATTCTAGAGATTATTAACCTTCGCTGCAACGACGTTCAATTCGCAATATGAACCTGTCGAAAACACCTGAGGTTGCATTAATAATTAACCTAAACTATCTATACTTAATATTAATTTATTTTACCACTACAAACTGACCAAAGTAATGCAAGTTTGATAGACAATATAACGTATTATAGCGTATAACACCTTAGTGAGGAAATGCTCGGTAGTTTTGCCGCGATCCATCAGATGAAATTTATCAGGCGATAAATTGGAAACGATAGTAACGACGAAGGAAGGGAAGGCTTGAGTCATGTCATGAAAAAGTTGAGGTGGAAATGTACTCAAGGAAGCATCAAGATTGTCATTAATATTCTTATGCATGTCATTCCATTCTAAATTAGAAGAAGCTGCATTACAATAATTTACATATACAAGGATTTGTTTTCTTCTTCCAGTTAGTTCTATTGGTATGTAGTGGATATCTAATATTTTGTTTACTACTTTCTTTGGACCATCCCATTACATTTGAGTCGCCTATTTTCAAAAGCGTCTTTTGATCGTGTGTTATATTTCAGTTTCAGAATCGTCTAAACTATTTTGATTAAAAATAGCACTATTTTAGCCATGGCTGCAAAGTGGTTGTCGAAAGCTCCACATAATATTAAAAAAGTGCCAATTGTATTTCCAGTAACAGGACATTCGTTCCTACCACCTGATTATGGATTCGTTTTAATAAAAAAAGAGGTTCAAAACTTGACACAATAATACTTCCTGATGAGTACTACGATGTTTTTTCAAAAATCATGGGACACTGAAAAAGCTGAATTATGATTGGCATAGGCAAGATTGGAAAAAAGGAAGTAGAGCCGTTATCAAATCCACGGGCTTCCTCCATTTTGAGATTAATGTGCTTATTAACTTACAATTTACCTTACAATTTTATAAAAGCATATTACGTTTGACAATACGCTAACGTTAACAATACGCTAGAGGTACTGAATATAATAATAATAATAAATGGCTTTATTAATAAAAAAAAAATAATAATAATAATAACAAAATTATACAAAAGTAATATGTAGGGCGGAGTTAGGAATCAAGTTCCTCTCTACCACTCAACCCTACAAATAAAAATAATAATAAATTAAAATAGAATAAAAGAAATATAAAAATAAGAATGAAAAAAAACACTGTTTACGAAATTAGTCATATTAAATAAATAAAATAAAAGTAAAAGCAATAAATATTAATTGCGATACATTGCGAAATCAGATTGTTCATCCATCAATATCTGTCGCAGTTTCCTCTTAAATGCATTCAAATTTAAAGATTTCAGAGAACCTGGTAGCGGATTATAATATTTAGGAAGGCAATATGAGAAAGATCGTTCAAATAATGAGGTCGCGTGTTTAGGCGGTGTAATAATACCTCTATTTCTAATATTGATATTATGAACGTCCGTCCTGAATGATATTTTGTTATACAGATACGGGGGCTTCTTCTGTAGGAGAAGCTTATGGTAGAATGATAACAAATGCAATTTTCTCCTGTTGGACATACTCAACCAACCAGCATCTATCAATTTAGGAGAAACATGATCATAACGTTTTAAACCATATACAAGCCTGAGGCAAGCATTCTGTACCCGTTGTATACGACATGCTGAAGCGCTATCCAGACAAGTACCAAAAACCTTATAACAAAAAGTAAAGTGACTAAGTACAAGGGAATCGCAAAGTTTCAACATTATATTACTAGGTACTGCGTGCCTAATTCCATACATTAATTTCAACGTTGCATATGATTTCTTGGTTTTTTGAGCGATATGTCTTTTAAATCTAACATCCGAGTCCTGATACAATCCTAAATTACGAAAACAGCAACCAACACTGATTCACTGACCATCAACTTCTACTCCGAAATGAGAAGAATGTTGCTCTCGCAAATTCCGCCTACCGAAAAGCATCAATGCCGACTTGGCACCTTTTACTTTCAAATTATGTCCAGACGAAACTTCCACTAAGTTCCTAATTTCTCGAGTTAAAATAGATTCAGCCAATGACATATCACTGGGAGCAAATCTTAGGTATAATTTGGTGTCATCTGCGTAAAAATGGCAGCTACAGCGTTCCAATCTGTTCGAAAAGTTGGATGTATATGAAGGTGAAGATGAAGATGAAGATTTACCGGAAGAGCTACTGTGCAGCCCAGATGATTTTGTGGAAAATAACAGTATTTAATTTATTCGTTTATATTATGTTACATTTCCTATTTTTCAGTAATGTTTTTTCAGTTTTGTATCTTTTTGTTTTAATCAAAAAGATTCGTTTGCTAAACCAAACAATGTCTTTATTGATTCTTAAATGGAATGAAACAACATTATTTTATTCTTTGATAAGGAAAAGTTAAACTATACATGCAAAATCAGTTCCAAAAGCGGCTAAGCCGTTCAGTTTCAATTTCAGGTAAATCCCAATTAGTTTGTTAATCTACAGCTTTATTTTTTAATTTCTTATTTTGGAAGAAAGTTCATCAAATCGTATGTTTTTCCCGATTTTTTGACGCTATCAGATTTTTCTTGCTATATTTGTATCGTTTGGTTTCGTACAGTTGATAGCGTTTTTTGAAATATTTACCAAAATGGATTTGGTCGGTATTGGAATTAAGCGTCTCAGTTACTTAAAGCAAACGCTTCAAAACAAATAAGTTTCTTTAAAAATAAAACAATTAATGACCACAACACCTCCTACAATTTCTCATTATTTATTTAATCTTCGACGTTTCGGGACTTTTTCCCATCATCAGGTTTAAAATCATATTATTTTATTACATAACATATTGTATCAATTGTTTAACATGTATAAAACAATTGAACGTCTATTTTCAATATGGAAAATTTTTTTTATTAAATGGAAAACACATTGTCAAGTTCACAGATTTCTCTTATAAGTTAATAAATAAGTTTCATTTAACAATAAAATTCTATGTTTCTTAAGTCTAAGCACGCTGGGTTGGAATACCGTAAAACCTCAATAAATGAGACGAAGTATGGATTATTACAATTATCAGCTTAAACGTCCAATTAAAGCTATCCAATTTTGACTAATCGTTTCATAATACCTGATAAAATGCTGTACGGGATGTTTTTACCTTCTATTAAACAAAACCAAATTTTGACAAATTATAATAACAGACTCCTATTATTACTTCTCTAAAATTTTTAGCCTACTTAATGTTTATATGGTATTCCCCGGTTGCACTTTAAAATATTATAAAAAAGAAATAACAAAAATATTTAAATTAAATGATTAATTAAATTCATTTCGTGTTTAATTTATTTTTAATATTGATGTTTAAATATTAATTAAATTCGTTTTATTTATTAAATAAAAAAATTCAACTTATTTTTTTTTTCATGGAGAATAGCATCATGATGAAAAAGAGAATGTATCTATTAAAAAAAATACTTACTTAATAATTAAAATACATAGATAGCTTGTATACATAGATCGCTTCTAAAATGGAATAATAACCAAACAGAAAATAATCCTCTCATATGATAAACATTTTCTCTGAATTTTTTTTCAATAAAATTGATGATTTATGAGTAATAAGGTCGTCTCAATTTAAATACTTCTCACGATGTACAGGCGTCGTTCGAATAACACGATCACTTTGTACTTTGTTAATACTTGTTGTGTTATACGAGACTCTTATTGATTTAATTTAACAGCTTTTTTTTATAAGCAGCAGACTTCTTGTGTACCGATCAATTGCAATCGTCCATGTCAAGTAAGGCAGTGAAGTTCGTTGAATTATGACGACAGTACTTGACACGTGCGATTGTATTTGACGAATATACGACGGGTCGGGCCGCTTGTTGAAATTAAAATTTTACATATTTTATTGATTTTTGTATCTAACTATTGTTCCAAATTTCGGCCCAATAAACCATACAAATGAGAAAGTAAGTTAACTACAAGTTTTTAATCAAAAATAAAAATATTATATACATTAAGGTGAGATATAAAAATTAAAAATACAACAAAAATGTATTCAAAACAAATTTTCAGAAGACTGATCCTCAGTTGAGAATGATACCTTATTGAAATACCTCAATAAGGTATATCAATAAGGTATACCTTATTGATATACCTTATTGAAATATAATGAATTTCATGTTTTTAAGATCGTGTTATATCAAAACCGTGTTATATTAGTATCGGTGCTATACGAGGGGTGTTTCTACATTAATGAATAAAAATAATATATATAATATTTAATTAAATATTTAATTAGATTAGTAAAAAATTGAAATTTGTTTGTTACAGAAATATTGAGAGAACCATAACGACGAGTATTTCAATAAATGCGGGTCCCATCGCTGACATCTAATACAATGCAACGCCTTATTTTTTGAAACAGAAATAACTACATATAAAATCGTCGCTTGGTAACGTAAAAACTTGAAAAAAAGAAATACCTTTAATAGTCACTATTATGATTCAAAAATTTCGGGGAACACTAATGAAACTATAATAATAACTACTAATAATATTTGCTTGTACTTGCACCGATGTAAACTTTCTCTCGTCACCAGCCAACGTGGATAAAGAGTTTAAATAATAATAAAGGCGCGTCATCTCTCGTTTAGTTTTCGTTCGTGAGAATCAGAATCGCACAAGAAAAAAATTCTAATAGGATAAAAACGTAGTACTATACCAATATTTTAGAACAAAAAAATACAGTCCTGGACGACAACCAAAGTGATGCATTAGATGTAAATATATATCTTAATAGACTGCTCAACGATGTAGCGCTTCGACAACCTTTGAATAGGGCACAATACGGTTCACATTCGTACCAAAAACCTCAGTACGTGTGCAAATTTGCTGAAATTTGCTGGGCCGTTTCCTAATGCATTGGACTGTACAAGAGCGTTTACAAATCCTATGGATTTTAAATTTTCTAACACTTCAGAGCTGTCGCCGAAACAAGCGAGCTCGATGTAAAACGGTTTTTTTGCGATATAATTGTGATAATTAGATGCAGAGTTCTCTGAATATTAAAACTATAAGTGATAGGAGCGCGTGTATGTTGTACAAAAGACGGAACCCAGAGAATTTACAAGGTAACGCCACGCCATCAGAGCGACTACGTTTTCGAAAAATTTCGTTTCTGAACTCCGCTTCGGGTATTTTTTATATACAAACATAAAAAACGAACGTTTTCCTTCCTTCTGAAATGGAAAGGGCGTTACACCGTCACGTTAAAAAAAGTCTAAAAGGATAAATGGAAATATAAATACAATTTATTAATACGATAGCTTAAGTTTATAATGCTTTCTATTAAACACAATTCAAAGTGCTTGACGATGCTTTTATATAGTATATATAGTCTATAAATATACGATACAATTTATGACTTGTTACAGTTTATTTACATTGTTGAGAGAATGAACCTACAATGCGCGCGTAAACTATGGAAACATGAAAAAAATTTTTACGGGGTCATCAATTTCGACTAAATTTGTTAAAATGTTTATTGCGAATTCACATTTTCTATCAGCAATGTTGATAAGTTTATAGTTTGTAACATAAAATTATAAAATCTTTTTTTTACACGGGACACCCTATATATTTTTATCTTCTAAGAGATATTACTATTACCTACAGCTTTTAATACCAATATTACGGGATTCCAAATACCGGGATCCCGAACAAATTATGAACAGTATTGACTCAAAAATACCAATATTTTGATATTAGTATTATTTCGAAAATGATAATGAGTCGAATCATACAGTCATGATTTTGACTTAGAAGCACGTTTCATTTTACTCAATCTGTGTTTTGTTTGAGCTTTTATTACGAGGACAAGGAAACAGGTCTTAGAAATCGGGCCTGGAATTGCAACCCAACCCAACCCAGTAGTTACTTGTTATCTACATACTGCCAGAACAGAATCTGGTCATCAGCTCTTTTTTCACAAGGGATTTAGGAATCTCCATAATTATGTCGCCATACCTTCTCTCTCTTATCGACGTCCTCCTCATCTGTCTCTGGACGTCCCCATGATATTTCGGAGAGGGTCTTTTCTTTCTCATGACTTATTAGCAACAGCAGAGGCTTTTGGATGGAAAGTGGACTCTAGTGAAGCTTCCAGATAGATTTCATCTTTCAAATCACAATAGGCTATAAGATAGATACATACGATGAGAAAGAAAGCGTTGACTTTGGATGAGCTAACACTGAGGTACTCATCTCTTTTAGCTTTTCCCAAGGCCAAGTGACTCCGAGGATGTTAGCTTGACCTTTTTCTATTTAAAATTGTTTGATAAGTTCTGATGATGCAGCTATACTCTCAAAAGCCATGTATCCCATCAATTCACCTACACACTTTTTAGCTTTGTTGAATTCCAAGTCCTATTTCTGAAAATGAAAGTAAGTAGATCGATCTCAGAATAGCCTTGCTTATTTCAGTATTTTTATATACGTCCGTGATCAACATGGCATGAAGGTCTTGGGATTGATGCGTTCTAATGATGCCGGCACAGTCTCAAAAGCTATGCATCCCATTAATTCACTCATGCTCTTTTAGGTCTCTTTAGACCAACTGATTACCCCAACTCCTATTTCTGCAAAAGAAAATAAGCAGATCGATCTCAGAATAGCCTTGGTCATTTCAAGATTTTTATATACGTCCATGATCAACATACCATGTAGGTCTTGGCATTCGGAAATCGAACGAAATACCAAAAAAATTAAAATTCAAGGTAAAAATTCTTCAAAATTAAGATTTTATTCAACTCACTTTATTATCGACATTCTACTAAAAAGAACATTAACTTCAATTTATTAATTTTATTTTATTACTTCAAAATTATCTTTCAAATCTTATCAATTATTTTTTGGTTGTAATTTAATATATTGTGAAGTGATTAAAGGAAATAAAATCCTTCATTGTCATTTAAACAGATTGAAGCTCAATTTCAATTGGCATGAATAGTAAATGACAATGAATGACCCAACTTCCTTTGGTAGTTGATGATTATCAGTGATTAGCCAAGATAAACACGTTTTGCTTAAATGACTATCAGCAACAATTTGCAATGTTGGAGTGAATGATTTTGACATAGAAGCACGTTTCATTTTACTCAATCTGTGTTTTGTTTGAGCTGTTTTTACGAGGTCGAGGAAACAGGTCTTAGAAATCGGGCCTGGAATTCCCAACCCAACTCAACCCTGTAGTTAGTTGTTATCTACTTACTGCCAGAACAGAATCTTGTCATCAGCTCTTCTTTCACAAGGGATTTAGGAAGCTCCATAATTATGTCGCCATATGTTCTCTCTCTTATCGACGTCCTTCTCATCTGTCTCTGGACGTCCCCATGATATTTCGGAGAGGGTCTTTTCTTTCTCATGACTTATTAGCAACTGCAGAGGCTTTTGGATGGAAAGTGGACTCTAGTGAAGCTTCCAGATAGATTTCATCTTTCAAATCACAATAGACTATAAGATAGATACATACGATGAGAAAGAAAGCGTTGACTTTGGATGAGCAAACACTGAGGTACTCATCTTTTTTAGCTTTTCCCAAGGCCAAGTGACTTCGTGGGTGTTAGCTTCACCTTTTTCTGTTTAAAATTGTTTGATGAGTTCTCATGGTGCATCTATACTCTCAAAAGCCATGTATCCCATCAATTCACCTATGCACTTTTTAGCTTTGTTGAATCAAATGATTACCCCAAATCCTATTTCTGAAAAAGAAAGTAAGCAGATCGATCTCAGAATAGCCTTGGTTATTTCAGTATTTTTATATATGTCCGTGATCAACATGACATGAAGGTCTTGGGATTGATACGTTCTAATGATGCTGCCATAGTCTCAAAATCCTATGCATCCCATTAATCCACTCATGCTCTTTTAGGTCTCTTTGGACCAACTGATTACCACAACTCCTATTTCTGCAAAAGAAAATAAGCAGATCGATCTCAGAATAGCCTTGGTCATTTCAGAATTTTTATATGCGTCCATGATCAACATACCATAAAGTTCTTGGCATTCTGAAATCGAACGAAATATCAAAAAAAATAAAATCCAAAGTAAAAATTCTTCCAAATCAAGATTTTATTCAACCCACTTTATTATCGACTTTCTACTAGAAAGAACATTAACTTCAATTTATTAATTTTATTTTATTACTTCAAAATTATCTTTCAAATCTTATCAATTATTTTTTGGTTATAATTTAATATAATATCAAGTGATTAAAGGAAATAAAATCCTTCATTGTTATTTAAACAGATTGAAGCTCAATTTCGATTGGCAAGAATAGTAAATGACAATGAATGACAAAACTTCTTTTGGTAGCTGATGATTATCAGTGATTGGCCGAGATAAATACGTTTTGCTTAAATGACTATCAGCAACAATTTGCAATGTTGGAGTGAATGATTTTGACATAGAAGCACGTTTCATTTTACTCAATCTGTGTTTTGTTTGAGCTGTTTTTACGAGGTCGAGGAAACAGGTCTTAGAAATCGGGCCTGGAATTGCCAACCCAACCCAACCCAGTAGTTAGTTGTTATCTACTTACTGCTAGAACAGAATCTTGTCATCAGCTCTTCTTTCACAAGGGATTTAGGAAGCTCCATAATTATGTCGCCATATGTTCATAATTATGACTTTCTACTAGAAAGAACATTAACTTCAATTTATTAATTTTATTTTATTACTTCAAAATTATCTTTCAAATCTTATCAATTATTTTTTGGTTATAATTTAATATATTGTCAAGTGATTAAAGGAAATAAAATCCTTCATTGTCATTTAAACAGATTGAAGCACAATTTCGATTGGCAAGAATAGTAAATGACAATGAATGACAAAACTTATTTTGGTAGCTGATGATTATCAGTGATTGGCCGAGATAAATACGTTTTGCTTAAATGACTATCAGCAACAATTGATAATGTTGGAGAGTCCTTGTGGTCTGATGCAAAAGGGTCTTTTCTTTCTTATGACTCATTAGTGACATGAAAAGAAGAGAAGACAAGAAGGTGGAAGTTAGACTTTAATGCCCTGAGCAATTTGAAGACCTTCTTGAAGAGCAAGTTTATTTTCTTCATTTCGTTTAATTGAAAAAGCTTAGGATTGCATCTTTCAAATCAGACATACAGCATACAACACCATGACAAAGAGGGCGATGTCTTTGGATGAGTAATCATCTTTTATTAGCCTTGCCCAAGGTCAGCTGCCTTTCGTGGGTGTCAGCTTGACTTTTTTTATTAAATTGCTTGATGATATTGCATCAAAACAATGCATCCCATTAATCCACCAATGCAATTATTTGCCTTGTTGAACCAATTGATGATCTCAACTCATATTTCTGCAAAAAAAAGTAAGCAGACCGATATCAAAATAGCTTTGGTCATTTTAAGATCTGAGTAGGATTTTTATATGCATTAATGATCAACATAGCATGACGCTCTTGGCATTTTCAGAAAATCAGCGAAAAATGCCTAATTAATAAATGCCCAAAGTATGAAAAAGAATGGTTTTCTATTTTTTTCATTGTTTTTATCATGAATCATAATAAATTGAGACACATGTATCCTAACCCAGAAAGATTTTGTTTCTTTCTTTCCTGCTTTTGACCTTAATTCGATTCAAGACTTCCCATAATAACTCACAAGAATCAATGCAATGTAGTTCATTTAATACAAAGTCCTTGGTTGAGCTTGAACATTTAATTCCTCGTTATGAACCCTCTCATCCTAGTTAGTATGGGCTACACGTGATAGATGATTCACTGTGTCTGGAACTGAAATTGATTCAGTGTCGCAATCCCTAATGATCCTCACAAACATCACTTGTTTATTATTGTAATGGATGGATACAATCATACCCTTAAAAATATCTGGAATTAATTCATTATCAAAAATTTCTCGTGTCAAGTAAAAATTAAAAAAAAAGCTTAGCAAAGATTATGCTTTCCTCAAATGATCGAGATTTATACTTTAAAACGGAAGAAATGTCTCACTCATAAACAGAACAATTGATGGAATTTTTAGTTGAAGCTCATCAATGATCGGAAAACTCTTGAATATAGCTGTACAACTGGAATAATATTTTCATACACTTCATCAAAACTTTGTTATTATCACAACAAGTAATTGTGCAATTTCTTTTCAAAGTTAGATTTATTGAGAGCTTATCACCAAGTTCCAATCAAGAAAAGGAAAAGAAGACATACAAAGTATCATTACATGAGATTAGTCCTCATCTTTACGTCTACGATATCAACTTTCTTATTAATACTGGTGCTGACATTTCTGTGCTTCCTTCCAAATTTTATCGAAATCACAAATGAGACAACTTCGTCTGTTACTGCTCCTAATGGTATACCAATAATAACCTATCGTAAAACGACGTCTCTGCCATAGCATCACTTAAAATCAGCCTAGCAACATATTCCCAAGTTATGGCAGTCACGTCATGGAACACCCTGTGTATAAAACAGCAATCACTACTTCTTTTGGCCTATTCGAATTCACCCGAATGCCCTTTGTATTGAGAAGTGCAGCACAAACGTTATCAGGTATTAGTTCATCAAAAGATAAAATCAAAGCAAATGCGATTTATAAAGACCGACAAAATCTAACATGATTTGAAGAGTCACCTTATTAACAAAAAAGGAACGAATTCAACGATTTACGTTAACAAAACTACCAAGAATGAAAATCAAAAACTTTAAAATTCAAGGCAGATATTCTTCAAAATCAACATTTTATTTATTTAATTAAGTATTCCACCTTTCTATTAGAAAGAACAACAGAATCATTAACTACAATTGATTGGTATTATTTTATTACTTTCAAATTATCTTTCAAATCTAATCAATTATTTTGGTTGACATTTAATATGTTGTCAAGTGAAGGTGATCAAGGAGTTACATCAATTTCCAACAATAAACTTCCTCCATTCTAGAGATCAAATCGTTCATTGTGGTTTAAACTGTTTGAAGTTCGATTTCAATTGTCAAGGATAGGGAATGATAAAAGAAATTATAAATAGTTAGTCAAAATTGATTGTTAGAAGCTGCTGCCATTCATTTCTGCAGCTCGTCTATTATTAAGCTAACAAGATCTACAGGACTTATTATGTATTATCGATAAAGTTTGGGCATCATTGAATATTTAATCTTCCTAATTTGATAATTTTATAATTAATGAGATGCTGCAGCAGTTTCATCTTGGCACGTAGAACTAATTGAATCTATTAAAGATTTATCAATAACTGGAAGTGCAAAGTCACAACAATTTTTCTCTCAAAAGCTATTCGACGAAAAAAATTTCAAATTTGATAAGGTGGTAACCCGATGTGTTCTTAATGTGGGGCATATTTTATTATATCGATATTCAGTTTCGCAAAAAATCACGGTTAAGTAATATGCGATTATTTTCAAAAGATTGATTTTTACCAAAATGTGTTTAATAATGTCGTTTGTGAGATTCCGAAATCAGTTTTTCAAAATTGAGTCCTATATGAGCACCTATCCCAGGACTGCTATTTTTGTTTCTCTTTAACTTGTATTCCCATTAAATCGCTTTTAAAAATTAAAGAGCACGTATTTTGAAAAACTGAAAATACGACATTCTTTAACACATTTTCGCAAACATTGCGTTGAAATCGGTCCGGTCGTTTTCGAAATAATCGCTTCTACTAAAAGGCGATTTTTAAAATCAAATTTGTCTAAAAGTCTAAAAGTAGACAAATTTGCCGGTTCTTTCAAAAATCAGATACTCATTTCACTTAACTCGCGATAAAAGAAAAAACGCGAATCCGAAAATTTTCAAATTAACATATGATATGCAGTAATGTTTTTTGAGCGATTTTTAAGATATCACTCTCTAAAGTGAGGGAGTTGAGACATCTATCAAAGTTTCTAGATTAATAAGTAAATTTAGTAATGTATTTTGAAAATTGAGGAATGTTAATATTTGCATCATCTACAACAAATAATTTATCACATTGAGGAATTATCAACCACAATGCCGCCTCAAAAGCTTCAAGGAAGCTATTTATATTCTCCCTAGGTGGTCTATATATAACTCCAATATTATATTTATTTGTATTAAGACTTAATGTTATCCACGTTTGCTCCAAGTAGGAGTAATATGCAACAGTAATAGATTTACTTTTAAATTTATTTTTAACATACACCAACTTTCAACTTTAACACCATTTTTTGACCAATGGTAGGAAGAATAATTAAGCAATGTCTTAACAATCAACATCAAATCAAAATCATTGTCTCCAACATATTGACTAAATTTATAAAAATTAAAAAATTAAGCTATCAAAAACTTTGAAGTTTGAAAATTTCAAGAAATGAGTTTGAAATTTTATGAAAAAAAATGAATAGAAAAAAAATTAATAGATTTTCAAAAAAATAGCTTAATATTTTTGACGTTTATTGCCGTCCTCATCCTTCATGAACAAATCACCATCCCGAGTCCATCTTGATTTTTTTCATACACATTCTGCAGTTTTCGTAATTTTAAGGCACGACACTGAGTCAAATCTTCGCCAATTAATTGATCGATTGAGAGATCATTCATTCAAATCATTGAAAATGTTGAGCTTACCATCGTTTAAAGCAATCAAAAAAGAAATATATGGAGAACAACGTGATTAGATGTAATTGTATTACCATATTTAATAATTTTTTTTTCGTTTTATTTTTTACCTAACACTGCTAGGAAATGTCAGGTTTTACATGTCGTTTTGAAGTTTTGTAACGTCACATATTACAGTACTAGTGGTGTAATGAAATTTCATTCATTAAATTCATAAAAATTAAGAATCAAAAACTATCAAAAACTTTGAAGTTTGAAAATTTCAAGAAATGAGTTTGAAATTTTATGAAAAAAAACGAATAGAAAAAAAATTAATAGATTTTCAAAAAAAAATAGCTTAATATTTTTGACGTTTATTGCCGCCCTCATCCTTCATGAACAAATCACCATCCCGAGTCTATCTTGATTTTTTTTCATAGACATTTTGCAGTTTTCGTAATTTCAAGGCACGGTACTGCGTCAAATTTTCGCCAATCCATTGATCGATTGAGAAATCATTCATTCAAATCATTGAAAATGTTGAGCTTACCATCGTTTAAAATAAAAATCAAAAAAGAAATATATGGAGAACAACGTGATTAGATGCAATTGTATAATCATATTTAATATTTTTTTATGGTTTTATTTTTTACCTAACACCGCTAGGAAATGTCAGGTTTTACATGTCGTTTTGACGTTTTGTAACGTCACATATTACACCACTAATGCTGTAATGAAATTTCATTGACTAAATTAATAAAAATTAAAAAATTAAGCTATCAAAAACTTTGAAAATTTCAAGAAATGAGTTTGAAATTTTATGAAAAAAAGCGAATAGACAAAAAATAATAAATCGTCAAAAAGAGTAAAATTTAGTGGTGTAATGAAATTTCATTACACCACTAGTGATGTAATGAAATATTACCTAACTGAATATTGATTTGTTTTGAATGTCACTATGGATATTCATAGCAATGTAAAACAATTCTTTCAATTGAAATTCATTTGACACATAAACGTTGTCAGATTTAAATTCTTATGATTTCGTTTAATTTTAAAGCGGGGTTGGGTTGGGTTGGGGTTGAAACTACTAATTTTGTTTAACTCACGTTAATTAGTCTTTTCATAACTGGTTACGTAAATAACTATTATTGGTGCACTATTATTATTAGATTTATTTGTACCTCCTTTGATCTTATTTTTTTAAAATTTTATATTTTGTTTATTTTTATGGCAGGGTTGTGTGGAAGGAAAACTGATTGTCTTAATTTTACCCTTGTCAGCTAGTTAAATTTATGTTGTTATTTTTAGTTTATAATTATTTAAAAAAATAACACTTAAGTAATAATAAAATTTCAAAAAAAATTATTTTATAGTAGTAATTAATAATTATTAAATAATACTTAATCTATTGTAAATATCTCTTAAAAAAATTAAAAGTATGTATAGTCAAATTGTCGAATTTATGCAGTGATAAATCGTCGGGAAAAAAGGAGCTGATCGGTTCCTTCGGTATGTAATCTTTATGTAATCTTTATGTAATGGCGCAATTACATTATATGAGAATAAATCTTCCATTACAGTTAAATAAGAATTTGAAAAAAATAATGAAAAGCTTATAATTAATTCAGGATAAAACAATGAATTATTTTAATTAGGTTAAAGTTAGGAAACTAATTAAGATAGTTAATAACAAATAAGTGCATATTTTTTTACCCCCACCAACCCGCTCAGTGCGTTACACGACTCCGGTAAAGGGGACTGACAATACAAGAAATTCACCTGGTGATTTATTACCACACAAACTCGATGGTTCGACTATGGGTGTTCTAGTAAAAAAAATATATTTTTATTTTAATATTTATTTTTAAATAACTACAATTTTAGCTTAAAAAATTATAAGCTTTGCAATATTGCTGATAAGAAATTTTAAAAAATACACAAATTTTTGTCGAATTTGATCAAGTCGTTAAAAATATTTTTTTATGTTTCTATACTTTACGCGCGCACTGTATGTCGTAAATGTTTGAAAATTAAATCTACATTACTTCGCTGACGATATCGACTTATTACCCATTGAGGAATTATGACGTCTTAATCTTCTAAAATAATCAAAATAATAATAAAAATAAATTGAAATTATCCCCATAGAACTTGTTGAGTTCTACATAAAGAGAATTAATTTATGAAAATGTGAAAGATCATTCTCGATAAAAGTGTGTGTCACCTATTGACAATAATACTGTATAGAACATAACAACGAATCATTTCGAACGGTCGATATCGTGCTGCGTTCCTCATTTCCTTTCGGGAACGGTATCTTAACTGTTTGAAGCGTATACATGCATACCTTTGACAACAGCATCAGAAGCAAGAAGGAGCGGGAGTAGAAGCAAGGACACGTGTTATTTGTCATTTTTGTACGTGATAAAAACCGCGTGCGATAACCTTCATTTTGTACTTTACACATTCGATGTGATTGAACGTAAATACGTCACCCGTCCGAAAATAAAAGTATAACTCACGCTTAGAAATGGCTTCGCCGATAGCCGGAAGCCAATTCTAATCAATAAAAAGTACAACTTCAGCTTTATCGGTTCCGTTCACCTTCCTACTTGCGTTCGACTTACTTTCGTATTCGCTAAGTGTTACACGTAAAATGTACATAATTATATTTCAATGTTGATGTACCAATGCAGATTAAAAAAATGAGGATCCAAGGGCGACACAACACTGCAGTAAGTCACTGTACATAGGATTTAACAAATGGACAAAGTACTAGAACCTCGAGATATTGTTACTAAGCAAAATTGTTACGACACAAATTATTCGCTAAATATTTATAAAAAAGTCTAATTATTTATATTGTCATCAGTTCGGAAGTCAATAAAAATGATTTAATTAAAACGATTTTTATTTTTTTAATGACTAACTGAGAGTTAACTAAGAAGAGTAGTTAGTTAACAAGGTTGTTGTGGTAAAGTTCGGGTAATATTTCGAATGGTGAATGGTGTACCATAAAACCCAAGATGAACCAAGAGATCGGGTGTACCGGGTACGTATCGGGTACCGGTGAACGGAGAAGAAGTGGAGGAGTGAAGAAGAAGCTGACTAGCGGACAAGCGGACAAGCGGAGGAGGGTACCCCCACCTTTGACGATCGCGATTTCTTCGGGGGCTCTCACCGTTCGCCGCGCGCGGCGCGGTGGTGAGACGGTAACCGCATAGGTCGTTGTAACCTCGGGCGCGGCCGACCGTTCGCGGCCTTACCACGGACGACGAAGAAGACGTAAAAGAGACGTTCGAAGACGGACGCGACGTTTTCACGACGCGCTGTAGCGGTGGTACCGCGCCGCGTGGCCCCAATATGTCCGCGGTGGAAACGGTGGCAGAAGAGGAGGCCCAAGACCCGAGATGATCCTCGGCGTCACTCGAAGCGGCTTCAACCGTCCAAATGTCCGACGACCCAGAGTCCGAAACCGGCGACGGTGCGTGGACGTCGTCGGAAGAAACGACGCGCGTCGCCACGAAAAAGTAAGTAATACGTTCTGCGTTTTAACGCGCGAGAGTAGTAATTCTTTCGAATGGCGCTTAGGTACGTGACGGTCGGATCCGTGCGCTACGGGATCCGTCTGGGAGCCGTGTCGCCGCCTCCGCCGGGAGCGGGCCCGAGATACCGTTCCCGATGCTGTTGGCACACTGCCGCGGACGCCGCGCCTATTAATAGCAACGATATATTTAGGTGCGTAAATAGAGTGAGGATGGCCGAGGATGCTACGTCAGAGCTGTCCGAGCGGGCGATAGTGTGCGACCAAGTGTTATGCTCCACTAAGGCCCTCATCAAGAACCAGCTGAAGAGACGCGGCTTCCGGCCTCCGGCTTATGCCCGCGTTTGCGAGTGCGGGTACCTTCAGACTGTGGACCCTGCCAACCTGGATCGGCTCCCGAGATTCCGCTTCGGCGGCAACCGAGGTACCAACGCCGGCAAAGTGCGAGACAAGAAGGACAACAACAATGAGCAACGCCTCCGCGAGCTCTCCGATCGCCTCAAGCGAGTACCCGTCCCTCCGCCACGCACCAGACACCACCCCCAACCCACCAAATCTCCCCCGGAACCCCAAATCCCCTCAGACACTCCAAACACCTCATCAAACTCCCCAAACACACCCAATTCCCCATCACAATCATCACCCTCATCCACATCCTCCACCTTCATCCCAACATGCACCCTCCCCATCCGAAGCGCTTCTTTCTCCCAAGTCGACTACTCCGCCGACGACAAAAAATACGTAAGAAGACGAACCCAAAACAATCCAGATTGCGTAACCCACGCCGAATACACCCTCCCAAGACCAAAACACCGCCAAACCACCCTCGACGTCCAACGCGATCCAACCTCCCAACCACTCCTCCCCACCGAAGACCACCACCACGAAAACGAATTCGAGAAGAAGAAAAAACGAGACAAATCCAAACGCCGCAAAGGGATGTACATATCCCAATGGCCCAACGAAGAAGAAACCACCATCCCACAAGCAGCTTTCCAAGAAGAACCTGACATACCCAAACTTCAAATCAACAACGACTCAATAACCGATGATACTTCCATCGAACCCATCAGCCCCGACGATGCTCAAACCATCGATTGGCCCGACCCTCACCGACTCAAAATCGGCTCCAAAAAAACCCTTCTTCGAGTCGACTCTTTCTCCGAATCAGAACCGGATCAAACCAGCGATCGAAAATCGGATAAATTCAACGTCTCCGATGTATCCGACTCGGAAAGCAGGTTAGATCCCCACGTTCCTCGAAGATACTACAAACGACCATTAAGAGGTCCTTACGGTCAAATGCTCGAGGCCGAAATGAAAAAACCGGAGGTTAGAAAAAATCAATACAGCGATCTTAAATTTTTGGAGGAGCTCTCTCCAGGTGCAACACGTGCCAGGTCCGCTCAACCCCATCCTGGAAAACCCGTCGTTTCAAAAAGAAAAGTCAGTGCTGATTCCGGAACAACTCACGCCAGTTTACTTAGTGAATTAGACCAAAAGTTAGTGATTAGTCACCAGAGGACTACATCAAGTCCTTCCAAATTGGAAGGACTTGTATCCGCGGACCAGAACACCAACGAAATTGATCGCCTTCTTAGAGGAAGTTCCGAACAATTAATCTCGGAAAGTGGATTACAAAAACATAATGTAAGTAATTTTTTAAAAATCAATTCTAGTAGAGTAATAAATCAATAAACTGCGGTAAAGTATGTCAATAAAAACCCAGTTTTAGTTCAGAGTAAGTGTATTAGAATTCTAACTATGCGTTAGTAATCAAGAAAACTTATTATAGACCAAGGTCACTTTAGCGTAAACGCAATGAAAACGCAATCAATCACGTAAGTAAATGATAATACAAACAAATTTGAATTCAACATTCCATTTAAATCCTAAAAATCGATTTATTAAAATAACCGATAGAATTATATATATATATAACCCAATTTTCGATAATCAACTGGTCGTTAGCCCCAGTGGAGCTAATTCAAAACAGTCCATAACAAGAACCCGCCCAACAGCAGTTTCTTAGTATAAAACTGGTTTTCACTGTAATTATACAGAGAAAGTGGTAATGATTAAAGCAAATATTTAAGAAACTTCGGCGCCAGCCGAATGGTTCTAAGAGCTGGGACAACTTCCTTTGTCTCGGATTGTTGTTTTACCGCACAATTAACAATATTATAGGCACCATAAAGCAATTTGCGAGGCCATAAATTTAATCTATTTAAAAAATGAATTCGATTAAACAAAATTTTTTTATAAAAACGGGATAAGAGTCGAAAAATTTTATGAATTGTATCTTTAAAATTTCTTGGAGAAGTGAATGAGGAAAGGTATTTCTGGCAGCATTGGAACGTAAAGGAAAGCATTCGAAATTCTTAAAGTTCGCGTTGCGTAGCAACGAATCGGCGCCCCCGTTCGTCGACGTCCCTCGGCGTCGGGACGTAATGCGTCGACGCAAGGCGTCGGTTGTTTAGCGTTTCGATCCTGCGACATGATTGTAAGGTGTGGCAGCTGAGTGACTCGCTATGTTTAAATGAGCGGGTCCAGCGCGAGGCGCGCTTTGCGCCTAAAACTTGAAAGCTGTACAACGACCGTCGATGATAGTGAAGACGACGCCCACGATGTGTCCACCATCCGAAGGAACCCCCTGGTGAACAACAATGACATCGTCGTCATCGCGACGTGAAATGAAAAACACAAAAACCAATATCGTTTATTTTGCAGGATACGAGGACACACGTGGTTGTCGAGCTTTATGACAACGAAAGAACGTACGTCGAATCGCTTCAGATTCTCGTCACGGTGAGTGTTTCACTAAAATCATCCTTTTTTAATTACCAACGAGTGCGCATCAATATTTACATTACAGAAATACTTGGAACCGCTCAAAAACCCAGAGAACTCCGGCCTTCTCGATGCCTCTCTCGTCGACGAAATTTTCTTCCAGGTAATTTTACAACCTTCGTTATTCATTTGGATATCCCGAAAGCTTTCCTGTAGGTACCTGCCATTTTGGCCCATCATCAACTCTTTTTGGACGAACTTAAGAAACGACACGATCATTGGGATAAAAAGCAAAAACTTGGAGATGTCTTTCTTGACATGGTAATATCCATTTTTAACCCAACAATCTAAATTACTTACATATTATTTCTTATTTAGTTTTCTAAACCTGAAGTGGTTGATGCCTACGCCAATTACATAAACAATTCAAAGAGGGCAAGAGAAATTATTAAAAATGCTCAACAATCGAAACCAGCTTTTGCAAGATTTTTAGAGGTAAATAAATATATGTATATGTTGTGCTCGATGCGAGAAAAAATGTATATATTATATCTGCAAGGTGATTCAAAAAACGGAGGAGAGAATTCTGGAGCAGGTAATACATGAAAAATGAAGATGAATAGTCTCGATATACATGGTCTTGCAAATGAGATGTAGTCTCTCAAGAGTGCCTTGATATGCATAGTTAAACCTGAATGATTCCAGTTTTAGATCAGTCCTAAAACTAGAATCAGTCAGGTTTAGTCATGCGTCTCTCAAGACAGCCTTGAGATGCATTGCTAAACCTGAATTATTTTGGTTCTATGATTTTAGATCAGTCGTAGAACTAGAATCATTAAATATTGTTGTTTTGATTTTTGTTTATCACCATGAATGTTATTGTGGGATTGTTATTAAAATAATAACGAAGATATTTTATACTTTGACGATGAAATTTTATATTTTTATTTTTAATTTCAACCGATTTCAGCCTCATTGGCCATCCTCAGGAAACCACGTCAATTCTTAAATGATTTTTAAACATATTCCTTCCTTACATTTTTTTGTTCATTTATTATTAAACTTGTAATATGTTAAATTTATGATGTTTTGTTACTATTTAATATCGATATATTGTGGCGCGAAAATTTCTTATGAGAAATTTTAAGGAAATACATTGTTTAAAAATTATTTAAAAATTGACGTGGTTTCCTGAGGATGGTCAGTGAGCCCGAAACCGGTTGAAACTAAAAAATAAAAATATAAAATTTCATCGTCAAAGTACAAAATAATATCTTCGTTATTATTTTAATAACAATCCCACAATTAGAATCATTAAGGTTTAGCCATGGGTTTCCCAAGACAACCTTGAGACACATGGCTAAACATGAATAATTCTAGTTCTACGACTGATCTAGAATCATAGAACTAAAATCATTCAGGCTTAGCCATACATTTCTCAAGACAGCCTTGAGACGCATTGCTAAACCTGAATGATTCTGGTTCTACGACTGACCTAGAATCATAGAGGTAGAATTATTCAGGTTTGGCCATACGTTTCAAGGCTGTCTTGAGAGACTCATGGCTAATCCTGAATGTGAATCCTGAATGCAGATCAGTCTTAGAATTAGAATCAATTTGGTTTAGCCAGCCGACTCTCAAGAGATCATTAAGGAGCATTCTAAATTAGTCTTAGAACTAGAATCATTCTGGTTTATAATTCTAGATTAGTCCTACGATTGATGATTCTAATTCTACAACTAGAATCATTCAGGTTTAGCCATGCGTCTCTCAAGACTGCTTTGAGACGCGTGGCTAAACCTGAATGATTCTAGTTGTAAGACTGTCCTAGAATTAGAATTATTCAGGTTTAGCCATGCGTATCAAGGTAGTCTTGAGAGACGCAAGGCTAAAACTAAATGATTCTAGTGGTAGAACTAGAATCATCAGTCGTAGGACCGATCTAGAATCATACCTAGAATCATTTTGGTTTAGCAATACGTCTCAAGGTAGTCATGAAAGACGCATGAAAGAGTTCCAAGGTTGATCTAGAACTAGAAATAAAAAAATGCATAATTATCTCGTTAATTATGCAATAAAAAAATATGCAACTCCATGTATATTAAAACTACTCATTTTATTTTTTGTGTATTATTGGCCCTAGAAACCTGTCAGCGGTTTTTTGAATCACCCTGTACATATATGATACATACACTGGGTGAGGCATTCAAATTGACACGATCTCATAACTTAAAAACCATCAATGTTATGGAAAAGAGTTTCAAATAAAACTTTCATCATATGACGTGGGATAATATTTTGTATAGTTATCATTACATTTTTCAAGCGTTACCTGTGTCTTTCAATTGTTAATATTTTGTTCATAACTATGTTATTCCCCATAACATGATATATAACATTTGTTTGGAAAAAAATTTTATTCCATAGATATTATTTAAAATAGAAATTCAAAGTGTACATCGCAATTAATATTAAGTAGGCTAGCAATATCATGTAGGCCATAAGAGATGGCAATCGTTTTAGTACTCACATGTATCAAAATTTGCTATAGCTGTAAATTCATTTATTACGATTTACAAATTAAACTTGGAAAAACGTACGAATATTGCAAAAAGCAAAATGATGCTCTAACGACCGAATTTGTAGCTAAGGGATATTTTGACAGATATGGGTACTAAAACAGCTGACATCTATCATGATTATCTTAATATTTGCCACTTACTTGATTTTAATTGCAGTGTTCCCTGGTTCCTCTTTACATTATTAATGTACATAATATAGATTAATATCAATAACGCGTTGAGGGAATTTATGTTTACTCAATTTATCCTATTTTGTGCATTTTGGACATATAAAATATCTAGAGCACATTGTGAGTATTTAATATTCATTCAAAACACGTTGTGGACATCAATTTAAATAACTTGCTCGAAATACATGGGCTATTATAATAGTACGTTCAATAAGTTATATTCAAGAAACCAGTTTCAACTAGGTCCTCTTAAGTTATAAAATGACAGTTCGACAAGAAGTAGTGATCAAAATTCATTATTCGTTATAAACTTGTCTAATTGGAACAAATTGAAGTTGGTAATATTTATATCAATAATTATTTAAATTCTAAATAAGTGGATTAAATTTAAGATATAACGAGTTTATGTTGGGTTTAGTTGAATTAAACTTGAATTTAACTTCATTTAATAATAACTTCAGTTTTTTCATTATAAGGAGTGTTATTAAAATAACGACAAAATTAAAATTTCGTACTTTAACGATGATTTTTATTATTTTCATTTTTTAGTTTCTACCGGTTTCGGCTTGACTGGCCATCTTCAGGAAACCACGTTATTTTAATTAATGATTTCTAAATATCAACAATATTTATATTAAAGCTATTTTACATATTAAAAATCTTAAAAATTTTGGAAATTTTAAATTTGTCGTTATTTTAATAACACCCTTTATAATAACATAGACAATAATGAACGAAAATCATAACATTAATATCAATTTTTTCAATTGAACAACCTTATAACGAATATTTACAACAGCTGATAATGATGTCATCAGGACCAAAGTAAGGCTTTCTAAAATATAATTGAATATTACAACAGCAAACGATGTAAAAATAAGTAAACATGTTACTATGGCACTTATTTCGTTTTAATTTTTATAATAAAATAGTTAAAAATGTTAAATGAAATAATAAGTTTAAAAAACAATTTATATATCTACACTATACATGTAGATATTAATATGATGTTAGCCTGAGATGTTTATTGGCTGAAAATGTCAACTATCGCTTATGGCTAAATTATAATTGTTGCAAGTAAACGTTTAATACTCACAACGCGTTCTAAGCATTTTTTGTGTCTAATGCGCAAAATCGGCAAAATTCCGAACGCAGTGTAGATAAAAATTTTGGACTATGCTCGAATTCGGGTATTGCGACTATTATATCCATATAAAAAATTTCTTCAACAATTGAAAAACATAGATGTCGCCTCTAAAATGCAATGATAACTACACAGAACATTTTTTCCTTTTTTATGAAGAAAATTTAATCTTAAACCTTTTTGAAAAAGATGGATGGTCTATGAGATATAAGGTCGTCTTCAAAGAACATAAAGTACATAAATGGTATTAAGAAACCGAGATGCAAAGTTCTTCTTTAACCAGAATTTATAGGAAATTTAACACACTATAAACGAAAAATATTTTTACATATATAGGGCGTTCCATAACAATGTACTGAGATAAACATATGTTATTTTAAATGATATAGTTTTTATTACAAACTTTGATTCTACACATCAAAATTTGCTGACTTTGATAAGATATGTTGATACCTTGTGCTGTTGGTTTTTGAGTTATTTTTGTTAGAAACTTTTTTAGCAATTACACTGTGTCTTTTAAATCTGATGTGTTAAAGACTGATCGAGCTAGAATGTCAAAATTTGAGAAAGTTGCTATTTGGATGTCCAAAAATAAAGTCCTATTGGCATCATCATATGCAAGGTGCTCAATAATAACTACAGTTTTTCAATGATCAATTGCAAAATAGAATTTAAGGGAACATTTCAACTACGTCAATGTTATATTTATACGATGTTTAATGATGCACTTGCGGGCAAGGCGCTACATCAATTTTATGATCATTTAAAGTTACCCCATTTTGAACGTTATGTACCGTCATTAATATCTATTAATATTTAATATTAATATCTACTAAATTTCAAATTCGATGTCCGAATGAGTATCTTGGAAACTATAAGAGTTAGAAAAAAAGTAACTTCCATGTCATGATTTCTTTTTTTTTTAATAAATTACATTGTCGAAATCCTCAAAGTGCTATCATCTTTTGTTTTCCCCTAGAGGTTAAAGTTGAAAATATCGTAAAAATTCAGTATCTCTTAAGTCCAAATATCTTGGTTATTATTAAAGGTGGATTATAACAGAAAATTTGATGACGAAGCAAGAGAAATTTTTTAGATTTGAATCTTTTAGATTTTAAGATACATCT
Source organism: Onthophagus sagittarius (assembly GCA_036711965.1). NCBI lineage: Eukaryota > Metazoa > Arthropoda > Insecta > Coleoptera > Scarabaeidae > Onthophagus > Onthophagus sagittarius. Next base: position 6,326,791 of record JASERS010000007.1, on the reverse strand, counting down.
TTTTATAGAAAAATAGCTGATTTTAAAGCTTATTAAATTTTTTAATATATGTTAAATTTTAATAAATAAAACTTCTTACTTGCTATTTATATTTTTATATTAACGGTACTAGTTTCGGGAAAACTGGTTTCCCATCATCAGCCGAATTGTCAAGTTAATAAAACTATAAAAACTGTATAAAAGACGAACACAACACTTTAAAATTACTGTAAATTGACATTTTACAAACAGAGAATTACACACATTACATTATCTGTTTGTACATATGTAATATAATGTACATACATACATTATCTGTTTGTACATATGTAATATAATGTACATACATAATTATCTGTTTGTACATATGTAATATAATGTACATACATACATTATCTGTTTGTACATATGTAATATAATGTACATACATACATTATCTGTTTGTAAAATGTCAATTTACAGTAATTTTAAAGTGTTGTGTTCGTCTTTTATACAGTTTTTATAGTTTTATTAACTTGACAATTCGGCTGATGATAGGAAACTAGTTTTCCCGAAACTAGTACCGTTAATATAAAAATATAAATAGCAAGTAAGAAGTTTTATTTATTAAAATTTGACATATATTAAAAAATTTTAACTTGCAACATGGATTCTCAAATTAACTTATTAAATTTGTTATTTTTCTGACCTTAAAAATGTAAGATTCGACACATATATTTCTTATTGTTTTTGAATAAAGCTAATAATAAACCTTTTTTCATAAAATTATCACAAATCGCCATCTAAAATCCGTGCAAAAAGTCAAGGCTCACTTTATAGATCGATGTCTCCGTAACCGCTTAATGAAAATAATTGCGGTAAAGTCCGTTATAAAATTTTTTGAAATCTTTTCAAAATTTAATATAAATATCGGGACAAAAATGTTCCCAATAACAAAATGATTGAAAAATTTGTCACAACAGTAAAAAATAATTTTCAGCGATTTTTTTCTTAAATTAATATTGCTCTGTTATTTTTCATATATTAATAAAAAACATGTTTTAGTTTTATTTATTAAATCCATGGAGTCCTTGAGACTATAGGAAAAAAGTGATCATATGATAATATAATAATAAAAAAGGTAATTGCACTTGCTAGTTTTATGTGTTCAATTTTAGTCACAGGGGGAGAGCCAAAAGACGATAGTGCTTTGAGGTGTTCAACATTGGAATTTATTAAAAAAAAAGAGATCATAATGTGTAAAATACTTTTTTCTAACTTTTATAGTTTCCGAGATAGCCTATTCTGACATCGAATTTGAACCAACCCGTAAATATTCAATGCATAGACTCCAATTCGATATAAGTTCGTGGAATATTCTAAGGGTTGGACATCAATGTTATAAGATAAAACTGAAATGTACAAGTATCTCCAATTTGAGATACCATTCGTACGTTGATATTATTAAATAGGAATTCTTTGTTAAGAACTATTGCCTGCAATATGTACATGTTATCATTAATGCTTTTTAAGATTTTTTAAAGTATTACATTGACATTTAGACAGGGCTTTCATAACATTTGCTTTTTTAACATTAATAATTAAACCGTCAAAACCGACTTACGACGAAGTCATTGGAATGTAACCCCGTCGTAAGTAGAGTACTACCTCTACATTTTTACAGTACTAGCGTAAAATAACCCTTTTTAATTTCTAAACAAATTGAGATATCTATATGAACAAAAAAAATTGAGATCACTTATAATTTTTCCGGAAAATGAAACAACTTTTTTAATGGAGTTTTTAATTAAAATTTAAAGTTTTTAATGGAATACCCAATATATTAGTCAGCATAAGAATTAAATAATATGCGAAATTTCGCCGGAAAAAAACGTACTTTTGTTGACTATCCATCAAGATACAATCGGTCAGGTAAATAAAGTAGTAATAAAGAATGTACTATCCGTATTATAAGGCTTCAGAACTATCACCAATATCATTAGAATTTACACCGAGAACTTCATGAAAATGAGTTTTCTAACAGTGTAGTTTTCTATACGAAACCTTTAGAAGATATGATGAATAAAATGAAGAGGGAAAAATCTCTGTTGAAATAGTGGGTAATGTGCAAACTGAATTCGTAAATTGGCTTCATCTGCGCATAAAGTATGTATACACTTTAACGATGAAAAGAATTATTGATGTTTTTTAGTTTCTACCGGTTTTGGCTTATCCTCAGAAAACTGCCTGTCTCAGAAAAAGCAAAGAAAAGAAAAAAGTTTTTTGTGTAATTCATAATCAAGCATTAACCAATAAACACACCTAAAGTCCGTGCAAAAGGTCAAGGCCAAAAAAAATGTGGTAAAAATTACTGTAATTAGTGAACATTTCTGCGTATCATATGTTAATTTAAACTATTTGATGAAAAAAATTTAAATTTGAACTGGAGGTAACCGGATGTGTTCTTAATATGGGGCATACTTGATTTTATCGAATTAAACGTAGTTTCGAGGAAAATCGCAATTTAGTAGAATGCAGTTAATAATATTGATAAAATGAAAAATTCTGAAGAAAAATTGTAAAAGTAAATTATTCTTCAAAAAAGAAGAAACACAATAGGCGGAAAAGTAAAAATTAAAAAAATTAAATGTATATGGAGTAGGAAGGGAATTTAAATTGAAAGGTATATTCAGCTGCTCTCACTCAAGTCCATATAAACAATTATAAAGTGATTAGAAACTTAATCTAAAACACATACCCGCATGGTTTAAAAAAGGAAAATAACTAAAATAAATATCACTTTACTAAATTATGATTCCTAAAAAATTAAAACTGCAACTAAGAATAAAGAAACAAAAAAGATTGAAGAGATAAATATGAATTATATTACCTTAACCGACATTCTGTGTGGATGCTAGAAGTAATTAATGTATTAAGCGGATATATAGAAAAGTAGAAATAGTTGTCAAACTTTATAAAAAATGCAAACTTTGAAAAAACACGTTTATTTTTATAATACCTGAATAGTAAATATAAATACTGAATTAGTTAGTAGCGAAAAAAAATTAAGTGAAGAGAAAATGTTAAACAAATTAAAGACAAAAGTAGAAACTAAATAAATGTCAATGTAACGGATTGGAGACAAATCATAGAAATCTTATGATTTTGAATGGTTCAAAATGGGGTAACTTTAAATATGTAAATATAACATCGATGTAGCGCCTCGCCTGCAAGCGACCTTGGCGTAGTTAAGAAATATATTCTTGAAAACTGGGTGGCTTTTATGTCAATATAGCTTAAACATCGAGCCTCGTTCGCAAGCGATTTCGGCATAATCATGATACATAACGTTCATAATGGGGTAACTTCATATAAATATAAGATTGATGTAGCGCCTCGCCCGCAAGCGACCGCGGTGCGATGGAATACCTAAATAGTAAATATAAATACTGAATTAGTTAGTAGCGAAAAAAAATTAAGTGAAGAGAAAATGTTAAACAAATTAAAGACAAAAGTAGAAACTAAATGAATGTCAATGTAACGGATTGGAGACAAATCATAGAAACCTTATAATTTTGAACGGTTCAAAATGGGGTAACTTTATGTAAATATAACATCGATGCAGCGCCTCGCCTGCAAGCGACCTTGGCGTAGTTAAGGAATATATTCTTGAAAACTGGGTGGCTTTTATGTCAATATAGCTTGAACATCGAGCCTCGTCTGCAAGCGATTTCGGCATAATCATGATACATAACGTTCAGAATGGGGTAACTTCATATAAATATAACATTGATGTAGCGCCTCGCCCGCAAGCGACCGCGGTGTTATTAAGGAATATATTCTTGAAAACTGGGTGGCTTTATGTCGATAAAACTTCGACATAGAGCCTCGCCCGCAAGCAACCTCGGCTTAATGACGGTACATACCGTTCATAATAGGTTAACTGCATATAAATATAATATTGATGTACCACCTCGCCCGCGAGCGACCTCGGCGTAGTTAAGGAATATATTCTTGAAAATGGGTTGGCTTTGTGTCGATAAAACTTCGACATAGAGCCTCGCGCACAAGCGACCTCGGCTTAATTATGGTACATATCGTTCAAAATGGGGTAACTTCATGTAAATATAACATTAATGTAACGCCTCGCCCGTAAGCGACTTCGGCTTAATAACGGTACATATCGTTCAAAATGGGGTAACTTCATATAAATATAACATTGAATTCATCATCATTTCATCACATAGTGTGATATTAAAGCATTCGGTGTTTCAATTTCTTTATGCTATTTATGCACATTACCATTTATGTGGGACATATTACAATAATGTATTACTAATTTTTATTAATTAAATTAAATAAATTATTTTAGGCAATGACCAGAGAACATAAAGGAAAATTGGCCTTAGATTCATTATTAATAAAACCAGTTCAAAAATTTCCAAAATACGAATTACTATTACAACGACTATTAAAACACACTGATCCATCGCATCCAGATCACGCCCTTCTCTTAAGCGCGGAAAGAGTAATCCATGAACAACTTTTAAAAATAAATTGTACGGAACGTGAAACGCTTGAATTAGAGCAGCTCAGGGAAATCGAAGGTTTAATCGAAGGATTAATAGAATTAGTATCAAACGATAGACAGTATTTGAGACACGATTTGGTTAATATGACTGCTGGGGGAGGGGCGAGAAAAGAAAGAGCGTTGTTTTTGTTTTCTGATCTACTTCTAGTAACGAGCATTAAACGAAGGAGTGGTACAATAAAACGACCGATTCCGGTGGGACAAGGAACGGTTGCCAGTAGCCTTGAAGCCAACAAGTACAAACTGCTAATGAAGATTCCTTTACAAGAACTTGAAATAATGAAAGCTAAAGATGAGAATTTGCGACAGATGATGGTAGAAATCGAAAATTTAACGGAAGATATAGCCTTACTAAATCAAATGAACGATCTTTCATGGTCTTTGCACAGTTCTCATAAACAACTCGACGATGTTATCAAGGAAATGTTGGGAAATCTTAATAAGCAATTAACCGAACAACAAAACAGCGATTCACAACTTTCTTGTTTAGATTTAGCTTTAAATACGAGGTAAGTGCAATAAAAATGTTCCAATATGTTATTATTTTCAATAATTTTAATGTAGCAATGGTCTTCAGAACATTTCGATAATGTTTTTAAAGCCGGAGAAGAGGGCATCATGGGAGGAATCATTCAACGAAGCTAAACATAAATTAGCAATGTCAGGAGATAAACGAGCATGTCCCGAATTAGTCACTGCCGTTCCCATTAGAAAAACCAGAGCTGGCCTTCAATTCACCTGCGCTGCTCCAACAATTGGGGACAAAGGAAAAGATGTGTGGGTGTGTAACAGTGACGGTTATGTGGGCCAAGTTTGTATCCTTAGTTTAGAACCAGAACCCACGGTTACTTCTTGCAATGGCGTTTGTAACGCCAAAATACTTTGCATTACCTCAGTACCTGGAGTCAGCAATAGGTATTTTTTTCGCATTAATTAATAAATTTTATTATGTAATTTTATTGCAGTACTGTTAATAACAAAGGCCTAAACGTCAACGAAACTAAAGAAGAACAAAATACGATACAATTCGATAGTAGTTCTTCTAGTGAAGAAGACAGAAGCGATTGCGATGAGCAGGATGAAAGTAGAGTACCCACTGGAACGAATACTGATAGTATAAATTTAGAAAGTGATGATGCAGATACCCAACAATCAACGATGTGGTTGGGGACTGAGGATGGATGCATACATATTTATAACTCCAGCGATAATATCAGGATTAAAAAGAATAAATTTAAATTACAACACGGGTCAGCTATTTTAAGTATAATGTAAGTATTTTGAGATGATTATCATCATCAAATTCTTAAAAAATTTAATCTTTCAAAAGATATCGACCGATTTCGAATTTATTTGTCATCTACAGAGAGTAAATTTTAACACAAATAGAGAAATATTATTCTCTAGATGTTAAGAGAAATTAATTTTTCTTTTAATCGTTCCAAATCTTCAGAAAGTATGCCTGATTTGAAAATAGTCATATAGGAACCTTTTGAAAAAAGAATTTTGATAAGAAATTGGAAATCATGACTGTTCCTGTCATTTTGAAGACCTCTTAGATTCAAATTGCTAGTTGCAAATATTTATAAATATTAAGATATTTGTGTTAATGCCTAATCACCCTTGATACGTTTTAGATACCATTGGAAATATTTGGAAATAATCTGAAAAATATCTACGTAATATAGCATTCCAAAGAAATTGGCTTGGAACAATAGATGCAACAATAATTCGTTTTTCTCGTTTTTGATGATGTACAAACATTGCAAGTTTTTCTTTTTGCAACCTTGTCATCGGGAGCTGTATTTTTATCATCGTTGATTTGATGTGGAGCAACAAATCCCAAAAGATCCTGGCCAACGTCTTGTTCTTCAGTTAGCATTATAATTACCGCATTTCATATCGAGAACATCAATTCCTGACTTGGTATAGTTGTAATATTTAATTATTTTTGGATTTCCAAGTTCATTATCTTTAGAATGGTGCATTGTTAAAAGTAATAGAGCTGCTATATTTTTCTTGAGTACATAATAATTCAATGTACGATCGTTTGAAAACCCATAAAGCATGTTTGAAACAAATTTGTCAAAAATATCAAAAATTGTGGCTGTTGGATTCGACTTTTTTCTAGCTAGTAAAATTTCGAATCTTTTAACAGACATTGTCGTTCTAAAAATGGGCCGTCCCATATAAAGCTTGGAAAATAAGCATCACATATTCTCATATGAGGAGCATTTTAATCTCGGAAGAATCATTTATAGAGTTTTCATCTTGAAATGTTGTTTCTTGTTGTGGTTCCTTAAACCCGGTAATAATCTTGTTTGCAACAACAGCGGTTCTGTTAAAAGACGTAATTTTGCTCGTTGACCAAGATAGCCAAATTATCAACTGTAGGAATAAATTTTGTAAGAATTGCCTTTTCTTTCCGTAGTAGCTGTATTATGTTTATGGATTATCATAGCATTAATAAATCCAACATCTAAGTGTAAATAAAATATAACCATGGGCAACATCACTATTGGCAACAATGTTTGTCAGTATTCTAATCTATATTATCATCATGGTGTAGACTAAAGATGAGCAACACATTCTTATTTTTTTAGCTTGTACGATACTACAGAGCATTTTCACGAAAACCAAATATACTGGATTTTTCCGGTTCTCGAATTGTACCCAGCACAATTAATCTATTATTATACAGTGCTTCCAGTGATTTCTTACTTGTAAACCAATTATCCGTAATGCTATTTCATCCAGACAGTTTTATAGGTTCACAAAGTCTTTTTACAACAGCACTTGGGTAGTTACTCACCGCGTATGCACCATTTGGCTGCTTTCCAACATAAACTTCCAATGTAATATTTGGAACGCAAAAATTTTGATTCCATATTTATTGGTTTTGTTCGGGTGCCTGAAAGAGCAGCGTCCTAGAAAACCCTCCGAGTTTTTGTCTATCGTCATGTAATGGAAAGGAGAAAACACTTCTCTTATCTATCTTTTTTCATGCCTCTCGTGTTTCAGGATTATCAAAGCGCAGGTTACGTACTAAAAAATTATTTAAAAATTTTTAATAATTTATAAACTATTTATTGACATTACTAGACTAAATATCTCTACTCCAGTTTCTGGAGTAAAAATGATTCCTTAACATTCAATCGTATCCCTTTCTCGAGATAAATTTTTAGCTGACAGTTGAAACATACCGTTTATTCGTACATTTGCCAATGTTACTCAAAATGTTGTTAGTAAAAAAACATTTCCATATATCAAGCGGATTTTTCAGATTTTTGTGTTTGCCTTAGCTGCAGGTAAATGTTTCACTAAAATTTCAGACAACTTCGAACCAATTTCTGAAGAAGGTTGCAACATGGCATCCGAAACGTCAAACATTTTTTCAAAAAACGCACTTCAAAACCCGAAAGTTTCGATCTAGTGTTAGTGCTAGTGTTAGTTCTAATTTTAGTTCAATTTCAGACCTCGTTCTTACTTTTATTGGCGGATAATGCTTTATTGCAATAAAATGTCTCGTCCGATGATGATAATTCCCAACGCGATTTTTCTTCAATATCTGAAATATCTTGTTCGCTCTCCTAATCCTCGAATCTTTTTACCAAGTGATTTCTTTTTCATAAGACTTTCTGTTGTAATCTTACAGTTTTCACTGTAACTATACTAAACAAAAAAATTAAAACTAAGATTAAAGTAAAAACATTTGAGAAATCTGTATAAATAAATGTAGAAAACTCACCTTCGATTATAGTTCTCACTCTATAATTCGTGTTTACTCGGCACGTTCTATATCTATCGATGTCAAACAATACACCAATCTTTATGAAAAAATACCCGAGAGGTGCTAAAATCAGCTAGGTTATAAAATCGGGAGTTTCCCAGAAATTGCAAAATATATTTCAGTGCGGACTGAGAGTTCGAAAGTTGAACATTCGTGGACATCTTTGGGGATGTCCAACATAGTTAACTATGTTTGATAAATCTGAGTTATCGCTAGGATGATTTTATATATCTCTATATTGAAATCTCTTGTTGGATATTTTGCTAATTCTTTAAAATCTTAGATATTCAGAACATTCCTGAGATGCATTAGAGTTTCTTGAGTAATTTTATTAAAACTTCAGAGAAGTTAGAATTTTGTTGACATCCCTAAATACCTTTTAGAATTGCTACAAAATCCTTGAAAATTTGTATATACTTTTAGAACTATATTTAAATTCATTGAATATATCATGAAAGTATTTATGAACTCCTAGACATCCGAGGAAATTCGTAATTATACTTAATCATCCCTAGATGTTTATCCCTAGAATCTTCTGTATCCTAATATTGGAAACTTTTAGGAATGTTTAATACATATTTTAAAATCAATGAAATATGTTGGAAATCTATAGAAATGCCTAGATGTTGGTGAAAATACCTAATTATACTTGATATCTAAGCGACCTGAAAATTCATAAGATACATCTCAGATTTTTTGGATAACCTTACAACAACTTGAATGAGAGGACCTAAAAACTGTTTGAAAATTTTAAAAATCTTCAAAAATCTTTATACATCTAGAAATATATTTAAAATTATTGTATATACCATGGAAGTATTTATGCACTCTTAAATATCCATGACAATTCCTAATTATGCTTAATAAATTGTCATTAATCCCTGCGAAGATAAATATTATATCATACATAGTATGTCCCCGGATGGAGTTACAAAGAGGAAAAATATTTTTGTTACTGGTTTTTCAAATTTATCTCAGCACAAATAAGTTGAAATCCCTATAAATGCCCAGATATTAGTGGAAATATCTAACTATACTTGATATTCATTAGTTATTTTTGAAAATTCGTTAAAATCCTAACAAAATGTTTTGCAAAATTCATGAGATATATTGACTTTTTTTGAGTAAACTTACAATAACTTGAGACAGATTAGAAATATTGTAAAACATGCCTAAACATCTTTGAAAATTCCTACAAATCGCTAAAAATTTTTGGAAGTCTTTAAAAAAGCTATAAATTCTACAAATCTATTTAAAATCTTTGAATATATCCCGGAAGTATTTACGCACTCTCAGATGTCCTTGAAAATGCCTAATTATGCTTAATAAATTCTACATATCCCTGATAACATAAATCTTATCTATCCTCATGTAGGAAATCTTTAGAAATGCTTAATACATATTCTAGAAATCTAGAAATTCTAGAAATTTGCAGTTGAAGGAGATTAGAAATGTGACGAAACAAATTTCCAAAAATCATTTGAAAATGTTAGAAGTCTTTAAAAATTTTTATACACCTTCTAGAAATCTCTTTAAAACCATTGAATGTATGGAAGTATTTATGTACTCTTAGATATCTATGGAAATTCCTAATTATGTGTAATAAATCCTAGATATCTCTAGGAAGATAAGTCTTGTAAATATTTATTAAGAATCTTTTAAAATTGAAATATGAGATATTGGATATGCGTAGATATGCCTAGATATTGGTGCAAATCTCTAATTATGCTTGATATCCATTAATTATTTGAGTGTTAAACTCATTGAAAGTTTACCAAAGTGTGCTGAAATTTGATGAGATGCATTGATGTTCTTTTAGTAACTTACAACAACTTAAGAGAGGCTGGAAATTAAAAAAAACGAAGCATCCCTAAAAATTTTTGAAAATTCCTAAAAATGGTTAGAAAATGTTGGAAATCTTTAAAAATCCTTATAGACCTTCTAGAACTCTGTTTAAAATCATTGAATATATCATAGAAGTATTTATGCACTCTTAGATACGTGTGGAAATTTCTAACTATGTAAATAAATCCTAGCTATCCCTAAGAAGGTAAATCTTGTGTACCTTTATCAAGAATCTTTTAAAAATCATTGTAATAGGTTGGGAATCCGTAGATATGCTTAAATATTAGTGAAAATCCCTAATTATGCTTGATATTTATTAGGTATTTTTGAAAACTCATTAAAATTCTAACAAGGTGTTCTAAAAATTTATGAGATCCATTGAAGTTTTTTAGTAGCATTACAACAACTTAAGAGAGGCTAGAATTGTGACGAAACATACTTAAATATCTTTGAATATTGCTAAAACTCGTTAGAAAATATTGGAAATTTTTGAAAAATGTTATGTTCCTTCTAGAAATCTGTTTAAAATCATTGAATATATCATGAAAGAATTTATGCACTATTAGTGTCGAAATTCCTAATTATTTGTAATAAATCATAGATATCCCAAGAAAGATAAATCTTGTGTATTTTTATTAAAATCTTTTAAAAATCATTGAAATCGGTTGAAAATCTGTCAATATTCCTAGATTATGATGCAAATCCCTAATTGTGTTTGATATTTATTAGTTATTTTTGAAAAGTTATTGAAGTTTTAACAAGATGTTTTGAAAATTTATGAGATACATTGAAGTTTTTTGAGTAACCTTACAGCCACTTGAGAGTAGCTAAAAATATGGTGAAACATACTCATCATCTTGGATAATTCTAAAAAATCGTTAGAAAATATTGAAAATCTCCAAAAAATGTTACAAATATTTTAGAAATCTGTTTAAAATCATTGAATATATTATTGAATTATTTATGCACCCTTAGATATCCATGGACATTAATAATTATGTGTAATAAATTGTAGATATCCCTAAGAAGATAAATCTTGTAAAATAGGTTGAGAATCCGGAAATATGCCTAGGTATTGGTGAAAACCCTAATTATGCTTGATATCCATTGGTAATTTTTGAAAACTCATTGTAATCTTATATATCTCCATTTTGGGAGCCTTTAGCAATGCTTAATACATCTTCTAGAAATCTTGTAAAATCATAGAAATAGGTTGAAAATCCTCATAAATTTCTAGATGTTTGTGAAAATTCCTAATTTCGTTAGATATCGATGAGTTATTTTTGAAATTTTTTGAAATCCTAACATGGTGTTCTAAAAATTCACGGTATGCATTGAAGTTTTTTGAGTAACCATACAATAACTTGAGAAAGCCTAAGAATATGGCGAAGCATCCCTAGACATCTTACGATAACTAAGTTTGGAAATCTCTACAATACAAATGCATCTACTAATATTACATACATCTACAAATTTACACCTTACATACACCTTAGGTATGTTTGGGAAGATAAAAATTCATCTTCTACACATCTTCTAGGAATCTTGATATAGTTTGGAAATCGGTAATAATCCCTAAACGTTTGTAAAGATCCCTAATTAAGCTTGATACACACTAGAGATCTTTGAATATTCTTTGAAACTTTACAATATGTTATAAAAATTCATTAAATGCATAAGTTTCTTGAATAACTTTAGATCAACTTGATAAATTATATGCATAATCTAGAACTGTATTCAAAATCATTGATAATATCATATCTAAGTATCTATAAACTCTTAGAATTATTGGGATTTGTACATTTAGATCTGTGTAAATCCCTAATTATGGTTAATAAGCCTTAGATATTCTTTAAAAGTTATATCTTATCGACGGCTATGTTGGAAGTCTTTAGAAACACTTACATATCTCCTAGGAATTCAATCTTGAAATACATTGAAAATCCATAATAATGCTTAAAATCTATTAGTTATTCTTGAAAACTAATTAAAATCCTAACAAGATGTTCAGAAAATAACAATAACTAGTAAGAGACTAGAAATATGGTGAATCATCCTTAAATATCATTAAAAATTGCTGGAAATCGTGAGAAAATTTTGGAAATGAAGAAATATTTGTATACACCTTCTAGAAATCTATTTAAAATCAATTAATATATCAAGGAAGTAGTTATACTCTTTTAGATAGCTGTGAACATTCTTAATTATGTGTAATAAATTCTAAATACCTCTTGGAAGGTAAATCTTATGTATCCTCATATTGGAAATATTTAGAAATGCTTAATTCAACTTCTAGAAATCTTTTAAAAGAATTGAAGTAGGTTGAATTCGTAGAAATTCCTAGATGTTGTTGAAAATACCTAATTATGCTTGATATCCATTAATTATTTTATAAAATTCGCCGAAATCTTTACAAAATGACCTGAAAATTTATGAGATGCATTGAAGTTTTTTCATTGAGAGAGGCTAGAAATGTGGTGAAACATCCCTAAGCATCTTTGAACATTCTTAGAAATCGCTAGAAAATGTTGGAAATCTATAAAAATGGTTATACATCTTCTAGAAATCTTTTTAAAATCATTAAATACATCATGGAAATATTTATGTACTCATCCATTTAATAAATTCTAGATATATGTAGGAAGATAAATCTTATGTACCTTAACATTGTAAACTTTTAATAAGGAATGTTTAATACATTATATAAAAATCTTTTAAAATCATTGAAGTAAATTGAAACTCTGAAAATTCCTAGTTATGTTCATTAGTTATTTTTAAAAAATCCATGAAATCATTCATTATTGCGATAAGTTGGAAATTCGTATGAATGCCTAATAGATGTTCGTGAAATATCTAATTCGAATTTAATATACAATAATTATTTTTCAAAACTAGCTAAAATGAATAACTAGAAACACAGTGAAAAATCCCTAAACATTTTACATTAGGTAATTTTGGAAATATACATCTATAAATTTATTTAACATCATTAAAGGTGTGGATGTATTTATGAAATTATCCACCATTCGGGCAAATCCCTGATTATGGTTCATAAATCTTCATATACCCTATGACCATCTTTAAGAAATGTATTGATATCATTAAAATATGTTAGAAATCGTACTATGCCTAACAGTTTGTGAAAATCCTAATTATGTTTGATAACTTTTTGAGTAATTACACATCAGCCTACCAACATGGTGATATCCCTAAATATCTTTTAAAATTCGTAGATATTGTTAGAAAATTTTTTAAACCCAAAATTTAAATATTCCTCTTATTATATAAATTTAGATACTCCTCGGAAGCTAAACCTTTCTTCCTCATATTGGAAGTCCTTAGAAATATTTACATCTTCCAGGAATCTTGATGTAGATTGAAAAATCATAATAATCCCTAGATGTTTGTGGAAATCCCTAATTGTGATTTGATGACTTGTTACACATTAGCTGTTTCTGATTTTTTTTTGAAATCCTAACAAGACGTTTTAAAAATTCATAAGACGTATTGAAGTAACTTTGGATCAACTTGAGACAAGCTAGAAATATGGTGTCATAATTAGAAATCTTTGGCAATATCATATCTAAGTATTTATAGACTCTTAGATATCCGTGAAATCCCTAATTATGCTTGATAAATCTTAGATATTCCTCGGAAGTTAAATTTTATGTATCCGTATATTGCATGTCCTTAGAAATACTTACACATCTTCCAGGAAACTTGATGTAGATTTAAAAAGCCATAATAATGCATATATGTTTGTAGAAATCCCTAATTGTGATTTGATAACTTGCTACACATTGGAGGTGTTGATTTTTTTTTGAACATCCTAACAACACGTTTTAAAAATTCATAAAAGGAATTGGAGTTTCTCGAGTAACTTTAGATCAACTTGAGACAGGCTAGAAATATGGTCTCATCCCTAAATATCTTTTAGAATTCGTAGAAATTGTTAGAAAAATTAGGAAACCTTTAAAAAATTATATACATAATTTAGAAATTTATTCAAATTTATTGACAATATCATATCTAAGTATTTATGGAGTCTTAGATATCCGTGGAAATTCCTAATTATGCTTAATAAATCTTAGATATACCTTGGAAGTAAAATTTTATGTATCCCTATATTGAAAGTCCTTAGAAATGGTTACTCACCTTCTAAGAATCTTGATGTAGATTGGAACTCAGTAAGAAAGCCCAGATTTTGGTGAATCCCTAATTATGATTAGGTAACTTGCTACTCATTGGATATTTTGAATTTTTTTTTGAAATCCTTGCAAGATCTTTTGAAAATTAATTACGCCTACGGATTAGATGTTCATAAAAGTTAATATAAAAAGTTAAAAGTTAATAAAAGACATAATTTGTTGAGTAACTATAAATAATGGAAATATATGGACAATATAAATCGTTAGAAAATTTAAAAACTTCCATCAAATATTTATACATCTAGAAATCTATTTCAAAATTAGAAGTCTACATCTTGATAATACTTATTTGTATAAAACGGATATTTGTATAAACCATTCATAAAAAAACTTTATTTAGTATTAATTTAACAATTCTTTTTGTTATAGATATTTGGACAATAGGGTGTTTGTAGCTTTAGCAAATGGTGATATAGTCATATACGACAGAGATAATCGTAAGCATATTAAAAGAATTATTTAATTTTTGTAAAATTTTAATTTTTATTTTAGAGGGAGGATGGAATACAAATTCACCAATTAATATAGCGGTGGGTTCAATTGGGATGCCAATATCAAAAATGATCCCAAACGCCGGAAACTTATGGTGCGGTTGCGGTAATACAATAAAAGTAGTTAACATACAAACGTTAACTGTAGAGAACACGTTTACTATCAACAACGATTCCAACAAATCGATCACTTGCATAGTAGTATGCGGAAACGGGGTTTGGTTGTCTTTACAAAATTCTTCCGTTGTTAAATGTTATCATGCCATATCGTTTGAGTTCCTTTGCGAAATCAATCTTGCTCCAGCAGTCACCAAAATGTTAACAAGTACTATATACTAAATTTTCTTAAACTTCCTTCAATTATTATTTGTTTTTTTTTTAGGTTGTGATGATATTATTCGACAGCACAAAGCAGCTTGCCTTCGAGTGACATCATTATTGGCTTGTAAAGATTTGTTATGGGCGGGAACATCCGCTGGAGTGATCTTGACGGTGCCTCTTCCCCACATTGGCCCATCGATGACAAAACTATCATGCGTTCCGACCATTGTAGGAGTTCCTCACGGTCATACAGGCCATGTGAGATTCTTAACGAACATAGAATGGCACAATCCGAACGCGGAGTTGCAAAGGCATCAATACAAAGCCAAACCGGAACAAAGGAACAGTTCGAAATTGCTCATTATTTCTGGTGGGGACGGTTACGAGGACTTCCGGAACACAAACTTATCGGAGATTGCTGGCCGGGAGGATTCTACAAATCACCTGTTGCTCTGGAATATATGAATTAGGAATACACAAACTTTGGAATATATGAAAATTGGCATTTTTTTTCAGTTTCTTACGTTCTTAAGAATTGTTAGATGTGTTGCGAGAGCCGTTTAAATTTCTCTTTGCCCGACGCGGCACTTATTTTTTGAGTGATCAATGCATTTTCTTTGTAAAACGTGTGATAGTAGTATTAGGTGTATTATTTCTATTTAGTACGTTCCTATGTGTATGATACGAATGATTTATTTTTTTTCCTTTTATCCATGGACACGGATACCGACCAGTTTTTAGACTTGCACAAAACGCGCTAGAGAAGCTCTGGGTATATATATATAAATATATACATATATTTAGATAAGCGTATTGACGTAAAGCGTTAAACGTAAGATAAGCGGGCAATTAAAGTGTCAACTTATTATTTTCAATATTTCATTTTTAATATGTATAAAGGCAAACCCCAAATTTAATAAAAATTATTAAACAAATTTGTTTTTTTTATTATGCTCAATTTCATATGAAGTTAAACTACAATTGAAAATTTCCGCATAAATAACTCAACTGTTATGTTTCCTTTACCATTGTTATCCCCAAGTTTCAATATTTTCTTCCTAGCAATTAATGAATTTCTGCAGACAAAATGTCAGTTTCTTCTCCTTCTTCAAAAAACGGGGTAAAATATTGGTGTGTGAGGTTTTATATCACTAGTTACCTGTCTGTTGTATTGTCTTCTCTGACATGACCTTTAATAAACCATAAAGCTCCACTTTTGATGTTGCTGCCTTCTTTATTAGCTTCCTTCTTCGTCTGCCTAAAGATATCACAAACGTCCTTGCCAATCTAGTAAAATGGAAAAACTGACTCGGCAATGATTGTTTAAGCCTTGCACACAGCAAATTAGTTCTAATCTTGGGAAGGTGAACAAATGCTTCATAATTCATAGTGAACACGTTCAAAACATCAGTCCGCCGCATATCTACCATGTTGGCTAACAAGGTCTCATATCTCCGAACAATCCTACTACAACAATGTTACTACTCCGCTATCAGCTACTGAAGTCTGTTCAAACTATTCATTAATGTTCCAACCGAAGCAGATAAGAGCAGAGAAGTTCTAGACATGTCATTTTTTGCAACAAATATATCTATCAGTAGCTGTAATCTCAAGTTCAGAGGCACAATATTTGTTTCGGCTAATAACGCATTGGTTGGTGTAGATATAATAGGGCTGGTAATAGCCCTGGGTTGATACTGCATCTTGGTCAATTTTTTAAACACCAAAGAGGGGTAACATTAACCAGGTAAAATACTCGAGCATCGACTGTATGAGTGCCCTATACAGTGTCACAGTGATCCTAGGACCACATCCCCATCTAGTTGACGAACATATTCAGTGCTTTCTGGCAATTATTAACAATATGGTTTACAAATTCTTTCCAAGATAGGTCACATTGCCTCTGTAGCCCTTTCATTATTGAGCAAGGAAGATATTAGCGAAATGTTAAATATTGCAGATAAAATTTGGGATAAAAAAATAATACCTCTTCTAAATTCTTTATGTAACTACAGTCTTGTCAATATAAATCAACAGATATTATTGAAAGTATTTTTTGACTACACATTAATTGTCAATCTCTTCTCAGTAATATCAGTCAGAAATAACTGTCGTCAAAAAATCAAATATCCGCCATTCACAACCATCTTAATAATTATATTTGTATTGTATTGTACTTGTCATAACTATAAGATAGTTAGCCAATATCCTCATTTTTTGTACGGTGTGTTCATATCATGAACAATTTGGTAATCAAGCTTTTAATTGTCAATGGATCATGGTGTAAATTTTCCACTAAGCAAAGTTCCAAATCGTCATCTATTTCTAATCCAAAAAATAAATAACTATTTCAATGGAATATAAAAAATATTTAATAAATAGATTAAAGTTTTTAAGAGACGCAGGAGCTGATATTTCACTTTTATTTCGCAAATGTTTTCCTTATCACCGAAAAGATACAGAATCTTCTTTTTCAGCTGCAAATAGTTCTCCAATACATACCTATGTTAAAAAAGAAGTTAACGATATCGTTAAATTTACGACGAAATTTCCCATTTATTTTAACTCAATAAACCTATTAATATATTTGTAGCTAATTTTATTGAAAAATTTGCAATTTTAAGGATATCAAAAATTTGCCGATTAATCCATTGTATAACCAAATTTATCTTTTGGTTCATTACTTAAAGCAAATATATTCACGTGTTTTAAAAAAGTGTACAAACATAATTTCGATTCCAGATTTTTCATTACCTGTTGATCATAGTCTTCGATATCACATTATTACAAATTCTTATTTGCCATTTTGTAGACCACGATGTTTGGATGCTACAAAATTTGCAATTGCTAAGAAAAGAATCAACCAAATGATCCCTCTTATAATTTTCCGTTCTTCATCCATCTCCTGCCTGCCGTAACTTAAGGTACCTAAACAAACTGTGAAGATTGGCTCAACGTTGTGAGATTGGGAGAAACCTGAATCAGGACCGCACTACAGTTACCTAATATATGGTGATATGCTCTTTATGGTGTGAAGAATGTAAGGTGATATGGTCTCTATGGTGTAAAGGAGGTATTCACAGGCGCCATCCTGTTGGAAGATCCGACTGAAGGAGCAACTCAAGTGAGTACCGCCTTCTTAGCGAGATGGCTACCAGGTATCGATCTTCGTTTAGAGAACAATTGCTTCCTTTATACCGTTCTTACCTTCGGCTTTCATGAACAGCTCTTCACAAAGCAGCCAGACAATATCATCAATGGGATGATATCTTGTTCAGTGATGTATCAAGGTTTTGTTTCTGGGTTAATAATGGTTGTAGGGTATGGTAATATCGAGGAGAAAGACGGAGTTTGGAGTTCGTGCAAAGACGACGTAGTCTTAATACCTTGGGTTAAAGTTTGGGGGAGATATGTGCTGGACAAAGATCACTTTGACAGCCACATTAAAACTTAAAATAAACTTTGTGATACTCTTGTATTATCTCTTTTTAATTTCGGTGACGTACTTTAACATCGTGCAGATAGTGTGGATAACTGTAGAATACAAAGAGTTCAAAATACATATTTACGATTTGTAACTGGTCTTTGATGACAAGCCAGGGTGTCTCTATATATATTATAGCGCGGTTTTTCTTTCCCTCTCTTCTTTAATTCATTTTTCCATAAGTATCAAAATAAAAATCTTAGGACGGCCGAAGTTTTCAAAGTCGACCGAGATTGTTTCTTCCATAAACTTTAACCAAAGCAGACTTGTAATACAATTAAAAATCTATATGGAAGAAGTAATCTCGGCTGATTTCGAATATGTCGGTCGTCGCAAGCACCATAAAAAATTGTCGTACTACATATTTCAACTAATTCCATAAATTTCAACCAAGGCAGACTTGCAATACAGCAGTGTGAGAGGTGCCATCCGAGGGGTCAATAAGTTCGCGGGTTTCAGGGGACTTTTGGTATGTGGATAATATCCGATTTTCTTGCCACAGTACTTTTTGCCTTTGGACTTGTTAATATTGTCACAGGCTTCCATATATTTTTCCCTTTTGAACTGTTTGATTAGGGCTTGAATATGCTTGTTGAGTTCGTTGAATTTTTTTTTAAATCAGGAATCTCCGACATTCTAAAGTCGCGATATAGGCGTCTCTTTTCCTTGATTAACCTTACCTTTTTTTCCTTGATTACCTTTTTATGAACTTTGGAAGTGGAAAATTGTAAAATTTTTCGAGTTTGTTTGGGCTGGCTTGGGCAATTAATTCTCTAAGGTGTTCGTTAAATTGAGATATAGTATCGGCAGTAATTAGAGAGATCGAGTTGATAAATTCTGCGATGCCCGAATTCACAGCTTCAATGTTACAGAGACTAAAATTCTTTATGGTTTTTGGAACAGGTCTAAAAATGGGAGTCGTCAACTGCAGGTGGATTAGAATTCCTAGGTGGTCGGAGCACAGATCGGGAGAGACTGCAACATGGGTTATCAGGGATCTTATACTTCGCGTGCAGAACAGCATGTCTGGAGTGGAACTTTGATTGTTTACCATGATAAACGTTGGGGGAGTTTTAATGCGTTCCAAATCAGTCGAAGATACAAAACGATTGATCTGCTTGGTTTTAGCCGGATTTGGATTAAAGTCACCAATAATCAAACAGTTATTATGTAATGAAGCCATGTTGAATATTGACTCTTCGATTCTGCTATGAGGATGTACGTAGACCAAAAATATGTGAAGTGCTTCTGTGCCGAGCGTGATAGTAAAATGTAAAGCGTTGTTTAACTCACAGTTGATCCTTGGTGGGTTGGACTGTCCCATGTGTAGCCCAGGGTCGCCGAAGACGACGGCTCCACCTCTCACGCCTCTATTAATAACGTTACCCGCTTTTTCAATTACTTTCCAGTTCTTGAATTTGATTGCATCCTTTGATTTTGTCTCAACAAACATTGCGCAGTTAATGCGGTTGTGATTTATGAAGTTTCCAATTAGATGGGATTTTGGATGGTAGCTATTAATGTTTGTGTAAACTAATCGTAGCTCAGTCATTGTTACTTCTGTGAGATTGTGGATTGAGAACCATGGCTCGGCTCTGTGGGAGATGGTTTGGAGACATCTTCAAGGTCTATCATAATTATGTATATAAAGCTTCCCGAGAAAGCGACAATCGGGTTGATTTGATGTTGTTCAATGCATCTGCGTTTTAAGGCGTTAATCAGTTCTCGACGATCTAAGCATTTGGGAGAGTTGATCTTAGTCACGTAGGTATCTGTGATGTGATCGTGGATAGTGATAGGTTTATGTATGCATGAGTCTTTCTTTATGTTATTATTGAGCTGGTCTGATCTCTTATTAGCTGACTTGATTCGAACATTAGGCCTTTGATGGGCGCTGTGGGTCTATTTTTGCATTTAAAAGACCATGCGCTGTGGCCTTCTAGTCCACACGATTTGCACTTTTCGGGTAGCTGTGATGTGCATTTAGAGGTGTTGTGAGGACCCAAACATTTTGTACATTGAATTTTTGCTGTACATTTGTCGGAAGAATGAGAGAACTCATTACATTTGTTGCATGGTATTGGAAGTGGCGGAGGAGGGCGGCTCTCGTAAAATGGAAAGTGGCTATTTTTGTAAAATACACTCGCTTGTAGTAATCTCTGATATGAGCAGCGCACCCTGTAATTATTCGAATTTTGTAGGTGGGGTTGTTAGTGGCTTTTGAAATGATTCGTTTACAGAATCGGTGTTTTATGTTTTCTAAGTTTAAGTGGTCGCTTATTTCTAGATCAACTGAGGTGATTACCGCCGAGTATGACGCTGAAGGTGTTTTTTTTGGTAGGGGAGATAAAATTTTTCTTTTCAGAGAATTCTATAACCAAATTTTGTTGTTTTAATTTGGTTAAATTTGCAATTTGCTGTGTTTTGGGGTTAACAGATTTAATTATAAAACCTTGTTCAGTTTTAATGATTAAATCGCGGGAGTCAAAAGAATTGTTGGACCAAATTTCAGACAGTTTAATTCTGCTTAGTAGTAGAGCTGATTTTAGGAAGAAAATAGAATTGTAAGTTTTTGTTTGTTGTTGGTGCGTGCGAGGAAACTGGTTAGCGGGCGGCACACGTTGTGAGTTACTACTTGTTGACGTATTACGTGGTGAATTCGTATTTCTGGGAATTTGTGGTATCTTAAATGTGGAATCGCTACGGCTTGTGTTGGGTTTCTTGTTGGGTCGATCTGGTTGATGTGTAGATTTCCTTAGGAGACCGCGTTTTTTGTTGGAAAAGTGAAACTCACCGTCTTGATCGGATTCGGAGACCGAAGCCTCCGAGCCCTTTGTGCTCATGTCTTCTAATTGTTGTCACACTCGCTGAGGTAAGTGGTATTAGAATGTCGTAGGTGAAAATTGAGAAGTGGAACTTTAATTGATTTACGTTTGCTGCTTGAAACCAATACGAAACACGTGTGAATATTTTCTTTTAACTTCTAATTATATCTTTTCTTAACATCACTTTTTCGAAATTAATGTTATCTAACTCAACATACCAACATTTTGAATGTTATCTTAAGTTGTCGCTGATGACAGGGTTACCCGAAACTATTACGATTTTATATTTACATAAACAAATACAAGTTAGATATTATTTTATGGTTATCTTTTTCTATTTTTCCCCATATGTACAACAAAATTCTCCGTCGAACGGATGTCCACAATATCAACGTTAGACATCGCAATACAACGCCATAAGATTTAACTTCTTAATCGTTCTTTTTCATATGGAATGCTAAACATATACAGTGCGCGCGTAAAGTATGGAAACATGAGAAAATCTTAATGGCTTGATCGATTTGGACAAAAATTTTGTATTCTTTTTGTTTTTTATACCCTATCGGGATTAAAATAATTGTAAATTTTGTGAGAATGGTAGATCAAAAATCTCTCAAAATGTGACTTATGATGTATAGATGGTTTAGCTAAAGCATTAGATACATTTCTGGTCAGATATCTATGAGAATTCCAGTATTAAGTATATCTATATCATTTTGTTGTCCATGTTGCTTTAGTTTCATTTGACGCATTTTCAATATAGTTAGTATACGAAGCCTCTTTATATCTTTCAATTTGTGTCTTTAGGTACTGATAGAAATTTTTGTAGGCTTCAGGAGTAACAGCCCCATTTACAACTCCTTCATATAACTGCCTTTCAATCGCTGTTTAATTTTTGATCTCTTCTTTTAATATTATCACTATATTTTTACCTGTTACTTATTTCTATTTGGAGATGAGATATCAATAATTATAAATTTGCTCGTGTATCCAAACTATTTCAAATAATGCTCAAAATGTTATTAGAATAGTTTTCAGCATTTTGCATATTTTTTTGCAAATGATAAATTTGTGGTATTCATATAATGATTCTTTATTTTTGTTTTAATTTTTTGAATCGCGCTATTGATTAAAAAGGATATTTCTTGCGCAATGTGAATGATTTTAAGTTTGTAAATATACTTTCAAGATAACATTCAATATGTGGTTATTTCTCATTTATTCCTTGGTATTTCAAAATTTGTTAGCTTGGTTTTATGCGACGAGTACGATAATCGAGAAAAATTATCAAGAACATATGGCGGAATGTTACCTTGTTACCTCTTGTTACCTTTATCTTTTCCACCATTTTAAGTTCATAATTAAACTGTACGAAGCAAAATAAAATAAAAATGTACTTACCGTATACTTACTATATTATTAAAATATTATTTTCATTAATTCGATAGTTGTATGCTTTCGATACTTTCAATTCTTTGAATAGTCTTAATAATATTCCTAACTTTGCTAAACGAGCAAAATTTTCCTGTAAAGTGGTCAATTATATATCAATTAGTTTCTTACAAATGTTTGGTTAAAGCAACTGTTTTAAAGCAATTTACAGTGTTCCAAGCAGCCATCGTGACCAATTTAATCTTGGAGGGTAATGTTGCGGTAATAAATGTCGGACATGTTGAAAATGATGCAATTGTTGTTCGTGAAGTGATTTCCATACAAATGACCTGTGTTTAAATTCAGAAACTTGTCGGGTAGTTACCATATTATTTTCGATTGGTCTCAGAACTATTCTATTCAAGCTTTATTTTGAGATATCAGTCATGGAAATATGTTTATTCGCTCAAAAGATATCAAAGAAAGGGGTAGATTTTGATTGTAACAGATAGAAACTGTACTAAGAAACAGATTTGAGAAATTCAAGAAAGTTGATTACTGCGAGCTAAATTAGTTTGAAATTAATATGAATTGGGGATTCTTTTGTGATATTAATCAACAAAATATCTTTATTTATTCAGAAGTTGTAGAATATAAAGAATTCAAATCGATTATTATATTTCTATGCAAATAAGTTTCACAATATCATAATCCTAAACTAAGCAGTAATGAATAAAATATTGAGGTTATTTGCACAGTTGCATTTTTATTGACCTATTAAGTTAAGTAGTCCTGGAAACTACTCCTGGCTGTTAGTGCGACAAATGAGTCACCGGACCAATTAAGGGTTAACCCAAGGTCCGTAAAACGTTGGCCTGGTTGGCTAGACACAGGATTTCAACGTATGAAAAATAAACCCCACCAACATGCCCTAGTCGTGACGTCACGCGTTCCACACTCAGAGGAGTAACGTTGCGTACATTGAGCTGTATCTCGATGTTAGGTAAATAAATTTATTTTTGTGGGCTTAACAAAGGTTAGAAGTTAGAATAACATAAAAAAATATAAAAAAAGATATATGAAGGAAGAAGTATCAGTTTCAGTTTAAACTCTTCAATTTTCTTTTACTTTTTTTACAATGCTTTTTATTTTACATTTGAAACTTTTGAATAAAGTTTATTGCCGAAATGTAATTTTCGTCTGAAGGAGATCAACACGTTACAAGTATGACCAATATACCTTTACCTCCTTTTTGGATATCCAAGCCAGAAACATGTTTCGTCAAATTGAATCCCAATTTGAGCTTTTACGAATATCAGATGATATTCGTAAAAGCTGATACTCCAAGTACAGTTTGGTATTGTCATATCTTGTCAGTTATCTTGTCAGTCTAGTATTGACATAGTTAGTGTTCCACCTGACCGGGACACATATGTGTTTTTAAAAAAGAATATCATGCAAATATGATTAATGGTGCTTGACTGGCGTCGAGCAAGAAAGATGTTACAGAATTGTTGATAATAGCCGACAGAATTTGGGTATCCATTAGTTGTTCCCCGAATATTAATTTTTACCCATCACTCTGAAATTTTCAAAATTTTACTTCTAATTCCAATTCTTTCTTATCACTTACTCCTTCATCTTCTTTTTCTAGTCAATCTGCTGCCTTAACACGTTAAACGCACCATAACAAAAAAAAATGTTCTGTGGACCACAATACCAAATAAGTTAAATATGGCTGGTTAAATATTTAAAATATTTGTTGTTAAATTTCATCCTAATTTTTAGATTTTTGCAAATTAATGTGATTATTAATTAATCGTGTTTGACAGAATGGCAGAATTAACAGTGTTTAGCTTTATGATGTTCTGAAATAAATGAGACTGTTATAAAATTAAAATAAACAATAAAAGCTGGCATATTCTTATAGGTTATTAATGTTCTCAATACTTTCTTTAATGTTTTAAAGATCTTCCTCCATTCATCAAAAATATTCATTATAGAATATTTTTACAACTAATATTCACTTCGCTAACTTAAAAATTGATTAGAATTTGGATCTCAACATTTAATTACTGAAATGTAATTATGTATTATCCAGCATTATTTTTTAAAAATAAACCAGAACAAAGAAAATCAGAAAAAAAAGAATTCAAATATGGTAAGCTATTTTTGATTTTAGATAGCGAAATTCTTTTGCTTTCGAGAATGGAAGTTAAAAGAGAACAAAAATTCTATGTTTGCTTATTTTTCAGTCTTAAATTGTTGTATACTTGTATCAAAGTAAAACTAGAACTGAACCGATCCAACTTAATACCATCTCTCATATTGAATTAAACTCACTTCATACTTTGTTGCTTTGGATTTGGTTCTTTGTCATATGAGGGATGCATGAAGTTGAAGCTTAACTTCATACCATCCTTCATACTTAATAATTTACGGTTCAACTACTCAACTATAATTCAACTATAGAAGAAAAAATCCTGGAATATTTCCAAAAAACTTAATTATAAATTAATTAAGTTAAAAATATTATAAATTACAAACTTAAATATTTATTGGGTTGAATTGGGTTTAGTTGGGTTAAGTTCCAACTTTATATTATTCAGTATGAGGAATGTTATGGGTTGGATTGGGTTTGGATAAGTTGGGTTGGGTTTGGATAGGTGAACCTAAGCCTTTGAAAAACCTAAACAAGAAAATGAAGAAACGTCGTATAGGCCCTTATGTTTAATAAGTGCAGTAGGGAAACTCCAAAACAATCAAAATGACAGCAAAAATAAAAAAAATCGGATGCTTACAGTTAAACTGTAACAGGAGGTGGATCACCCACGATCTACTAGAAAAAGAAATAAGAACACGGGATGCAGAAATAATACTAGGACAAGAGCCCAATATAAGAAAGTGTAGGAGCCTCCAGATAGACCTAAATGGAGATTGTTTCATACAACTAGATAAAAAAGCTGAGAGACCAATCAAGTGGTATAGAGGGAAGGGATATATTGGCGTCGAAATGAAGAGCTACACAGCAATATCAACATATTTTTCGCCAAATGGTAAAATTGAAGATTTTGAGACACTGTTAGATGAAATGGAGAGGGTAAAAACAACAACGGGAAGACCAACAATAATAGGAGGAGACTTTAATGCAAGAACCGTGATGGCAGGAGACACAGTGACAAATTCAAGAGGTAAGATTTTAGAAGAATGGCTTATAAAGAACAAGTTAGTAATAGTGAATAGAGGTAATACTCCCACCTACAACTGCCCACGAGGGAGATCGATAATTGATTTGACGATGGTAAGCGCAGAATTAACGGTAGCAATAAAGTATTGGAAGGTAGCAGTAGACACAGAAGTTTTGAGCGATCATCAATTAATAAGCTACGAATTAGAGAAGAATCCCCATGAAAAAGATGACAGACGCAAGATGAAAGGCTGGAGAGCAACACCGAAACAACTAATGGCATTACAAGATCAATTTAAAAAAGAAACGATCGGAATACAGCACCCGGATGAACACAAACTAATGAAAGCAATTACAACAGCTTGCAATAAAAAACTAAATAAAAGAAATCCCAAACAACAAAAAAATGTGTGCTGGTGGAACACGGAAATATCGGAGGCTAGATCGATGTGCATAAAACACAAAAGAAAACTTCAAAGAGACAGGAAATGTCGCGCATCCAGCCAAATAGAGAATACTCTGGATAAAGAATACAAAGAGAAGAGGAAAGTTCTAAATGTGCTTATAAAAAGGAGTAAAGAGAAAAAAATGGAGAGAAATATGTCAGGAATTAGAAGATGATCCATGGGGAACAGCGTACCAGGTAGCTATGAAAAGACTGGGAGTCAGGAAAAAGCAAGAAGTTGATAGTAAAACCATCGATTACCAATTCAAGAAATAATTTCCAAGGATTAAAGACAAAGAATATTTAGAAAAAGATGAAGAAACTGAACATCAAACAAGATCTGTGAATCAAAGAGAATGATCCTTGGACGAATTGAGTCAATGCACACAACAGCTTAAATTAAAGAAAGCTCCTGGAGAAGACGACGTAACCAATGAAATCCTAAAAGTCTGCGTGAAAAGGAATCCAGAGATTTTCCTCAGAGTTTTCAATAAGTGTTTTAAAGGAGGAGTTTTCCCGAAAATATGGAGAAGAGCAGTCCTACTGATGGTTGAAAAACCTAAAAAAGAAAATGAAGAAACTTCGTATAGGCCTTTATGTTTAATCAGTGCGGTAGGGAAACTCCTCGAACGCATAATTAATAACAGACTTATCGAGGAACTAGAAGAGAAAAAGATAATCAGCGATAGACAGTATGGATATAGAAGAGGTCTAAGCACAACTGATGCTGTCATGAGTATAATCTCCGATGTAAGAGAAAGGAAAAAGATATCCTCGTCAAACAGGGGTTTTCGTATAATGATCTTGCTGGATTTTAAGAACGCCTTCAATTCTGTGCCGTGGTCAAAAGTAAGAGAAGCGTTAATGGAATCTAAGATATCGCTAGAAATAAGAAGGATGATAACATGAAATGACGTGCGGAGTCCCGCAGAGTTCAGTCAGAGCTCAGTAAGAGAAAAGAAAAAGATATCTTTGACAAATAGAGGTTTTTGTATAATGATCCTGCTGGATGTTAAGAACGCCTTCAATTCTGTGCCGTGGTCAAAAGTAAGAGAAGCGTTAACGGAATCAAAAATATCATTAGAAATAAGAAAGATGATAACATCATATCTCTCTGATAGAACGGTGATCCTACCCGACGGGCGCGAGATGAAATGACGTGCGGAGTCTCGCAGGGTTCAAATCGGCGGAACCCTTTGGAATATATACTACGACAGAGTCATCTGTATAAAAATAGAAGCCGGAGTAAAGATAACAGGGTATGCCGATGACCTGGCAGTAGTCCAGTAGTCAAGTACAGGCGTCAACTCCGGAGGTGTTAAAGGATAAAGCAGAGTATTGCGTTGAAAAGATAAGTTGTGAACTTGGGAAAATGGGCCTCCAACTTGCACCCCAAAAACCGGAGATGGTGATATTAGAAGGGCGACGAAAACTTCAAAACATAGATATACGAATGAGTAACATCGAAATACGAAGCACGAAGTCTGCAAAATACCTAGGAGTTCACATAGATAAGGACACTAAGATGACCCAACATATAATAAGAACAACTGAAAAAGCGAGAAAAATAATTAATGCCATGTCAGGAATTATGCCCAAAGTCAAAGGACCAGGCCAAAAGAAGAGAAGACTTATATCATCTGTTGTCCAATCCGTGGTACTGTACGCTGCCCCTGCATGGGAGCATCCTCTGAAGTATGATAGATACGTAAAAATGCTGCGATCAATAGAGAGAAAGGCGTCAATATGCATAACATCAGCATATAGGATAGCATCAACTGATGCTGTTGGAGTACTAGCAGGATGCCCTCCATACGATATATTGGTTTGGGAGAGAGCGCGAAATTGGGAAACGAGAGGGAAGGACAAAGAGAAGAATAGAGGGGAGGTTACAGAAAGTGGCAGGAGAGATGGGATGGATATGCAGGTTGGGCGAGATTTTTTATAAGGGACGTACAGGAGTGGCAGAAACGGGGACAGGAAACCAACTACTATGCTACACAAGCCATACTTGGCCATGGAGTTTTCGGAAGTTATCTCAAAAAGATAAAAAGGTTAACAAGGGACACCTTTTGGTATGGCTGTGAGGCAGAGGACACCCCAAGACATACTGTCTTCGAATGCGGATACTTTGATGTTTTGAGAAGGGAGGTAGAATGTAGAATCGGGAGAAAAAAACATGGGATCAGGAACGAGGGGGCATCCCCGCGCCCAGGTACGTTATAGTTTAAAAACATTACAAAAAGTAATCCCTTTATATTTCTCCAATAATGCCACCGGATGAAAGGAACGAGGAGACAAGAAGAGACCTTTCGAATGGAAGAATCACGAAAGACAGACAGAAAATGGGATGAGGAACGAGGGAGAATTCTCGGTACCCCAGACAGAGATGACAGGAGCAAAACAAGGATGAAGGTGGAGAATGGAAAAAGATGAAAAAGATGAGAGGAAAGAAAAAGGGAAGATTATAAGAAAAGTGAAGAAGAAGTGCCGCACCATTAGGTGTGAGAGTTGTAATTTCCCCGAAGATATGCCCTGAAGGGCGATACCGGGAAGAGTGAGGGGGTTTTTAGTGGGTAGTCTTGGGGCTAGAGATAGTCCTACACTCCCGGCCGAAACAGAAACATCCAAGAAGACCACGGAAGGCGCCAACAGTAGGCCGGGGTGCATAACGCATTTTCCCCTCCACTGCGCAAAAAAAAGGGTTGGGTTTAGATAGGTGAACCTAAGCCTTTGAAAAACCTAAACAAGAAAATGAAGAAACGTCGTATAGGCCCTTATGTCTAATAAGTGCAGTAGGGAAACTCCTCGAACGCATAATTAATAATAGACTTATCGAGGAACTGGAAGAGAAAAAGATAATCAGCGATAGACAGTATGGATATAGAAGAGGTCTAAGCACAACTGATGCTGTCATGAGTATAATCTCTGATGTAAGAGAAAGGAAAAAGATATCCTCGTCAAACAGGGGTTTTCGTATAATGATCCTGCTGGATTTTAAGAACGCCTTCTATTCTGTGCCGTGGTCAAAAGTAAGAGAAGCGTTAATGGAATCTAAGATATCGCTAGAAATAAGAAGGATGATAACATGAAATGACGTGCGGAGTCCCGCAGAGTTCAGTCATCGGCGGAACCCTTTGGAATATATACTACGACAGAGTTCTCCGTATAAAAAGAGAAGCCGGAGTAAAGATAACAGGTTATGCCGATGACCTGGCAGTAGTGGTCCAAGCGTAATTAATGCTATGTCAGGGATTATGCTGAAAGTCAAGGGACCAGGCCAAAAGAAGAGAAGGCTTATATCATCTGTTGTTCAATCGGTGATACTATATGCTGCTCCGGCATGGGAACATACTCTGAAGTACGATAGATATGTAAAAATGTTGCGTTCAGTAGAAAATATGTCAATATGCATAACATCAGCATACAGGACAGCATCAACGGACGTTGTTGGAGTACTGGCAGGATGCCCCCCATATGATATATTGGCTTGGGAGAGAGCGCAAAATTTGGAATCGAGAGGGAAGGATAAGGAGAGGAATAGAGAGGAGGTGTACAGAATGTTGCAAGAGAGGTGGGATAGATATACGGGTTGGGCAGGATTTTTTATAAAGGACGTGCAGGAGTGGCAGAAACGAGGACCGCAGACTAATTAGTAATTACTACTCTTAAAGAGTGATGAGATTGGAAATGAAGTAATCAATTATCTTACTGAGGTTATGATGGAGAAGGAGATTGAAGAGAAGAGAAGGGATGACAATGAGGTGGAGCCGAGGAGCTGAGGGGGTATGTCCCCCGCATCCAGGTACGATGTAAACAAAAGTTAATGCAAAAAGTCAATATTTCATTTTTTCCCCTGGAATTCCAAGGACTACATCGGCGTGGATCGGAGGGAAGAGCAGAAAGTGATCTGAATGAAAGGATAAAGGGAGACATGCAGAACATGGGATGAAGAACGAGGGCGAAATCCCCGCACCCAGGTATGTTATAGTTTAATAACATTTCAAAAAGTAATCCCTTTATATTTCATCCATAATGCCACCGGATGCAAGGAACGAGAAGACAGAAGAGACCTTTTGAATGGAAGAATCACGAAAGACAGGCAGAAAACGGGATGAGGAACGAGGGAGAATTCCCGGCACCCAGGACAGAGATGAGACGAGCAAAATGAAGATGAAGATGGAGAATCGAAGAAGATGAAAAAGATGAGAGGAAAGAAAGAAGGAAGATTGTAAGAAAAGTGAAGAAGAGCGGCACCATTAGGTGTGAGAGTTTAATTTCCCCGAAGATATGTGTATACAAAGAATAGCGAAAAAGATTAGAGGTTTAAGATTGGAGATGGCAGAGGAGACGGTGGAGATTGTTATACTGAAGGAAAGAAGAAAAATGCCGAAGATTAAGATAAGAGTTAGGACAGTAAGGAGCTCTAAAGTTAAATAGCTAAGCGTATACCTGGATAAAGATTTGCGTATAATACAACATGTTAGGAAAATTGCGGAGAAAGCGAGCCGACATTTAAAAACTTGATACGCTTTATGGCGAAGAAAGGAGGTCCAAGAAACGTCCATAATCCATAACTTTTATAGGGGTTTTTATTTAAGGTCCCAGGACGTCCTCGTTAAAAAAAAAGTTTGATTCGGTTGTGTTGCGCTGAACTTCAACTTTACACCATTTAACATGAAAACAGTATGAAGTTGGAGCTCAACCCAACCCATAAGATTATGCAAAAATATGAATCAATACAACGATTTACAAAAACACCTCGGGACACAATAATTTACAAAACAGTGTAATACAAAAACATAATACGTAGTAAACCGTAGTATATTGATAACTAGACTAGATGACTAGATTTAGCCGTACGTCTCTTTAGACGGCTAAACCCTAATTTTTGTAGTTCTACGTCTTTAATTCAGAAGCGTGGTTGGGTTGGGTTGGACTGGGTTTTGTCTTAAGAGAGGTACGACTAAACCTAAATGATTTTCGTTCTAGGTCTGCTATTAAATTGTTATACAATCTTAAATTGTTGTACACTTGTATCAAAGTAAAACTAGAACTAACACTAGACCTAGTACTAGAAACATTCAGGTTTAGCCGTGCGTCTCTTTGATTGTCATTCAGTGCTTGATTGTTGTAAATTCTTCTAGAACTAAAAGTATAACTAATACTAGACATAGCAACGTTTGGCATTTCTATATATTTTTACTAACTACACAAATTGATATTTTTATTTCTTTGTGAATAAATTAATTCATTCGAATTAAAAAATATATACATGTATTACTAATTATAATAAATTAATATCATTAATATTATTTATAAATTTTTAAAATTTTTTTGTTGTATACATTCGAGAAGTACAAATTTTAAATAAACTGTTGTAATAAATATTGTATTTTTCATTAATGGTGTTTTAATAAAATTTTAAATTTTTTTTGTAATGGTCGTTTCATTAATTTGTGGGCCTCAACAAATTCAATATTATTATTAAAGAAATATTCAAAAATTGTACCTACCAGGTCACACCGGGTCCCGTCGAAACCAAAGGTGCTCAC
Organism: Onthophagus sagittarius; assembly: GCA_036711965.1. Classification (NCBI taxonomy): domain Eukaryota; kingdom Metazoa; phylum Arthropoda; class Insecta; order Coleoptera; family Scarabaeidae; genus Onthophagus; species Onthophagus sagittarius. The sequence goes on along the minus strand of JASERS010000007.1, from coordinate 6,294,720 downwards.
GATCACGAACGTTCACGTGAATGCTACAACAATTGATGCCCGCTCACGGTGGGTCACGCATGACCCATCGTGGCCTGGCAGGACTCACCTAATTTGCATATCTCTAATCCAGACACCCATATTCCAAAACTTCCAGAAGTTAACTCAACCGGCTTATAATGATCCATTAAAATAATACCGGGAAATCACGGTCACCATTTTTTTTTAATTTTACGTCACCACTGCCAACAGTGATTTTTTAGTAGCGGTGAAAAATCACTTTTAATGAAATATCGCTCATCCCCTATTATTTACTCAGATTCCGCAGTTATTTCAGCTGTTTAATAAAAAGCGCCTAACTTTTGGAATTAATTTTAGTCTGTTTTATTTAACCTACTCAGCTTTTCGTTGAAAAATGTTAATTTTCGTTGTCTTAGTTGATAATAAAGCATTATTTTATTTATTTATTATTAAGTATCAAAATTGTCGTTTAATTCTTAAAGGGTGGTGTATTTTATGTGAAAATGAGTATAGGTTTAAATGAAACAAAAATGAACCGGTAAAATTCGTATTTATATATATATTTTTTTCAAAATTTAAAATAATTACTATAATACATTACTTAAAACTAGAAATAACTCGCCTACGCACTTTGTTTTCGTGTCGAGAGAAAATCATGGAAACTAAGCTCTAGCATATAGAGTTGATAAGTGAGTATTCGTTGTGTCCTCTTCGGTAAATCTTTTTTAACAATCATGACAATATTTACATCGTTTTACACTGTTTACGCCGACATTTTATATTTTTAAGTTATCCGGTATATAGGGGGTATATAAAATATGTCAGTACATTGTTCTAGAATTATTTTATTTTTTCCTTTATTCATCTTTATTTTAATTTAATTAACTTTGTGGAGATCTGCTTGATCCGATTATTTGGGAATATCAAAAAGGAACAAAAAGAAACGAAAATATTTGACACTCCCGGTGGTATCGGTTCGTTGAATTAAAGCGACAGAGCGAAAACACGCGACTCCTTTCTTTAAAATTCAACATTAAAACACGCAAAACGCATTCATCCTCCGAGCAAGGGTACGGGTTGCTTTTTTCTTTGTCTCTTTTGATTTGGTCCAGATGTGTACGCGTCGCCCCGTCGTCGGCGCTCTCCTTTATTGTCGAATCTACGCGAACGAAACCGGGTTAAAACCGTTCGAGTGCCCACGACTTCTATTTAAAAACGTACATGAATAAAACCGGAAGATCTACTCGACCTCGAAATTACCCTTACTTTTTCTTGGGGGTCATCGAGCTATAAAAAAATGCGTGTCCGATTGGAATTACGAGAGAATAACGAGACACTTTTTCGGGGAACGTCGACGACGTACGGCTTAAGATATATATAGAGCACTTTGGGTGATTATACATATTTCAAATCCCTAGATCCTAAAACCACGCTTATCAATTTTTTAAATTACATTAAACAATTCGAAAAATCATTTGATCACAGCATTTGTAAACCAAGGGCAATTTTAAAGCATCTAAATGAGTCGCTTTGACTTCATTTTTAATCAGGGGCGCCACTAACCATATTCTTTTTTTATTTCGTTATGTTTAAATTTTGAAAATAAGGAAACTTTTGAGTAGCTGTGAATAAATTGGTCAGATTATTTTTTGGGGGGATAAGTATGGTGTTGTGGTGGCGCCCACTTGGTCGGGATTTAAAATTTGAATTGGCATTCGAAGGTTTTTTCTGCAAGCGTATATCGATTAATGCGCTGTTCCCAAGCATTTGTATTACAATAAATCTGCGACGAATTATTATTATTATTATTAAGCGTCAGTGTAAGTGTATATTAATATATAACTTGAATATAAACGACGGGCCACTCATTTCGGCAACGTCATCTTCTAAGTTAAGCGTTGGTCTTGTGCCCTAGTTTTCCGTTTATTCGTTTCATTTTCATTTACTTTAATTTTTAATTTAAAAACACTACTAAATTAGTTTAATTCAAAAAACTACTTCGAACATGAGACCTAGTGCTTCGTATGTGATTGTGAGTATTGGTTACGTCGGTCGTTCTTCTTCCGCAGCGTCGGGCCCCCGATGAATTGCTAATGGTGTAATAGCGACCTGGCTGGGAGTGTTTAACAGAGCCGTTTCGGAGCAGTCTTGTTCCTCTTTGTCCTCTTCGGATTGCGGATCCTCCTCTCCGGCCTCTATGGCAACAAACAAGTCATGAATATGCACCCTCCACGCAACGAGCTACATGCTACACCGAAACCGCCGATTATATACTAAGTAGTCGCATTACGTTTCGATTCGGAAACATGAGGAATTCATGCACATTCCACAATCCGCGTCCCCAATCAATTACATACAAAGAAATCTAAAGTAGACTTAAATAGTTTTTAGTCTTACTATAAGTTTCTTTGACGTCGGGTACGCACCAGATAGAAAGAAAAAATATATATAGTAATAATCTAGGTGACACAGATCACGCTGCGAATGTGCAAAACTCACTGCAAAAAACCCTACAACGACGTAGACGATGAGTAACCATCGTACGAGGCTGCAAAATCAATACAGGTTTTTGAAGGCGCCCGCAGCGCTCTCGACGGCCACTCACCCGAACTTTCGGTGGTTGTTTTAGGGCTGGCAGGTTCTCGATCCGACATTTCAGCCATCGTCGTTGTTACTTGAGTTTCAGGACCTCCCAAACCAATCCCGTGGCCATGGACGGACGAGTACTGGTACTGCTGGCGATCCTGACCCTGTTCCGCCTGTATATCTAATGATGGTACCACTATCACCACTTCACCATCGTATGGCGAACTAACAAAACAAATTCAAATTTAAATTTTATTTTCTATTCGTTGGCGGCGCAGGATTTAAAACTTTTTTATTACCTTAAAGTAACTTTTTTCTTAATCCTATTTCCTAAATCTGAATATCCGCGATGCATAGGTCTCCTTGTAACCGACACCGTGGGTGGTTCTTTAAAATTTTTTGTAATGGGTGAACTGGGTTCTGATGATAGCTTATCAACTAGAATAGGTTTAGGTTTAAGCGCTAAATTGGGAGGGTTTCCCGGTGGTCGTTCCGATGGTTCCGGCGATACGGGAATGCCGGGTAAACCAAGAAGACGTTTTCTGTCTTCCATATACAGCTCCATGAGTTGGTCGAGTTTCATTTCGATGTCGTCAACCTAATAAAAAAAATAATTATGCTCACCTTCATATTAAATCTACGCCTCATTAAAATACAAACTACAATTTTGAAACTTCGGTAAAATAATACTTTATTATCAACAAGAAACGATGGAAGTTTTCGTCGAAAACACCCAATTGTTATGTTTCCTGCAGCATTGTTATCTCCAATTTTCAGGTATAGGGTAAATATTTCTTTGGCGCCGAAAGTATTCATAGACGCCGAATATGAATACTATCAATGTCGATAGTGTTATCTAGATTGAAGTTAAAATATTCAATTATTTTTTTAATATACTATTGTGCTTTTTCTCTCCAACTCAGTCTCAGCATCTGATGCAATGTTTCTTGGAGAGCACGTATTTTAAATTGAAACCTGACATTGCATCTAGTAGACTTGACACTGCTTTCAGAAAAACTAAAATGTTTCAGAAAAATTGATACCGCATCTAGAAGTTTTTTAGTGGACATGGATTGCTTCTAGAAAACTTGATAATGCCTCTGGAATACTTGATACGACTTCTAGGATTATTGAGATGCTTCCAGATAACATAATATTGTCTCTGAAAGACTTGATATGTTATTAGAAGACTTATAATACTTTCGGGCGATTTCATGCCAGTCCTAGAAGACATTGATTTCTGCCAGAAGGCTGCCAGAAGGATATTTCCTCTGGAAGACATGAAATGTTTCCAGAAGACCTACAATATTCCTTGAACATTTGATACCGGTTCTAGAAGATATGAATTGCTTCCAGAAGACTTGATATTGCCTCTGGAAGACATTGAATGTTTCCAGAAGTGTTACAATACTCCTAGCATATTTGATATCAGTTTTAGAAGACATGGATTGCTTCTAGAAAACTTGATATTGCCTCTGGAAGATTTGACACGGAGAAGAGTTGATATTGATTCTTGAAGACTTGAAATGTTTCCAGAAGACTTACAATACTTCCAGAAGATTTGATATTGCTTATGAAAGGGTTGAAATGTTTCTAAAAGATTTACAATACTCCTAGCACATTTGATACCGGTTTTAGGAGACATAAACTCTTTCCAAAAGGCTTGATGTTGCCTCTGGAACACGTGAAATGTTTCCAGAAGACTTACAATACGTCCAGAATATGTGAAACCGGTTCTAGTAGACATGAATTGCTTCCAGATAACTTGATATTGCCTCTGGAAGACTAGACATTTTTCCCGAAGACTTGGAGCACTACCAGAACATTTACCGATTCTAGAAAACATGGGTTACTTTCAGAAGACTTGATATTGCTTATGGAAGACTTGAAATGTTTTGGAAGACTTATAATACTTTTAGAAGATTTGATATCGGTCCTAGAAGACATGAATTGCTGCCAGAAGGCTTGATATTGTCTCAGAAAGACTTGAAATGTTTCCAGAAGACTTACAGTATTTGCAGAAGACTTGTTATTACTTTTAGAAGACTTGAGATATTTCTACAACTTTTACAATACTTTCAGAAGATATGATACCGATTATGGAAGAAATGAATGAAATTATTCTGCGAAATATTGCCGACACCTATTCATATGTCAATTATAAGCCCACTTGCTGTGAAATTTGGTGATAATTGGGTGAGTTGGGGTGCGGTGGAGATCGAGTAGCGTTACACTCATTTATTTGGTGTGCTGTCTGAGAGATTAGAATGTATCGAGAAATATCAATTTATTTTTTCTTGTCTGTTGAGTTATTTTTTTTACTTTTTTGTTTTAGTTGTTTTCTTTTTTTTGTGTTAAATGGAAGAACGGGTTTAGCCCGAATGTCACCCTTTGCAAATGTATTCATATCTTTTTTCTGTGATATTTAGATAGTTTTGCTCTGAAATGCAATAAAGTTTATTATTATTATTAATTGTTTCCAGAAAAGTTTATATTGCCTCTTGAAGACTTGATACTGCTTCTAGAAGAATAGATATGTTTCCAGATAACTTAATGTTGCCTCAGGAAGACTTGTAATGTTTCCAGAAAATATACAATACTCTTAGAATATTTGACACCCGTTCTAGAAGACATGAATTGCTGCCAGAAGGCTTGATATTGCCTCTGGAAGACTAGACATGTTTCCCGAAGACTTAGAGTACTACTTGATATTGCTTATGGAAGACTTGAAATGTTTCGGAAGACTTATAATACTTTTAGAAGATTTGATATCGGTCCTAGAAGACATGAAAATTTGCTAGTGCTTCTAGAAGAATTGAAATGTTTCTAGATAATTTGACATTGCCTCTGGAAGACTGGAAATGTTTCCAGAAGATTTACAATACTTTCAGAAGATTTGGTACCTATTCTAGAACACACGAATTGCTGCCAGAAAGCATGATATTGCCTCTGCATGTCTTAATACTGCTTCTAGACGAACTGACATGCTTCCAGATAATATGATATTGTATCTGGTAGAATTTAAATATTTCCAAAAGACTTATAATACTCCTAGCACATTTGATACCGGTGCCAGACTTGACTGCTTGTAAAACTGCTGACAGAAAACATTTTAATCGCAAAGAATAAGATATTGTTGATAAACCATTGAAATTTGCTTTCAAAATATTAAATACTGTTGAACAAAATCCAGAAGTTTGACGTAGGTAGTCGAAACTGTTAATTAAAGACTAGTATATACTGCTGTAAAAAGGCATTATTTGTAATAAAGCAAAAGGTAACAAATTGTCAGCAAAATACAAAATCTTCATGTCAGAAGTTCAAAAACTGCTACTTCAAGACTTGATACTGCTTGTAAAACTCTAAACACTGCTGACAGAAGATATTTCCATTGTAAGAGTGCCATAGGTGCAAGATTTGGGTGCACAAGCACTAATACAACATTTCTAATGATACATTATAGTGATCCATACGCCAGGGCACCGAATTCGTTTGCTGCACAAACATCCATGCAAAATTGTTAATGATTTTATATGGATTAAAGTTATTTATTGAGCTTTTCTTCCCAGCATTTGCTGCAAAATTTTGAATATTAGCACTAAGAAGTATTTTCAAAAACCGGCGCTTATGATGAATGTTATTTGAAAAATATAATAAATATTTTACTTAGTTTCAAACATTTAAATGCTATTTTATTGTTTGTTAAACTGTAAATAAAATTCAAAACTTTATATAAACTTTTGCTGATGTAGTAAGTAACGCAATTTCGGACATCCTGTATGTTATATCAACTGTAATCAATATGAGTAACTACAAACCCGAATAATGTCGGTTACAAAAATTATGCGACGACTTCATGTATAAAACGATGATCTCTTAGCGATACGTATTTGTTGGAAGATTATGAGTACAGTTCGAATGAATGGTTGCAAAGATATAAAAAATGATCCTGGTCCATCTCCGGTTAGGAAAAGACGCGTGTGAACTTACATATAGGCGAGATAACAGAGGAATGAAAAATTGAATATTGTATTATATCACAATATTCAAGTGAAGCCGAAGCTGTGAATTAAGACGTGCTAATGACGGCTTCTGAAAATAATATAAATTGAAGACGTTTTGATGATGTTTGATTGAAACAGTTTGATTTTAGAGTAGATCAAACTGGTATTAACCAGAACTACGAACATTATAATAACAAGGAGGCTCGCTCACGTATGACTTTGTCAAAATATTTATTATTGATGATATAATTCATTATATGGTAAAGCAGACAAATCTGTATGCTTTGCAACTTTATGCAACAAAATTGTGCCATGTGAATGATTCGGTGCCTACTGATAATAAAGAAATAGAAAATGCTTAGGTATAATAGTGTAGATGGGACTAATGCAATTGCCCTGTCTAAACATTTATTGGAGTATCAACATTCTATATTTAAATAAAATGAAAAATGTGATGCCAAGAAATGGATTGCAACAATTGTTACAGATGTGGGATTTCAACAACAATGAATATGCAAGTTTTTCTAATGATAAACTCCACCTTTTATAAAAAAAAATACCAAAAAGATTTTACGCCTTTACAATTTTATGCATTGATGAAACGTTGGTGCAATTCAGTGAGCGTCGAAGGTTCAATCAGTACATAAGAAACAAGAAAGATTGGCGTAAAGCTCTATGCACCTCAGGTTGATACACATATGATTTCCAGGTGTACTGTGGAAAAGATAACCAAGGAAATGGCAACGCTTTTTCAAACTTTGCTTTATCGCTGTTAAAGAACATTCTTCATTCCGGAAGAACAATCTATACTGGTGGCTATTCCACCACCGTTTATTTTGAGAGAAGACTACTTGGAAGGCGTGTATATCTTGTAGGAAACGGAAGAGTAAATAGAAAATTAAATTCAAAAGAAGTCTTGAATAAAAACTAAAAAACAAGATATAAGAGATAGCTCAAGAATGTACTGGTGAATATGGTTGTATTGTAAAGGAAAGATATTCGTGATGTGGTATTACTCACAACAGAATGTATTGATGAGATCATTCGAAATTACCAACGTGGAAAGGAAATAGAAAAAATGATTTAATGACCAAATTGAATTGATTTATCTGGCCAGCTAAAAGTATGTTCCCATTGCCTGAGCACCTGAGAAAAGTATTAAATAGTATCGCAAATTAGCTATTAATTAATTATCGAAAGAAATTCCACATTAGAAGATTGTCAATTGAGGAATCGAGGTATGGTTTGCTATGCCAATATTAAAGAACAGTTCTCTAAAAATATATAGCTTAAAATAAAACAACCAGAAGCAAATGATATTGTCCAGCTTGTAATAAAAACTCAGGTCATGCCGTTTTTTTTTGAATTTATGAATTCACTCATTGATGCCAGGTTGGTCAAAGTAGAGCAACCTCACAAACTACATTGTACATTTCAACATTTCTAGCACATTTCTGGTCACAAAATGTCAGTTAATTTGATGGTCAAACTGTTAAGTAAACGCCTTGTAAAGCCCCCAACGCAACGTAACGAATTTTTGCCCATATCAATTACTTTGATAGGGATCGAATTATCGGTATGAGAAAGGCGGGTTCTCAATTCTCACAAAATCGACTGCTCTGGATTGTATTCATAATTGTTGTTAAATGAGAATATTGCATAACGTCGTCTCAAAATTTAGAACCATTTTGAAAGAAATTTTTTTGCTTATATATAAACAATGGGTAGAAAACAATATCAAAATTTTTGCTTTCTAAAAAATCGGACGTCGTACAATAGCCAGTGAGTTGGAGAATATCTATGCTTTCCATAGATACTGTCAATCAAAATCGGTGGAAAATTCGTTGCGTTATATTGCACGGCGTGCAAAATTTTACATTCTTAGAAAAACACCTTCAAATTTTTCGATACTGAAAAGTAGCATTCAAGGCTGCTTTGAATGGTTCTTCTTCTGTTTTTTCGCCGTTCTCAACGCATTAGACTTGCTGTGAATACGATCTTGTTCAGAAATGATAGAAAAAGAATTTGGACCTGCACTTTTACTAACATATTCTCTAAGTATTATATTCACCTTTTATCTGAAAAAATATTTTTCAAGAATCGAAATTACATGACTTTCCCTCCTTAACACCTGAGTTTATGGTTTGGAGGGCGATATGTGCTGGACGAAGGTCACCCCTTAAGTTCATTTCAGTCACGAAGAAACACAGCATTCTTGCAGACGTCGCAGAATGCCATTTTTCAACAGGATAATACAATAAATAAGTAGAAATTTCATCATTGAATTTTGAAATTCCTATTTATTTACTACTGTAATGATGAATATGGCGAATCTATAAGATTCTTGAATAAAAACTGAAAAAAACAAGAAATGATGGCTCAAGAAAGTACTGGTAAATCTAATAGTATTGTAAAGGAAAAATACTCGTGATGGTATTACTCACAATAAAACATATTGATGAGATCATGCGAGTTTACCAATATGGAAAGAAAATGAAAATATGTTTACCAATATGGAAAGAAAGGCTATAAGCCTTAGGACAATACAAAAGCCTATACTGCTGTGGTTACAAGAAAGTTCTTAGAGCAAGTTGGATTGCAGATTTTGGCTTTGTCTGTACGGCTACCGGAAGTTGGGATATGATGGTTCCTTCTGAGGAGCTCATCACCAGGAGCTCATCGATATAAAGAACATGAGTAAAAGAGTTAATACATGCATAGCTGTGCGTGGAGATGTAATCCACTACTAGACTGTTTTGAAAATTATAGTCATATAGATATGATGACTAACGCGATAGCACTGATCCAAGAATCTTGAATATTCAAATTCGTTATTAAAGGATTCAGTGGTCACAAAGGCTCTATTTTCAGTTGCTCTTGTAGTGAAAAAATTAGAACCATTTTGAAAGAATTTTTTTGCTAGCCATTTACATGTCTAGACACATTCAAGCCTTTCTGACACCACAATATACAGCAGGGGACATAACTTTTTACTTCGTCTATCGTCAATATTACTTTAGCTTCAATGGGTATTTCTCATGAAATTCACAACTGAAAAGTCTTTGACTTGGTCTCAATGTCAGACCGTAGGTGGATCACTTTTGATCTTGGTATAAAAAAGATTGGAAAACAACTTAGAATGCAAGCCCAGAAGGGTACTTAGGCGAGGTAACGTTTTCTCGGCCCAATTTCAGACTTGACGTTGAGGAGCCATCAAGGTTTTGACATCAAGGTTTTGACTGATTCCTTGACGACGATATATAAAACGGCTTGTCGAATTCGTCTGGTAGCTGACTAAGGACATGCCGGTCCTGAGTATGTCCGTGCAGAACTGGGTGGTGTACTGAGGTCAGCTACCTTAAGAGGGAAATTAGAACAGAATAGAGTCAAAAGCTCTAGACTAAGTTCTAATTGGACTAACTATAAAAGCAAACCATCGAAATTTAAAAAGATGCAAGAGATATTATGATAAGGTCACCTCTAGTAATGAACTTTCTCGTCTTCCAAAGAAGATGGTTGCTATACCGACAACCTTTTAGATAACTTATACTTTCTAATGAATATGCATTTTATAAGTTAGGCGGACCCTACAATAACTTATGGAGATACCAACCACATACCGATTGCAAAAAACTGGCTGTTAACTGAGATAATCTGTACATAGGACAAAATGAGATACTTGATGGTATCGCACCAGCCCTGTTGCAGGTGGGATTGGAAGAATTTATGTCTCACTTAAGGAACGTCTTTCAGGGTTGCCATGCGTTTCGCCACATTCCCAGTGTCGGTAAAAGTGATACCTAAATCGGGTAAGCAAAACTACTTCCTTCCGAAGTCTTTCGGACTAATCCTTATGCGGAGGGAGCATGTGGAGTGTTATGTGATATAGGATACAAGAGGCTGTCAATATTGCAGAGACATGCTGTGAAAGGCAGAAACTGTCAGTTCACGCCAAAAAGACTGACTTAATTCTCTTCCCAAAGTTGCGAAAAATTGGTTATCTTCGACTATCTTTGTTCGCTAAATGCCCATTGAGTTTGTCTGAAGAGTGGAAAACACACCAAACAAGCGTGACAAGAGGGTCAAGAAGGCAAATGTCGCTTTTGGTCGTAAGGCAATTAGAGAGACACAGGGCTTGTCGCCCAAATCTGCCATCTGGATTTAAAACGGTCTTGAATTGTCACGTAGCACTTGAGGAGACGGCAACACTAAATTGTGTTACAGTACGGTGGATTAAAGGACACTCAAACCTCGTGGGAAATAAGCACGCCGATAAGCCGCCTAAAAGGGCCGCCAGGATAGTGCCCGTTCTCCTTTGTCCCAACTACGGTATTTCATATTGAATTAATCAAAAACGTAAACCACAAAATTTTTTTTTGAATGGGGGAAAAAGTAAAAGAGTGCCTGTTAGTTAATAGTTTATTATTTTATCCCTTTCGTAAGGCAAAAGCGCCTTACGAGTAATTACCGGATTTATCACAGGTTACTATAAGATTAATAAACACTTTTATAACTTAAAGTGTGTAGACAACCTTCTCTGCCGTGCTTCTGAAAAGGACGCCCTATAATATCTCAGTTTGCGAGAGTTAAAGGAAGAATGACCTACTACGGATGGCGTCAAAGACACTGTTTTCTAGCCTTCGGTAATTCCCTAGGCTGGTTGATATTGCCGGAGTGAATGCAGGGAGGATGTACAATGGGCCCGTTGGGGCTTTCCCTCCTCTTCTCTTACACTTAAATTACATATAATACACACATATTAATTTTTGTTTATTAACTTAGTTGTTAATAAAACATTATTTTACCCAAGTTTCAATATTTGTAGTCTAATTTTCAATGTAATCTTTTTATTAAAAAACTTACCTGTCGCTCGACTTTGACAACGCGGGATGCTAAACTAATTTTGGAAGCGTACACATCTTTGGCTTTGGACCCTTGTTTACCAAGTATTTGATCTAACCTGAAACGCCGAGGGTAATGAAAAGTTCAACAATATTCGATGGCGCGAGGAATTGGATAGGGTTTTTCTTGTTTGGGTGGAGAGTTAAGTTAAATCATGCACGAGAACTACGGGAACATTTACCAAAAAAAAAAAAACGAAATGTAGTATGTACAAAAAACAAAGTTTTGTGCGGGACATGAAATGATTTGAAACTGGTATTTTTGAAAAATTAGTTTGAATGGTCAGGCCGCTTACCTGAACTGCAAATTTTTCACTCTATTCAAAAGGTCGGCATGTCCAGAAGAGTATTGCTCTATAACGTCTTTAACATCGTAAGGTTTCAACGCTTCTCTAAACTTCTTTCGTGCCACAAAATACTTGAGCTACACACACAGAGGGCGGTAGAAAGAGAGGGGTTAGAGTCGCGCCATAACTAGTCTAGCGGGATGAGAGCTAACGAGTTTTCAAAGTTATGCCCGGTCCAAAACGCAATAATGGGACTCAGGTACGCCGTTTTCACCACTTCCGCAAACTTGGAACGAGGCAAAAACGGCACGTATATACAAAAGCGTCCCCTCTGTTCCAAGATTTCCGCTCGAACGTTTTGGAACAGACGGAACTGTCGAGGCGTTGAAGGATATTCCATGAAAATTTACATCCAACTTAAATCCATCAACGCCCTTTTCATGTTTTTTTTTCTTTACAAGTAAAATGCCACACTTTAAGGATTAGTTACAATTAATGACAGTTCAACACAATTCATAGCAAGAAAATTTCACATTATTAAGTGTTCATTAAAAAATATTTAAATATTTTTTTTAATAATACTAGGTCCTTTGGGTAAAACTGACTTAGATATTTTGATATAAAACATCAAAAATATATTTTAAAAAATGTTAAATATTAGTATAAAAAAATATCTTACATAGAATAATTGATTTTGTAGATTATAGCGACTTTGTCAAGGTTAACATATCGATCTAAATAAATCCTCTTAAAACAAAGGTTTAGAGCTTTAATAAGAGATATAACTCTTATTTGCATAGATAGCAAATAAGAGCAAGATACTTTTTTAATTCCCATTATAATTAATAAAGCCCAATAATACTTTAATAATTTGATTTTAAATAATTTCAGATATTTTATCAAGGTCGACAAATCGATTTAAATACACCCTCTTAAAATAGAGGTTTAAAATATTAATTTACATTTCTTTATCTACATAAATAAGGTCAGGAGGACTTTCTGATTTTTTTTAATTTTTGGTAAATACGAAAAATATTAAAATATTTGATTTTAAGCAATTTTAGATATTTTATCAAGATGGACCTTTTTGTCTAATTACACAGACTTTAAATATTAATATGAGATGTAGGTCATATTTTTAGCATTTTTAGTATTATTATTAGTATATTTGTACGATTTCAGATGTTTTGTCAAGACTGACATATCGATCTAAATACATCATTTTAGAATAGGTATTTCAAATATTAATTTGATTGATAGTGGGTCATAACCAATTCATCATCTTCGTAAATAAGATCATGACGAGTTATTGCGAGTAAGAGAGAGTAAAATTTATTTAGTCCACCAACAAAAATAATTTTTAATAAATAAGTATAGTGTTTGTAGTGGGGATAAAAAGGGCTATCGACCGTAGACTTTCTGCCTGGGATATTGTTGCGGATGTTCATTCTTGAAACTAGTCCCAAGATAGATTGCGTAGGAGATGAAGAGAGTGATGACGGTGATGTAGAGAAGTAGGTTTTTTAATGATTCATAAGAGATCGATTGGTTGCTTTTAGACTACATAATAATAATATTTCTTTAATACCCAATAGGCAAAGACCAAAAAAAGATAACTATACACCTATGAATAATTAAATGATAATACACAAATAATACCATCAATTAAATAATTATAATAACGACAATTAATTATTAATTATAACTAGGTAACAATCAAAAATTTACGAATACGTAAAATGACACGAAAAATACATTGTCCACTTTACGTTGGCACTCGACTTATACTATAAAGCATGACCAGTCTCTCAAGAAGAAAGGGGGGATGAATCAATATTATTTTCCAAAAGTTTTAGAAGAAATTTCGTAACATTAACAACAATACCGTTTATAACAACGATGATATATCAATGTACTGTTCAGTGAGAAACTAAAATTTCTTTTTTCTAAAAAATTTCATTAATAAAAGTTGTTTGTTATTTCATCAGGAATACACTTTGCTAATAAAAAATTTGATATAATCAAAATTATTAAGATATAAAAACGATAATATATCAATGTACTGTTCAGTGTACATTTTTCTAAAAAATTTCATTAATAAAAACTGTCTATAATATCATCAGCTTTATTAAAAAGGAAATTTGATATAATCAATAATCATCAAGGAAACCATATTGTGTCATAATAGCAGTTCATTTTGTGGTATACCTAAATCAAGACACAGGATTTCATATGCATGTAATGGATTCCAAATTAGAGAAGCATATTCGATTTTGCTAAAGACATTAGCAAAATACCAAGACTTTAGCAGGCTTACGTCAGTGAAGTGTGTTTAAAAGTAAGGCTAGCATCAAATAACACCCCCAAATCCTTGTATTCCTCCACACGACTTAAAGTATTAGCATCAATACTATAAGAATAAATTAATGGTGTTAAACGTCTGTTGTAGGTAAGTATACAATATTTGTCAATATTTAGTTTAAGTTTGTATGTCTTACACCATTATACTATTTTTGTTAAATTTTGTTGTAATTTATCAGCATCAGCCACCATTGAAATCTGAGTGAAGATTTTAATATCACCTGCATACGCCAATATCGGACATTCAGTATTCAGAAGTGGGTCATTTATAAAGAGGACAAACAAGAGGGGACCCAAATTTGAGTTGATTAGAAAAATATCCATTATAAGCAACGTAATATTTTATGAACCGTTGACGGGACAAATTCGAAAGAGTTTAATTTAGCTAGGAGAATATTATAGTAAATTAAATCAAACGTTTTGGATAGATCAGTATAAATAATATCCACTTACCCACGTCTGGCCAAAGTGTTACAAATAAACTCTGAAAATGTAGCTAAATTGGTAGTTGAGTGTCCGGAAATGAAACCATGTTGTGAAGCTGATATAAAATGCCGTGTACTAGCGTACATAAATAAATATAATAATTTTTTAAATAACTTGGCGATGTTAATCGAAAACGATCCACGTTGCCATCAATTTGGTTATCCCCTCATCTATAGTAAGTTGAAGACTGTATGGTAACGGATTGAATTCAGATTCAATGAACATTTCGTGTGTGAACAGTAGAAAATAAATTAATAAAAGCGTTTACAATGCAAATCAGGTTCAACAAAATAGTGCCTTCACTATCACACAGATTGCAGGATATTCTTGTACGTTTCTTAGCATGCAGAAAATTCCATAAACTTGATGGGTTTGTTTTGATTATGTCTTGCATATTGTAAAGGTAATTATTGTTACTATTGCTTATTTCGTCTTTTAGTAAAGCTCTCAACCGCTTAAATTCGTTATAAATCCCTTGTTTGATTCAGTTTTTTGTGATAGATTGTGATTATAGTTAGTTTTGAATGGGACACATCTATTAAGAATTGTATAAATGGCATCATAAAAGGCATCCAATGCCTTATTGACATCAATGTGGGACGTTAACAATGACCAATCGTAGTTGAAGAATCGGTCATATAATGCTATATTATAGCATTATATAAGCTGTCATATCAAGACTCGGGTGCTGATAGTCAAAATTCAGCTCGACATTAGTAACCAACAAATCCAGCACTCTGCCGTCCTTATTCTTGACGTTATTGTATTGTATATATTTAAATCATTAGTGAAAATTCTGGTTTTAATTGAAGATTGATTAGCAAGTAAAGAAAAGTCAGGAAAATTAAAGATTCCAATTAGTATAAATAAATGATTCATTACATCAGATCGTCAGTGGTCACATCAGGAGGAATGTAGACTAGTGCAATTAAAATAGGTTTGCTACTAATAGAACACTTGCAGATAACCAAATTAATCGTAAGTTCAACCACATTAAAATGACTAGTATAAACAATTTCATATGTTATAGTGTGTTTACCACCCGTTTTACGATCGACTGCTGCAAAATCTCTGTCATTACGAATAATATTAAAATAGTTAGTAAAAAGTTCGACGTCATAACTTGACTGATTTAGCCAAGATTCTGTAATCAATATTATATCAGCAGAGATATCAAGAATATTATTAAAGTATATATGAGTTTTTAAATTTAAACCTCTAACGTTTTGATAACACCATGGAACATTTTCGGAGTCATTGTCTGGGGAAGAAATTCTGAGTCAGGGTGAAACTCAAGTTGAATCCAAGTTTACTCTTTAAAAGTATGGAAAAAGTATTTCTCCCGACTTCGAAGACATCGGTCGCTTTAAGTATTATTCCTGCTACCTGGGGTGGCCGACTACCATACATTCAAGTTTTGTTTGAATGTATGGAAAAAGTATTTCTGGCGACTTCGAAGACGTCGAGCGCTTTAAGTATTGTTCCTGCTACCTGGGGTGGTCGACTTCGAAGACGTCCTAAAATTATTTCATAAAATTTTTTCATAAGATTAAATCAACTCGCTGACCTCAACAATTGTTCGTGATAAAAGAAATATCTCGGCCGACTTCGAAAACATCACCCAACCGAGGTAACAGGAACAACACCTAAAGCGGCCGACACCTTCGAAGTTGGCAGAAATACTTTTTCCATAAATTTTAAGAGTAAACTTGGATTCAATTTGGGTTTTGAGCATGAACCCAAGTGTACTCTACATTGAGTTTATGGGAAGAGTATCTCGGCCGACGTCTTCAAAGTCGGCCGAAATTATTTTTTCAATTACAAATAAGTCTCGAAGTAAGCGACTTGGGTTGTCGAAAATTTGTAGAATGCGTAGTTGACGCTCAAGATTTTAAGCATGAACCTCTCTGTTTGAAAAAAATGTCTCTGATGATTTTAATTATAAGATATAGAGGAAAAAGTCGTTGACAAATGATAAAAAAATCCATGTTATCACTATCGCAATCATCGCCTTTCATCAAGCCATATATGAGGTCAATTTATGACTTCACTGCTGGCCTTACCACACCTTCTGAACATTCTTCATCATCAAAACCATCCATCCCTTCAAAAACCCTACTACTCTACCACGTCCTTGAAAATTCAGTATTCATGATATCATCTGCACTATTTCAGCAGACAACTTATTTTACTAATTCTTACTACTGACTAATTTTATAGAATCAATCCTGAATTGTAACTATATAGTAGAACAGATTGTAAAGGTCCTTTTGAAATGAGAGTAACTTAAATTGACAATCTCAATTTAAAAGAAAGAAAATGTAGGCGTTATCAATCAAATTGTCTTTTGATGATAATGTCAGGTAGATGACGTCCGTTTTGTGCAATGTACTGCTGTAGTTGATCCTCCAAATTCCTCATCACGTTCTCACACACGTCGATGTCAATTTTCCTCACTTGTGCTGTGATAGCGTTTTTTCAACTCTTGCAGATTTCTAGGTTTATCGACGTAAACTTTTGCTTTAAGAAGTTTCTATAAAAATAATCAAGAGCTGTAAGATCAGGGGAATGAGACTCTGTCTACACTGCTTTTTGGACAGCATTTATTAAAGTAAGGGAAAAGTTGGTTTACTACACAGCGTTCAACAGGAGCTTGCTTCTTATGTGGGTGACAGGACGCAATCATTTTTTCTTCGCTGACGGCGTTAGTCACATCCAGCGTCCCTCAGGAAAGCATTCTTGAACCATTGCTTTTGAATATTTATATTAATGATATATTCAAGTATTTTAAATGCTTAAACTAAAGGAATATCTCTAAACATCTTCTGTTGTGTGTCCAATCCAAGAGACTGTTTTATTCTTCATCACCATTAACTAACTATAGCAAATATTTTACAATTATTTTTACAAGAATAATTGTAGTTAGTTACTGTACAAGAATAATGAAGTGTTATTTCTATAAGGTATTTTGGCAACAATTTTTCTAAAGAATTACATGAAAAATCATCAATGATTCTTGAGGTATAACTGAAAAGTTAAGCAAACATCAAGATAAGGAAAAAATATAAAAAGTCATTAAAAAAGCTTGGTCTGAGAACGCCAAATCCTTTGGAGGTTTTATTATACTGGTCTAGCACTTTCACCCTGACTTGGAATTTCTCACCCCCCAAAATAGCTTTAGAGAGAAGTATTGTACCTGCTGGAATTTACAAGTTTTTGAATTTTTACGAGTTATTTTGAATGATGAAAATGCCATTTCGATATTTAATTTTTGAAACCCGAGTACCTAGTTGAGCTTTTACTAACTTGTATATAGAAATCTGCTTCTGGGTTTGATCAGGTGAGACAGATAAATGAGTGTGACGTGTATTTCTTTTTATTTCCTTGAATTTGCGAGAATCTGAAGATGAGCTCCAATTGGACGTTCGAGCGATTGCTTGGTATTATGAAATGTACCTAGTCTAATAGGTTTTAACTATTCAACACCCACATTAACCTCCTGTATCAAGTTTTTTACTAAATCATTATCACGTTGAATCTAATCAGCTTTTGATGCACCAGCTTCGAGACTCCCATAAAGTATAAGATTTTGAGAACATTTATTCCTCTCATAAATTCCGTTTATTATTTCTTCAGTAACAAATATATCAGAAGAGTCTTTAATAAGATCATTAGAATATGAAGTGCTAGGTTGTTCAGCATATTTACTTTTTAACTCCCTCACTTCATCTCTCAATTCGTTTAGCAAGGTAATTAGCTTAAGTATCTGACGAACACCCTGTTTAGCATTAGGACATTTAGTTTCAGATAACTCAGAATAAATTTAATAAATCTATCCGTCTTCAAACTAATGAATACGTTACATTTAATGCCAGATATATTAATATCAAACCAAAGCCCACCTATACATTGTCTTTCCTGTATGTTGTTTATCACGCCAAGAGAGCCGGTTCCGGGCGACCTATCGAAAATCGGCCCCTTTTTCTTCGTATATCTTTATCTACCTTATTTCAGTAACTAAAAGGAACTAAAATTCACTATTTTCATCTTCAAACTTAGCTTATTAACTTACGAGCACTTAACACTTAACGAGGACAATAAGATAAATAATTCTCAAGAATTTCCAAATAATTTTAGTTGATCTAAGAATGACACATTCACGTGCAATATTGCAACATTCACGTGCACTATTAAACGAGTATACGAGTACACTACATGTCAGATATCGACGAAAACGTAGATATTTTTAATACAAAATTGAAAGGAATATACGATCGTCATTCAGGTTCAAAAGTGCAAACAACAAAGATCTGTGACTCAATAACTAATTCAATAACGTGGCTAAGGTCCTTCTTTGTCGCAACGCTTCCAACATTAATAGAAAAAATCCGCGTTCTACGGAACTTCTGTAACCACCGATACAGAAATTCCAAAACAACTTACATTTATCAGAAGTTATCTTATACAACACCAAGTGTTCCAAAAACGTTTTTGCTCATTTTGCTCACTATCAATGGTCTTGCCAATTCTCGATTTTATTTCACCATGTTGAATGAGTGTCAGGTTCAGAACGCAAAAGCGCACTCTTCATATGTCGGTGCTGATGATGTTAGTGCGACCTTTTCTTCAATTTGGAAACAAACCCATTCCTAGGGTTAAGTGCCCTACTAGCCTAAGTAATTTGATCGTCTTGTGGACTGAGCTGTGGAGTTACACAGGGGCCTATTTTATCTCCGACGTTTTCTTTGTATTTACACCTCTTTTCTTACAAGTTTTCTTACATTCCAAAGTCCAAATTTATGCGAATGACACACAACTTTATATTTCCTTTTATCCGAACGATCTTATTAAAGCTTTAAAGATAATTAACGAGGAATTATCAGAACTCTATCTGTTGTCACAGCAATAAAACTTAGTGCTTAATCCGTAGAAATCTAAAGTTCTTTTATTTGGTAGATAGAAAGATGTTCAAGAATACAAAAACTAGATTAATATATATATACAGGTGTCCGGTATCTGCCGGATCAGAGGTATATAGCGATGTAGAGCACACTGTTCTAAGGCGATTCTTCTAATAATTTTTTTCATATTGTTTATAATAACCACACGGGAACTGTTTAAAGTTGTCCAATTGCAATCCTGGGAAACGACTGAGGAGGTAGTAAATCAATCTTAGGTAATCGGCCCAGCCCCCACCTTATCACCCGTCTCTCACCTGTTTATTTGGCTAATGCATAACTTATTGAATTATTGTAATTAAAACATTACAACATGATCATTTTCATGCCCTTCACCTTTAATGAATGCATCTTATCAGAATAATTACATTGTCAACGTTATAACGAGAAAAATCAATAAATAAATTCTTATGACAAAAAAAAGCGTAAGAAACGGATGATGGAAGGGGGGTTGGACCGATTACCTGAAATTGATTTCCGACCTCCTCAGTCGTTTCTCAGTATCGCTACAGAATTTGACATTTTTACTAGAAAAATTTTTCGAAAAAATTTATAATTAAATTTAAAATAATTTAAATTTAAAAAATTAAAAAAAAACAAAATTTTTAATTAAACAAATTTATAAATCTTCAAAAACTCGGACAAATAATTAAATTTAATTTAATAGTTTTTGATTTTTTATTCTTTTTCTTCACTTTTTGTTATTTTATACTTAATGTTCTACAGCTGATAGTAACTTACAATGTCCTATGTTCATCATATGTTATAATTTGGATTGTTTACTTTATTTTAATTAAAACCTATCCAGGTGGTTATGGAAAAACCATTGCTAGCAATTTGTTATAACGTTACACTCAATAGTGTAACTTAATTAATATAACTTAAAAAGATAAAAAATAATTGAATTAAATTTAATTGTTTGTTCGTGTTTGTCTTTTAGAACTAATTCAATACCACTTTAATTTTGTAAAACAAATTATTTAAAAAGAACCATTGACAAAAGAACAGCAGTGATTATTGCTTGAGAAATAGCAAATGAAAAGGAATATAACGTAGTTTATATTCTTAATCTAGCTACTATTTATCGAAGGTTGTAATACATTTTCTGAAGGTTGTAAAACTTTAAAAAATAACGAAAATTTTTCTCTCAAAAACTATAAGCGATCGTGACAAATTTTTCAAGTGAGATTATGCCCACCTGACGAAAAAAATCAGTTTTATAAAAATAGCGAAATTAGTACTTACATCCGGTATAATCGGAAGTACAAATTAATTAATTTTGTATCCTAATAATCCGTTTTAATGGCCTAATTTTGTATTTCAAGTGGTTTTCTTATATCACTAATAATAATAAAAATATATGGGGGTGAGCGACTTTTGTCCCTCAAACCCGGTATACCTTTGATCCGCAAGATACCAGACACCCTGTATACCTCTGATGCGGAAGTTACCGGATTAATTTTTTTTCTTCAACTTTATCTTTATAACTTTATTTTTATGAGTAGGTGTGATTTCACGGAGATGCTATGTTTCATTCGTTTTGACAAAAAAAAACTCAGAGAAGTCAATGTTTGCAAAGGGACAAATTCACTTTAGTTTCAACACTTTGGCATAAATTTATTCAAAATAGTCAAAATTGCATCAAACCAAGAGCTAATATTACGATAGAAATACTCAGAAATTTGACATAAAATGTTGACTGGCTTCTGATGTTAAAACCAAATCATCGAACCTATATCCACACTAAATTTCAAGTCAGCAGCTCATACCTAAGGGGAGGATTTTAATTTTTTCTTCACCTAACATAACGAATTTCTACTATTTTTATTAAGGGTTGACACCCCTTCGGGTGTAGCGCTCTAATTTTAACGAAAATAAACTTAGTTATCTCGAAGCTGTAATCATATAAAATTTCAACTCAGCAACTCTTGGCAAAGAGATGGATTATATTTTTTTTACCTAACAGCGAATTTTAACTAATTCTGTTATGGGGTGTCAACTCATACACTCTAATTTAACATTCTAATTTTAACGAAAATCAACTTAAGGATGTCGAAGTTATATCCACACGAAATTTAACTCAGAAACTCATGAGTAAGGGATGGATTTTTTTTCACCTAATACAGCGAATTTCAACTATTTTTATTAGGGGTTAAAACCCCTTCATGTGTGGCACTCTAATTTTAACGAAAATCAACTTAGGGATTGCGAACCTATATCCACACAAAATTTCAACTCAGCATCTCTTGGCAAAGGGGTGGATTTTATTTTTATTTACCTAACATAGCGAATTTTAATTATTTTTATTAGGCGTCGACACCCACGTTATGTGTAACACTCTAATTTTAACGAAAATCAACTTAGGGATATCGAAACTATATGCATACCAAATTTCAACTCAGTAATTCTACGGGGTGGATATTATTTTTTTTTTCACCTAACATAACAAATTTCAACTATTTTTATTAGGGGTTTATTACGAATATTTCTTCTTTTGGGAATGCGTTATTTTATTTAGTTATTTAGTAAAAAAAAGAGACAAACGAATAGTCGTTATAATCAGTTTTAATTATTTTTTGGATCCATGATGTTTATTTTCAGCGATATCCTCAACAATGGCGATACCTTCACCTTTTTTCTAAAAATAAAACCTTTTGTTAAAAAAATTATTAGATAGTATTTTATAAAACTTTAAATAATTTAATACCTAATAAATTTTCAACATTTCATTTATGCTTAAATTATCATTTAACATTTTTATTATTAACCACTATAATTCTCATTTTTATATAAATATTAAACAAATCTTTTATTAAAATTTGTTTTGAAACACGCAGTCCAAGAAGTGACGTTACAACAAAGTTTTTGTCAGCAAGGGTATAAAAGAAAACCCGGATATGCTTTCATAACATTCTTAACTTGTCAACAGATGGGATAGTATCGCTTGTGAGAAAATAATTTGTCAGTTTTCGACATGATTGGAAATTTTGGGAAAAAATTTTGAGCAAGTTAGCAGATTAATTCACAATACGATATATTTTGGATAATAGTAATTATCAATCACGGAGTTTTCCGGAAATTTTGTCACAAAACAAATCATTTATTTGACATTCAAACCTCGTTGAACTTGAAGTAAGATTTTTGGTCATTTCTTGTTAATTAAAATCATTTATTATTTTTTTTACGAATACTTACATTTTAACATAAAACTAACGCATAGAGTTTTCATTTTCACATATAGGCTTTTCTTTATATGCCGCCATTTACTCCACGACTAAATTATCCTCAAATTTAATCCACGAAGAGATTAAGAGAAATTAAGAACTGAGGAATCTGAGATCGTTCGATTTGCAGAAGTCCGCATCTAAGGTCGGATCAACCCAACATAGTTTTATTGGTTGCTTCACAACCTTTTAACGATAGATATATTTGTAATAATTTTTTTTGTAAGAATTTGTTTATAGAAACTAAACATCTCACTCTTAAATTAAACCCAAGCTTGAGTTTAGAAACAAGAGAGGTTATTCATAATTGTATCATTATATTATTTTATTATAATTGTATATTATTACAATTGTTACATATAAATTGTCAAAAAAAACTGTCTCAAAATAATTTTCTTTTATTTTCCTGAATTAAATTAATAATCAGACAGTGTAACAGGTTGACACGCCTTGATGTGTAGCACTCTAATTTTAACGAAAATCAGCTTAGGGATGTCGAAGGTATATTCACACAAAATTTCAATCCTTCAACGCACGCCTTAGAGGATGGATTTATTTCATCTTAAAGCCGAAAAATTTTTACGATAAATAGCAAGTAGTGACCTTCGTAATATTCATTTTGGGCTATATGCCTGTTCATATCTTATGTTCAATCCGCTTTACTGTGCGTTTCAATCTGATTCTTCCAAAGACAAAGAAAAGGAAAAAAGAATATCTCGCAACAAAGAGCTGCAAGTCATCCTCCTCTTAAGCAAATGATCAAAAGACAAGAACAAGCATCAAGGTCAGAACGCCGAGGCAGCGTAGACATTATGTTGCAATTTTTGAAGTGACAACAAAGCGGCACGTAACTTCACTTTAGAAACGCCAGACTTTAAAATTTTCAAATTAAAAGGACATAAATTGTACTCTATAGCTATTTTATATGAGAAACATCGCTTAAAAAGAGCCAAAAGCCGTCGCTAAAAAGTCGTCGCAAACTTCATTCCAATGTACACTTACAGTTTACAAGAGTAAACCAAATAAGAAAGTAATTGTACTTAGCACAAAACACAAGCACATAAAAATAGATAATACTAACAAAAGACTATCTAAAATTGTGTCCTCTTATAACAGGGTTTGACAAAGTTGTTGCGAAATTCATATCGATGTTTTTCCCATTAACAATTTTATTTGAGTTGTTTTATCGAGACTGTTTGCCTACCCCTATTTTATAACAACTCTACATTTGGTTCATTGATCAAATGTCACGTAAGTATAGTATCAAGTATGGTTCCAGAAGGTAACCGTTCCAAGTTTTTTTCTATATCTTGGATTTTGCTGGGATAAACTCCTGGATAATGCATAAAGGCACAACGGGTGACACTATATCAAGGAAAAATTTTCTGTTTCGATTAGCTGAAGAAGTTAGAAGAAGTAACATGCTCAATACGTATTTTGTAACTGTTAACACTCCTTCTACTTCGTACTCTTCTTCACTAAAGGATGGTATTAACAAAGTTTTACATTTCACTGAGGTTAGCAATGGAGACATAGTGCAGATTAAATCTAATGCCACCGTTGCTGATGGTATTAATCTTAAGATTCTTAATCTATGTTGTCCTTTTATTATACCTTAAATACGATATATTGTTAATTCCTGTATTACCTTGTTTAAGTTTCCTTGTTGTTGGAAGGAATCAATTGTGATTCCTATTCCCAAGATTCTGCAGCTATCATCGTGGAAGGATTTGAGGCCGGTTAGCATACTGCCTGTTATGTCAAAAATTTTTGAAAAAATAATTTCTGTGCAATTGCTTAAGTATATGTTTGATAAGCATATGTTTTTGGGTGCGGTTGTGATCATGTGTCATTGATGATGTACTTGCGGCATCGGACTGGGGCTTTATCACGGTACTAATAGCCTTGGATTTTACGAAGGTATTCGATACTGTTGATCACGATATTTTGCTTTCTATTCTTCACCATGTTTTCTTGAGTGATGGATCGGTTGAGATGTTGAGGAATTATCTGAAATCAGGCGTACCACAAGGATCTATATTGGGCCCGGATGTTTTCTATTTATACATATTTTCTTCCTTATTGCCTTAGGTTTTGCAAATATCACTTTTATGATGATGACACTGTAGTTTATTATTCATTTCCGCCCAGTCAGATTAAAGAAGCGGTGAATCAATTCTCATCTAGATCATTTGGCTTTTATGTCTGAGGCACACCAACTCAGATTGAATCCATTGAAATGCTCTATGATTGTTTGGGTACGAAGAGCTACAGAAAGCTGTTTTTGGATGATGCGGCTAACATTGAGATATTTCACAATCCTTTACCAATCGTGGATAAACTCAATGTATTAGGTTTAACAATTGATGGATATTTACGGTTTAGTCATCATATAAACAATTTGATGCGATAGTCGTATGGAAACGTAAAAATGTTATACCCAAGTAGGCAGACGTTGAATAGGGAAACTAAGTTGTTATTGTGTGATTCGCTAATTCTTTAACTATTTAATAACTGTGACTTGGTGTATGGGTCTTATCTTACTGCCCTTGACTCATTAAAAGTTCAGAAAATGCAGAAGTCTGGCCTCAGATTTATGTATGGTATTAACAAAGCTTTACATTTCACTGAGGTCAGCAATGGAGACATAGTGCAGATTAAATCTAATGCCACCGTTGCTGATGGTATTAATCTTAAGATTCTTAATCTATGTTGTCCTTTTATTATACCTTAAATACGATATATTGTTAACTTCTGTATTACCTTGTTTAAGTTCCCTTGTTGTTGGAAGGAATCAATTGTGATTCCTATTCCCAAGATTCTGCAGCTATCATCGTGGAAGGATTTGAGGCCGGTTAGCATACTGCCTGTTATGTCAAAAATTTTTGAAAAAATAATTTCTGTGCAATTGCTTAAGTATATGTTTGATAAGCATGTTTTTGCGTGCGGCTGTAATCATGTGTCATTGATGATGTACTTGCGGCATCGGACTGGGGCTTTATCACGGTACTAATAGCCTTGGATTTTACGAAGGCATTCGATACTGTTGATCACGATATTTTGCTTTCTATTCTTCACCATGTTTTCTTGAGTGATGGATCGGTTGAGATGTTGAGGAATTATCTGAAATCAGGCGTACCACAGGGATCTATATTGGGCCCGGATGTTTTCTATTTATACATATTTTCTTCCTTATTGCCTTAGGTTTTGCAAGTATCACTTTTATGCAGATGACACTGTAGTTTATTATTCGTTTCCGCCCAGTCAGATTAAAGAAGCGGTGAATCAATTCTCATCTAGATCATTTGGCTGTTATGTCTGAGGCACACCAAGTCAGATTGAATCCAGTGAAATGCTCTATGATTATTTTGGGTATAAAGAGCTACAAAAAGCTGTTTTTGGATGATGCGGCTAACATTGAGATACTTCACAATCCTTTACCAATCGTGGATAAACTCATTGTATTAGGTTTAACAAATGATGGGTATTTACGGTTTAGTCATCATATAAACAATTTGATGCGATAGTCGTATGGAAACGTACAAATGTTATACCCAAGTAGGCAGATGTTGAATAGGGAAACTAAGTTGTTATTGTGTGATTCGCTAATTCTTTAACTATTTAATAACTGTGACTTGGTATGGGTCTTGTCTTACTGCCCTTGACTCATTAAAAGTTCAGAGAATGCAGAAGTCTGGCCTCAGATTTATCTATGGTTGTCCTCTCATATGATTGCGTACGCTGGTTGGCTGGATATGACTCGTAGACGTTCCCTTCATTTGGCGTGTAGAGTGCATCAAATAATAACTATTAGGACTCCTCATTACTTATGTGAGAGAATTATCTATAGAACTGACGTGCATAATTTAAATTTGAGATATAAAATGTGATTTATATTCCCACTCACCGCCACGAATTAACGTTTAATTATTTAAACGTTCTTTTTCTTATTTAGCAGCTACAATTTTGAATAGTATACCACTTGATTACTACTTAGCCGTTAGATTACTACACTACTTAGCTGGTTTGGTTTTAAAAAGATACATAACTCTATTCTGCAAAAGTAATTTAATTTTGTGCGAGCCAGTGTCCTCTTGAGGTTTACCAACCTGTCTCTTGAGTGCGCTCTTTGTGTTAATTACAGCTGATTTATAGTCATTTTAGATATTTATTATCTTATTTTGATTTGTATTTTTTTTTCTCATTTTTATTTTGATTTTTTTTCTTTGCGTATTGATAAATGCTAGTTACAATGTGTAAATTGTTTTTCAATTGTAAAATAATATTATTGTTTTTTTTTGACATCAATAAAGTGACTATTATTATGATTATCATTATTATAAGTTTCTTTTGACTATCAGACAGCAAAAGAAAAAAATTACAATACCAACTTTAAGTGACACCCTTCCTGTACGTAAATGGTGTCAAAATTGATACTGTAATAATAGGCACTTCGAGTAATTATTTTTACTCGAATTTCTTCACCTTTGCACTCTGCAAAATGTGGTGTTATATCTTTTATAAGGAAGGCAAATATAATCACAAACGAGCACAGCCTGGATGATGGCATCATACCTAGGGTGACTTAGGTCAGGGATTTGGACGTTAAGTTTGATGTGAAACTAACATTTTATTTAAACATTTAACATTTGAGTTGTTGCTAAGGCTTAGCTTATACAAATATTTATGCTATAAATAGGCCGTATTTTGCTTCTGCAGCTCTGTTTGGAATCCCAAATATGAAACATGTATTTCCAAAATTTAAAGGATTCAAAAGAAACTAATTTATGCTTTAAAAGTAACTTAGCTTGCATTGATTAAATTTGTGTCTACTTCAGCTTTTTATCTCTCCGTCAGCGTCGTTCATGTGGAGATGATTTAACATTTCACAGAATCATTAACGAAACTATTGACATTCCTAACCTTCTTGAGATTGTTAGCTTTCATATACCGTCCCAACGTCTTCGCCTTGATTATTTATTTTATAAGCCTACTCATCGTACGAATGCTTTCCAGAATTCTTCCATGCTCAGAATGGCACGTACGTGCGACCATTTACATCGTCAAGCGGGGGTTGATGTCTTTTGCAACTCATTCTGTGTGTTTAAGCGTTTGATAATTGCGGCATATAAAGCTAATCATGTCGACTAGTTTACTTAGTACATATTTATTTTGTCGTTAGTTCATGTTAATCGATTATAACATGTGTATTTTTATTGTTACTTTTTAAGCACAGGAAGGAAGGGTTCTTCCCCTTCCTATGTTTTCTGTATGTACGGAAAATAAATAGATAACAAGACCACAACAGTTTAAAATATATGTAAAAAAAATTATGTGGAAAGTGTACACAGAGAAAAATGACTAAAAGTTTGATTAATTAATGATAATTAATGACATCTTTAAAGCTATATAGTTATTATATAGTAAATAAAATATTAAGATTAATATAAAATATTCAGAATTAATTGAAGATATAATTAATTTCTATATCTTGATAAATTAAGTCAGGATGATTTTCTTAATTTTTAGTAAATACTATAATTATTACAATAATTGATTTTTAAATAATTTTAGACATTTTATCGAGACGAACATTCGTCTAATTACAGCATCTCAAAATCATAGGCTCTAAAAATTAATTTGAGATATAGCTAATATTTGTGTGTTCCTAAATAAAATTTGAAATTCTTTTTCTTAGAATATTTAATTTTAGATCAATTAAGATATTTCATTAAGATTGATATACGATCTAAATACATCATTATAAAATAGAGATTAGAAATATCAATTTGAGTTACAACTCATTTCTTTATCGGCTCAAATAAATATTCAAATATTTTATCAAGGTTAATATATCCATCTAGATATACTCTTTTATTTATAATATAATAACATATTTATCATTGTTAAATAATATTGTTAATATAATAAATTATACAATGCGTTTCAAAAGTAACGATATAAATTTATAAATTTGATAAAATTATTACAAACAATTTATGCAAAAACCGCTAAAACGGGTCACCAATTGATTTAAAGTGAAAGATTTAAATTTTTGCAATTTTTGGTGTATGTTTTAAATTTCTCTGCCATTTTTAATCGTCATCGAAGCTTTCTTAATGAAACACCAAATATTATATATTGAAATTTGAAACAAGATTTTTTTCTGACTTATGTACAATAAATATTAATATCGGTTATATAAGAAAATTTTCGAGAAGAATTAATTTAAAGTTTCATTATTTCCCATTCATTTGATATCAAAAATAGCTAAAACGGGTATAAAGATTTAAATTTTTGCAATTTTTTTGTGTATGTTTTAAATTTCTTCCGCCATTTTTAAACGTCATCGAAGCTTTTTTGATGAAGCACCCCATATTTTATATCGGAATTTGAAAGAGGTGTTTTTTTTTGAATTATGTACAATAAATATTAATATTGGTTATATAAGAAAATTTTCGAGAAGAATTAATTTAAAGATTCATTATTTCCCATTCATTTTATATCAAAAATAGCTAAAACGGGTATAAAGATTTAAATTTTTGCAATTTTTGGTGTATGTTTTAATTTTTTTCACATTTTTTAAACGACATCGAAACTTTTTTAATAAAACACCCCCTATTTTATATCGGAATTTGAAAGAGGATTTTTTTTCTGAATTATGTACAATAAATATTAATGTCGGTTACATAAGAAAATTTTCGAAAAGAATTAATTGAAAGTTTCATTATTACCCATTCATTTGATATAAAAAATAGCAATAGCAGTAGCAGTGCAACCAATTGTTTTGATTTGACATTTCCAAGAGTCAACATTCAATTTGAATTGAATTATTGATTTAAATTAATTATTATTACTATTGTATTACTATTGTTATTACTATGTAAAAACAGGCAAACAAAAAATAATATATCAAAAATTAAAATTATTTTTTAACTTAATAAATTTAAGTTAAAAATTTATAAAAATAACATGTCCGTGTCGGCCAATCCACCGATTGGGAAATTCTTGGTTCATCTTGGTGTAGCTAAATTCTGGGATGTAGTGAATTTGGATCTTCTGCATTTAGAAAAATTGCAACTAAACTTGGAATTAATTCTAATTGAAGAAAATTCAAATACTGTTCACCGTCTATTGTTTCAATAAAGAAATATGGTTAATAATTCTGTTCTCCACTATTCCAGCCCACACATTGACCTTTTGGGGATACTGTGTATTTGCCTCGGCTTTCCAATCAGGATTTTCAAGTACCTAATAACGGCAGTTTTGCTTATGGATGGTGCCATTTAAACAAACTGTTACTTCATCAGAGAATGGAATGTTTTTAATGATTGCCGGATTTGCATAGTTTGCATAGTTGCATAGTTCCGAGATTGTTTCGCAGAATTACACGCTTCGGTCAAAATCCTCATCAAACCAACCATCATAAGAATCTCGATTTTTTCAGTTTCAGTAATCATGATTTCTTACTTATTTATCGATATCAGTCAATAATTAAAAAATAACCAATAATAGATAAACAATCAGATCAAATAACAACAAAAAACAACGAATAACGATGAAAAAATCGCTATTCGAAATTTTAAATCAAAACAATTGGTTGCCATTGTTTCGCACGGCTATTATTATGAAACTTTAAATTAATCTTTCTTGAAACTGTTCTTTTGTAACCGATATTAACATTTATTCTTATACTTATATTTATTCTTTTAAATTCCAATACATAAAGTGGGGTGCTTCATTAAAAAAAAATCTTCAATGGCATCATAACTCGCTTAAAAATGGCGAAAAAGATTTAATAATTAAATAATAATAATTAAATTTAATTATTTATTAAATAATTATAAGTATAAAGTAAATTTTTTAAATAATTATATTACAATGGATAAAGGAACATGAACTGATGGGTTGATAGATAATAATTGTTTAGCAACACGAAGTGTTTTTTACATGTCGTATTACTTTCCCTCATATAAAGATGAATAAAAAGAGGAATATGGTAATCGAAAAATTAAAAATTGAAACTAATTTTCTTTTTAGAACATGATTAGTTTTCTTTTAAGAGAAATACTGGTTTGAGGTTGTTAATGTTAAGAACTAATTTCTTGTCGTTTTTGAAAATTACAAAATATTTCGGAAATGTTTTTATCACATTAAATGGGCCTTGATATCTTGGTGTTACAGAGGGTTGAATCCCATTAATTTTGACAAAAGCAAATTTTGAAATGAATAAATATTTATAAATAAATAGTTTTTGGTTTGAATGATAAACTGTGTTTACTAGTTCCAATCAAAAAAATATTTTTCGTAAACTATACTCGTGCCGTCGAATCTGTGCAGTGATTGTCGTCAAAGTAACCCCTTCTGGAAGTAACGCACTGAGTGCGTTATAGGGGACAAAAAATAATAGAATCCGACGGCGCACTGTGAACAATCTCCATAACTTCTTTTATTTTTAAGTGATCATCAAAGATCATCAAAAACAATCATAACAGTATCATGGATACTCTGGAGAGAAAACGTGGTAACTTTCGCCGGCCAGTTTTAACCTGGGATTCCTGGAAAAGTCAAGTTCCACCACATTTGACTGACATTGAAGGCATTAATGTAATTTTTTTAAAGGCTTCTGATAATTCAATTATTGCTGATGTAGACTTAATTCAGGCTTATACTACTGCGAAGGAGTCTATTTTTTTGTTTGCTTTGTGTCTGTTTCGGAACATATTGTGGAATATGATGAACTCTCTGCTGATACGTTATGTTGTTCTTTCATCATTCCTTACGTCTCAAATATTATTAATTTCTTCATTAATTTCTATTCGTGCCATCCAACCCAGATGAAGATCAACACTCTTAGGGCTATGAAGGATAGAGTCGTACGTCTGGCTGATGAGAGTTTTCGAGATAATAACCTAAAGATCCTAACAGATATCTTCTGTAATAATGGCTTCCCAAAATCCTCCAGATGATTTCCTACCTGATATTCCACCTTCATTTGTTAAGGTCCCCTACATTCTGGGCTTCACTGAGAATCTAATCAGGATTTTTCGAGATTGTTTCTTAAGATTTACTAAATACACCTGCAGGCCCCTGAGACAGATTTTCGCCTCCCTTAAGGACAATACATCCCATCCACTCCAATCAAACTTGGTCTACAGAATTGATTGTAAGGGTTGTGACAGCTGCTATGTGGGTACCACTTCCCAATATCTAAAGTCTCGTTTGTCTCAACACGTAAGAGATTGTGCCACAAAAAAATCAAGTGGTACCGCCTTGGCAGAGCACCATGTTACCACGGGTCATAACTTTGACTTTGACGACGCTGAAATTTTTTGCAAAGAAAAGACCTGTAGTAAGAGATTATTTATGGAAATGTTCCACATTGGGTCTTTGGATAACACAGTCAACTTCAGGACTAATTCACAAGGGTTAAGTGAAATCTATTGCCACCTCATTGAATTGACCAAAAAAACCTTTCAATCTGGAATTCTTCCACGCATTTGAAAGGAGACTAATGTAATTTCTATTTTCAAGTTCGAGATCGTAGTGAGGTTTCGAATTATAGACCTATATCGTTGCTTCTTCTGTTTGGCAAAATATTTGAAAAACTTATGTATGAAAGATTATTTTTTACTGTGAAACGTAAATTAGATAACAGGCAACATGGCGTTTCTGCGGGACGCTCGGTCGAGAGTAACTTAAAGTAGTAATTGATGATTTTTATCAAGTTTTCGAGAGATTTTGAGAGGTTTTCGTTAGATCAAAAACTTTTGCTTGCTGAACTTCGACAATTCGGTGTAGATGAACACTTGATTCGATGGTACTTACTTCCTATGTGGGTGTAAAAACTATGAGAGTCTAGAAAGGTGGTCATTTTTCCAACATAATGATGATTCCTTCTATGGGTCACTACTTATATTAATCACTTCACTACTTATATTAATGACAGCTTTGAGGTGTTTCAAAGTGCACAGTGCTTGATGTACGGTGACGACCTAAAATTATTTGCTAGAGTATCCTC
This sequence comes from Onthophagus sagittarius, assembly GCA_036711965.1. Classification (NCBI taxonomy): domain Eukaryota; kingdom Metazoa; phylum Arthropoda; class Insecta; order Coleoptera; family Scarabaeidae; genus Onthophagus; species Onthophagus sagittarius. The sequence continues at coordinate 6,261,892 of JASERS010000007.1, read as the reverse complement.
ACCTCTGAAGAAATTATTACGCTTAATCCTAAAAAATGTAGTGTTATCTCATTTATAAGGGAGGCGAGTGTTAGATACGTGTATGATACTGGTGACGTAACCATACCCAGAGTGACTCAGATTAAAGATTTGGGCGTCATATATGACGGTAGAATGATATTTGAGGGCCACGTTAGTGCAGTGGCATGGCGCATACGAATGTCGTTGCTATATATTTTTTTATGTTCATAGTATTCTGAATTTTTGTACCTCTGTTTAGAATAAGTATTATCAAACATACATTTGGCGAATCGAAAGAATTTAAAAGAAATTCTTAAAGTACCTTTGTCATAAGTCTTGGTAAGTGATGCCTTGACTTACCATAACTTTATCAATGGCAGTATCGATTCGCCAGCACTTCTTGGAATTATTAACATACGCGTTCCCCTCGACTGCTTCGATTACATTATATATTTTACACTCCCATTCCACGTACGAACATTTATCAGAACTTTCCTATGCTAAGAATGGCACACACATGTAATCAATTTCATCGAAACGTGGGGGTTGATGTCTTCAGTAATTCACGCAGGAAATTTATACGTTTGGTTTTTAGACATTCAAAACTTATAACGCCGTTTAAAAATTTTGTTGTTATTATTTTTATTTTTTATTATTATATTATTAAATAACTCGTTATTTACTTTATAACTAGTTTGGTGGTAATTTTTTTTTTGCTTTAATATTGTTTTTTTTTGGTTAGTTGTTTTTGTATTATTTGGTGGCCTCAGTGTAGGCACAGAAACGGTAATAAATAAATAAATATTAAAACATAAAATAAAAATATATAAAAACCAAATGGACTCCAAATTCCCAATTTATTTTAATAATTATCCGTTTATAATATTACATTTTAAATATTTAAATTTACATGGAACATCAAAAATAACTCATCAAAAATAGATACATGCAACACAGAAATATAATCAATATTCATTGTAAAGTAAAATGAAAATATTTCTTTTTAATCAAATTATTTCTAAAGAGTATAAAATTTGTATAAAATGAACGACCAAAACACGAAAAGAAATATGTCTTTTAAAAATCGTATCTTTTAGATACAAGATACAATTTGTGAAAGAAATGAAGAGTGAAGTTTTGAAAAGGAAAATTTCTCAAATAAATTGAGATTTCGAGACCCATTTGGTTTTTATATAATTCTATATTACGTTTTAATACTATAACAGTCTCACATAGAGTTCTTTCAAAATAAATAAACAATCAAAGCTTGAGTAACCAATTCACGTTACTCAATCGTAATATTTCGACTATTATTTACAGTTGCCTTTATAATGGCAGTAAGCAGCATAAATAACTGCAACAACAATACAAAAGTTGAAATTCCATCGCCAAACCAATTGCAAATAAACACATTTTCCGATATTGTGTGTAATTCAATTCTTGACAATGGTATAAGATTGACCAGTACACTACGACTAATTACGTTTCATTTGTGATCATTTGAAGGGTAATTATACAAATTTTCAACTTTGTTACTTGCACAATGGCTGAAAAATATGATTTTAAAAAATACATTGATAATGGTAAAAAAAATCAAATCAAAATAAAAACAAAATACTATAGGTGTCTATATGTTGTAAGTATAGCATTCCATTTAAAATAAAGAAATTATGGTCTACTTCTGGTAGACTGAAATTTCCCATAAACACTGAATTTTAAAAACGTAGATGGAACGGTTCAAAAGAGAAACAGGTGTTGCTGACTTTTTGGCAAGCACTGTATATACAGTATGTCCCCAGATCGAATTACAAAGAGAAAAAAAATTATTTTTTTAGAATTTTATACTCTAAATATCGTAATTAATTAATTTTATGTAAAAATTGCATTTTTTTCTAAATAGAAATTTTTTCAAGTTCGATTTGTGATACATATCACAAATCGCCATAGTAACCGCCATGCCAAGAGTACATTGATCGTACAAATTTTAAGAGGATTAATATCACAATATTTCATTTCCATCGAAGAAATATGGCCCAATTACGCTCTGATATATTATAGCCCACCACATATTTACTTACCAACACTTATTAACTACACGAAAACATGATTCACCAATACTATAGCTGAGCTGTACAGGGTGGCCAAATAAGCGTGTAAAGTGCCATATCTTAGAAACTTACGCTAAATAATTTTGTGACTAAAATGGCTAAGAGAAAATGCTAGAAATGATTTTCAGGTTTCTAAGACGAATGCTAAGAGACGCAAACGCTATTAACCCAAGCTTTAAAAAAAGTTTAGAATTTTTTTTCTTGTTATTACATTTAATAGAGAATTAACTCTATCAGATACTTGCGGTAAAACAAAATTATAATTAAAATGGCTAAGAAAAAATGCTGGAAATTATTTTCAAATTTCTAGGGTAGCTAGAGGGCGCAACCGCCATTATGAATAATAAAATAATAATAATAATAGAATTTATTTTCGTCATTTATTAATTTATGTTCGTTATTTTCGAATGTGGATTTAAAATTGCGCTGTGTTATCATAACACAACACTATATGCTGCTTAAAATTCAGATAATTATAGTTTCTTTTGTTACAACATTTTCTCTATCTCCAAAAGTAAAGTGGTGTTCTTGAAAAATGTATTGTTCTTAAAAAAAGGCGTAGTGGTCTGTGTTACATATATTAGCGCGCATTTTGTGGTTTAAAATTGAAATGTACAGGCTGTCCCAAAATTAAGATACCATATCTAAGTTGACATTCTTAAATAGGAATCCCCATTTTTTGTTACTTTTATGGATTCTACGTTATATTATGTATATTTTTCATGTAGCACACCTTATGCTGATATTTAGCTGTTTGCGAAAACTAAAAATATTTGTATCGTGAATTAATCAAACAATTTTTCTTCTTCTTGTTGCACTTTTGGCAACAAAAATGAAAAAGTGAAAATCACAACAGAAGCAAAATCAAGTCAAATATTATTGAATACGGTGGAACAAAGTATTTTCTTTTATCTGTATAGATTTATAATAACCCTTAATTACTTAACAGTAGAAAAAGTAAATGTACAACAAAAATAAAATCGTAAAAATTCGTTAACAAGTCAGTTTTGCGCGGGAAAATGTATAGAAATAAGGTTAAGTCGCGACATTGATAGAAACCCAAAAATAAAAAAAAAAACAAAAAAAAGCCCTAACAGTATAAATTCTTTGAAAAAACATTAATATTAATATGAAAATAGCCAGTTTACGTTAAATCAAAAACGAATAGAGTTCAAAAATTAAGAGGTATGGATGTGAGTACTGGTATTTTTAATGCAAGATAATGGGAAGAAAAGTACCGAGGTACGGGAAAAGGAGAAGAGGAAGGGGAAATAAGGGGGGAGATAGTCAAGGGATAAGGCAAATTGCATCATCTAGAAGTTATCTTGAAAGAATTACATCGCCAAAAGTGCAACAAGAAGAAAAATTGTTTGATTTAATTCCTGATACAATTTAACGATGTATGTAAACCGAAACAAAACATTTATAAAAACATTTGTTAAACCGAAATATTTTTAGTTCCAAGTCATACATTAAAGTTGAAAATTTTTGAATTTAGAAAAAAGTCCAATTTTTATATAAAACTGGGACTAATTAGTTAAATTCTATAGTTAGAGTATAAATTTGTGATTAGAACATATCCGATGCATTATTAATGCTTAGATAAGTTTGAAAAATCAGTAATAATTTTTTTTCTCTCTTTCTAACTCGATCCGGGGACATACTGTATATGCATACAACCATACATACAGTGTGTACATAAAATATCGAATCAATTCGATATAAATTTGGGGGATGTTCTTAAAAAAAATAGATCCAGTAATTTATGTTATATTTTTAACGCGAATTTTTTGAGTTAAAATTCAAATGTACAAGCTGTCCCAAAAGAAAACTTTAAAATTAATATGAAAATAACTAATTTACGTTAAATCAAAAAAGAATAGAGATGAAAAATGAATAGGTATGGATGTGGGTAGTGATATTTTTAACACAAGAGAATAGGAAGAAACGGGAGGACCAAGGGACGGGAATAGGAAAAGGTGAATGGGAAATAAGGGGGGGGGGAGATAGCCAAGGGATAAGAAAAATTGCATCGTCAAGAAGTTATCTTGAAAGAATTACATCGCCAAAAGTGCAACAAGAAGAAAAATTCTTTGATTTAATTCCTGATACAATTTAACGATGTATGTAAACCGAAACAAAACATTTATAAAAACATTTGTTAAACCGAAATATTTTTAGTTCCAAGTCATACATTAAAGTTGAAAATTTTTGAATTTAGAAAAAAGTCCAATTTCTATATAAAACTGGGACTAATTAGTTAAATTCTATAGTTAGAGTATAAATTTGTGATTAGAACATATCCGATGCATTATTAATGCTTAGATAAGTTTGAAAAATCAGTAATAATTTTTTTTTCTCTCTTTGTAACTCGATCTGGGGACATACTGTATATGCATACAACCATACATACAGTGTGTACATAAAATATCGAATCAATTCGATATAAATTTGGGGGATGTTCTTAAAAAAATAGATCCAGTAATTTATGTTATATTTTTAACGCGAATTTCTTGAGTTAAAATTCAAATGTACAAGCTGTCCCAAAAGAAACTTTAAAATTAATATGAAAATAACTAATTTACGTTAAATCAAAAAAGAATAGAGATGAAAAATGAATAGGTATGGATGTGGGTAATGATATTTTTAACACAAGAGAATAGGAAGAAAAGGCAGGACCAAGGGACGGGAATAGGAAAAGGGGAATGTGAAATAAGGGGGGGGGGGGAGAGATAGCCAAGGGATAAGAAAAATTGCATCGTCAAGAAGTTAGCTTGAAAGAATTACATCGCCAAAAGTGCAACAAGAAGAAAAATTCTTTGATTTAATTCCTGATACAATTTAACGATGTATGTAAACCGAAACAAAACATTTATAAAAACATTTGTTAAACCGAAATATTTTTAGTTCCAAGTCATACATTAAAGTTGAAAATTTTTGAATTTAGAAAAAAGTCCAATTTCTATATAAAACTGGGACTAATTAGTTAAATTCTATAGTTAGAGTATAAATTTGTGATTAGAACATATCCGATGCATTATTAATGCTTAGATAAGTTTGAAAAATCAGTAATAATTTTTTTTTCTCTCTTTGTAACTCGATCTGGGGACATACTGTATATGCATACAACCATACATACAGTGTGTACATAAAATATCGAATCAATTCGATATAAATTTGGGGGATGTTCTTAAAAAAATAGATCCAGTAATTTATGTTATATTTTTAACGCGAATTTCTTGAGTTAAAATTCAAATGTACAAGCTGTCCCAAAAGAAACTTTAAAATTAATATGAAAATAACTAATTTACGTTAAATCAAAAAAGAATAGAGATGAAAAATGAATAGGTATGGATGTGGGTAATGATATTTTTAACACAAGAGAATAGGAAGAAAAGGCAGGACCAAGGGACGGGAATAGGAAAAGGGGAATGTGAAATAAGGGGGGGGGGGAGAGATAGCCAAGGGATAAGAAAAATTGCATCGTCAAGAAGTTAGCTTGAAAGAATTACATCGCCAAAAGTGCAACAAGAAGAAAAATTCTTTGATTTAATTCCTGATACAATTTAACGATGTATGTAAACCGAAACAAAACATTTATAAAAACATTTGTTAAACCGAAATATTTTTAGTTCCAAGTCATACATTAAAGTTGAAAATTTTTGAATTTAGAAAAAAGTCCAATTTTTATATAAAACTGGGACTAATTAGTTAAATTCTATAGTTAGAGTATAAATTTGTGATTAGAACATATCCGATGCATTATTAATGCTTAGATAAGTTAAAGTTAAAGTTTACTTCTTACTTAGAAGAAAAATCAGTAATAATTTTTTTTCTCTCTTTGTAATTCGATCCGGGGACATACTGTATATGCATACAACCATACATACAGTGTGTACATAAAATATCGAATCAATTCGATATAAATTTGGAGAATGTTCTTAGAAAAAATAGGTCCAGTAATTTATGTTATATTTTTAACGCGCATTTTTTGAGTTAAAACTCAAAAGTATAAGCTGTCCCAAAATTGAGATAAACTGCCTAAGTTTACATTATTAAATAGTAACTCCTATTTGAAAAAGAATAAATTAACAATAATAAATAAATCAACTTTGAACGCTAACATATCTACTTTAGAGGAATCTGTTACCAAGCTTCTAATGTTATTGTAGAGATACCGTTTTCGTTCTAGTGACAGTTCTGATTCTTCAATAATTTCTGGAATTAAACCATCAATGGATTGCACTGGTAATGATGATTCCTATAATTCTTTAATATCAACAAACAATTTTGTCTTCATTATCCCTTTGCAGTCAATAATAAAATAATATAACTTAATAATATTAGGAAATAAATAATTCGAAGAACTTTTTCAAATATTGAAAATTTAATAAAATTTTGTTTGTCCTTGTCTACTCTCCACATCTAATAATCCAATACAGCATTATTTTTCAAGCTACAGCAATTTCGTTTAAAAGATGATTTGACCAGCCTTTACATACAAAATACCAAATTTTCACTCAATTGCACCCATTTCCGAATGTTTTAGTTAGTGGAACCACATTCACACCTATACAGTGTGTACATAAAGTACAGAATCAAATCAATACACATTCGGCAGATGTTCTTAAAAAGAAGACCTGGTAAGCTATGTTACATATTTTAGCGCACATTTTGTGGGTTAATATTGAAATGTACAGGCTGTTTCAAAATTAAGATACCATACCTACGTTGGCATTCTTAAATAGGAATTTCCATGTTTTGTTACATTTATGGTAATTTATGTTTATGTTAAATTTTGAGTATTTTTCATGTAGCATACCTTATGCTGATATTTAGCTGTTTGCGACAAAATGGCCGTTAGTACCTATGTACCTAAAATTTAAAATCAATAATGTTGTATTTTTTAACGCGTGCTTTCTGGCAAAAAGTTAAAATGTATAGAGTGTCCCAAAAATAAGAAACCATACTCAACTTAACATTTTTAAATAGGAAGCTTCAGCTCTGCACGAATACGATACGTACAGCATCGTGTAATTACGAGTACGAAGACTCGTTAAACGAGTAATACGAGTAATACGAGTAATACGAGTAATACGATTATCTCATATGTACTTGTACGCATCACACATTTCTTTACTCGCATCGGCATCGGCTAGTATGGCAGTATTCGGCATAGTTTAGAATCGGTGTTGGCGAATATTATCGCATTCAACATCATTTCGCATCGGCATTTGCGAGATTTTAATTGTGCTGATGGTATGGATATTGCATGATACATTTATAGGATGGTGAGAAATGGGACATAAGAAAATTCAAAAACGAAAATATAAGACTGTAGAACATTTTCGGAGTCACTGTCTGGGGGGTGAGAAATTTCAAGTTAGGGTGAAAGTACTAAGACCATACTTTCTTTTTAATGACCTTTTAAATTATGGCCTTATCTTGCTATTTATTTGCTTTTTGTTATCACTGAAGAACCATTGATAATTTCACTTTTTAACAAGGTTGTAGCTTACTCAAGATATAGTTTCTATCAATATATCCATATAAAAAATAAGCTTGGACAAATTTCATCAAAGGAAGTCTTTAAAAAATTGTCAAAAAACTTTAAATGAAAAGAATGAAGAAAAACATGTTTTTTTAAACTTGATTGGTGATGACGAAATGGAATTATTTAATACTTTTGGATTATCAATCAAAAAAATTCTATAAAAGCAGTAATAAAGAAGTTTGATAAGTATTGTTCTGCAAAAAAAAAACATAATCTTTAAAAGGTTTATGTTTAACAGTATAACCAAGAAAGAAGAACAATCCTCATGATGGGTATTTGCACCAAAGACACTCACGAAAAGGTTACTTCATGTGAATGATTTAACATTGGATATTGCTATATAGCTTTGTAGATTCGTAGAAATAACTAAAAGCCAATAAAAAGTACTACAAGCTGAGGTGATTATGACATACTAAGGAAAGGTGTCTTTCTAAAGCCAAAGAATGAAAAAACTGTGGAAAGCAGAACCATTTCAAGCGTTCATGAAATGGTATCATCAGCAATAGATGAATTTTCAGTATCTGGAGTTGTGAAAGCAACATCAAGTTATCTAGAAGCAGTATTAAGTGTTCGAGGGGCAGTATTAAGTCTTCTAACAGCATTTTAAGGTTGTTCTATAGTGACCTAGTACTTTCGCTTTGAGTTGGAATATCTCACCCCCCCAGAATGGCTGTTGCACTGTGTAATCAAAATGGAATACAACAGAAAGTTTACATCAAAGTTTTATAGAATGGCGTTACTTCGATTGCGATCAAGAAATAATAAGCAGATTGTTAAAATGGAAATAGTCCCGAGCGATCTCTGGAGTCTGTTTTTCTGGACTGACTTTTTGGACAAGTTAGTCCAGAAAGGGCGCATTGGTTTCTGTTTCCATCGAAAATTGGATATAACGATCAACAGAGTTAAATTCCCACTGCATAAATACTATAAATACTACAGCACAAATAGTGTCATTGACATACTTATAAATGAAGAGTAACGGAAAGGGAAGCACAGAGATACACCTGTCCAAGGTCAACCCATGACTATGGTGGCCAAGTTGGGACTAAGGGGCCTACCTATACGAGTACCAAACTTCTGTTTATAAAACATATTCTCGAAGGAGAATAATAAAGAATTGAAGAAGAATATGATGGCCTCAAGAAACAAATCTTTGGGAATAACTGTGTGAGCATGTATCAGGTTCCAGTCTACTGACAACCTTTCCATTACCAATTGTAAGGGGATATTGTAAAAAGAGACACAACATTTAATGAGATTAGTACAAAATCAAGAGGTCACATTCCTCATCTCTTAAGTAAAAACGCAGAAGTCGCCGATGTACTTGGTCTTATTAGCGGGGGCCAAAGACAAAATGGTGGCCAGATAACCAGAAAATCTTAGTCTTAGTGGGGTTCCGACCTTGTGGATCTTAGTCTGTTTCCTGTCTGCTTTATAGACAGCTTCCAGTATGCTTTCTTTTTATAGAAGAGTCCTGTTTTCGCTTTTAGATGAGAGATCAGAGCAGCCATGGGAACACTATTCGTTCTTTTACCATAAATATGATTGGTAATGTAGTACGTGGCTCATTAAGTGTTCTAATTTTTATTATTTATTTTACTATTTACTTTTTAATAATTATTCCATGTGATTCAGACCACCCATACCAGGCACTTTTCTCAAAAATGCCTAAGAAGAGAAAATAAAAATTGTTTATTTTTAAAATATCTATTCTACGATAAAATATAATTCATATGACTACTTGCAATAATTTATGTTGATGTCATTACCATCAATTTCTGGTGTTTCCAGCGTCATAATAACTGGTGCATTGGATTCTCCATATACGATTTTGTTATCATATTTTTTATTGCAATTTCTTAGGTAGTCACATTTTTGAGAAAAATCGCTGGTACCGGTGGTCTGAATCACCCGGTATAATATGTCGAATCCATATCGCGGGCCAAATTCACAGACTTTGCAGGCCATACTTTGGAAACTCCTGCTGTAGAGCCTCTCAACTTCATGGCAGCATGAAGTTGAGAGGCAACATGCACTATTTTATTTAGAGGCTTGTAACATTTCTTATAAACTGTCAACTTATTGGCAGCATGAGCTATCGTATCTTTAAACCCCTGTTCTATAGTATAGAGCGTGCCAACTTGTTGACAGAATAAGCTATTTTATCTGGAAACTTGTAGCTTTCCTTATAGACTGCCAATTCGTTGGCAACATGAGCTATTTCATCTAGAAACTTATAACATATCTTATGGACTGCGAACTTCTTGGCAGTATGAGCTATTGTAACTGAAAAAGACTGTTCTACAGCGTAGAGTCTGCTATCGCGTTGGCAGCATATGCTATTTCATCTAGAAACATATAACATTCCTAATAGTCTGCCAATTTATTGGCAGTATGACCTACTGTAACTGAAAACGCTTGTTCTACAGTGTAGAGTCTGCCAACTTGTTGATAGCTTGAGCTGTTATAACTTAAAACGTATGTTGGATAGCAGCACGAGCCATTCCATTTGTAGCTTTTAATTATGCTTTTAGACTGCCAACTTAGTATCTGTATGAACTACTTTACCATCCTTTTTACCATTCAAAAATACTGTTCTGCTAATATGCTAATATGATACGTTACAATTTACTTTTTGAAAATTAATCAATAGTCTAAATTCTAATAACTCATATTAAAAGATCTGTTTAGCTCGAAAACGAAACAATATCATGACTAGCTTGAGCACAACCATTACTCACATTTGTATGGCACAATAAAATCATCAAAATTCATAGGGATGCATTGTTGGGACAATAATTGTCTTAGGTATCTGGTGGGTTGGTCCAAGAAGATATTGTGTTCCAGAACTCTTTGAATTTCACGCCTACATTTCAAGATATGGCAAAACGGGGAGAAACTAAATTAAACCTTTGTGGTGGGTAGTTATTTAACCTAAATAGCTTTTGTAAATAGTTTGATTGATAATACTATACAACAATTTAGGACTGATTAACAACTACAATAGAGCTAACACTAATGCTAAAGCTAATACCAGACCTAGACCGAAAAACATTTAGGCCAAATCCAATCCAATGCAACCCAATCCAACCTGTCTTCACAACTAACACTAGACTTAGAACTAAGCCTGAAGAAGGTGTTTTTGTACACTGAAACAGCTGTAGCACCGAATAGCCGTTTTTAAGAATAAACTAAACTTCATCGTACAAACCTTAAACATTTTAATTTAATACCCTACGATGAACATAGAATCAAATTTATCAAAAATAGAAATATTAAGGTCTAGCGGTCTAAAGAGGCGTACGATTAAATCCTAATGTTTCTAGTTCTAGATCTAGTGTTAATATTAAAGCTAGCTTGTAGGTCTAACATTAGTTATACCCTTAATTCCAGAAGAATTTACAACAATCAAGCACCGAAAGGCAATTTTTATGATATAAGCATACAACAATTTCACTAACGTTAGAAATAACACTAAAAGTAGAACGATATAATGAACTTCCCGATATATTAGAGACATTCATGATTGCAATCATTTTAAAACTAAACCCATGGATTTTTAACAGAGGGGCATACTATAGTCAGTGTGAGTTTTAGAATGTCTTAATTTTAGTTTATTGATTTTATTTATTTCATGTAAACGTATTGTTTTTGTTGACTATACACACACTTTGTAAGTGGCTTAGTAGTGAAATAAATTATTATTATTATATATATTTTTGATGTTTTATCATCAGTAAAAATGATGTTTTTTTAATGGACACTTTGTTAGTCGATATTAGAAGGTGAAAAAGTGATTGAAATTCGGTTTGGCGCCTTTTGCGGTGCTAAAGTTTGAAGACGAAAAAATAAAAGGAGGTAACGATAAAATAAGGACTGCAGAAGGCGCAAATCCGATGGTCAATTTTTTTTTCCAAAGTGTACCTAGCTTGCACGATTTTCACTCTGCCAAGCAAATCTACATGTCCGGCCGAATACTGTTCAATGACATCTTTCACGTCATAAGGTTTCAAAGCTTCCTTAAACTTACGCCTTGCTACAAAATACTTTATCTAAATGACAATGAAACAACCGAGTCAATTTTTTTCGTTTAAACTTTTTTCTATATCTTTTCTTGGTATTAATAAAGTAAAAAGGATAATTTTAATTAATTATGGGCTTACCTTTCTAATGGCCCTGATAGCGCCTTTGTGTTGGTTTGTCAATTGAACAAAGCGCGGTTCCTCATCTTCATCTACAAAAACAACAATAATAACAAAGAAAGAAAAGGGACAAGTACTTGTTTTTTGCAATGTGTTTTTGAGTGGGGGTGTTAATTTGAATACCACGTACCGTCGGAGTTCCTTTTACACAACGTTGCCGTTTCTGCAACAGAATCCTCGCTGTGGCTTGCGTTGAGGTTACGATTCCCGTTTCCGGTAGTGGAACCTGCAAAAGAATCAGCTAAGCCTAATTAACTCGAGGACATCCTACTTCACGTTACCCAAGTTTTCCGACGACGCGTTCACATCCGCGAACGTCCTGCATGCGGCCCTTGGAGACCCTTTGTGCATGGAAGGGGAATGTAAGGATGTACTCTTGTGCCTTCGGATCGTGGGTAAACGGCTCACGAAAGAAGCGTTGTGCTTGAAACTACTTGAAACCCTCCTAAAAAATGTTAAGAAAATATTTACCTCAAAAAAAATTTTTTTGTTATTTACTACAATCTCATGCAGTAATTTTTAAAAACTCTTATTAAAAATTGATTAGACTGAATATGAAATTTTATGATAGACGTCGGTTCGTTTCATAATTTACGATCCGGATGTAATTACGGCCAACTTTCGACCGGTTATAATTAAATTGTTGAAGTTCTAACCTTCTTGGGTTCCCGCGACTGGTTGGCCGGAAATAACGCGGCCCGAAGCGTGATGTACTCTATAATAGACGGAATTCGCGAAATCCGTTCCGAAAATGGTTTTCGGAAATCGGCCGAACCGCGTTCAGCGAATAATAACCGAACGCGGCCCGTATAAGCGCTTAAGCGGATAATCCTTGCATGCATTTTGAACTTATCCCCTCCAACAACGTATATCCAAAACCTAAACTACCTGGATACGTGCATGCATTACTTAAAATCACTTACATCACCGACGATATCGTTTGAATTTTCTCCACTACTTTATCCGCTTCCTGAGCTTTACCACTTTTGTAAATTAAAATACAAACATTTTTATCAATCTTTATACAAACTATCTCAATTAACTGGTTCGTTAGAACTTTTTTATTCAAACAATTTTTATGAAGACTTCACAACTTCGTTATTTTAAACGAAATTCTATACTTTATATTACAACTTTTAATTATATGGAAAAACGTATTAACTTACAAAGTTTTTTTTGAAAAGAAAGTTTTAAGCTTGAAAGAAAGCTTGAAATTGGGAGGATTAATTAGTGCCGGAATACTTTTGACAGTATTAAAAAATAGCGAAACACCATCTTTTGTTAGAAAGGCTACGAGGGCCTATCTTGGAAAATTTAACAAAGGACTTCATGCATAATAGCAATATTAATATTAAAAGTTATGACCTATCAATAATATTTAAACATTCGGTAGTATATAGATTTTCGAAAACAAGAATACAATATAAGAAAGATTGTAATAAAACAGGATTTTTCTTGTATAATTAAATTTAACTTTTCAATGATCCGAAATAATAAGAATATGACTATTGTATTATTCCAATTATATGGAAAATCGATAAAATAAAATATGCCCCACATTAAGAACACATCAATTTATAATTTTTCATTTAACTTGCGATAAAAGAGAACCAAATATCCGACAATTTCCGAATTAACATATGATATGCAGAATAATTCATGGATTATAACAAATTTTACCGCAATTTTATTTCATTCAGCGATATCGATCGGTTAATTGAGGGGCCTTGACTTTTTGCACGGATATTACATAGAAGGATTTTGTGGTATTTCGACAAATATTCTCCGATTGAAGAATATAAATTAAAAACAGTGACTTATGGAACTACAGCGGCACCATACCTAGCGGTCCCGGTGTTACAACAATTAGCTAGAGATGTACAAGTTTATTATCCGAAAGTCTCACAAGTGGTTCTGAGTGATGTTTACGTAGACGACGTCCTCTCTGAAGCTGATTCAATACAAGAAGCTTGCGATATACCACAACTGATCGAGATGCTGATAGCTACGAGTGCCATCTTGGAAAATTTAACAAAGGACTTCATCCATAATAGCTATATTAATATTAAGTTATTACCTATCAACAATACTTAAGTATTCGATAGTATACAGATTTTCCAAACAAGAATAAAATTATATTTTATTCCTTTTTTTTCTTTCTTATAGAAAGGTTGTAATAAAACAGGATTTTTCTTGTCTAATTAAATTTAACTTTTCAATGATCCGTCTTAATAATATGACTATTGTATTATTCCAACTATATAGAATATCGATAAAATAAAGTATGCTCCACATTAAGAACACATCAGTTTATAATCCGTTCAAATTTGAACAGTTTCCATCAAGTAGTTTTTGAAAAAATCGCACAGTACAATTTCCGACAATTTCCAAATTAACATATGATATGCACTAATGTTCATGGATTATAACAAATATTACCGCAATTTATTTCATTCAGCGATATCGACATTAATCGTCTAATTGAGGGGCCTTGACTTTTTGCACGGATATTCATAGAAGGATTTTGTGGTATTTTGTCAAATATTCTCTGATTGAAGAATATAAATTAAAAACAGTGACTTATGGAACTACAGCGACACCATACCTTGCGGTCCAAATGTTATAACAATTAGCTCGAAATGAATAAGGTTATTATCCGAAAGCCTCACAAGTGTCTCTGAGTGATGTTTATGTAGACGACGTCCTCTCTGATACTGATTCAATCCAAGAAGCTTGACATAATGATATTCTATCATTCCAACTATATGGAATATCGATAAAACAAAGTATGCTCCACATTACGAACACATCAATTTATAATCCGTTCAAATTTGAACAGTTTTCATCAAACAGTTTTTGAAAAAATCGTAAAGTACAATTTCCGAATTAACATATGATATGCACAAATACTGACGGATTATAACAAATTACCGCAATTTTTTTCATTCAGCGTATCGATATCGATCGCTTAATTTAGGGGCCTTGACTTTTTGCACGGATATTACATAGAAGGATTTTGTGTTATTTCGACAAATATTCTCCGATTGAAGAATATAAAAACAGTATGGAACTACAGTCTCACCATAGCTTGCGGTCCAGGTGTTACAACAATTAGCTCGAGATGAACAAGGTTATTATCCGAAAGTCTCACAAGTGGCTCTGAGTGATGTTTATGTAGACGACGTTCTCTCTGAAGCTGATTCAATCCAAAAAGCTCGCGATATACAACTGATCGAGATGCTGATAGCTGGAGGTTTCACACCAAGAAAATGGGTGAGCAATAGAAAAGAACTTCTTTCATCACTGTCAAATCAATGGGAAGAACAAAGCGAAAAGGAAATTATCTTTTTCGTATCAACAACGAGATTAAAAGCAAAACGTGAAGATCGACCACAGTAACAGATTACTCTTATATATACGATTTGCTAACCAACAGATTACACCATATTGAATTCAGGAAGTTTTAGAATAAGCTAAAGAACACAAAAACAACATCCTTACAGAAAATTGGAAAAGAAAACAGAGATAGATTGAAAACTCTTAGCAGAAAAAGGATACAAGGAAGAAACACGATAATTAAATCAACAGAAAGAGACTTTTATCTTTTACCTTAAATTGACGAACCTAACTAACATAACTTTTACAACTCAAGAACAAGGCTTTCTTAACAAAAGATATAAATATGCCTTATCAAAATCTCCTACACTAAGTCATCTGAGCATAGAACTAGACGCAGCGGCATGATATAACTCACATGAAAAAGACCTTCGCCTAGAATAGCCTCATCGATTTCATAAGGAAAACTGAAAAAGATCTACAACGTAGAAACGATAAAGAAGACATAAATCGCCAAGAAATGAAAATCGTCAAGTCCATCAAAGAAAATCTGAAATTACGTAACATAATAATCACTAAAGCGGAAAAAAACGCTAGTATAGTTATTATAAATAAGGATACCTACAAACAAAAAACTGAATCCTTCCTAACTGACAATAACTTTAAAGAAATAAAAAATAATCCTGTCAATACTTTACAGATTAAAACTAAAAAAACTCTCAAAGACGCTAAATAGTTTCTAGATAAATACAACATTAAAGTATTAAACATTCCACCGATGAACCCAAGAAACCCTATTCTTTACGCCCTCATCAAATTGCATAAGCCCCACCGATAATATCCTCTGTTGGTTCAAGCACTCACAAATTGGCAAGAATCATAAACTAATTTATACTAACAACCCTAGAATTCAAACCCTTACACACTATAAAGAGTCGACAAGGACTCATTGAGGAATTAATTTACTTAAATATCGTAGATAATTTTCAACTAGTCTCATTTTACGTTACTAATTTATATACTAACGACCCTATTTCGGAAACCTTTGAAATAACACACAAACTTTTTAAAGATAAATTAGTGACGGAGGATCAAAGTCTCCTAAAAACATGTCTGGCTCAAAACACCTGCATTTTTGATAATAAAATATACAAATATTCGGACGGCCTAGCAATGGGTCGCCCTTGAGCGGAATGCGGGTAGATTTTTTTCTCAATGATCTCGAAAATAAATTACTCCACACAAGGAACGATATAACCAGAAACATCATCATCTGGAAAAGATATGTAGATGAATGAAATTCATCCTGGTATTCATTTCACAATGGAAAAAGAACTCAACAACACCTTACCTTATCTTGACCTGAAATTACTTCATATCAATAACAAAATAGAATTTGAGATCACTCACATAGAAATGCAGCAGTCCATGCATATATAAATAGGCTACTCATATCTCCTCTTAGTGATGCAAACAAAAACAAGGAAATGACCATCATTAAAATGATAGCACACAATAATGGGTTCCCCACAGACTTTATAACAAAATTGGCAAAGAAAATACAAATAAAAAACACCAACAAGCAGATGTCAACACTCAACACTTAGCAGCTCATATTCAGAAAATCTTTAAGAAATATAACGTAAACATTATATTTAAATCAAACACCTCCATATTAAACTTCTTAACACACAAGAAAGACTATAGAAACCATCTTGAAAATAGCGGCATCTATAAACTAAACACAGTGTGACACCTGTGGAGCGACCTACATATGTGAGACAGGAAGATTAGTTAAAAAAAGAATTGGTGAGCACATTGGCAATAGAAAATCTAACCTTGGTAGACACCATCTGGACTCCTCTCATGAATTCAACCAAGGTACAGGTGTAAAAATATTACACAAGATCGAAAAAGGCATGATAATGACAATATCAGAAGCATTCGAGATAGAAAATTTTAAACATCACAATAAACATGTTGAATGTCTTAATGACCAAACCACCGCTGTATAGAACTTTAAAGGAACCTTTCCCAAAAGACCCTACTTAGAACTTATAAATACCTCTTATAAATTAAATCTATAATTATAAATATAAGGCATATCTAATAATTTTTTTAAAAATAAAACCAAAAGTTACATTTTTTTGGATATTACTCTCTAATCTCCAAACTGGTTATACCATGGATCCCCATATCTTTCAAGAAAAGGAAATTACAGAAGATCGGCTTACAATGTTCTTCCACAAAATAAACAAACACAACTAGACACGCTCCTTCAAAAAGGATGATCTTATCAGAAATAGCAAAACTATATACCCCTTAGGTTGATTATCACCCGTCATAATCAGAGCCAACTTTTGATTCAAGATCTATGGGTACAGAAGGTGAAATGGGATCAAGCTGTTCCAATTAATATCAAAGATCAGTGGAACAATTTTCAAGCACATCTAAAACAGCTAGGAGAAATAAAACTGCCAAGATGGCTGAAAACTAAAAAAGACAATGATCTCGAAAACATCGAATCGCACTGATGTACGTAATATGTAGAGAAAACGATGGTATTTGTGTTAAAACGGAACCGAACCCAACCCAACCTAGCTTCAGAACTAATAGCAGACGTAGAACTAGAAATATTAGGGTTACTATTAGTTGTAGAACTAGTATTAGTTTTGAAGATGGATTGTAGGTCTTGTCTTAGTTATACTTATAGTTCCAAAAGAATAATAATAATAATAGTTTATTGTGTTAGAAAGCAGTTGCTCATACACTCGTCTAAACAATTTTACAATTTCTAAATATATAATTCAATACAATTACTTAATAAACAATATATGGTGATTACAATCCGATCCCTGCATTTAGGAATTCCTACACGGAATAAAATGTGTTTTGACCTAAAAAATTTTTTTAAGCTACTTTTAAAAATCCTTCTCTTGGACTCTTTCGTTAATTAATGCGGAAGCTTGTTAAGTACCACTCGAGATAAGTACTAGCCCAAGCTGTCATTTGGATAATCGGCAGTAATTCTTATAAATTATATTCTTGTTTCTAGTATCATGCTCATGAATATCTGCATGTATCTCAAAATATTCCTTGTTATCAAAAGCATACAGAGCGCATTAGAGAATAAAAAGTGAGGGTAGAATTAAAATGTTTAATCTATTAAAGACATCATTGTGCACAGGAGTTGGAAGCTCTTACATAGACTTAATATTGGTAACATTACATGATGGAAATCAATTAACGCTCACACATCTTTATAGAAGGTTCTGAATGGTTAATGAAAAGAGAGCAGTACCAAAATGCATTCGAAACTGTGTAAAATGCACACGGTACAAGACAGAGACAGAAAATCTGCTGATGGGTGTAATTATCAAGCCCTATAGTCACAGCATCTCCTCTATTTATACACACTAGTATTAACTACGCCGGTCTCATTCAAATAAATAGTAATCAAATAGCTGGTACATTGCAGTCTTCGTGTGTCCGACCACCAGAGCGATCCATACATGACAACAGAAGAATTTATAGCAGCGTTTCGAAGATTTGTCTCGAGAAGAGGTCGCTGTGCTCACATGTACAACGACAATGGGACTAACTTCGTAGGCGCTCACAAAATATCAGAAAGAGATGTAACATCAATAACGTCAAAAGCAGAAGTCAAGTCTCAAGCCTTTTTTTCGCTTGCTCACTTTGGAGGAATTTGGGGAGCCGGTGTAAAATTAATTAAACTTCATTTAAAACGTGTAATTGGAGTTTCAACCCTTATCTTCGAAGAGTTAACAACGTTGCTGTATCTAATAGACGCCTGTTTGAATTCACGACCGCTCATTCCAATCAGAGAAGACGTCACAGATCATCATTTTTTAATTGGAAGACCAATCATTGCACCACTAGAAGAAAGGTTTAATATACACGAGAATCTCTCGTGCAAAAAATGAAAAGTGATTTTTGGCAGTCAGGGTCCTGAGAATACCTAAGTAGATTGTAACAAAAGTTAAAATGGACTTCACGGGAAGAAAATCTTCAACTTGGAGAGGTGGTAATCTTAAAAGATAATATCGTCGATCCCGGCAAATGGCTATTAGCCAAAATTGTTGAAACTCATCTAAAACGAAGTATCCATAATTTGAATTTCTCTCCCTACTGAAGAAAAAAATTATGAGGATCATCAAAAGGAGAACATTAGCTGTAACAATGGAAGACTTCAATATCTACCACCTGGACCAAGATCAAATTCCACGAATGGAATTAAAATGGTAGTAATAATGATGCTGTTATTGGTCGCGATTCAAAATGTTACAGCTACTAGCTACAATGTTCATTACTTGAAATCCGGATTGTATATTGAAGATATTGGACAAGATTGAAAGAAGTCTATTCCGCATTGATACAAAAATAAATAAGACAAGAAGATGGAGACAACTTCAAACGCAGTACAAAATTTTCGTTACTTATGCAATGTCACAAGAATGGGAGAAAATTTGTGCGAAAGTCTCCAACATTATCTGGATGAGGAAAGAAAAATTGAATTGGATACACCAAAATTTAAAAGCGGTCCTTCCTCAGAGGCATAGAATAGATCTTCTGGGTAACCAATTAACAAGCATCTTTGGAGTCAACGACGAAGTATAGACATCGAGTTAGCAAACCAAATTTATGCTCTCAGCTCTAGTCACAATTAACACCACTGAAGCCAAGATGAATTATTATATACCATAAATAGT
This sequence comes from Onthophagus sagittarius, assembly GCA_036711965.1. Classification (NCBI taxonomy): domain Eukaryota; kingdom Metazoa; phylum Arthropoda; class Insecta; order Coleoptera; family Scarabaeidae; genus Onthophagus; species Onthophagus sagittarius. The sequence goes on along the minus strand of JASERS010000007.1, from coordinate 6,241,962 downwards.
TTCAAATTATTGAAATCCATAAATAAACCTAAAACAGCTGTTTTGTACTTTCTGTATACTTCGCGATGTGACCGCATCAATAGCGCCATGATATATAGCAGACATAAAGTTAAAATGTGAGGGCACGAATATATCACAAAAATTTATTTCTACGTTTATAGGCAAGTATGATCGATGCGAATACAGAATTCGCAAATTCTAGTAAGATCTTTTAATATAACAACAACACCACTATCCACAAGAGAAACTATGTACGTTTCTCATCTCCATAAGCGTTAATCTTACAAAACTGAATATAATCTCAATATTTTAATGACATATTTGAACTTAGCGAGTCAGATATCGCTGATATTATGCAATAATTCTCTCAATTCATCTTCTAAATTGTTTAATTTTTGTCTTTTTTAGTTTTTATATTGGGCAGTGTCGAAACTTCGAGCTCACATAAATACGACGTCAAAAACAGAGCGTTGTTAGAAAGTGCTGGATATTCCCTTCAAACTTCATTTTTAATGTACGATCGTATGATGAAAAATAAAATTTCCTCTTCTTGTGTTACCTTTATAGAATAGAAATTAGTGGAAACATATCTACTATTCCTTTTTTCCAATATTCAATTATTACAAAGTGAAATTTTCTTCTAGAATATTAATTGATTTTAATTTATAAGTGCAAGTTGGAATGTTTTCGTTTCTTCCTTACGTACTTGAATTAAAATTAATTAAATAATAAAAATTGTTCAAGTAATCAAAAACACCAGCTAAATACGCAACTTTAGCAAACCATATACTACTTGCAAAATAATTCACAAAGGTGTGGTTACATGCTTTGTGAAAAAGTCAAGAGGTCATTTCTGAGTTCGTAAACCCGAGTCAGCACTTTACCTCTTGATAACCATCTTACTTCGGTGTGTAAAAGCAACCATTCATATTTCGATTACATAGAACTGCAAAAATGTATAGACAGATTTTGAATGGTCTAATCTAATGATAAAGATTTAATTACCTACATATATCACTCGCTCTAACATTAACTTGAGATTTGATGGTATTATTTTAGAAATCAATGATCCTCTATGTGAGAAACAATCTATAATGTAGTCTTTTGATAGAGCTCCATCCGAATAAATTCCTACGTAGCAGTTTGATGAGTTGAATTCTTTTAAATATGAATGAATGCTGTCGTATATATCTTAGTGTGTGATTTATTTTTGACTACTTCTTATTGATTGATGAAACGATAAAATCCTATTATCTGAGCTTTGTCACTTATAGATAATAGTAATGTTATAGATAATATGGGATGTAGATTCGTCAATCTACAACCCAAAACTGTTTTTTGATGCTAATTTAGTATAAATGTTCTTCGATATCTTGGGACATATCTGCAATTCTCAATCTATCTCTTTACTGCATTGTCATTTCTTTCTGTGCAAATAATGCATAATCTGCATCAACTTTTTGAGTTCCTGCTACTTTACACGACGCTATTTGGGCCTTGTAGGAAACTGTGTTTTTATTTGCTTCTAATAATCTTTTAAAATTCTCCTTATTTTCGGTGGTGTTCTACGAAAGGGCAGTTGAGAAGTGCTTTATTAAATAATACCAATCAAATATCGTATGTACAGGGTGGTCAAATAAGCGTGCGAAGTACTGTATCTCAGAAATTACTCATTATAGACGACAATCGATTTTCAGTTTCAATTTTTCTGTTGCTAATGAAATAAGTCTAGTATATCCTTCATTTAATTTTGTTATTAATGATACTTTCACGTAAGTCTCTGATCCAAATATACTCCTGATACTTGATTGCGCTATCTTTCGGATTCAAGTTTAAATGGTGATTTTGTGTTGTTACTGTTGTATTATTGTTAATTTGCCTAAGGGTAAATATTTTAGTCTCACATTTACTTGGATTTAAGTGGAAGCAGCAAGTAGATTTTCATTTTGAGTGATTATAACCATGTCATCTACGAATAAGACTCTTTCATCCTTTTTGTTACTACGAATGTCATGTTATTTATTTATTTTTATTTAATTGTATCCTTAAGTAACCCCATCCATTTTCATCTTGCAGAAATGAGAAAATTGGTACTTTGAGGTATTGTAGTATATTTGTTTTAAGGATCTTATTTTTACCATACTGAATCAAAGACCCTTGATATGTCTAGAAAGACACCTGTTTTGTACTGTTTATTTTCATATCCTCATTTTATTATTTCAGTCACTCTTGTGAGTTGATGTACTGTTGAGTGACCACGTTGAACCTATATTCAATACTAGGTATAATTGTGATTTTTGGATCTCAAACGTTCAAAAATCACTTTTCCAAAAAATTTACCCAAGGGAGGAAGCAGACTAATAAGTCTACAGTTTTCAAATTCAAGTTATTTCAGGTATATATATTAAAGTAATAATACACACATATAGTCTTGTATATTAATCAGTTCTTTTCATTTATTGTTTATGAGGCGTTGAAAAACATGATTCAATTTTGATGATGATTTCAAGATTGATTTTCTCTCTATTTCAGGATTTTTTGGAAGTGATTAATAGCATTGTCTTTGTAAAGATCCCTAATCCAACTGACATCAGCTTGGTTTGGGTGGCATTCTAAGGCTATTGCTCTGACATCCTCTCACTTCTTCAAAAGATCTTTAATGGCAGATGTCGGTATTAGTCCTCCTTTCGACTTTCTTTTGTTCAGAGGGAGACACATTTTACTGTGCTTCTTTGTGTTCTTCGTTCAAGGTTTCTTGCCGTCAGTTCATCTTCATGTTGCATTATGAGTTCTTCTATGTTATCGTCATTCACCTCCAATACCAGAACACTAGCAGTTGCCAAAATTTCACACATAATTTCAGGTGTCCCTTTACCTTAATTACCTCCATCTTTTTGAACGAAGGATGGACATAGCTTTCGCCAAGCAACTAATCAACCATACATGACTTCCAACCACGTCTTTTGAATAATACGAATACATTCAAGAATGCCAAATTTTTCTTTCCAAAACTGTTTAATGTCATTGTTGTGGAAGAATTGACATGCTTTAAAATGTTGCTCGGCTGAATCAAGAAAAACGTATATGGAGGTAGAAACTGAACTATACAGGGGAAAGTCTGTAATAACAATATCTTCAAGGTCCTTTGGGTGTTCTAGTACATTGTCCAATAGGAGCAAGGCTTTCAATGGCAAGTCATTGGTTTCTACGTAGTTCTTGATGCTCGGGGCACAAACTTTAAACAGCCATTGTTTGAAAAGAGCCTGCGTGACATATGCCCTCTGATTCGTTCTCATTACTGGCAGGCTACCATTAAAAATTTCTCTTGTCTTCTCTTGAATGATAGCCATACTAGTTTCATCTCTTTTTATTTCCCGTTCATTTATCCAAACTAAAAGCACCCTCTTATTTCTTCATGGATGGCACTTCTTTACTTCGCATATGTGATTTTCGTTACTTTTTTAGCTGCTTAGGTCTTCTTGATGATATATTTCTTAGCTAACATGGTACATACTGTACACCTGTTGAAACCATACTATCTTGCAATATCAGCCATCTTCTGTTCACTCTCTACTTTGGGTATAATCTCTTGCTTTTATAGAAAGTTTATGGAAAAAGTATCTCTACCGACTTCGAAGACGTCGACAGACAATGACCCCGAAAATGTTTCATAGTGTAATAAGCAAGTTAGAGGGAACTAAATGTCGTCCTGATTCTATGTTTATTATCTATTATTCTTTTATCTACTTCTATTATCTACTAAATCTTTAGCTATAATCATCTTGTGAAAGGCTTCGTTTTAACGGGCGATGTATACCAATAGCTCTCAGTTGGTGTTCTTATGCACTTGGACACGTTTGGATGTCTTGTAAGTATTTTTTGGTTGTTTTCTTAATGTATGCTTTTACTGTCTCAATTGCTAGCTCTTCATATAACAGTAAGTTTCTCACAAATATTTTCAATACTTTATTTTATAGCACTTGTATGTATTAATGTTATATTCGGCGGTTGAGCTCCAAACTGGGCATGCATTTGTTGTTAGATGTCTTATTAATGATTTGTACAACAGCATTGTACAATCGATTTTCAGTTTCGATTTTTTCTGTTGCTGATGAAATAAAGCTATTTTAGTCTTGTATTTGCTTCATTTAATTTTGTTATTAATATGATACTTTGACGTAAGTCTCTGGTCCAAATATACTCCCGATATTTGATGGCGCTATCTTTCCAATTCAAGTTTAAATGGTGATTTTGTGTTGTTACTGTTACATGATTCTTAATTTGTCTAAGGGTAAATTTTGAGATATTGCAACTATGTCATCTACGAGTAAAGCTTTTTGATCCTTTTTGTTTCTGCGAATATCATGTAAACAGATGTTAAACAGTAGCGGGGAGAGAATGCTGCATTGAGTGACTCCATCCTTGATCGTTTCGATTCGCATTTATAATCATCAACCCTTACGTAAAATTTGTTATCTTGCAGAAATGAGAAAATTAGTGCTTTGAGGTATTCTGGTATATTAGTTTTAAGGATTTTATATTTTAACCGTACTGAATCAAAGGCCTTTGTTATGTTTAGAAAGGCAGCTGGTGTGTACTGTTTATTTGCATGACTCAATAATACGAGTCACCAATTTTGAACCCAATATTCAATACTAGGTGTACTTGTGACTTTGGATCCCAAGCGTTCAAAAATCACTTTCTCAAAAAGTTAAAATTTTCGATTAATTGAATTTTTGACCACCTGTGTAAGATACTCTCATCAAATGACAATTTATTTGACAGCATATAAAGACTAGTCGTGCCAATGCAGAACTTTTTGAATAAACGTTTGCTGCTGAGTCCCATTGTTACTTTTTCATGAAAAAAAAGTAATATTAACAGACCTAACTTGCCTAAGAAAAATCACAATTTCTGTTGTAGTATCGGAAAATGCCCTCTGGTGGCGACATTTGAAATTACATTTACCAAAAATCTATAGAAAAGTTTAAACGTTACAAAACTTATTCAATTTCCTTCAGCTATTTTGCAAATTGCTGACATTTATTTACAAAAATTTTCGAACACTGCCCGCCATTTTATTTTTAGAGATAGGTCAAAAAAATGTTTTAACAAAAAAAAACTATAATTTATCTAAGCTTTAAAAATATATTAAATATATATATTTTTATTATATACACATTTTATTTATAATATAATAATATATACATATAATTTTATGCTATGTTAATACAGAGAAATTCCGAGAAAATCCATAAAATTAAATCAAATTAGTTTACACCCCCTAGTGGGCATCTTAGAAACATGAGAATAATTTCTCAACGCTCCATTGCAAAAAGTGAAGCTTTCAAACCAACGAATGATGATATTAATCTATTTTCTTAATGTTTAATTGAGTTATCTGTTCATGTAAATATGATTCTATTTTGTTGGGCAATAGAGATATCACATCCTTAAATATATTAAGTCCTCTGGAAGCAAATTCGCCTCTCCATAGGTACTATAGTCCCGCTAACGCTGCGGGGCGGTGATAAAATTAACGACGCTTTTGTCAATTTTACCGTCGGTGCGGAGTATGCCGATGACGACCTGATGCGTTTTTATAGTGGTAATACGGTAAATTAATTTTGCTTTTAGGGAAATTGCAGAAGACGAGTTGTTTCATATTATTCTAGATTTAAAATCTATGTCATACTAGTCCGAGAATATAAACCTTCAAATGATTATGCTTTGCTGGAAGCCCATTTGTGCTCACTTTTATTTTGCGCATTGTTAATTTCTGCCTGCGAGAAAATGTTTTTCCTTACTGTTAGAAGCAGGGTCAAGTGGTACCGTTAGTAAAGTCTGGCAACCCGGAGTCCTTTAAAGATTTGAGACCTATAGCTATACTTCCGACACTATCTAAAATTCATTTAGATTCATACAGTATTCTCACTGAGCAGTCAATCTTTAAGATCCCTGCTTAAATAGCTACCAGACAGCATTGCTTGACATCACAGACGACATCATTTGTCGAACAATGACCAGGGTAATTGTACTTTGTTAATTTTGCTTGATTTCAGTAAGGAATTTGACACTATAAATCATGAAATGCTATTATTGTGAGTATAATATATCGGCCTTAGTCCGGGTGCTATAAGATATTTTCAAAATTATTTGAGTCGTAGGAGTCAGTATGTCAGTTTTAAAAGACACTTCAAGCGTAGTTAGCATGGTCAATGATGACCTACGTATAGTTTCAGATATGGCCTTCAAGCATTACTTAAATCTTAATCCTACCAATTCACAAATTTTGTTTTCGGGCCTAATGGTAGGAAAGATTCTATTTCAAGTTATCCTCACGGTAAAATCTCTATTAACAATACACTACTCCAGGTGGGATCTGATTTTAAGAGTCTGGGAGCGGGCTTGATTATGCTCTGCTTTTAACTATTGCGATGTACTGTTTGATTGTAGCAACATCGAAGAGAATTCAGTTAATTCAAAACTGATGTCAGTGGTATAGTTATACAGGTTCTGGACCAAAATCCCATAAGGTTTAACATAGGGGTCTGAAAACACTTTTTATCCCCACCACTACCCCCTCTCGCGGTTCCGGCCACGTGATTGTCTATAACTAACTGGTTAAACATGAGTAACAGGAGGCGGCTATATCCAGTAAGCAAGCCGTATACACAAACTACTCTGCGGCGGAAAGTCATCTTACTTGCATGACATAATTAGGCATCGCACGAATGTTCGTAATGTGAACATTAGGAGGAAGTCACCGTTTGTTATACAGAAACATAGATTAAAATTTGTGAGTTAATCGAAGATTGCAAACCGGAGAACACGAAAACAGCAGAAGTTACAATGAAAATTATTTAAAAAGATGAAGATCCGATATACCAATGACCTGAGAAATTATCAGTTCCTGAAAGACTAGAGGTAGATAAGCAGATAGAAATTTGGTTGAAAGAAGGGATTATAGAAGAATGTTGTTTGGATTTTGAAAGTCCTATAGTATTGGTTAAAAAGAAAGACGCAAAAACAAGAATTTGCAGCGATTACTGCAAACTGAACAGAAGGATCATTAAAGATAGATTTTTTTACCATTGATAGAAGATGTTTTAGATCTGCTTCAATTAACTAAGTATTTCAGTACATTAGATTTATCGAGATAGTAGGACATTAGATACATCGAGATAGTATCAAATACACTTCATTCATTACACTAACCGGACAATTTGAATTCCTAAAGTGTCTATTTGGATTGTGTAATAGTCCAGCGGTTTTTCAACGATTTATGAATAAAATCTTTAGAGAGTTGATGCTGAAAAATATAGTAATGTACTATATGGATGACGTAATTGTTATGAATTCTACCACGAGTAGAGTTTTATTATGTACAATTATTTGTTTACAATATATTTCCTCATTGAGATATTTACCCCCCCTATTCTCTTTCTCCATTTTCATACTCTCCACTCCTTGGCCCAATCAACCCCTATCCTATTATTCCGCACCCCCAGCAGCCTTTTATCTCCTCATCTCCACCACCCTTCTCATCGATCGTTTTCCCTCTCGCCCTTCCCCAAGATTCGTTCTCGGTCCATCTCCTCCTCCCTAAACTCACTGCATACATTCAATATATGTTCCAATGTTTTCCATTCCTCCCTGCATAGCCTACACCACCTTTCCTCATCGGTAATCTAGTATCTATTAGCTCTCTCCTCATTTCCACATCGGAAACCCATTTTTTCCCTTCCTCATCTCCTTCCAATACCTAGTATCCAGGAAGACCCACGAGCGAAGGTATTCAACGGTTGGAAATGGTTTTAAGAACTTGTAAAGAATATGTTCTCGACATAAAGAAGAAGAAGTGTCAGATTTTAAAAGAAAGGGTTAAATTTTTATGCTATATAATTGAGAATGGACAAATATTATCAGTAGAAGAAAAGACGTAGGGATAAAAAATTTCCACAACGTAACACAACGAACCAAATTCAATCATTATTGGGTTTGACAGGGTACTTCACAAAATTTATTCCTGATTATGCGATCATCGCGAAGCGTCTGAGTGACATGTTGAGAAAAGACAACACCTTTACTTTTGAAGAGATTCAGAAAAAATCATTTGCAACTTTGCAAGAAATGTTAAGTAGCGAACCAATACAACGATTTACAAGCCTAGTAGAGCGGTATGTTTGCTTCAAAAAGTGAAAATTGATTTAAAGTTTCATCCAGTATTCTTTCGGAATAGTCCGGAACATTCATCAAAATTTGGAATACACTCCCGTCTATCGGCTATCATGCAGTTGTGGGAAATTTTATGTTGGCTAAACCAGACGAAACATCGAATGCTATATCAAGGATCACGAGAGGGATGTGACTCTGAGGAAGATTCAACAATCAGCGGTTGCGGAACATTGCCATTCAGAGGGACACCGAATAGAATTCGACAAAACAAAATTTCTGGCTAGGACTAATAAATATCATCAAAGGTTGACAAGACAAGCTATAGAAATCCACCGACATAAAGACAACGTCAACAGAGAAGATGCCTGGGAACTCAGCAAGACATGGAAGGTGGTGGTGAAGACGAACACGACTCCCAAACCAGACCCGATGCAGTAATTACTTAGTATTTGGCTTGTAATTAATATAAATTAATTATTAATTATTTTTCGACCGATATATTGTTTTACGATCCCCGATTTTGTCAGTTCGAACCAGTTTCTGAAGAAGGTTGCAACATGGCATCCGAAACGTATTAGTTCTAGTGTTAATTATATATATTTAGTTATAAGAAAGATTTAACTACAACAGTTGCTCAATGGGCTTTATTATTAGAAGAATATGCTACATAAGCATATTCTAATATAGAACACAGGAGAGGAAAACAAATGTCTATTTATTAAATTAATACGAGATGATGACGAAATAATTGAAATATTAAAATTGGCACAAGAATTACAAGATTACAAAAATTTCTTAATAAGAAATACGATACCCTATAAATAGCAAGATTGCAAAGAACTGGTAGTGGAAAAACATGCAAATATCGAAAATCATTTTTCCATTATAAAAATAAAAAAGGTAAATTCTCCTTTGAAAATAAAAGAAAAGATTATGAGTTGCATTCAAAACTGCATTCCATGCATCTTAGAATCGAAAAAGGAAGGCAGAAAGGAAGGAATATTACACGCAATAGATAAAGGGAAGCCCCAACCTAACCCTTGAAGACCTATCATGGAGATCATTTAGGGCCCTTGCTTGAATACCTTGTTTTAATAAATAACAAGCTGTATTTGGAAATCATCATCATCATTGGATCATTGGTAGCAATTAATACGACACAATTTGGTCCAAGACAGAAATTGCAAAAAGAAATTTAGGCTCATATCAATTAGCAAGGTGAAACGAAATGATAGATACAAAATTGTGAATATGACTGATGATGAGGGACCGATGAGAATTTCTATGGATCGAAAATCAAACCGAATCTGAGGCAGATTTGCTGTCGGATGGCTGAATGTAGAAATTGTACTATTAGTTGTTAATTTTTTATAATAGAGGGCGCTAGTGAAAAGAGGTTAAGTTTAACGGTAAGACGTTAAGTCTTCTGGAGACAAATATGACTATCTATAAGTAGTATTTAACGTTCTGCATATGGCATTAAGTAATCTGCACTCAGTACTAATCAGCAACAACCAGTATTAACTCATTTAGATGTAGAATTTAATCCTCAACAAACAATATTTAGCCTTCTGTACCAGGTAGTAAGTCTTCAATTTGACTCTCTATAAGTAGTATTTAGTGTTCTGTAAATAGTATTAAGTTAATTGTATTCAACACTAATTAGCATCAAACAGTGTTAATTTATTTAGATGTAGTACTTAATCATCTACAAGCAATATTTAGTCTTTTGCCCTTAGTACTTGGTTATCATTAAACATATTAAGTCTTCTGGAAGCAAATTTGATTCTATAAGTAGTATTTAGCACTCACTCTTTCTGCATGTGGCATTAAGTACTATACACTCAGTACTAATCAGCAACAACCAGTATTAACTCATTTAGATGTAGTATTTAATCCTCTATAAGCAACATTTAGCCTTCTGCACCAGATATTAAGTCTTCAATATGACACTCTATAAGTAGTATTTACATTGCTGCAAATGGTATTACGGTATTTTCCCTCAATACTAATTAGCAATAAACCATGTTAATTCATTTAGAAGCAGCCTTTAACCATCTACAAACAATATTTAGCTTTCTGCCCGTAAGTTCTATTAGAACTTTAATTTATAATTAATTCCAGTAATTTCTAATAAATTTGCAGATTCGGCTGAAGATGACTATGTAAAATAGTCGAAACCGGTTCCGTTAAAATAAAAACAATTTTCAAGAAAAGAAGTTATATATTTTATTTATTTAAATGACGCAATATTAAGTCTTCTGCCCACGGCGCTTAGTTATATTTAAACATATTACGGTATCTGAAAACTAAATTTGATTTTCTATAAGTAGTAATTAACATTCTGCATATGCTACTAGGTTATCTGCACTCAGTGCTAATTAGCAACTTATTACTAATTAACAACGTTAATTCATTTAGATGTAGTATTTAATCCTCTACAAGCAATATTTAGCCTTCTGCATGAGGTATTAAGTCTTCTGCCCTCGGTACTTAGTTATCACTAAACATACTATGTCTTCTCGAAGCCATTTTGACTCTCTATAAGTAGTATATATTTTAGCGTTTTAATAATAAAGTGTGTCATTTAGAAGCAATATTTAATCCTCAGTTTTAATTATATATAAATACATTATGTCTTCTACAAGTAGAATTTAACTGTCTATAAGTAGTATTTAGCCTGCTGCACATGACGTAAACAATTTCCGAGATATTCTCTTAGTCACTTTACTTAGAAAACATTTTACCGTAAATCTCTATAATGGTCACTTTACGCAGAGTAATCATAAATTGAATTGATATAACAAAAAACATAACAAAAATATCGAAAATTTTAATCGAAAAAAGCCAACAGAGAGAGACTTTAATTCTTTTCAAGTTATTTATAAACACGCCTATTCATATTTATTATAATTTCCCTCATAATGGAAAATTTATCAAAACATGCACGGAATACCAGATAATGTTTGTTTTTGTTATTGGAACGCCACACAATATCGGCGGTTTTTTTGTTTGTATTATTGTTGTCATAGCTACACTCGACGGGTATAACTAATTGAATATCATGACTAATTATTAGATTTAATATTAGGGTTATTACAGTCAAATTATTCAAATTGTGGCAAATATACAGTAATGTTTATTTACGCAGAATTAAATTCCCTTCCGGATAGGGTAATGAAATATGGAGCATTTCATATAAAATTAATTAACTAAATTTTTAACCACCTGTATAAAATACTCTAATTAAATAAATGAAAATCTATTTTATAGTATCAATATTAAGCATATAATTAAAAGCCACTTTAAAAGTATTTTAGGTCAAAAATGGAATCTAAAAAATTTTAACGAACCACTTACGCGAGACACCTGTATATATGTATAAAGATTTATATAAATAATATGGTTATAATAAATTTAAATGAAACGAAAAAAAATGTGAACAGAATAAGATTGAAAGTTATTTTTTTAAAGGTGTAGATGAAGAATTTTCTTTTGGGAAACGTGCTCGTGAGTGAATTTATTGTTGTATGTTGTAGTGTTCCTGTAGACCACTCGGGTAAATGGAAGTTTTTTGCGAGAGTGATGTTCGAAATAATGGTGCCGGGGCGTCAGGATGAACGTGATTTATCATTTATTTTATTGCATTCAGTGTTCAGCAGAGCCGGTAAACAGGAGTAGGCGCAAATATCGGAATTGTTTATGCGCGGCTCACCTGCACAAATAAATCGGGGATTTTTATTAACTCCGCGATACCTGACGGCTTGCAGAACCCGCACAGAGAACCCGTCGTCTCTCACCATTCATAACACTTTCAGATTAATTTTAGACGATCGAAATTAAATATGCGCATAAATACCAAAAAACCTCGATGGATCCGTCTAAATATTTAGAAAAGGTTTCAAACAGAAACCTATACATGATTGTTACATTTCAAGCGAGGGAAATTTTTAAATCCCAGAAGTAAGAAAAAAACGTTTTACTTTACGAGAGAGGATATTCAGGTAAAGCTGAGTTAAAAAAGTATTTTAATAAACCAAAACCTTTTAATTCCGCAATATCGTGACATTTTACATTTATTAATCTGATCCGCCCCGTCACGCAACCCTTATAAAATCGCCCTATTTTATATTAAAACAACAGAAAAATTGAGTTGTTATTTTAATAACATGATAGATACCGTTTTTATATAAATTAAAAACTTGAAATTGCAATTTCTATTATTCGAGAGATACTGTTACGATGTTAATTACTGCGTTGAGTGATTTTACAAAAAGCTAGTTACCGGATATTCAGTATCATCTTCAGCCGGATATCCGCCGTATCGATCCGACCATTATGTGTAAATGTCAGTTTCAACTACGTCAGTTTTATATCATATACAGGTGTCCGATATCTTCCGGATTAAAAGTAAATACAGATGTAGAATATATCTTGATGAAATTTTTGCGATTTGTAAAGGAAAGTATATACCTTCGTAAAAATAAAATCTGAATTTGTTTTTGAGATATCAATTTTTGAACTCAACCTAAATTTATGGCATGTTGTAAAATTATCAATTTATTTAATAATTTTTGAAACATGGAATTCTTAAGATACCTTGATGAAATCTTTTTGTTATTTATAAAACAAAGTGTGTACTTCTTCACGAATACAATCATACCTCAATTCATTTTTGAGATATCTCTTTTTTTTAATTTGTAGCATTTTATAAAATTAACAATTTCCTTAATAGTATTTGAAAGATCGTAGAATATCGAATGTTTATGAAAATTATACTTGAATATCTCAATTCGTTTTCAAGATTTCAATCTTTGAACTCAACCTAAATTTATTCCAATTCACAATAATAACAATTTCCTTAATCTTTCTTGAAAAATTGTAAAAAATTGAATTTTTAAGTGCGTACTTTCCTCAGGACGTAACTATACCTGAATATCTCAATTCATTTTGAGATATCAATTTTTGAACTCAACTTGAATTTGTAGCATTTTATAGAATTAAGAATTTCGTCAATAATTTTTGAAAAATCATAAAAAAATAAATTTTTGACTGATATTGTATATGTAGGCTTTTTATTATTTTGAATATATGATAAAATGATAATAATTAAAAATAAAAATTATAAAATAATAAAATGACTATTTGTTTTTAATACATTAAACCAACGTTTTGGGAAATTGTTCCCATTATCAGGTTTATAAATATCATATTTTTTTGTCAATTCTAATATAATTGAACGTCTTTTAATTTTAATTTAAAACATTTTTTAGAATACACATTTTGTCACGTTCTAAAACCTTTTTTTTTCATAGTAAAAGATTTTGGAACATGACAAAATTTGTATTCTAAAAAAATGTATTAAATTAAAATAATACATTTTTTATTAAAAATATGTTCAATTATATTAGAATTGACAAAAGATTATGATATTTATAAACCTGATGATGGTAACAATTCCTGAAACGTTGTTTTAATGAATTAAATACAAATAAACATTTTGAAGGAGATCGATGTCATAATTATAGATTTATTTTAAATTCTTAAGATATCTTGATGAAATTTGTTGTTATTTATAAAACAAAATGTATGCTTTTCACGAATAAAATTCAATCAATTCATTTTTGAGATATCAATTTTTGAACTCAACCTAAATTTCTAACATTTTATCAAATTAATAATTTCCTTAATAATCTTTGAAAAATTGTAGAAAATTGAACATTTAAAGTATTTTGATGAACTTATTTGTGATTTATAATGAAATGTATCTACTTTCTTCAGAATAAAATTATTCTTTAATATTTCAATTTATTTTTGAGATATCAATTTCTGAACTCAATCTAAATTTGTAGCATTTTATAAAATTAATAATTTCCTTAATAATTTTTGAAAAATCGTAAAAAATTAAATTAGGTATCTTGATGAAATTTTTTGTTATTTATAAAATAAAATGTGTACCTTTTCACGAATAAAATTATACCTGAATATCTCAATACATTTTCGGGATATCAATTTTTAAAAATTTATAGCATTTTATAAAATTCACAATTTTCTTAATAATTTTTGAAAAATCGTAAAAAATCAAATTCTTAAGATGTGATGATGAAATTTTTGTGATTTACAGAGAAAAGTATGTACTTTTCTGAGAACAAAATTACACTTGAATATCTCAATTCGTTTTCAAGATATGAATTTATAAACTTAACCTAAATTTGTAACATATTATAAAATTAAGAGTTTCGTCAATAATTTTTTAAAAATCGTAAAAAATTAAATTAGGTATCTTGATGAAATTTTTTGTTATTTATAAAACAAAATGTTTACTTTTTCACGAATAATATTATACTTGCATATCTCAATTTATTTTTCAGATATAATTTTTTTTAATCTGTAGCATTTTATAAAATTAATAATTTTTGACGAAATTTTTGTTGTTTATAAAACAAAATGTATACTTCTTCACGATTATTCGTGTTTAATTTATTCGAATTCAACCTGAATTTATTGTATGTTGTAGAATTAACAATTTATTTAATAATTTGTGAAAAACGGAATTCTTAAGATACCTTGATGATATCTTTTTGTTATTTATAAAACAAAATGTGTACTTCTTCACGAATACAATCATACCTCAATTCATTTTTGAGATATCATTTTCTTTTTAATTTGTAGCATTTTATAAAACTAACAATTTCCTTAATAATCTTTGAAAAATCGTAGAAAATCTACTGATTAAGATATCTTGATGAAATGTTTTGCTGTTTATAAAGAAAAGTATATAGTTTCTACAGAATAAAATTATACTTAAATATCTTAGTAAACTTAAATATCTATTAGTTATCAATTTTGGAACTCAACTCAAATTTGTAGCCCTGCATAATAATAACAATTTCCTTAATCTTTCTTGAAAATTTGTAAAAAATTGAATTTTTAAGTGCGTACTTTCCTCAGGACATAACTATACTTGAATATCTCAATTCATTTTGAGATATCAATTTTTGAACTCAACTTGAATTTGTAGCATTTTATAGAATTAAGAATTTCGTCAATAATTTTTGAAAAATCATAAAAAAATAAATTTTTGACTGATATTGTATATGCAGGCTTTTTATTATTTTGAATATACGTATAATTATAACATCAATATCCCCCAAAATGTTTATTTGTATTTAATACATTAAACCAACGTTTTGGGAAATTGTTCCCATTATCAGGTTTATAAATATCACATTTTTTGTCAATTCTAATATAATTGAACGTCTTTTAATTTTGATTTAAAACATTTTTTAGAATACACATTTTGTCACGTTCTAAAACCTTTTTTTTTTCATAGTAAAAGATTTTGGAACATGACTTAGAATGTGTATTCTAAAAAAATGTATTAAATTAAAATAATACATTTTTTATTAAAAATATGTTCAATTATATTAGAATTGACAAAAGATTATGATATTTATAAACCTGATGATGGTAACAATTCCTGAAACGTTGTTTTAATGAATTAAATACAAATAAACATTTTGAAGGAGATCGATGTCATAATTATAGATTTATTTTAAATTCTTAAGATATCTTGATGAAATTTGTTGTTATTTATAAAACAAAATGTATGCTTTTCACGAATAAAATTCAATCAATTCATTTTTGAGATATCAATTTTTGAACTCAACCTAAATTTCTAGCATTTTATCAAATTAATAATTTCCTTAATAATCTTTGAAAAATTGTAGAAAATTGAATATTTAAAGTATTTTGATGAACTTATTTGTGATATATATCAATGATATATTTCAATTTCTTTTTGAGATATCAATTTCCGAACTCAATATAAATTTGTAGCATTTTATAAAATTAAGAAATTTCTCAATAATTATAAAATATCATTTTATCATATCATTTTTTTTTAATTTGTAGCATTTTATAAAACTAACAATTTCCTTAATAATCTTTGAAAAATCGTAGAAAATCGACTGATTAAGATGTCTTGATGAAATCTTTTGTTGTTTATAAAGTAAAGTATATAGTTTCTACAGAATAAAATTATACTTAAAAATCTTAGTAAACTTAAATATCTATTAGTTATCAATTTTGGAACTCAACTCAAATTTGTAGCCCTGCATAAGAATAACAATTTCCTTAATCTTTTTTAAAAATCGTCAAAAATCGAATTCTTATAATATCTGATGAAATTTTGTAATTTGTAAAGGAAGGAAGAAAGTACGCACTTTATTTTCTACTAAATTTGTAGCATTTTATGAGAATTCCGTCAATAATTTTTGAAAAATCATAAAAAATAAACTCTGTTTTGTATTCTAAAAATGTATTAAATTAAAATTAAAAGACATTCAATTATATTAAAATTGACAAAAAATATGATATTTATAAACTTGATGATGGTAACAATTCCCGAAATGTTGTTTTAATCTATAACATACAAATACATATATTTTAAATTCTTAAGATATCTTGATGAAATTTTTTGTTGTTTATAAAATAAAATGTGTACTTTTTCACGAATAAAATCATATTTGAATATCTCAATTCATTTTTGGGATATCACTTTTTTTTTTAATTTGTTGCATTTTATAAAATCAACAATTTCTTTAATAATTTTTAAAAGATCGTAGAAAATGCAATCGAAACTATATTATTTATAATCCTCATAACGAATTCATACTTAAATATTTCAATTCGTTTTCAAGATATCAATTTTTGAACTCAACCTAAATTTATCGCATTTCATAAAATTAACAATTTCCTTAATAATTTTTGAAAAATTATAGAAAATCGAATTTTGATTACAATTTTTTAAGGTATAAATTGTGAACTTAAAAAGTGTTGAACTAACACTACACTACTACTAGGATTAATACTAATTCTAAAATTAGAACCTTTCGCGTATTGCGTTTTCTTCGTGCGTCTTTTGAAAAAGCGGTTCTGAGAGTGTTTTCAGACAGAGTGTTTACTAACAAAGGAGGAAATCATGGGTCTCGGCGAACATACTCGATAATTCAAGCAACGAACATACAAAAGAAATGTTTTAGATTAAAAGAAACGGACAGCTTAACCCATAGCCATTACACAAGGGTGGTATAATTAGAAGAAGCTATTTCGAGAAGAATTGATGAAAATGCCTCAACCAGCATTAGAAGGATTTCTGCACAAGAAAATATCAAGAAATCCACCATACATTGCATTTTAAAAAACCAATTACTCGATTCGCATCACTACAGCTCTGTTCAAGTTTCAACAGGTAATGACGAAAAACTAGAAATTTTTGTAGTTGGGCTCAATACGTTAAGTTTTCATAAACTAAGGTAATGATACAATTGCTTCATCTATATCCTTATAACTAATAATGTTAACAGTAAGTGAACCTATTAAACTAAAACTTTGAATATCTCGTAAAAGGACCATTTTTGGACCTATGTTTATAAGGCCTTCTTCATCTTCTTTTGGCCAAATAATACGCTGGTGAAATATTGCACAAATATTGGTAGACAGTCTGCAGACGGAAAAAAAATATGATGACAAAATGATGAACCTATTAGGCCCAGCCACCTATAAGAAGTTCAAGGAGTTCAAGAAGCATCCCCGCAAACAAGGTCGTAAAAAAATGAAAGATCTAGTAAAAACCACAGATTAAAATTATAACAGATCAACAGAAAGGATTGTTTGTGCAAGATTTTATGGACTACCGAAAATCTATAAACCTCTAAATTGCCTGTTGGCCAAACATCCCGCAAATCCTTTTACAGGTAACAGAATGTTATGTCAGGGATTCTACACATTTGTGAAATCTGTAAGAAGTATAAATTTAGATGTTGATGTTGTTATGGTGAGTTTCGACGTGGAATCTCTTGTTACAAGAGTACCAATAAACGATACTGGAGATGGTCTTTGACAGAAATTACCGAGGGTTTATCAGAGCATGTGACAGAAATAGCTAAGTACTGTTTATTTTCACCGTAGCTTAGTTCGAAAAGAGAGTTTTACGAGCAGTTCGAAGGGGCAGTCATGAAATCTCCATTGTTGCCTGTTATAGCTAATTTCTACACAGAATTATTCGAAGAAGATGCTTTAAAGAAAACCTAGTAATAACTAAAACTATGGCTCCGATATGTGGACGATACGTATTATGATATGACAATATGGTAGTGAACGCCTCCAAGAGTTCTTAGATTACTTAAACGTTCAATATCCCATGTCAAGTTTTCTATGGATAAGGAAACTGTTAAACGGATAAATTTTGGACGACAATTGGTGATATGAAATTTAGGATGTATAGAACAGATACATGCATCATCACATTACCATCCCCAACAGAAGAGGTTCGTGATCCATACATTGTTTAGAGATATAGCATAACGAAGGAGGAACGGTTTGTGCGAGGCGTGCTACAGAAGAATGGATAGAATCAGTTGGATTTATCTATCTGCTTTCCTTATATTTCAGGCATAACGGAACGAATCGCGAGGTACTTCAAGAAGATATTCCGGAATCCCGTGATTGTTCCTATAATAACCAACTTATCCGAACCTAGGATCCTGTTATAGCTACTATATTAATCAGTTTCAATCCCGGGATACCGAAAAATAAAAAAGGCGCAGAAAGAACATAATTCTCTTATTAACATGTGGTTGGTCAATGATGGCCAGAATGTTCGGAATCAGATCATCTCTAACAAAAAAAACAATGTTCTTCAAAAATATGTGAAAGAACAACACGGAAAAGAACTGAAACTTCAACTAGACTGCAAAACAAGATGACATAGCGGTTGAGTCATGTTAAAGCGATATAACAGTCTGAAAAACTGCATTATCAAAGCAATGATTAATTTGCGAAGTCCCATTATTAATGACAATGAGTTTCAAATTATGAGGAATTGATTTGCCTTTTAGATCCGGTCAAACTGCAAGCAGATATTGCTTTAGAATGCATACTACAAAAAATTAAAAAGTTTATGTTTCTTTAGGAAAGACCTTAGAAGATTGTTCGATAATTAAACAGCGTAACACTGTATTGTTCAGCTTTCGTCGTTATTTAAACGACCTAAGAATAATAAGAGTAAAAGAGACGTACTGGTGAAAAAGATAAAAATAGAATAGAAAAGCTTAAGAAAATTAAGGTGAAGATTAGAAAGAACCGAAGTCTTAAAAAAAAATCCCTGAAAAACGCATAAAAGAATACCAAAATCAATTCCAGTATCCCGAGTTGTTATAATGTGATCCCAAACTTCTCGGAATTGTGTGTTTGATTCGGGATTGTAATCCCTAGTAACCAACCTATATAAAACTTTATTGTAGCCCATATAAAATTCAACTGACCAAGGAGCTGAAGGTAAACGACCATAGACAACGATGTGTGTTCGCTGAATAGGCTATGAAGGAGTTGAAAACTGACCCTAATTTCCATAAAAAATCATTTTCAGCGATGAGGCCCATTACTAGTTGAATGGGTAAGTCGATTAACAAAATAATCGAATTTGAAACCATAGCAATCCACATTAGATCCAAGAAAATCCAATGAATTCAGAAAAAATTGCCGTTTGGTGTATATTTTAGGCTAACGGCGTCATCGGTCCATATTTCTTTCAAAACGACGTTCGTCAGGCCATCACTGTCAACGTTGAATGAAGGGCAATGATTACGAAATTGTTTTGGCCTGCATTTGATGATCAATGACTACGTGCTACACAGCTCACACCACATTGGACATACTACACGAGCAATTTTAGATTAGGATCAATTTACGTGGAGGGAATGTGAATTACCCACCAAAATTATGCGATTTGACTTTTTCTTAAGTTAAGTGTTTGTTAAATAATTCACAAACAACAGTTGCCCTCCGAATCAAAATAATCCTTGTCAACGGGCAAATTAACTTGATTTATGTGCTAGAGTCATGGAAAATTGGATAACTCGGACGCGCGGCACTCAGCAAAGCCGCGGAGGACATTTACCCGATATTTTATTCCACACATAATGGCATCGATAGTGCTTTCAAACGGACAAAAAATTTCGATGTTATCATTTTGTTTTATTTATTGTATTACCCTTCAGAAACATTAGGGATTAGTCGTGCGTCTCTTGAGACGGCTAAACCCGAATATTTTTAGCTTTAGGTCGAGCGTGCAAAATGAAATAATAATCAAATAAAGTGCAAATAAATTTTGTTTAAGTATTTCCTCATATTATTCCAGTACATTGAGGTTTTATTGTAATTAGTTTTTCATTCGGTTTAGCCGTACGTTTCAAAAGACGGCTAAACCCGAATGTTTCTAGTTTAGTGTTAATCCTAGTTATTATTCAGAGTTATTTTGTTGTATTTTTTCATTAAACTAAAACTTGATACTAACACTTGATCGAGAACTAGAAACTAAAGTCCCTGCAAAAAGTCAAGGTCCTTCACTTTGGAGATCGATATCTTCGTAACTGCTCAATGAAAAATTTCAATGTATCATCTTAATTTGTTACTCGATTTTTTAGTGTCCATTTTTTTTTTCAAAAACTATTTAACAAAAAACTTTCAAGTTTGAACTTGGGGTAACACAGTGTGTTCTTAATGTTAGCCAAAATATATCAAATAATGTTGTTTGTCTGATTCCGTGATCAGAAATCAGACATCAGGCTTATTTCTGTTTCCCTTTAATTTAAATTTACATTAGACCGCTTTTAAAAAATTACAGAGCGTTAATTTTAAAAAGTGAAGGTATCTCAAACCACTTCGTCAAATAGTTTTTGAGAAAAAAAACGTAATTAGTCACTTAACTCGCGATAAAAGAAAAACCAAACATCGATCATTAACAAAATAACATGCAGAAATATTTACTGATTATAACAAAGATGTCCGCAATTTTTTTCATTAAGCGGTTATGAAAATATCGATCTCTAATTGAGGGGCCTTGACTTTCTGCACGGACTTTAGAGATGCAGGGTTTCGTTATTCTATAATATTCAAACTCATTCGTTACTTTTATAAAACTAACTGAGTACTAGTAACGAATACCTGATTACTTGTAATGAATAGAAATAATCACTCATTTTTATTAGTTCGTATTTGTTACATGTATTCGTTACTTACTTCCACTCGTTACTTTATGTAAGGTGAATCTTGTTTATTTTAAAGTATATTTTTTTCAAGATTGGTTTTTCCCCAAATTATATAAAAATAATGTAGACTTGTACAATAACAAAATTGCAAATTTTTATAATTTTTTGTTTCGTAAATAAATTGATCATTTACTCTCCTGATATACTCTAGTACTCTACTCTACTGCATATTGTGTCATTTTATTAGATTTGTTTCTCGTTACTTAATAAAATAAATACCGAGCGATCAAAAAAGATGATCCATAAAAAACTACTTTCATTTGCGCTTGATACCAATACTTACCTTTCTCGTCCCATTGGCTCCACCTCTACCTGTTTAAACGCTCTTATTGGTTGACAAGATGATATTGATTTCGATCAGCAGACTTCAAAGTTTCCCCACCACTATTTAAAACTAATAGAGGTGGAGCCATAAGAACGGGGGACGTAAGTATTGGTATCAACCACTTGGGAAAATAGATGATTTTTACATGATTTTTAAATACGCCTTTTAGTTAAAGCATAACACAGGATATTTTTTGAATGGGGATTAGCCTAAAGTGAAATTATCACGTGATATGAGCCCTAATGAGAAATTGCTTGTTTTTGTATGTGATTCAGCACCAAAAATGGCGGGATTGGGATCAAATAAAAGATTTTTTATAAAAATCTTATTCATGTTACATGTTTGGAGGATGCGTTAAATAAAGTCGCTGAAGAAATCCGTTGACAGTTTCTATTAATTATTTCATTAATAAAAAATGTAAAGAAAACAGAAAAAAATTATCAACTATTCCCTTGTTTTCAAAACCTATCATTATTAGATGGGCTACATGGTTAGAAGTAATATATTTTTATACTCTTCATTATGATAATATTAAGAATGCTGTAGCGATTTTTTTTGACAGAGATAAATTAATAAAAAATGTAGAGCTTTATTTAAAAGTCAAGTAGTAACCGAACTAGTATTCATTCGAAGTAATTACAATTAATCGAAAATATAACAAAATGAGAAACATTTCAGGTACCTCTAATAGATGCAACTGAGATAATAAATGCTTGTGAAGAAGCCTATAAAAATGCTCCAGGTCCATTAAGTAAAATTATATTCAAAAATTTACTAATATCATCTTAAAAAAATAAATGAAAATTATACAAATTATATCGTTGATTTAAACGTTAAACAAATATCAATATTGAATATATGATACTTATTAAAAAATGCTTATTAATTGTTTTTGTCTAGATTGATATTCGCTATAAAAAAGTTATATATTTGCATACTTCTACATATTTTCGCATATTTTTTGCATATTTCAAACAAAAAGTTTGCATATGTATGTGCATATTTCCTACAATCTGACTGCATAAAAATCCGAGCTCTAAGAATAGGTACGTTACCAAGCTATTTTTAATTTAGCATACGTAACAAATATTCGGGAAAGAAGAAATCATTTGTTTTTTACATTTTTGATATCACCACATATAATAATTTGTAGGTATTATTTTAATATACAGGGTGATTTGCGCTGCACACGTAGAAGATGAGCGGACGTTGACTTATTTAAAAAATTAATATGTTAATTAATATTTATATTAATATCAATGGTTTCGACATCTTTTGGTTAACCTCTAATAACTTCCTTATTGGTCGGATCCGTAAGTTTAAATCACCCTGTATACATTTTAATGAATTATCTTTCAATGCAAATAAATCGTGACTAAGTAATGAATGAATTCGAGAAAAAATCAGGAACTGTATTTACCTATGGAAGAGTACTGCTAGAGTTACTAAGAAGTTATGAATGTGTATGTGACCAGTTATCAGTGCTGCAGTTATTAGTAAGATTCGAATGTAGTACGCGATTGGTAATCGATAATTATGATTACTCACCATGTGTAACACAGCAAAATTTAATCTGATACTTACGCACCTAACTGAGTTAGAGCAATGTATCAACTTATAAGACACTTGCTGATGCATGACATCTAGCTCTAGCCAATCAGCTAAGCAAGTCCGCCTGCTGTGCCTTTAATAACTACTTGGCATATTTTCCAGATTTTTAGCCATGTCAAACTCCGCAAAATAAGAATGTGTTACGGTGGCGGTATACAGAACGTTATAACGCCATTATGTTGGGTTATTGGAGGTGCTATAATAGGGTGATAAATCTGACAGCTTTGTCACATAGCTATTATGGACTTTGTAGAGTTGAAAGTAGTAGGAAAGCAGTTATTCTCTAAATTGGTTTGGGTCTACGAGTTTGTTACGCCTATCCCTAGTAACGTCAGTAACCCACACGAAGGTGTGCTAAAACGCCAACAGTGACGCAATTGAGTTGATACATTTTAAAGTTTCATTTTTCATTTCAAGTTTAAATGCGCCGCGCAGCGCAGTTGAATTTACACTTATCTAAAGTCCGTGCAAAAAGTCAAGGCCCCTCATTTTTGCGATCGATATCTTCGCAACTGCTCAATGAAAAAAATTGCGGTAAAGTTTGTTATAATCTTTAATTTGTTATAAAGTGAACATTTCTGCGATTTTTATATTAATTTGAAAATTGTCGGGTCTTTGGTTTTTCATTTTTAGAAGAGTTAACTAAGAAAAGTATTTTGTAAGACTTTTGGAGATCTTTGTCTACTTCACGATTTTCTTTCTCAAAAACTATTTATAAAAGCAAATATGTTCAATAATGACTTTTTTCGGATTCTGTCTTCAGTTTTTTAAAATTAGATCTCCCTCATAAGCACCTCTCCCCGCAGAACAATACACGCTAGAATACACGCTAACGTGTAGATAAATAAAAAAATTATATACACATGAAATGTCATCATTGTGATTTAGTTTGCACATAAGGAACACTTTTCTTTACACGTTAAAACTTCATAATTCTGCATTTGGTATTGTAGAATTTTCTCGGAAGAGCACAAATTAATGAGTGGAACATTTAGTTGTTAATTATTATGACAAATGAAGTATACACAGGGCAACCATTTCATTCTTTTAATAACATTAAAAGTTTAAAACAATATGAAATAAATAAAAGATGAAAATATGTTATTGATGACAGGAGAACGTTTGAGGCAACAGAAAATATATTAAGGCTTTAAAACTTTAAATATTATTAAGTTGAATACGTTTGCGGTCATGGGGTATGGCAAGGAGTCGTGGAAGTGGTTCACATAAAACATGATACGTATAACAATTAAATAAAAATATGTATTTATCATATCGTCAAGGGCGTTTGATGAACACAGTTATTACGTATGTATTATTTATATGAATGTTTAATACCTTTAATATTGTCCTATTTTCATTGATATGAATCAACAAATAGACATGATGTTTTTATATTTCATAGTGTATCCAATAATTTCATATTATTTAACCATGTTGCTCTTTTATACACCCATCACATTATATGGTGTTAATAATTAATTATATACTCATAATAGTTAACTTCTGGTGAAGAACATGTGGCTAAGGGTTCCTTGGATATTGGTGGAAACAAGAAGCTGATTTAGCAAAAAATATTGAATTTGCTGCATCATATTCTGTGTAGAAAAGTCGTATATATAATGTCTTAATTATGATACGACATCTATAATAATAACCTAAATAATTGCATTTGCTGGTTTAACGATACTTTGAATTTTAGCCTTTAGAGGAAAAAGAAAAGACAATAGCGCTTAGAAGTTTTTGATATTGGAATTTATTTGAAAAAGGAGATTTAGGCATATAAGATATTTTTTTTCAATTCTTATAGTTCTCGAGATTAGCTATTCGAACTTCAAATTCAAAAAAACCACCTGTACATTGAAAGATTTGTCAAATATTTCGAATAGTATGCAACAATTAAGAATATTATGTGAAGGAATTGAAAAATGAAATGCTTTTAGTGGTATTATACTTTTTATTAAGATGGAATTGGCTATTTTGTGTTTCATCGGTTTCGGTCTAGATCTGACCATCTTTAGAACTTTCGAACACGTCACTATTATTTTAGGGACAAACACTGTTAAAAATCTAATGAATGTATTTATCTCTCCAAATATATTTTATTATTACTTATTTATATGAATGTTCAATCTGTTGTATGAATATATTTAGTTGTAAAAATTATTATAAACTTTAAAAAATTATTAACTAAATATGTTGATACAACAGATTGAACATTCTCATAAATAAGTACATAATAACATAATAAAAATGAACAGAAAAATACATTCATTAGATTTTTAACAAACTGACGTGGTCAAAAGTCCTAAATATGCTCTGATGTAGACCGAAACCAGTAGAACAAAAATAGCCAATACCATCTTAATAAAAAGGCTAGGCAGAGTTTAAATTAACAAAATTAATAAAAAGTATAATACAATTGTTTCACTTTACATTAAAAATGAAAAAAAAACAATTGCAACAAAAGGAATTGAAAGTGAAGTTGTTTGGAGTATAACAAAGAATAGTAACAATGTAATACAATTATTTGAAAATTGAATTTTATCAAGTTCAAAACTAATATTAACTAATTATGTACTACACTAAATTAACTTGTTCAAAGCAGAGGTATATATATCACTTAATTAACTAAAGTGACGTTACCCTGTGCCCTCCCGAGAAAAGTCGACAACGGCAATCTCAAAATTATAAAGTTTAAATCTAAAATTATAAACGCTAAATGTGACATCATCGCTATAATGACGTTTAACGGGTACGTTTTTTATTTGCGTACTCGTTAACGTTTATCCATACACTTCCTTCTCTTTAATTTGTAATTCCATTAAATCGCCTTTAATTTTTTTTATTTGATATATTTTGGTAAAAACCGCGTTGAAATTCGCCTGGTTATTTTTGAAATAACTGCCGCGATTTTTTTACGAAATAATATGGAATATCGATAAAATAATATATTCCCCAGAGTAACAACACATCATGTAACTACCAATTCAAATTTAATTTTTTTCGTTAAATACTTTACCGCAATTATTATAATCGAGCGATTACCAAGATATCGATCTCTAAAGTAAGAGCCTTGACTTTTTGCATAGACGTTAGATGCTTAATCTTGAGTGAAAACTAGAAACACTCGATGTTATCTCACATACATTTTATTTTATTTATTTTATAACCCTTTAGAAACATAACGATTCGAATATTTTTGGTTCTAGGTCGAGTGTGCAAAATTAAATAATAATCAAATAGAGTGCAAATTAAAAATGTTTTGAAGTACTTCCCCATATTATAAAGTTATATCGAGATTTTGTTTTAATTCAAAAAATTAACGGACTTTTTGGCTAATTTGATAAAAAAATTGATTAAAAAATAAAAATAACCCGAATATTTCTAGTTCTCGGTCAAGTGGTAGTTCTAATGCTAGTATTACTTCTAGTTATTATTCAGAGTTCGATTGTTGTATATTTTTCATGAAACTAAAACTGGAAGGTAACAATGGATCGAGAAATAAAAACATTCGAGGTAGCCTTGCGTCCCTTGAGACGGCTAAACCAGAATATTTTTAGTTTTAGGTCGAGTGTGAAAAATTAAATAATAATCAAATAAAGTGCAAATAGTGTTTTGTAAGTATTCCCCACATTATTCCATTACATCAAGGTTTTATTGTAACAAAAAAAAATAACGGAATTTTTAATGGAATACTTTATAAAGCAATCGAAGTTATAGAACTAGAGATGAGCGGATCGCCCATTTATTTTCAGCGATACTCAATGATTTTAAACAGTGACAGTAACCACCGTTATCTTTTGTATACAGAGGATGTTCACATTTGTCCAGAGGTATGACAAAAACCCCATTATAATTAGTTAATTCAGAATTAATGGTAAAAGGATTATCGAACATATTTTCTAGAATTTACTTTCCTTCGGAAATACCAAAAATCTGGGGAGAATATTATTAGTAACGTAACCACTGATTTTTTGGAACAAAGTGTAATACTCAGAGCTTTGAATCACAAATATGGAAAAGAGAGGGAGGTATATTGATCAAGCAAGCAAAAAGCGCACCACATGCAGCGTATGGTTTCAATCCTGCGGAGCTTCATTAAAGCTTCGTTCCAACCCGCGCTCCGACTCGTCGCGGACTCGATATCAAGTGATGCAGTCCAATCTGCTTAACTGTAACGACATTACTAGACATGTGCGATTGCATTTGACGAGTCAGAGCGCTGGTGGGAACAAAGCTTAAGCATGTTAAAAGATTTATGGAATGGCAAAGATACTAACGCTCCAATAGTTATAATTGTAGAAATTAGTGTGAAAGAAGCACAAAACACATCAAAGAATTATTATGATACAAGAGGAAAAGAAATTATTTACAAAGAAGGGTATAAAGTGATAATATGTCAATCAGCTAGAACGAGTAAATTACAAATATAATGGGACGGTCCAAAGAAAGTAGTAAAGAAAATATCAGATATCCACTACATACTAATGGAACTATCTACAGGAAGAAACCAAATCCTATTTTAATACACATCGGGTATGACATGGATGAGATTACTATGAGATGACAATCTTAATGCTTGTTTAGGTACATTTCCAACTCAACTGTGTCATGGGTTGCGTAATTTTGTTTCGGTTTGTCACATAAACTCGCATTTTGATGATTTCTTGGTCACATTTGAATCACAGACTTTTGATATCGTCATGAATAGCGAGACATGGCCCAAGCCTTCCCTTCCCTCGTCCTTACTATCGTTTGATCGCAGCAAACTACATATCATTTATCTTATGTACATATCATTTACTAACATCTCAGTAGGTTATCATAACCTCTTGTCCAGATAGCATACTTTCTAATGGTCAGATTCCAGCGATTCAATTCTTCAACCACGACTGGATCTATTGGACCTCGTGTGATACCCAGACGCTACGTTTTTACAGAATCTACATTGACCCATTGCTGTCTGATGCTTTGTGATCGATTGGTTAAGCTTATACCTTATGTCGGATATCAATGAGAAGTTAGCTACAACCTACCAAAATCAGTGAACTCTAGGATTGTCATGTCCCTTTACTTCCACGCAAAACGTAACACTTGCCTGAGCCTGGCTCAACTATGACATTAGAGATCTCATATGCAGATGCAATGCTGCAAAAACTCTTCTTTGGAGACATCTTTCCATTGCTAATCGAGAAGGCTACCGTGCATTGCGCAACCGCTGCAAACTTCCTTGTTAGAACTTAAAAAGCTGAAGCACTTATCGTAAATTGTCCTGTGTTACTCCCAATACTTTCTAGGAGACCATGCGTTCTCTTGTTGTAATTGAATCTTCTTCTTACCACGGTTATTGAAAATTTAAGACTTTTAATATGCAATTTGTATATTGCTACCGAAATAAACTGTGTTGTTCGGTAGAACGCAAACTGAAGAACATCGATGCTAAGAAATAAGAATTGGTGAGTCTTGATGGTGAATTCGCCTGCAGATTGGAAGCCCTAGATCAATCGAATATATGTTCCGCAATTCCCAATGTTTTTAATGGAGTCTGGAGGAATGAATTAAATGATGCTAGTATTAAATTAAGTTATACGGGTAATTTACGTGAAGTATCCGTATTGATAGGAGTAGATGTTGTTGAGAAACTGCTCACTGGTAAAAAATTTTAAATGTGGACTTATAGCGTTAGAGACATTACTCAGGTGGACACTTCTGGGAAAAATAAAAACGACCAAGGCTTCACACGACACCGCTTCAGCCACACAGAAATATGCCGATATCAACACTTTGGCAGCTGGATGTGTTGGAAATTACTAATCTAGAAGAAAACTGATCGAAAGTTGAATTAGAAGAGGCAATTATTTGAAGAGAGGTAAATGAGGAAGGGCGATATGTAGTGCAATTGCCATGGAAGGAAGGACATCCACTTTTACCGAATAATTACAATTTGGCAAATGAGGAAGGGCGATATGTAGTGCAATTGCCATGGAAGGAAGGACATCCACTTTTACCGAATAATTACAATTTGGCAAAGAAGAGACTTCAATGTGTATACAACAAATTTCAAGAAGCATGGAGACATGTGCCGGGTTCGATTAACCCAACGGACCTACCATCTAGAGCAGGATTTCCAACATTTTCTTTGCGACGACCCCCTATAAGAATTTTTATTATTGTATCAACCCCCTTGAAAATAAAATGTCTTATATATAACATTTTTATTAACAACAACAAAAAATATCGCTGAAGTTTCAATAGATAGGATTTCCAGGATTGCAAGTGTAGAAGTCCCCAGCATCATTCATCGACCTCCAAGGAGTCGATATTGACCCCGTTGAAACACAATTGTTCGACTCGAAATGGTGGGAGGATCCTAACTGGCTAATGAAACCAAATGAATGGCCTGGGATTGACATAGTGGAAGATGAAGAACAAATTAATGCAGAAAAAAAGAAAAAATTCTATCAATGATCAATACCAACGATGCTAGTCGTTTCTATCGATTCTTCTCAAGTTATAAGAAAATTGTCCGAATGATTACTTGGATATTTCGGTTTATAAATAATGTAGACATCCTGATGAAAGAAGGGAAAAGTCCCTAACAGTTGAGGAAGAAAATTGGGCAGATAAGAGACTTACATCCCTCATTAAGCAAAAATAGTTTATATGAAAAGATGATCTATTGTCAACCCTGAACAGTTTATTAACTATTTTAGTGGTTGAAATGCAAATATCTATGAGAAATGATTTACAATCTTTTCGAAGTCCATCCATTTTGCCGGAAAGCAGCCAGTACCATGAAGATCGAATAAAAATCATCCATCCACTTCAGAGACTGTACCTGTTGGAGTACGCAACCCAAGAACCAGAGGAGCAACCAGTCCCATTGATGGAAACAGCATCGGAACCAACAACAGTTGAAGAAGATATTTATAAGTGCGGAAAAAGCGGTATGGACGTATAGTTAAAGTGGTTGTGAGATTTCGTGAGTAAGTGTGAGATAGTGTCACGTAAACACTGTCTCAGGTGGGAGAATGTTGGAAATTTGAGACTTTTAACATGCCATTAACATTTATTTTAAGAACAAAAAAAGGTGATATAGAATCCAAACCATCAGAATAATTATAGTTCTAGTTATAGATGGTGCCACTTATTACTCTAGAACTTAATAATGTCATTGTAGTCACCATGTTGGCGTATGTCAAGAATATGTTAGAGTTTTGTTAAGAAGTTTCAGTGCGTTGTTGCTTTTATTGTTTGATAAAATTTAAATCGAAAATCACACATTTTGATTGCCCAGAGAACGGGTAATTCCCTAATAGGTGATCACAAAATAGTAGTTTTGATTATAATTCTCTAACTAGTTATTTTGTCGAATCTCCTATCACTCTCCATGATTCAGTTAAGGTATTAACAATTGTTGCCATTAATTCCTCCGCTAATATCAGTTCCAAATTATCCTTGAAATTGGTTGACGAATTTCAGGTTCGTCAGGCTCCCAGACATTCGGAGATTGACGAACGGTGCACTAGCGTTGGTCCTGATGGTGGCAGTATTAAGCAGCTTCTTCCTATTTTGGATATCATTCCTCTACTACTCAACATTTCTTGAGACATTGAGACCTCAACATTTACTTCTATTTGAAAACTAGCTTTCGTTGTATCTATACCTAAACTTAAGTGTTCTACTTATCTAAATGATTTTCGACCATATCTATTATTTCCGTAATTTCAAAAGCACTTAAGTGTTAGGTATATATGCAGATGCAGTTTATCCAGCTTGGCTTTAACCAAGCATATGATTCTGTTAACCATAGCTTGTTGGTAGTGACTCTAACTTCTGTAGGTTTTCAATTGTATCTTGTTAATCGTTCCTTGTGTGTACGTGAATCCTCAGTTTCATCGTCTATATTTATAAGCTATTGCGGTGTGTCTCAGGGTAGTCTTGGGTTTGTTTGAAATGGGGCTGTTTAAGTATAGCAAAAACTCAAGCTAATGCTTTCGGATCAATCCCTTTGCTAAAAAATTTTACTCCATAACACCCCCTGAGTCACTTACAAACTTGGAAGCTATGATAGATTCTGCATTGTCATAGCAGCCCCAGATTCAGTCCATCTGCAAAAAGGCCAGTTTTTGTTTATATTTCATCCACAAACTTGGTCGTTTCATTTCACCTATTGTTCGTCTCAATCTCTGTTACTCATAAATTCTTCCCTATTTGAACTATGCCGATGTCGTCTATTTAGACCTTTTGATTAGTCGTCTCAAGGGACGGATGGTTAACCCCGAGCGTTTTGAGTGTAAATTTCTTTTTATAATACAGTTTATATCCTCACCAAGAGAGATAAAAAAGCAGTTTCTTCTCAAATCACCGAGATCGCTTCAAACGAGGCTTTGAAATCTTCAAAATTAACGATTTTATATTCTAATCACGCGCCTCACCCGCAAGCGTTCTCAACGATGTTGAATATTATCGTACATATAGTGTTTTGGAAATGGCACCAATTGTATTTTACTTCAATAAAGAATCGTTTAATCTCACTTCGTCGAGGTCGCTTGCCGTCGAGGCGCTACATTTCACATATTCACAAGAACATCAAGTTTGAAGAATTGTAGCACCTCGTTCGTACGCAACCTTGGATATACAAGGATAGACGTCTTCCTATAAGAGACCTTTTCTCTTGGATTGCTTGCAAAATTTGCAAAAATTCATAAAACGCATCAAATTTGCAAAAATTGTACCTCCTCACAATCACGTATAGAATTGACTATTTGAAATAAATGAAGGTAATATAAACTTCTTTCTCGCTAAATAATTTTAATGTACTCAAAAGAATGAGTGTTTGTCTTTCAAGTTGATGTGTTGTATGATCTTTTACCAGTTTGCTCTCTTTTTCGTTCGTTTTTTAATGTTAAGATATCTTGTGTTGATGTGCTCAATATTAATTTTTACGTGATATAATTGTAATGGTTCACCACACTTTTAATTTTAACTATTCAAACTGATGACGGCCTGATTATGGCTGAAAATCGGTTTATTGAGTAAATTAACATTATTATTTAACGAGATGGAAGTGTATATTACCATCATTTATTCTAATTAATTTCCTGGCAATATGGATATACAATATCATTGACTATTTGAGGTTAAATTCCTTTTTATAAAAGTCTTTAATTCCAAAACGGATAGAGAACAATTTCTTCTCAAATTGCCAAGATCGCTGTTAACGAAGCACTAGAATTCTTAATATACCAAATCGAGCGTCTCGCCCGAAAGCGACCTCGGCAATTTAAAAACTAAATGGTAACACTTTGAAATCGGAAAAGTTACAAAAAAGCTTTTAAAACTAAAGCTTAGAATTTTTGCGTTTAAATGCGTCAATATCGATAAAAAGACAAAAATATAAAATTTTGATCTGACAGCACTTTGAATATCTATTACATATGCGTAATATTCATTAAATGTATATATGATATAAAACTATTATGATCAGATAGATATGCCTGATAACTGAATATCCGATTGAAGATGATGAAATATTGACACGAAATCGTTTAGTATAAAATCGTCTTATAGGAAACTTTATATATTTATTAAGATATACAGGGAGCGATTTCGTCTCAAATCACCGAGGTCGCTTGCGGGCGAAGCCCTGGATATGAAATATTAACACGAAATCGTTCATTTTAATAATATTAATAATAAGAAAATTTCTTGCGGAATACAAACATGGAAAGAAAAAAGAAATACGAAGTTGTAATTCAATTACAAATGAAAAACAAAAGGAAAAATCAAACGCAAACTCGATAGTGACCACACCTCCCCTCTACCGTTCAAACCGTCAAAGCACTTAAGATTTTGTTGGTTGACAAATGGACCAATTTAGCGTCTGAGGCGATATCTTCCAAAAGAACCCAGGAGGTGAGTGTTTATGTATTGAAATAAAAGGTAGGCAATAGGTAGAGTATTAGGGTTAGTATTAAACACAATAAAAATAAAAATATAAAGACAAAAGAAGGGAAATATAACTAAACAAGAAAGAAATAGATAGAGGAGGATAAAGGAAATGAAAAAGTGTAAAAGAGAAAAAACAAAATAGTTAAAGTAGTTTAGAGAAAAGATAGTTACGAAGACGAACCCTGAATATGGCACTAGAGGGAGTCTTCTCAATCTCAAGAAGAATTAATATTAATTAATGAACGAATTATGGAATAAATTAGTGCGGTGGATCTGAATCATAAGTAGTGAGTCGGATTGAGAACGAGTAGGCAAGTTATGCCTACTCACAATCATCAATACATCAATAGGTATGATGGAGTTTGACTGCACAAACTTTTATGTAATGTAGTTAAAACACGAAAGGAGCATCGATTTTTAACAGTGAGTAATTCCAAGGTGTTACGATGGGGGAAATATGATCATATCTACCTAGATAAAAAACTGAGTCGTATGCAATTGTTTTGTACCATTTCAAGCCAGGAAGAAGCTAAGTGAGGAAGAAATAGTGAATAACATAGGTTGCGTCTTACATACGTTGGAAGAAAATAACCCAGTATACGAATTGAGTGAAAGCAACAGTTGACTTTTCTACTTGTAGTTTGAATTTGCGGACGCCAGGCAATATAGAGTCATCAAACACCGAGACTCTTAACAACCTCTGAAAACTCAACACTGTTGCCATCAAGTACCAATTTACAATTAGTGAAATTATTTATTTTATTTTGCATTGTCGAGAACCAAATACAATTGCCTGAGTTTTAGAGACATTCAGTCTCAATCCATGCTGCTGTGACCATACAAGTACACGTTCGAGGTCATGATTAAGGCATGACTATGATGAAGTACACGTTCTAGGTCATGTAGCACCTCGCCCGCAAGCGACCTCGGTCGAGTGAGTATAAAATCGTCTTATAGGAAACTTTATATATTTACTAATACATGCAGGAAACGATTTCACCTCAAATCGCCGAGGTCGCTTGCGGGCGAGGCGCTGGGTATGAAATATCAATATGAAATTGTTTATTTCGAACGATTGTAGAGCCTCGCACGCAAACGACCTCGGCGAATTGAGTATATAAATCGTCTTATTGCAGACTTTATATATTTACTAAGATATACAGGGAACGATTTCGCCTCAAATCACCGAGGTCACTTGCGGGCGAAGCCCTGGATATGAAATATTAACACGAAATCGTTCATTTTGGAAGATTCTAGCACCTCGCCCGCGACCTCGGTAGAGTGAGAATGAAATCGTGGCATAAGAAAGTTTATTTATTTACTATGATAGAGAAGGAACGATTTTGTTTTTGCGGGCGAGGCGCTGGATATGATATATTATCATGAAATCTTGTATGTTAGAAGATTGTACTGCCTCGTCCGCAAGTGACCTCGGCGAAGTGAGTATAAAATCGTCTTATAGGAGACTATATATTTACTAAGATATACAGGGAACTATTTTGCCTCAAATCGCCGAGGTCGCTTGCGGGCGAGGCGCTGGATATGAAATGTTGACATACAATCGTCCATTTTGGAAAATTTTAGCGCCTCGCCCGCAAGCGACCTCGGCGGAGTGGGTATAAAATCATCTTATTACTATATATTTATTAAGATATACAGGGAACGATTTCGCCTCAAATCGCCTAGGTCGCTTGCGGGCGAGGCGCTGCATAAGAAATATTAACACGAAATCTTGTATTTTGGACGATTGTGGGCCGCGCTCGCAAGCGACCTCGGCGAACTAAGTATAAGATCGTCTTATAGGGACTTTATATTTACTAAGATATACACGGAACGATTTGGCCTCAAATTGCAGTGGTCGCTTGCGAGCGAGGCGCTGGATATGAAATATTAATACGAAATCGTTTAATTTGAAAGATTGTAGCGCTTCACCCGTAAGCGACGTCGTCGATGGGGTCATACATATTTTTTTAAATATATTCTGAAAGATCGTATAAAAATATATTTACCAGTATTTTTCTAAATATTTTTCACACAAAATCATCTTTAATAATGTTTGAAAATTTAAGCGCTTTAAAATTCCCTCGTTAATGACATACAAACCTTTCCTTTGCATCCCCTGCACCCCACACAAGTTATGTTTATTATGTGTTGTTTTGAAACTGTCTCATCGCCACCGCTATCCAAAGGAGAATTTAACTTTAATTTTATTGATTCAGACTGAGAGGTTATTACGTCACAGAGGAACCGCGAAATTATATCGTTTGAATATCTTCTATTTTTCATTTCAAAATACTCAAAATATAAAACTTATTAAAACATTTCTTTTACTTTATTTTCATACAAATACTTGCATATATCGATTTACGTAAACATTTTTCCTAAATTGATTAGTGTATATGATCCCATTTAAGACTAAATGGTAACACTTGAGAATCGGAACATGTTGCAAAAAGCTTTTAGAACAAAAGTTGTAGTAATTTTGATTCAATAATATATCTCTCTTGAATTTTTGCGCTTAAATGCGCCAATATTATAATATAAAAATTTGCTCTTGTAGCACTTTGAATATCTATTATGAGTAATATACATTAAATGTATATTATATATGATATGTATATAAGATATAAAATTATTATGGCCGGATAAATACGCCGGATAAATATGCCGGATAAGAGAATACCCGGCTGTAGATGATGTCAGCTTTTCGTAAAATTACTATCCGTTCCATCACTAATATCGTAGTTTTTAGTTAACTTGTTAAATAGTCCATAGTAAAAATGGGATACTTTATAAAGTAATCGAATCATTAGAACTAACACTAGACCAAGAACTAGAATCATTCGGGTTTAGCCGTACGTCTTAAAAGACGGGTAAACCCGAATGTTTCTAGTTCTCGGTCGAGTGTTAGTTCTTATGCTAGTGTTAGTTCTAGTTATACTTCAGAGCTAAATTTTTGTATATTTTTCATTAAACTGAAACTGGATGCTAACACTAGATTGTAATAGAGAAACCCGAATATTTTTAGTATGCAAAATTTAATAATAATCAAACAAACTGCAAATTAAAAATTTTAGAACTATTCCCCCTTTTAGTCTGTTTCATCGAGGTTTTATTATAGCAAAAAAATTGTAACGTAGTTTTTGGTTAACTTGTTAAAAAAGTAAATAGAGTAAAAAATGGGATACTTTATGAACCAATCGATGTCGTCAAACTGAAATTTAAAGCAGTCTTTTTATTGCAATTTTGGGATACTTCATCGGCAATATGTTCGCAAAAATCTCGTCGGGTTGAAGCGAAATCGATTTGGTGATTATTTTTCGACGTTCAATATCCGAGAGGGAATTATTCGAAAATTGAATCGGTTTTTGGAAAAAAAATGATGTTGTTGGAAATTTACTGTTTAAATAGAAACGTAAACACGGCTTTACATTAATTATTTCCGGGGGCCGGCCGGCATCGATTTCGCGGAGTTTACTTGCGGCACGTCTTTGAGATCTCTCCTCGTCGCGCCCGAATACTGAATCAATACCGGCAATTTTACGTCAAATCCTCCCGCGCGTTCCGGCCCATTTAAAGCGTTGTTTATCTTCCCGTCCTATTTTGTTCCGGACCCTGAGGCAAAATCCCGTAAACAAATGTCACTTGCAGAGAATCGACCCCGGCCCAAAAGATAACGGATAACACTTCCCCCAACTAAATTAAAAAATATTTTAGGACTTTAATAATTACTTACGTGGGCGGACTCGGTAAAGGAACCTGATGAATTTTCCACGTTGCCACAGATAACGAATGTTCATCAGCAGCATAACACCTCCACAAAGATTGTATTAACATAGCAGCTGGCTGTCTCCTCCTTATCATGTGCTTTTGCCTTTGTTGTTGTTGAACCTTCAACGCAAATCCCGATCCTAAAATACCCTTCAACAACAAAAACATAAAAATAAATTTATTTTCTTTAATTCAATTTCCCCCTTACAGCTGGCAGTGCAAAAAATGAAATTCCTAATAGAGCACAAAACGAAGCAATAATTTTCCCTTGCCACGTTTCTGGAACCATATCACCATAACCAACGGTACAAAGCGTTATCTAAAAATACACAACAAAAATATCTTGGAGTTTATGTTGCGCGCGAAACTTACTACTCCCCACCATAAAGCTTGGGCAAAGTTAGAAAACTTTTTATTAACATCTTTCTCGGCTAAAAAAACCAAGAACGATGCAAAAATCAGGCCCAAGAACCCGATGTAAAGGGTCGTTATCAGTTCTTGTCGGTGGGCATAAACAACCGAGCCCAGGAGTTTCCATGTACCGCCTCTTCGATCCATTCGAACCATTCTCAAAATCTGGAAGAATCTTAAACCGCGTAAAGCGCTCGCCGCTAATAACTTCCCTTCCATTGTTATCACCACGACGGAAGCTACTATTGTTATCACATCTGCAAAAACCAACCAGTTGGAAACAGTTTTAAAAAATACGATTCGAAATAAATTGATGTTGTTTTCCTTTCCACTCAGTTGATCGTCAAAACAAACAGTCGGGGTGTTAAAATGTATGCGGAAAAATATAAATTCCAGATAAAATAAAAGACTTATTGCTCATAAAATAACACCAAGCGTTTTATTACTTGGAAGAGATACTCAATCCACACTCATATATTTAAAAAATGACCCAAACAAAAAATACAATTAATACGTGCATAAAGCGCATATATAAAGCAACGTATAAACGCCACTATTATGTAGTTTATCGTTGAATAGACAGATTAAATAGGTTGCATTCTGCCATGAATTACCAGGTCACCCAAGTTAATTTGAAATTCATTGTTCGAAAATGAAATGAATTTGAACAATACCAAACTCGTTGTTGTATTTTATTAAAAAATAGGTACATTAAACAAACCGTTTTGATTTAAATCGCGATTTAAATTTTATGCTAATATCGCATTTAGTTTTTGAAATATCAAGGTATAATTTAAAAAATTATCGTTATAAAATTAATGGAAATTAAAAATTTATTTTTTGGGCACTAAAAGTAGATTAAATTAAATATATGATTTCTCTATTCGTTACTTAAATTTTATTCTCCTAATGGTAGGTTCATGCTACATGTTTTAATTTTAGCCTTAGGTATCGTCTTAAACGATTTTGTTTATTAGAAATACTTTGCTTTTAATATTAATTAAGAGGAATAAAAAGAAAATTGTTGTTGTTGTTAGTGTAATGTGTTTTTTCAGTTTTATTAATCGCACAATGATTAAAGAATAAAGTTTATTAAAATTTTAACGTAATAAAATATGAAACTTAACCGACTTAACCTCAAACTATAAAAGCACAGACATAGAAACGGTGAATATGAAATATTAACACGAAATCGTTCATTTTGGAAGATTGTAATGGCTCGCCCGCTAACGACCTCGTTGGAACGAGAACAAAATCGGTAAAGTCACTTGCGGGCGAGGTGCTAAATATGAAATATGACACGAAATCATTTTTGTTCATTTTGAAAGATTGTAGCGCCTCGCCCGCAAGCGACCTTGGCGAAGTGAGTATAAAGTCGTCTTATAGAAACCTTTAAATATTTACTAAGATATACTGGGAACGATTTCGGATTAAATTGCCGAGGCCGCTTGCGGGCGAGGTCCTGGATATGAAATATTAACATGAAATCGTTAATTATGGAACATTGTAGCGCCACGTCCGCAAACGACCTCGGCGGAGTGAGTATAAAATCGTCTTATAGGAGAGTTTATATATTTATTAGGATATAAAAGGAAAGATTTCGCTTGAAATCGCCGAGGTTGCTTGCGGGCAAGACACTAGTTATTAAATATTAACACGAAATCGTGCATGTTGGAAGATTGCATTGCCTTGCCCGCCAGCGATCTTGGCGGAGTGAGAATAAAATCGTCTTATAGGAGACTTTATATATTTTCTAAGATATACAAGGAACGATTTTGCTTCAAGTCACCGAGGCCGTTTGCAGGCGAGGTGCTGGATATGAAATATAAAAACAAAATCGTTCATTTTCGAAAATTGTAGCGCCTCGTCCGGAAGCGACCTCGGCATAGTGAGAATAAAATCATCTTATAAGAAATTTTATATATTTTCTAAGATATACAAGGAACGATTTTGCTTCAAGTCGCCGAGGCCGTTTGCGGGCGAGGTGCTGGATATGAAATATAAAAACAAAATCGTTCATTTTGGAAAATTGTAGCGCCTCGCCTGGAAGCGACCTCGGCATGGTGAGTCTTATAGGAGACTTTATATATTTAATAGGACATAAAGGGAATGATTTCACTTGAAATCGTCGATGTTGCTTGCGGGTAAGGCACTAGATATTAAATATTAACACAAAATCAATCATTTTGGAAGAATATAATAATATTAACAAGTTTATTGCAAAATGGAGACAAAATGGAGAAAATATATATATATATTGTTATATATTTTGTTATATATACAGGGTGTTACTTAATGATAGGCCATAATTCCAAAGACACATTTCTGAAGCATTTTCAAGTAGAAAAGGTCTTATAAACATGTGTCCTGAATACTCTGGTTTTCGAGATACGGAATATTAAAGATTTCGAAAAAATCGGATTTATTATTAATATTTTTTTTAGAAAAAAATAAAAACACTTTCATTCCGAAAAATTATTAAAATAAAATCAAGTCAATAATGCCCGTAGCACAATATTTGTTTAAATCATTTTTTTAAAGCATAATAAATGAAAGATTAATAATTTAACAAAACATTTATAATAAATGTTGGAAATGACCACCTCCTAGTCCTATTCAAGCTTCTGCTTTTCTTGTCATCGAGCGACAAACTCTTACGAAAATTTCAGGACCATACGTAACAGTATGGTTTCACATCCGTCAACAATTCTATTCCTTAGTTGTTCTAGTGTCTCGATAAGCGTAACATAAACTAATGATTTCAGATGCCCCCATAGATAAAAGTCTAGGCTGTTCAAATCAGGTGTTCTAAGTGGCTATAATTGTGACCCTCCACGACCTATCCAATTATTTTGGTAAATTCTATTCAAGTACTCATGGGTCAATACACTAAAATGGGCTAGAGTACCATCATGCATGAAACAGTATTGTTGCCGTAATTGAGGAGGAACATCTTTAAGAAGTAAAGGCAAATCATTTTGAAGAAAATTTCTGTAAGACTATCCATTAATGTATGACACCTAAAAGGACACCTTAATAGACTCAACGTTTCCAAACATTGAGAGAGAATTGTTCCTGAAAATTTTTTTGAGCCCAGTTATGATCATTGAGATTCATCCGTAAACATAATGATGGAATCAAAGTGGGAATTTTCTGCAAATTCTGAAGATACCATCCACAAAATTCCGGACGTGACTCAAAATTTCTAGGAAGAAGTGCCTGAATTCTTTGTACATGATAAATAATCACTTAAAATTTTCCATATCATTAATTTATAGCGAATATTTAATTCTCTACCAATTTCCGTATAATAGTTGATGGATCCTCTTGAATTTACTTCACGAATTTGTCCTTGGAATTACGGCGTATCATTAATACATAAACAACTGTTGACAAAAAGTCAGTTCATTGCCAAAGGCGATGTCTCCCAAAAGACCTAAATAGCAATGTATGTAACAAGTTGATATAAAAATTAATATGACATTACATAAATAATTCAACACATAAGCAAAAGAAGAAAAAGACCAAAGAGGAAAAATAAAACGAATACAGTTGATAGGAAAAAAGAGAGGAGAAGCAGACGACATCAAGAGTTGGATTTAGATAGTAAGAAAACCTTAGCCTTACGTATTTCCATGGGTACACTATTCCAAAGCGTTATAGCCTGCACCGTGAAAGATCCATGATATCTCTCGCAGCGATATCCCTTTCGCTACGAATAGTAGTAACATACCAGACTGTGCAAGTTCATGTACAAGTATACTGGAGTACGAGATGAAAATAGTCAGTATACGAAAGACAAATTGAATTTGACACCGCCAACACAGTGCTGAGTCCATTGTCACTCCCAAGTTTTTAGTGAAATGTATAACATTGTCACCTAGTATCAGCTGCGTAGCATTGAAAGATTAGAATTTTGCTAGCAAAGGTTTTGAACTGAATGTTAGAGTGTCTTGGCAATATTCCAACTCAGGCTAATTAAGCCCCGCCATGAATACTGAGAGCTTATTGGCTGTTGTTGAAGTATAAATTTGAAGATCGTCCGCATATAAATGATGGTTGCACGAAATGAATTTTGTAACACTGTTTATAAAAACTGAAAAGGGAGACGACACCAATAAGCTATGATCCACAGGATCATATGCTTTGCCGAAACCTGGCAGAATTAATAAATTTATTTGTTGATCGTCATAGCCACGCTTAATATCATCAGTAATCTTGATGAGTACCGATGTCGTACTGTAGCCTGGTGGGAAACCAGATTGATAGTCTGTAATAAGCTTATACTCATCAAGGTAATCATGCACTTTATTGTACACTAAGCGTTTAAGTGTCTTAGATAATAGGGAAACTATCGATATTGGCTGAAAATTACTTAGACCAGTGGGGCACTTATTCTTGGGAATGGGTACAATGCAGGCGTGTTTCCAAATTGTAGGAAAGGTTGAAGACTTTATGGAGAAATTAAAGATATAAAGCAGTGGTGGAGTAATTATGTGCAAGATGGGAAGGAGATAACATTAACATCATCAGCACCGATACATGTAGAGCGCATTTTGGCAGGCAAATCGAGAATTGAAACGAGCAGAACCACTGATAGTGAGCAATATTGATGTCTTGATTGATTCGTTGAGAGTAATAGACAAATTAGCGAAATAAGCACCTAAATAGCTAATTGAAGCTATGAGAGGAAGGAGCTTCAATTATGACAAGAGAGCGCATGGTCTTCCAAAATATCTTTGGTGTTGTATAAGATAACATCTGATAAATGTAAATTTTTTTGGCATTTCTGCATCCGTGGTTACAGAGGTTACGTAGTACGCGGTATTTTTCTGTATTAATATTGGAAGCATTGCGACGAAGACGGACTTTAGCCACACTGCGCTTACGCATAAGATCTCTGATCTCATTACCGAGCCACGGAATAGGCAAACGCTTTGTTTTTCGCAATTTTGAAGGTACATGACGATCGTATAAGCCTTTGAATTCTGTTGTAAAAAAATCTACTTTTATATCGATACCTATTGTACCTATATCCTGTAGTTTAAAGGCAAACAATCGATCGTCACAAAAAGGTCCAAAAGGGACTCCGACGCTGAAAGATGATCAATAGATTGAGTGATAGAATCGAAAGACTTAGAGAGGAGGTAATAAAATGAAATCTTTTGCAAGGGAAGTCGTTCCTTAAAAGGCAAGTGTAGAAATCACCCATTAAGACGATACTATCGTAGTTCAAAGTTTGTCTCTCAAGTAGACCTTCCATCTGATCGAAGTAATTTATATTTGGTGGACAGTAATACATGCTCAAAAGCATGTGACTACCGCCGATCTTAATTTCAATTAGCAAGTATTCAGGATTTTGCAGTGAGCCATCGAATCGTGCAATAATATCAGTATTGAAATGATAACGAATAAATAAAGCCAATTGGATATTAAATATTACCACGAAATCGTGCATTTTGGATGATTGTAAAGCCTCGCTCGCAAGCGATCTTGGCGAAGTGAGAATATAAGACGATTTTGTCTTATCTGAGACTTTGTATATTTACTAAAATATATAAAGAACGATTTCACCTCAAATCGACAAGGTCGCTTACGGGCGAGGCGTTAGATATGAAATATTAACATGAAATCGTTCATTTTGATAGATTGAAATGCCTCACCCGCAAGCGACCTCGGAGGAATGAAATCGTCTTATTTTATTTAGGAGACTTTATATAGGCCGTGGCAAAATTATTATATTCAACAAATTGATAACAATTTTTTTTGCAAAAATGACGAAACTGATAATTAGTTTAGTAATTATAGTTTAGTTTAGTAATTTCTTTCTGCGACCAACGATGGAAATATCGATGTAGGTAACATAAAGAGAATTTTGTGAAAATTAGGAACAAATTTTATTTTTTTTTGTAAAAGTAAAAATATCATTACGCATGAGTAACCATAGGCACGCTTTGTTCAGGTTTAATAATGTCTATTCAAAAACGTAAACATTAGTTCTGTGAGTGTTTAATTGAATTGAAACAAGTTTTATAACAATTAATTCCTGTGATCATTATTCCAGTTTTGTTTAATATCTGTTACTGTTTTATTTCTACTTTTCCGGATTTGTTGTTACGTATTTATTTTATAATAATTATGGTTCATTTAAGTGAAGCCCAACGCATAGAAATTTTAGTTCTTATTGGATGTGAAGATAAAACTCGAACACAACAAGAGGTATGCAATTTGTTTAATGCAAAGTACCCTAACAGAGTTATAAGTAGATCAAAAGTTAGGAAAATTGAAAAGAAATTTAGAGAAACTGGACATGTTAAGCATGTGGCACATACAGGACTGAGGTCTGCATGTGCACAAACTGCAGTTACTTCAAAAACTCAGTGAAGATAATAGATCACCGCATCAAATTCTGTGAAATAATGAAGAATCGATATGACCGTAATCCATTATTAATTTATTTAACATTTTATTTTCGGCTGAAGCTACATTTTGCCTGAATGATACAGTAAACCGACAAAATTGCAAATAATGTAGTAACGAAAATCCTCATTGGATAAGCGAGGCGCATACCCAATACTCTCAAAAAGAATGTATGGGCAGGGATAATTCACAATAAAATCATTGGCCCTTTCTTCTTTGAACAAATTCTGGCAGTTCAACGATATCTGGAGTTTTTGAGGAATGAACTGATATTTGTCCTTTTAGAAGCGTTTCCAAATAATAATCATCCTAACTTACTGGACCACAATATTTGGTTTTAGCAGAAGGGTGCACCTCCGTACTTTGCACATCCCGTTCACAAATTTCTAGATAAATAGATGTACGCTGAGAGTAGACGTATTTAAAAATCATATCAGAGCTGAAATTCGTAACATTAGTTCGCAATTGATTTGTAATACTTTGAAAGAATGTATGAATTGGTTTGCTTATTATCAAGAAATGCAAGGAGGGCACTTCGAACTTGAACGAATTGATTAAATGATTAGAATTAGAGTTTCTT
This sequence comes from Onthophagus sagittarius, assembly GCA_036711965.1. NCBI lineage: Eukaryota > Metazoa > Arthropoda > Insecta > Coleoptera > Scarabaeidae > Onthophagus > Onthophagus sagittarius. The sequence goes on along the minus strand of JASERS010000007.1, from coordinate 6,197,597 downwards.
TTTGATAACATAATTCATGTTCTACGGACATTAAATAATTTTATATTATATTAAATCATACAACCTTGCTCATTAAAACTTAAATTATTATTACTTAAATTATGTTTTTTATGAAAATAAAAAATTAAAGAATACTTTTTCATGGTTATGCATGGGTAATATTATATTTTTCAGAAAAAAATAAAATTTGGAAAATTACTAAACAACATAAAAAAATACCGATAAACACTTATAATGAAAAATACAGGAATTAGTCGCTATAAAAATTGTTTCAATTCAACTAAACACTCAGAAAAATAATTTTGACATTTTTTAATAAAAAAGAAAACAAAGGGTTAACCATAGAAAACTTGGTTAACCATGAGCAATACTATTTTTATAATTACAAAAAGAAAATAAAATTTGTACCTTTAAAGCTAATTTTCTCAAAATTAGTTCAAAATTTACATCATTGGTTGTAGAAAAAAATATCCTTTCAGATTTTGTAAACAAATGCCTATAGTGCCATTAAAAAAATCATAACAGTCATCACTCATAAAAAAAATGACTATCGGGAAATGAATATGGTATTATAATGTGTGTTATAATTACCCAATATTGACGTGTTTCACATTTTTGCAAAAAAATTAGTTAGCAATTTGTCGAATATGTTCCATAATTTTGTAGCACACTGTATATTTACTAGGATATTAAAGGAACGGTTTCGCCTCAAATCGCTGAAGTCGCCTAGAAGCGAGGCGCTGGCTATGCATTATTAACACGAAATCGTACATTTTATAAAAATGTAACGCCTCGCACGCAAGTGACCTCGGCGAGGTGAGTATAAAATCGTTTTATAGGAGACTTTATATATATACTAAGATATACAGGGAACGATTTCGCATCAAATAGCCGAGATTGCTTGCGGACGTGGCAGTAGATATGAAATATTAATACAATATCGTTCATTTGATAAGATTGTAGCGCCTTGCCCGCAAGCGACCTTCTCGGAGTGAGAATAAAGTCGTATTATAGAAGACTATATATTTAGTAGGATATAAAAGGAACGATTTAACCTTAAATCGCCGAGGTTGCTTACAGGCGAGGCGCTAGATGTGAAATATTGATACGAAATCGTTCATTTTATAAAACTACACGCCTCGCCCGCAAGCGACCTCTTCGAGGTGAGTATAAAATCGTCTTATAGGAGACTTTATATATTTACTAAGATATACAGGGAAAAGGATATGATATATTAACACGAAATTGTTCATTCTGGAAAATTGTAGCGCCTCACCCGCAAGCGACATCGGCGGAGTGACAATAAAATCGTCTTATAGGAAGCTTCACATATTTACTAAGGAACGTTTTCGCCGCAAATCGCCGAGGTAGATATGAAATATTTACACGAAATCGTTCATTTTATAAGAATGTAGCGCCTCGCTCGCAAGCGACCTCGGCGGACTGAAAATAAAATCGTCCTATAGGAGACTTTATATATTTATTAAGATATAAAAGGAACTATTTCGTCTCAAACCGCCGACGACGTTTACGGGTGAGGTGCTGGATATGAACTATTAACACAAAATCGTCCATTTTGGAAGAATGTAGCGCCTCGCTCGTAAACGACATTAGTAGATTGAAATTAAACTCATCTTGAAAAAGACTTTATACATTTATCATAATACCTTAACTTTTGACTCTAACGACTATAACTATAATTAAAACTCATTGCATGAAAACATTTTAAGCATAATTGTTAACAGAATCGGATTCAAGAAATCATAATAACCAAGCTCAAGGAAACTAACTTAATTTTTTCTTTAATTTCCCTTTAAATCGCTGCCAATTTCATGTCGATATCAAATTTAATTATTGTGATTATTTTTTTTGGTTTGTGAATCAACAATTTAGATATATGATTAAAAAATTATTCTTTTTAAATTAATAAAGGTTTTAAATGTTTTTTAATTTCCTTATATTTCAGTTCGTTAATAAAAGACGATTTTTTAATTTTATTTTTCCGAGTATAATTATTAAAAGTGTAGAATCGTAAATTATTATTTTATTATTTCATTTCGTTTTCCAAATTTTATTCCTCTAAGCATAAGTTTATTTTTAAGCTACTACTTTTATGGTAAATTCAAAGTGAAAACTTTACTGATATATCACTTTTAGAAAGACGTTAATCCGACTTGCAAAGTCCGGCTTTAAAAAGATTCGAATCTGACAAAGCAAATTTCAAATCGCAGCAAATATCTCATCGCGAATAAACAAGGTCGGATCGTTTGTTAGGTAGAAGACAGTTCCGATATATCGCTTTTCGTGCTCCAGTTATGGACCATCAAAGTTTAGTAGATATGTCGCTTTGCGAAACTCATACAAACGACATAGTAAAAGTTAAAAAAAGCAGGCTCATCAAAAAAAAGAAATAATTTATAAATTTATTTCTTGTTTCAGCTTGTTTATTTTATTTGAGTTCTGTTTATTTCCAATTAACAGCAGCCTGTTCTCAACTCGCAATTGCTTATTCTTCTTTCAATATTAATTACCTACTCTTTATTTTTCTAAGATTAATAGTTTAGATAAAACAAATATCCCTACGATTTACAATCTAAGGGTTATTTGTTAAAATAAATCTGATTAAGAATAAAGTAGGTCAACGAGTATGAAAGATTATTTTTAAGATATAAATGATTAATTAATAAATTAAAAAATATATAACAAACCTATAATACAAAAAGGCCTTCTGAGAAATTTCAGTCTACCCACATAGCCTTGATATCTGGATCTGCACCCAGATGACCAAAGCCTGAAGCTGAATTCGATGGTAAACCAAATAACGACAACCGTCTCCATGTAGAAGAGTATTTGGCCGGCGATGTCTTCGAAACCTTCGATGGTGGAGAAAACGCTCAACGTCAGACACATGAATACCATCCAAAACCTGCAATGTCGATAACGACGAGGATTGATTAACGGCCCTTGGGGTGGGTGGAGGAAGTGGAGGTTTGGACTTACACCACCATGTGGTAGAAAATGGCCTCGGTCCCTCGGGGACGCTCCAGGAAGTTGTAAACGCGGCTCTGCAGTCGTCGATATCGGGCATCCCGTCGCGACGCTCTGTAATTCAGTGGCTTCCCAAGCAGACTCATTCGGGGCTGCGTCAGTCGACCGTGTTTTTGACGAACAGTCAAACTACAAACAAATCTACCACTTACAAAATACTCAAAAACATTTTGGTATTATAATATAACTTGTTTCATAGTACAAGTCATAAAACGTTAAAAATATACAGGGTGGGGAAAGTAAAAAAAATGTTATATTTTAGATCAAATCACGCACTTATTCGAGTTTACCATCATTATCGATTTGATGATTTTAATTTATTCATTATGTTAAAACTACCGAACGCTGAGGATGGAACTCAGCTTCATCGGGTAAAATCAATTATTTGTTTAGCCGAAGTCGTTTGCTTTCAAAGCTCTAAATACATTGTTTTCCCTTTCAACATTGATCCATTACTTTATCTATATAAAATTCTTAAAAACCAAACTAAAATGACTTTACTATATTTTCTCACTATTTACTAGTTACTAACTAATAAGTGATAAAAGCTTAGTTATTTTTAATCGTCCTGAAGAATTTTGTTTCCAAAAAGATGGTGCACACTCAGATTAAGGTTGTTGGTAATTCTAGATTTATGTTATACAATGTTCATATAGCATTCATAAGATTTCTCAAGACTTTAATTTGGACTCTTTGTATCCTTTCAATATTGTATAATATAAGTTATATTGTGCATGTATAGATAGCTATGATTACCTATGATTTAGATTTTTCTTTATATGTTGGAGGATGAGTTTTTTTAGCTAGATCTATACTAAGTTTTTTTTTGTTTCAGCAGTGTTCCAGTCATAAACTTCGGTCAAATATCAGTGTTGAAGGCAATTTTGGCAAATATCAAATAGTTAGAAGACGGCTTAGACAGTGATGGAGGAATAAAGTGGTTTGACGGCACACTGCGTCTATAACATATTTTCAAATCTTTTTAACCGTTTCAAATCAGATAATTTTAGAGAAATGAGAGATAAGATTATAAAGTTTAATAGACCAAATGCAAACAAACAATATACAGTGGATCTTAACCCGAGTTCCTTAACAATTTCTTTGTGAATGAGACCAATAACATTCTTCAATAACTTATTATTAACTTAATATTTAATAGTATAGTGTATAGACTTTAGGTGTAACAGCAGATATCTTAATTGTTATAATCCTTCAAATCTCAAGTACTTCTCACGATATAAGAAATACGATGAGGCGGTCGACTTTGAAGACGTCGGCCGCCTCAAGACCAATGACCAATGCTTACGGCGGCCGACATCTTCAAAGTCGGCCAAGATATTTCTTCCATAAATTTCAAGCAAGGTAGACGCAGATTAATATTTTGAGTTCCGAATGATACCGTTAGCATTTTGTTAATAAGAATTCAGATATTTGTGCAGCTGAGAGTAACAGTGAAAGAAAATTTGCATACAATAAAAAAAATTCAGCATGAAGAAATAATCTCGGCCAACTGCGAAGATATGCGAAGACTTCAAATGTCATGAAGAATGCCAAGGACGTCTTAGAAGTCGGCCGAAATATTTCTCCTATCAATTTCAAGCAAGGTATATTCGAATTTATACACTGAGCCCTTAGTGATACCATTAAAACTAATAGTTCATCATACTTTCGCATTTTTCTCAATATGTATGCATCTGAGATATCATCTGAGAAATCCATTACAAGTTTTATTCTTATTCTGTATTTATTTAGCAATATGCTCTGAATCCATGATATTAAAAATAATCATGGACAATGCTTAGGACGTCTTCGAAGTCCGCCGATATATTTCATTTGTAAACTTGAAAGCGTAGGCTTGATTTGACGCTCCGATTCTCGAGTAACATTATTTAGTTGTCGTCTACAGTTCCTAGGTTGGCAATTATAACTTTTGAGACCACGAACCTGAATAGTTCGTTGCTGGTGCAGCCAAGCACTCCTAAAGATGCTTCATTCAGGATTTTTCTCAGAATTTTTTCCTATACTATAATAATTTGCCAAATTTTGTACTTTTCTTTGCATGACATGACATGATATATAGTGCGCGCGAAAAGTATGAGAACAAGAAAAAAATTTTTAACGGCTTGATCAATTTGGACACAATTTGTGTACAGAGGGTACCGTAACGTTGCGAACTCAAATTTTGTATCGGCAATGTTGCGAATGGCAATGAATAATCGAAAATGATAACTTTAATCCAAATGAAAATCATTACTAATTTAATATGGTTCCTATTTTGGAAGCATTTTTAGTCTTTAATAGTCTTCTAGAAGCAATATCAGCTCATCTGGAATCATATCAAATATTTTGGAACCATTGCAATCTAATGAAAGCATTTCAAGACTTCTGAAAGCAATATCAACTCTTCTAGAAGGAGTATCAAGTCTTCAAGTCTTCTGGATGCTACAATGCTTTCTACTTAAGCCATGTTTGAATCGAGATGCTTTGCAGATTGATTTGAATTACTTCTTGGTTAATTTCCTTTGGGATTGGTTTGGGTTGGGTTAGAGTGGGTCGAGTTGGGTTGGGTTGGATTTATAAACAGTATCATGTGTTCTGGAAGCATTTCAAGTCTTTAAGAAACAATATCATATCTTCTAGAGGCAGTATCGTGTCTATTGGAAAAATTACAAGACAAGCAATATTAAGCTTTCTAGAAGCAGTATCAAGTTTTCTATAATCAGTATCATGTCATTGAGAAGCAAATTTCATAAGCAAGTTTGCTAGAAGCATTTCAAGTCTTTTGGAATCAGTATCAAGTTTTGACTGTAGAATAGTGTCATCAGTTCCAGGTTTCCACTTTCTCTACACATCAAAACCTTAAACTACGTTGGTATATTCATGTCCCATATGACATAACAGCTTCTTCATTATATTAAACAAGCCTTTAACCTATTCAATTTGATTGCGCATCTCTTGGGAGCTATCGTTGTTATCATTAATCGTTGTGCCCAGGTACTTGAATTCTTTTAATTTCAATTAGTTGACCACTTAGGCTTAATCCACATTCTTCGCTTACAGTAACTATTCTATTTACAGGTTTATCTCAAATGGTTATGATTGTATCAATATTTCTTCTTGAAGTAGTAGTGTATAAGAGAACACTTTTTACAAAATATAGAATTTGATCTTGGGATGCGGATTGGAAGGTGGATTGCCCGCTCGTCTTTTCCTAGAACTACCCACGCTCATGGTGGAGTAACGATTTTTACTAAAATTAATCTATAATGCAATATTTTGGAAAATATAAATAAGCTTTCAGTTGAAATTGATTGTGAGTTAGCGATTTTGCGATATGAGATTACCATGGCGGTCATCTTTTGGACCTATAGATCCCCATCCGGCTGTTTTGCGAGCTTTAAGAATATTATTGAACGTGTTTTGGCTAGTTTGGCCGATTGCAGGAATGTTATGGTCAGGGGTGATTTTAATGTGGAATTTGATACTTGCGAATTGGGTGGACTATCGAATTATATCTTTTCCGCCTTTGGTTTTTCTCCGACAATCTCACAGCCAACTCAGGTAAAAAATTATATGGACAATATTTTTGTTAAATTAGAACAAGTCATAGGTGGGTGTGGAGTCATCATAAATAATATCTCCGACCATCATGGTCAATTTGTTTCAGCAATGTTCTGGTCAAACGGTCCGGTCAGATAGAGTGCTAGCAGTGATGAAGCCTACCACTGTTGAAAACAATATTGTTTTTTAACAGTACTTTTGGGAACGCCTATCTGATAGCACTCTTAGCGCTACTGCTAAATTTAATTACTTTTTGATAGATTGTTATCTACATTTCATACAGCACATGATGGAGGAATAAAGTTGTTTGATAACACATTGCGCCAGCTAAAAGAGAATTATGACCTGGTCTCAAATCTTTTTAATCGATTTAAATCGGTTAATTTTAGAGAAATGAGAGATAAAGATAAAGACTGCCTAAAAGTTGCAAACTGCCTTATCGAACAGTCTAGAAATAAAACTAGAGCAACTTGGTCGGTTATAAATTTTAATAGACTAAATGCAAACAAACAATATACAATGGGTCTTAACACGAGATCCTTAACAAGTTGTTTTTGAATGAGGCCAATAACATTGTTTCTCGGCTGGATCATCTGATAGTTTCTTCTTCGGATGTGTACCTTACAGACTTTAACGATGTTCCTGCGTTTTAGTTTGAGCAGGTATCGGAATGTGAGATTAGAGGTCTCCTTTAATATTGACTACTTTGATCAATAATTCATTATGTTTTGGAATATTTCCTGATGAGTTAAATTTTGCCTCCGTTGTACTTGCTTTTAAGCGAGGCAAAAAAAACTGTACCAATTATCGACCTATCAACATACTCCCAACACTATCTAAAATATTTGAGCATGTAATGTTCAGGCAAATAATAACACATGTTGAGTCAAAGAATATGCTTTATGAAAGCCAATTTCGTTTTCGCTCTGGCCGAAGGACCAAGGATACTGTTGTGAATTTCATGAACGTTTGTTATTATGCCTATAATAAGCGAAAATTCTGTTCGGTATTGTTTTTAGACCTATCACGCGCCTTTGCGTATTATACACACTTGAGCATGTCCGATTTGCTCGAAATAGCGTTGCCTTGATAGGGTCGTACCTTTCGGGTAGATTCCAACAGTTCCTCAGGGATCAATTTTAGAACTCCTTTTGTTTACTCTTTTTTTCAATGATTTTCCAAAGGATTTGGGCTGAGATGTGAAATGTTTGTTATATGCGAATGACGTAACGCTGCTGATGAGTGTGAGGAAGTGTTGTCCTCACTTCCTAATTGCTAATGGCAGAAAATGAGTGTTGTGCTGCCATTAAATTTTATCTAAATAAAGAAAAGACAGTCCAGTTACTGTTCAGTCTTAGACACCATCGTATTAAAGAGCTGAACCCGGAGAACTGCGTTCGCCGGATTTGAACTTTGTAACTCACACGACGGAGATAGGAAACAAGATAGTTCGAAACATTTTCTTATTGCTCAGATTGTTTGGTTCGGTGCTTGCCGAAGTATATTTTTTATTTCTCATTGATTCACTCAATCATAAATTATTATAGAATTGCAAGGGGGAACTACAGCTAGCTACCATGTATTTGGTCTGCAGCGCAGAGATCTGAGAGTCTTTTCAGTCTATATTCAGTACCATCTGTATTTATTTTGGAATGTCTTATACATTTACAATAACAGAGACAAATACAGCACGCATGCTGATATGCGTAATTATGAGACAGGAAATATTAAAAAAAAATAAAATTTTTTATTAAAAATTTAAAAATTTTTAAGTTAATTTACATACATAATAAATTGCCCTTGGAAATTAGCACACTCCAGAAAAATAAATTTTTAAATATTATGAGGGAGTTTTTGCTAAGAAATGCGTTCTACTCAATTTATAAATACCTAAGTAGCTGTGTTACTATGTAATTTAATTTATAGCTAGTTAGCTAGTTGTATTGTACGGATTTTTTTAATTTCTGTATGTAACGAGTGTTTGACGAAAGCTTATTCTATTCTACTCAGATTAATTTTCCATTTCCTCGCCCAACTAGACAACACATGAACAGTATTACGCAATTTGTTTATGGCTTCTTCAATGTTATCATGGCTCTATAATTGGCGAATGCAGCTATTGATATTTCATTATCCTTTGACGATATGTATCATATGTAGGTCTTTTAATACCGATATTCCGGGATTCACTGAATACCCAATCACTGAATACCGGGATCTCGAACGATTTATGAGCGTTACTGTCGTAAAAACACCGGTATTTTGATATTATTGCTAAAATGTTAAAAAAAGTTGTTACCAGTTACAACAGGTCTTCACTTTTGCTGAGAAGCTTGTTCACGTTTGCTTAATTAAATGTGTTTTGCTTGAGGTATAATTGTCATTAGATCATCGTAAGTATTGCTTAATAATAAAATAAATGTAAGTGATTGAAAATTGATCATTTCTAACCGTTTCGAAGTTAAACATAATTAATAGTACAACCCAACGCAATGGTACGACTTATGTGAGACTACTCTGTCCCACTTTTAGAATCTGTCTTCAATTCTTTTCTTCTCTTAGCTCGATACTTCCTCTCAACATGTTTAAAATATATTTTAATAACGTACAGTCGACGTTATCTTTCCAGCTTCATTCTTCCCTTACTCCCTTTTTTCACAAGGTATTTTGAAAGTCTCTCCGTCATTATGGCTTCATAGCTTTCATTCCCCTCTCTTATCAGCGTTCTTCTCTCCTTCTCTGAACTTTCTTATATTTGTCCCTTGCCTCATCCCATTAAGTAATAATAACAACCAAATCAAATTAATAGAAAAAATAAACACCATCGATATGAAAACCTTTAATGATCACAGAAATGGATATGGTGAATTATCTGTTTGACATCATTCTACAATAAAAACATATGGCTGAAACATATTGCGTTTCCAATCATCTCCGCACAGCCGACATCACCTCTTCAGCTTCATTCTTTTCTCACTCCCTTCCTTCACAAGGTATTTCGGAAGTCTCTCTGTTATTATTGCTCCATATTTATCATTGTACCTTCTCTCTATTATTAGCGTCCTTCTCTCCTGTCTTTGAACGTTCTTATACCTATCTCTTACCTCAGCCCACTAAGTAATAACACCAACCCAACACAACTTAGCCCAGCTCAACCTAATAGTACAACTTAAGTGTCTAATCAAATCATTGGACAAAACAAACACCATTGATAAGAACACCTTTAGCGATCACAAAAAGGAACATGGTGAACAATCTGTTTGACATCATTTCACAATAGAAATAGACTAATATGTATTGGAAATTCTTCTAGTGTTCTTCATACATATTTAAAAATCATTGATTTGCTTATTTCTGAAAGAAAGCATAACCCATATATGAATGATGAACATAATGTAAATAAAGAAAGTAAGGTAACACATTTATTTAACACTTTGACTGCTACGATACTTTTCGGATTCCGATCCAATATCGATTTATCATGCTTCGACTTCTTGCATCAGTACAATTAAACAAGCGCTAAGCGACTACGTTTTTCAGTACTATATCAAATGAAAAGACCGATTACTGAAGCAGAACTTGAACATTTTGCTAGTCTAAGTGAGTTAGAACTTTTTGCAGATGGTAACAACAGCAGCGATTATGTACCTTCCGATAATTCAAGTGAGTGTAGTGATAATGAAGTTATGTCAGAGCCTGAAGATGACACAATTTCTTAACAAAAATGCAATGTAATTAAATCAAATTAAATATTTGTTTAAAATTGGATATGGAAAATTTCATAATACAAAACCGTGTGAACTTATTTTTTTCCAACGATTTTCTTGTCAATATTATACATTAATATTTTATATTATACATTGCATATAATATTGCACATTAATATAATAGAACATTATTGGAGTATAAACGAAATATATAATATAATGTTTTGGCCATTCTATATGAGTCGGAATAGATTTCAATTATTACTACACTATTCTCATCTAGTTGAAAACTTGGAAAAAAGTTGAAAACTCAATACCATCTTCCCCCAGATTATAGAAGCTGCGACCTATCCTAAAGCATTCTAAAATTGGTTGTTTATTTTCTTCCAGGAAGCCATCTATTCATGTTTATACTTATAAACAGCGAACTCACTCGTAGCAGCGCAAAAGTGGCAAGTCAAAAAACTACGAGCTAACTCGTATTAGGCATCCTGAGGCTAATACGAGTTATCTCGTGTTCTCAAAAGTCAAAAAATTGCCAAAATAATTTAGCACATGATAGCTCGTTATGGCAATTTATTATTCAGCATTAACTATTTTTTTTCATTTTGGATGAGTCAAAAACATTAATCTCATAATAGATTTATATATTAAGTAGATATTAAGATTTTGGTCCGTTATTGAACCATCGCACAATCATATGTATAGCACGAATAAAATTGGGTTAAGTACACTACTGTGTAAAATACCAACTTTCATTTGTTTTATATCAGCAAATTTATTTTCATCGTTAACTCGAAATAATCGGTTTGTTACATCAATATGGAAGTTTTTGGAGAGTACGAATATTGTGAGTTTGAAAACTTTTTAATGTTCAAACCAAATGTGTACATCAATAACCGGGTGAGGCGAACTTCAGATAAAGCTTTCACTATATACAGAGAGAAAACATTGTGTATAATTGTCACTGCAATTCAGAAACACTATCTATGATGTCTTTCAATCTTTAAGTAAGTTTTTGCTCCCTATGCTATTCCCCATAACAAAATACATGACTCGTTTGAAACATTTTTTTATTTAATAAAATTCAAAAAAATTCAAAATGCTAGCAGGTAACAACGCAATTTACATCAAGTAGGCAATAAGATATTTTAATATTCACATCTGTCGAAATTTGCTATAACTGCAAACTCAGTCAGATCGATTCCTAAATTAAGCTTAAAATGACATAAAAATGTTCCAAAAGTAAAATAATTTTTGTTTTTGGAGACGTAACTACAGGTATCAATGTTATTATGCTTGTTATGGACATCTAACATTTTCAGCCTACTTGATATTATCTATTTTGCCATAGAAGGTTTATTTTGGCATAGTGTTGAAAAAAAAAACATGAGTATTTTGCGAGCCCTCGAGCACCTCCTCGAGTATCTATTGACAATCGATTTCTGTGATTTTTATATGTATAACAAACGAATCATTTAATTTTGAATTGGTCACTGATTTGGACACAAAATTATTAGCTCAATAAGAACCAATGATGCAGAACTAGATGAGTTAAACATTAAGATAACTATTTTAAAGCCCTCGATAGATTTTTAAATGAATCAATCAAAATAAAATTCTGTTGGTAAGAATCAAGAGATTGTATAACATATACACGAGTCATTTTAAATATATAATGCGGCTGTGCGCCCATTGATTTGCGGATGATACACAGATTCATTACTTTTTTCAAGAGGTGGATGCTGCATGTGCCAGAATTAATGCTGATTTAAGATGGCTATTTCACCTTTCTGATGGATATGGTTTACGCGTCAACCGATGAAAGACCGAGCTAATGCTGTGTGGTCCACAATCACTTAAGCAACGATGAAAATTTAAAGCTTGATACTCACAATTTGAGGCTTACTGAAAGTTATTTACTCAAATCGGGCGTACAAAAGTAAAACAACTAAACGATTACTATGTGATAGTAGTAATTATGCTGACTATCCATATTACCCATTTCTCACGTACATGCTCTTAAATACAAAATTGAAAAGTACAAAACTCTTGTAGAAGTTTATTATTCGGGTTGAGACGAAGGGATCATATAAGTTATAAACGGTCGGAAGTAAGCTGGTTAAATATACAGTCAAGACGCCTGGCACATGCGGCATTGCTGTTCTAAAATTCAATGAAAACCATACAGAATATTTTCACCGTTCATTGAAATTGTTTCCATAAAATTGATCGTGTATGAATTGTAAGTGCCTCACCCGATATAATAGTACTTACAGTCATAACTCACTTGGTTAAAATTAATGTTGAAATAAAATAATAAATTCCAAAATGATTGCGACAAAAATTGATTATTAAATTGAGTATTGAGAGTATTGAGGATCCATTATTACTTTATATTATTATATATAAAATATCAATAACTGACTTTATACTAAGTGATACATTTTTTTTATTCATCGATTTCGATTTTACAAATCATCTTCAGAAGGGGGCAAGTCAATTCAGCCGAAAATGAAACACCACTAACATTCTAAAATTTCTTTAAAAACAAATTATGATAAAATATAAAATAAAATTCGTCACAAAATCAAACATAACCTGTTAAGAAATGGTGAATAATATATAAAGTCTGTTCCACGAGCTCAGTGGTCGTCATCAACACCAGCGTTGCTTTATTGATCAATAATTTATGAATTTTAATTGCAATATATGCGGATAGTTAATTGCCAATTTATTAATATAGGGTTCAGTTGATTGCGTAATGATCAAATATGTTAACTCATACAAATAAAGAAAAAGAAAAATGAAAATGTAAATTAGATGAATAAAGCAAAATCCCATGTTGTCGCTCACTTTACGAACACTGCAATCTATTTTGAACAGTAAACTTCAAAACAATATTTCTAAGGTTATGTTATTAACAACAACCGTAAACTGCAGATATAAAAGCGGTTTAAAGTGACAGTTCAGTGACATTGTTCACCTAGCTCTGAATTGAAAATCTTAATGTTAAAAAGTTGTATCATGCTTTGTATGATTTCAGGAAGCACTTAAAAAGCCGTTTATATTAAAATATACGGGGCGAGTCAATAATGCCAGAACAAAAAATTTAAAAAATGTTTTTATGTTAGCATATATAACCATCAAGCTGAATCCATTAAAATTATTTTCAGCTATACCTTCAATTTTCACCCTTAATTTTTTTAAACGAAACCGTATACATCTTTTTATGTATGTTGATTACCTGTCCTGTCCTATAAATACGTATGTTGTTGCATACGTTAGTTGGCAATGTTGCCAACTTATTAATCATTTTGTGAAAATGTTAGAAAAATTATGTGGTGGCTTAATATATTCGTTTTAACCATTGTTATTAGATATTCAAGATTGCATACAGAGGATGATTAATTTATGAAATATTTGGAGGACCATAACTTTGTTATTTTAAATGGAAAACCTTATATATAGTTTTTCAATGCCTCAGAAGCCTTATTCATTACCATCCTTTTTTTAAGCACATGGTATATCTAACACGTGTATTCTTTGAGATAATTAAAAAAGACATTTCTAAACAAATGCAAGTAAGTTTATTTCTTGAAAGGTGGAAAAGTGTGAATTTGTGCACAGAATTTTGTATTAAGAAAACATCTATTCATATTTCTATGTTGCAAAAATCCTATCATAGTATGGACGTCTGCCATCGTGCTGAGACCACATATTTTCGTCATCAAAAGTCTAGTGAAACATCTTCCAAAAAGGGGTGGCAATTGATTTACTAACAAATTCAAAAAGATAAGTCCTACAGTCCCTGCCCAGTCATTTTAGGACGATCGATGTTAGTGGGCTACTTCTCATAAAAAATTAATGTTCACGATATCGTAGCAATGAAGATTAAAGCGGTTAACATAGTTATTTTTACAAAACATCGTTTATTCTCTGTACAAAAGATAATCAAAAAAATTATATTACCCATTTCGCAAATTCTAGTCTTTTTTGAACTGGATATGCACAAATGTATACTTTTTAAGCTTTTATCCTTTACTTTTAAAGACCCAAGCTTTTAGCAATAAGGCTGATATTAATAACGAATTTTAAGTGACCATATGATTCTCAAAATATGCTCTCAAAATGATTAATATCTTGGCAACATTGCATTCAAAATTTGAAAACAAGGCATGCACTTATAGCATTTAACGACAATTAATCATCGTAAGTGAAAAGATACATAGGGTTCCATTTAAAAAAATGAAGTTGAATACGGGCCTGGAACAGTGAAACATCCTGTATAGTTGAAAATAACTTTAATCGATGTATTTTTATTTTTAACGGTGAAGCCACAATCTTCCGTCCCCGCACTATTGAGTCACCCTGTATAGCAACATTATATTTAAATGCAACTGTGTGTTAAGCTTTTTTTTTCAATATCATATAATTGTAGTATCAGATAAATGTTTATTTATTGTTAACATAATATATTATACTTAAGTAACACATAAATTATGTATCAACAAAATGGTTCGAATTGAAACTGAGATTCGTCTTTGTCAAAAAATGAATGTAGTTAACGAGTTATCGTTCGATATAACGCCAAAACTACAAAATCTTTTAACTATGTTGTGAATTGTTTGTCAAGAAAATATGATATTAAACAAATGTTGAAGACGAACTTTATTTATGCAATAATTACAATAATTGATGCAATAAATAATAAGTGCGGATGCACTTTGAGAACTTCCTAAAGATGTATGAAGCATGGTACAACATTTTAACATTAAAACTTTCGCTTTACAATCGAACGAAGAAAGTCGCTACGTATAAATTTAAATATGGAAGAAGAAATCACAGAAAATTTCGAACAATTAAAAATTATCCCAAATTTTGAGTATGGCATGTTTTATACCATCCCTCATATTGAATATTATGAAGTTAGTCTCAAGCCAACCCAACCCAACCACAGAAAAATTTTGAATTTTCTTTTTTGTTTGATTTTGAAGTTTAAGGGTAACACAACTCAACTATAGAAGGAAAAATCAAATATACTGCGTGATTTCTTCTTCTATAGTTGGATTGGGTTGACCTTCAATTTCATACAATCTTTCATACTTATGATCTAAACTATAGACGAAAAAATGAAACCCTTAAATATGGAAGAAGAAGAAATCACTGAAAATTTCCAACAATTAAAAATTATCCCAAATTTTGAGTATGGCATGTTTCATACCATCCCTCATATTGAATATTATGAAGTTAGTCTCAAGCCAACAAAACTCAACCACAGAAAAATTTTGAATTTGATTTTTTGTTTGATTTTGAAGTTGACGGGTAACACAACTCAACTATAGAAGGAAAAATCAAATATACTGCGTGATTTTTTCTTCTATAGTTGGATTGGGTTGACCTCCAACTTCATACAATCTTTCATACTTAATAATTTGAAGTAATAATACAAGAAAACTTTAACGCCATCCCTCACTTTCAATGGTATAAAGTTAGAGCTCAACCCTATACAACTATAGAAGAAAAAATCGCGGAATATTTCTAAAAAACTTAGAAAATTTGTTAAATTGGGTTCAATGAGGAATGATTTGGGTTGGGTTGGTTCAATCAATATGAAAGATAGTATGAAGTTGAAGTTCAGCCTGCATACTAACTTCATACCATTCAATATGAAGGATAATATGAAGATGGAGCGCAATCCAACCAAGTCCAGAGCATTCTTCAAAAATCATGGACCAATACAACTTTTAGAAATCAACTCTATAAATCATATCGATTTCAATAATTTTCACAATAATTCATAAATTGAAGGAAAGATCCATTTTGCAAGATTAATAATTAAATAAAAATCATAAAAACTTCTAATTTTGTATTTATTTATTTATAGTCATACTAGTTTCAGGTTATTCCATCATCAGCGACAAAGTCAGAGAAGATACAAAAGATTTAGGCTGGAAAATTTATGAAAGTGAAGCATTTTGCAATCTGATAAATAATGATTGAAGAATTGTGTTAATGACGTTGTTGTGAAAATGAAACAATATAAATTAGAACAATGAAAATAAAAAACTTTTTTATTTAATTTACGTATAGACACCCTATATAGTTCGAGATGACGCTGAGCTCGTTTGCACACGCGACGTCAAGACTTCTTTTAAGAAATACATAAAAATCTAATTTTTTAAAACCAAAATAACAATGCAAAAAGTTAAAATTTTTATGTAATGAAACGTTAAAAGATGTATTATTACAGAGTGCGACGATTATGGTTTACGTATCGGGGCTAGAGTGGGGAGAATTTTGAAGCCTTAAGCTAAAATCGCCGCGCTCTGATTATTAAACAAGGTAAATCTATGATTAGAAAAGTAAAATCGTTTGTTAAATTGTACCAAGTCTCAGAAGGACAGAAACCATTAACCAATCATCAAAGAAAAACAGAATAATTTGCAAAATCTCACGACATATTAAAATCTTTCTAGAAATGTAATGTAATGTTGGTTGCGGTGAAGATACAATCAGATTTAAAGACATCTACTTACTATATTGGTAATTAATCTCCAGGTAAACTGTCTATTGGATAGTTATTATGGTTTTTACTTAAGCACATCTATTGGCTATGAATCGGTTTCTAACTATTGAAAAAATTTATCAAGACATAGTAAAAGCGGCCCATAATGGAATGCTTGCGCTATAACAACAAACTTTTTCTTCCTTAGAAAATTTTGCGATAAGATCAGATATTTTTTGTTTTACTAATCATTAAAGCCTTTTGAAGAAAAGTGATTCAAAAAGTTTTGAGACTAAAAAACTTAAATCATTTGGTTGGAAAGTTTTTTCTGAACTTTTTGCAAATAATTCTTCTTTTTGTTTTTTAGTTTTTGTCTCATTATGGGTTCTAAGACGAGGGTTGTAAATAATTGAAATTTCTTATCGTCTAATTCGCATCCAAAACTTATGGGCGGTTAACTTTATTTTTCTTTATATTATTTATACTATTTTTCTTTTACCTGTTTTATTTCCCATTTTATATTTGTTGTATGTTTATTAAATCCGTTTTTATAGGACCCATAAGCGCCAAATACGTAGGTGCTCTGGGTGTACAAACACCCATAAAAAAGTTTTAATGGTTGCAAAACACCCATACCGATATCACACACACAGATATATCTGGGTGTACAAACACCAGTACAAAATTGTTAATGATTGTATTTGGATTAAAATTGTCGTTTTCAATTAATATTTTAATTTTAATGTATTATTGAGCATTTTGTTCCCAAATCTGGGACTGAATTGCATGTGCTGCGAACGGTTTTATTCGAAAGTACGTATTTTGAATTGAGACATGATACTGCTTCTGGAAGACTTAATAGTGCTTCTAAAGACTTGATACTGCTTGTACAAGACTTGATCTGCTTTTAGAAGATTTGATACTACTTCCAGATGTCCTGATACTACTTCCAAAATACTTTAAATCCTTCCAGAATATTTGAAATGCTTCCTAAGGACACAATACTGAGTCTGGAAGAATTAATACTGCTTCCAAAAGATTTTAATGCAATTATTTTTTTTTTTAATTTTGTACTATTGAGCTTCCCAATTTAGTTTTGATTCTTTTCGGATCCAATTCAGGCTTTTTTTAGAAAGCCATCATTTGTTGTTTGAGTCTATTGCCAATTCAGTTTATTCTTCAGCATCCATACAGATTTTCAAAAACTGGTGACTATGATCGGACACAGAATTGTTAATTGTTTTATCTGGGTTGAAGTTATCATTTAAAATATTTTTTTTTTAATTTTAAAATACTATCCATATGGATTTTCAAAAAACCGGTGACTATGATCGGATGTATGTGTTATCTGATGCTCTCTTGTCTTCTTGTTCTTCTTTTTACCGTCATTGCTAAATACTGCTTCCAAACGAGTACCCACACAAAATTGCTAACTGTTTTATCTGGGTTGAAGTTATCATTTATTTTTTTTAAATTTTAAAGTACTAAAGAGCTTATTCTTCCCAATTCAGTTTTGATTTTTTTAGAGCCAATTCTGGCTTTTTTGGAGAGTCGTCATTTCTGTATTTTCAGCATCCATGCGGATTTTTAAAAATTTATGATCGGACGTATGTCTTGTTTGATGCCCCCTTGTCTTCTTTTTGCTCTTCTTTCTACCGCCATTTTTTTTTCTATTTTATCGATCGTAATGATCACCCTCAATCATTGACTTTACGTTTCACTTCTTTTGTGTTATACCATGCTTCACGCTGAATATCTTGTACAAAGTTTTCTACTTCATTTTCAAACTGTTGGTAAAATTCAGTAAAAGGTTCAACTTATACCATTCTTCAGTACTCCAACTGTATAATCCGAAGCTAAATCAAAGTTATTAGTCACTTCAAGCAATTTGGATGAAAATTTCTTTAATATAAAGCACTTCAATAAATCAGAAGAATAAGGTTTGACGATTAATCACAATTTACTGTTATCCCTTCAATGGCTGCTAACAGCTTTTTAGTGACTTCTTACAGCTTTTGCATTAAATTCACTACAAAAGCTTCTTATTATAGCTATCAAACTTCTTATTGTAGTGGATTGACAAGTTATGCTGCTTCAACTGCCACATTTTGATTACTCATTACTCTTACTTTTGAAAGGAGAACTTCTTCCTATAATGGATGTGTTCTTTGACAATGATTGCGTTCCCATCTCTTGTTTGACATCAGTACAGTACACGATGATCGGTTTTGGGTTAACATCGTATTACCTTGATATGGTCAATATTAACTCAACCCATCCCAACCCAACCGAACCTCGTTAGCTAACTACTCAACCCAACTTCGTTAACTAGATGCAGGCGAAGCTCCATAACATATCATAAGCAGTATATTGTTTCATTAGGTTGAGTATGATACTCAACCTAATGTCATTAGCTGGATTAACTCTATCAAAGTCGTTTGTGGGGTACGATGTACGAAACCTACTAAGCAGTTTTGGGTTAATATGGTATTAGTTTTATATGGTTGATAGTATTCACTTAACGTAAATCAACGTCGTTAGCTAGATAATCAACCCTATCGCTTTAGCTGGATTAAATATGTCAGTGGGGCGAAATTAACTACCACCTAAGCCAGGTCATAAGCGGGCATGGATGTTTTAGGGCTTACTTGTATGACTATAAGAAAGTGGGTGATGAAGACTGCGTGTATTGTGGAGTTAAGGACGACGTGGAACACACATTTCTTGAATGCCACCGATGGAGGAGGGAAAGAGAGGAGATGTATCAACTGCTGGGCGTGATCCTGACTTCGGAAAACTGTATAGGGGTGGTGCTGGAGAGTGAGGACACATGGAATGTCGTGGAGAACTTCGTCAGGGAGGTGGTCGGGACAAAGGAACGCGAGGCAAGAAGTGGACAGGAACGGGAGCGTCATTAGGAAAAAGGGGAGAAGGGTTAAAACCAGACACTATGTTCTCGAACTGATAAATGGTAAATGATGTCTTGGCGGAGTACAACCTTTGATGAAGCGACTGGTAAATAACAATAAGACAGGAGACATCGGGGAGAACGGGGGGAGGACTGTATTATCAGCCTGCGCCCTGGCAAGTACGTTTTTAAAGTCATTAATATATTTAAAAAGTTTATGATAATTGTGATTTTTACTGACTGAGAGAGAGGAGATTTCGACGGGGCTATTTCATCTGGGACGTGGTGAAGAGAGAAGTGCGATGGTATGGAGGAAGAGATGGGGGGAATCCTGGAGAAGAGCTGGGGAAATGGAGAGGAGACGAGGAGAGAATATGAAGAGGAGTGCGATGGGGGTTCCGTAGAGAAAATATGAAGGAAAATCGACGCAAGCCCGAGAGGGTAATTCCGGGGAATACGAGGAAAGGGGTTTTTAGTGGGTCGGAGATCCAAAGGTGTCTGGTAACAGATTTTCCCCGACCTCGTTAAAAAAAAGGATTAAATCCATCAAAGTTTTTTGAACGCCAGGCTATACAACTCATGATAAGAAATTTTGGGTTGATATCATATTAGCTTGATATGGTTGATAGTATTTACTCAACCCAACACAACCTCGATAGCTAGATAGACAACCCAATCTCTTCAGCTGGATTAAATCTGTTAAAGTCGTTCATATGCTACGATGTATAACACATGATAAGCAGTTTTGGGTTGATATGTTATTAACTTAACAGTATTGATAGCTTAACCACGTTAGCTAGATAGTCAACCAAATATCGTTAGATGAATTAAATCTGTCAAAGTCATTTGTGGGCTACAGCGCAGGATAAGTAGTTTTTGTTGATGATACCTTGATATGGCTGATAGTATATACTCAATCCAACTCATCTTTGTTAGCTAGATACTCAACCCAATCTCGTTAGCTCAATTAACTCTGTCAAAGTCATATTTGACTTAATTATAATCGTTGGATTATAATTAGAATTAAAATATAACATTTTTTTACTTTCCACATTAATACAAAATACTTGTGATTATGGACAATCATAACTAAAATAAAAAATGTGTCATGCAACTTGTAGGGATAATAACATTTTTTAAATTCGCATTTGTTCCGAAGTGAGACGTTTATAACAGATTTTATTAATAGATCTTTCAAGCTTCCCCTTCTAAACTTTATAGTCGCGGACGACAGTTAAACTTCTTTAAATTATATACGAGTTTAAGTGGGAGGACAACCGATGTTTACGTTAAGTAATAATTCATCGAAATAATTCTTGATAAACTAAATATTTAATACGCAGGCGACAATCGTGCTCATCGCATGCAAACACATGCTTCTTCGGAGGATTGCTCTGTGGCAAAAAGGTACGATAATAGTAAAAAAGAAAAGACAATTCAAATAAAACACAGACACGTTTCGAACCGAGACGACCGTATAATTTCGAAATAAAAAAACAACACTCACACCAAAACGGCAATGGGGCAACTTACACGCAACTCTGCTTTTTTAATCCGCCGCACCTGTTAAACATTACATCGTGTTATTCTAGCCAATGAAAACGCTTCGTTGAGCACCGGGTTGAATTTAATTTGTTCTCTCTTTATTTCTTACCGAACCGTTCCCGGCGGAAAAATTATACGGTTGAAGTATTCATCAAATATTTCCTCTCTTGACCTCACATTAATCAATCAAAAAACTCCAGTTTTTCATTAACCGAAAACTTTCATTTATTAATGTTGCAAACAAAAATTTCGCGCTGTGTATACGCGGAATTGATGGCGGCACGGATTTTAAACTAAAAATTCATATCTGGAAAAGCTAGATGGGAATCAAAACGAGCCCCTCGTTGAATGTAAACAAGATTAGTTTGTCGAGAGCTAGATTTTTTTGCCAATTTTTTTTGTGATATTAAATTGTTATAGTTTTTAATTAATTCGAGATGAGTTTGTAATCATTAAAATTTATATAGGAAAATGTTTATATATAGGTGTCCCGAAATGTTATGATATTTATTATGAAAGATAGAAAGTTGCGGTTTTCGTGAACATGAAGTATTTTTTTTGTAAAAACCACAACACCGGAAACAAAATGTTCATAGCCCTCTTCGTTTTTTAATACACAAATTCCTTTTGATACCGACATCGCAGACTTCGTCCGCCCCAAATATTTTTCGTGGCTAAGACGTATTTTCATGAATATTATTTGGGCTGACTTCGAAGACGTCGGCCGCCTCAAGTATCATAAATGATACGGCTTTGATCCGACATCTTTGAAGTCGGCCGGGTTTACTTCTTATATCAAGAACAATATTTGGGGTGGCCAACGCCTTTGAAGTCGGCCCAGATCATTTTGTATATCATGAATATTACTCATGATATAAAAAGTAATCTCGGCCGACGTCGAAGACGTCAGTAGGCCCCAAATATTGCTTTTGATATGAGGTAATTTCGGCCGATTTCGCAGACGTCGGCCGCCCAAAGTATCGTGAATAATATGTAGGACGACTGACACCTTCGAAGTATTGGAAAATATGACAATATTATTTTCATCACTGAGCAATAATGGAAGGGAACAATATTTAAAATTAAATTTTCTACAACTTTTGTAGAAAACAACGCTTAGATTTCCAAGTAGAGCCATTAATAAGTTAGAAAGCAACGAAATTCATCAAATATCCACACTTTTGTGTATGTCTCTATATTGACGCTTCTGAGAGAACAAAGTTTAAGGAAGCAATATTGTTCAAAATCAAATTTAATACAAGTTTTCTTAGAAAAGCTTTTTGTAGATATCTTAGAATCCTGAGAAATCCACTACAATTTAGAAAATAACAAAACTTATCAAATTTTTCAAATCTTTCCGTTACTCACGCATCTGATTGTGGGAGCAAAAGTATAAGAAAGTAACATTGCCCAAATTTAAGTTGTAAAATTTGATTGCATGAATGTAAAAAGTTTATAATGAAACATAAACACTAATCCATAATCAGACACAATCTACATAGATATGGGAACTTTGGAGGAAGGGTCAAAAATCTCCAAATGTCATCATTTAAGAGTCTTACGCATAAACATTATTTGTTATGCTCTATGGATTTATAATCCATAAATCGTTAGAATTTGGCTATTACAGTTTGATGATTCCTATTGCAAAACCTTTTCATAACTCAAAATCATAATCATGGTCGAAGACTTCATTCGCTAAGATTGTTCATAATGCTGTGGAAAAGTTTAATCTATAATCATTTACAATCTGAATATAAAGAATTTGCAGGAATACAGCAAATATCACGAAAAATTTCATAATTTGGGGTCAAAAATCGGCGATAACTCAACAAAACAGTCAGAGCGTCCATCAATCCATAACCAGATACAACCTAGATACAAAGACTTTCTAGAATGCTGCGCTTTGAATCCCTTATATCCTTATTATTGGTCTTTTATGCTCCTTCTGAAAGATGCGCAGTAACTTCTTACACACTACTATTTGCTGTAATAACAATTTTTTTGAAATCAGATTTCAAAAAGTCTACCTTAAGAAAAACTTTTTTTGTCTGCAAACCACAAGAGTCTGAATCCCAGGTTATGTTGAAAGGCTTCCTCTAAAAGCCATAAATCACAACAAAGCAAAATTCTAAAATTAAAATCCACTATTCGTTATGCTCTACGGATTAATAATCCATAAATCATTAGAGTTTAGCTATTACAGTTTGATGATTCTTATTGCAAAACTTTTTCACAACCCGAAATCAGAATCATTGTCGAAGACTTCATTCGCTAAGATTGTTCATAATGATGAGGAAAAGTTTAATCCATAGCCAGTTACAATCTGAACATAAAGAATTTGCAGGAATACAGCAAATATCACGAAAAGTTTCATAATTTGGGGTCAAAAATCGACGATAACTCAACAAAACAGTCAGAGCGATACTTTACGTATGAATCCATAACCAGATACAACCTAGATACAAAGACTTTCTAGAATGCTACGCTCTGAATCCCTCATATCCTTATTATTGGTCTTCTATGCTCCTTCTGAAAGATGCTCAGTAACTTCTTACACACTGCTATTTGCTGAAATAACATTTTTTGTTGAATTAGATTTCAAAAAGCCTACCTTAAGAAAAACTTTTTTGTCTGCAAACCACAAGAATCGGAATCCCAGATTATGTTGAAATGTTTCCTCTATTAGCCGTAAATAACAACAAAACCCTCCAGATATCAAGCTTTGCGTATTAGTGGAGTGGTGTGGAACAACGGAGTGAAGGCTCTCTATTTTGAAGATTCCTCTTTTTCATTCATATCATTTCCCAAAAATCGACCATGTCCGCAATGAGTTACAACCTAGATATGACAAGATTGCGGGAATAAAGAGAAAAATTTCGAAATACACACTAAAAATCCAGAACGCATTAGAATTTGGTTATTACAGTTTAACGTCAAAATCTCAAAACATCATAATTGATGATTTTTATTGTAAATCTGTTTCATAATTCAAAAATCAAAATGGGTGATCAAAGACCTCATTCGTGAAAATTGTTCATAATGGTGTGGAAAAGCATAACCAATTACAACCTGAAAATAAAGAATTTGCAAAAATACAGCAAATATCTTAAAAATATCATAATTTCGGAGTTTCAATACAAAAATTAATCACAATTCAAAACCTAAAATAGATAGAAAGATACTTTTTGCATAAATATTGTTGATAATGAACTATAAATACTTAATTCATAACCAAATGCAACCTAGATATACAACTGGGGAATTGTTAAAAAATCTGCCAAAGTGCCATCATTTAAGAGTTTTTAAAAGAAAATTGTCTAATATTACACAATTGTGTTTTTTAAATTATACACATATTTTTGATTCATTTCTAATATTTTACTGGTTTCAAACTTACGTATTTTGTTTAATTAAATAATAAAAATCAAAACACGTACCTTTCACAATCAACATTAAGAAAGCAGTAAATAATAAAAGATAAATTAAATTGATTCAACTTCTAACGCTTGTTTACTGCCATCTTCTGCTTAGTAATTGAAACTAATTTCTTAACAATTTTTCAAAAAATCGAGTTTTCCGAAATTTTTAAATTTATACAAAATATCGGAAGAATCCCAATTAAGTTCAGCAGTTTATATCTCAAGAACTAAGTGAGATATTTTCAAATTGACTTCACTTTTAGATATTAGATGCTCCAATTAGTAATTGAAAGTAATTTTATAACAATTTTTCAAAAAATCGAGTTTTCAGGAATTTTTAAATCTATACAAAATGCTGGATAAATCCCAATTAAGCTCAGCAGCTTATATCTCAAGAGTTAAGTGAGATATTTTCAAATTGACTTCACTTTTAGAAAGTAGATGCTCCAATTAGTAATTGAAACTAATTTCATAACAATTTTTCAAAAAATCGAGTTTTCCGGAATTTTTAAATTTATACAAAATATCGGAAGAATCCCAATTAAGTTCAGCAGTTTATATCTCAAGAACTAAGTGAGATATTTTCAAATTGACTTCACTTTTAGAAATTAGATGCTCCAATTAGTAATTTAAAGTAATTTTATAATTTTTTTTAAAAAAATCGAGTTTTCAGGAATTTTTAAATTTATACAAAATACTGGAAAAATCCCAATTAAGCTCAGCAGCTTATATCTTAAGAATTAAGCGAGATATTTTCAAATTGACTTCACTTTTAGAAAGTAGATGCTCTAATTAGTAATTGAAAGTGATTTCATAACAATTTTCCTAAAAAATCGTTTTTTCAAGAATATTTAAATTTATATAAAATATTGGAAAAATCCCAATTAAGTTCAGAAGATTATATCTCAAGAACTAAATGAGATATTTTGAAATCGACTTCACTTTTAGAAAGTAGATGCTCCAATTAGTAATTGAAACTAATTTCATAACAATTTTTCAAAAAATCGAGTTTTCAAGAATTTTTTAATTTATACAAAATACTGGAAAAATCCCAATTAAGCTCAGCAGCTTATATCTCAAGAACTAAGTGAGATATTTTCAAATTGACTTCACTTTTAGAAAGTAGATGCTCCAATTAGTAATTGAAATTAATTTCATAACAATTTTTAAAATAATCGATTTTTCAAGAATTTTTAAATTTATACAAAATATTGGAAAAATCCAAATTAAGTTCAACATCTTATATTTTTAAAACTAAGTGAGAAATATTAAAATTGACATTTTCGGAAGATAGATACTTCAATTAATAATTGAAAGTAATTTTGTAACAATTTTCCAAAAAACCGATTTTTAAAGAATTTTTAAATTTATACAAAATATTAGAAAAATCTCAATTAAGTTCAGCGATGTCATTTGTGGTTAAAATTAGTTAAAATGTTAAAACATTAGGCCTTTTGACTATATGGTTACCAATTTAAAAATTTAACCCAAATATCATTAGAGTCTTTGGATATCTCAGGGATTTTTTATCTGTGAGATAACTTGAGATAGTAAGGCTCGTTACTATCATCTTCTGATTAAGTTATTTAATGAATTATTAACATGGTTACGGCTATTTTACGCATTCTGATTAGGATTAAAATTAAAATAAACTCAAATTAAATATTCCCCAACCGAAAGTTCAAATGTTTGAAAACCACAATCTACTGTTGGTTCTTTACTTTAGGTTCTTAAAATATTAAGATATTTCTTTTCTTAAATTAAATGAAAGAAGGAGGCAAAAGAGGGAAATTGAATTTAGGAAGGGAATATGGAAGGGGAAGGTATAGGGGGATAAAGGAGGATAGAGGATAAGGGTTATGGTAACCATGGGACCCAACAAGTTGCGACCTCAAGCTGTTACCTGGGCTTGAGGTCCTCGTACATGTTGGGTTTTTTTTTATTTTTGGGTGGAGTAAAATTTATGTGGTTGTTCTGTTCTATTTCGGTTGTAAATTTGATGTCTTTATATAAAGTATTAATGTAGTTGTGTACAAAACGATGATATCATCTACATATCTTAACCATGTTATTATGTTGTGTCTATGTGGGTTGTTATTGTTCATTATATGTTATACGGTTTTTTCGAGTCTGTCTAAGAATATATCCGCAAGTAATCCACTTGGTGGTGATCCCATTGGAAGGCCCTTCTTGTAGGTGTAAAGTGTTTTCAAATTTACAAAAGTTTTCCTGTATGTAGATTTTAAACAGGTTAAATATATTTTTTCTGTCGGCTTCATTATTAATTCTATCTTTAAGTATGTTGTTCAATATTTGAAGGGTTTCATCAGTTGGAAGATTGGTGTATAGGTTTGCGATGTCGAATGAGATCATTTTGTAGTTGTCAGATAGATTGATTTTCGTAAGATTATCAATTAAATCATATCGGTTCTTTATGATGTGTTCTGTTTCGAATGCTGTTATATCTTGAAATATGTTGACCAAAAATTTTTCAAATTACAACTCATTTCATCTTTAAAAAAAGTACAAAATTAAATGAAACTATCTTTAATTTGTTCAAGACGGAGAGAAAACATTCCTTTAACAATAACAACGAAAAATGATTAAAAACTAACTATGATACAAATATGTCCATTTTTATGCACAGATTGTTCACAAACTTTAGTAATGCATTTAACTGCATTTAGAATGGTTATAGGGATACTGCTGTAAATGTCACAACGCATTTCCAATTCAAATTTTATTCAAGTCTGGGTACTATAACACCGCTATTGTTGATATATCCCCATAAAAGACCGTGCGTGCCTACTATCCATCTATCAGGAATTTCTGCATTTAGAGAGTGACTCACTAACTGCTTACTATGAGCGGGAACTGCATTGAAAATAAATATTATTTAACGGCATAAGCTGCGCTGTATTCAACGGTTTCGAGGGTCGATTGGAGTGAATTATTAACACTGAACTCAGTCGATGTATGTGGTTAGCATTTTTACAGAATTCTTTATGAACTACTAGATGGGTGAATATATCCGTAAGAAACGTGTTAGAACATGTGAATTTAAACATCTAACATGGTTTAGTCTAAGGAGCTTATTTAGACACAAAAAGACATTATCATAAAATGTATAGAAATACTAAATCACAGTTTCACCATCAAAAGTATTCGTGTCATAAATTACGTCTCCACATGAAAAGAAACGTATGCCACTACTGTGGAAAGAGATGTAAATGTCGGTCTAGAAAAATTTTGGTCATTTATAGATTCATCACGCAAAACCATTACCTTTTCATTTCATTATTGAAAATAAAATAATTTGAAAATTGAAAAATAAATTGTTTGTCTCTCATTTTGCTCGTTCTTACATACTTTGCAATATCTGAGATCAGCAAAAAGAAATTATGGGCGTTTTAAGTCGAAATCCCCAACAAGCTCGGACGGTATTCAGGCTTTTTTGTCAAAGATGTGTATTCCTTCTTCAAACACCTCTTCGCCATATTTTCAATTTGATTATTAAACCATCGGATTTAGGAGAATTTGGCAAATTTTAAAAAAGGTGATAGACATTGCGCCGCTAATTACCGACCTATTGCTATTATAAATAATTTCGCTGAGTTGTTTGAACAGATCATTGTGAGGAAAATAGAATTTAACCTAAATTCATGAATATCAATAGCAAAGCATGGATTCTGCAAAAGCCGTTCCACTACCACTAATTTAATAGTTTTCACAGAAGCCTTGGATTGCCGTTTGCTGCAGACGGACGTTATTTACATTGACTTATTACACCCATTCGATCAACTCGACCATGATATTCTGTTAGAAACAATTAACGTGTTTGGTTGCGATTTAGGTCTTTCGTTGCTTTTGAAATCACGAATGGTGTGCAACAGAGTTTGTGTATAGGACCTTTACCGTTTATGATGTTTGTGAATGATCTAAAGCTTTTCAGAACTATTCATGGTGTCGATTATATGGGTTATTGTTGAACGTTGCAAAATATTAAACCAAGACTTATACAATTAAAAGAGAATTATGATTATGATGATCGGCTGGAATACACAAGACGAATATGTGTTTGAATATGTGCTCAAGTTAAGGATCTGGCAAACCCCCAGTTCGACAGTAAACTGCTGTTCACCGTCCACATAAGTGAGCTGTCTTCTGATGCCCCGAAAGTTCTCGGGTTTATCACTCGAAACAGCTTCGAATTTACCTCATTGAGCTCAGTGTCTACTCCCTATAAAGCATTCGTGAGAAATAATTTGGAGTATTGTGCAATTGTTTGGTTACCAATGACTCAGAATAACATCTCCGCGATAAAAAGAGTGCAGAAAAAATATGTTAATATACCGGATGATTCAGGCTACGTGTACCAGGGATTTTTCTCAAAAACGCGACTACCTAAGAAGTTACCATAAAAAATATGATAATTAAATCGTATATGAAGAATCCAATGCACCAGCTTTCGTCACGTTGGTAACACCGAAAATTAATGGTAATGATATCAACTTTAAAATTTTCCAAATTGTCATATCAATTAAGTTTTATCGTAGAATAGATATTTTAAAAATAAACGAATTCTGTAATAACTCTTCTTTGATTCAGAAGAGAGAAAAGTATTGCTGAAGTTCTTGAAACGGCGAACTTTAAGCTAATTAACATTATGGAGAATATTACTAATACACTATCTTAGTGTCCATCAAGTTCTTGATGGACGAGATTTTAAAGAAGGCTGGCTGTTTGTAATTAGATTTTAGATCAAAACCAGATGTGTTTTTTGGAGCGATAAGTCGCTTTTTAAAAGTAATGGAAAGGTAAATCAACAACAGCACTTAAACGTTGTATTAAATCTAAGAATAGTTAAAGCTAATGTTGTTTATTTTCAAAATATCTATTCTACGAAAAAACTTAATTCATATGATAACTTGACCAGAAATTAGATATTAACCACCAAACAACAGAAAATTTGGAAAATTTTTAAGTTGATGTCATTACTACCAATTTCCAGTGCTCTTACCAGCGTGATAAAAATTGCTGCATTGGATTCTTCATATACAAATTTATTATCATATTTTTTATTGTAACTTCTTAGGTAATCGCGTTTTTGAGAAAACTCTCTGGTACGGGTGGTCTGAATCACCCGGTATATTCCCTACTTACTTATATATAGATATCTCTCAGTTCCCTCGAATCAAGATGACAGCAACTATGTGCTTCGTTTGTAAACAACTTAATTTTTGACCATACCACAGCACCCGAGGTCCTATATCTATTACATTTCCACGTACCAAAAATGGAGTTCAGGAACACAGTCACTAGTAGGTCCATAACAAGAAGCATATTGAGGCAAGGTTGTATCATAAGATGATTTTTTTATAGTATACAAATGAAAAGTAGATACAGTAATTATTCCAACATGGAAATTTCTAATAGTTCATATCTGTACAAACTTTAGTTGCCCACTGCAACAAACTCTTTTTAAGTCGTTTTAGATAAACTTGCGACTTTTAGAAATACTTAAAACTTTTTTTAAAGTAAGCATATCGAAGTCCATAATTATGACTATTAATTATTCTATTTTCAATATTTTTTGCATAAACTAAACTTTTCAATCTTCCCCATAAAAAAGTAATCTAAGATATTAAAGTCTGCTGAATCCACATTCGTTGTCTTACATTAAGACGAATATCATCCAGTATTATTGGAAGCTAATTTTCAATGAAAAGAAATGAAATGTAAATAAATGGCCGTGAGACGTTTTTCATTTATAAACGGACCAATGGGGCGGTCATCAATAAGGCCACACCAAACATTCACCGAAAATCAGAGCTGAAAATCTAATCAATAGCTGTAGAAAACTTGCCTGTTTCTTTTAAACCTCGATGGACATTGCTAAAAACAGTTCTACAAGGCAGTCTGCGAGTGGGAATCGTCGACGATATTCATCTGGCGCCCGTCCGTTTCCATTACACAATCCATAAACAAAGTGGATGTCGGCGTATTCTTCATTCGAAAAAGTAAACATACCTTTAAGAGTATTTTAATGTAACACACGAAAATAAACACGCAAAATTAATTCAATTAACGTTTACTGCCACAATAAATAACAAATTATCATTTATAGTCATCTGGATTTTTTAATAATAACAAAATTAACAGCTCGATTATGAAGCATTTTGGGTGTACGTTGATTAAATGTTTCAACCTATGGCAATCACACTTTTATATCACGGTACACATGTATATCAGCACTTTATTGTTTAGACTGAGTTGTGAATTTCTATTCATAAACTAGTGCATTTTTCCGTATAAGAGTCCATGTTGGCCTATATATGTTTTCCCAAGTTATGTGATGATCCAGATAAATTCGTTTTATACAAGCAATGGTACACTGTTTAGTGTAACAGTAGGACAAATTCCCTTTTTAGGGCGAAAGTAATATGAGTAGACTTTATTTTTACATGCATTTTTTACATTTTGTGGAGGTCGGGAGAAACGTGTGATGGCATGCCGAGTGCAACGAGGTGAAGAAGGAAGCGACAAAAAAATGAGACAGTGGCAAAAAAAAGGAACTTAGAGAGAGTTAGGCTAGACGGGACGGAGATGTCAGTAAATACATAAATAAGATAAAAAGCGGGAGATTACTGGTCAGACATTCATGATGACGTTTAGGGAGTACTTTATGGGGTTACTGGGAAATGATCAAAGGCGAGCAGAGAAGTTAGTAAAAGGGGAACAAAGAGAAGATGACATAGCACAGGAGGAGGTGGAGACGCTTTTGTGCG
The DNA here is from genome assembly GCA_036711965.1 of Onthophagus sagittarius. NCBI lineage: Eukaryota > Metazoa > Arthropoda > Insecta > Coleoptera > Scarabaeidae > Onthophagus > Onthophagus sagittarius. The sequence continues at coordinate 6,166,110 of JASERS010000007.1, read as the reverse complement.
GGATTAGAGAAGGGAAAGGCACCCGAGAAGATGGGGTCCAGAACGAGGCTTGGATGGAGGCAACGATGGAAATGAGGGAGAGTTTGTGGATAGCGTTAAAAGGGAATATCTTTTATTCCCTTTTTATACAGTAGAGAGCTATCGAGGTATCAGTTTATTGAATACGTCGTACAAGATATACGTGAAAATGCTGCTTGAAGGTTAGAGAAAGAGAGAGAGGAAAGGGAGTTCCTATCAGATGGTCAGTCATAGTTTTGAAGGAGAAGGAAGCTTTATGCCCTTTTTATCCATTTGAAAGAGGCGTTTGACAAGGCATAGGGATAGAAACTATGGGAGGAGATGGAGATATGGGGGATATCGGGGAGAATGATAAACGCGCTAAGATGATACGTGAAGATGGTAGCAAGAATAAAAGTTAGAGATGATGACGAGGGCTTTGAGGCAGAGATGTCCGCTTAGTCTCATTCTTTTAGTTTTGTATACTGCGGACAAAGAAGACAGATTGGCAGGGGGCAGTTGGAAGGGGTGAAGATCGGAAGAAGGAAGGTGCTCGTACTGGTATACGCTGATGACATGATGGTGATTCTGAGGGACGCGGGTGAAATGAACGCAATGATATGGTGATAAAGTTCTGTAAGAGGGGTCGAAGTAAAACTGAAAATTGGAGATGGAAGGGCAACGTAATCGAGGAAATGAGAGAGTACGCATAGTTGGGTACTTACTAGAACACTAGAGTACATACTAGAATGTTGGCAACTTGAGCAAAATAGAATTATGGAATAGGTTTGGGTGTGAGGATTTTTGGGAGAGATGTGAGAGGAAGGAATTTAATGCCTGAGAGCTTAGTAAAAAGGATAGTTGTGTATGGGGTGGAAATATGGGGATGGAAACACCAAGGGCTCTTAGAGGATATGTACACCAGATACTGAAGGTGGGTGTTGGGATTAGGTAGGGAAACTCCAAGATATATAGTTAACGAAGAAATGAAGCTGAGATAAGTTGAGGGTGGAGGCGGGTAAGCGTGCGGTGCATTTTAAAGAATGGGTGAAAGGTACAGGACATTGTAAAGCCAGGTTCGGGTGTGGGAATGAGGAGAGGGCCAACAGATATTGGATGAAGAATGCGGAAAGGGGATGTAGATTGTATGAAAAAGGGTGGAAGTCCATACAGCATCCCCTGATGGAGTATAATGAATTGAGGGAGCAGGAGATAGATTGAAGATGCAAGAGGTTATGAAAGCGAGGAAAAGGAGGGGTACAGAGAGTTAACTGAATAGATATTATAATGATTGGGGTATTATTGTAGTAGTGTTTTAAAATTGTAATCCATTGGGAAACCATAAATTATTATTATTATTTTTGCAAGCCATTTTTCCAGCAAACAATAAGTAATTTTATAGGTTTTAGTATATCAGGTAATGTATGAGTAGCCATAATTACAGTGTCATCCGCATAAATAGTAGCTATCACAGTGTTGTTTATCATAGACATGTCGGCTGTGTATAGAGGAATCAGCGCCATTTTCTTTAACAAAAAAGTATCTCCCTCTTAGACATGTATTCAATAGCGTACATACTCGATAAAATAGATGGATGTTAAGTTTGGCTGTAAGACCGTCATGCCATACTGTGTCAATAGCCTGTGATACGTCTAAAAATGCTTCTAAAAATCTTAGATAGTTTTACTACCCTGTGAACCTGTTTTCTAAATCAAAATTGATAGTCAGAAATAAATTTTTTATTGACTATGATCATCTGGAGTCTCTTTAACAGGAGCTTATTACACACTTTTGAAAGCAGTGGAAGTAAACTTATTTGAAGTTAATATTGAAATAAACGTATTGTGTGATACGAAACCACGTCGTTCGTATTTTTATTTGGTTTTAGCATCATAGTTATCTAGAACACATCATTGTACCGGAAATAATTCTAGTAGATCTTAATATTGCATTGAAAATAATCCGGTTGTAAGATCGTAACCGTGTTTCTTAACTTTTAGGAGACCAATTACTGTTTTAAACTCAGATAATTAAATTTCTTTTGAGTGAGTCCGCTTTATATGAGGCGCGTAGTAGTTTTATTTAGTTCTCTGTGCTGAAATAAGTTTGGGTGAGATTGGAAGACGTTACGCAAGTTCGTTACTTCTTGTCCTTCTTGTTGGAGTTTATTTGTTACGTTTCATGTTAAGTAATTCCTCAGTTTTCAGTATTCTTTTAGTAGACGTGTAGTCTTGTTCGGTTCTGTTCTAATATCAGTAGATCGTTATTTGTGGAGTTTATATTTTTGCTGTTTTAGTATCGCATGAACTGGCAATTTTTTAATTCTAACTTTGAATTCAATTTATTTATAATACGTTTTAAGTACATCTTCATAATTCTTATACCTGATTTTATCTGCCTAATGGAAATATTTCTCAATGATAATACATCCGGTAACGAGCTACTCAACTCATACCATATATCGTCATGATAGAAATTCAAAGGATTCCACCAAGAATAACGTCCTCATAGCTGACAAGCATGGCTTTTATACAACTCCCATGCCGAGTCTACAAAGTGGTGCAGAGGACTTTTGGCTGAAACTTCAGTGCTGTGTATCTTCCTTCTTCTGCTGATAAAGTACTGAATGTGTTTTTGACCAGTTTGTCAGGATGAATGTTAATGCTAGAATTTTCGATCTGTTTTGTGCACTAACGGTTGAGTAGAGCGATTACTACTCTGCCACCATCCACCACTTGAATTTTTAATATCAGGCGCTTTCATTTTAATAATGTAAATCCCGAAACTATCAAATGGTTGCGGTGTTTATGAGCAACGTTTTCCTTATTGGTACAAAATTTCAGCTGTTCGAGTTATTAAGGAAAAGTAATATTGTCACATTACCTTTTTTTTTCTCTATCATACACTCTAGGTCTAAGAGGGTTATTGCGGCTGATTATAGAAATTACTTAAACTCAGTTCAAGCACGAGTTATGGAAAACTACAAAGGAATTGGGGAGTATTTAGAGACTATTTTGGCACGATTTGTAGGTGTTTCACTTTACTTCTCTACTGACGCACTCCTTAATGTCATCCATCTTGCCCATCTTGACCAGATTTCTAGCCCAAGTCCAGATCACAATTTTTCTTATTTTTTTGAAATCCTTATTTGAAGGTACATTTCCGAAAACGTGGATAACAGCTTTTGTAGTTCCAATATTTAAAGCCGGGAATAGACAATTGATATCAAATTACTGTCCGATATCTATTCTCTCGTTTATTCCCAAGGTGTGTGAAAAATTGTTTATAATTATTTTAAATCTCTCATTACTGATAACCTGATTTCTTGTTTGGGCGATCAGTTGAGTCTAGCTTGGTATCTTATATCAACTTTATAAATTCCGTCTTGAATGATGACTCATAGGTTGACGCAATTTACATCGATTACTCTAAAGCCTTCGACAAGATTGAATAATGTACTTAATCCTAGTAGAATGAGGGGTAGACTGTTATTCCACGTAGTCGTGTCTTCAACGATCGATGAAACCGTTCTAACATTCCATTAGGTTGTGGATGAAATGGTGATGTGTATATTTGTCGCATGCCAAGTAATTTGTTAAATTTTGAAAAAAATTGACTCGAATTGCCGTCCCTGATCGTGTGTAATTGTGATAGGTACACCAAATCGACTAAAATAATGCTGAAAAGTGAAATCTTTTAGCGGAAAAGCTTCTGGCCATCGAGTGAAGCGTTCAATAACTATAAGTACATAAGTGCAACCAAGGGCCGGAGTAAAAGAATCTATTAATAAAATGTCGTTTCTTATAAATGTTACATTCTAACTATTTATGTATAATTGAACAGCTTGATATAAATTTTCATTCGCAATAATGTATCATGCTAACATATCATATTTTCATACAAGTCTATGTCAAGAAAAAGGTAATTAATGCTTAGTGAAAAGGGTAACAACTTAGTGATGTTTTGAAGCATTATCAGAAATCAAATACCACCTGAGTTATTGTTAGCACAACATCCAAAATTGAGTTTAACAGTAAATTACCAACTTTACTTTCTTTATTTCGGTATCCCAGCAACGTGACCACATCATTTATTATAGCTTACTTATAAATTAATGTATTTTCTTAAATATCCAGGTTAATTATAAGTTTCAAAATATTCGATACAATAAAGAAATAAAATATTCGTGGTTCCATCTAAAAAACTAAATCTAAAATCGAAATGACTATAAAAATTTCACGTGCACCATTGAATTCTACGTGAAAAAGTCTATAAGAACCCGCTTTATTTTTTTGCAAAGTTAGCTAATGCAAAGCTAATATACAGGGGGTTATGAAAGTTTGGTTTGTGGCATTTTAAGCTTCATTAAAAAGTAGGAATGCTGGTTCTAGACCTGAAGTTGCTTCTGCCGTGACGTCATCCGTTCAATATTGTAAGTTTAGGAAGCGGTGCCAACCCAACTTGGGGGTAAAATTTTGGTAGGTATTGGAAAAGTAACTAAATATCCGGCAAATTTTTAAAAAAGTAGCTAGAAAACTTTAAATAAATTGGCGCTAAACCCAAACAAAAACATCTGTAGTAATATTTCTAAAATTTTAATTTATCTAGTGAACGATAGATGGCGAAGTTATATTTTAAAAATGAAAAATTTGCGCCACCTGACGATAGGTAGTGACCTAAACCAAGAGTTCCAAAAATTTTTCTTAAACCGCAACTCTATTTTTCATAATAATAATAATTATATCTATATATATTAATTACTAATATAAATAATAAAATTAATATGAAAACAAAAAATATACTTTTTATAATATAATAATTATATCTATATATATTAATTATTAATGTAAATAATAAAATAAATATGAAAATAAAAAATATACTTTTTAGTTTGATGTTTAAAACAGACTTGTTTATTATTTTTTGTTTTTGGCATAGCAAACTTTTTCTCAATTGTAGTAACGCCGCAAATATTTCCCCACTAAAATTTGAGGTTACGGAATAAAAAATAAATAGAGAATTGAAAATAATAAAAGTTTTTAAAAGTTAATTTATTTTTAAGTGACTTTATTGTAATATTAATATTGGAAAGATTTTCCTTCAAAATATATGTTAGTTTTAATCGATCTATACCAATTACTTGTTTTTGATTGTTTTTTAATATTTTTTTTTTAAATATTAAAAAATTAATATTATAATAATATTATAATTAATATTATAAAGATTTTTCAGATAACATTTAGTAACTTTGAAAGGTCCTTCGTTTCTAGGTAATAAGAGACGGTTTTATGCGATCAAGCCTGACAAACTCGTTCAGTTTATGCACGTAAATTTTTTGGACATTGTGAAAAGAAGTTTTAATTTTGAAAATATTTCTCCTAAAGAGATTAAGGATCTACGTTTCTTAGATGACGTGATGATATTAATCTAGCAGATGTAGTGGTTGACTAAAAACAAATTCGATTAAGTGTTCTTCTAACGAATACCTAAGATCCATATTTTGTTCACCAAACAGATGCAGTGGTTTGAAATTTCCACTCCTCCCACAAATACACGGTAAGTTTTAACAAAATTTTTCTATTGGAAAACTCAGTTTGCATAGATCAACCAAAACCAGCTCTCTTTCTTATTTTTTTGATGTTTACGTATGTTTTGACTAGGGCTCGCAATACCAAACAAAAATGTCAATATCGGTAAAGAATGATGATAATTTTAAAATGATTATTCTATCCGTTTTCAAATTTTAGTATCGACGATTAATAAGCTTTCGAGATATTGGGTTTTTGAAATTCTTATTCATGATATAAACAAAACTAATAATAATAACATTTCTGTAGCTAATGAAACATAAACTGGATAACTTAATATTATTTCGCCACATTACCCCCCACAATAAGAAAGAAACAAAATATTCATATCGTAGTGACTGTACGTTCAAAAAAATCAACATTTATTCGAGATAGAGTATCTGCAACTATGTTGGTATCTCCTTTAATATATTTAATATTTGAAGTATATTCTGCAATGAAACTTAAATAACGTGATGTTTTTTCTGTTTTTGAAAAAATGGCATTGATTAAAGGTGTATGGTCAGTGTAGACCACAAATTGGTTTCTATCCAGATAATGTTGAAAAAATGTAATGGCGGAATAAATCGCTAAGAGTCCTTTGTCGAACGCTGAATATTTCATTTGACTCCTACAGAGTTTTCTTGAGAAAAATGATAGATGTTGTGTTTTATTATTTGTAAAGAACAGCTTCCATAGCTATGTTGGAAGCGTCAGTAGTCACTGATGGAATAGTGTATGAAAAAATGAAGATCTCTTAAGACTTTGTTAATAAATTTTTGGAAAGTCTGAACTGAATTTAGAAGACGGAATGGCGTTCTTGTGAATTCGAAAAATCCTAATGGCGTGGTTATAGTAATTTTCGGAATATCGCCTTCTTCTACCTACCTTCTTCTATCTGATGGTATGTTCATACCAAATCGGTTTTAGAAAAGATTGTACATCCTTATAGATGCAAATTAAAATTTTAAACAAAGGGAAGTGGATATCGATCTGGTATGGTGATATTGTTAAGCTGACGATAATCTCCACATGGTCGCCTATCATTTGAATCTTTTTTGAAAACCATATGAAGAGGAGAAGCGGTAAAAGAAAGAGATGTTCTGTATATACCCATATTTATCATTTGTTCGAATTATGTTTTTGCTATAATAGTAGCAAAAACTATTATAAATAGTATATAAAAATATATACTATTTTTGTGTATCTAAACGTCTGGGATGACAAAACGATAACTGACCGTTTAAAAGTATTTTGATTGTTGTGCTGTGAGAAACAGGAGTTGAAATTAATTTTGGATTGGTTTCAAGACGGTGGTGTAGTTAGTTTCAATAGAAAAACATTTTTAGAGTATTACTATTGATAACGGAGAATACAATTTCGTATTGGAATCTATAAGCCTTTTATTTTTTGTATCTAATTTTTCTTTAAATTTAAGGATACTAAAAGCATTTTTTCCAAAAGTATTGATGGTAGAAGCATTAAGAGCTGAAGGATTAGAATAGGTATCCTTTTCATGGTTCAGCAATAACATTAATGGTAACACTGAAATGTCGGCTCCAGTGTCAATCAAGAAATTTAGATTATTCATATTGTCAAAAACAAATAGACGCCATATTAAAGAATTGACTGAAAAGCGAAGTTGACGTCTTGTTAAAATTTCAAATTTTGGAAATTTATTTTTTCTATTGAAACTTTATTTAGTTTTTTTGAAGATGAAGGAGTGTTATATGAAGTGTAAAATTTACAGTTGGGTCCTTCACATTTGTGTGAATTATCGTTGAATCTGTGATGATACCAACAAATGTCAATGGGATTTTGGGAATTCTTCTAGACTTTTCGCATGAACTTGAAAATGAACGTTCTCATGATCTTGAGCAATGACAATGATTGCAAGTTTGATATGAAGACTTGGTCATAAGTCATTTTTAATCTGTTTATTAATTAAATTTGTCTCAGTTTCAATATCATCTTGACGTTTATATTAACAATATTAACTAACAAAGATTTTGATACTTTATGGTTAGAGCTTGAAATCTTTTTAAAATATCATCTTGCTGTATGACTTTATCGCTTAACACTTTATCAGCAATGGAAAGAAGATCTTGAACCTCTTCCTTACTAGAAGATGGAAGTACTACTGCAATAACCTTTAGTAATCGTTTTTGCCATAATTTAACTAATAAAGTTTGGCTAACGACATGAAATCCTCCAACTATGGCCAACAAAGAATGAAAAATCACATTTTTTTTATCACCCATAAGAGAACCAGAAAAGAGGTTGTCTAAATGCGTCTCTTCACTTAAAGATAATCGATCTATTAATGGTTTTTAAGCGAATTATATGGATTTATAATTGGTGCATTTAGAATTATGTCAACCACAGTTGAAAAAATAAAATTATATTTTTTTTTCACTGTTAATTCTGGTTAATGCGAAAAGTGCTTCAATTGTTTAAACCAAATATGAGGATTAAAACGCCAAAAGTGTGGAAATTTATCTTTTGAAATATTTAGCAATTCTAAATCAATATTAGAATCAACCATAATTTTTAATGTAGTAATAAATAATTAAATTATTATTAATTTTAATTATTGGTTTATTTCTTTCTTATAGATAAAATTAATGTAGCTCACCTGACGTACTGGAAACTGATAAAATTTTGATAACTTAGAAGTGTTCAATTAATGTAATTGAAGTTGACACTTGACTCTGAGCTTGTCTTCAATTTCGCCAATATTCAATTTTGAATCTTATTCTGAATATGATTAAGTTGAGTTGGGTTGGCATCATTTGCCTTTAAATTAGCAAATGATGCCAGACAAACTGTACATGATGCCGTTTTCTGTCTTTATTAACGGTTTTCTTATCGTTGATGTTTATTTTGTCTAATGATCTGACAGATTAGTCCCATTTTTGTCATGCCAATGAGTTGTATTGGGCTGAGTTGGGTTGGGTTGTGTTGTGTTGCCCACAAAACTGCCTCCCCAAACACTGCAACTTATGGAAAGCTCACAACCAATTGAATACCTCGGAAGCAGCAAGGGAAGATTGAACTTCCCTTGGGGAAGAAATAATTCAACTTTAGAACAAACGACGATAAGGCTGCATGGAGTAAATGGATAATACTTGGATTGGGAACATGGGTAGATAGCCATGTTTTCAATCCTTTCGTCACGATTCCTGCTTCATCAATATTGACGAAGGACGAAGCAAACTACTTTATCAGTTAACTATGATTGGACACGGCTGCTTCAGGGACTATATCTTTAAAGATAACATAGACGATGTGGAGCACACCTTTTTTGCGTATGCTTGTATATTGCTTGTAAGATAAAATACAGGAAATTTGGAAAAATGTGATCATTGGGATTAATACCCCAAGAAACTGCATTAAAGTTATGATGGAATGTTTAGAAAACTGGAATACAATAGAGATGGTTGTGAGGGAATATTGTCGTAAATGCGAAGGAGGCAGAAGAGAGAGCGTAACATAACAGCATTTAGGTGTGGACGTAAGCGATGGGGATAGGGACGTCGTAGACAGAAGAAAAGGGTTGGATTGGGTTGATTTTCTTCCAAAATACTTTGCGAAGGAAGGAACTGAGGAAAGGACTATGTTGGTGGCGAAATTCTGCAATGAGTAGAGAGCAAAACAGGGTTGGGAAACGACAAGAAGTCATGAAGGCGATGAAGTGTGAAAATCAGAAGTAGTGGGGTGACTAGGACCCCACGCCTGGTTAAGATAAGGGTCAAAAGTGAGTAAAGTCTTTCGTATACTATGTTCTTTGTTCTTCGAGAAGATAGGGCGAAGTGAAATTAGGATTGACAATCTCCGGTGGTCGATGATTACAGTGTAACAGCGTCTTTGTGACTTCCGTGATTGCCTGAGGAAAAGAGTTTTTAGTTGGTCGATGGTTTAAAGATTCACACCAACCATCTTTAAATCACAGATTTCTTCCGACCTGCCGAATAAAAAGAATTAAGTTGAATGCAGAACCCGATGTCTTGGCGATTTTTAATTTTTTTTGTCTTTAGTTATAATACTAATACCTAAATACTGGTATTTTGCCATCAATACCGGTTTTTAATGCCGGACAAAATTTGTCCGGGATTGCAAGCTCTAGTTCTGACGTAATTCCTATACTTTCGTAATGGACAACGCTTATCATAGCTAGTACTCAATAATGGAATAGTGAACCAAATGGAAGGTTGTTTTCCCAACAGTCGCTACTTTGTCTTGATAAAATAACAGGTTTCAAAATTTCCATTGAATCGTTTTAAAATACCGTTGTTTTGACGATGATACAAAGAAGTATGCATTTGCTGTGATCCAAGCAATTTATTAAATTGCGAAAAGATTTGCGATTCAAATTCTCTTCCTCGATTATGGATAACAGTGTGGGGAATTCCAAAGTGTTTTTGCAATATTAGTAGCCGCAATATCTTTAAAAGGGTAGGCTTCAGGTTGTCTAATAAAACGATCAATTACAGTTTAAAATATAAAATTGACCATCAAATCGTCCTGGTATAGCAAATTTTCCAATAGAAGGTTCCGTGTGTTTATTAATTTTAGTTAATTAACAATTAATACGACATTTTGTCCATCTATAAATGTTCCTGTTCATTTTTGGCCAAAAAATTTGGATATGATTAAATTTTGAGTTGCTCGTAAAAAAGTTATATCGAAATTATTTAGCAATGATTAGCGTGTACTTTGAATTTGAAAATTTTTTATGCTGTAATTTGAATTTCTTAGAGTTGTCAATAAATTGCTTTTCTAATAGATAATCAAGTTCTAGGTCATTACTGTGAGTGATTTTTATGTTTAAAATGTTAAGATATGCATTTTCTAGAGAGTCAATGTCTAAGCAGGAAAGAGTATCGCAACAATGTTTATATCATCTTTGATAAATCTGAGCAAAACTGAGCAATGTAGTGAAGATGACGACATAGTCGAGAAGTCTTGTCAGAACAACTCTGTGAACATGTTCTTCACTCAAGTTGATGCAGGGTCATAAATCACTTGATCCAAATTAAGACGGATTTTATTCCAACAGAATATAACTTCGACCAACCGTATAAAAATGCATTTTGTAGGTTTCACGGTAATACCATAACGTTAAGTCTTTGGAAAAGGATTTCTAACTGAGATAAATGTTTTTCTTCATTTTTACTAGCAATTAATATATCGTCCAAATATAGGACCAGAAAATTTAAACCAAAAGGTATTCGGATGAATTTGAATAGGCCAAAAGGTGATAAGCTCGTACTAAATCTATTTTTGAAAAAAATGTATAATTATGTAAATGTAGTTTGATGTTTTGTGTATGTGGTAAAAGGTATCGATCTGATACTGTAACCAAAACGAGTTGTCGATAATCTCCACACGGTCGCTAGTCAGTACAATCTTTTTTAGGAACTATATGTAAAGCTGATGTTATGGAAGAAGACGATAGACTACAAATTCCTAAAGAAACCCTTTAATTAAATTCATCTTTTGATCTAAACGACGTGGTCTACAAAAAGGTAGATGAAACTTTGTTATAATAATAATAAGAATAATAACAGACTTTATTGCCAACCCACATAAACTTACAAAAATAAAACGATATAAAGATAAAAATAAAAAATAAAACAAAATAAACTATCTAAATAAATGAAGCTATTATAGCATAGTGCGCAAGCAATTCGCGAGACGCTGATTCAGGAAAATAAAATCCTGCTCTTCCATCTGGACCTCGATAACAATAACAATTATTAAATATTAATAATCGTAAACGTAAAAACAAAACAGAAAAAGAATTAATTAAAACATTATTTTGTAAGATTATAAGATTTCTAAGTGTGGTATGAGAATGATGTCTCAAAGAAACCTGTGCGATTAAACGGTGGAAAAATAAAAGAAATAGATCTAGTCAATCGATCATGAACATTACATCTGAACTTAATTTTTCTATATATATAATTTGGAGTACTCAACATCACTTTATGATAAACCACCAATGTCTGCAGCAAATCTTATCATATTTTCCTATACCATAAATAAAATATAGACAGCAGTTGTCAATTTTTTGAATTCTACATGAATCAAAAACGTCGAACTGATGTCATTAAATTGAGACAAAACAAGAGCATCACATAACATCTATTGGTAAGTATGATCTATCCAAAAATGTTACCAGAAGACGAAAATCTAAAAAACCATCAATGTTCAAACCAAGTCTTTTATGACTATCAACTATAGGTAGTTTCGTATCCATCATAAAAAGACCATCGAGCCACTGCTGAAGTGAATTTTGTATTCCCAAAGATTATGATCGCAGATTTATGAGGATTAATAAAACCTCAAACAGTATGTAGTGGAAGCTCCATAAACACAATCGAGATCGGTATTGATTCGAAGAACAATCTCCGACATTCAGAGGGATGAAATACCGATGTCATCCGTGTAAACATGCTGTTTACAATGTTGAATTCAATGAAAAAGATGAGCGGTACAAATGGAGAACAAAATAGGTACCTGAATAGAGCCCGACTGTGACCTACCATTCAAATATGCACCAATTACGTGTAGAGCACTTGAATCAAAGCCAATTGCCGAAAGAATCGACAAAACAATGGTATAATTCAGAGTATCATCTTTTTTCAATTGTCGTGCATTTAGCCAATGCATGACTAAAGTCTAATAGAGTGAGAACAACAATATTACTATGATTAACCATAGTAATGAACTAATCCGTAGGCGCCATCATTGAAGTAGTAGTACTAAAAGTCATTTTAAAACCCGATTGAAATTCCGGAAGTACATTAAATATCATTAGGAAGTACATTCATTATCAGGAAAATTTATAAAACAATTCAAAATTTGATTCAAGAACATCATAGATACTCTTCAAAAAGTAATCATTCAAGTTTTTTATAATTTTGTGTTTCACGTAATATTTTACTGGTCGAGAAAAATCTTTTTTTAGATTTATAATTTTCTTTTCAAAAGTTGTTATAGTGTAAGGAAATGGTCTTTAACCTTTTTTCTGTTTGAAAATATGTTTCTAGATATTACAGAAATATTCGCTCCTGTATCTATTAAGAAATTAAATCACATCTTTTTTGATGATTCTTCTTTGCTGATGATAATGAATAGATCCTTTTATCATTATTTATCATTGAAACGTTTATTCGTTTTTTGAATAGTTTTTACCGTTTTGTTGGTTACTAGAAAATGAATCGTATATTAAACATTCTGAACCAACAACATTTTAAAGCTTTATGCCCATACTTGTTGTGACAATAACAATATTTTGATAAAGTAGATAGTGATTACGAGAATTAGATCGTGGTCGGTTATGATACTGATTTTTAAAATTATGACAAACTTTTATTTTAGATTAATTGACAAATTTTATTGATTTTCCATTGTTATTCGTTTTTGGTAAATGTTTTGACGCAAAGAAGTAAATTCTTTCATTAATTTAATCAAATTTTGTACATTGACTGTGTCTAACGAAGAAAATTAGAAAAGAATAAATTTGATTCGGATATTTGTGATATATTGCAACGAGGAGAAATAATTAGAATCCCAAATCTTATCACCCATGGGTAATAAATCATTCATATCATCCTTACCCGATGTAAGCAAAGCAATAAAGATAGTTTTTGGAAGTCGACGTTTCCATAGTTTCAAAAGAAGATCATGATTAACAATTTAGTTGCCCCCAATTGTAGCTAGGATTCCTCTATAAAATTCAGAGGATTCTTGGTCACCCATTTCTTTACCAGACAATAAATCGTCTAACCGTTTTTCTTCAATGTAAATGTCGAAGATGATATTAAATTTGATTTTAAAGCATTATACATATATTCTTAAAGACGTTGGAATAATCTCTAAAGGTAGGTTTGCTACAGCGAGATTATTTGGTTTTGTCGGAATAAATACGAGAGAATAATAGTTGTGCTTCGTTCTGAAGAAACCATATTTCAGGTTTGCTTATCCAGAAAGACCAAAGTTATATTTAATCTGTTTATTATACATATTCCTCAAAAATGTATAAAGAAATATTTATGACGTATTTGTCAAAACTAAACTAATCAAAGTCTAATAAAATATTCGCCATGCAGTGATGAATTCCAAAAATTCGAAGTTTCAAAATTTAAGTCTAATGCATTAAAGGAAAATCCAAAATTTTCTTCACATTTCAAAAAATTGATGTAGTTTAATCTATTTCAACTGTTCTTGATGTTGCGAATCAAATTATTTTATCGAGGTCACCGATTTTATAGTATTATTTAATAATTATTAATAAATAATCTAAATTAATTATTAATAATTAATTTAATAACTACAAATTATAAAATAAATTGGAGAATTAAAAATGATAGTTTGATATTTAAAATTGAATTGTTTATTTTTTGTTTTGGTGATAATAACTATAAAAAAAAAATAAAAAATAAAAATATAACAATAACAAATGGTAAATAAAAAATATAACAATATTATAAAAACTTGTAAACACGTCAACATTTGCTATTAAAATATTTATACAAGTTTTAATAATTAAAATTATTTTTGGTCATATAACACTACATTGGTGACTCCGACGTGATATCATCAAGCTCGACCAGATAATTTTAAAAATTCTGAGGAAAATTCTTTTAAAAAAACTTTGATTAACTGAACCCAGACGTAATTTGAAAATATTGCTCAATTATTTAACAGGCAGGGACAATAACAAATTAAACATTTAAAAGAACAGAACAGACAGAAATCACTCAAGCCCTCCGAGATCATTGATACAACCTGATGTATTTCTTAAATCAGAGAACTACTGCAAGCTCAAAAAAGAAATCAGCACAGTCAAAGCTAGGTTCCCTATCAATTAACAATCAGATTTGAAACAAATTTGATTAATTCGATGTCAGAATTTACTTATTCGTGTCAGAACATTTATAAAAAATAACAATGGAAAATTAATTCAATACAATCTCAAATAACATGAAATAATTTTCATTCTAAAAAAGAATTTTGTCAAAGTTGTGAAATCATCATCTTTGTTATTATCACAAGTATAGGCATAAAGTTTTAAAATGTTCACTTATACCATTCAAACTTTTTCCCAAATACAAACAAGATCTAGACTTTCTGCAACCAATGGCACTAAAATTAACACATACGGAAAAAGTTACTCAGTTACGCTGAATTTAAGACGATATTTTCCATTTGTCTTCACCATTTGAAACGTTACTAGATCAATTATTGGTGCTTTCTTCATAACTTCGGTATCTTGGTTGATGTGAAAATAAACGATCAGTTGATTCAAAAACCACCTGATTTTTCTTCACCAAAACACATTGTTACCATGTTGTGTTATGTAGACTTCACCACACATCAAATAACACACAAAATTATAACAAAATCTTGGTTACCGTATTGTCGTCGACGGTTAGATTTGCATAAACTTCCAATAGCCAAAAAGAAATTTGATGGTTGCTAGATGGGAATATGTAGACCATCTTTTTCTTCAACATCACCTCTACACATGGTCCCCAAGAAAGATTCCCACTCTTGGAAACTATGTGGCGATTATTATTAATTAAATAATATTAATCTTCTGGGCCAATGCCCTCTTCCACATTCTCAGGATTTCAACTTACATTTGAATCAACGCAAAATTTTTTCAAAGGTGGATTTAGTAAGAGCTACCATCAAATTCCGGATGAAGAAAACATTCCTAAGACAGCTATCACCTTTCCTTTCGGTCCTTTTGAATTTACCCGTCCTTTGGTCTTCGTAATGCAACTCAGACTTTGCAGAGATTTATAAAGGAGGATCGTCGCCAGTTATAACGAAGAACTATTTACATCTCGAGAAATTATTTGAGCGGTTAAGTACTGGATGGCCAAATAAGCGTGCAAAGTGCAGTTTCTTGCAGTAAAAAAAAAATATAAAGTGGCTGAGAGAAAATGCTGGAAATTATTTTCAGGTTTCTAAGATGACCGCTAGGGAGCGTAAACGCCATCTTCATTTTAAAAATGTGGATCATCTCGTAATTCCGCTATATTAACATAACACAAAAGTATATGTCTCTACATTTTTAAAATATGTATACAATATGTAAACAAATGCTAATGATTTCAAAATGGCTGAACGGAATTTAGTAAGCTTGGTATTGTACAAATCCAAACGGCACTTTGCATTCTTATTTAGCCACTCTGTACATTCACTATCAACATCCAACAAAAAAAATGTATTTATGCACTTTCTTAGTCATTATTATCGCTAGTATCACTATTATCCCTCTAATGATACAGTCAAAATGTATAAGATAGTCTTATTTAAAAATAATTGTAAAGCATTTGCTATAGTTAATGGTGATGAAGTTTGTGGTGATGAACAATATTGAACAAGTTTACATAGATCCCGCTGAAGAATGGAACAGTCTCTTGGATTGGACACACAGCAGAAGATTTTTAAATCATCTCCATACATTTACTTATTTTCGTACTTAAAATACTTAAATACATCATTAGTATAAATATTCAAAAGAAATGGTTCAAGAATGTTTAACTGAGGGACGTTGAATGGCACATAAGAATCAAGCCTCTGTTGGACTATGGTAAACCAACTTGTTCAATTTTTCTAGCAAAAGGAGATGATACTTTAAAAAATGCTTTCCAAAAGGCAATGTAGACAAAGTCGCATTCCCCTGATTTCACAGCTCTTGATTATTTTTATAGGAATTTCTAAAAGCAAAAGTTTACGTAGCAAATGTTCTAAAAGCTATCACAACACAAACGAGGGAAATTGACATCGACCTGTCTGAAGAACTGATGAGGAACTTTGGGGATCAACTACAGTAGTGCATTGCACAAACCGGACGTCATCTGCCTGACATTATCATTAAAAGATAATTTAACATCTTTTTAATCTTAAATGATAACACTACTCTCATTTCAAAAACACCCTTACAATCTGCCCCACCACATAGTTACAATTCAAGATTAATTCGATAAAATTTAGTCAGTAATTTTAGTCAGTAGTTAAAATCAGTTCTGTTGAAGTAAATAATGGATTTTCAAGGACGTGGCAAAGCAGCAGGCATGTTTTTGAAGACATGGATGATTCTGATGATGGGAAGTGTTCAGAAGGTGCGGTAAGGCAGTGAAGTCATAAATTGACCTATTATATGGCTTAGAAACAAATGACAGGGGATGATTGCGATAGTGATAACATGATTTTTTTGGTAGTTTGCATTTCGTCATCAGTATTGCACTCAGTGCCTTTTTCCTTTGTATCTTATAACTGAAAAAGTAAGTAAATTGTTCCTGCTCTAGGTAGCAAAAAAGATACAAAAAGTGGCAAATGTCTTCGGCAGAAATACTTTTTCCATAAATTCTAAGCAGAGTAAACTTGGATTCAACTTGGGTTTTGAGCATGAACCCAAGTTTACTCTATTTAAAGTTTATGGAAACAGTATCTCGACCGACTTCGAAAACGTCTTCGAAGTCGGCCAAGGTTATTCCTTCTATCAAGAACAATTCTTGAGGTAAGCGACTTGATATCAAGGTAAGGTATAAGAAATAATCTCGGCCGACTTCGAAGACGTCGGTTAGCCCAACAATAATAAAGCGGCCGACGTCGTTGATATCGGCAGAGATCCTTTTTCCATAAATTCTAAGCAGAGTAAACTTAGATTTAACTTGGGTTTGGAATATGAACCCAAGTTTAGCCTACTTACAGTTTATGGAAAGAGTATTTCGGCTGACTTCGAAGACGTCGGCCGCTTTGAATGTTGTTCCTGTTACCTGGGGCGGCCGACGTCTTCGAAATCGGCCGAGATTATTTCTTCTATCACAAACAATTCTTGAGGTAGGCGACTTGATATTATGGTAAGATATAAGAAATAATTTCGGCCGATTTTGAAGACGTCGGCCGCTTTCAGTGTTGTTCCTATTACCTGGGGCGAGATTATTTCTTCTATCACGAACTATTCTTGACGTAAGCGACTTGATATCAAGGTAAGGTATAAGAAATAATATCGGCCGACTTCGAAGACGTCTGTTAGCCCAACAATACTTAAAGCGGCCGACGTTGTTGATGTCGGCAAAGATCCTTTTCCCATAAATTCTAAGCAGAGTAAACTTAGACTTAACTTGGGTTTGGAATATGAACCCAAGTTTACCCTACGTAGAGTTTATGGAAAAAGAATCTCGGTCGACTTCAAAGACATCGGCCGCTTTGAGTGTTGTTCTTGTTACCTAGGGCGGCCGACGTTTTCGAAGTCGGCCGAGATTATTTCTTCTATCACAAACAATTCTTGAGGTAGGCGACTTAATATTATGGTAAGATATAAGAAATAATTTCGGCCGATTTCGAAGACGTCGGCCGCTTTAAGCGTTGTTCCTGTTACCTGGGGCGGCCGACGTCTTCGAAGTCGACCGAGATTATTTCATCTATCACGAAAAATTCTTGAGGTAAGCGACTTGATATCAAGGTAAGATATAAGAAATAATCTCGGCTGACTTCCAAGACGTGGCCCACTCCAGGTAGCAAGAATAATACTTAAAGCGGCCGACGTCTTCGTAGTCGGTAGAAATACTTTTTCTATAAATTCTAAGTCTTCGAAGTGGGCTAAGATTACTTCTTCTATCATGAAGAATTCTCGGGTTAAGCGACTTGATATCAAGATAAAAAAATATAAGTGGTTATACTAAAAAAGACTGGCCTGAAAACGCCAAAGAATTTAGAGGTTTTACTATACCGCCCTATTCCTTTTTACCATGACTCAAAATTTCTCATCCTCAAACTGTGACTCCGAAAATGTTCCTTGGTGTTATTGCTACGACCCACTTCATTATCAGACATAGATATGATCAAATATTAAATTATGGTGTAAAATGACAACGAAATCTAAATTCAGCAATTTATAATTTATTTCTGCAATTTAGAGAAATAGTTATAAGCAACCACTCATTTAGTCAAAACAAATTCATATTTGGACAAAATCATGTTCACTATGTCAAAAGGTAGAAATACAAAGCCATACAAAATAACCAATTTTCAAAATTAAAGTACCTAAGGTTCGCTTTGAACCCATTCATATTGATTTGTTTGGCGTACTCCATCCCTCCATCCCTTGGATGTACTTATCTGCTCACAGTAATTGAACGGTTCGCTGGATAGCCAGAGGCTTTTCTCTTAAAAATATGTTTGCATTATCCATTACAGTTACTCTTTTCAGGCATTACTTCAGCCAGTTTGGTATCTCTATCACGATCAAGGAATTGAAATTCGAATCACTATACTTTTCAAAATTTCAATCACTTTTATGTACACATCAAATACATATTTATCATCCACAAAGTAATGATTTCACCGAACTTTGTAATCAGCAATTATTACTCAAGGTAATTAAGCTAGATGGAATTACCTTTGGTTTTATTTGGACTCAGATTATCTCTGAAGGAGGACTTCTCATCCACTGAGATTACCAGAAAATAGTATTATACATACTCAAATAATAATTGAATCTGAGCCATTATGTTTTGTTGAGATTATACCTTAGATAGCAACCAAAAATCTTTTATACACAAAGAATTATTAACTTCAAACTTTGTTTTTATGAAAATCGTTGGTATTAAACCTATTTTGTCCCTTAGGTATGAAGGTCCCTTCAAAGTTATTAAGAGATATTTAAAATTTTTCGTTATTGTAAAGAATTGAACTTAAATCTCGATTTAGTAAGACCCGTTTTCTTTCTTAATAATGAAATTTTCCAGCATGTTAATAATGAGTTAGTATATTCAACAAACAAAAAAAAGATCGATGCACTAAAATTATATGTTCATTATAATTTTATATGTTTTTATGATTATGATGAACATTTGCTATTAAAATATTTAAATAACATTTAATAATTCAATTTATTGTTGGTCATATAAGACTACATATATATATTTGCTAATATTAATTGGTACCGATTTCGACTGTAATTAGTCATCATCAGCCGAAATTTTTTCAAGCGGAAAATAAAAAGAGTATTATATTTATAACTTACGTCAATGGATAAAATGTTGAAGTTGACTGTCACATAGATAACATACTTGAGTAATTAAAATTAGTTAAAATTAACTAAGTTACAAGTTAAAAATGATTATAGTCGAAATCGGTACCAATAAATATTTAAAATATAAGCAAGTAAAAGGTTTATATATAAACATTTTCCTATGTAGTATATAAATTGGCAACATGGATTCATAGAATGACAAAGATTTGTATTAGGGGACATATCCAAGAGATGCGTAATTAATAATTATAGTTAATTACAACCCGCAGCAGTGATAGAATAACAATACTAATTAGCTGACGCACGGCAGTTGGGGAAATTGAAGGGAACCCAAAACGCTGATCCTACCCCGAAAAAGAGGGAACCGGAGGTGGAACGTTAATACAGTAATAAATATTTAGTTGATGTTGCGGTGACAAAAGTGAACCGGTCTATTAAAGCCTTCTTTATATTTAAAATTCTATTTCCATCAGGTTAGAGGTTTTTAATTAATTTTAGAAAAAAATCATTACGGAATAAGGACCTATTTCACTCGATAACGTTTATTTTTATTAGAAACACATGTCGCGCGGTATAAGAAAGCTGGGCCAGTATATTTACCAAATCCTCCAGCTACGCGGCGATCGTAAATGTTTTTTCGCGATTTTTCATCACCAGTTGCCATGCGGCGGCCTTTTCTGACACGAACCGTAACTCGTAGTTAAGGGGGAAGTTTCGAACCTAAAACGAACTCTCGGTTCACCGGAAGTTTAAAACACGTAGTCCGTGTGCAACACAGGTGAGAGGTTGATTGCGTTCTGCACCACCACGACCGATTCTCCGCCGCACGACTCCTTCCGAACCAGAAACCGACAGACATGCGCTACCCGATATTTTCACGATCGTAAACAACTTGTACACGTTAACAAAAAATAAATAAATAAGAAAGAATAAGCTAAAAAAACCCATTATTTATTTTACAACAGATTGGGGATTCAAATATATCAACTCTGCCAATTTAAACTTTGTGAGATGGATGGGTAAACTTCAAAAATAGTTGATTTTAAACTTTTTGGTGATTCTAAAAGGTATAAAAGAAGAAGAATAACTATCATCAACTATTAAGATAAAAACTTTACTTTCTTTCTACGTTCTTTATAGATACACTCTCCGTAAAATATCAACTTTGAAATATCCAATTCAACTTACATCACTTTTCTATACTTATCAAAGAACATTTCAACTATTTCAATCAAAAAGTTTTTTATATACTTACTCTATCATTTATAAATACACTTTTTTAATAAAACTTATTGCTTATATTATTCTGATTAATAGTTTCATGTACATAACAATTACGAAATGATTAATTTATAACTATTTATAACATCAACTTGTGAATCCCTGAAGAATATGAATGATTAACGAGCTATGACATTGAAATTCAACCCAACCCAACTTAACAGCAAAAGCAATTACGAAGAAAATTGTGAAAAAGTTGAAATTGGCCAAGGAGAACGAAATATAATGAAAAAAGTAGTTAAGGTAAATATAAGAATTAATTGTTAAGTCAATTTAAATGGTAATCCCATAAAGAATATCAATGAATAATGAGATATGGACATAAATGTTAAAAATTGAGATGTGCAAATTGCATGAGTCACGGCGGGTCACGATGCGTGCATCAATTATTGTAGCACTCACGTGAGTGTGCGTGATCGTGAGCAACTTTTAGCCTTGAGAGATGTATGGCTAAACCCAAATGGAAAGAATCGGGTGATTGCGGGATGTTTTTTATCACCAAATAAGTCGTTCAGTGATTTTAAAAATAAGGTAACTGGGACATAAAGTTTGTAGTGTTAGGGGATTTCAATGCAAAGCCGGCCGAATGGGGATCGCAGAGAGAGGATGAAAGAGGGAAACACATCAGTGAGTGGATGGCAGAAAAAAATCTTGCTGTCCTAAACACAGGTTCAAGTCCTACATGGAAGAGAGGGAATCAAGAGTCTAGGATCGACCACACGATGTGTACGCTGAAGATGACAGCGGAAATCAGGGACTATTATATCAGGGACGATCACTTGTATATAACCTTTTGCCTGGGTGATAATATCGAGTGTGGGAAACAGCATAACATGAGCAAACCAAAGTGGAAAAGAAAGGTGGACTGCTGAAATGCTTCCAGGAGGAATTCCTAAGAAGATTCTCATACAAACAACTTTTGATCCTGTATGGTTAGCAAATGCGACAGAAAAAACCTGCAATAAAGCATACAGGAAGAAGAGAAGTGAAAGAGTAGGTAAAGGAAAGCTTTAAAGGAAAGAATATGCAACAGCAAAAAAGAGCCTGAAGGACGTGATTAAAAAGGCGAAGGAGATGCTTGAAAGTTTCTATGAAAGGACTTAGATGAGCATGTATGGAGGGATGCTTACAAAATAGCAATTACGAGAACAGAAAATATCAGGAGAACCAAAATTGAACCAAATCAAAGAGCCCAATTCATAATGGAGCTGTTCCCGAAGAGTTTAGAGGTCACGTGGGAAGCCGAAAAACTGACAGCAGAGACGTGACGGAGGGGAATTTACCACGATCGTGAAAAGTCTCAGGAATGGTGAGGTTAAACCCCAAAAATCGCGAAGGATGTTGTCATGATAACGTTGGCGAAGCTGGGTTATATGTATAGTGACCTACTGAGACGAGGCATTTTTCTCGCACAGTGGAAAAGAGCAAACTTGGTCCTGATCGCGAAGCCAGACAATTTAGACCGGAAGAAATATAAACCAATCTGTCTTTTGAGCGTTTTTGGTAAGTCCACCATTAAGAGTAGAATAAATGAGGAAGTGTGTGAGTCAGGAAGACTATCGTGTGACTAGTATGGTAGAGGTCATTAAAAAGGTCCAATTATGTGACAGAATTGTCGAGGCTGTTAAAAAAAAATAGGAAGTTACCATGATCGTGAAAAGTTTCAAGATTATTTCATTTATAGGATGATCTCGCTATTGTGAGCGAGAGGGAGCTCCAGACGAATGCACAGGGAGCTCTAAATCGAGTAGTGAAATGCATGGGTAACATGGACCTGGAGATAGCCCTTGAAAATACTGAGGCCATCATCTTAAGAAGCAGACGTGTGGCTAAGAGATAACCCTGACAGTTGGAAGTTTGGTAATTAGTACTCAGGAGTCTTGGTTATGATGGCGAGACAGATGAGATGGAGTGTACACATTGGGTATGTCGTTGAAAAGGCCGGAAAATTAGTTGAGACCCTAAACATAATCATGGGTTCCATCTATGGATCGAGAGAGGCGAAAAGAAGACTGATAGATGCGACAATAGACTCACAGATTTTGTATGCATGCTGAACCTGAGCAGACCCTTGCTGTCTTAAGAAGAATGTTTATTGGCTAACCAGACTACAGAGAGCTATTATAATAAGACTGTGAGTGCGTACAGAACTAGTTCCACTGAGGAGCTTCAGGTGGTAGGCAGCACTTTGCCCATTTATCTAATGATTATGAGAAGAGCAACTGCATGAAAGGAAGGATGCAATAAGGACGAGGTAGTAGCACAAATACTGGAAGAGTTGGAGAAAAGATGGCGGGTGGATAATAAATAAGATGGAAATGGACCAAGCGGCTAATCACGGATTTAAGGAAATGGGTATCTAGACGATTGGGAGACATGGACTTCAATCTTTACCAGCTGTTAATAGGCCACGAATGTTTTAATGCGTACTTGTGTAAATTTAGAAAATTCGAGTCTAACACTTGTAATTACTGTGAAGAACAAGATGATGTCGAACATATGTTCTGCAGATGTGTCAGGTGGAGGGAAGAAAGAAGAGGGTAGAGGAACTTATTGAGTCTGTTGGAAAGTTCTCATGTTAGAAAATGAGAACAAGTGGAAACATATTACACAATTCGTTGGTGATGTTCTGGCTTTGAAGGAAAGGGAAGAGAGGCTAAGGCAAAAAAAGAGTGGTAATTGGTGGAAGAGGAGGTAAAAAGGAAGGAGCTGTTCTGAGGCCCCCCTCGCCGCGGTATGTCTAACAAATTTAACTTTTAAAAGGAGTCTGTTGCATAAGGTTGTTTGTTTTACATTATAGTGGATTATTACTGGCTCAAATAGGCTTGAACGAGTCCTGTCTTGGGACGTCTGTGGTTTCTACACCTTGGCATGAAGAGAAAGGTAGGAGAGGGAGTTTGACCAGGGTCCGATGGCTTTGAGGTTTCGAGTATGTTTACATCATTTCGTCTACGATAAAAGAAAAATGTATAGTTGCTTTTTATGAATCTTAATATGGAGGAGATGTACCATGGCCAAACTAGTTTTCCCTTTAACCCCTTTTCCCTTCAAAATTAGTTCCAAAATATCTCGTTTCTTCTATTAAACAATGTGATATTCTTTAGAATTTTTGGCTGTTAACCCTCATCCGGATTTCGTTTCTAGAACCAAATTCGGACTTCATGTATTAAATTGACACAATGTCAGACAATAATTATTTGTCTATTGCGTTCTATTCTTTATGGTTGATTCATGTGACAAAAAGATAATGCAAAAAAATTATTTAAAGTAAATCAACTTTACACAATCGTTACAAACGGGAAATGGATGAGGTGGACAAACATTTATCATAATGCTGTGAAGTACCATACTTACTTGAGCGAAATGGATACTTGTGACAACGGACTCTTTTTTCATCACTGGTGCATGTTGCAATAGCAATGGTGATGGTACATGTGCATTTTCTGAATTTGAAGCACTCAATGTTGATGGTTATTCATTTAATTGCATGTTGATGCTATTTACAACGGCTAGCGCATTTGTACCCCGTGGTCTGATGTTTCGTTACTTTATATAACAAGAACGTAATGTTTGGGTGACTTGTATGAAAAATAGTTTTCTGCGAAAACTCTGTTCCAATTGGTATTCATTTAGGTAAATAAAACGAAAGCATTGTATGCAGAAATGTTGAGCATGTTGCAAAACAGTGCAACAGACCTCGTATTTACTTTCCGCTTGCATCGATACGAACCAACCATCTGGTCTAACACATCGACATTGACGATATTTGTTTATAAAATTAAATTATCTCCGATTTCTTTTCGGGATTAGCAAAATCATTGATGTCAATTCGAATAATCTAATGATAGGGGGTCTGTAAGCACCCATTAAAATTTTTTACTTGAAATGCTTGAACGGCTTCCAGAAAACATGACACTGGCCCTGAAAGATTTTGAAAAGACTTGATATTGTTTCCAGAAGATTTGAAATATTTTTAGAAGACTGGAACTGTTTCCAGAAGTATTAAACTAATTTCGGATGTCTTGAGCTGCTTCCATAAGACATGATACAGCCCCTGGAGGGCTTGACACTGTTTTCAGTAGGCTTTAAATGCTTCCAGAAGACTTGAACTGCTTTCAGAAGATTCGGCATTACCTCTGGATCACTGATATTGTCTATATATCGTGATATTTTGGAAGCACTTGCAGTCCATATACTTCCAAAAGACTTGAAATGCTTCTAGCAAACTTGGGTTGCTTCCAGAAAGATTTGATACTGTTTCTGAAAGACTTAATATTACATCAAAAAGTTTTGAAATATTTCCAGAACACTTGCTATGCTTCCCGAAGACCTGACACAGCTTCTAGAAGACTTGATATTGCCTCTGGGAAACTTGAAATACTTCTAAAAGACTTGATGCTGCTTCTAGTTGACTTGATATGTTTCCAAAAGATTTGATACTGGTTGTAGGAAGCCTGAAATACTTTTAGAATACTTGATATCACCGTTAGAAGACTTGAAACGCTTCCAGAAAGTTTGATACTGCTCCTAGAAGAGTTAAAATGCTGCCAAAAAGCTTAATACTGCTTGTAGAAATGATAGCAGATAACATTTTCATTGCAAAGAAAAACAAGATACTGTTGATAAATCCTTTGAGTTTTCTTCCAAAATATTAAATACTGTTGGACATAATGTAAAATCTTGACGTAAGTAATTCAAAAACTGTTAATTAAAGACTGCTTCCAAAATACCAAATACTGTTGACAAAATGCAATATTTTTATTTATTGCTGTATCAATTTGATACATGATGTACGGATTAAGGATTCTCCTTTTCCACCATTACAAGTAGCTGACTCAGAATCAGTCCGAGATAAAAATAGATCTGGGCAGAATATTAAAATATTCCACAGATCTGCATACCATCTTCTGTCAAACGTAGTATAAAGATTCCAATGAGTTTTTAAGAGATTACTCAGAGTTTTGAATTACGAACATGGAAAAGTTTGGGATGAATATATTGATCAAGCAGTACTTGCCATAAAAAGTACAGCACATGGTTTCAGTCCTGCGAAGGCAAAAATTAGATCGCCGTTAAGTATGTTAAAATATTTATAGAATGGCAGCGGTAGTACTGAATCAGTGGTTAGTTATGTGTCGACATTACTAGAACGATTAAATAACATGCAAGAAATTGTAGTTATTAGTATGCATGAAGCACATAATACATCAAAGAAATATAAAGGAATCAAGTTGATTTTGTTAATTTCAAGTTCATCGAAACACCCATATTCTAAAAAAATCTCTAAACTCAGCCGCAAAATTAAATCGATATTCATGTTGGAACTAGTTAAGTTAAGGTAAAATATAAAGACAAGTTGTTAAACCAATTTGAGTAGTAATTCGAATTCAAGATTACAGACACAAAGTTTGCTGATCTCAGAGTTTTAAAAACAAATCGAGTAGAAGATGCTGCTTAAGATTTCTGAGCATATTCACAATTTTAGGAATTCCTTCCATTTTACAAAGCCAGGTTATTAACACAGTTATTAAAGAAATGTGGGGGAAACTGAAAATTATCCATGCAAATCCCGAACACTTCCAAACAAAAGATGGAAGTTTGTTATGATATGATATAAAAGTTGGAAATATGGAAAAATTTAATATGTTATAAAAAAGGTAATCAAACTCAATCTAACTCAATAGCAAAACCAATCGCAAAGAAAACATTCAAATTGTTCACGAAATCCATATTGGAACTAGCCAAGATGGTCAAAAACTTTAGACTCATGAAAAAGTTAGGTAAAAGAGAAGGACTATCTGTTAAACCAAGTAAAAGTTTAATTTGAATTCAAGATTTAAGTAGTACTTCGAATTCAAGATTTCAGATAGATCTCATTGGTATGCAAACACTAAGTTTGTTCATCTCAAAATTTTAAAACAGAACGGGCCGAAGAAGTTGCTTATCGTCTCTGAATATATTTACTGTTTATGGACTGTCTTCCATTTTGCAAAACAATTGTGCCAGAAATTATTGGAGAAATGTGGGATAAAGTCAAAACCATGCAAAACCGAGATACTATAGATAGATAGATAAAAGTTGAAAGTATACAAAAATTCAGTTTGTTGAAGAAATTGCTTATAATTCCTGAACATATCTATAGGTTTTGAAACGTCTGCCACTTTGTAAAGCAACAATAATTCAAATTAAAATTATTGAAAAAATGTGGGATGAACACAAAATTATTTCTGCAAAATAAAACTCCTCCAAGCTCAAGTTGGAATCTTACTCCATGTAGTACTAGAAAATTTTTTACTGAAAAGATTGGTTTCTCAACATTTCTTTTTGCACAAAACCAAAAAAAATAATTTATAATTAAATGCTTTTATCCTATGTAGCAGCTCCTATGTCCTTTTGTAATGGTAAATAATTAGTGATGAATATAATTATCTCAATTTATTATATTATTATGTATATTTACCAAAAGCCATCAATATTATCAATAATTGCCGGTCTCTATTACGAGAAACTGGATATAGCACTAATTAACTTATTAAGCGATCTATTCATAACTGAGATGATCCCACTCGACATAATAATCAATTTCGACAGATATTTTCACGGAAAAGAAGGCTTCGTATTCAGTGTATTGATTGATATGCTCTGGGTGATTACAGAAAGAGGTTTCGATACTTGCCATGATGGATGGAGGAATCTTAATATGGTCTCGAAGAGAATTGTACGATGGTTGCTCTATATGGGAGGATGGTATCCATTTGTAATAAAATTGTAAATTACATTTAATGAATAGAGTAAAATTAGGTAGAGTAAAATCTCGATATAACGGAATAATATAAGGAAATTTGTGAAAGAATCTCGAATGACTCCATTTCTAGGTATAATCTTAGTTGTAATTAGCGTTAAGTTGTATATTTTTCATTGAACTAAAAATAAAATTAACACTAGACCTAGATCTAAAAATATTTGAGTTTAGAGATGTATGACTAAATCCGAATTATTCTAGTTCTAGGTATAGTGTGAGTTCTACTTTTAGTTCAATGTAAAATATACAATAAACTAAAGACAAGTAACAACCAAAACTTTAACTAACATTAGCATGAGTGCACTTAGATCTAAAAACATTTGAAATTAGCCGACTTAAAAGATATACAGTTAAACCCGAATGATTCCAGCTCTAGGTTGAGTATTTTAAATTGTTATTCAATGTTAAATTATTGTATATTATCATGCAATTAAAAGTTGAATTAACGCTACATCCAGAACTAGAAACATTCGGGGGTTAGCCGTCTTTTGAGACGTTCAGCTAAATCAGAATGATTCTAGTTTTTGGTCGAGTGTTAATTCTACGTTTAGTTCAATATGAAATATACAGGGTGTGTCGATTAAGTGGCAAAGTATATAAATGGCATTAAGGAGGTTTATCAGATGGCATTAGGAAATTTTTTCACATAATAAACGGAAAATACTTTATATATATGATGTGACAATGATATCAGAATTATTATTATCAGAACACTAATATTCTACGCACAAAAACATATTGACTTTCATAATATATGTTGATACATAGTGTTTTTGATTTTTGAGTTATTTTAGTTAGAAACTTTTTAACAGTAAACAATGTCTTCTTTAAACCTAACTTGCTTACAGACTGATCTGATTAAATTCTCTATCTGACCAAATATGGGATGTTCTATTTAATATTTTCGACTTTTTTGCTATTGAACATTGTAAAACACTATCTATATCTTTGAACACCCTGTATAAGATACACCGATGATGCCTCTATTTAAGTACATATATCACAAAGTTTAACTTTTTAGCTTACTCAGTCTCTAAGATTTATTATTATTGCTAAAAAACATTCTAACTAAAATAACTCAAAAATAAAAAGCACAACGTATCAACATATCGCATCAAAGTTACCATCATTTTTTCATTATATGCATTAAAAACTATATCATTCCACTTAAAATAACATATGTGGCCTCGAATGCGAAAAGGGACTTATCGTGTCAAAATATTGATTTTCACTTTTGATGTAATTCTTGGAGAAAAAGGTACGGTCTTTTTATTGATACCGTTCTCATATTTGTAGCAAAGGGAACGTTTAGAAATGATAAGGACAAAAAAGAGTTATTTTATTTTACGAAATATTTTCAAAATAAAATCTTAGAAACCAATATTGAAAAAAAATTTAAGTCATCTAACAATCCATTAAATTATTGCTTCTATTACAATATTCCACCTACAATAGTAATCAAGATATTTGCATTTATTTATTTAACGATATTGCGCGTTTTGCCAATTTTGGCATCATAATTTTCTCGATAAAAGAGATCGAGACATGTCACTTATTTTTTTCCTAACCCTCAGTTTTTGAGTTAGATGTCCTATGTGGGATTTGGTTCACAACGTACGTGAATAAAAACACAAGAAGAAAATGAATAAATTAATAATAAAGAATAAATCAACTTTGAGCGCTATCATATCTACTTTAAAGGAATCTGCCACTAATTTTTTAATGTTATTACTTCTGGAATTAATTAATGGATTGTACTGATAATAATGATTCCTATAATTGTTTTGTATCAGCAAATAATTATGTCTTTGCAGCCAATAATAAAATGATGAGACTTAACATTAGGAAGTAGTTTGAAGAACTTTAAAATACTCAGAATTTAACCGGAGTGAAAACAGCACGCCAAAGTGAGGCCACCCGGTATATAGAGTGAAGTCAGTTTCACAAGCTTTAACTTTTAAGCAACAAAACTATAGGAAATTATACGTTACTACTGATTTCAATGGTCAATCAATTGAAAAATAACAACAAATATTATTAAAAGAGTCAGTGTAAGTAAATTTTCTTCCGATATCGGCTATATTTTATTAGTAATATAAAAAATTCACTCTGTAAATCGCGGCATTCGATAGGTGGGATGTTTTGGTAAATTTCGTGACTATCAGATTTTTAGAGACTGCCGTCGTTAAGATAAGGTAATTTTTGTATTGTAGGGTTGAATAAAAGTTCCCTTACAAAGTCGGAGCAAGTAAATCTGACCATTCTACTCGATGGGTGGGATGTTTTGGTAAATTTTGCGATTATCAGATTTTCGGGGACTGCCGTTGTTGAGACATGGTAATTTTTTTTACTGTGAGAATGAATAAAAGTGACCTTACCAAGTCAGAGCAAGCAAATGTCACCACGCTACTTGATGGGTAGGACGTTTTGGTAAATTTAGCGACTATCAGATTTTTGGGAACTGCCGTCGTTAACACGAGGGTGAATAAAAGTTCGCTTACAAAGTCAGAGCAAGTAAATTTTATTGCGCTATTGAACCGCTAGTAATTTTTGAAATATTTAGCACTTATTAAATGTTGGACTACTGTCGCTGTTAACAAGGGAGGGTTTCTTTCTAGGACCGTTACGAAATCGAAGGAAACTTTATTTATACAAATTTTTCAACTATATTTATTGCTATTCTTCAATTAATTAATAAATTGTATAAACGTACAATTTTGTAGGTTTGATGCTTACAAATTAAAGCGTGTAGAACCGATTCATGTATACCTGGTGACATCGCTGAAATGACGTGTACATAGTCACTTTTTTGAAGACAGCTGAATATCAACATAAGGTATGTTAAATAAAGAATACTCATAATTTAACGTAAAATTCATAAATGTAACAAAAAATTTAAAAATGTTACCCTAAGCATGGTATCTCAATTTTGGGACATACTGTACACATCAATTTTAAATAATAAATAAATAATATATAAAAATAAAAAAAAATAATGATAATTGTGCTATAAAACATCACAATTAATTAGGCATTTTATTTTTAAGAATATCCCCCAAATTTGTATCCAATAGATTCCATACTTCCTGTACTGTATACAGAATGTTCAGAAATTGGTTGATAATCTACATGTAGCGACATTCTTCGTTCGGCTCTAAAGCGAAAATCGTAATGTCAAAATGTTTTATCACATCTCCACAAGGTTGTTAATGTTTAGATAATTTGTCCATAAATAATTATTAATGTTCAATATCTGTTGATGGAAGCGGCTATAATTTAGTGTATAAAGTACTTTGAATAATTTTTTTTATTCGAGTTATTTTATTTATAATTCCAAGTTTGTTTTCAACATCTCTTAATTAACATACATTTCTGAAAAATACACTTGATAAAAATTTAAAAGTTTTTTTAATATGTGAATTTTTTTCGAATGAATTTAATTAATCATATTGTAATTTTGACGAAACCTAAAGATGAATTGACGAGAAAATGTATTTTTTAATAGATTAATTTTCAGAAAACATTACAGCGTCTAATTGTGCACAAATGCAATGTTGCCACATACTTTCGTGTTTTTAAGTGTTTCCTGAAACTATACGAAGCAGGTATGTGTAGGTTATCCGCCAATTTCTGAATACCCTGTATATTATATGTATATTATTTTATATTTTTCATTATCATCTTTACCCACCTATTTTTTAAAGTAATAGGATATATTATCTCGATAGTTATCTCTTTGTATGCACATATGATTATTTCGGTACGTCATTATAGAACACTCTGTATATATAAAAATATTTTCCGTTTATAGGTGGTAAATCTCTTACAATTTTTGTCTAGGGAATAACTTGGCTCCTTAATGCCATTTATGTACTTTGCCGCTTACGTGGTACACCTGTACAACAATCCGACGCTGAATAACAATTCAAAGCACTCGACCTAGAACTAAAATCGTTCGGGTTTAGGCGTACGTCTCAAGTATGTTTCTAGTTCTAGGTGTAGTGTTAGTTCTACTTTTAGTTAAATGTAAAATATACGACAAGTTAACGCTGAATAATAACTAAACCCAAAATTAACAGTACCATTAAACTAACACTAAACCTAGAAATATAACCGATAATAATATGTACATTTATATGGAGGTTTCACTATACGGATTTGTACAAGATATATAATAACATGAATCGATGATTTTATGATTATTATAAGATATAGAATATTTGTGATGTAAAATAATGTAATAAAGCAATTAAATCTTTAATACGATCGATTGTTCCAGTAATCATTAAACACCAACTTTTAAGTGTTTAATTTCACCCAATTTTATCATATGCCGAGGAAAGTTGAGCCATTATATTTATAGCTACAAACGGTCTAAACTTTCTAAAAGAACCCAATTTTTCAACCGTAAAATGTTGAGTACCAAATTTCATATGTCAGGAGTGCCATCTCATTGAAATACAGCGTAAGCCGGTTATAACGAACTAAGTATTAATAAAGTGGCAATTTCGAAATTTTTAGCGGATGTCGAAAAGTCTCCTATATAAAGAGCCTTGCAAACGAGATGACGAAGAGGACGACAGTGAATTTTTCTTTATTGATGATATAAACGTGTGTTCTTACTAGTTTCTTTTAATATCTTGTCAAAGAGTTTAATTTCAATCAATTTAATAATGATTATTATACAAGGTGTCTCAGCGAGTCCTTGATTAGACGTTTATAGAGTTCTGGACAAAATAAAAATTTGAGAATTTTGATTTCAGATTTCTAGAATATTTTCAGATTTCAAAAAAGTCACCAACTTTTTTTTAATTCCTGCTATTAAAAAGTAACGAAATGTTGGCAGACTTACTTGATTTTCTTGTAAAATTGTCACAGGATCATCACCAATTACTAATTAAAGCCTATTTTTCAGTGTTCAAGTTCGCTTTGTAATCTTTATTCTTGAGATATAAGCTACTAAATTTAATTAGAAATGTAACCGTATTTTAAGTAATTATTAAAATTCCTGAAAATCAATTTCTTTTAAAATTATCATGGAATCATCACCAATTACTAATTAAAGCTTTCCTGAGTTTAGGTCCATTGTCTAATATCACTCTTAGTTCTTAAGATATAAGCTACCAAATTTAATTAGAAATCTAATCGTATTTTAAATAATCATTAAAATTCCTGAAAAATCAATTTCTTTTAAAATTGTCACAGAATCATCAGCAAGTACTAATTCTAAAGCGCTTGCTTTTCAGCGTTCAAGTTCGTTTTGTAATATCATTCTTTATTCTTAAGATATAAGCTGCTAAATTTAATTAGAAATGTAACCGTATTTTGAATTACCTTAAAATTTCAAAATATCAATTTCCTGTGAAATTGTCATGGAATCATCACGAATTACTAATTAAAATTTTCCTGAGTTCAAGTCCATTTTGTTATATCACTCTTAGTTCTTAAGATATAAGCTACTAAATTTAATTAGAAATCTAATCGTATTTTAAATAATTATTAAAATTCCTGAAAAATCAATTTCTTTTAAAATTGCCACAGAATCATCAGCAAGTATTAATTTTAAAGCGCTTGCTTTTCAGCGTTCAAGTTCGTTTTGTAATATCATTCTTTATTCTTAAGATATAAGCTGTTAAATTTAATTAGAAATGTAACCGTATTTTGAATTACTTTAAAATTTCTAAATATCAATTTCCTGTGAAATTGTCATGGAATCATCACGAATTACTAATTAAAATTTTCCTGAGTTCAAGTCCATTTTGTAATATCACTCTTAGTTCTTAAGATATAAGCTACTAAATTTAATTAGAAATCTAATCGTATTTTAAATAATTATTAAAATTCCTGAAAAATCAATTTCTTTTAAAATTGCCACAGAATCATCAGCAAGTACTAATTTTAAAGCGCTTGCTTTTCAGCGTTCAAGTTCGTTTTGTAATATCATTCTTTATTCTTAAGATATAAGCTGTTAAATTTAATTAGAAATGTAACCGTATTTTGAATTACTTTAAAATTTCAAAATATCAATTTCCTGTGAAATTGTCATGGAATCATCACGAATTACTAATTAAAGTTTTCCTGAGTTCAAGTCCATTTTGTAATATCACTCTTAGTTAATTAGGAATCTAACCGTATTTTGATTAACATTATAATTTCTGAGAAATGGATTTCTTATAAAATTGTTGGGCGACTTGAACTACTTCCAGAAGACTTGAAATGTATGTTGTGTCTTTTTTAATTACAAAACATTTTGAATATATCATTACAAACATTGAAGTGACTTTCATACCTAGGCGACAAAGTACGTGTAATACCAACGATTTTGACAAAAACGATGTTTGAATTTAATAATTTTTTGTGTAGGTTTTTGGCTGTTATGTAAGGTTTAATCAAGGCTCAGATTCAATTGTTGGTTGAGTATGTATGAAAATAACATATCCTGGTAATCTTAGTGGCTGATCATATACCAGAAGAGTTGACGAAACATTGTAAATGTTTGGCAAAAACCTACGATAAAAAATTTATCGTGCCCAAAAATCTTTGAAATTCCTTTTGTGTTTTTGGATTTGGAAAAATCCAAAAACACAAAAGTTTGTTTTTTTGAAATAATATTAATACCATCGCTAGTAATGTGTAGTCTATATACACATTTCAAATTTGATGATACGCTCTGATTAAATCTACTTTTGAAAAACTTGACACCCATTTAAATGTAAGTTGAAATCCTGAGTATGTGGAAGAGAATATCGGTACGGAATAGTAACATTATTTAATTGTTGATAGTCTCCACTCATATAAACTTTTCTTGGGGACCATATCTATATGTGATGGCGTTGACAAAAAATGATCGACATATTTCCATGGTAACCACCTATTCAATTCATTTTTATGCTAATCTAAGCATGTTGGACAATACGATAAGTGGGATTTGTTATAATTTTGTGTGTTACGTGATGCAGAAAGTGCCTGCAGAAAGGCTAGAAACTTTATCTTGTTTGTATTTGGGAAAAAGTTTAGTTGGTACACCCGAAATATCGAACTATCAATTAAAAAATGTAGATTGTTTTGATTATCATATATAAAAAGTCTGTTATTATATGAATTTGTTATTATATATATCTCTTTTCTTTCGAAACTTTACGAGTTTTTTTGAACAGACAAATCATGAAAAGAACACGTTTTACACATTTTTGGATTTACTTCCATATTTTTGATGATACCAACATGTTATTATTACTATTTGACGACATCAATCTGAACTGAAGTTGCCAATTTGTGTTTGTAAGACACTAATTTGATTTTCTATTTTTTTTGGTGGTAATTTCATGATGTTGCTGTTGTTGAGTCACTGTGTCCAAAAGCATTTGGCACGTTAATAAGACTCACGTGAATATCATACATGAGACTAACACTGCGGAACATACAATTTTCATTTGTATAATGTCTGACCAGCTGAGGGAGAGGTGCAAAAGAGAGTGTAGCCAAGGATTGCAAATGTGGAAAGGCTTATGTTCAACTCAGAAGATAAGTGGAAGACCATTACTAGCATGTTTAAAAGTATCATGATGTTTAAGGAGGAAGTGGAGCGAAAACTGGAGCTGGAAGGAACGAGGATTGGTGGGGGAGAATAGAATAGAGGAACAAACGAGTAGGGAGAAGGATCCAATTTCCCCTTATCCAGGACTAGAACAACGAAGAAGTTTCGTAGGGAGAAGAATGCAACGGATGTGGAAGAGGGGGAGATACCTCCTCCTCGACTGTGGTAGATTATTAACAGTATAAAAAGTTAATGATTTCTTTTGTTTGTTGGTTTCCTCATATTGGCAAAACACTGGCATTGCGAAGGACGCTAGAGGGAGAAATAACCTTCCCTTATCGAGGTCAAGAGGAACGGAGAAAACGAGGATTAAGGTAGAGTGACTCGTGGGAGAGGGATGCAGGAGATGGGCGAAGAGGGAGACCCCCTCTTGAGCGCTGTGCTTATTAGAGAATGAACAATGCAAGAAGATAATGGATTCCTTTCTTGTTTGTTGTTTTTCTCTTGTCGGCGAAAACCTGTCTTGGCGATGAGCGAGAGGATAATAGGTACAAAGAGAGGGAAAAAGGGAGAATCTCCGAAGAAATACCAACTGGCGGTTCCGGAGGAAAACGAGGAAAGGGGTTTTGAGTGAGTTGCGGTCAAAGACTACACTATCTGGCTGTCCAACACCGTAGGCCTGATGTCTGTTCACAGATTTTTCCCGACCTCGTAAAAAAACATAAAACATTAGTTAGGTTGGGTTGAGCCATCTCCTTTATCTGAACCCAACCCAACTAGTTAATTATGGTTAGATATTAATTGGGTTGAGTTGAGCAATTAAGTTTATTCCAACCCAAGTAGCTAGTTAGCTTTAAATATTAATTCGGTTGGCTTCAACCATCAACCTTGTGTGAATCGAACTCAACCCAACTAGCTTGTTAGTGCTAGACATTAATTGGTTTAGGTTGAACCATTAATCTTAACGTTACCCAACCCAACTGGCTAGTTCGCACCAAATATTAGTTGAATTGAGCCATCAACCTTATCTGATCAAAACCCATCTCACCTAATCAATTAGTGCTACATATTGATTGGGTTAGGAAGAGCCATTAATTTTAGCCTAACCCAACTAGCTACTTAGCATTAAACTTCAATTGCGTTGGCTTGAACCATCAACCTGATCTGAACCTAATCCAAAATAAGTAGCTAGTTAATACTGCTTATTAGATGGCTTGAATTGGCATTAATCTTAACCTAACCCAACCCAACTAACTTGTTGGCACTAAATATTAGTTGGGTTGAGCCATCAACTTAATCCGAATTAGCTATTTAGCACTAGATATTAGTCGGGTTGGGTTGAGTCATCAAAATTAAAAGTTCACCAGACGAGCATTCAATATTTTATTGAGTTTCTTCCTTTCACCATAAAGACACTGTATTATTATTATTATTCAAAAATTAATATCATTTCATTTTACATAATTTGCAACTAACAGAACATTGTTCGAAATAATTAATCGGTCCGCGTAATTTTTGAACAAATTCTATAGGTCCGCAGATCAAAAAAGGTTGAGAAACGTTGATCTATATCGTAGTTTTTAAAGGTTTACAACTTCCGCACTATAGGTGATATTTTTCTATAATACTTGTTGATTCAAGAAAAATCTGATGTTTTCCAGATTATTAGTAACACTTTCA
The DNA here is from genome assembly GCA_036711965.1 of Onthophagus sagittarius. Classification (NCBI taxonomy): domain Eukaryota; kingdom Metazoa; phylum Arthropoda; class Insecta; order Coleoptera; family Scarabaeidae; genus Onthophagus; species Onthophagus sagittarius. Next base: position 6,129,184 of record JASERS010000007.1, on the reverse strand, counting down.
GTAACTAAATGTTGAGGTCAAAATTCTAATCAATTATAATTAAGTAAATACGATTATAGCGAAGTACAAAATGTAATTTAAATTTATGATAAATGCTATATTTCAGTCTTCTTCAGAGTACACTAAAATGAAGTAAATAACAAATGCAATATAATAATCAAAATAAATTAGAGATACATATAACACATACAGTGATGTGAGATTATTGTATTTCATTTGTTATTTACTTCATTTTAGTGTACTCTGAAGAAGGCTGAATTATAGCAATCGAAATATTAGTATGGAATAAAGTCGATCTTTAAAACGTTAAAAGAAGTATTATTCATAAGAATATTCCAAGATTTATTATTTCGATTTATTTAGATTGAGCCATCTCCTTTATCTGAACCCAACCCAACTAGTTAATTAGGGTTAGATATTAATTGGGTTGAGTTGAGCAATTAAGTTTATTCCAACCCAACTAGCTAGTTAGCTTTAAATATTAATTCGGTTGGCTTCAACCATCAACCTTATGTGAACCAAACTCAACCCAACTAGCTTGTTAATGCTAGACATTAATTGGTTTAGGTTAAACCATTAATCTTAACGTTACCCAACCCAACTGGCTAGTTCGCACCAAATATTAGTTGAATTGAGCCATCAACCTTATCTGATCAAAACCCAACTCACCTAATCAATTAGTGCTACATATTAATTGGGTTAGGAAGAGCCATTAATTTTAGCCTAACCCAACTAGCTACTTAACATTAAACTTCAATTGCATTGGCTTGAACCATCAACCTGATCTGAACCTAATCCAAAATAAGTAGCTAGTTAATACTGCTTATTAGATGGCTTGAATTGGCATTAATCTTAACCTAACCCAACCCAACTAACTTGTTGGCACTAAATATTAGTTGGGTTGAGCCATCAACTTAATCCGAATTAGCTATTTAGCACTAGATATTAGTCGGGTTGGGTTGAGTCATCAAAATTAAAAATTAACCAGACGAGCATTCAATATTTTATTGAGTTTCTTCCTTTCGCCATAAAGACACTGTATTATTATTATTATTATTCAAAAATTAATATCATTTTATTTTACATAATTTGCAACTAACAGAACATTGTTCGAAATAATTAATCGGTCCGCGTAATTTTTGAACAAATTCTATAGGTCCGCAGATCAAAAAAGGTTGAGAAACGTTGATCTATATCGTAGTTTTTAAAGGTTTACAACTTCCGCACTATAGGTGATTTTCTTCTATAATACTTGTTGATTCAAGAAAAATCTGATGTTTTCCAGATTATTAGTAACACTTTCAGTAACTAAATGTTGAGGTCAAAATTCTAATCAATTTTTAAGTAAATACGATTATAGCGAAGTACAAAATGTAATTTAAATTTATGATAAATGCTATATTTCAGTCTTCTTCAGAGTACACTAAAATGAAGTAAATAACAAATGCAACATAATAATCAAAACAAATTAGAGATACATACAACACATACAGTGATGTGAGATTATTGCATTTCATTTATTATTTACTTCATTTTAGTGTACTCTGAAGAAGGCTGAATTATAGCAATCGAAATATTAGTATGGAATAAAGTCGATCCTTAAAACGTTAAAAGAAGTATTATTCATAAGAATATTCCAAGATTTATTATTTATTTTAATTTTATAACAGTACCATTTATTTCAAAACATTAATTAATAATCAAATTAACAGGTAATCAAACATGATTCATATATTTGATCACCTGATCGAGCGTGAGTCACGTGAATTGACGTGATCCACGCATGAGTCACATGATTCAATTATGATACTCACGTGAGTGGCGTGCGTGACCCACGTGGGTCTAGATCGTGAGCATACACATCTCTAATTGGAAGTACTAGAAATCTTAAAAATATTTTTGTCAAAAAGAACGCAATTGATTGTACTTAAATCGGTTTTTATTGACATTGAAATCAATAAATGTCTAATTAACGGACGCGCTGAGACACCATGTATTGCCAATTTAACTCAAATGCATTAAGTTAGTACATTAGTTGGGTTGGGTTGAGCCATCTCCTTTATCTGAACCCAACCCAACTAGTTAATTAGGGTTAGATATTAATTGGGTTGAGTTGAGCAATTAAGTTTATTCCAACCCAACTAGCTAGTTAGCTTTAAATAATAATTCGATTGGCTTCAACCATCAACCTTGTGTGAACCAAACTCAACCCAACTAGCTTGTTAGTGCTAGACATTAATTGGTTTAGGTTGAACCATTAATCTTAACGTTACCCAACCCAACTGGCTAGTTCGCACCAAATATTAGTTGAATTGAGCCATCAACCTTATCTGATCAAAACCCAACTCACCTAATCAATTAGTGCTACATATTAATTGGGTTAGGAAGAGCCATTAATTTTAGCCTAACCCAACTAGCTACTTAGCATTAAACTTCAATTGCGTTGGCTTGAACCATCAACCGGATCTGAACCTAATCCAAAATAAGTAGCTAGTTAATACTGCTTATTAGATGGCTTGAATTGGCATTAATCTTAACCTAACCCAACCCAACTAACTTGTTGGCACTAAATATTAGTTGGGTTGAGCCATCAACTTAATCCGAATTAGCTATTTAGCACTAGATATTAGTCGGGTTGGGTTCAGTCATCAAAATTAAAAATTAACCAGACCAGCATTCAATATGTTATTGAGTTTATTCCTTTCACCATAAAGACACTGTATTATTATTATTATTCAAAAATTAATATCATTTCATTTTACATAATTTGCAACTAACAGAACATTGTTCGAAATAATTAATCGGTCCGCGTAATTTTTGAACAAATTCTATAGGTCCGCAGATCAAAAAAGGTTGAGAAACGTTGATCTATATCGTAGTTTTTAAAGGTTTACAACTTCCGCACTATAGGTGATATTTTTCTATAATACTTGTTGATTCAAGAAAAATCTGATGTTTTCCAGATTATTAGTAACACTTTCAGTAACTAAATGTTGAGGTCAAAATTCTAATCAATTATAATTAAGTAAATACGATTATAGCGAAGTACAAAATGTAATTTAAATTTATGATAAATGCTATATTTCAGTCTTCTTCAGAGTACACTAAAATGAAGTAAATAACAAATGCAACATAATAATCAAAACAAATTAGAGATACATACAACACATACAGTGATGTGAGATTATTGCATTTCATTTATTATTTACTTCATTTTAGTGTACTCTGAAGAAGGCTGAATTATAGCAATCGAAATATTAGTATGGAATAAAGTCGATCTTTAAAACGTTAAAAGAAGTATTATCCATAAGAATATTCCAAGATTTATTATTTATTTTAATTTTATAACAGTACGATTTATTTCAAAACATTAATTAATAATCAAATTAACAGGTAATCAAACATGATTCATATATTTGATCACCTGATCGAGCGTGAGTCACGTGAATTGACGTGATCCACGCGTGAGTCACATGATTCAATTATGATACTCACGTGAGAGGCGTGCGTGACCCGCGTGGGTCTAGATCGTGAGCGTGCACATCTCTAATTGGAAGTACTAGAAATCTTGAAAATATTTTTGTCAAAAAGAACGCAATTGATTGTACTTAAATCGGTTTTTATTGACATTTAAATCAATAAATGTCTAATTAACGGTCGCGCTGAGACACCATGTATTGCCAATTTAACTCAAATGCATTAAGTTCACAATATTTTTAAATTATTGCTTATAAAGAATTTTGGCTATAACGAACCGATTGTTAGTTCGTTATATCCGGAATATATTTCACTTTAATTATTATTTTTAGATATTTCTGGATATTTTTCTATAAACAACGTAGAAAAAAAGACTTTGATTAAAAAGATGTTTATAATCTTACCTCTCTGGGTCTCTGTTGTCCGTTTTACTGGTTACATCTTCAGAACCATTTCTGGTAGGCATAACATCGAACTCGACGGTTTTTTTGACGGTGGCAGGCGCCGCGGCGGTTAACAAGGGACGCTGCGAAAGGGATGGTGAGTCGGTGGGCGTCGGCGAGGACGTCCCAGATGTCATCGTCCAGTCACATCGAGGTGGTGGTGGTTAGGGCAGCATCCTCCCTGGACGGAAAACAACGCACTATTTTTGCGTGCCCCGGCTATAATATTATTGTCTTTGCACCGGCGGCGCGGTTTAAATTTAGAAATCAACTATAAGCTTTCTTCGGCCGAGATCGAACAAAACCACAATGTAAATTTGTTCTAATTCGCTACAAGGTTTAAATATAGTACCGGGCATAACTTGTGTAAATCCACCTTTTAACATACATCGGTAATCATCGCTTTGATCTAATTCGAGTCGAATAGCGAGAAAACGCGTGCTTAACGCGATCTCGTCACCAAATTCAATTTTCAAACCGCTTTATAATTAACCGACAATCGATTCGTTTTGTTTTGCTTTGTGACTCAAAGAACTCATCGATATGAATAGAACTACTAAAATGAAACTTAACACTTATAATTTCATTTAAAATAAAGATTATATCGAAAGCAGGTTCGAATATTGAATTATATTAATGCGGTTGATTAAAACTTGTACCGATTTTACCTTGTTTTAATTTACAAAATTACTGTGTTAAATTAAACGAATGAATTACATCAGGATGAAACTGACAGGAACAGACCGTAATTATTTTAATTACGAAACTTCAGCCTTCATCATTGAAATTCGAAGTAACAACATTATATCGGTTGCAACATTAACGTTATTCCAGGAACCCAAACTCGGTGATTAAATCGTATTTTTCATTCGGATCTAGGTGGATTTAAGCGAAGATTAATCTTCATTAGGTCAAATCGTTTCCGAGTGGATAGATTCAATCTGAATTATCGCACGATTAAGTGAAATTACGACTGTAAACCCCCCAGTAAACCATTGAATTACAATTTTTCATCCCCTATTTTTTATTTTTTCAAAAATCCCGATTATAAACTTGTCGTATTCGTTGGATTCGTTGAAATCGTTGAAAAGTTGAAAACAGAACCCGAGAGTTCTCCGAACACTTTTCAGATTAAAGGACCAGATTGAATCGATTTAAATTATGGATTAAATCCTCGGTTTTTAAACCCTTTCCTATTTTAAGGTCAAAGGTTATAAATTGCTCGAGAAATTTCTTAACCCTGATCGATCATGCGGATGCTTTCTAAACGTAATCATTTATGACACGCTCAGAAATTTACATTTTAAGATCGGTTTTGATTGACATTAACGCCGTAAAAACAATTTTCAACCCATTTTCACTTTTATCATCTCTATAATTTATCTTCATCAAATTTGTAATAAATTAAAAATTAACATAAACCCAAACATTACGAAATTGAACTTAAACTTTTAATTAACACTTTTAATTAATATTTATTTTTGTTAAAATATTATTATTATAGAAAAACCTCGATATAATGGACTTATTTAATACATCGGTATGTTTATACATACCGATATGTATACCGGGTGTCCCGAAGATACGGGGCGACGTAATTTGACTTCAAAATACCAAATACTGTTGGCAAAATATAAAAGGTCAGAAGTTAAAAAATTGCCAATTAATTATTGCTTATGAAACATGGGCATTTTCATTCCTTTTTTAACAACCGTGATTCGTTGTGTGAATCTTTCCCCAATTCAGTTTTTTCAGCATACAGCATCAATACGCATTTTAAAAAAGAAGCGCATATGGAGTCAGTGATATGCAAACTTGCAGAGTTAATTGCAATGGAGCCATAGAGGGATTGGGAAAAATCACGCGATGTGATACACTTCGATCACGATGACAAATGGGTGACCTCCAAAGACATGGATAGAATCATAGATATCAACATCCTAAAAGATGTAAACACTAAAGCAAGACTAAAAATATTTATTATACAACTTGAAGATGTTTCAAACGTAACCTAAAATTCTTATAAATTTTAGTAAATGACTGACAGTGGTAGTGAGGAAAAAGCTAAGAAAAATAATAATCTAGATTGGTTCGAGGCCAGCTCTAAAGGGCAGGCTGGATCTTCCTTGACTTCAAGGCAAAGCAGACTGCTGTCCCAAAAAGGGCAGGCGATTACTAGTGACAAAAAAACAAGCCGAAAAAAGACCAAGGTCTCCACGGTTGAAGATCCAAGGTCGAGAAGGAAAATAGGCAAAGATAGCAGAAATCAAAAGATCCTTCTGTGACGCTGCCAGGAGGCACCTGAAGGTGGCCATAATCAGCAGGGAAAGGTGAAAATGTAGGACTAGTCAGAGCCGCACTTGATCTAACGCGTTTAGTTTGTCCAAAAAATTGAAATTAATATTTGAAAAAAATCCAAGGGGGGGGGGGGGGGGGGGCGGAGGATGAAAATTTTCAAAAAAATCGTTTCAACTCGAAATTCGCTGAAAGTCACGTTTTTATATCATTAAATGACGCAGAAAACGATGGTAAAAACCGTTTTTGTCTAACGCGTTTAGTTTGTCCAAAAAATTGAAATTAATATTTGAAAAAAATCCAAAGGGAGGGGGGCGGAGGATGAAAATTTTCAAAAAAATCGATTCAACTCGAAATTCGCTGAAAGTCACGTTTTTATATCATTAAATGACGCAGAAAACGATGGTAAAAACCGTTTTTGTCTAACGCGTTTAGTTTGTCCAAAAAATTGAAATTAATGTTTGAAAAAAAACCAAAGGGGGGGCGGAGGATGAAAATTTCCAAAAAAATCGATTCAACTCGAAATTCGCTGAAAGTCACGTTTTTATACCATTAAATGACGCAGAAAACGATGGTAAAAACCGTTTTTGTCTAACGCGTTTAGTTTGTCCAAAAAATTGAAATTAATATTTGAAAAAAATCCCAAGGGGGGGGGCGGAGGATGAAAATTTTCAAAAAATCGATTTCGCTGAAAGTCACGTTTTTATATCATTAAATGACGCAGAAAACGATGGTAAAAACCGTTTTTGTCTAACGCGTTTAGTTTATCCAAAAAATTGAAATTAATATTTGAAAAAATCCAAAGGGGGGGCGGAGGATTTGTGTAAGGTGGCGCTAGAAGGAAAAATAATTTTAACAACATTTAGGTCATTTAGGAGGAAGACTTAAAATGGTTAACGGAGACGATAGCCACCTATCGTCTCCGTTAACCATGGGATAGTGAAAATCTTCTTTAATAAGAGCGGATCCTGATGAGGCTTTACAAGGGAAAAACTGCTACAACACTAAAACAGGAATTGACCAATGGTGTCTGTTACATCATGAAGTGGAGGTAGATGGCCATGCGGAAGTTCTCATATTTGGGGTCCCACAAAAAGATATTGACAAGCTCGCGGCTGGTATGGTTGTAGAGGAATCTGCGAAAGGGCAGAAAAATCCAGTATCTCGCGCTATTGATGGAAACTGATGTGGATATAGCTGGGTTAGAACTGAAGTGTCTTCGGTCTCTGATTCACTATTGCCTTCGCCTCAGTAACAAGAAACACAGCAGTCCCTGCGATAATCAAATTGAGGAGAAAACCACTTAATGGGACAAATAAATAAATGGCTAAACTAAAGGTAATACAAGCAGACTTGGAACATGTTAAGATTGCGATGATCTCTATCACAGCCTCATTGTTTCCAAAAACTATACCGATTATTCACTACAGTCATAAATCGTAAAATCTAAGGTGATTGAATTTAGCAATTTAAATGAGTTTATTTTTAGCAAACCATCAAATAATCGAACAAGAACGGCAATCTATATGCTAAGAAGCCTAAAGACACAACTGTCAACTGATGATGTGGTTACCACGGTACAACTGGAATATATTCAGGGAATTACAAAAACCATAACAATACCGTCTGTCTACCTTCCTCAAGATGTAGGCCCTCTAACGGAGGACTTACAGTGTCTTTTGAGAAGAAACGAAAGGCAGGATTGGAGTTTCATAATTGGGTGCAACTCCAACACTCATTGTACCTCCTGAGGCAATACGGAGGATAACCCGAGATATAGAGAACCAAAGCATACGGATAAGGTTAGATACATCTACTTTATCTCGGAGCCGATGGATGACATTAATATGGATAATTATGATTTGGATACTCATTTATCCTTGATCAATCGTCACATCATAAGTTTATATAAGAAATCCTAAAAACGGAGGTCGGACAAGTACTACATCAATTCGTGGTGGAATACTAACCCAGTACACCTTAAAAGGCAGGTAGTAAAAACTTTTAGCAAATAAAACAATCGAGAAAAGGAGAACACTATAATTTACAAACTACATCGGTTCAATTATAAAACAACATTAAAATAAAGGGATTGGCAAAAATTCTGTGCAGATATGGAGGACACACCATCCGCTGTAAGGCTAGCAAAAGTGTTCATTAAAGATTAATAGGGGACCATAGTAATCCTAAAAGATTCGAACGGCTGCTAATCCTACAGGAAGTATAAAGTTACTAATGACCTCTCATTTTCACCTGTGTACCTTTACCGACAAATGGATATGGGAGGAAGAACCTGTATGGAATTCAACGAAAGCTAGCTAATCTTGTACTAATCTTGTACTGATCTTGTACTAACCTTGTACTGAAACCAAAGTTAGCTGGGCAATACAGTCCATCTCCCCATTCAATTCTACCGGTTCTGATGGTATTAGCTGCATTACTATAGTGGAATCTGGCAGAATTACCACCGCACATACTAGAAATATACAAAGATTGCTTTTCCGCTATGTTCCTTTATCCTACAGAAAAGTAACGGTAGTCTTCATCCCCAAACTTTTGAGGAGAAATTACACGGAGCCTAAATCATATAGACCAATCAGTCTCCAGTCTCTCCTCTTTCATCCTGAAGGCGTTTGATAGGCTGTGTGAAAGATATATCAAAGAAACGACACTAGAAAGGTTTCCCTTGCACCCAAGGGAAACGGCCCTACATGAACTTGCAACCTTGGACAGCCTTGTAAGACAGCTCATACGACAGACTGACCGTTTCGGTTCATGGGAAATTTGAAAACGTCCTATGTGACCGATATAGCAGAGATGGTGCTATTCACAAGAAAAAGGAGACTGGATACCCTCACAGCACCCTGGCCATGCAAAGTTCCGCTTAGCCGATGAAATGAAGTATCTGGGGTTAATCCTGAATAAAATGCTGACTTTGAGACTTGATACTAGTTTTAGAATACTTAATACACTTCCAGACGACTTAATCTGCTTCCAGAAGACTTAGCCTGCTTCCAGAAAACTTGAAATACTTCTAAAAGACTCGATTCTGCTTTCAGGAGACTTTATACTGCTTCCAGAAGACTTGAAGTGCTTGGAGAATACTGAACCTACTTCCAGAAGATTCGATGCTGCCACTAGAAGACTTGATAGTGCTTCCAAATGACCTGAAACAATTCTAGAAAACAAGCAATGCTTCCACAAGACTCTGAAAGACTTGATACTGCTTCTAGGAGACGTGATACTGCTTCCAGAAAATTTGCAATACTTTTAGAATATTTAAAATGCTTCTTACAAAATGGTTTTATTTGCTAAGCTTTTTCTTTCCAATTCAATCTCAACAACAGTTCAGACTTCTTTTTCTGAAGAGGCGTTATTCGTACTGTGAGTCTATTTCCGTGTTTTCAAGAATTGGCACCCATGACTGAAAAATCACTGTTACTGAAATATCTCTAGTTCTTAGATCAACTAAACGCACAATAAAACATCAAATTTACCATTTACTGGTATTTTACTATTTACTTAAATGGTGACATGGAACTTGTGTTATATCGAAAAAAGACGTTTGCAGGCATCATCACACCATCCGCTATAGTGAGAATCTTTGAAAGAGATAATCTGAAAAAAAAAGAATGGTTTCTGCGAGACATGCTGCAGCAGAAGGAATATACTTCAACGGACATCAATTGATCCACTAAACAGCGAAAGCAGGGGAACGATGCGGTAAGTATAGAACCATACCAGGTGAGGTATGGTGAGATAGTGACGGAAGAACTCCCAAAGTATAGGCGGATGGAAACAGTTGAGGAGGGGAAGGGAATGATTGCCAGATTTCGCTGCGAAAATGAGGAGAAAGAGAATAGATACTGGGTGACCGATGTGGTAAGATAGTGTGAGCTGTGTGGAGAAGAATTAGAGATTATGAAGAACATGTTCTGAGGGTATATCTAGCTAAGGTAGGTGGTGATGGACAGAAGTCAGGTTTTGGAAAAGGTAGTGAAAGCAGGAGACGGATAAAGGAGATAGTTGTGGCGAGGCACTGATGGTGTGGAGGTGGTAGAAGATTGTAGATTGTGTTAAATTAAATTGGTTGTATTTTTAGTTAAAATTGTAATCGTTTAATATACAACAAAACGCTTTAATAACATGTCATTTACTAGCGTAGAAGCGTATGATTTTACGTAATTGTTTTCAATGTTTGGAAAATGCTGCAATTGTATCGCACGAATAGACAATCCAGTTTCCACAAGGAAGACATTTATCTCGAGACGTGTTTTCAACTATTCAGATATCTATAGGAATTCGCAAAACATGCATGGAGAAAAATATTATTAATATTTTGTCCTACGCATAATTCGACTCTATTGAACAGCAGAAAAATTTCGGAAAACAGCTCAATCAAATTCTTCAAAAGAACAATATGCATTCTTCCCATATTGTTTTACATCAAGCCTCAACAGAAGCCGATTATGACAAAACAATTTCATTATTGTGATTGACTGTTAAGTATGATTCGGAAAAATGAAATTTTTTTATCATAATTACGGATGCATAAAGTACCTTTAAATAGCGCATGTGGCATAAATTTAAATAACATCATGCATTATTAGTATCAGCAAAATCCACGGGTAGCGGCAGGTAGAGAAATCATCAAAATCGCCTGTGTTTGAATGGAATTTGTGCGAAATCGTGAAAGAAAAACTTAGACGCAAAAATTTTTTTGGCGAAACCCATTTTAGAAAACCAACTTAGTGGTTGATCGCCGTACTATAACCGAAACGTTCGTGGGCAATTAAATTAGCAATATACGAATCGTGTTGTTGATAGAGGTAACGTATTTCCTTGGCCGTTACAGGTCTGGATTTTGAAGAAAAAACAACAACTAAACACAATGTGATAACTCTAGGAAATGGATTGAAGCAAGGTAATGTGACTTCTGCAAAACTATTCAATGCAGTATTGGAAACAATGTTTGTAGATGAAAAATGGAAAGACATGGGAATAAGAATAAATGAGCAATGGTTGAACGGGCTAAAGTTTGCTGATGACATAGTACTTATAGGAAAAAAACGAAACAGATGTAAGAAAAAATGTTGGAAGCAATACGGAGAAAAGGGAAGCAAAACTGGTTTGAAGATAAATATGAGGAAGACAAAAGCAATGTACTTAAACTGTGAACAGAAAAATAAAATAATTGTTAATGAAGTTGACAAAGTAGAACATTTCGTATATCTCGGATAAAAGGTTACAACTGAAAACAAAGGACAAGAAATAACTTGGATAATGGAAAATATATAGAAGTCAAACATAAAAATGGAGAAAAAAATGTGGGAAATGTGTCCTCCTTGTCACGATTTAAGGATGTCAGTCCCATGACTGACATCCTTATATCCATATATTAACAAACAAAATGATTAAAAAGGTTAGGGTAAATGCAAGGACAATGGATAAAAAATTGATTGGCATTACGAAGAAAGATAAAAAACAAAATAATGGATAAGGGAATAATGGTAAAACATTGAGGATATTGGAAAAATAGTATTGGATCGAAAATAGAATTATAGCAGCAAAAGATACGAGATGGACCAAGAAAATATTAAAATGGTACCCAGTGAATAAAAAGGGAAGAAAAAGAAGACCAATTACCACTTGGGAAGATGAGTTTAAGAGGAGTTGTGGACGAGTAACATGGCACAGGGTAGCTTGGAACCGACAAGAATGGAAGAGTATGAAGGAGATATACAAGGAAGTATGCCTTCTCCTCAGGCATAACTCAGTCCCAAAACGATAAAATAAACTTTGATATAATAATTGTGTCATAAATGAAAGATTAAGTCTACAATATGAATATTAATTTAGTATTAAATGTACAAAAGTTGTTTATCCTAATAACTGTCAATGTGAGGAAAAAGGCTATCATGGCCTACCAAATATCTGCTGTAGGCTCCTTGGAAAGAACTAAGGTCTAAAACCACGAATTGCTCATTGGACCAAAGTGGCAATAATCAAACAGGTCCGACGGATTCTCTCCCTACTCGGTCTCACACCCCTCCATTCATATATACAAAAGGAGACAGTCGAGTGCCTCATCACTAATAACACGCTCTTCACTCAAGTTGAGATAGGGTAACCTTAAAATCCTCAAGGATTCAAGTCAAAGTCGCTTTATCGAAATTAAGACCGTAATATTCACCAAAAAAACAAGTGGCAGAATGAGTTTTGTTTGTTAATTTTTGATTTAATAATTATATCATAAATGAAAGGTTTAAATTTAGTGTTAAATGTACAACAGTTGATAATCTATCTATTCCTATCTATCCTAAGAGTGATTAATTCTTACATAGACAAGGTGAGAAAAAAGTCCATCATGGCCTACCAAATTTACCGTAAGCACGAAAAGAACTGAAGTCTAAAACCACGAATGGCTCATTGGACCAACGAAGTAATAATCAAACAGTTCCGACGGGTACTCTCGAAGCCCTACGCGGTCTCACACCACTCCATTCATATATACAAAAGTAGATAGTCTTGAGTGCCTTATCACTAATAACATACTCTTCACTCAAGTAGATGCAGGGTAACCTTAAAATCCTCAAGAATTCAAGTCTAAATCACTTGATCAAAAATAATACAGTATTTTATTCTAACAGAATACAGCTTATAAGGACGATCAGCCATATAAGGTCATATTTAGAAGTAGGTTTGAATGGACGAAGGATGAGCCTTAAGTAAAAAAGGAGCCCTTGTTTGTTGTACCGATGCTTCAAAGACATTTGAATTCGGAGTAGACATGGACATTAGTTGATCTAACAGCCGCATCATATGCCACTCAGCTGAGATATAAGTAATTTTCAGCCAGAAGTTCTTGTTTTAATCTTCTGCACCATTTTGACCCAAAAAGTAAAAAAAGGTTCAATAATATTACTTTATGGTGGGTTGCACCTCATAGTGACATTGAGGGTAAAAATAAGGCAGATAAGCTGGTCAAAGAAACCGCCCTTCATTGGATCCCAATCCAGTTGTGGTCTAGAAAAAACCCACATAAAGCAAGCAATCACCAGTTAAGAGTCCTCACAGGTAGCCGCGCACTGGAAATAACTTATTCAGTAGTAATTTAGTAATTTAGTAACTTATTTAGTACTCCTTCGCAAAACAAAACCTAAGACATTTTATGTCTCAGCAACGCCGATGAGTCAGACGTTGCCAAGGACGTTCTAAGAGACAAACTTTTCCATAAAGCTCTTTTGACGGCTACAGACATAAAAGAACAAGACTTTGGAGCAATTTCAAGGTTCATTAAGAACCTTCTTTTGCCCTAGACCTTTGAAGGGCTAAAGTTATAATAGATCTTATAGGTCGCAGTGACGAGAGGGGTCGCTCTAATAGTAATAAACCTGAACAAAGTGAAATACGTAATAAATTTTCATGCTAGATACGGTTTTTACTAATATTTATCAAATTTTATAGCGACTAAGTAAATAGTGCCGTTCGTTTAACTTTTTTTCCAAAAATCAAAATAACCCTCTACCTTATTTGTTTTACACCAAACGATCTTACTGAAAATAATTTTTAAGACAACATAAAATACTAAAGATCTTCAAATCGGAGGAATGATACGGAAGACAGATATGAGATATGTTGCTAAACAAATGCGATGCGATATAATCCAAGCAATCAAATTATGATGTCAAAATTTATCTCATCGTTTAACTTTCCGAGATACCGGAAATTTTATGTTTCTCTATGGCAGATACGCCCCTAGCGGTCGGATTACGAACTTCATAATAATTTCCAGATATTTTTCTTGGCCACTTTGCCGATAAGGATTTTTTTCATAATCCTCTAAGCCTTACCATTGTCGAGATATAACCGTGCTGTATTATTAATGAGACACCCGGTATAAATGTTAGTACTGGTTTAATTATCTAGTATTATTAGTTGTAATTAAAGTAAACTCGAATTTAAGTTTTAATTATTATTCATCCTTATAGTATTTTATATTTTTATATTTACAAATTAACAATTTTTCGTATAACGTACATTCATTCCCTGTATTAATCAATTATATTGAGGTTTCAATTTGGACTAATTTAAGTTACTAACTTTAGCTTGAACTTCAATTCCGCTTCTATCTTTAATTTCATTTGAGATATATTAACTATCAACACGATATCAATGAAAATAATTAAAGTAATATTATTTAATTTAATTTAATAAAAATTAAATTTTCAATTATTTTTTTCATTAACTCCATATTTTAGTTTTCATTAAAACTATTTAATTAAAATCGAATTAATTTTTAATTGAAACTTAATTATTTCTAATTGAAATTTAAATGAAATTCAAGTAGAACTTCGTGTAATATCTCAGTTATTCTTAGAGTTAAAATTAAAGTAATTGTGTTTGAGTTCATTTCCAAGGATTCTTAATTTCCTATAAGATGGAATATGTTGTGAGAGTGGAAAAAGATGAAATGAATGAGATAAAGGAACAGATGAAGACCACGTGGAAATTGTTTACTTCATCTGTTCAGTGTATGAAGTGAAGATTATAGCTTAAAAAGTGTTGTCATAAAAATGTTGTAGATTACATCGGAAAAGTTTTTAGGTTGAACTTTAATTGGCATTTAAAAGCTTCCCTTAAAAAAAGGGAGGAGGGATTAATCTACCTTTTTTTCTAATTCCCAACGGGAGGTTGTGTTTTTAAAGGCTAAGTTCTTCCGGTCATCGCCCGTACAGAAGGGTCAAATGTTCGGTTGTCTTTCGCCGGTCGTTTTGGTCAGCATGGCAGAAGCACATCTCGTCACACGAATAAAAACCCGGTCACGAATCCGGCGATCCGGTGAGGATTCGTTCGCGGACGATCGTGGACTAAAACTAAAATACTAGCCATACTAGCGCGGTAGCGATTCCGCGCAACGAGAAAACGTCCGTCTCCGCCCTCCTGGAAACGCGCTACCCTCAACCACTGACAGTTTTCGAAATGAAACCCCTCCGGTATACGCAAATTTTTGTTATTCTTTCTAGCCCCCCTCTGGGGGAATCGATTCCGAACTCTGTCTGTCTGTATTTTATACATATTCTGAATAGAAATTCGATACTTCATTTGAATTTCTATGAAAATCCGGGTTCAATCTACTTTTTAATTTCAGTTTTTTTGAATATTTATGAATCAAAACAAACATTTTTTTGTACCCGTAATAACATTAATTTACATTCCGTTTTTGTTTGTTCAAAAAAAATTCGTCATACGCGAAATAAATGGATTTTTCTAGCTTTGTTATCATATTTGTTTTATTCTCCATATAATCCGAAACATATGTTAATCGTTAAAGTAAGCAGATAATCGATCTTTTATAACATTGCGCCATCACCACCGCAAAAGTTCAACCAAAACAGTTTCCACAATTTCCCAAAAGATAACGTTACATTATATATATACTTATTATACTATATATACCATATTACTTACAGTTACTATCATTATAAGTATATAATAATATAATATGTATATATATTTTAATAATACTTATATAATATATTATAATAGTAATGTATATATAAAATGAAATTAGTGATGAGCCATGAAAAAAAAATTGGAAAAATCAAATTGCAAAGATACAGAGCATCATAGCTAAAAAATTTTAACAAGTTTTTCTAAATATCTTAAACACCATTCATGATAAAGCTTTGAAATTTATTACAGTATAAAACAATATCAAGTAAAATTAATGGGCAATATATGAGTTACATCACTTTACCAGAAAATTTATTTTAGAAACTCTTATCACTCATAGATAATAATGATAAATTTCACCGTTTTCATGTTAAATGTAAAAATGTTGTCAATAATAGCACTAAAGACTAAAAAAATCTACGTCGGGCATTAACGAATTCATAGGCACGTTTAGCCTTTTAATATTACGAGAATGTTTTATATTTATTCCATGTATTTTTTTATTATTATTCCTGTTTTGTTAAAATTAAATCTTTTGTTTTTCGATAATCTTTTGTTAAATCAAATTAAAAATGGATTTAACTAAATCTACAGTTTGAAATGTTGCGTACATAATAGCTATGACGGTTCAATTCGATTTTCACTTGTCATTTACATTTTCCATTTTTTAGTAGCGTGAGTTGATTGAATTCGGAACTTAAAATTTTTACATTGATGTGATATTGTTATATTACATTGTTAACTAAAAGTATTAAGTTTTTAAAATAAATCTTTAATGAATTGTCGTCATTTTCACTGTAAAGTGCGTGCAAAGTCAAGGTCCTTTAACAGGTCCTCATTTTAGAGATCGATATCTTGGTGATCGCTCGACGAAAAAACGGCGGTAAATTAATTAAAAATTACGGAAAATTTTGAAAAACTAATACGACATTATTTGACGAAATAACCACTTTCTACTAAACCGCGATTTTCCACGAAATTATAGTGAATATCGATAAAATAAAACATGTTAAAATTTTTTCGTCAAAAAAGACAATGTTACAAGCACTCTCAAAAACCGGGTTCTTTTGTCTCTTAACCCACGATACAAGAAAAACCGAATATCCGAATATATCCAAATTAACATATGATAGTTCGATGTTCCTCCCTTCTCTCGCGTTCTGTTACTTTGTCTTCAGCTTTGCCCTCAACAATAACTTTAGAAGCATCTGTTAAATTTTGTAGTGATCATGTTTCCGACTTCGAAATTGCCGTGAGAAGGATGCAGGAACAGCTAACCACCGTCGAAACTCTTAAGTCTGAGAATCAGTCCATCAAGAAGCGAGTGGATGAGTTTACGGCTAGGATGTCTAACTTGGAGCAGTACTCACGTTGAAATAATATGCACATCCAGGAACAGTGAAAGGCTCTGATAAGGACATAGATGGACTAAACATTGTTTGAACGGGGTTTTATTAAAAATTACTGGCGGTGTCTCGTGACTAAGGGGTGGCTCAGCGGGGTCACATGGACAAAAGACAGGTCGAATGGAGGTCGAAGGAGGGCGGGCAGGTGGATGGAGCTGGGATGAAGAGAGGAGAAGGGAAGGATGGAAAGTATCTTCGGGCGGAGCTGAGAGAGGGATAGTAAGGGTTAAGGCAGAGTGTTGTGTAGAATAGAAGAAATTATAAAAAAATAGGGAAATCAAGATTAGGGAACTGGAGGAAAGGAAGAGCTTTAAGGATAGGTGGGAGAAGCTAGAATTGGAAATTGGGAAGAAGATGGAGATCAAAAGTATGATAACCAGAAAGGAAAAACGGGGTGAGGACGAATCGCTGAATAGGACTTATGCTGGGGTGGCTGGGAAAGATAGAAAGGGAGCGAAGGGGGAAATCGTGGTTATTAAAGACAAGAAGTGGGAAGAAGTTGCAAGGGCTGAAAGCGAAGGAAGAAGATCTGATGGCGAAGATATGGAGGATAAAAGGAAATAAGATGGTAGTAGAGGGGGGATCGATGTGCGATACGAATGTGGTAAGGGAAGAGATAGAGAAAAGGGGTTGGCTTACGAGGGAGGCGAAGAAGGTAGACCCAAGAATAGTGATTTGTTGTGTATCGAAGGAAATGGAGGAGGAGAAGATGCTGAAGCAGATCTGGGAGAAGATCTTGTAAGACATGGGTTTGGGAATGGGGTATGAGGAGTTTATTAGGGAGGTGAGGATAATGCTTAAGATGGGAAAGCGAAAGGAAAGTATAGTGAACTATATGATGGTAATGGTGAAGGTAGGGATCAGAAAGGGGTTGTTGAGAAGCAGATGATTCTATATAGGGTTAAAATCGTGCGGAGTGAAAGATATTCGAGGTATAACACGATGTTACAAATATCGTAACAGCATTACGGGCACATGTAGGCCAAATGTAGAAATGAGCGTTGCGGCTATTGCGCAAGGAGGGGTGTGAGTTTAAGGAGTGCAAAAAGAGGGGATGTGGATCGACGTGCGCGAACTGCATGGAAGTAGGAATGCGGGGGGATCATAAAACGGCGAGTAGAAAGTGCCCACAAAGGGCAAAAAAATTAGAGAGAATAGAGAGAATTACGGATTATGTGGGGTAGAGCTAGAAGAGGAGGAAAAGGATTCGACAAAAAAACTAGGCAGGAATGTGGGCGCTAGAGTGGTAAATGAGTTTAGGAGGGAGATGGAAGCGGTTAAAGTAGTTTTCTGGAATATGGCGGGGATTACGAATAAAAATTATCAGTTCTAGGAGTATTTGAAAGGGTTTAAGGTGATATGTGTAGTCGAAACTTGGGTCGATGAGGGAGGGTGGTCGAATATAGCGGGAAAGATGCCAAATGAATATAGATGAAATTGTGTATTTGCGGAAAAAAGGATTAAAAAAGGGAAGGCCAGTGGGGGATAATAACAGAAATTACAACAGGTCTGTAGGAAGAGAACGAAAAGTTGGAGGAGTGGACGAATAAGGGGATGGTAAAGAGGAAAATTAAATGGGAGAGGCAGACGTACTATACTATACTATATGCAAAACGGCGAGGGAAGAGAATTGTTAAGGTGTAAAACGAATATGGAGAAAGGTAAAGGGGGGCATCGATAATTGATTATGTGGTGGTGGATCAAGAGATGTGGGAGAGGATGGAAGAATTTAGGCTCCAAATGTTGGAGGTCGCGATAAGGGTGGCGAAGAGAACTGAAAAACCAACAGAAAAGAATTCACAGGAGATCAATCTGGTCAGAAAAAGTGGTACACCACTACAGGAGAAAAGAGCGGGATTAGCAACAGAGGGTAGAGATGGCGAGGGAGATACAGGATTTAGTGAACCTTTTTGGTTTCAGGATTTGGTTTTAAAGGAGAGCGTAACAGGAGGTGGGGCGGACTTCGGGAAAAATGAGTGGTGGTGTGGCTGGTGTGGGGAGGTGAAGAGGGAAGCGGGAAGAAAATTGAGATAGTAGCGAATAGGGGCGGTGGGGTCAGTTCAACATAAGGAAGCAAGAAGGAGGTATAAGGATACCTGCAAAAGAAGAAGAAAGGAACTTAGATGAACAAAAGCAGACAAAATTAGGTCAATGAGACGGGCGGGAGATGTCTGGAAATACATAAATATGGTAAGAAGGGGAGAGGGGAGATTACTCATCAGATACCCATGATGAAGTGGATGGAGTACTTTATGGAATTACTGGGGGAAATGATCAAAGGGGAGCAGAAGAGAGTTAGGAAAAGGGTACAAGGAGAAGATGATATAACACAGGAGGAGGTTCAGATGGGGCTTGGATGGAGGCAACAATGAAAGTGAAGGAAAGTTTGTGGATAGTGCTGAACAGGGTATTGAAGAGAGAAGGGTTCCCGGAATGGTGAAAAACGGCAATAATAAGTCCCTTGTACAAAAATGGAAGAAGAAGTACATTGGGGAGCTATAGAGATCTCAGTTTATTGAATACGTCGTACAAGATATATGCGAAGGTGCTGCTTGGTAGACTAGAGAAAAAGACAGAGGAAAGGGAGCTCCTACCCGACAGTCAGTCAGGTAGGAGTCAGTCAGTAGAAGGAGAAGGGGGGTGATAGACAACGTATATATACTAAAACATCTGGTGGATAGTAAGTTAGATAGAAAGGGAGGGAAGCTTTATACCTTTTTTGTCGATTTAAAGGCGGCGTTCGACAAAAGAAACTATGGGAGGAGATGGAGAGAAGGGGGATATCAGGTAGAATGATAAACGCGCTAAGTGAGATATACGCGGAGACGGTAACAAGAATAAAAATAAGAGGTAATCTAAGCGAGCGGTTTTGGACGACGAGGGGTTTGAGGCAGGGATGTCTGCTTAGTCTCATCTTTTTTGTTTTGTATACTGCAGACATAGAAGACAAATTAGCAGGTGAACGGTTGAGAGGTGTAGTGATCGGAAGAAGGAAGGTGCACCTACTGCATACGCTAATGACTGGTTGGTGATTGCGAGGGACGCGGGTGCAATGAGGCAAATCATGACTAGAAGGGTATTTTGGCAGTAAGGCTTTGAGGGTGGAAGTGGATTAAAAAATAGAAAATCTGAAGATTGGATTTGGAAGGGCAACGTAATCAAGGAAATGAGGCAGTACACATACTTGGTGTAAAGATTTAAGGAGAACAACTAGAAGGGGGACATATTAAAATATTGGTAACGAGGGCAAATAGGATTATAGGACAAGTTTGGTGATGGAGTAGAGGATTTTTTGAAGAGATGTGGAAGGAAGGAATTTAATGTTTGAGAGACTCCGAAATATATAATTAGGGAAGAGATGAAGCTAAATAAGTTGAGGGTGGAGACGGGTAAGCGAGCGGTGCGTTTTGAGGAAAGGGTGGAAAGTAGAGGACATTGTAAGATCATGGGGGAGTGATACAGAGAGATTGAAGCAGGAAATTGGCATTATGGGTAGTAAGAAAGGGAAGAGTACTATAGAATGGTGGGATAATCAAAGAAAGGGGTGATCAAAAAGAGAAGAAATGTGATTGAAATGTGGAAACAGTTGGAGAGCACGGACAGGGTTATGGATATGCAAGAGAGAAAGACGGCAATAAGAAAAAGTACGTATAATTCGAATTATTATGAAGTGATTTCGGAGGGGCTACAAAAGTACTTGATGAGGGAAGGGCGTAAGGAATAGAAGAGGCTGCTTACAGCATCTCCTGGTGAAGTGTAATGAACTGAGGGAGGAGGAGATGGGTTGGAGGCTGGTATTGGAGAAAAGGGCGGAGGGAAGAAGTTGGATGCGGGAGGTTATGCAGCGAGGAAAAGGAGAGATACAAAGAGTTAACAGAATAGTTATTATATTGATTAGGGCATTATTACATGTCCTAAAGTACTAAGTAGGGCATTTTGTACTCATTTTTTGTACTCATTTATTTATTTATTGTACTTATCTTAATTTCTTTAAATGGAAGTTTATGTATGTTTTTACATATGCTGATTAATTGTTTTAAATGCTATAACCTTCAAGTTTTGAATGCAAAGTTAAGAAATTATTAATGATTTTCTGAAAATTTTTGAAAAATTATGATATCTCTTAAAATTCAATATTAGCATTATCATTAAAAATTGATGATTGCAATTTGGCATATCGACAAACAAAGCTTGTGCCTTTGGAACGCCATTTATACTATTGGATAAGATTATACAGGTTATGTAATAAATCTTTTTACCCAGGTGGTGGGTTTTTTTATTTTAATTGTCTCTATTAATTTCGACCACCTGGTCGTGTTTACAAGACTTCTATAAAGTTTACATTTAATTAACATAAAATAATTTCTAATGTTAATGATCTGACGTAAATAACTAAACATACGTTAGATCGCACATACACTTTAACGTATTAAAAGCATGAATCGCTTATTTAAGACGATGAAAACATCTTCTGAAGACGACCAGGTGGTCAAAATTAATAAAGACAATTGAAATAAATAACCTCATTACTTGAGTAAAAAAGATTTATTATATACCTTATATAAGAAAAGGTGAAATGAAGATTAACTTAAACTATATTATGTTGTGACAATTCCACCACAATGAGAAGGTACACCAGCTTCAAATACCTAGTAAAACAGCTTCTAAAAGGGTAGGGAATTGATTTTTTAAAAAATTCAAAAAGATTCTCCGTTCACGGTTGCCTCGTAAAAATACGGCCCGATCAAGTAAGATCCTATAATCCCGGCTCAGACGTTTAAGGACCATCGATGTTAGTGGTCTACTTGTTACAACAAGTAATATTATGGTTGACAGTACCGTAGTAATGAAGATTAAGGAAGTTAACATAGCTATTTTTACGAAATATCGTCTTTTACTGGTATTGTTGAATTAAGCTCACTTTCATTTGTTTAAAAGTGTCTTTTTCATGCCTTATTTTTTGTGAATAAATCATGTTTATGTAGATATTACTAAAATAGTCTAATTATCTCAAAAACCACACGTGTTAGATATACACTATCCTTAACAATAATGAAAGGTAATTAATCAAGCCTTCTGAAAAATATGTGTTCCATTTAAAATAACAAAGATATGGTTCCCCAAACAATGGGTAAATTAACACCCTGAAATATTATCCTATACTATTATTCTTCGTGCAAGATGTCAAGGCCCTTCACGTTAAACATTGACTGGACATAAAATGTTTCACGTGTTTCATGTAATTTAAAATAAATTAATTTAAATTCATTATAAATATAGAGTCCAAAATAAACTCCATAATGGATGACTGTCGATTTTTAAAAAGAAAATGTTATAAACTGCATGACAAACACATATTTAAATTCTGTACAAAATATAAATTCAAGAAATATTAACAATAGAAGAAGACTACTGTTTAGTAATTTAGTTTAGTAATTTAGTTGGAAGTTTTTCTTTAATGAATAATAATCATTAAGTCTTACTTGAAAGTTAGATGTTGAAAGAATAGAAAGAGCATCCGCGAAATTACCATAAAAATGTATGTCGCTCGAAAATCGGATTAAAATCACTAGTTTCACGAGCGGAAGTCATCTTTAATTGGAAAAATGACACTGTTAAAGAAAACGATGAAATGAACAATAAAAACACCGACAATTAATGAAGCCGGTCCGGCCGAAGGACCGAATAATAACTATTAAAAATCTTACTTGAAAGTCACATGTTGAAAGAATAAAAAGAACTATAACACTATAACTTTAAACTGTTTAATCGAAAAACCATCACATTACAAGTAAGAACGCACGATCAATAATTTTTGAGGAAAAAACATCCCTCAAAAGCGAACAGGATTTTAACATAAGACCAGTTTTTGAAGGTCACCAACATTCTCAAAGAAAATAATAAAATTGAAAACAATTATTACTAAAATTGAACGGTAATTTGACAAATGTTGTTGAATTGAATAATTGTAATTAGAATAATTCTAAATAACTACTTTAAAACGAAAGAAAAAATTGAACATAGCTGCTAAAAACTTTAATAATTGATTTTTGTTAAGCGACAGTTTTAATTTTAATTCATTGCTTCTTCTATATTAAACAAGATTTTATTCAAAAATTACAGATAATACATCATTCTGACAATTTTTCGAAAGTTCAACCTGCGTTTTTAGGTCTCTAAACCTGAGATGTAGTTTACTCAGGTAGAAGAAAAATTTGCAATTTCGAATGTGCAGAATGACATATCTAAATATAATCTGATGATTTTTAATCTACCATTACAAATAATTTCCACGGTATTTATGTAATTAATAATCCTTCGGATACAAATTTATTTTTATTTTATTTTATTTTATTGAAATATAGGTTTCCCTATTTATATATTTCTACTATAATTATTTATAATTATACCAAACTAAATTAAACAAAACTAAATCAAATTATGCGAAATTAAGGCAAAGCAAAGCGAATGGGAGCAACATCACTAAATCACAAATATATCAGGCTGAAAATGATAGTAACTGATAGTAATTACAATGTTGCACTAAGTGTTATTAGACATTTTCTTTTAAATACTTTATAGGGCACTGAAAATATTGGCAAAGAGAACCCAGTACTTAAAACATTATAGAAGCTTGGTATTCTAATCAATGTAGAATTTCTTCTCAATTCTTTGTAAATCTTATCTATGTTAAACATTGGCTGCGGATGACCAGAATATGCAGGGACATAGAAACCAATACCTTGTAGTATTGTTGGTGCATCTATTTTATTATTTAATAGTTTATACAAAAAACCTAAAGCTATCAATCTTCGTCTGACGGATAATCTTATAATATCAAAACCCCTCTTAGCATATTCATAACTTATTTTGTACCGTCTCTAGAGCATC
The DNA here is from genome assembly GCA_036711965.1 of Onthophagus sagittarius. Classification (NCBI taxonomy): domain Eukaryota; kingdom Metazoa; phylum Arthropoda; class Insecta; order Coleoptera; family Scarabaeidae; genus Onthophagus; species Onthophagus sagittarius. The sequence continues at coordinate 6,105,216 of JASERS010000007.1, read as the reverse complement.
CGAATAGCGAGCCGTACCAGGATCCCACATCACCGCCGCATATTCCAACTTTGATCTAATTAATGAATTATATAGTAGTTTCAAAGTATCAATATTAAGAAAAGAGTGAGCATTTCTAATAATGAAACCCAGAAGTCTCAATGCTGATGAGACTATAGCTCTAATATGGTCCCCAAAGCTGAAACCGTGTATGTAAATTACACCTAAATCTTTCTTCCTTGGAACGTTTTTTAATCATACATTATCAATATAATAATTGAAAGTGGTTGGCTTTTTCTCCAGTGCAAAAGTATTTTTTTCACATTTGGATGCATTGAGGTGAAGCCCATTCCCGTTACACCAGACCATAAGGTTATTAACGTCAGACTGTAAGAGAAAACAATCTTTTTCAGTGTGTATACTTCGAAATATTTTTAAGTAATCAGCAAAAAGTAAACATTTAGACTCTTTTACAACAGACGGCAAGTCATTTATAAATATCAAGAAGAGCAAAGGTCCTAAGTTACTTCCCAGTGGAACACCAGACTTGATTTTAAACCCCTGTGACGTACTATGCTTAAATGTAACGTGGAATTAATTAATTAAATAGGATGCAAAAAATCCAGTGTTGACTTAAGAAACCACACGGCCGACATATTCTAGAGCACATCATGGTTCACCTTATCAAACGCTTCAACCTGCCCCCCCCCCCCCCCTATCCAAGTCAGCACTTACATAATTATCTAAGATTATAAAGTTAGTATGCTGATTAATGTCTAATATTTTAATATTTTTTGATATGGTAAGATAGGATATCGTCTGGACCCTGTGCTCTTTTAGGCTTTAATATACCATACACTGGTATTTAATATAACATACATGTACTGCTTTAATATACAATAGATTCCAAAATGTCATCATTTGTAATAGGATTAAGTACAAATAACTCTGTCAAGCTATCACTAAGAAGCTGGTCATAACCACTTAGCAGGTAAGTAGAGGGATCACCAAAGACTTAACTAAATTATTTCCCAAAGACCATGCTAATACCCTCTGCAGAAGAGAGTACTGCTCCATTTTGCTCGAAATAAGTTGATCTATTCACATTCACTTTTTTATTTGAAACAAAGTTCCAAAATCCATTGGGGTCGTTTGTTATATTTTCCTCCATATTTTTTTATGTAGTTGTCATATGCCATATTAATATTATTTTTCAGTTTCGCACTTAGTACTTTAAAGTTTTCTCGGTGATACGTAGACGTAGCTTTAAATTTGTTATAAAATTTTTTAAGCTTGATATTGTTTATAATATCTTTGGTAAACCAAACCGGATAATTTTTGACGCAGACTCTTTTTGTGGGTGTATGTTTATCAATTATCTCATTCAATATATCATAGAAAGCGCTTAAAGCGTCGTCTACATTATAAAACAAACTTAAAAATGAGAAGTCCATAGTACTCAGGTAGCGATAAATACCAAGAAAATCAGCTCGTTGATAATTACGGATAGACTTCGGTGTTAGTATTATGTCATTAGGGTTACCAGCTATTTGAATTTCCAAAGAGGAATGATAACTATCCTCTTCCGTAAGAGGGCAGTTACACTTATATACACAAATATTCATGTTAGGTATTACCAAATCCAACGTCCTGCCATTCACATTGGGGATATTTAATGATTTATATCCCATTCTTAAGAAAGCTTGATTGAAAGACTTTCACAGAGTGAAACAATTTTCACCAACCACAAACCTCTATTGAATTCAGTCGATTCTAAGTCACATAAAACTCCAAGTCAAAAACATTATCATCATTAAATTTCACAATTGACGTCGGATATTAAATATATTAAAGAAGATTCTAACATTATGGTAGACACAATGTTTTATTATATGTCTCCGCTTTAAAGGAAATTAAAGATGAACAATCTACTGATCTACAATTACAACATGTTATACACGTCCAATCGCGAGCTAATACTAAATGTTCACTGCTTGAAGAAAAATCAACCTTTCATGATTTAACGCTTTGGTGTAATGTTTCCACATCCATTCCTAAAATTTATATTTGGACAAAATCTTCTACACCATGTCAAAAAGAGAAAATAAACAAATATTTAAAATCACCTATTCAACATATAAACGTTTCACAAGGCAGATTCGAACGTATACATGTGGGAACTGAATGATGTGGGAGACAACAAAAACATAGATTATTAATACTCGTTTCTCTCGTCATCTCTCACACACTCCTCAATATCGCTTCATCGATATTTTCTGTTGATTCTTCTAAATTTTCTTTTTCAATTTCAACTTTCTTTACTTTTTCCAGTTTATTTAACCCCGGATGGATTCAAAATTACTCGAGCTTACCTCAACAAAGCGCTTCCCAAAATTACTGGAGCATTGCATTGGTTTGTAATGTGACTCCTCATTTCCTTCTGCTTCTCGCTGACTGACTTTTGTCCACCGATCTCATATACAACACTTGCATCCCTTTTTACTTCTCTCTCTTCTACTTCTTAACTCGTACTTCGGGGAATTTGATCCTAGAAGATCCTAGAGAGATACTAGAGATCCTAGAATTTGACCGGCCATTCCTGATTTGGGACTCGCCCTCGATCCCGTTTTTGTCTTCTTCCAAATCATACATCTCTGTTTCATTATTTTCTTGTTAATTTTCATTTTGGTCTTCGACACTTCTTTCATCCTCATTTTGAGATAACTCGTCAGTCTGATTTTCATTTAGTTCCATTATTTGTTCTTCCTCTTCTTCTGATGTTACTTCATCCAAATAATCTTCCCATGGTTTCATAAAATTTACAGCAGTTAAAGTCTTCTTTAGTCCTTCTGTCATACCAACTTTTTCAACGTCATATCGGTCATGGTTTTTTACAGTTACTATCTTATAAGCTCCCAAGAATTTTGATTTAAACTTACCGCAATTTACAAATTGCGTTCGTTTTATAACGATGAAGGATTTAATCTCCTGTTGACAGGTTGACTTACTGGAGACTACGACAAAGCACTGAAGATGTCAAGTGAGATCTTGGCGAAACGTCTGCCCCTGTCCAGAGGGAACAACCAAGAAGATGAACGGATGATACCTCGGATCAACCAGAACACATACTTCTCCATCCGTGAAGCACTACGAATTACCATCAAAATTTATTTGGTAGTTTTCATATGGTTGGTCATTTTCCAATAATTTTATCATCATCCTAACAAACTCATCATCAGCTTGCGCTTGTTTCACTTGCTCGATTACTTCGGAATTAATATTGACAGTAAACATATTACTTGAAAGAGTATCACATAGTCCATGTTCAATTTCATAAACTCCCTCAAAAACATAGCCTATTTAGCCAGTTTAGGTGACAAATCATTTTTTCTTAATGCCATGGATAATGCTGCACAGTCTATTACAATTTTAACTTGAGTCCCTGTATGTATATTCAGAATTTCTTCAAGGCTGTTATCAGCTAACGTTTCGAGTTCGTAACTACAAAAATTTTGTTCTGCCAGAGTTGTTTTCTTACTTATATAGTAAATAAGATGCATTTTATCGTCTTCACCTTTCTGGAAAAGTACTGTTCCATAACCATGTTTTGATGCATCAGTTCAATTCGATTATAGCTTTTATCGTCTTCACCTTTCTGGAAAAGTACTGTTCCATAACCATGTTTTGATGCATCAGTTCAATTCGATTATAGCTTCGGGATGATAAATTCCCAACATTGGTCTGTTAAACAAGAATTCTTTCAACATCGCAAATGCAATTTCTTGTGGTGTATTTAATTTGAATTTAGTGTTTTTTTACCCAGTAAGTCGCTTAATGGATTTGCAATGTATGCATAATCTCTAATAAATTTACGAAAAGACCCCGTTAATCCAAGAAAACTCTGCACCTGCTGATATAGTAGAGTATATAGTAGACATAGTTGTAGGCTTTGGAAGTCTTTGGACAGCTAATGTCCCAAATAGATGATGTCTGTTTTCATTAATTGGCATTTTTTCCATGTTATTTGTAAACCATAACTTTCTGCTGTTTCTATTACACCGGTAAGTCGATCCAAAGCTTGTCTTTCGTCGAATGCGACAATTACAATATCATCTAAATATGTTAAAACCTCTCCGTCTGTGATGTGTGTCCTAAAAATCTCATTGATAAACTGTTGTAAGACGGCCGGAGAATTCCACAGTCCAAAAGGGGTTCTCAGAAATTCGTATTGAGCATCTGGAGTCAAAAATGAAGTATATTTTCTACTTTCTCGGTTCAGAAGTATGTGCAAAAAGCCATTTTTTAGGTCAATCAAGCTTATACCTGCTCTCAATATCTGTTCTCTGCAGATACCTGTCCTCAACAATCTTGTCATTCAGTTTTCTAAAATCAATACATATTCGGATTTCTCCGCTTTTCTTCTTAGCCAACACCATCATTCATTCTTAGCCACCAAGAAGCTGTTTCCTCACCTCCTGCTTTTCTCACTCAGAAAGTTTTCTAAACTATTGATAAATAGAAGTTTCATACTTTAAAATGATTTTAGTTTGAAGTTCAATGTCAAATATTTTATTTCCCGCCTTATCATAATCTGTCTTTAAACGTAGAATTTGCTCTACAACATCTTTTTCTTTAACATGATCCAAATTCAAGTCATCCTCCTCGTAATAAATTTGGTGTACATTCGCTTCATCGATATTTTCTGTTGATTCCTCTAAATTTTCTTCTTCAATTTCAACTTTCTTTACCTTTTCCAGTTTATTTAACCCCAGATATATCAACAATTACTCGAACTTCCCTCAATAAAGTGTAATGTGACCCGGCTGGTTACACGAAGAACAGCGTCGTTTCTTTGGTCGGTCACAATTTACAGCTAAATGCCCGATTTCATTACAGTTGCAACACTTTTTGAGTAACCTTGTATCTTTTTACTTGAAATTCTGCTCATCTTTGTAAAATGTCGGTTTTTCATTTTTTAGGGTGAAGAGTCGCTTCGTAGTTTTTAATTCGCTGTAATAAGTCGATTGGATCGGAATAAAACTGTAATGCTATTACTCTGGCCAAGTCTGGTTGATTTAATCCTCTAATTATGTATTTGGTCACACTTTTATCTCAGATGGACACTTTCTTCGATATAGCCACCATTTCGTAAAAGTGCTCTTCGTAAGTTTCTTGTTGTTTCTTCGAATCAATTGTGGGTGAATTCATCAAAATTGGTAGGAAAAGCTTTTAAAAATTTTGAAATTCTGCCATCTTGTGGCACACTCAGGTACGCCGTCATACCACAAACGTGTTGCTCCACGAAGTCTAGTCGAAGCATGCAATACCAAAACATCATTGTCAACACTGTAAGAATTCGCGATTTATTCAATATTTGTTATCCATTGTTTTAAGGATAAGCTAGCCATTCGCGAAGGATTAAAGTCAGGAATCATCTGCACAACTTGTCTCAAATTATCATTGGATGATGGTGATGTCATCGATCTGTCTAATGTACCGTTCATGAGTTCGCGTTAGCGCACTAAAAGCTTTCGTTCACGTTGTACAAGTTCTCGTTCACGTAATAATTCTTCATTTTCATTGTTCGTATCACATGTCATATTATCAAGATTATCGTTATTTATGTCGTCGCCGTTTTCACTCATTTTAATAAAAATTAATACTTCCCGGAATTTATTCATACACAATCAGCTGTCTGAGTGTCTCACATAAAACACTCAGATCCCTTCTTCCTTCTCTCTTTTCTACTATTTAATAAGTATTTTGGTGAATTTGATCCTACATACATATAGATCTTGTTGTACCTCTTGCTCCATCGTCTGGTTATTCTAACATTTTAACAGTTGTTGAACGATTCACAAGTGGCTAGAAGTGTTGCCAATTAAAGTTACTTCAGCGACCACTATAATAAATACACTTTTTCGAAACTATATTTCTCGATTTGATATTCCCACACACTATCACACGGCTATGGACGACAATTTAAATATAATTTTTTTCAAAATTTACATTACTTGGTTCTACACAGATTAGCACATCTGCTTATCATCCACAAAGCAATAGAATTTGGTAAAAAGTCAATTGTTGAAAGTAGCGATAGGTAGTTTCGTGATGTTCCAATAATTGTATTTTCAGACCTTCTCTAAAAGAAGATCTGGGATGTTTTGCTGCTAAACTTATGTTTGAACAACCACTTCATCATGGAGGTGATTTCTTTCTTAAATCAAAATTTTCTATGAATACTAATCAACTCCTTATTAGTCTACAGTTATTTTTCCCATCGCAATATATATTATAAAAAAATTAACTGGACATAAAAAGTGTTGTCTCACGTAATTTAAAATAAATTAACATGATATTATAGAATGAGGATAGAATTTAAAGTCCGTCTAGTACATTAAGAACAGTAGTTTGACTCAAATTCATTTATAAACCTACTTCACGAGAAACCGGATGCAGATTAGTAACTCTTAAAAAAATTTCAAGTTGCGCCTCTTCATCACCGGTCGGACGACCAAATCTTTGCAAGTTACGCACATGCCCATTACCTCTGTATTCAGCAAAAATTTTAGTCACCGTAGAAAAAGTGTCTCGTCATATTTCCGTAACCACACATCATAAGGATTTTAATTATAGCACTAAATTGCGGTACTGAGTGCCGCTGTGCAACCATCGAAGGGTTAAATCTATCTTTTTCAAAAAAAAAATTTCAAAAAATTTTTTGAAATTAACAATTAAAAAATTTGATTTAACTAACGTCATATTAAAGGAATTTTTAACAGCAAATTGTTCAAAATTACTAAACATCTATTTATTTGTTTGTAAAAATATCAATCAACGGATTATTTCGATAAGTTCATGCCTGATAGTTTAAAAGCATTTTGAATTAGTTTCAATATCTACTGGACATTTTTCCAAATCAAATATTTGTTAATAAAAATAATAATTAAAAGTCTACGATGGCGCCGACTACGCGTGTATCTGTGATTATGGCCTGTAAGAAGTGTTTAAAAGAAGTTTCTTGCTTAAAATGTAATAATGTAATAATGAGCTTTCATCCAAATTGTTTATTAAGAATCCCAGGATCTTTTGTGGATGAAGACGGAAATAGTCCGCCAGGCTCTCAGTCATTCTAAAACCACTAGTGTTGGTGCTGATGGTGTCACTATTAAGCAACTCCTTCCCATTTTCGATGTAATCATTCCTCCACTTCTCCACATATTTAACTTCTCCATTAAGACATCGACCCTTTAGCTTATGTTGTACCCATACCTAAACTTAAATGTCCCACTTGTCTGAGTGATTTTCGTCCTATATCCATTATTTCCGTAATTTCTAAAGCACTAGAGCGCTTGGTATATATGCAGGTGCAGCAGTATTTTGAGGAGCATAAAATTATCACAGATTTTCAATCAGGTTTCCGGCCAGGCCATAGCACGACATCGGCGCTCATCAAGATTACCGATGATATTAGACGTGGTTGTGATGATCGGTATTTGACCTTATTGGTCTTGCTCGATTTCAGCAAGGCATTTGATTCTGTTGATCATGGTTTGTTGGTGGCAATTCTTTCTTCTGTGGGTTTTTCGTCGAGCTGTGTAGCGTGGTTTCAATCGTACCTTTCTAATCGTTCGTTGTGTGTACGTGACTCCTCATCATCTTCGTCTGTAGTTACAAGCCACTGTGGTGTGCCTCAGGGCAGTGTCTTGGGTCCACTCCTATTTTCAGTATTTATAAACTCCATTTCTAAAATAATTAAATGCAACTTTCACCTATATGCAGATGACCTCCAAATTTATACAACTGCAGCTGTGGATGAAGTTCCAGCAGCGGTGATGCGGCTTAATAGGGATCTTGCCAGCGTTCTGGACTGGTCTAGATTCCATGGCTTGGGTTTAAATGTAGCAAAGACTCAGGCTATTGCTTTTGGATCAAGGCCTCTGGTAACAAAATTTTACTCCCTTAACAATACCTATTTGTCACTTAATTAATATTATACAATTCTCTCGAACTGTTAAAAACTTGGATGTGATGATGGATTCTGCATTGTCCTGGCAGCCCCAGATTCAGTCTATCTGTAGGAAAGTCTATTTCTGTTTCTACTCCCTACGCAAGCTTGGTTGCTTCCTTACACCTATTGTTCGTCGTAAACTCTGTTACTCTTTAATTCTTCCCCATTTGGACTATGCCGATACCGTATACCCGGACCTTTCGATTGGTCTTCGAAACAAATTGGAGAGGTTACAAAATAATTGTGTGCGCTTAATCTTCGACCTGAGAAAATATGAACATGTTACACCTTATCGTAATCACCTCGAAATGCTTACCGTTGGGAATCGTAGATCTTTCCGCATACTAACTACCTTATACAAGATTCTTTCCTCTCAGTCTCCAATCAATCTGTTCACTGCATTTCAGTTCATGGCCTCTCGCGGCCTCTCGACCTTTTGTTAACCTTGTATTAATGTTAAGGAATGATGTGTACATTTTTTTTTCTTTTATTGTATATCTTGGTGGCAATAAATTGTGTTATCATTATTAAAAAAAATATCTTCTGGTGTATCAAGCTAACCTCAAACTGTTCCTGTGTCGAGAAAGATGCTGAAATTCAGAGCCTAAAGGATAGAATAGCAACATTGAATTCAGAAATTATGAATCGACTAATAGATCTATCGACTGTACAAATACAATTAATTAATAATGATACATCATCGATTGGAAAATGTGTTGTTCTTGACAATAGCATCAATTCGTCGATTTCTGAATCTACCGTTGAAACTGTAGTCAAACAGGTAAGACAACTAGACGAACAAATATCAACAAAACTAATAACTATAGAAAAAATGCAAAACTATAGAAAACTACTATAGAAAAAATGCATCGACAACATTTTTATGAAATCTCCTTTGGATAGTTATAGTGTTGATGCATTCAGTGATTGTTATTTATCCGATCATTTTGCTCAATATTTAATTATACCAGTATCATTGAATGAAAATCAGTATGAAGGAGGTATGATCCGATGCATTACACAATCTGGTATGACATCGTATTTTAATATTTTAAATGACTGTAGTTCGTCAATGAACTTCTCCAAATGAGTGGAATACAGATGACAAGTATGCATTGTTCTTCGGAGCTATCTTAGAGACGTTTAATATGGCCTTTCCACTTCGACACCACTGATGGTGGAGTAAAGTGGTTTGACAGAAATTTGGCAGAATTAAGATCTAAATATAATTTAGTTTGCGAAATGTATAATCATCAAAAGTCTGCTATGTTGTTGCAGTTACGTAATACTATGCGAGCTCACTACAGGAAAGCCTTAGAACTAGCAAAAATTAAATTCAATAGTGCTTTCATTAACAACTCGGGGAATAAACCGCGGGCTATGTGGAATATAATAAACTCAAATCGACAAAACCTAAAAGATCGTACAATTAATATAGATGCCCAAAAATTTAACGAATATTTCAGTGAAGTGCCGAATAATATAATTAAAAGTTTGCCAAAGTCTGCCCGTGTACCCCTTGATTTCTGCTGTCGATTGTTTTTTTCAGCAAACGAGTTTGCTTTAGCTGCGGTGACTCAGAATGAGGTAACAGACGTGTTGAGATCATTAAGGAATAATTCAACAAGGGACTATTAACTAGTCCATTAACTAAACTTTTAAACTGTTCTATTGAGCAGGGAATATTTCCTGACATGCTTAAATGTGCCTGTGTTGTACCTATATATAAGCAAGATTGCAAGAATGATGTTAAAAATTATCGCTAATAAGCATTCTGCCTGTTTTTTCAAAAGTGTTTGAGCGTGTGATATACAATAGAATTGTAAGCTACGTGGAAGAAATATACCCAAGATGCAGTGGTGCAACTAATTAATTTCTGTAATGATACCTTCGAAAGGGGAGATTATTGTGTGTCTCTCTTCTTGGATTTGAGTGGTGCTTTTGACTACGTATCGCATGACATATTAATTAAGAAACTCAAATTTGTATATAACTTTGATGATGTTAGCGTAAAGTTCATAAAATCTTTTTTGGAAAATAGAACTCAGATTGCTAGAGTAAATAAAACTATGTCAAGTAGCTTACCGATTCGTAGAGGCGTACCACAGGGATCGATACTAGGCCCTCTACTTTTCTCTTGTATTTTAACGATTTTGCTGACTATGTTGTGAACAACGTGACATCTACAACTTGCTTGATGTATGCTGATGCATGTATGCGTATGTGCGAATCTTAACGGAACGGTTGAGAGGGCTGAAGAGGTATAGGTTAGAGCACGCGAGTGGTGCATCGTAAATGAATTGTGTCTTAACGAAGAGAAAACAACAAAATTGATTTTTATGTTAAAAGTTTTTGGGACTGAATGTAGAGGCACCTACACTCAAATATGACTCTCACATTACCAACGTAGAGAGTAGAATTAATAGTAACATCTTTTTGCTACGTAGACTAGTACATACCGTATCCACTGATGTGGTAAGGACGGCTTATTTTGCTTTGGTCCACTCTCTCATATCGTACTGCTTAGAGGGATGGGGCGCTTCTGCGATGGGTGAAACATTGTTTAAACTACAGCGTAGAGCTGTTAGAGTAGTTGCGAATGTTGCCTATAGAAACGAATGTAGACATGTATTTCGAAAATTGTCAATAATGATTCTACCATCGGTCTACATACTAAGGACTGCAATATATTGTGTAAAAACACAGTATTCTTATCATAACCACTCAGACATGGATACAACACAAGAAATAGAGGCAACATATACCATGATTTCAATCGTTTAATGAGAAGTCAACGAGGTCCAATACTCATGGGCCAAAAATTTTATAATAAACTGCCGTTCCATGTTAGAACTCTCCCGGTAGATGTACTTGAATGAATATTAAGAGAATTCTAAGTACAAAAAGCTTTTTACTCAGTTAACGTGTTTTTAAACTGTGATATCAACATTGTATAACGCTTTTTTCTTTTTTTAGGTGCAGTTTTTTACATTTATTTCTTTATTATGTTAAATAAATATTCTATTCTATTCTAATACAAAATTTGTTCTAAAATTTAAAAAATCTTAGAAAAACTTGGTGTTGTCATTAAAAAATATTTGATCCAGAAAATAACACAAAAAGATTCTTAAAAAAGAAACGCGTTTTGAAGATATATTAATTGTTCCAGAATTTTTGTTCAACCATTACTATACAGGGTGACACAAAAGTCTGGAATACAGCAAATCTGTATTCCAAAATCTGTATTCCTTCGCTATTTTTACTTTTAACAAAAATGTTTCTTATAAAAGTTTTTAGGTTTATTATAACGCATATTTCGGACAAGTCTGATTGTTTGCATTATTTATAGTTTGATTTATAGTTATGTATTAGAATAGTACAATAATTATAATTGTTATATCATTTTTGACATGTGTAAACCTTTTTGGTATTTGGCACGAAATAAATATTCTGTTCTATTCTAATACAAAATTTGTTCTAAAATTTAAAAAATCTTAGAAAAACTTGGAGTTGTCATTAAAAAATATTTGATCCCGAAAACAACACAAAAAGATTCTTCAAAAAGAAACGCGTTTTGAAGATATATTAATTGTTCCAGAATTTTTGTTCAACCATTACTATACAGGGTGACACAAAAGTCTGGAATACAGCAAATCTGTATTCCAAAATCTGTATTCCTTCGCTATTTTTACTTTTAACAAAAATGTTTCTTATAAAAGTTTTTAGGTTTATTATAACGCATATTTCGGACAAGTCTGATTGTTTGCATTATTTATAGTTTGATTTATAGTTATGTATTAGAATAGTACAATAATTATAATTGTTATATCATTTTTGACATGTGTAAACCTTTTTGGTATTTGGCACGAAATAAATATTCTGTTCTATTCTAATACAAAATTTGTTCTAAAATTTAAAAAATCTTAAAAAAACTTGGTGTTGTCATTAAAAAATATTTGATCCCGAAAACAACACAAAAAGATTCTTCAAAAAGAAACGCGTTTTGAAGATATATTAATTGTTTCAGAATTTTTGTTCAACCATTACTATACAGGGTGACACAAAAGTCTGGAATACAGCAAATAACTTCGCTATTTTTACTTTTAACAAAAATGTTTCTTATAAAAGTTTTTAGGTTTATTATAACGCATATTTCGGACAAGTCTGATTGTTTGCATTATTTATAGTTTGATTACCATGTAACTTTTTTTAATTGAAGTGGGACGAAATTGTTTTTCGTATCTTTTTGATAAAGCATATTTTTCTCTATGTGTTGAGCATATTATATAATAAGGTTACATAATGAAAAAATCTGATAAGTTGATTTTTTTAATTATCAAATCAGTCATTTCGCTGAATCAGCGTTAATGTCTAGATTAATCCACTGGAAAGATCGAAGTAGACGGTAAAATGGCATTAAGTACTGAATTATTCATAAAAACGCCGTTTCTGTTCCAATAATCATGGCAAATTAGTTGATAATATTAACTAATGTGTTAGGAAAAAATCAAAAAGAACTTAAAAAAAATAACTAACAAAACTAAAACAACAAATGTCCAAATTGGCCATCATTTACTTCTAAACAAAAGTCAAGATGTTTTCTAAAATTATGTACACAGTGTGAAAACATATCAACCGAAATTTCTTGTGTTTCAGCACTTATTCATAGTTTTTGACGTTTAGTCCAACACTTACTTCGTTTCTTTTTACTGTATTAATTTAGGTATTAACGCTGTTTCAGCGCCTACTTTGATTAGAATGTCTGACTTACAGGACTTTTTTCATTATGTAAGCTTATGATATAATATGCTCAACACATAAAGAAAAATATTCTGTATTAAAAAGATAAGAAAAAAAATTTCATCCCACTTCAAATAAAATATTTGTTGCCATGGTAACCATACTATAAATAACACAAACAATCAAACTAATGCATATTTCGTATATATACCTAAATATATCTAAAAACTTTTATAAGAAAGATTTTTTGTTAAAATAAAAATAGCGAAGTTATTTGCTATATTCCAGACTTTTGTGCTACCCTGTATATTATATACAGGTAATACCCGAAAAAATTAAGATTATTTAGCATTCGCAAATAATTTCTTAACAAGATATAGGGCATCCAAAGTTCTTTAAATTTAAATATTATCTGCAATAAAAACAATCCTTTGTTGAATACTTTTTTTCACTGTCAATTATTTCAACACTTATTATTATTGACATTACTGCCAGTCTAGCTTTAATTTTATTTTAAAGCACAACCCAAGTATGAGAAATGAATTGGAGTAACAAATTTTCTATAAACGTATTTTTCTTAAAAACAGTAACTTTAACCAAAATTTTGTAAGAAACCAATTTGACGGCTAATTGATCACTTTATACAAAAAAAATGCTCGTTTGACAAAATTATCAGAGTAGATAATATTTAATAAATAATATAATTAATATTAAATATGTATGTATTACTTATTGTAGAAGTCTCCCAGCAATTATTTGAATCACTTATATATATATATATATATACTGCTTGGAAATTCCATTTTGGGCGGTGAAGGTCAGCTGCGCCGTACCAAAAGGCGGTCGTTATTTATGAGCGTATTTCGCACAGTGCGTTTCGCATACAGTGGTCAACAAAAGTATTCGTATACGGCTGTGTGTTAACATATTACACACAACAAATTTTTTAAATTCCCTTAAATGGATTATTTACCTCCATTTATATTTAACGAAAATTTCTAAAATTATAAAATAATTATTAACAATTATATGTCACAAAGTTAATATAACAAAATTAATAATTTCCAAAATGCTTAAATTAAAGTTATAAGGTGTTTTCTAAGATCTTGTAATTAGAGTTGTGCAATTGACCGGTCAAATATGATTAGGTCAATTATCGGTCAATTGACTGATAAGAAATGATTTAAGGCACACTTAAACACGATTAAATTTACTTTAAAATGTAAATTATTTAATCAATACATCTTTCATTCCTGCGATATGATAATTTATATTTCTATTTTTAAATAAGTAACGATACAACACGCAGATTTCGACTTAAAAAATCGTAGTATCATCAACGATGATTATGAAAAACAAGAATTTATCTTTTTCGCAACTAATCTCTATTAAATTTACTTTAATTAATTTACATTTTAATTTATGGTCTTTATTACATGGTGATATCTCAATTATTTCTTGGGATATATTTTTTAAAATTTTTATTATTCATATGTTCCGTATTGAAATGTGCAGTGTTGTAGTTAAAAAGATCTGACAACAGTGCTTATGATATTATATTGATTGTATTTCTAGGTAATGAATGATACAACACGCAGTGTTGGATTTAAAAAATCGTAACAAGAATTTATCTTTTACATTATAATCTTCATCAAATTTGCTTTAATATGGTCGGTTCTACTTTTTTTTTCGCTACTTGAATACATAATGGCATTATTATATTTGATCGAATAATTGACGATGATAAAATACTGACGGTTAATTGACGAAAATTTTTAATCAGCTTCTTTGTAAACCATTTCTTATAGTGTTATGAGTTCATGGCGCTGCTTTTGCTTCCAGATATAAGGGGGTGGTTCAAAACGTCTATTTTTATATAAACCGGGAAAGGTTAGATACATGTACATTCACGACTTAATGCTACATATTTATAAAAAATAAATACGTAGGCTTGAATTACACATGTTAGACTACAGAATGACATATTTAGTATTCTAAAATAATCATGACGCTAACAGCAATAAATTATGAAAGATAGGCATAATAAGGGCTTAATACAAATCGTTCTCTAGAAGAGACTAGGGACTTAAACGAGGTTGAAAATGTTTCATTTAATACTCATGTATCTTAAGAAGAGATTCTGTATTCGTAAAAATGCAATTCATATGTTGTTCTTTCATGATTTTGTCACAATTTTTATTTATTACGAAAAAGTGTAAAATGGATTGCATAAAATCAACAAAACAGTTCAAAGTAAACCTTTGGCTATTACTCTGTAGATGGCGCTAGGTACTGACTAAAAATTAAACAAAAATAATTAATTGGCAAAATGAAGAATAATAAAATATGACGATAAAGAAAAAATTTAAAACTAAAAATATTAAATCTATATTACCTTTTTGATGTTATTTATTTCGTGACGGAACTTTAAATAAGAGGTTCTTAATGTCTATAGTGACTTTGCCGGGTTGGGAGCTTTATTACTGCAAGCAGTTACCCAACCTCGTGTCCATGTCCCACCACGTGAAGGCGCAATATTACCTGCCATTTAGCTCACCTTTGGCTTCTTTTATTACTTGGTAATGATTTAATTTAAACAAAAACGAAATTTAAAATTTCCTAACCTGCTAAAACTGCAACCTAACTAAAAAATAACTTACAATAATAAAGCAAAAATTATAAAAATATCCGGGTAAATATCTTAAATAATAAATAATAAAAATAAAATAATAAATAAAATATCTTAATAAATATCCATTGCAATTTCTGATTGGTACTTAAGTGTCCTGAAATCAAAAATTTTTCGGACGGGATTAGTTGATATAATCTTGTGTTTACTATTATAGTTGACGATTCTTATTTTGGTGGTAATTCTATTCAAATGAACTTCACATCTTCTTTTTTATCTTCATTCGTCAGTAGCGTGATTAAAGCTTCATTATGTAGTCTGTTTCTATGGTCCTCCATATCCCGTATATTTGGGCAGTTGAAGACCATATGTTCTACCCATTTGTACTATTTCTCCACAATCGCAAAAGTTGTTAGGCGCAATTTGTCTGTTGTACAGAAATTGTGGGCAGGGGCCATGTCCTGTTATGAAATGGATCAAGACTTTGCCCAATTCCATTTTCTGTTGTAGTTTCATACAGACATCAGGAAAAAGGTCATACTCTTGCCAGATGTCAATTATTATCTCTATTATTTCTTTCTTGTATTGTACATCTTTCCCGATGAGGATTTGTACTTTTTCCGGCCTTCTGTCATTCTTAAAAGTACATTCCTCTGTGCTCTTTTCAACCTCTCTCGTGGTTTAACTTACAGAGTCTTCTCGATCCATACGCTCGCTGCCTAAGATACTTGTCATTACTGAATTTATATGAATTCATGATTTTTCAGTTTGTAAGTCTTTGTTGCTAGACTTGTAATGGCGTTCATAGCGGCAGTTGCCGTTTCGCTAACCTTATCTACATGCTCTGCAAAGTTAAATCGTTCTGAGGTATACGCCTAGGTATTTTGGTGTTCTGTTTCTTCTAATTGACTCCACTACGATTTTAATAATAGGTGTCTTTCATGATGGCATAGGTGGTGTTTTGTTCCGAGACTTGTAGTATGTTCTTTTTACACCAGCTTGCCACTTTGGTCATGGTATAGGTGTTTTTTCTTCTAATTGTTTTCGGCTATCTCCTTCTACTACTAGCAGTATTTTATCGGCATCGCTATAGTTGTTTCTTCTATTTTATTTAGAAGTTCTTCAACTACAACGTGCCGGAACATTGGACTGCACATGGATCCTTGTGGACATCCTTTTGTTATTCTTTCTGTGACAGTGGTTGTGGGGCCACATTGTTGCGTATCTGTCCTGGCAGTCACTTCTGAAGGTGTTGTAAAGTTTCGCTGGACAGTTTTGTGTCTTCAATCTTCCAAAAAGGAGTTGGCCACCATAGGTTATTAAAGGCTCCTGATATGTCTATAAATATTACAATCGCATATTTTGATTCTATGCGAGCAACCTCCTCAGTTAACTTGTTCATAGCATCATCTATCGACTTTCCTTTTTTGTAAGCAAATTGATCGTGATTTATTGTGTCTTTTATTGTGAAAAGTCTATGCTCTTTGAAACGGAAAAGATTTTGTGCAAAAATCTTTTCAAAAATTTTAGAAGGCAGATTATCCGGTAAGACCTTAATTATTTCCACAGTTATGTTATCAATTCCAGGTGCCTTGCTATTCTTGCACTGGTTTATTACTGGCAAAGTTTCTTCCACCATTACTTCCTCCACTCCTTCCAACAGTTGCCTCATTTCCGATGTTTCTTGATAACTTTCATTGTCTGGAAGTAGCGCATGGAGCAAAATTTTGGCCATATCTTGCCATCCCTGTGTGAAACCTCCATCTTTTGCATCACAATTTTAAAGCGTGATTAGATAAAATTTTGTACTTAACACGTTAACAAACAACAAATTTTATTTAACTCTACAGATGTTGGTGTCACTTATTCTCATGTTTCGTAGGTGTTTTTGTAGATGTCAGTGTCCAGTGATTAGACCTATGATCAAACGTAGGTTCTTCCTCGAGAACTTCATAAATAAATCAGTTCGTTTGAAGTCAGAGTACATCAGAGCTTCCTTAACTTGGCGACATCCGGGTGTACTGCCCCAGTAATTTAATAATAATAATAATAATAATAGGACTTTATTTCCCACAGGTACCACCCAATTACAGGAAAAAATAACATACATTATTTAAATTTAAATTTAAATTAACTAAATGAAAAAAAAAATATAGCAATAAGCAAAATTAATAGCTAATACAACTACATAATCAAATCCTAAACATGACCACTAACAATTTACTGCGCGCCAAAGTGATCCAAAGTCACCCTAACCACCGTGTTCAATGAATCAAAAAACATATCGCAATGCGGCGAAACACGATTGCCGTAATCGGACATCAACGATACAGGAGATTTTCGTAAAATATTACTATTACTACGGTAGATATAGAACATGAGGGGACAGCGTGAGCCGAGACGTGGCACAAGAAAGGTTAACCTTTCCAACAACCAACCACAATCAATATCGTAATGCAACAGTTTATAAATAAATTTAACTATGTAAACAACTCTGCGCTGTTGTAGTGAAAGAAAACTAAATCGCGAAAGGAGAGAAGCGTAATCAGCACCCCTGGGCGGATAAACACGATCCAGTCGAAAGCATAGATACTTTAAAAATGTCTTTTGTACAGATTCAAGCGCATTCGCGTAAAACTGATAGAACGGATACCAAACAATTACCGCATACTCCAACCGCTATCTGATCAACGCAAAAAACAACGTACTTAAACATCTGATGGATAGACCTTTACAGTTCCGAACAATAAACCCGTAAATTTTATAACACTTAGCAACTAAGTCAAAAATGTGTTCGTTAAATGTCAGACCACTGTCAAACAGCACCCCAAGGTCACAGCATTTACGTTCGGACATTAACGGTTGACTGGCCAGGTGATATGCCCAGTCGATTGTGTTTAATTTTTTAGAAAATGTCATGGTAAAACATTTAGAAACATTAAGTGATAAACGGTTGCTAAGGCACCAATCCTCAACACGAAACAAGTTTTCCTGCAAGCGTTCACAATCGCTGAGTTCCCCAACAGCCGAGAATAACTTCAAATCATCGGCAAACAGCAGCTTCTCACAATCCAAGATCTCAGTTACGTCGTTAATAAAAGCCAGGAACAGCAATGGACCGAGGTTGGATCCCTGGGGAACCCCTGAAGTTGGAGAAAATCCTCTGGAGGTAAAGCCGCCATAATTAACGAACTGCTGCCGACCTAGCAAATAAGATTTCATTAACGACAACAGAGGGGCACTTAATCCAAAATTACTCAGCTTTTTTAATAAGATAAAGTGATCCAGCTGATCAAACGCCTTCCGAAAGTCGAGATACACGGCATCCACCTGTCCTCTAGCGTCGATTACATCGGCAAGAAATTGGGCGAAGCAAGACAGATTAGTGACGGTGGATCGACCACAAACAAATCCGTGTTGGGCTGGGCTTATGGTCTTATTTAAATGATATGAGATATGCTTGAATAGAACGCTTTCAAAAATCTTCGAGAAACCACACAGCAGCGATATAGGCCTGTAATTCTCAATCTCCGCAGGGTTGCCCTTCTTCAGAATTGGACAGACGTATGACTCCTTCCATAACGACGGAAAGGTAGAAGTAGATAGGATTAGATTGAAAATCGAGAGCAACGGGGCGGCCAGAATCGAAGCACAGTCTTTCAGTAAGAAGCTCGGTATCCCATCTACTCCCATCGTAAGAGTATTCTTTGCACGCTTCAACGCACCCTCGACCTCCTCCAAGCTGAAGTTCTCCACAGACAAACAAAGACTCTGATTGGGGAAACCAGACCCCACAACAACCGGATCAGATTGAATATAAACGGACTCAAAATAATCAGCAAAAGCGTCCACAATACTTCGACCCGAACTGAACTCCAGGCTTCCGTACGTCATAAGGCCTGGAATGCGAGTACCTCCCTTCCGTGACCGGACATAAGCCCAGAAGGTACTGGGATCAGAAATCAAAGATCGCTCTACACTGATCATGTGCGCACTATATGCATCGGTAATAAGGTGTCTCGACAGAGATCTGTAGCGTTTAAATTCATTGAGGCAAAACAGTGAACCAGTTCGCTTATGCTTTGCGCGCATATTCTCCTTCATGCGAATACAATCTTTTATCTCCTTCGTGAACCAGACAGGCCAACGACGACTTGTAGAATCTCTCACAGTTTTAGGCACTGCTAAATCAAAAACATCGTGTAGCTTGTTATAAAGAAGCCGACATGCATCTTCTACCACTCCAATACCATCCAGGTCAGACCAATTCACCTCTCCCAACATCCGATACAACAAAGGATAGTCTGCGCGCTTAAAGTTATAGGTGGGTAGGCCACGATGCTTAAACATAGAAATCTGCGGAGCATAATGCAGAACAACTGCTAAAGCGGGAAAATTTAGACATATCTTGGTTCTGGTGATTCCGGAGTTTTGTCTGCAGCTTTCCACGCTAATTTGTCCGCCCTGTCATGAAATTTATTTCCAGAATGATCCTTTGACTAGCAGATCGTGATCTCATTACAAGCCAAGGAATCTGTAGTCTTTGGTAGAACACGCATTTCGAAGATACTCTGTGTATATGTACCTTGAAAACATTATAAATAAATAAAAGGAGTTTATTATTTTTGTTAGTTTTCTGCATATCTGTGCATATTTTGTAATAACGAATGCATCCATCCTCTAGTAGTAATCCTCTACCTTGTAATTGAGGTGTCTAAATATTTAATAAAAAATAAATTATGTGATAACTCTTAAAAAAATCGTAATACATTTTTCGCACATTTATGTAGTGTTTTTATGGCGTTTTTATGTTTTTGAGCTGGCATTATCCAATTAGGCAATCATATCCAATTTAGGCATGGGTTTTACTTGCCAGTGGTTTTGAAGTCTTTGGATGTTCTGTTAGTTCTCCGTTGATCACACTTTTTTAAATAAACATGAACACCTTCTCACCTGAATTTTAAAAAATCTATTTTTTCGTTTCTTACTTGCATACGATAAAATTTCCAGAAAATGTGGAGGCAAGTATTTAAGCAGACAGTAAACAAGACCTACCACCATTTCTTTAACTGAACACTAATTTTGTAGTTTTCAATGTTTTGATCTATTCTGTCAACTCTCCTATATTTTTGTTGTACTGACCAGTAATACGAGATTGAGGATCATGTCCCTTCTTTCTCGCTTGGTACCCTTCGATTTGATTGTTACATTAGGTTAACTGTGTCACAGGAACTTACAATAAGAACAGTGCTGTCATTCCAATCTGTCATAGCTATGTTTGTACTTTTATCCGTTAGGTACTCATATGTGCCCCTAGTTTTTTTTTAAATTTTGTTTGTAGCTATAAAGCACTTCTCAGTCCTGCATCCATACACTAAACTTTGAAGAGAATTAACCAGGTACCCTAATGGATCAAACAAGCTTCATATATTGTACCCATATTTAACCTATGATGAACTCTTTGGCTCAATGTCGACCAAAATAAAGAACCTTGCTTTTCGTCACTACTTACTTTTTCATTTACTTTTTAATTTGTTAAGGATGTCAAAAAGAGGACGCATTTTTGCAAACTTATCACCATGGAATAGTAATGTGCCATACGCCATGGAAAAACTTGAAAAACTGACACAAAATGGCAATGAAGCATTTAATTCCGGCAGTATCAATCTCAATAGTATAGTCACCATGTTGCTGAGCATAAACGATATTTTTGAACGATATATTTGTAATATCGTTCAAGAAAGTGCATATTTCTTCAGCAAAGAAACTTTCTCAAGAAAGAACATCAGTAAGGCTCTATAATCACTTCCAAACGCATACAAATTTAGCAAAGATCATTTATAGCAAACAATCAACAGACAATAGAGTATATTTTAGTGCAAGAATAATATGAAATTATTTACAGTAAATTACAAACAAGTACTTACTTCTTTGTAGCCATTTTGCACTATAAACACAAGCACGACAAACTCTGTGAGATTTGCAAACGTGAGAATTCTAACAATGCATGCAATTCCCAACAATGTATGACACTATGATGGACAAGATGAGACGCAAAGAATGTAAAAATCGTGAAAATGTGGTAAAACTGTCGCTCTTCCAACATTGAAACACTGGACAAAAACGGGTTAAGATATTTATATCTTGAAAGTTAGCTAAGAAAATTCGTTCATTCTTTAGACTTCGAAAATGCGTTAATCAATCTAAATCTTTCTTACAAAGGCAAATACAACACCAATGGCAAATAAACCGCTAAGTTCTTCTTATATTTTTGTTTCTTATAACAAGTAACTGCTATAACTATCAGAATTTATTTGTTTAACATATTTTGTATTATATGTAGTGGAAAGAGGCCAAATCTAAGACGCACATGTATTAGGAACATCTATGTGCCAAAAATAGTCAGTCTTAGATTCGAAGGAATACAGAGATACTTGAAGGGCCATTACTTATCAGAACTAATCATTTTTTATGCTTTGTTATTCAAAGTAATCCTAGAATGAAAATACTTTGAGAGATGGAAAGAAGTACTTCCGATCTCTAAGCGTCAAAATAGTTTGAGTATTACCCTGGAAATTAAATCACAAATTCCCGTTACGGACCTGTTCCAGCTGCTTAGGTAAATTGAGGAAGATAACAGCATGCTTATATATTCCCATTGCAATCGGTGCCCTTAGCCATGGACAGGAATACCACACACTGGATATGAAATCGTTTATGTTGGAATCGTTTATTTTGGGCGACCTCGGCGGAGTGACAATAAAATCGTCTCATAGGAGGCTTTATATATTTACTAGGATATAAAAGGAACGATTTCGTTTTAAGTCACCGAGGTCGCTTGCGGGCGAGGCGTTGGATGTAAAATATTGATACAAAATCGTTTATTTTGGAAGATAGTAGCGCCTCGCCCGCAAGCGACCTCAGCGGAGTGACAATAAAATCGTCTCATAGGAGGCTTCATATATTTAGTAGGATATAAAGGAACGATTTCACTATAAATCGCCGAGGTCGCTTGCAAGCGAGGCACTAGATACAAAATATTAACACGAAAGCCTTCATTTTGAAAGTTTGAGAATAAATTCGTCTTATAAGAGACTTTATATATTTATTGTGATATAAAAGGAACGATTTCGCTTTAAATTGCCGAGGTCACTCGCGGGCGAGGCGCCAGATTTGAAATGTTTACATAAAAGCTGTAAACAAACCCCGGCCGAGCGAGAATAAAATCGTCTTATAGGAAATTTTATGCATTTACTAAAATATACAAATCTGCGAGGTCAACCAAAATTGCAGCAAACCATCAGCAAATCAGTTAACACAAGTCGCAATTTTCTGTTATTAAAGTCGAAATAATTATCTTCTCTAATTATTTTTAATTATCCCGTTAATTTAGAAAAAGTTGTAGATACAAATAAAGCTCTAAATAGCATCAAATAGCACTGAATCTAGTACAATTTTATTAACTGGAAATCCTGCATGCTACGAACATTTACAACTCGATCAAAAAAAAAGTAAATTTTTTATGACACAAAAAGTCAGTGTCCGTCACCCTCTACACATCAAGGTCGAAACTATATAATTTTTTTGCACTTTTAGCAATCTCACAGAGAATTGAAACGCGGCGTTAAAAATCAAGAGGCTGTTATGGCTCTTTCACACTTGTCGGATGTCAGAAGCACTGCGGTTATATGGATGATATCGGATGGTCGGTATCTGACCCAATGTGAATATCCGACATCCGACAAGTGTGAAAGAGCTCTCAGGTGTGAAATTAATTTCAATTGACGATTGTCCTCAGTTTTCCTTCATTTAAATCTAAGGTTTTTAATAATTGTTGAACTTTGTTTGTAATTGTGTCAGAGTAACACGACTTCCTTTGGGTTAGAAATTATATATCATTTTTCTAATATCTATTCCGATATGTTGGTTTTCGTGCACACTCTCTTACGTTTTTTAGGAGAACTCAATGTTAAGTTATTATCAGCATTGCTAATTGCAACCTTAATATAAACCTTCTGTTTTAACCATATTTTGTTTTAATTTGGAAATTGTCTTAAAATAATTATACACCTCAAATATATAACATTCTTCGATTGAGAATAAAATGGATGTTTCTTATTTCACGCTTCCATTGATTTAATCAATAATAATAATAATCTTCATTGGTATTAAGACCAAGCGGTTTACACAAGTCATAAAATACAAGATAAATATATATACACTCATAAAAAAATACATAGTAGTAACTAAGACAATCAAGACTAAGACAAACATTCACGGGCAGCCGTACTCGTCAGGACGGGAGTGCTCGACATAAAGTCCTCAAGTTCATAAAAGGCTTTATCTATTAAGTAATTTTTGATCACCAATGAGAATTGGTTAAAAGGCAGATCACGAATTCTAGGGAGGTATCACATTGGAAAACTTAATACTTTGGTAATTGACTGAAAAACGAGATCTTGAAAGACGTATATAATTTGGTTGAATATCAGCTTCGTTGCGAGTTTTATAAGGATGTGCTCGCCTTTTCACGGCAACGTCTCTATTCTTATAACGGAATTTAAGGGACTCGAATATAAAAAAACTCGGTAATGTTAGGATTCCCAATTCACTAAAGGCCCGACGACAGTCATCCCTGTAGGCAAGTCCCGCCATAATTCTAATTGCTCTTCTCTGTATTGCGAACAAAGATTTAGAGGCAGCAGAATGACCCCAGACTAACAACCCATACGACAATTGGGACTGAAAAAAGCAAAAGTAGCAAGTCTTCAAAACTTCCAGCGAAACAATGCCAGCTAGGCGTTAATTACAGTGGGAATGCCAGGTAAGTTCCGGGTCAACAGTTAACCCGAGAAACTTATTCGATGAACAAGCCTCATCAACTGATCGCAAAGTAAAAGTCATATTCACAGTCTTAGACCGATTCAAAGTCAACTGATTGATTCGAAACCAATCCTCCGCTAAAGATATGAGCTGTGATTGTCGCAGCAATGCGGAATCTTGCGTAGGTGCAACCGTCATCAATGTTGTGTCGTCCGCGTAGAGCAACAACATGCCGTCAATAAGGGGATTCGATAGGTCATTTATGTAAATTAAATTGACCCTTGTGGAACTCCGCAAGAAAGTTTACCCGGTTCAGATAGATTATCTCCAACTTTAACAGACTGATACCTGTCCTTGAGGTATGAGGGAAGAAGTTTACAACTTAGCGGTCAGATATTGTACGCATAGAGTTTGCGAATCAGTATCGTATGCGAAACACAAAAAGCCTTTGTTAGGTTGACAAAGGTCGTCTCGCAGAACTGAGAAGCCTCAAAACAACCCACAACACAATCTAAGAAACGAAGAGAAGCCATAGTGGTCGATTTACCCGGTCTAAAACCGCATTGACTCTCGTTAAACAATTTGTTGTCTTCAAAATATTTTTGTAACTAGCTTTTCAATAAGACCTCGAAAATTTTAGATACTACTGGTAATATGCTAATAGGTCTGTAATTTCCAGGATCCTTCTCATCACCTTTTTTAAAAATTGGCAGCATCAATGTTGACTTTAAAACATTAGTCAATGGCCCAACGAGAACATTGACAGCCTTCTTAATCATCGCGATATTAAGATCGCAACAGTCTAGGCATTTTGTGTTATTTAAGGCATCGATAGAACTCCGTACTTCAGTTTGAGACACCGTCTTAAAAGAAAATTGTATAGGCGAAGGAGGGCTGTTTACATAAAGAAGTGGTTCAACCGAGTCCCCACCAGATATTACATCGTTCAAAACAGATAAAGGGGCGTTTAAAAAATAATTGTTAAAAGAATCGGGCATTATGCCAACCATCGGTAATCCAGTTTTTTTGTTGTTGGATCTATTCGAATTGACGACGTCCCAAATAGCACGTGGACTATTTTTGTGGGACATAATAAATTTATTACTCGCTTTTAGTTTCGCAGATTTTAATTCTTTATGGTAAAGGTACTATTGCGATAACTTCGGACAACGAGTACACTGATAAATATTATTCATCTCTTGGAATTTATTGCGCATATGTTTATGCTTATCCGTATACCAAGCTATAGGTATGATATGAAAAAAAAAGCCCTAAACGAAGCTTCCCTTAACCCTCGCAGTGCTGACGTTTCGCCAACCGTTGCGGACGGTGCCTGGGTCAACCGAGACCCGAACAGTTTTTGTTTACGTAGAATATAAAAAATGAAGCTTTTGCCATTATGATTTTGACTTATTTTATTTTAAAGGTGAACTATTATTAGGGATATAAAATAATACATAAAAATAAAATTTTAAAAAAGTTATAAAAAAATATTTATTCTAAATCATTACAATTTGTACACAAAATATTTTTTGTACATGTTGAATGTATATTACATACATATTATATAATATATTTAATAATAATATAATTATTTTAAATAAATTATAAAATAAAATAAAATTTAAATAATTTAAAATTTAAAATTTTAATAAAATTTAATATAATTATAAAAAGTGGAGTGGATATCTAAAACATCCACTCCACTTTTTGTTGAATTGTAATAATTGATAATATTAGGTTTGTAATTATTATTTTCGTCAGAAATAGCATGTTCTCGATGAACGCTCGAAAGTAGAACTACGCATTTTCTTGGTTTTGGGATATACGACACAAGTGTTAGATTTTCAGAAAATATAAAATCGGAAGAGAATTGAGCTCTTCCGGATATTGTTATCAAAGATTTTGGTAAATCCTTTCTATTTTTCCGCATTGTTCCCACTATAAATATGTTATCTTTGAGTAAATCCTCTGCAAGTGAGATATCCGTAAAAAAATTGTCGGTTGTGATAGTTCGATTAGATCCCTTCCAAAACTCTGAAAGAACTCTAACTACTCGTTGTCCTTGTCCTTTCTCCGGTGTGTTTCCGCATTTTCCTAAATACACTTGAAAATTACAACAATAATATGTAGTAGCGTCACATAGGGCCCATAATTTCAGCCCATATTTCCCCGGCTTGCTCGGCATATACACCTTGAATGGACATCTTCCTCGAAATGTTACTAATTGTTCATCAATAGTGCCTACATTAGACGCTCGGTAATTATCTCTGCAATTTCTTGTTAAAATATTTGTAATGGTTCTCAAAGCTGCCAACTTATCGGTCATTTTTCTTTCTTCTCGTGTCTGAAAGTCGTCAAAACGCAAAAATCGTAAAATGTTTGTAAATCTATCACGAGACATAGATGCTCGATAAATTTGTCGACTATAAGCAATCTTTTTCTTCCATAGATCTTTTTTACTTTCACGTGATTCCCGAAAACGGCCAGTAATTAGTAAAATCCCAAAAAATGCCTTCAATTCAACACGGTCTACCGGCTTCCATATATTATTTGAAAACATTTCATAATATTTAACCGCTTTTTCATTTGTATAAGTAATTATAATGTCCATGATTTCATCATTTATAAATAAATCAAAACATTGTTCCATGGTTTCTACACCCTCAGAATTTGCTGTGAGTGTAGCATCATATTTACCAAATTCTGCATCTCTGTTTGTGGGGGAAATATATCTCCATGTTCGTCCACAAACATTTTGGTCTTTACAGTGTGACATATTATTACTATTTTCACCACTAAACTCATCACTTTCATAATCCTCTTCTTCTGGTACTGCATCACTAAAAGTCAATGACGCACATTCATCATCAGAAGACACTTCATTGTTATAATCATCATTATTATTTACAAAATTAGCAAACATTTTAGTTTTCGATGTAGATCGTTGCTCTAAAATACACCTTCTGTGAACTAAATCAAGAATTTAATGGCAATTGTATTGTCGCTATAGCCTCTT
This sequence comes from Onthophagus sagittarius, assembly GCA_036711965.1. Classification (NCBI taxonomy): domain Eukaryota; kingdom Metazoa; phylum Arthropoda; class Insecta; order Coleoptera; family Scarabaeidae; genus Onthophagus; species Onthophagus sagittarius. The sequence goes on along the minus strand of JASERS010000007.1, from coordinate 6,078,015 downwards.
ACACAGACAGACGCCTGGCGCTGTAAAGAAACGGTCGAGACATATTTTTTCGTCGTTTTTTCGTCGGGACGTCCGTTTGACGCCGATCTAACTTAACGCACTCCTTGAGTAACGACAAATCTATTTATTACAATTTCTCGCAAAATTTATTTGGGTCCAAATAGACCCAGGCACCGGAATACGAGGGTTAATACGGTTATCATAAGGGTCATCTTAATATTTGCATCAAGATCAAGTCTCGTTACGAAGGCAAACTCTTCATTGGAAATAATATTAAAAAAGATATTTAGACCAAGGGTTGTAATTGGTTTGGAAATTTTATGAGTAATTTGTGGGTTACTTTGTGGTACATTAAAACTACTAACCACTTCAAGATGATCTGAGAGAAGTAAATCGACGGTTGAGTTATCGATTTCGAACTTGAAATTCGAAAACACATTATCTAGGCAATTGCCAAATCTACCGGGCGAGCAGAATGCGGAGGACAGCCCAAATTCATTCAGCAACTGGAAAAAGGAGAGCGATACGCAGTAATTACTGTTAGTCCGAACGATGGTATAAAGGCGGCAGCAATCTCACAGTCAATCTCCACAGAACAATTGTTAGTATCCAATGGTACACAGTGGTAATCATTCCTTACAAGTATAGCAACACCCCCGTGAACACGTTCAGATCTAGAAAAGAATGAAACAACTCTATAGCCAGATACACTAATATCTCTGATATCAGTTGCAGTCAGCCAATGCTCGCTACATTAATGTGGAGAACATGAACCCTACCGTCCGACGATCTAACCGTCTTAAAACTATCCGAGGTTTCGCAACCAATACAATTGTCAAGAAGAATTACACACGTTACACTTCTTATGGTGAACACATAGTGACTTAAGCACTAAAATGCCACAAAGACTGAAAATTAAAAGAAAAAATCAATGTGCTCTGACAAATTGTAAACCAGCCACCCAATACGCCTCTACGCCAATTAGAGAAAACAGTGGGTCTTTCAAAGTCAACGATCAGCCGATCAATAAAACAAAAAGATGAACTTGAAAAACAATGGATTAATGATGAAATCCAAGCGGAATCGCGTTAAAGGAAGCGAGAGGGAAAAGAACCAGAAGTTGATGATGCTCTCAATCGTTGTTTTTCTGCGATAACCCAAAAAGGGGTTAGTGTTAGTGGCCCAACGCTGAAATTAAAAGCAGAAGAATTGGCCAACAAGAAAAGTTAGGTCAACAAGATTTTAAAGCAACGGAAGGTTGGTTTTCACGGTGAAAGGCAAGGTGCAACATAAAATTTAAAAAAGCACATGGGGAAGGTTAGCGCAAATGTGGTCACCGCTGATTAATGGAAAAACTTCCAGAACTGTAAAAGTTCTTCAGTTTAGATACCATCTTCAATGCTGATGAAACTGGTCTGTTCTACCGTGCAACACCAGATGGATCACTGTGTTACAGGAATAAGACATTAGTCGGGTTTAAAAGAGCTATGGGCGGCATAACTGTTCTATGTTGCGCCAATATATCCGGCACTGAAAAGAGAAAACATTTGTGTTTATCGGTAAAACGGCTAAGCCTCGATGTTTCAAGGTAATATCAATAAATAGTCTGACGGTAGAATATCATTCTAATAAAAATGCCTGGATGACTGCAAATATTTTTAAACAATGGTTGACGAAATGGGACCAACAACTGGGAGAAAAATCTAGAAAAATTGTGTTGTTGCTCGATAACTACCCTGCTCATCCTCATATAAACAATTTGAAAAATATACAATTAGAATTCCTGCCTTCTAATACAACTTCATTAATACAACCTATGGACATGGGTGTTATTAAAAATTTGAAATTCCACTATCGTAAAGGTTTAGTGCATCACATCATTGAAAAAATAGAAGAATTTTCCTTGACATCATTATCTAGCTCCAAAGAGCTAAAGTGAACATACTAAACTCTATACAATTTGTAGCAGACAGTTGGAAAAAGTTAATAGTGAATGTATACGCAATTGTTGTAAGCATTTTTCTGAACAAATGGTCACTTCAAGTGAAATCATAAATGACGCTGTACTTCGGCAAGTCAACAATTTTAATGATTATCTAGAAATAGACGCAAATTTGGAGTGTTGCAATAATACCAAAGACTACGAGAGTGATATTGTTGATGAAATTGTATCTCGAAATCTATAATCCTATACGTATTCTAGAAGCTAAGAAAAATATAGAAGTTTTAAGACGCTTTTTAAGCAAACAGACAATGAAGATTCTCCAATTGAATCTTCAGATAAATGTGCAGAGTATATAAATAAAAAAATTATGAACCGTGGAAACAAAAGTACTTTGAACAAGTATTTTTTACCTAAGTAAAAAATGAGGTTTTCTTTATCATTATTTTTGTTGTTTATTTATTTAATGTTTTCTTATATAGAATAAATGTTTATTTTAATATTTTCATTTTTTATTTTCAACAATAATTACTTTTTATCGTGTAGATAAAAATACGTAGTATATTCTATATTGTTTCAACCGTTTTTTTTACTATCGGCTAATTGGGACAACCGCTTAATCGGGACAGATTGAATGACACCCGATGTGTCCCAATTAAGCGGAGTGCACTGTATATATACAAATTTTTTTACGCGAGCCCTATACCTATGCCGTCATCGTCACGAGTTCGACGATTTTCCGTCTCACTCTTTCTTCTGCGCAAGTGATCGGCCAAAATGGATTTTCCACGCAGTATATATCTAACAGACTATATAACTGTATAACTTTTCCTGTTATTTAGAATATAAAAAAAATGTAATAGAATACTTATTTTTATAACTTTTTTTGTTCATTTTTTTTAATTGTTTTTGTTTGTCTGGCATTTATAAATCAGTAACATTATATTAATAATGAACAATTAAGAAAAAAACATTAATTAATAATAGATAATAAAAACATGATAAAAATACAATTAACAGCTCGAACAATAAATCCCATCTTTAATTAGGTAGTAAATTGCTTCTAGGAAGTGCAGCAACAAACTATGAACAATTACTAAACGTTGCTCAAACTTCTTTGCCGTAATTACAACCCGACGTCGAGTTAATCAACTTGTTGATTATAGTCAAATATCAATTATTTGTTTCCATGACAACGTTAAACGAACACAGACAATGAGTTATTAAAATATTAATTATTTTTTATAAAATATTAACGAAATTTAATTTAAAATTTCTTTTTCAAATCTTTTCAAATCTCATAAAATACCAAATTTAAATGCGTTTAAATTTAAATTTGGTTTTTCAAATTTTTAATATTAATCAAATAATAAAGGAGAAATAAACAATAAAAATAGAAAGAGTATAATATTATGTAAAATAATGGCATATTTTATCACACATTTTTCTTTAATTTCTAAATATGGAATATTATTAACGTTAGATACATAACATACTTACCATTGATTATTTGATACGCTTTTCTATCTTATATTTTATTATTTTTATTTATATATTATTAAGGAGCAATAAAAAATTTTATTAATTAATTTTTATACATATTTAAAAAAATAATTACATTATTCTTCCGGTACCTCATCTTCATCAACTTCACATTTCCCGTTTTTAAACGCATCTAAATTTGATTTTAATTCCTCAATAAATTCTTCATACCCAGCCATTTCTAAAGCATTAAAAACTTTTTGCGCACTGACTGTTTCTTTGTGATTATTGGCATCTTGACTTAGCGTGGTTACGTATAAAATAAACATGGATGCGGCCCAACTAACCGAATTTACGAGTTCTTCGCTTAAATGCAGCGATTCCGGTAATGATTTAACCATTATTGATCGAACCGCGCTCCGGGGAAGTTTAAAATTCAATAATTCCGGTAATTTCTTCACTTTAATTTCTTTTGAAATGTCACTCATTTCGAACACGCACGTGAACCACTTCGTTGGAAATCGATATTCAAGAACACGTGCGTTCGATTTTATTTTTTTAGAAACTGGTATTCAAGTCGGAAAAAAAACAAAATAATTAACATGGGTTTTACGATTTTGTTTGCATTTGAATATTCTAATGATTTCTAATGGATGTTTTTTTGTGGATATTGGAAGGGTAAATAGTTGTGTAATTAATTAAATTATGTTTATTAATGGAATTTTTTAGGAGAAATAAAACGAGCTCGAACTGAGGATCGTTTTTTTAATTAGATAAGAATTACAAAATAAGAAAGAAACTCTCTTAAAAAAATAGTGTTCACAACCTTGCTTGAATGATAAATATCCGTCTCAGACTATGTACAGCATGATCAAAATTCAACTACGTCCGCTCGAATATCCTACGTCGGGTCAATATCGATAGAAACAAGAGTTTTGTAATATTTTTTAAAACTTTTTTAATTAATAACTAAAAGTTAAATAAACGAATTAAATAGAATCATAAATAATTTTTCCTAACTAATCCTAGGAGATAAAATAACTTAACGATTAGAGTAAAACAGCCGGTTCATAAATTTTAGATTTTTTTATTTATTAATTTTAGTTTCGAAACCGACCACGGTGTTGCGCTAAAATAATCAAAGGTCAGATTGTTGTAATTAATTTTTTAATTATTGGTGAATTTCTCGTAAATTAACATGACTAGACAAATATTAGGGGTCACATGTAGCAGGTACGGGGCGAGCCCTTTGTAAAAACCCCTCATCCTCTCATATTTCCATGTCCTCTTGACGCAATCCCAAGTACCCTCATACGTGTGGTGTTGATCTTGCAATCTAGCTCTTATCACCTGATAAGGATACGTAGCAGCGGCCGCTATCAATTTTGAAACAGCCGCGAAGAATAAATACTCTCCGGTAGTCTAAAAATAAAAAAAATACTTTTTAACAATAAACAAGAACTGAAAAGGAAGTTATTTATTTTTTCAACCCGGGATTATAAAACAAATAAAAACGGTAATAAGTCGAGTTGATTTTTTGTTTACCGAACAATGCCCGTGTTTTGTATAAATTCTATTTCAAACAGTCCGTCTATTTTTAAGAGTCACATGTCGCATTCGCCGCTCGTGTTTGTCCGATAAACTTTAAATGCACACCTCGGAGCTCTCGCCTCCTCGAAAATATTTTAAAGGCGCACTTTCCGATTTAACGCGTCTCAACTTTTACCCAAATTAAATTCATGACAAACAAACACCGCGAATTGACGTAACTTAACCAGAACTTGCTAAACCGTTCCTTCTAGAATCAAATTATCTCGATTTCCTTACTATTCTAATTTTATTTTTGTTTATCTTGGTATTATTCTGGTATGGTCTTAATTGGCCCACGCAAAATGACGAGAAGTTTACATCATAAAAACAAATAACGTTTCATCTTTCGAGGAAGATAACCTTTTCACTTGCTAATTTATCGCTACTTATGACACACTGTGAAATTGAAGGCGTGACATTTTATTGTACCTCTCATTGGTTGAAATAATCGCAACATAAATTTATTTTTAAGTCAATTTGATTTATTAAATTTATCAATTAAATTAATATCTCAATTCATTCTATATATATAATATACATATATACGGGGTGTCCCATATAACCTAACGAAAGGGAATATCTAAAAAAAACTAGGAATTGGGCTAAAAAATGTTTTTGCCATCTCGCCACTGAATTAAATTAAATGCTCGAAATGGCGACTTTCCAGTTCGCCAGACAGATCTTGATGTATAGTCACATGATGTGGGTGAAATTTGTACAACTTTAATTCCCAAACATAAGAAACATAAAAATTTATTTATTAACATTTTTACAAAAACTATATTATTATTAATATAAAAATGTAATTAATTACATTTTATAAATATTGTTCGTGATTAAAAAACATTTTCGGCCGATTGCGAAGACATCGGCCGTTCTAAGTATCGTAAATAATATGTAGGACGACCGACGTCATCGAATTCGGCCAAGTTTACTTTTTATGTCAAGAATAATATTGGGGGCGGCCGACGTCTTCGAAGTCGGCCGAGGTTATTTCATCCTAAATAATATGCATAATATAAGAAATAATCTCAGCCGATTTCGTAGACGTCGGCCGCCCCAAATATTGTTTTTGATATAAGAAATAATCTCGGCCGACTTCGAAGACGTCGGCCGGTCCAAATATTACTTTTGGTACAAGAAATAAACTCGTAAAGTAACCGGACAAAATGGAATATCTCAAAAACTAAGGATCAGTCTAAAAAATGTTTTTGCCATCTCGCCACTGGATTAAATTAAATGCTCGAAATGGCGAGTTTTTAGTTCGCCAGGCAGATCTTGATGTATAGTCACATGATATGGGAGAAATTTGTACAACTTTAATTCCCAAACACTTATAAGAAACATAAAAATTTATTTATTAACATTTTTATAAAAACTATGTTATTATTAATATAAAAATATAATTAATTACATTTTATAAATATTGTTCGTGATTAAAACACATTTTCGGCCGATTACGAAGACATCGGCTGTTCTAAGTATCGTAAATAATATGTAGGACGACCGACGTCATCGAATTCGGCCAAGTTTACTTTTTATGTCAAGAATAATATTTGGGGCGGCCGACGTCTTCGAAGTCGGCCGAGGTTATTTCATCCTAAATAATATTCATAATATAAGAAATAATCTCAGCCGATTTCGTAGACGTCGGCCACCCCAAATGTTGTTTTTGATATAAGAAATAATCTCGGCCGACTTCGAAGACGTCGGCCGGTCCAAATATTACTTTTGGTACAAGAAATAAACTCGTAAAGTAACCGGACAAAATGGAATATCTCAAAAACTAAGAATCAGACTAAAAAATGTTTTTACCATCTCGCCACTGGATTAAATTAAATGCTCGAAATGGCGAGTTTTTAGTTCGCCAGACAGATCTTGATGTATAGTCACATGATATGGGAGAAATTTGTACAACTTTAATTCCCAAACACTTATAAGAAACATAAAAATTTATTTATTAACATGTTTATAAAAACTATGTTATTATTAATATAAAAATATAATTAATTACATTTTATAAATATTGTTCGTGATTAAAAAACATTTTCGGCCGATTTCGAAGACATCGGCCGTTCTAAGTATCGTAAATAATATGTAGGACGACCGACGTCATCGAATTCGGCCAAGTTTACTTTTTATGTCAAGAATAATATTTGGGGCGGCCGACGTCTTCGAAGTCGGCCGAGGTTATTTCATTCTAAATAATATACATAATATAAGAAATAATCTCAGCCGATTTCATAGACGTCGACCGCCCCAAATGTTGTTTTTGATATAAGAAGTAATCTCGGCCGACTTTGAAGACATCGGCCGTCCCAAACATAGCTTTTGGTATAAGAAATAATCTCGTAAAGTAAAGTTGGCTAAGTTTATTTCTTATATCAAGAACAATATTTGGGGCAGCCGACGTCTTCGATATTATTTGATCCTAAATAATATTCATAATATAAGAAACGATTCATAATATATCGGCCGCTCCAAATATTACTTTTGATATAAAAAGTAATTTCAAATTTTATGTGGAACTTTTTTTAATCCGAGGCATAGTTTTTTTTTAGATATTTCATTTTGTCAATTTAAATTGAACACCCTGTATATATATTATATATGTTGAGTGCCCCTTCACATATTATAAAAATTATTTAGAACGTAAAATGTCTTATCGGTGATGAACTTGAATGTCACGTTTTTTTGATGGCTTCCTTATCAGATAAAATTGTTTGATAAATTAATTATACGTGAAAGGAACAATTGGAGCGAGGAACTCGCTAAAATAAGTGCATAACTACAATAATCAGTTGAATTAAAAATAAAATTTCGCCAATAAATTGGAAATTACAAATTTTTAGTGATGACCTAGAACTAAATTCAACTCAAATGATTCTAGATCTAGGATTAGTTCAATAACTAGACGCTATTTATATTAACTACCGTAGAGCGAGCGGAAAATAGAAGGCAGGATCTGTTGCAGCGTTGCCAGATAAGGGAAAAAAAATCATCAGATAATAGATAAAAAATCACCAGATTTTTACCAACTATATTTTAATCTTTATTTGCTCATTCTTAAAAATTTTATGATTTCATTTTCTTATCACCAATAATGTAATGTGTCGGTGTTGCCAATTTTGCCTCAAAAGATTTTTTCTATCATTTTTGTTTTTTGATATATAATCCTGAATTGTATTGCAAATGGATTGTATCCAATTTTTGACAACTTTCAATAACATGCAAATATTAATCAATTGTTGAAGAATAACAACAAAATAAGAGCAACAACAATTAAGAAAACCAACAACACTAAACCTTAACCTACAGTCCATTATTATACAGTGTGTCCCCGGATTGTCGCGGACACACTGTATATGTATAGCGTTTAGAACAGTTGACAGTAGTTCGTATTGTCAACAAGTTGGCATACTTCAAAGTGATGAGTAAGATTTTGGAGACATAATAAGTCATGCTGCCAACAAGCTGATAGTTTTTAAGATAATGTACTATGGTTGGAACAGTAATAACTCATGTTGCCAATAAATTGACAGACTTCAAACTAATCAGCAAGACTTTGGCGACACAATAGCTTATGCTGCCAACAATTTGGCAGTCTTAAAATAATAATGGATAGTTTGGAGATGTAGTACCCATGCTGCCAACAAGTTGGCAGTCATTTTTTGCTTCTCTGCTACTTTATTCCAAATTTCAATCAAGAAATAAAAAGTTGAAAAATCAGCAGAATGTAAAATCTCTGAAATTTTTACCATGTCACCAGGTCGCGAGAAAATCATCACTTGTGGTGAAATTTCGCTAAAATTGCAACAATGATCTGCTGTAACCGTTGAAGTCTTATATATAATATAGGCAGACTTTAAGATAATAAAGGGGAATTTGGAGATGTAGTAGCTCATGCTGCTAACAAGTTGGCAGTCTTTGAAATAACATACAGTGTTTGAAACAGTAACAGCTCATGCTACCAACAAATTGGCTTATTCCGAAAATAAGACATCTTCCAAAAATAAGTCCTATCGTGATTTTCGGAACTTTTTGTAAAATAAGATATCTTCCGAAAATAAGCCCTAGTTAAAATGTATATGGTTCGTAAATGGCGTGCAGACTATGATTACCTGTTGGATCAGGTCAGCAGCCGTTATTTTCTGAGATTGATTTTTCGAAATACCAACTCTCCAACATGATTGCTATGGTGAGATCGCGGTATTCCTAGGCCATGGAGCTCAAACTTCTACCGGTTACAATAGTGCAAGTGTCAACTGTACGTTGGCGATTCGTCTAGAAGGCAAGAAAGTATCGCCATTTTTAATCACTAATGGCATAAAAGATCAGATTCAACGTGTTTCAGGAATTTATGTCATTGAAAGTGAAAAAGCCTGGAGCACCCAAGCAGTTATAAGAAAGTGAGATGAGTTTATGCTGCCACCATTGTTGAGGAGTCAGAATAGAGGTTTACTAGTTTGGGATTCCTCCAGTACTCACCGCGCTAAAGACATGAAAAACTTTCTTGCTGAGAGGAAGATTGATCAAATAATGATTCCAGCAGAAATAACTGGTGACCTCCAGACATTTGAAATTGCAATAAAGAAGCCATTTAAGGATCATTTGCTAATGGAAATCAATGAATATATTGAAAACAGAATGGTGAGAAATCATCGAAATAATTTTGTAAAACCATGCTTGGGTAAAAAAATCATGGGACAAAATAACTGATAATGATATTTCTAATGTACTACAAACAGGCTAATTAGACAAGAAGTATTCATTTAACGTAGCTATATCGCAAAACATGAAAGATTCCGACCAATGATTCAACAGGAAATTGATTTGGAAGAAAATTAGAATATAAATCAGAATTTTATTTATGACGATGTTCCGGAAGAAGATAACACGGCTCTAATTGAAAAAATTTAAATTTCTGTATTCTGTGTAAAATAAATATTTAATAAAAATATATATACTTTTATTTTTGCCCACTCCCGAAAATAAGCCCTAGCGCGTATTTTGGACCAGAAAAGAAAGTAAAACAGTGTCTTATTTTCAGAAAAAGACAGTAGTCTGCACGAGAAAAGCGATATACTAATGGACCAGCGAGGTTGCTAATCTCCGCAAATATTATAATTTCAGCTTACCACACTGAAACGTAGAAATCCATTGCAGACATTATGTGAAAGTAAAAAGCTTAAAAACGCAAAAAAGAGGTAAAAACGAAAAACATGCTATACAAAAGCAAGAAAAACAAATGGGAGAAATTACGAAACGATATGGAACGTTTCCTGAATTCCTGGAATGGTCAACGTGATTCCTAGTGTCTGAGTTATAGCTCCGAGCCAACCCTTGCGAAAATTAACAGACTGTTGCTTTGCTACCAGAAATATATATATTTAACAGACGTTGAACTCCTTGATGAGCAAAATACTGTCATTCTTTCAAGATATTAGCCCATTTGTTGAGGTTGAAACTCATTATCGAATAAGGTTAACAGAAATAGTCTGAAATCCCAATTTGATTGCCAAAGATTTAAACAAATATGATGAAGAAAATAAAGCACCATTAATCAATTGTCACACCGGTGAAGCAATAAAAGGAAAATGGAGAAACTTAAGTAGGAAAATTTGGAGTAATGTTTAGAAACAGAAAAGAACTTGAGAACTTTACTTAGCCAGCAGACACCATGTTAGGCATATTAGACATATTAGGCAATTTTTTAATTATGATTGAAGATGAAACTAGGCGATATACTGGGATTATCTAGTGTAAAGAATGCTATGAGCAAATATGTCTCTCTTTAATAGTCTTGCATACATTTTCAGAATAATATAGTCACATAACATAGCTAATTAAACTAAGAGTGATTAATAGAAATTTTTAAATTTTTTGTATTTTTTAATGAAATTAATATCCATGATTCTGAAGACCATCATTACTTCATGTCCGCAACTACTGCTGAATATGTATAACGCTTGTTTGCGAGAAGACCTCTTCTAAAGTCCATTGAAGATTCAGAAACTAACCCTCATCCCCAAAAACAAGAAAGGCGACCCTTCATGTCCGACTTGGTATCGACCATTATGCATACTGGACACTACTAAAAATTAACTAAAAATCACAACATAGCACTACTAGAAAGCTTTTGAAGAAGCTCCATCGAAGCAAACTACAAGACACCATGACTGACCAATACGCAACATGGATTCCGACAGCGACACTCGACGATGACGGCCGTCGCAAAGCTCCAGACAAATAGTGATACTCATAATCTGGATATATGAAATGCCCTCTACTTCGTGAGGATATACTGCGCGCCCTCCGCCAGAACTTTGCTACTCCCGATTACCTGATGAAAATCTTATCGAACTACCGCAAGAATTAGGTTCTGAGTTATGATTTCCTATTAGAATATTTTGATGATCTCGTGCAAATATCACAACGAAAGCCCAAATAATGATCAACAGAGCGATGAGGCACATACTTGCTTGGATGGAGGATCACGGGTTATCTCTGACGCCGGAGAAAACCGAACTCCTGCAACTCACTAGGCGATGCATCCCATTAGAAATTAACTTCACGGTATCAGATACGACTATCACCAGCAAGAAATCAACCAAATACCTAGGAGTCGTACAAGATAGTAAACTTAAGTTCCGCGAACATATAAAGATGGCCAGCTACAAAGCCGTCCAAATAACAATCTTACTCAGCATCATGTCAAACACTCAGTCGAACGCGTGCAAGAGAAGATTGCTCATGGACATTATCAACTTATTCATGCTGTACGGCAGTGAAGACTGGGCCAATGATCTCAAATTGACTTTAAATTGATGAGCAGGATTTTGTCTCAGGCCGCCAACAAGTTGGCGGATTTAATATAAAAAAGGAGTTTTGGAGATGTAGTAGCTCATGCTACCAACACGTTTGCAGAGAACACAAAACAGTTCATCTTGCCAACAAGTTGGCAGACTTCAAATTGATATGCGGGAGTTTGGAGATAATATATCTCATCCTGCCAACAAGTTGACAAACTTTAATACATAGTCTGTGGAACTATATCTGCCAACAAGTTGGCACACTAAATCGATAAGCAGGACTCTGTAAACAAAACAGCTCATGCTGCCAACAAGTTGTAGGTCTTTGAGATAATAAGGGGGAGATGTAGTAGCTCATGCTACCAACCAGTTTGCAGATTTTAATCTAATGAGCCTTCAAATTGATAAGCAGGAGACAACTTTGGCGACAAAGCAGCTCATGCTGCCAACAAGTTGGCAGATTTCAAGTTAATAAGCAGGACTTTGAAGACAAAATACCTCATGCTGCCAACAGAATCTCTAAAATATGGTCTGTGGAACAGCTTAACAAGTTGGCAGACTTTAAATTGATGAGTAAGACTTTGTAGACACAACAGCTCATATTGGCAACAAGTTAGCAGACTTCTAATTGATAAGCAAGCCATTGGAACCAAAAGTAAGTATTTTTTATTTTATAGGAATGTTAAATTTATATTAAATAAATATTTCAAAAGTAAGTAGACTTAAATATATAGTCTGTGGAACAGCAATTGCTCATGCTGCTAACATGTTGGCTGACTTCAAATTGATAAGCAGGATTTTGGAAAAAAATCAGCTCATGCTGCCAACAACTTGGCAGTCTTCACGATCATAAAGGGGAGTTTGGAGAAGTAGTAGCTCTTGCTGCCAACAAGTTGGCAGACTTTAAATTGATAAGCAGGACTTTGGAGACAAAATTTCTCATACTACTAAAAGGTTGGCAGACTGTGGAACAGCAATTGCTCGTTCTGCCAACAAGTTGGCAGATTTTAAATTGATGAGTAGGCGTTTGTATACAAAACAGCTCTTGTTGACAACAATTTGGCAGATTTTAAATTGATAAGTAGGACTTTCGATACAAAATAGTTCATGTTGACAACAAGTTGGCAAATTTCAAATTGATAAGCAGCACTTTGGAGAAAAATCAACTCATGCTACCAACGAATTGGCAGTCTTCAAGATCATAAAGGGGAGTTTGGAGATTTTAAAATTGATAAGTAGGACTTTGTATACAAAACAGCTCATATTGACAAGTTGGCAGAATTTAAATTGATAAGCAGGACTTTGGAGAAAAATCAGCTCATGCTGCCAACAACTTGGCAGTCTTCAAGATCATAAACGCGAGTTTGGAAATGTAGCAGCTCTTGCTGCCAACAAGTTGGCAGTATTTTTTTTGTTTATTTGATACTTTATTCCAAATTTCAATCAAGAAATAAAAACTTGAAAATCAGCAGAAATGTAAAATTTCTCTGAAATTTTTACCAAGTTAGCAAGTCGCGAGAAAATCGTCATTTGTGGGAAAATTTCATCAGAACTGATAACAATAATTTGTTGTAACCATTGAGGTCTTATATACAGAGTGAGTTAAATATCTGGAATACAGACAATATCTTCCCAATTTGTGGTTTTAAAGAATAATGTTTCAAATAAAAGTTTCGGACGATATACGCTATAGTAACGAACATTGTTATTTTAAATGGATGCATATGTTTCTTTTTGCATATTCTGATAGAGCATAAATCTCTCTATACGATGAGCAAATCAAATCATATGGTTTGGTATAAGAAAAAAATCGAGAAAAAGTGCCTTGAAAATGTTAAATCAGCAAATATAACCATAATAGACGTTGAAATGATATCGTTGACAGATTTAAATGTTAAAAAAATGACAGTATAAGCTAGTATTAACCAGTATAAGCAAATATGGCGCAATTAACACTCACGCGACAAAGTATCGAAATATTAATGATGTATGGATATGGTGATTGAAAACACACTCAAAATGAAGTTTGTACACTGTTCAATAATATTTACATGACATATATAATACAATGACATCATTTCAACGCCTACAATTATTGTATTTGCTGATTTAATATTTAGGGAAACGGATTCCTTCTCGATTTTTTTCTTATACAACCTTATGATTTGATATGTACATCGCATAGAGACTTTTCCTCTATCAGAATAAGACTCTTATGTTTGAAACATTTTTCTGTGAAACCACGAATGCCAAAGTTATTCGTAATATTTTAGGCTTTTGACACACCCTGTATAATTTAGAGTGTATATAGGTGCAATCAGAAAGTCAATTCCTTTCCTTACGGGCTATTTAAGATCTTACTTAGTGTTTTGTCTATACATAAAATATTAAATAAATGTTTGAATTTATATGAAAAAGGTAATCGTCTCCAAAATGATGACCATCATGGCATTTCAGAAGCATTTTTTATTTAATGAATATTACGCATGATAGATATTCAAAGTGATACCAGATTAAATTTTTATATTTTCGTATAAATTTATGCATCTAAGAACGAAAATATAGCAGTATTAAGGAAAATGTTTGATACAACTTTTGTCCTAAATTTTTTATGATATGCTTTGATTTCCAAGTGTTGCCATTAAGATCTTGTAAAATAACAAAAATCATATAATTTTTAAACTTTCGATTTTTATCTCACCCTGTATAATTAATAATTATTTTTCAGAAAATGTTTTGCTTTGATTATTATTTTGTATCATACCAGTTTATAGCAATGCAAATTCTTCCATAATAATTTCGAATTTCCCGTCAAGTTGGTACATCTAACACAGCGATCTTTTGAGATTCATATTTGACATGGTGGACCCAACAGCATACGCACTCTAGATTAGATATTAGACTTGATGGTTATAACTTATAGCCTCTCGATCTTAGGACAGATCTAGGTCTTTAATTAACCTTAGTAAAACTCTAATTTCTCGTTCTTTGATATCACCATGTATCACGCAAAACTTTGGCAACGCAATCACGCAGGATATGTTCACCAGTTTCTGACATAACATTGCAAAATCAAGAAGTTTGATTCTCAACATTCAAATGTGGAATCTAGAGACTCAAACTTTTCGTTTCTCTGAGCCTTACAAGTTCTTTTCAATTATTATTTAAATTAATTTCAATTTTTCAATTAATTCTTTATGATTGGCGTCCTCACTGCCTTTTTTGCCTTTGCAGAACCTTAATCTATGTAGTTCGCGAATCGAGAAATAAAACAAGAAAATGTTCAAAAACTTTTTAAATTTTTTTTCAAAAATTCGTAATAAAATGGGATTTTAACAAAATGTTGCTAAGTACTACAATTAGCTGTGTTTGTAAATAAACTAACTTCTTAATTGTTAAATCTTGCTAAATATGTATTGGTACCGGTTTCGGCTTTAAGTCATCATCAGCAAAAATCATTTTTATTTTATATTTATATATTTTTCTAAATTTGAACGTCACGTTTTTTTCCTTATCGTATAAAATTGTTTGATAAAAATTAATTGCACGCGAAAGTAACAATTGGAGCGAAGAAATAGCAAAGATAAGTGCATAACTAAATAATCAGTTGAGTTAGAAACAAAATTTATTTATACAAAATTTCGCCAATAAATTGAAAATTAAAAATTTTTAATAACGTCTTAATGAACCGAAACATATAATAATGACCCTCCCGATAAGGAAGCATAATACGTTATCTCCGCAATTTCTTATGAAAGTCTTTTGCAATTTACTCAATCACCCATCATACAAAAAAAATTACACTCAACCCAACTCAAATTCACGGTCACCTTGAAAATTCCATGAATACAAAGTACCCCATGAAAATGGTTAAAGTTAAAACGTAATAAACCGGTTGTCCGGTGAAAATTACTCACCAACTTGCTATCGTACGGTAATGTTCTATAGCGGTTGTAAAACGCCTTCATTTCTTCGTACGTCATAAACTGGAGGGCGCCGTGGGTCACTCCAAACATCCCAGGAACGAAACCCTGCAAAGTAGCTATAAGAAAAAAACCTATTTTCCTAAATCGCGCGCACACTAATAGTCAACCCAACAAAAAAGGTAAATAAATTCAAATTAAAAAATAACACTAACCCGGTAAAGCCCCCGCACTCCCTCTGTCCGGTAAATCTTAATTAAAGCGTCCGTCATCCCTCGGTAACACGTACTACTTGCAACGGGCATATCCGAGCCATATTGCAAACACAATCGAGTTTTTACCACCCAAATTGGATTGGTTACAAGTAACGTCAAAACCCCAGCTTCCGCAGCTGCTATCATATGCAACGATGGCCCCAAGGGTTGCGCACTATCACCCGCTTGTATCCATGTTTTTATTGTGTTGTAGCTAAAAAGATTTCAAATAAAAAAGAATCCGAACATAATGAAGAAATCTTACAACAGGAAATAACAACCCCATGCACTTCCGGAACCCCATACGTTCGGAGCAACACCTCTATATAAACCTTTTACCCCTTCCTGTTTAACTATTGTGTAGAACGCATTTGTTAAACTACTGTATTGTGGTATTGTTGTACGCCCGTCGCTTACTGAAAATAAAAAATTAAATATATATATATTTTTTTTTTATTTTATCTTTATATCGTATTAATATCAATTTATAATGAGAACGATGAATAATATTAATTTGTTTATTCCTTGAGGTTATTATATTTTTAAATATTATTTTATAACTAACATTTTCAAACTTAATTAATTATTTAAATTTTTAATTAACCTTAGCACAGCTCAAAACACTCGTTCTTTAACAAAAATAAGATAACAGAAAGGAAAAGTTTTCACATTTGAATCTAATCCTGCAGGGAATCCAGATAAACTATTTTAGAGCGAGCAAAAAATAGAATGCAGGATCTATTGTAACTTATGCCATCCAAGTTTTAGCGTAAATCTACGTCCTTAATTAATCTTAGTACAGCTCAACGACGAGAAGGACTGCAAGCGAACTCGAGCGTTAGATTTGGAATGATTACATAAAATCGAATATTTTGGAAGATCTCTCCGAGATCGCTTGCGGACAAGCCGCTACAAATTTCCAAAACGGACGATTTTATGTAAACCTCGGCGATGTGAGGCGAAGTCGTTCCCTGTATATCTTAGTAAATATGTAGTCCCCATAAGACGATTTTATCCTCACTCCGCCGAGGTCGCTTGCAGGCGAGGTGCTACAAATTTCCAAAATGAACGATTTTATGTAAACATTTCAAAAAAGCGCCTCGCCCGCAAGCGACCTCGGCGATTTGGGGCGAAATCGTTCCTTATATATCTTAGTAAATATGTAGTCTCCTATAAGACGAGTTTATTAGCAATCCACCGAGGTCGCTTGCTGGCGAGACGCTACAAATTTCCAAAATGAACGATTTTATGTAAACATTTTATACTCGGTGCTTCGCTCGCAAGCGACCTCTACGATTTGAGGTGTAATCTTTCCTTGTATATCTTAATAAGTATGTAGTACACCTATAAGACGATTTTATTTCCCCTCCGCCGAGGTCGCTTGCAGGCGAGGCGCCACATCTTCCAAAATGGACGATTCTATGTAAACATTACAAATCCAGTGCCTCGCCCGCAAGCGACCTCGGCGATTTGAGGCGAAATCGTTCGTTGTATATCTTAGTAAATATATAAAGTCTCTTATATAAGAATCTTCCAAAATGGACGATTTTACGTAAACATTTCAAATCAAGCGCCTCGCCCGCAAGCGACCTCGGGGATTTGACACGAAATCGTTCCTTGTATATCTTAGCAAATACGTAGTCTCCTATAACACGATTTTATTTCCACTTTGCCGAGATCGCTTGCGGGCGAGGCATTATTATCTTCCAAAGTGGACGATTTTATGTAAACATTTTAAAACAAGCGCCTCGCCCGCATGCGACCTCCGCGATTTGAGGCGAGATCGTTCCTTGTATATCTTAGTAAAAATGTAGTCTCCTATAAGACGATTTTATCCTCACTCCGCCGAGGTCGCTTGCGGGCGAGGCGCTACAAATTTCCAAAATGAACGATTTTATGTAAACCTTTCTATAAAAGCGCCTCGTCCGCAAGCGACCTCGGCGATTTGAGACGAAATCATTCCTTGTATATCTTAGTAAATATGTGGTCTCCTATAAGACGATTTTATCCTCACTCCGCCGAGGTCCCTTGCGGGCGAGGCGCTACAAATGTCCAAACTGAACGATTTTATGTAAACATTTCAAAAAAGCGCCTCGCCCGCAAGCGACTCGGCGATTTGGGGCGAAATCGTTCCTTATGTATCTTAGTAAATATGTAGTTTCCTATAAGACGATTTTATCCTCACTCCGCCGAGGTTGCTTGCTGGCGAGGCGCTACAATCTTCCAAAATGGACGATTTTATGTAAACATTTTATATTCGGTGCCTCGCTCGCAAGCGAGCTCTTCGATTTGTGGTGTAATCTTTCCTTGTATATCTTAATAAATATGTAGTCTCCTATAAGACGATTTTATTTTCCCTCCGCCGAGGTCGCTTGCAGGCGAGGCGCCACATCTTCCAAAATGAACGATTCTATGTAAACATTACAAATCCAGTGCCTCGCCCGCAAGCGACCTCGGCGATTTGAAGCGAAATCGTTCGTTGTATATCTTAGTAAATATATAAAGTTTCTTATATAAGAATCTTCCAAAATGGCCGATTTTATGTAAACATTTCAAATTCAGGCAAAGGAATTATAACAAACTCAACTTGTCATATGTTTAAAAAATGATAATCTAGAGACTACTGTTTCATAAAATCTTCTTTTTCTTTTTTTTGTAATGAGTTATTGTGCTCTTTACTTGACAGTATGAGTTTGATTCTCAATTTATCAACTATTGGAGAGATAATAATCGAGAGACTGCTGATTCATAAAAGCCTCTTTTTATTTTCTTTTGTGACGGAGTTATCATACTTATTTCCCTGTGCCATGAAAATTCTTTTCAGCATAAGATTACTTTTAAATCCTCGCGTGTGTTAATCAATTCTTTATGTTTGCCATTTTGACCTTTGCAGAACCTTGATCTATGTAACTCGAGAATTAAAAATTAAAACCAAAAAAAAAATAAATTTTTAATTATAATAAATTAGTTTTTAAAAAATCCGAATGTGGAAATAAAAAAATGTTTTTCATAGTAAATATTTTATGTTTTTTTATCAAAATCTTAATTTTTATTTAACAATAATTTCTTGTAGTGTTTCTCTGAAGATGGTTTTTAAGTAGAAAGTAAGTAAGTCTAAGTAGTTAGACAATTATATTTTCTTTTCTTAATATTCTGAATCTAATTTCTTAACCTTTATTGACGATATTATTAGTATATAAATGAATTTTGAAGAAAAATGTTAATCAGTTTAAAAAAAATTACACTACTTTTTTCATTTTCTTTCAAAAAAAATTGTAATAAGTCCAGATTTTAATAAAATATTATACAATTAGCACTATTTGTGAATTAGGTTATAGCCTTTTTAATGCCAAAAACCACTTGGCAAAATACCTCTTAGTTTTTGAGGTATCTATTTTTAATGTATAGGAAAAATGTTTTATATAAAACTTTTTACTTACTTGTTAAATAAAAATTTATTAGTACCGGTTTTAATTTTAAGACATTATCAGCCAAAACCTTTTTAAGCGGAAATAAAAAAATTTATATATTACATATATCTTACAGTTACATATTATTTTCAAACTTAACATTTACTTCAAAAATGACGTAAGAATTATATTTATTTATAACGATTACTTAATTTTAGGCGATTTTTAAAAATTAAAGCTTAAAAAATTTTGGCTGATGATGACTTAAAATCGAATCTAAGTAAATATTTAACAAGCAAGTAAAAAATTGTATATAAAATATTTTCCTTCATATTTTCATAAAAAAATGGATTCTTATTTTTAAGACCACTTTTTTAATATTTAAGGTTAATTTAATCATATTTCAAAAAAAAAATCGTGAATAATCGATTTCATAAGATATTAGAACAGAATTATTGGGAAATTATACAACAAAGACTCAGCTTTTTAATCAAAGAAATCATTTTTAAAAATAATTTTTAGTTTTTGAGAAAAATTTTTTAAGCACTACCTTTTTCTTAATTTTATTTTTTTTTTTTAATTTAACATTGAAAACATTTTTTGTATTCGCACATTACGAGAGTCGATTATATATTTATCCCGAGGATTTTTTATCTTTATTGATTTTTTGTCAAATTTTTATCATTTTAATACTTACTAGTATTTATTTCGGAGATACAATTATTATTCCCCGGAATAAGCTCTCGATCGAAGCCTTCGATAACATATATTTTATTTAATAAATTTTAATAAGTAAATTATTAACATTTTAAAGATTTGTTATTCAAAAGAAAACGCGGTTATTTTTAAGTTAATTTTATTGGCAAATGTAGCCATTCGTTTCGAAATTTGCGTATTCTGCGTATCTCGTAAAGAAGTTGATTCGAGGGGTTATAAAGTGGGTTTTTTAGTTTTGTTATATTTCTTAAACACGCTCTTTTAACAACTTCAAGATTTCATCACGATTGATTTCTTACGTGATTTCCACAAACTGATTTATAAATGTGGACTTCACATTTAAAGCTAATTTCTTTGTTTTTATACGTTAAACATCTCAAATATTTCCCCCTACGTTTAGATTTCATTTTAGATTTTTTTTGGGTGAATATTAAATTTTAATTTGTTGTTCAGATATTTAGTTTGTTATTCTGATTATTCCGATTAGGCTTCAAAAAACTTCCATAATTAATCAAATTGGGCTTTATTCAAGGAAAAATTTTTAGGTTTGGTTGCGTTCTTTCTAAAGTAAAACTATTAATAAAATGTTATTGCTTATAAATATTGCATTCTACCTATTTATGTATAATTCAGGAGCTTGGTATAAATTTTCTTTCGCATTAATGTAACATGCATGACATATTTTTCATAATTTCCATAGCGGTCCATGTCAGGAAAAAGGTAATTAATAACACTACAACTTATTGATTTTTTAAAGCACTATCAAAAATCAAATAACATTCGACTTATTGTTAGCACAAAATCGAAAATTAAGATTGATTGTAAATAATTAAGTTTACTTTGTTTATTCCAGTATCCTAGTAACGTGATCGCTTTCTTTTTCTTTATCATAGCCTATTTAAATAATATTAAATAATGTTTAACACATTAATAATATACATAATGATTTTTTTTAATAAATTTTCAGGTTAATTATAAGGTTGAAAAAATTGTATTCAATAAAAAAATAAAATATGGGTGGTTCTATTTAAAAAATTCCACGTGCACTATTAAATTTTACGTGAAAAAATTTATTAGAACCCGTTTTTATTTTTTTGATGTTTCCAAAATAACCGACATAAAAAATCGATTTAAAAAACTTCCTGTGTATCAAAAACGAAAAGGGATATAAAAATTTGGTTTTCATTAAAAAGTATCTCAGGTTCGCGAATAGAAATTTGGATACCTGTATATAATAAACATAATATTTTTTCATTTTTGCTTAATACTCTTCTTTTTATAGATAAGTCTTTTCTTCTTTAAGCTTAATTTTAATAATTTAGTTCAATTTTCTTTCTTAGATTTAACATGGCTCATGACGCCATCTTAAAAAATTTTTACAAACAGATTTTATACATGTTTTTAATATTACTTAGTTTTTTCCTCAGAAAACTAATGTTTTTAAAATTGTTCTTTTTTATTGAACATCTTCCTACAATTACTGATAGTAAGTTGACTATTGCTTTCATATTTATAGAATTTTTCACATATTTCCTGATAGTATAGATCAATTTATAGTTTGAACTTTTATACTTTTAAATGAATTTAAAAGAAAAAAAAAATAAAACCGTTAAAATAATTTGTGATTTTACTATTTTTAACAGTTTGTCGCTGATAATGGGATTTTCCTGAAACATGTATGACTAAACATTTAGTGAATAAAACAAGTAGAACTTATTTTGATATTAATTTACCCTGTATA